>CM056993.1:244319943-245664110 GCA_029891345.1 Dryococelus australis | reverse complement strand
ACTTCCATGATATTCCTCCGTCTCGTACATACAAAAAATAACCGAGTATAAAATACTACACCAAAGCGACACCACACCGGGTTTGTGTGGACTTAATGTAATAATATTTTGCACAAGAACTATTTCTTACTAGGTGTTAAAAGCTGTTTACGATAAAGTGAGCACTTTTGAAATCAACCGTAGAAAAATGTCACTGTCCCTGCCTGCATATATTTAAACGGGCGCACTGAGTGACATGCACCCAGTAAAGTTGGCAACGATGGACGGAAAGTAGTTCCATATTTCAACGTTGATTAAAAAGTGTTGCGTGTGAATGTGTGATAACAGAAATAATTATTTCGTTTTCTGGTTTATTTTTAATGCAGAGTGTAAAAATTACCAGATTTGTACATTATTTATTTTTGTAATAATTTCACAGTTTCACCTGACTGACGCATGAATAAAGTGATGAGGCCCATGACAATGTTAATTTCACATAAGGCGGAAGACTACATAACGAGCATACAGGTAGATCTCAAACAGGGCTTCCAAAAGTACTCATTTTACCGTGAACAACCTATATCAACACGCTTATTTTCTACCTGTTTTTATTCGTATTAATTATAAGTTAAATATTATAATTTATTGTTAGAACACAAGTGGAAGTTCAATTTGACTAAAAACGAGGTACTTTTAGATTAACACATGTATAAAACGATTGTGATATATGACGTAATTAGGAAACAACCAAATAAGCCGTACGTGGGGTGACTTTTCAAAGGTTTTATTCAAAGAGTGAGAAGAAACCGAGAATAGACTATAGTGTGTGCCAGAATGTGCAAGAAAGTTTGTGTGTGTGCGAGAGAGAGAGAGAGAGACATCTTTCAAGATGTGTAACGGCCTAAGTGCTCAATTAATGGTGACACCATTCAATGATTGAAGAGATTTGGGCAGCTCTTAACAGCGAGGTCTTGAGAACCGATAAGGGTGATTGAAGTGAATATGGAGCCGTGCCGGAATGAAAAGGGGGGAGGGGGCGGTAGATCCCCGAGAAAATCCGCCGACCAACGGCATCGTCCGGCACGATTCCCACATGCGAAAGTCCGGTGACCCGGCCGGGGAAAACAGCATTCATTGTGAGGGATTCTGTCGAGGGGGGAGGGTGAAATTGTTTTGTTAAATTCACAAATCAAATTCAGAGCGGTATTTAAAGAAAGAATAAAAGTATTTGTACAGACAGCTGTTACAAAATTGAAAATTATTTCAGATTACCATGATTAAAGCGTGGATTCATTGCGAAATACTACATGAGACTTCCCAAAATACAGAAGGGAGGGGGGCTATTTTATAGGCGGTGTTGCAACTGACAACTTCGTAATTTTGTAATTAGTAGTTTAGTATAGTTCAATTGGAACTGTGTCGATAGTCACTTGTTTACAAAGATTGTACTATCTGTCGAGCAAAGATGAATTCTGCAACTCTTCACTACATGACACACACAATTTAGCGTGGCATTTTTACGAGGCATTTAACTTAGACGAATGAATGAATAAACATTAAAAAAAGTATCATGTATGCCGTATACTTTTATATATATACATTCAAATATATCAATTTTCATTAAGCGTCATTAGAATAAAATTCATGCATGCTGTTATTTATTCACATATATTTTATTCAATTACGTAAATTAAAAACAATATATCGTATGTGTATAATACGAAGCCGCTTCCGCAGATTCGTTTGCCGCATAAGGATTAAATTGAGTACTGCGGCAATTTGGGATTTGCTAATTAGTATTTGGAAATTTTTTTACATACTAAAAACTATATACTTACTACCAAATTCGTCGCTGGTGTTCCAAAGAAGTGGCTTTTAAGCTGACGGTAAATGGAAACTATATATGTGTGTAAAATACGTGTTTTTTTAGAACTTTGATATATATATATATATATATATATATATATATATATATATATATATATATATATATATATATATAAGCAGAAAGGAAATGATGAGTCTGGGCCATCGGCACCTCGCACAGGAGACAGGCGCCAGCCGGCCGCATGTTGTGACGCCACACTTCCGCAATCTTGGATTCATATAACCTTAACCTTGACCTTGACCTTTGACCAACTAAAAATCGAGAAAAATTAAATAATTCCAAAAAATGTATACAAAATGTTTTATTAAAAAATTATTCAAGAATTGTTTTTAAAATTATTAAGCTATTATCAAAAAATTTTTTAAAAAATTTAAATAATATAGTTCCCTAGCAACCATTTCCCCCTAACAATTTCCCTTTTATCCGTAAAAAAAATCTCCTTTTATTCCCTCAAAATTGACTACATTTCCTTAAAAAATTCCCCTTTTCCCTAAAAATTTTCGGTTTTTCCCAGAGCATGAGAGGAGGATTAGTGACCCCGGCTAGGTGGACTCGTGGCCCTGGGTCAGGGCAAGCGGACTCAGGGGACAGGGATTTGTGAATCCAAGCTAGGATAGCAGGACTCAGGAGGACCCATTATTATCTTCGACCTTTGATGCTAAAGAAAAAAAAATAGTTATATATAATAAAAATATTCAAAAAATTCCAAAAAAATATATTACTAAAAATAATTTAAATATTATTTAAATATTATTTAAGAATCTAAAAATTATATTTAAAACTTATTAAAAAATTCCAGTCCCCAGCAGAAATTTTCCCTAAAAATATTCCCTTTTGTTCCCAAAAAATATCCCTTGTTAACCAAAAATTTCCCTTTTCCCCCTAAACATTTATCTTTTCTTTTAGAATTACCCTTTTTCGCATAAAAATCCAAAAATTCACAAAAACTTCTAAAAACACGACGTGCATATTATCTTAGAGACTATTATTGCCATATTGGGTGTAGGTGAACTTGATGGTGACCGCATGAACTTGAATGACCTTGAAAATATAAATTAGAGAAAAAAGTACAGAAGTCAACAAGCATAAAGAATATTACGTTATATACTTCTACCGCCACATTTGATGCAGGAGACCTTGAACTTGACCCTATGACATTGAATAACCCTGTAAACAAAAACTCGAGGAAAATACTTAAAAGTCAGCAAGCATAAGATGTTACAGACTACTACCACCATATTGGATGCAAGTGATCTTCGCCTTGACACCATGACCTTGAATGGCCTTGAATACCAAAACTCGAGAAAAAATACATAAAAGCCAGCAAGCATATGTTACAGACTACTACCACCATATTGGGTGCAAGTGACCTTGACATTGACCCCACGACCTTGAATAAGCTTGAAAACAAAAACTCGAGAAAAAATATCAGTAAGCAAATTATGTTACTAACTACTACCACTATATTGGGTGCGGTTATTCTTAACCTTGACCCCGTGATGTTGAGAACAAAAACTCAAGAATTAATTCTTAAAAATTGGGTAGCATAATTTTATTCTGGCAAATTAAGTAAACATGAAATAAAACACACTTTATTTCACACACACATTTTTTTATTATATTAATTTATTACAGGCGCTCATGCCCCCTCCCCCCAAAAAAACAATATTCTTCAATATATCTACACTCATCCATGCAACTCTGTTTTAGGTTGCAGTGTTTTATGCATTTCGCTCTTCACACTCGTGTTATATTTGTGCGAAAACATTATGGTATTTATTACACCGACACACTGTGCAGGGCAAGTTATGTAGGTAACTATACATTTGAGGGCATGTACCGAAGTCACAAGATACCTGCTTGCAGCAAACCACATACCGAGGCAGTACTGATCAGAAATGCATTTCATCTTTACGGTTCTTTGCATGTCTAATTAATTGTCACTATGGCTGAACTGCTTACAGCACCTGTCACACAAATATGAAACGAAACTAGGATTATTTGCGCAATTAAAGCGCTCATGTTGCCGTACATTGCGGCCGACATTAAACGCCTTATCACAAAAGTAACACTGAAGGCGTCATAGTGGTCCAGGCAAAGACTCGGATGGACCTGTTGGAGATGTAGGTGCTAGTACTAGGGCCGTGCCGGTTTCACGTCACCTTGGATTAATTGGGATTAGTTGATGGATTATCGATTTGTTTGAAGGGTTAATCCTTAATCCGATCAAAAATTGAAAGGGTTAAATTTTATTAAAATGGTTGAATTTAATTTGCAAGGGTTAAACTTAATGAACGTGTTAAATGTATTTAAAGGGTTAAGTTTAAATCAGATTTTTTTCATATTTTTATTTTATTGTTGTACTTCTTTCTTTCTTTCCTTTTGTGCGGAGCTCTGTACGATGTTGACGCTGTGGTAACTGGAGGCGATTGACTAGAAAGGTGGGTTGCAATGTGTTGTATAGGTGTTGAGTTGAGTGCAAGAGTGTGTTAAGGGTCATTTTTCTTGTATTTTTTCTAATTTTGATGTATTTGTATAGATGTTGGTGGCAGATAGGCGATTTATACGAATATACTTAACACACGAGAGAATTTCAGAGTGTTTAAACAATTTCTAAGAGTGGCCTAAGTGTAATTTTTTTGTTTTTGGGGGGATATTGTTTGTAAAAGGTGTTGGGAGATAGGTGACTTTGAAAGATGTGATTTACGTGTTAGTAATGACAAACGATTGACGACTGAGGAGCAGATTGTGGGGCTAACTGGGGATGTGGTGCTGTTTGCATATAATCAGTCTTGCAACTTTTACAATCTCTCATAAAATTATTACCCCGAGTAAATTGTTTCTGGCAGATTTCACACTGAAACTGATTTTTTTTAAATTTCATCCCACAGCTTGTTCTTCCGTGATGTCGTAAGTTACGCAGAGCTGTAAATTCTTTACTGCAGAAGCGACACAGCAAAGACATAATTGCTTCCGTACTATTCAAAGATGATAAATTTTCGTGTGATAGTGTGTTTATAGTGTAAACTCTCCAACTGCCACACACCCCTCAAGACACCAAGTTGGACTCTTCCAAAAACTTTCATTTGTTTGCAAAAACTACGCTTTACCCATGAATTGTGAACTCTCCCGTTCTGTGACTTATTCCCCGACAGCCCCTTCTCGCGACTCGCCATATCTGGAGCTGGTCAGCAGCCTTCAAACCTTTGTGTCAAGCACTGTCTGAAAAAATTCTCGCATTTATACTGTCAAGTGTTAGAACGTTTTCTGCAAACGAATAAATTTTACCAACTCCTGCTATTTAATTATTGCACATAATTGTGAAAAAATGTACAAATACTACCTAATCACGATCTAGGCGAATGAATAATGCATATTAATTTATCAGAAAATGAATAAATCTAGGAAAGATTTGAGTCCCTGGAACTTCGTGGAAGAGAAACGAAATCAATACTAAATTACTTAACACAAACGCAGTTTATCGATCCGAAATAATTTTTACAAAAACTCCGTCGAAAACGTACGGCAGAGAATGTTTAGAAAAATTCTCTTATCAAACACATGTAAACTAGCTTCGGAAAACCATATTTTCGATTCCTAGCCTAATGAGATACGGATTATTTAAAAGAAATAATAGATGCGCGCAAACTTTAAAATAACGGAAAAGATTTCTACAATATAAGCTATTGAAATAAAATCTTACTGACTCCCGTAATTAACACTACTAGAAAAACTGAATTCAAACGTAAATCAACAATTATTAAAAAATAAATACATGTATTAACATGCGTAAACTTATTCTAACTTCTATAGTTTTTATGTTACGAAGGTTAAATACGCGAAAAACGGAAATATTTCGAAAAATAGTGAGCGAGGTGTGAACCCCGGGTAGATAGATGATGATATCACCTAACAAGCATTGCGGGTTGGGGAGAAGCTAGGCAAAGTACAGGGTTGTTGCGAGTTCGTAAAAGGAGGGCGCACCGCTGTAGGCTGCTGCGACTTTGTCCGTCTTTTTTTCTATCCTGTAACAGACTGCTAGCCGATGAAGGACGACCTCGCTCCTTTGTCAAGAGGATGTAATACCTTGATGAATTGTCTTCAAGCAACCAGCCTGTCTAGCTTGGGACAAGAACTGCTAGCAATGCTTCAGTTTATACATGTCCCAGCTGTAGGAAACCTACAGACTTCATGCAAAGTGTTAAACACATTTTCTTTCTGAATAAACACTAAATTAACTGATTTACTCAACAAAGGCAGATATTGAGTAAATTATATTTTTATGTGTTATAAAAATTCCCGCGAAAATCGTCAGTGTTAAATAGCCATTAACTGCATTTTACACTGATATTTAAAACTAGTATATTATAAGTAAATTATATATTTCGTCTTGTTTTCTGTTATGATGCAAAATCGTTAACTCATTGCGAATCTCTATAGTCTTTACTGGGTAAAATATTAACGATTTCTCTATTTTTAGGTGATATTCATGCAAACTGATTTCACAGCGAGACAGTATTGTTCGCTGTTATGGAAAGCGCTCAGACAAAGTGATTCACCAATTGTTGTGAACAAACACTCACTCGTTAAACCGACTGAAGGAAAAAGTATGTATTCAGTTCACATACAAATATTTCTGCTCACTGAAAACATGCAATTAACGAGGTAATTTTTGTTTTGTTATGTTGATGTGCATTTTCAAGATATATATGTAAAAAAAGTTCACACCTACGAATAAATAAATTTTCTCAGCACAAACCAATCTACAACCCTGGTAGATAAGGTAATAAAACATATTTTTGCAAAAACATTGACTCACTCATTTATCTAAGATATATGATTATAAATTTCCAGATCTACAGTTTGGAGATAAATGAAACACTCATTCACTTTGAAATACACTTTTAATATATCACATTTTTCCAACAAACAAAATATTAATTTATATATACAAAAATCACATTCTTCTTTAAAAAATTTATATACAGAAAAAAAACACTGTATCTTCTTTTCTGGGAACGAGGTTGGTAACATTTGGTTAATGTTGCAGGAAGACAAACTCGTTGCTCTCATATCTGTGCGAAATTGTTATTCACAGCGGATTCTAGATGAGGCGTTGGTTGTTAGAATTTCAGATTAGTTATTTTAAGACACTGTATGTCAGTTGGTTGAATCACTCTCGATACGGCTGGCAGTTTAATTAGCTCGTAGATGCTACTTTGTCATTTAAGTACCCCATTGGCAGTATTGTGTATAGCAGAGTTGGGTTTACTATGGTATTCAGTGTAGGGTTGCGGAAAAATGTAGACATGAATATTATATCACACAGGGATACACCAACCAACTGAATGAAGCGCTGAAATACAAAAAGTGCAAAGTTTGCGGAGGAAATTTGACATACACGTCGTAATGACATGAGGCAAGACTCGCAGTTCAGAGGCTCTACACATATTCTGGGTTTCGTGGAACAGGAAAATGTACAGATTTCTAATTGTATTAAAACCTTGTAGCAAAATTTTTATATCTGTACATCGGAGCGAGTGAAGAGATTTTAACGGCTCTTGAAACAGGGGTTTTGAGAGCCGATGAGGTTAAGCGAGGCGAGTAATGAAGCAGCGTCGGATTTCAAGCCTTCTTATAGCTAATAATATTGGATTATTTATCACCAGCGGTGAACGGCGGGTGTTATCTCACATGTACATCCATTTTTGATATCAGTAGTAAAGTCCACCCGCTTCCATGAGTATAAAATTCTTCAAGTCTGGTTATTAAGTAAGGTACTATGTTATTGTCATAAAGTTCACCAACATCGGATGAGTGTAGGACAGGGAGGGAATTACTTTGAAAATAAAAGGTTTGCGTAAGGTCTTACTCCGCCGTGAGGGATTTCAAGTACTTACATGTTACTGTTATACTAATTCTAATAGGGAGGGGTGATGCCATTATTAAGAATAATAAATGGACCTTACACTTATGGAAAAAACGAGAAAAGTTCTCATCACTGTCAAGCCTATCGTTAACTATCTCTGCGTCAGTTAGCCTGCCGGCGTATGCGGTAGCCAGTATCTCGTATCTGAGATTGGATAATGAACTTTTCACTAAAGCTGGAGACTTGGAAATCAAATTACTTTTCATCTCTGAATTAACATATCGAATTTGTGGAGGTAATTCAGTGGATGGAGCTGGAAATGTTAACTGTAGAGCAAACTGTGGAGCTGGAAATGATAACTGTGGAGCTGGAAATAATAACTGCGGAGCTAACTGTGGTTTAGCTTAGGAGGTGGTGCAGATTGTGGAGCTAACTGAGGAGCTAACTGAGGAGGTGTCTCAAGAGCTAACTGAGGAGCATATTGTGGAGCTAACTGAGGATGTGGTGCTGTTTGCATATAATCAGTCTTGCAAGTTTTACTATCTCTCATAAAATTATCACCCCGAGAAAATTGTTTCTGGCAGAATTCACACTGAAACTGATTTTTTAAAGATTTCATCCCACAGCTCGTTCTTTCGTGATGTCGTAAGTTAAGCAGAGCTGTAAATTCTTTACTGCAGAAGCGACACAGCAAAGACATAATTTCTTCCATACTATTCAAAGATTATAATGAAACTGTAAAGCGTACACGTTTTATAGGTAGTTATAGGCAAATTCAGGAAGCAATTCGATTACATTATTCATTTTAAACACAATTCGTCTGAATTGTAGAAGGTGTTTAACGTACATTTTTGTAACATATGACATTTGAAACCTAGAATGTATGTTTAAATAGTTTTATATATTAAATCGCTTTCAAATTACTAAAGGTTTTTTTAATCACTATCCCGCAATCAAACCTTTATATGCAAACACATTTACATTTTAATGTTAAATGCACACAAAGTTTATGTAACATTTGCTTGTCAGAATATGACAATATTACAATTCATGCATTCGTAAGGTCAGCAAAACACAAAAATAGTTTCAAACTATTTATTTCGAAACATTTGCTTACAGAATACATTTTGTCATAACTATGTGTTTACAAAAACATTTTTATGACATATCTTCTTCTTGGCAATATATAAAGTATTTTCATCTATTTTAATGTTATAATTGTTCGTGTATTAGGGTGCATGTAATATTATACATTCTGGCAAATCAGGAAAAGTTTCATAAAAGTGCGAATACATTTCTTCGATGCTCGCTGGTAGACTTGTATTCGGACACATATGGTACGCAGGACATTTTTTCAGATCTGGACAAGATATTAAATCATTACATTTACCACCCTCTAAGGGACATTGGATATTTTTAAAATGAAACAACCCATCACATATCTTTCCAAAATGACGTATTATTTTGTTAAACAAACAGAGTAATTCGCACTTGAGTTTCCAGGGGTGACAGAGTAGTAAATACCAGTTGGGTGGAAGAAAGACATGTTTACAGTAGGAACGTCACAAAGATACTAAAACTATTTATTCCAAAACAAACTCTAAATGGTTTACTCCAACGTGCTAATAACTTGCTGATATTCAATTTACATTTGGATTTCAGTATACAGAAGCATGTGATTTCGTTTTCTTGTTGATCCATCTTTAAGATATATTGGATTACATACAACCAAATATATAATTTATTAAATTTTATTTATCCTAAATAATGCCATATAACTCGAATAATATCCACAGGTGATTCCGGAGGAGATTCGTCATACTCTGTTACACTCCAGTCAGACATCATTGCCCAAGTTAGCATTAATTTTGAGTTTTCCTCTGCAGAGAAGAATGTCGAATTAGATCCATATGTTTTACACAATTATTTGAACGAGGGGCAATTGTATTCTTTTTTAATATCTATTACTTTCCCATTACACACACTTTGGAAAATGTGTTTTGCTCTATTCCACCCAGATATATTTCACAATTATTTAGGTAATCTTTTCAAATATCTTGACTATTCTCATACTCTATACATACAATTTTCCATTTTAAACCGTTGCGATGGTTAGTAACCAAACATTAGTTTTCTTGTATTTGGAATGAGAAAGATATTTCCAGTCAAAAGGTTATTTGTAGCTGAATACAGTTGTATGTACTTCCATATCAGTGATAATTATTCGTTTATGATACTTTTTTTTCCTGCAGACTGAAATCCTTGTACATTGCAAAAAATCTCATCATAGCGGTGGTTCATCGTCTACTGATTCAATTCATTATTTTCACCAGCTTATCTCTTACATCGTAACTTGCTCATTTGTCGTGAATTATAAGAGCATAGGCTTGCATATTTACTGGAAATGGTGTATTTGCAATAATTTCAATTCGTGAATCAATCACACCATTGATAATTCTGTCGTCTTGCATGCTGATAACATTCCTCTGGTTTTAAATGATTCAGGTTCTAGGATTGGTGAACTGATTTTGTTATAATGTGTTTCCTGATACTTTGTATCATACGAAATAAGGAATTCCCCATTGGCAACATTCATATTTAAATCCACATAGGGGTAATCTTGACTGTTTGGATACAGTTTAATATTTTTCATATCACAATTATCGAATACTGATAGATCCACTTTTAAATTGTTTTGTCTATTTGTTTGAAAACAAATAATGACATAGCTAGATTTTTCCGATGACAAACTTGATGTACCATTCGAAATGACTTTTTGTGATGTCGGCAGAATTGGAAAAACCTCTAAAACCCACTATCTGAAGGTAATATCTAGATTCTTCCCCTTTTCGATATAATTTAAAAACTTTACACGTTCACAAATGTTAATTTCAATATGTGGCATCAACCATACAACGCTGCTTCATTCAAATGTTACACTTTCCTCGTTATTAGCCGAATAGTGTATAGCATTCAAATGCATATTGCCGAATAGAATAACTAATTCTTGGTTATCATTGAATATGACATGTTTGTAGTCTTCAGTCATTCCCAAAACCATACTTAACGGTATGAAAACTAGTTATTTTCCACCTGGGTTTATTTGTAGTGAGTAATCACTACTATTGTTCCACCCAGCCATAAGCACTGTACAAAGATCGTTTATAGTTCATGAGAGATAGTTCTTTTATCATTTAAGTAATTCCAATATCTCGTGTTTAATTTTAATTGATTTCCACTCCATTTAGCTGATATGCATTTCTGTTGATTAAATGAAGTATTCCACTTCTTATTATTCTTGTAGTTGCTGGATTACTTGTGTCGGCTATATTTTTAATTGTTTCTCGAAACCTTAAACTTGATTTCGACGGTAATGTATAAATATCGTGGCATTGTATAGAAATCCCTATTTCCGAAGGAAATGTGTACGGGCCTGCTCGGAATGGTTCATAAACATGTATTTCCATATTGGTGATGGCATTTTCATAAGTGATCGGTTCTTCAACGTTAAGTATGTCTTCCATTTCTGTTAACTGATTATCCTAATGCTTTTAAATACAATTTGTTGCCTCATGTTAACTTCACGGATAACTTATTTGAAGTGAGCATTTTATGCTTGCATTTACATTTTTTTTACTTTCTTCCTTTGAAATATATTCCTTAGTGACATGTTTCTTATAAGAACCGTCTACTTGAGGTGCGAATTTATTATTCTACACAATACGCAATATGATTGTAATGCGCAACAGAATGCAAATGTTTATATAGCTTTTTTAAATGTAAACGAACTGTAATTTCTTTGTTTCTAAAATTAATCAGTTTACCGTCTTGATCGACAATTTTAACAACTATTTCATCAACATGATTCACTATTAATGGAAAATATATCAATGTATTCAGTTTTTCAATTATTTTATATCCTGAAGCCACAGTACACGTGAATTAATGTAGTGTATTTGTCGTTTTTCTATTCAAATATGAACCACCTACAATATATACATTTATGCGACATACATTTACCGACAATATATTAACCTGTTTTGATGATTTGTGCAATTCATTACCGGGATACAGTTTCCGTTAGTAACCTAACATATTTGCAATTGAAATGTCTTCCGAGAAATTGATATCAATGTTACTATACATTGCACAAGTTAGCGTATTTGGATTACCACATAATCGGAAATGTACATCTTCAGGCAATGCCGCTTTAATGAATGTTTCAAGGTCATCCGACTTATAAGATCATACCGGTATCACAAGATTGTAGGTTTCATCGCCAGTATTAGCCGCCGTACATAATTGATTATGTATATCAATGGTTGGTATGCTGTTGTAAGTAACGAATTTGATTAGACTTATTTGCCATTCTCCATCCACCTCCAAAGCGGGGAAATATACCGCACGAAATTGGGATGAATTTTCATTTAATATCAACGTAATTGACATATTACAATTACTTATATACCCAATTTAGAGCCAAAAAACTAAAACATAAATGTCCGCAATTGATTATATTTGGTAATTGTACCTTAATTGCGTGTTTTTTTATAATTATGCATTTCAATTGAAGAACGTAAATCGACAAAAAGGTCGTAATACAATGATTATGTTACGTTTTTAATTAATGCAACACAATGTGTTCCTTCATTTTGTTTCGAATCTAAATTAACAATCATACATTCCCGAAGATTTGGTTACTTTGGTAAATTGACTCTCATATACACACCTTGGCAATAGGGAATATCGAGTTTCTTTACAAATACATTAATATCTTTGTTTATTCATGCACATTCTGGAAGACTATTTAAAACTTTCTGCATATTTTTTCCACATTTGGAGTTTTTCATCCTTGTCCATCTTTATAGGATTTCAAATACATTCCTTTACCTTTTTATTCAACTGCTCTACTAATTGCTGAAACCCCTCCGAAGATTGATCCAAGATATGTTAATGCTGGAAATAGGAATGGAATGATTCATCCTTTGGTTTCGCGTTTTAGGCCTATGCCTCTCTTCACCTTCGCGCACATAACTTTATAAACAACCCAAGCTTAAAGCTTTTAACCTGTATATGTGGATGGATTCTTCCTTATATTTGCTGCTCTATCGGGTAAAATTGTATCCACTATATGTCTTTCTTTCAAATTGTTTGTTCGATCGTAAGATATATCGTGTTCTTTATACACATTATCCAAAGAGTTTATTCCTTGATCGTTCTGTGCCAAATGTTTTGCAAGTTTAGTTTCCTGATCCGCAATAATTGTACTTCGGTAAATGCAATTCAAAACATAATTTATTAATCAATGTATTCAATATACCACATCCTTTTTTGATACAATTTTTTACGAGCATTTGTTTTCTACTGAATGTAAACCTATATAGAGACCTACATTTATAGTTTTATGTTAGTATATTACATTAGTTTTACATTACTACATTACGTCAATGTATTACAATATGTTACATTACATTACAATACCTTATGTTACTACATTGCAATACATTACAATATGTTATATTGGTATATTATGATACATTACTAATGTTATGTTAGTACTTTATATTATGTTACAATGGATTACATTAGTATGTTATACTACATTACAATATGTTATGTTATTATGTTTCAATACATTACAATATGTTAAGTTAGTACATTATATTACATTACAATATGTTACAATTTGTTATGTTAGTACTTTATATTATATTACAATACATTATGCTAGTACATTTCAATATGTTATACTGTCAATTTGTGTAGAAATGAAGGTTATAAAACAAAATTTACATATGCCGGTAATAGCAAATACGAAAGGAAATGTTATTGAACAGAAACAAGGCATTATTTTACCATCAAATATACATTGTATAATATACTGTCCTTCATGTGGAAAAGCTTGTGTTAGTATGTCACTGTTGGAACATTCGAATGGACTTAAATTTGAAAATGTATATGTGTTTTTTTAAACAGTACAATAGGAGAAATACCAAAGGTTAGGGACAATTTTGTCGTTAATTGAAGGAATGTGATATTTCCCTTTTACAAATAAAGAAGATATAGCGCCTCCGAATGAAGCACTTTCCAATTCCGTATTTATTTTTGACAATGTTTGGTGTGAACTGCAGGGTGAAAAATGGCAATATTTCCGTTTTCGTCGACATTTAAACGTTAATTGTTTTTATCTATCGGAAAGTTATGCACGTATACTGAAACACAATTTACATGATAATTCAAATATGGTAATTATGTTTGAAATGGATAATATGACTCTGCAACATGTTTAAAATGATCATATTTTAGGCAATATGACATTTACAAAGTTTAAAGATATGTGTTTTTAAAGTTGGAAAGAAAAATTTAGTTTTTTGGTGATTATACCAACAATTTCCCTTTATAAACACAGATATGGGTCTGGTTTTGACAGTTTTTTAATTTAAGGTGAAGAACAATGATTATTTCAAAGTTTGGACATAGTGGTGCAAATTGCAATCATTACAATAGCTGTTTAACCAAAAATCGCAATGGTAATTGAGATTTGAGCGGACATATATTACGTAATATGAGTATGGCTGTGAAAGATAGTGATGCAGTAAATAAACATTACGTGGAAGACTTAAACACTATTATGGTATATGTATTTAAATCGAAATCAAACAATATTGAAGAGAAATTAATAAATTTGGTGGATTTGAATGGTAATGTTTATAAAAACACGAGTGTAATTGCATACATTTTAAGCAATATTACCACTGATTTGCAGAGTAATGAATTTAGAATATAAGAATGTTTAAATGGTTTTAGTAAGGATTCTAACGATAGGACAAATATAGTTTTTACAAGACAACTTACAGAAATGCCAGAAAATTTAAGAGTTGTAATTAATTAAGTGTTAAATGCTACTGCTACAAAACAACTTGAAACATGAATAGAACAAATAACGCAATATATAAGAGATAACTTGATTAATAAAAATTTTGGTTTAGTTACTCAAACAGACTGAGAAAACTAAATAATGATTTGGAAACATGAATGTACTATTTTATCAATTATTTGAAATCTAAAACTGTAAGTAAATTAGACACAGTTTTAAGTAAAGTGGATAAGATTGAAAAAGCACTGTGCGATTCCATTTTAATGATATTTAAAATGTATTTGTAACGTGATCTATTTCTTGGAATTTGGATATTGTTTCCCAGAATTCGTTTCTCGGATTAGATTTCTATGCTATTTCGTGTTATTTATTTAATTGGGCATAATTCATTGTTAATTTATTGAAATACATTTCTGTGCTTTGTAATTGTTTGTGGTAGGTTATATATATTTTCTTGTACATATACAGTTCTTGTAAATTGGTTAGTTTTAAGACAGCAAAATAGTATTCCCCATGCTAAAAACTTTTTATACGAAAATCGTTATTTTTTTACAGTGCAAACTATTTTTATGGTGTTAATTATTTTTACAGTGTACACCAGTTTTAATAGTGTACAGTACTTTGGCGGTGTAAGATTCAAAGATTTTAAAAAAGTGCATTTTAAATGTAAATGTTTTGCTATTAAACAGGTGGTTTACAAAACTGGGCTTAAAATTCAATTCAATATTGTTTTAAAACTTGTGAAAGACATGTGAGAAGAGGCAGGTCAAGGAAAATCTTTGTGTAAAGTGGAGACGAACTGCAGTCAGGGCGATGCACATCGTTGAGTTTGAGAAGCGGGGTAGGAGAGGATGTGTCCAGTCTACCTCCTGCTGTTGTTCATGCACGGAGGCGATCACCAGGTTCTGCGCGTGAAGGGAAGGTTGTCAGGCGGATGGAAGTGGGCGGGTATCCATAGTGGCGTGCAACATGTACTGTGGTGCTTCTCTTGGCCATTCTCTTGTTCCATTGCCTGCTCCGTGCTGTGTACATCTCCCACCTGCGTGCTACCCAAAATCTTAGCTCACACACTCTAAACTTTCCTTCGCGGCATATTCTGCTCCAACTCCGTGCGCGGGTCACCCGCATCGGCTCTCGAGATCTAAATTTCGCTCGCTGCCCAATCACACTCATTTCTCGTCCATCCGTTACCTGTTATTGTCCACAAGGTTTTAGAGTGACTCATTCCAGTATCTTTTGTAAAAACACGTCGTGCTGTTGAAAATTATGCGGTGCTTTTTAAGAACATAAATTATTTGTTTGCAATAAATATGGTAGTAATTATTACTTAACATATAATAATAAACTTAAGACAGATTAACGTATATTTTCCTATATGATAGTAGTGTCTAAAAATTCTGGGCTAGGAAAAAAACTACATATTAAAGACGTATTTTTGTCTGCTAGACGAATAAATATTTATATATAAACAGATTGAAACTAAAACAACTTTTCGTACAAGCTTATTTCATGTAAGATTTTAACTTAAAAAAAAAGTTTTAAAATACAGGAGCAAGCTTCAGTTTCCAAGTCAAAGTAACAGTTTGTAGGAAGGATGGGGAAATAGCCCAGGTCAGTTCAAAATCCACTGCTGCCTCCATAGGGAAACCGTCGGTTTGACCTTGAAGCAAGCCTCCATTCATAGCCGTGGCAGCACTCTGCGGGTGAAGGGAGGGGGACCAGACAGTTCGCGAGATATCCCAAAGACACATCACTTGAGTGCTGTAAGGAAGGGGGTAGTGCATGACTTCGACTAGATAATGCCTTCCGTGGACAGGGACAGTCAGCCGAAAAAAACACTTTATGACCTTGAGGAGGGCAGGTATAAGCGCTGCGTTGGAAGGGACACTTCTTGGGTGGTGTGGGTGTTTGCCGCTAAACGGGTTCTTACAGTTTTGGATTGACACTAGGATGCATGTCCTGGAGCTTTACAAACGAACACTGCGTTGGATAGTAGAGGGGAGGGTACAGATCACCGAAGATGCTGTCATTGACAAGGGCTGGAGTGCGTGGACTGAGCATCTCTCACAAGCAGGCTCTGACGAGGGGTGGAGGAGGGGGTGTAGGGAGGTCTGGAGCGGTTGGCCTTGGGCAGAGCGACGCGGAGGTTTCTCGAGGGATTCTGCCATCTTAGTACTTCGCCAATCCTCATGCTGCATAGATGCAAAACTTGATATGCGACTTCACCGGGCTTAGAAGTGTGGTAGCCGCGATTAACGTTTTATAATATACGTGTTTTAATATAAAACTATTTTATAGCGAAAAAATATATATTTTAGTATGATAGTGCATTTATCGGGTGAACCCTGTTTCTGTATTCGGTAGCTAAAACTTGGCATGATTTTCAACTCGTGTTTGTGTTAACAATTGTGCTCTATTTACCAGACTTTATGGAAAAAGAATTTGTAGTATATACATTAATTTTTAAATAATATATAACCATATAATATAAGCAGACACACATAATATGATCCACTCAGTCGTCGAGTGACCTCCGAGGTGGACGGATGTGTTGTGGGGGAGCTTCTAGTGCCATTTCATTACGTGTTTTTTTTCTGTTGTGTATGTTTAAAATTCAACTAGTCTAATTTAGATATTAGTATGTGCGTCATAGACATAATTTTTATCCATTTGTCAAGTAAATCGTATTCACATCTATTTCCGAGTTGCTATAACCTTAGTCGCTTGTCAGCCTCCGAATGCACTCCACTTATATATTGTCAGGCTCCCGAGATAAGATCAACTCAGTGCTTCACTGAACTCTCGCAGCTGGACAGACATGTTTTGGGAGAGGTGCAATTTTATTATGCATGTTAATCAATTAATTTCTTTCTTTTATGTGTGGATTACATTCCTTCTTGCTAGTCTCACAGGCAGACGGACGTGTAAGGTATGTGCGAGAGGCATCATATATATCATGCTCGTTTATTTTATAGGGACATTTTGCTGTAGATGGTTAATTCTATACTCACATAATTGTATTATTCTTCTCTCTCGTGTAAATTATATTTCTAAGCTCGGGGTAGTAAAATCATGTTATGTTTGATTCCATACTGGAGTAATTGCACTTATTATTCACATAGTCGTTTGAAATTTGCGATTCGATGCATGTAATTTATTCATATGTATAACACTGTGAGAAATTCTCTAACGTTTAATTGCATTCAGAAACAGTAGTCAATCGTTTGTCATTACTAAAACGTAAATCGCATCTTTCAAAGTCGCCTACGAAAAATATCCCCCAAAAAAACAAAAAATTTACACAGGCCACTGCTAGAAATTGTGTAACCATTATTGAAATTCTCTCATGTGTTAAATATATTCGTAAAAATCGCCTATCTACCACCAACAACCCTACAACCACATCAAAATTAGAAAAAAAAAATAAAAATGACACTTAGCACACTCTTGCACTCAACTCAACACCTGTATTGCACATTGCAACCCACCTCTCTGGTCAGTCGCCTCTAGATACCACAGTGTCAACATCGTACAGAGCTCCGCACAAAATAAAAGAAAGAAAGAAGAACAGCAACAAAATCAAGAAAAATAAATAAATAAAAATTGATCCAATAACAAATTAACCCTTTCAATACATCTAATCCTTTAATTAAATATGACCCTTTCATTAAATATGACCCTTTCAATAACTTTAACCCTTTCAATTTTTGATCGAATTAAGATCGGAGTAAGGATTAACCCTTTCAATCAAATCAATAATTTATCATTTAATCCCAATTAATCCAAGGTGGGGTGAAACCGGCATGGCCCTACTACTGGTGCTGGAGCTAAAGAAGCAGGTAACATAGGCATTGGTATTAGTAGTATGAAAAGGCCAACTCCGGTGCAAGTGGCTCCTGGCAGAGGACTCGTAGGACTCAGCCGCCATCATGGATGACATCACGAGGGGAAAAAAATCACGTAAAATATCGGAAAAATTCCCTTTTTCCCTCTGATAAAGCTTTTTTTCCCACCGAAATGTCCCTTTATTTCCTCGAAATTTCCCATGTTTCTCTCGCTGGGTTCCGTCATTCGTTTAGTGATAGTCCTGTACTTGTGTTCGTTAGCCCTTTAATGAATTAATTTTGAAATGTACATCTAATCAGATGGTGTAGATTTCATTTCCCAGAAATACGCGCTATAAGTAATTCATTCTGCGAAGTTCCGAACCCAATGGATGTATATTAAAATCATTTTTATTTCTTTCCATAGCTGAGGTAGGTTATAGTTTAAACACTCCTAATTTATCTCGTGTAATACGTCACCGCTGTTATTCATTTGGAATAATCGTAACATACACTATGTAAATACTATCTTTTTAAGTCGCCTATCTCCCAACACCATTTACGAGACACAAAAAACCCTTATGCCACTATTGCACAAAACTCAACGTATATATACCCGTTCCCTAGCACATCACACCTCAGTCGGGTGCCAGTCGTAGTGCAACAACATCGCGACCCTATATACACCCCTTCCCCAACACACGAACACCTCAGTACAGCGACAGAGCTCCGAGGGTAAGGACCTATCAGAGCTGATCCCTACCCAAAGAAATAAAGAAAAAAATAAAGTATACCAAACTATATATATAAAAAAATTCCATCAAAGAAATATGATCAATCATTTTCATCAAAGTAATTGGATCAAATTATTTGATCTCATTTTATCCAATTAAGATTATTCCTTAATCCTATTATTAATATTTTATCGGATTAAAATCTGATTAAGATCGATTTAAGGATCAATCCGATCAATCAAATCGATAATCCATCAATTAATCCAAATTTATCCCAGGTGAAGTATAATGCCCACTCTCCTACTACTGATGATGTCATGCGACCTTGACCTTTTGCCACCATTTCGAACTTAGATTTTTTCTTTTAAGCGGTAAAATTTTCTAAGTTTGAAATGGTGGCCAAAGGTAAAAGTGCTCCCATATTTATTTTGCATATAAATTTTATGTTAGGAAGTTCTTTTGTGAGCACAAGCTAGGCACTTTACTGTAAAATTTATTATGGCCTTAATATAAAAAATTACATTTGACATTCTGACACTGCGAAGTGAACAACGATTTGGAATTGTTTTCTTGTCATACCACAAAGATGAATTGCGAATACAAAGGCCTGACTTTGACCTCACCTAACATGAAGGCGCGACCTGTATCATCGCTAACTGGTTTCCGTCAGTGCTGATTCTGCGATCGAGTTTTCAACTATGGTCAAAATACTCGTCGGCATGAGAGAATGGCCTGTACGAAGAGTCCTTTTCACGCTATGAAGCATTACAACATTGGCCCCATGCAGTTTGTGCAAGGCGATAAACTGAAAGAACATACCGAGATCTGAAAGGATTCGTCTACTGGGAGTCAGCAAGTGTCACCGACAATACCTCTTGCTGTAAAGAAATTGAATTAGTGCAGTAGAGTCGTTTGGTGCGAAATGCACACTTGCAAGTCGTTCGCGTGAAGTCAACGAACTTCAAAATAAACGGTCGTCGGTCCCAAATATTGATGAGCATACAACTCGTGCTACAAAGAAAAGTAAACTTGATATTGAGGATGAAGCAGGAAGTGAAGACGATCATGAAGACAGTATTGATGATAACTATAACTACAGTGATAGTGTTGAAGACGATGATGATTTACTCGATGTTCCCACACGCCCCTCCAACACATTTGCTACAATGAGCGACACGAAGGAGGTAGAAGATGCAGAGAGTATTGGCTACCTATTTCCCGAAGACCCGAGTGCAATTGTTATTAAGAGTCAAGATTCGCAAGGCAGAATGGAACGAGGCAGGTGCGTTTCTAGTTTTTTGGAAAAATTTATTTGTATCCCTCCGCAGACAATCTGTACAAAGTTCAAGTTACGGAACAACCATTTGGGAAGTACGGTTGGGGCCTCCACCTCCATCCTCACCTTCACCACCACAACCACCAACACTACCACCACGACCACCTGCACCTCTACCTTCACCACCAGTCGCTGGGTCGTATGTACATATGTATGAATTTCGCCTTGGAAACATTCATGGGGGCGTTGTTCCTAATCACACTGCCAGTTTTTAAATGCCTTATCAGTCTCGCCTGCAAATTGGAATATTTCGGGCTCTGTGTGTTTGCAAGTGTGTGTGTGTGTGTGCGTGTGTGTGTGTGCTTTTTGCATATGTACAAGTGAAGAATGTACTATTTTTTTCTTCGGATTTTAGTTTTATGACATTACAAAATATCTTTAGTTTCACCGGAATTAATAAAAGAGTTCGCATTTGATTGATCTATACCGAAGAGGAGTCAGAGACTGATTCCCGCATGTGATGTCTCACTGCCTTCACGGAATTGGTCAGTTGAAATCACATGACAGCTCGATGATTGGCACAATCTATTAATGGTGTAATACTATTGGTTCAAAGTCAATATGATGTCATAGAGCTTGCACACTCGTATAATATCAACAGTAGGGAGGTAAGCTGAGAGGCTTAGTTTGACAGCAACTGCCGTGAAGTTCGATCGTCTCGGCTAACATCTACATCAGGTAATCCATGGCTAGTTATGTCAAAGTGGAGTGGATATTGTCAACCAATGGTTTCTCACCATCAACTTCTCCAGCTGTAATGGCTACATCACTACCAACATCTCCTTCCACGAGTGCAGTACCATCGTTTCTGATTATAGTATGGTGCCATCGACTTCTTCAGCTGTGATACTTACGTCATTAACACCATCTAATGCCACCAGTGCAGCACAATCATCTACAGATGCAACAGTACCACCAACTTCTTCAGCTGTTACGCCTACGAAATTTTCAATGGATCCAACGAATTTTTCAGCTCAGGTACCTAGAGCACTAATGCCGACTTTACCTGCTTCTTTAGCTCCAGCACCTACATCTCCAACAGGTCCATCCGTGTCCTTGCCTGAACCACAAAATCTTTATCAGTGTCACTTTTGTGATAAAACGTTTACTGTCAGCCGCAGTGTAAGACGACATGAGTTCTTTATTTGTGCAATCATCCTTGTTGTATGTCATATTTGTGTTACAGGCGCGGTAAGCAGTTCAGCTGTAGCGACAATTTACTTAGATATGCAAAAAACTGTAAAAGTGAAGTACATTTTTCATCAGTACCTGGGTACCTGGTTTCTTGTGACTTCAGTACATGTCGTCAAATGTGTAGTCACCTACACAACTTGTACTGCACAGTGTGTCGGTGTAAAAAAAGCCACGATATTTGCACATAAGGACAACACGACTTAATGACTTTTATGCACTTTTTCTCGAGTTTTTGTTTTCAAGGTCATTTCAGGTCATGGGTAAAGATAAAATGCACCCAGTATGGCGTTAGTAGTATGTAACATAATATACTCGATGACTCATGAATTTTTTGTCATGTTTTGGAATTTTTTAAAGGAAAAGGGAAATTTTAAGGAAAAAAGGAAATTTTTTAGGAATAATAGGAAACTTGTTAGGGGAAAATAGCTACTGGGGACTAGAATGTCTAAATAATTGTTAATAAATTTTTTATAATGTTTAAAATAATATTTTTTATAATGTTTATAATTGTTCTGACTTTTAGAATCAAAGGTCACTGGGGTCAAGGTCACATGGATCCAATATGGCGGACGGCTGACTTCACAACATGGCGGCCCGCACCTGGCTGTGCCAGGTGCCGATGGCTCATACTCACTATTGCCCTTCTACACACACACACATACTCACGCACGCGCGCGCACACACACACAAATAAATAATATATATATATATATATATATATATATATATATATATATATATATATATATATATATATATATAGTCAAAATATAATTTATTTGATTTATTTTATAATCATTATTCACGCCCTCCAATGGTGTTTACAAGAGCGAACAGTAAAATACAACTGTCTTTCACATTGAGTTTTCGTAAGCAAGGTAATTTAAATGAAATACGCTACAAATTTAAGTGCGAAATAAATATTGCCGCCATTAAAAGGGACTTTGTAGTTTTCTCTCCTTCATCTTATAAAAACTTTACAATTTTTTCTTTATTAAGTTGTCAAGTTTTAGTAGAATAATTGTATAAGCCGGTTTTGTAAAGTACAGTGTATGACAAAATATCAAACAACATGAACATAATTCGTTATATTTCTACCTTCGTGCGAAGAAAGAAGTTTATTCTTTACATACAATGTTTCTACACTAAACAAATCGAAAGATTCTACACAGTTGAATGACAATTGCAATTAACACATTTTCTTGCATCGAAAACAGAGAAAAAAAAAAAAAAAAAAAAAATTCGGGTACACATGCGATACTAGTGCACCCTGGCGGCAAGTATTCTTAGTGGTCAAACTGAAAGCATTGAGTTTCCCGTTCCCAACTTGAGTAGAGTAAGTAAACCTCTTTAACCAAGACTGGAAAGTTACACTGAATGGACAACGCACCTCATAAGTGCGCACTCTGTTTAATAATATATTGCATGAGAACTATTTTTTACTGGGTATTAAAGGCTGTTCACGATAAAGTTAGCACTTTTCAAATCAACCTAGAAAGAAATCACTGCTCCTCCCTTAATGTATTTTAACGTGCACATTGAGTGACACGTCCAGTAAAGTTGGTAACGATAAATGGGATGTAGTCCTATATCTTAACGTCGAATAAAAAGTGCTAAGTAACCATTTCTGAAAATTTAAATTATTTCTTTCGCTTTTTTTTTTTTGCACAAGTGTAAAAATGAGCAGATTTTTAAAGTATTTACTTTTCTAATAATTTCACAGTTTCATTGACCGACACATGAATAAAATGACGAGGTGAATGACAGTGTTAATCTTACATAAAGCGGAAGAATACAAAACGTGCAGGCAATATATCTTAAGCAGGGCTTTCAAAAGTGCTCATTTTACCGTGAATATCTTATACCAACACACATATTGCCCCCGTTTTTATTAGTGTTTATTATAAATGAAATATAATTTATAGATAAAGTATAAATAACAGTCCAGTTTACCCAAAAGTAAGAGTATATAATTTTAACAGATGTATGAAACCTCCCGTTATGCCTATACCGCATTTCGAACCCTACGCTTGCGATACTTCATATATTTAGGAAATATCTAAAGACACCCTATATGGGGTGATTATTCAAAGGTATGATTCAATACGTCTAATACCGAGAACAGATTATATTTACATGAGTAGGCCTACATATTTAATTGCCTAAATTACACACACACACACACACACACACACACACACACACACACACACACACACACACACACACACACATATATATATATATATATATATATATATATATATATATATATATATATATATATATAATAGATATCATATATAATCATAGATATGTAAGGATTTTTTTTTAGCAGAAAATACTAACATGTTATTTACTTATTATGCATGCTGCTATAATAACTCTGTAGTTATATGTTGTATGTAGGCATATTTTAGTATGTATATATTGTGTGCATATTTTTATCGTCAACATTTGTATACAAAACCAACAAATCACTTTCAATATGTATTGAAGTTAGCCTATGTGATGCTGATAAATGAGCATACACATATTCTTACATGCACGCGTATATAGGCCTATGCACAATATTTCGATTGTTTGACATTTTAGCAATCCCACAACAGAGGCAAGGTCTCTATCAGTGACGAAATTTTGTTCATCCTTGCTCGATTCAAATCTGAAAACGATCAGTTTCGCCGATATCCCTATCTTCGAATTTGAATTGCCGCCTTGAGCACGAAAATGAACGATCGTGCCTCCTTATCTTAAACTACACTACTTTTCTTAAGACATTTTTTTGCAGCAATGCGTTTCAAACTTGTAATTTCTAAGCATTGTTAACAGATGTGGACAAGAATTACTGAGAATTCGTGTTAATAAGAGTACACTTATTTTTTAAAGTATCAATTATGATATCGTTTTACATCTCAGTTAAAATAATTTTCACTTGTAATGTGTTATTAGCTAACATTTTCCAGAACGGGAGACACATGATTTTGTACTCTTATTCGTTGTTTTTGTTATGCTAATTTGTTGTGGATACGCCGGACATTTCCATACAAGATTACCAAGGGGGTGGGGGAGGGGAAACTTCTCATTATTCGATCAATATTAATGCAGATTGCCTCAGGTACCTTCTACATGATGCAAAAATGAACTTTGCGTGACTGGAATATAAAGATTCGTTACGTGCCTGTTATATCCGTTACAGTAGAGGAGTTAAAATGTACGAAAGAGTAATAAGCGTGAATAACGTTGATATCCATAGTGTAATTAGAGTTCATTTGCGCGTACGAAACGTCTACATGCTGTGTACTTCAGAGCAGAGCGCTCGACGCTTCCATTTTAGTCCGTGAAAGTTGGCGTGCCAGTAACTAGATGGCAGCACCATGGCTTGTCTTCCCCGACTTCCCCTTCCATTCCTCAGCCGCAATTTCTTTCCCTCTCTTCCAAGCGCAGAAGTAGAAGACGGTCGAAAATTGTCTTGGCGCGGGATTCATGCGGCTCTGCGATTGGCTATCCGCCTGGAATGTTCCTAATGAAGGGGGGAAAGGGAGGGCAATCATCCTTCATTCCATTCCAGAAAGGAATTTTTAACAGGTAAGAATGAAAAGGTAACCTGTTTGCGAGGCTAGGCAGAGTTTCACCGAGGCAGCTCGCCCGTGCTGGGCGAAAGAATGTAGTCTCTTGGGAAGGGTGTTTGGTTATTGGCCGCTGTAAAATCTTTTAGGTTGTGTTGTTTTTTGCCCTACCTTATAGTTGGGGTTCGTGTCTGCTTCTCGCTCTGCTAGTTAGACGCGCTAGTGCCGGCGGACACATCGCAAACGGAGTGTTACTACGAAGATGTAGGCCTGTTTTCACGGTGTCGCTAACGTGGAATGTGCCGCAGCACAGGGGAAAGCAGCAAATGTGGTACTGATAAGGACGCTTGTCGAACACACGTGATTATTTTTTAAAAGTGACTGTTCGAAAATTAAAAACTTGACTGCAGAAATTTTTGTGTAATGGTTCGCGCCAGTGAAATACGACGGACTTTTAATAATTTAAAGAATGGTAATGGAAAAATATAAAAAATAAAATGAAAGACAGTTGACTTTCGTATGCGTGTCGAGTTAATACGATTAAAACTTAACATCATTGAATGTGTGCTGTATTTACGAGTGATTGGCAGTGACATAAATAAACGGCTGAAGGATTTTGAAACTGAAGAGTTGTAGGGATAAAATTTTTCATCGCAATGGTTTTATGCTGTTCGGCTGGTTTCAGTCTGGGATTACCGCATTTACAGAAGCTCTCTTCGCCTCCAGACGTCGGAGCCATCCACATGAGAGATATTCTGGAAACGTGCATAAAAGGTAGGCCATCTGACATTTACATTATTTTATGGGATTTTTTTGGATGTGAGTGTGTGTGTGTGTGTGTGTGTGTGGCGCATGTGTAAGCCAGTGTCGTTGCACGCCAAAGAAAACTGGCTACTGCGTTTTCGTTCTCCAGCAGCTCGAGCGAGCAGAACAGTTCCACATTTTTACCCGGCGTAGCCTGCGGTGATCAGGCAACATTCCGACACGACTTACCACAGTCGGGTCTCACAAAAACTGGAGCACCGCACGCCCGCTGCACATGGCGTGGCGTACATCTTTACATCATAATTCAACCCCCCCCCCCTCTAGCAAGTTGTCAGCATTGGTTCGAAGCGTCGTGCGTTTCCAGCGAGGCTTGGCTTGCTTTTTTATTCCTGTTTTTATTTCCTACCACGCAAATAGATTATAATATCGTTTGCGGCTAACAGATGTTTCGCTTTTTTCGCTGTTGAATGTTTGATTATGGGAAGTTGCGTATGCGGATAGTAAATATTCACGTGTTCTGTAACGGAGACAAAATATTTTCGCAACAAAATAGCGTAAATAGAATCTAGCCTATTTAATCGTGTTAGATTCTTCTCGCGTGAGTAATATGCCAAAGTTATGGTACGTGACCATGGCATTTAATTGTTGTTAGTTTACATAATCACTGTAATTCCTCTTACTACGTGATATTCAAATTGTTCAGCTTCAATTATTATGTGTATTTATTAAAAACCCTTTTAATTATGTACGTTTTACCGGTGTTAACATTTTAAAAAGTTTACTCGTTGCCGCTACTTTCTCTACCAGCTTTATTAGTTACTTAATATTATTCTGCATGCTCACTGTTGAACTCTTCACATGTTTATGTTAAAAACCATTGGACATGCAGCATCTCAAAAGTATCTCATTAATGGATGGGATAATGAAACTTTGTTCATTGTCTGTGGTATGAATTATAATACTGTTTTATAAAGAATATTCATAAAACAATATAAATCAATTAATAAAAAAATGTCATAACTAAAATAAGCATTTGCATGTCAACAGTATAGGCGTACTTATTGTGAGACATAAAAAAAAAAATTAATAACTAATCACAAAGTTTAATTTTGGTATTGCAAATGTTAATTTTGGTACTATCATACTGAAGTTAAGGTTAACCAAGATCAGTTTTGTTGTATACCATTCGTGCGTTCGCCTGGCCGTCTGTTCAGTAGGTCTAGGCTAGGGTGCTTAGTCCCTAGGAGGGGGTGTATTTCTCATCCCATCTCCCATTTGTAGTAAGGCTGGGAAATATGACACGTCATTTAAACTGTCTTACAGCCATTTTTATTTAATTTTTGTGTGTCGTTCTAGTTCACAGACATTATGGACCTGTGTTTGTATCTCTAATGACTGAGCAAGATTGTATTAATTATTTACTTTAATTTAATACAGTTCCTAACTATTGACGAACAAGCGCATATAATTTGACACGATGTAATTATCAAATACTGTTTGTCAGTCTAGCATCTGCGATGCACATATAGGTTTTGATTGCAACAAAATGGAATTTATAAGACGAGCAAATCTGTCTTAAATAGGGCGCCCAAGGATGGAAATGTTTCGGCAGTGTCCACTAACCAATCAGCATTGACGAAACCTTAGGTAAGGGACTACATTAACAAATACACAAAAACTTAGTTGTCTTTGGTTTATAAAACTTCCTCGGTTTTATGTTTAAAAAAAAAAAAAAACTTAAGGTGAGCAATTATAGGTTTCTTATTAACTAGGAACTCTTTCATATCACATTATAGTTGATGTTTTGTGTTTGGTTCTAAGAACAAGGTGTTGGCAGTTACGTATTTAAGGTGGTCGCCTGGGTAGGTCGTGTGTAGACCTCCAGCAGAAAACGTTTTATTAAAAACCCGTCTAACGTGTATGACTGATGTCCACTTACGAATATCATTTAAAAAACGTAACGCGTCAGTATACGTTTTTCAGTTCTTCCATTTCTCTCTGAAGAATGTTTTTGTGATAGTGAAAATGATTCAAACGGCTGTTTTCACGGTCAGTTTTAGGTGCGAACGTTCCGGTACAAAATATTAAAAAAGGAATAGGGACGTGCGTCAAACTTTTATTTTTGTTATTATGTCATACAACGGTAGGGTCTCTGCTAAAAGCCTCATACAGGCGCGTTATCGACGGCAAGACAGCACGCCAGTAAGTGCTTTGCGCGTAAGGGCGTGTCCCCCACGCCTATCATGTGCAACATCGCCGCTACGCGCAAGGCTCTGAACTGACGTGCAGTGTTTTCGACGGGTCGGCGTATATGAATATCTATGAACTTCAAGTGGTGACCTATCATTTTATTGGTGAGAAGTCTAGAGCAAGATTCCAAGCAGACTGGTATCGCAGACTCGCTTGCGTTCTGGTAATGAGGTGATGGTTTATCACGGGAAACGTTGCCTGTCTGCTAGGATTCACCGTGCTGTACACATGTCCGACAGTTTTCTTTTCCTATTGGCTGTCACGCATTTATGCAGCTACGGCCCCTTTTCACTGGACTAATGAGTATTCTGTTTTACAAACAACATAGTTGAATTAAAACCTCGTTCATCCAGTCGTAAAAGAATAAACTAGCTAGAGTGTTATCGAATATATGTTGGCTCAAAACATTTTCGCAATTTTCCATTATCTCCGAGTATGTTGTAAGATAGGTTACAGCAATTTGTAACTTTATATCACAGAGGAACTCGCTAATACAGAGGCAAAATAGCCTCTTATTCCGCGAACTCCTAGTTGCACTAGCCAGGAACATGGCGGCGGAACGCCATTCGTCAATCAGCGTCTGGTAGTCGACTCGCCAGTCGATAGCCGAGCCAATAGGAAACCTTTTGCTGAACGCATTTGCCAACCAGACATAGACCCGGGTACCCAGAGCCTAGGCCAACCAATCAGAGAACGGGTGTGTCCAAATAAGAGGAGCCGCAACAACATTTTGTCTCTATTTACTCTGTCCGAATCCGCCTGAAATATATACTTGTGCGTGCCTGTTCCCGGAAGTGACGTAAGTGCTGTCCGAATCGCAAGTGAAGTATGCAAGAATACATGTAAACGAAGCTGTATACTTCTCGCGTACTTACGGAATATGTGCCACCATTTTGAGAAGCAATTTGTAGATTACAATTTATTTCCAACGTAGTTATTTTATTTTAAGTTTAATAGGGCAACATTCCTACTTCGTAAACATAGGATTTTGAACTGATAAAATAATTAATATCGCAAGGTTAACCTTTAAAAAAAGTATAAATAATAAATTCGTATTAGGCCTATGTTCCTAACTTACAGAAGCTAAGATAAAAAAGCAATCCAAATTGAACTTACATACAATAATACAAGAATGGAAATAAAATTTGAAATATTATTTAATACTTGATTTAACCCCTAAAACTTTCGACAATGATCAAATTCTTTGTCGGAATAACTGTAGGCGTACATTAAAAGTGGTTAGCTGGCTAATAACTATAACCGAAGCCAACAAGACTGGCTGTCTGAATTCATCAAGTTTGGTGCCAAGAGTAAGTGAAGTATGCAAGGATGCAAGTACGCAAGTATATGCCTGAACTCGAACACGGCCTTACTCTGTGCTTATAGCATGCCTGATATCTTGGTCCGGCCACGTCTTGGATGTTTTCTTTTTGAAGGCAAACATTGGGGACGTGTTGAATAGTACACTGCAACACAGTTCAGGCGTCAGGTAGACGAGCCCCTTAGTGGCGAATATAGGATATTCATGGTTAATTTAGAACTTTTGGAATAAAATCCTTTGGGAAAAGTTACTGGCCCAAGCCTGCATATATTTTTAACGGGCCTCTGACTAACATGCACACAGTAAAGTTGATAACGATGGTGGGAAAGTAGTTCTACGTCTTAAAGTTGAATTAAAAATGCTAGATAAGCTAAGTATTTGTGAATACTGAAATGATGTATTTTGGTTTCTTTATTCTACGTGCGTATAAGTGAGAATTGGCAAATCTGTATAATACATACTTTTACTTATACATACTTATACTACTAATACATACTTTTACTAAGTATTTGTGAATACTGAAATGATGTATTTTGGTTTCTTTATTCTACGTGCGTATAAGTGAGAATTGGCAAATCTGTATAATACATACTTTTCTGATAATTTCCGTTTCAGTTGACCGACGCATAAATAAAGTGATTAGACCCACGTTAGTTTTACATATGGTGGAAGGATACACAATGTGCATACAAGCAGATCTTGCAGGGCTTTAAAAAGTGCTAATTTTACCGGGAACAGCCGATATAGCACTGCGATTCCCATGCTTGTTTCTACCTGCAAATATCATTATATACCGTCCTACAATAATTATCTTGATTTACGCTATTGCTTCGAGGCTAATAAGGACCTCTGTCTACTTACTTGCCTGCTGGGATCTCTAACTCACCGTCATTCGAGTTCTAACCATAAACGAAATAAGTTGACAGAAGTAACTTTTAATCGCCGCTTTAACAGTTATAGATTTGCATTTTGTTTGTGTCCAGATTCACCTACCAAGGCCACAAGTGCATTCTAGTTAGAATGTCCACCCTCCCCCTCCCGAAATGAAAATCAAATTGAAAAAACTACAAATTTTATTTATTTTAAATATAAAGCATGCGTAGTCGCCTTTGAACATGTTTATAGCATTTTGTGGTTCCATCTCTGCATCCCATTGATTGTAAATAATTTTTCGAACTAATAATTTTTAACATCATAGGCCTAGCTTTGTTTATATATATATATATATATATATATATATATATATATATATATATATATATATATATATATATATATTTGTATTCCTCTCCAAAATAAATTCTTGGCTATGCCTCTAATGACACGTCACCGTACTCTTCTCGATCCATTGGTTGGTGGTTTTGATGTTCATCTGTTTGGAGCAGTAGTTCATTCATCGCGTTTGTAGAACTTTTGACGGGCGCGGAAAACGCTTGCTGCTGTCAGGAAAAACAAATGAAACTCTCCTAGATAATAAATCGAGATGAGCAAGGACGAACACTTGTCAGCAAGGAAACAAGGGGTCACTACACGCGAAGGAATCAAGGGCAAGGTTACATGCTACTGGAATTGGACACGACCTTGGGTCCTTCAGTTTTAAAGTTGTCCTTGCAGTAGGGAATATAATTTCCTTATAATCTAGCTACTGGAACAATAAAGCACCTCATACCCTCGTCCGCCTGCCCTTGAGCCCTTCAGTACCCACAATGCCCCACACCCCTTGATCCGTTCGCGACGTAGTGATTGCGAACACACAGCAAGGAACGAGAAAAGAGTCTACACTTCCATGTTGTAACGATATTATTATTTTAAAGTCTTTTTCACGGGTGGTGGGTGGGTGGCATGTGCCTGTATTAATATCAACAGCAGACACGCGTAATGAAAAATAATCACTAAGTATAATAAAACCAAAATAATAGTTTCTAATGATTATTTTGTGATAAACACGCTTCATTGAAGTAGTTATTAATAATCACAGTATGTTCAATATTTAGTAAAATAGCTTATTTACTTTATTTTATTTATTTATATTATTTTTAAGGCTGTTGCGAGGTAGCATTTACAGTATGTTTACGACGTGCATTATTCTTGAGAGGTTCTAGAACGAAGTTTTAAAATTGCCTAATTGGAACCTACTTGACTAACACCATTTAGTTGCCGAATGCGGTTTATGGCAATAATTAAATATATACCTGTGCTGTTCGTGTTAGCTCTGTCTTTTAAATATTTACGTTACCTCCAAATGTGACAAACAGAATAGAATAAATCTTGCACAAGCAATACAATGTAGGTATAATCACTATGTTTGAGATACAAAACACTCATAGTTTTGACTCAAACCCGATCTGTTCCATAAAGTAAAATCATTCATTCTATTGGTAAAATGTCTTATGTTGGTGTTTCCACAGGCACTTGCTTCAAATAACGCGATTGTAAGCCCTATCTACTGTCAGCCTCCTGATTGCGAACACTCTTCTTCATTTCCCTCGTGTTATGCACCGAGCAAAGTAGCGCGTCGATTAATATTTGGACTCGCATTTGGGAGGTCCCGGGTTCGATTCCCGGTCCGGCCATCCTGAATCCGTTTTTCATGGTCTCCCGAGATCGCTCCAAGCTGGCTCCTCACTACAGACCATCGCTGTTCCTGCTTCCCTGAAAAACTTGCTGTGTCTGTTGAGTGACCTACCGCCAAAGTACACACGACAACAATCATTAAATTACGTGTAGCCTATTTGCCATATGCTATGGCTTGTGCACGAACAAAGAGTAACCGGAAAGGTTGGGAAGAAGCGATCGATATCGCAAAAATGTTAGGCCCCGTCTACAATTAACTTGGTTTAAATAATTTTAGTTGCAAACCATAACAAGCGAGACCGTCTGTATACAATCGGCGTTAAAGTGAAAGAAAAAAACCTTTTTATAACCAATTAGAAAGAGCAAACGAATAGGAAATAATTTTTCCTGCGCAAGAATTTTTGTATGCATAAGTTGACTACAGCAGTTTCTATGACGTTTCACATTCTCATTCGCCGGCGTTAAAAACTTGGCGTAAGATATTCTGACATGATCATTTAACGCTACGTCACGCATGTCAGGCCAAGTAAGTCACGCCAAATACTAGTTGTTGACGTTACCATCTCAAATCTCTCTTTATGCTATGTATGTTATGTGCGCCCTGTCGATTGTAGACGGGGGCCTTGGGAACAGTATTTAATAATGAAACGTAAGTGTGTGATACGTGACTGGGACGTAGCCCTCGCCCTTGGTTGAAGAAAGTTGTTCAACGGCAAGTCATTCAAGTGTGAATTTGTTTTCTTGGTTTCGATTAGAATTTTTGAAGAGACGTTTGGGAGGCGGAATTCGAACACAGCAATGGTTGCCACCTAAACTCATATCTTCGATATACATACTTGTTATAAATAACAACACAGGTGTATTAGGGCTACCTATGTTCTGTGTTTTGCTCCTTGGTAAAACATCACAGTTCCGCATTCCGGGGCTCAACAAGCATTGTGGTAAAAGGAGCGTGGCTACAACGGAGCCAACTGTACCACATGCACAACTAGTTGCTACATTCACCACCAAACTGTCAGTTTGTATTGAAATAAGACTGTGGATATTGTGTGACAATGTAAAATATTTTACTGTAATTGACTTATTTAACTTATATGCCTACAAAATATATGTTTTAAAGTTTTTTTTTCAGTTAACATTTAAGCGTATTTACATTCTGCGTCATTCAGCAAGCATATTTCGTAACAAAAAACTTTCGTTAAATATATCAATTAAAACAATTGCTACGATTGTATCTATAGAACAATTTTAAGAAACTTTTTTACTATAGGCTGTTCACGGTAAAGTGAGCATTTTTTAAGGGCCTCCCCCCCCCCCCCAAAGGCATTAATCCCTAATAAATGTACTCAGTTGCAGTCTCAGATTTTAACGTTTTGAGAGTGTTGAAATGTATACCCTGTGATTATTAGTCATATTACAATGTTTACATTAAAAAGTGCTCACTTTATCGTGAAGAGCCTATAATCGGTTTTGTGTATAATATCGTGTTATAATGGATTTTAAGAAAATCAATTACTAGGAATATTTGTAAACATTACTACTTATTTTTATTCCACACAACTAAAAAAGTAACTATGTACCTACTATTATTGCTGCTTATGGCTACAACGAAACACCAGATCGCAGTGCTTCTCAGCTGGTATGAAAACGAACGTATAAAGTACCAACATATCAATTACTATTTCCCTGTTCAAAATCTATTTGTAGCTAAGTTTTACCAGCGACTAGTATGAATAACTTGAAAATTATCTATTTTGCTTGGGGTTAAATATGTATATAATAATGCTGTCTTCAGGTAGTTATTTTGTGGGGACAGTGTAGTTGAATTAATTTTTAATAATTTAATAGTTTCAGTTGTTTCGCCGGTCCATTTGCGAGGACCATTTACTTCTTCGGTTTGCTGGCCTTGTCCGTGGTAAGTACGAATTAACACTGCTGGCGTCATAGCGCACTCAGCCTGGGGAAGGTTCGTTCTGTTCAGGTTAGGAACAAAACGAGTTTTCTTATGGGGGATTTTAGCACAGGGAAAAATTTCCACCTCTAGATGCGCAGTGTTGCAAAAGATAACTTTTAAATAAGATTATCTACACTCCTAATTTTTTTTTACTTTTACAAGAAAAATCCTTGGAAACCCAGTTGCCAAGAAAATCCGTTGTAAAACTACAAAGAATTTTCTTGTAAAACCTTCAAAACATTTGTTTGTCTTATTACAAATGGTAGCCTTGTATTAGGCCTCTACAAATGACATTATTGAGAAGTGTAAATAAAATTACTTTTTTTTTCCTTCTGAAAAACAAACGTAATTAAATAGTAACAGAGAACAACTTAAAAAAAAGTATTCAAAATATAATTTACAAAAAAAGTTTTATCTCGGCGACATGGTGATTAGAACTACCAACTCTTGTATAACTAGCCCGCACCTTTATCCGCAAGACCAACTTGACTTACGGTGTTAATAGCTATTTTTACGAACAAGTACATAAAAAACAATATTTATGTTACACAGTTAAGAACGCGGTATGAGTCGATTTAAGAGTTAGTTGAACTTGGAGACACTAATAAATAATGAATAATACGGTCACTTTTTATTGAACTTGTCGTTTTATTATGATTATTTGAGTTGTCTTAAGTGTTTTCCGTAATTCAAACTTGCAATACATTTCTTTTTGCACCCATAGTTTTTGTACAAACAGCTTTATACGTTGTTGAGTGTCCGCCATTTTGCTGATGCTCGTTGATACGGCTCAGTATAGTACAAACATTTCGTAAGGTCTAGTACAAAGGCGGACCTTGTAGTTTTACAAGAAAAATCTTTGTACTGTTTCAAGTATTTGTAAAATTACAAAGAATTTGTCAGTGAAAATTACAATATTTTTTTGAGTGTACGTGAATGATAAAAAAAAAAAAACAGGCGTTTACTTAGTTACGGAGTTATTTTACATTTTATTTACGATTATTACAACTATCCTGTTTCTTAACGTATGAAATAGAGAAAATATGGTACACATGCGACACTCGCGCTTACCTAGTGGCGAAAATTTTTGTTTGCCAAACTTTTAACAATGATCTTGTCAACCTGTACAAGAAGTGCTCTTAGTCGGGGAGGGGGAGGGGGAAGGGTTACTTGCGGAGGCTCGCCTCAGTCCCACGTAAGTATGTAGGGCTTAACGTCTCGTCGACAGCGAGGTCACTCGAGACGAAGCAAGTAGCTCAGAGAGGCCCTGGCCTGTGGCAAGGAACAATCCCAGCATTCACTTGGATGGATTTAGGGAAACCATGGAAAACCGTAATCAGGGTGGCCGGACCAGGATTCGCACCCAGGTCCTCCCGAATGCAAACCCGAAGCTCTACCACTACTCCAAGGACCGTACGTGTAAGAGAAGGAAATGTATGAGACGTACCATGTTCTACATCGTACAAAAGAATCGCATTAGGTGTTTGTTGTAGGCCTATAGAAATATGAACCCAACAAACTCTCCCAGTAAATGTTTTTAGATCATAAATGTTTACAGTTCGCAAACCCTCCCCACTTCCCCCTCTTCCTCACACTCGCTTCTCACTGAGATTGAAATCTGACTGCTTAAAAAAATTGTCAGTGGTGGGGTCGGAATATCGTATGTAATATTGTGATAACGGACGTTATCTGAACTTGCATGTATCTCAGCGCTCAATGCACCTACTTGAACCATTCACCATGGTAAAAGGCTGTTCGCGAGTGGCCCCCCAGCTGGAGTTCGTAATGCATTGCAATGTGTCTGTAAAACACATTTTCCCCACGAAAGTCTTACCTAAACGTGCGTCCATTTTGCTGATCTACGAAAAGAACACACTTCGGTTGAGGCCTGTTGAGTGCTTTCAAGACGTCACGCACATTGGAAACAACATTTCAGAGAACTCTCTAACATAACTAAGGTCGTGTCCCAATTCGCCGAGATAGTACTCTCTCGCTAACTCTTGACGTTACAGATAGTCCTCTCTGCTGTCCCAACTCCGAGGAAAGAGCGCGAGAGGGAGAGTGAATGACGATGTACACTCGGTGCTCACTCTCGCATCCTCTCTGGCAGCCATGTTGTTTTCAAGTCTATTCTCAAATATTTAGACATATATTTTGTTGTTTCTAAATCAGTGTTAGAAATATTTTATCGACCTAACTTAATCGTTGCGGTTGTGGGATGTGTAATAACAATATTCCGTTTGATATGGAACATAAATTATGATGTTATATTGTCCACGTTTCATTTAGGTTAATTGTGTGCATATTATTATTACTGCGACTTGCACATAACAATTATGTTTTTAATCATGCAAAAATTAACAAATTAAAATAATTTACTATTTCATAAAATACTGTACATTTATTCCAGGAAAGTGAAAGGCCAGCAATATTTTATTTGTCCCTAATTATCACCTTTTCTGCCAGAGAAATAATACCGAAGGCATACATAGGGCACAAGTCTCAATTCGCTTAAGTGGTGAGCCAGTGTGTGTCATAGTGAGAGTGATCACACTTTCGAGTTGAGACACGGCCTAAATATGTTATTTTTTTCTCAAAGCGGTGTCTCTCATACACAAATATCAAAGATCCTGTATTCAACATTGCCACAGACTTCCGCCAATAAAATTATAGTGACACACAGGGACACTCAACTACGAGAACACCGTTGATAGCCTTGCGCTTAGTGGCGATGGAGCACTTGATACGCATGGCAATGTCGACCTTATAGCTCCCGCAATTCCCTGTCTCAGTTGCAGAGAATAGTTCGTGGTAGGCGGGTTCCTTGACAGAATTTTTCCCAGTTTCCACGGTTTCAGTTATATCCATATTTTACCACGTGAGACAGAAATTACTAAATAATGAGGGGACCGTCGATTGCGGTTACTTGTGAAACGAATCACGCAAGAGTATGAAGTTGGGTCTCTAACTAACTGTTAAGTAGTTTTCTCTGCCTTCACAAGCTTGGCTTTTAAAAATTGACCTGCAAAATTCACAGTGTTATCCGCAGGTACGCACGACTCACACTTGTGAATACATTCCATACCCTATCGTTAGTTTATTGGCTCCGTCTACAGCTAGCACCCGTTTAAGCCTGTTATTGGACTATCCCACCATCAATTGTTTGTAACCGGCCCAAAATTGCTCAGGGTGTGTCAGACTTTACTCCCAATGACGAACGCAGTGAAAATGCACACGTGTTTGAAGTATAGTGCTGCAGGGTTGCCACAGGTCTGGAAAACCTGGAAAGCAGGGAAATTTCAGGGAATTTCAAATCAGTTAGCTAAATGTCAGGGAATTCTGTGATATGCATGCTATATTTGGCAGTTCTGTCATCAATCGTGTGCCGCTGCCAGTATCATATAAAATTGTTTTGACGATTGTGGAGAAAATGCTTCGGTATTTTGCTTTGCAATTTATGTAAGTAGCGATTTCGTAAGATAGTATTTTGATGTAATAGTTTGTTATAATGCAAAGGTATACATCTTTGTAGGAAAAAATGTAAGAAAAGTGAAAGGGAAAAGGATTCATTTTATCTGGAAATCAGGGAAACGTAAGAGTATTTTCTAATTGGGAAAAAGTGGCAACCCTGAGTGGAGCGGGAAGATTTGGGCGGCTGTTGATATCGAGGTCTTGTGAGCCGTTGAGGAGCGAAGCGAGGTATGGAGCGGTGCCGGAATGCAATGGCGGGGAGAAACGGGTGATCCATCGATCAAACTCGCTGCTGTACGACGACGCGCAGATCGATGCAAGGGGTCGGTGATATTTCGGCGGACGGCGCCAAGGCAAAGTCCTAGATACGTCGTGAGGAGGTAGGGGGGGGAGGGCAGAAGGGGGGATGTCACAGCGGCAAGGCAAACGAAGCCGGCTTCGCTTACGTGAGCAGCGGCACAGCTCAGGCGGCGGCGTAGCTGATAACGGCCCCCGGGAGGCGTCCCTGCACCAAGGTCGGCGCCCTGCATCTGTGGCAGCCTGAGTCGCTGGTTGAGTCCCTCGTCGCTTCGCGGCGCCCTGGATCAGCTACACCGCAGGCCGCGAGCTTTCACTCTGCAGTGGACTTGTGAACGAGACAGCCGTTAAGTATGTACCTCGCCATTGAGCGCCCTCCAAGTATAGGCTGTTCACGATAAAATGAGCACTGTTGAAATCAACGTTAGAAAAAGTCACTGCCCCTACCTGCACATATCTTAACGGGCGCACTGAGTGACATGCGCCCCAGTTAAGTTGGTAACGAATGGAGGGAAAGTAGTTCCATGTCTAACCTCGAATTATAAGTATTAGGTAACCATTTGTGATAACTTAAATTATTTCTTTCGCTTTCAGTAGAGCCAGTGGAGGGCTCCTGGATACAAAGGCTTGCAGCCTTTATTGATTGACCTAGTTAATTCGATATCAAATTATCGACGGATTAATTTACATATTGCTAATTAGCATGTTGGTAATTAATATGCTATTTGGATTAAATAATTGTTTAATTGGAGTATAGTATTGTTTGATTAATTATCTTTGGTCAACGTTGCATATTAATTAGCTATATGCAAATCAATACATCGATTAATTTGATATCGAATTAATTAGGTCAATCAATATAGGCTGCAAGCCTTTGTATCCAGAACGTACATGCGTGCTCTACTGCTTTCAGTTTCTTTTTTAATGCATCGAAGTGTAAAAATTAACAGATTTGTAAAATATTTATTTACTCTTCTAATAATTTCACAGTTTCACGTGACCGACGCATGGATAAAATGATGAGGCCAATGGCAATGTTAATTTGACATAAAACGGGATAATAAACACCTTGCATACAAGTAGATAGTGAGCAGAGCCTTCCAAAGTGCTCAGTTTACCGTGAACAGCCTTTATTAGAGTCGCCAGGCTGACGATGTGATGTAGCACGGTAGTCTGTTTCACAATATATTCTCTTGCCTCATGTAACTTGGCAAGATTTTGATAGTTCCGACGAAAGTAGCGCCAATGTTTACTTTTCGTTTATGTATCCTTCTGCTATCAGCTGGCGCGTCAAGTGGAGGCTGTATGTGAATTTTATTAACACGCTGTCAGCTAATTCACTTCCCATTGTTGTAACAAATTGTAAGTTATTTAGACTGACATCTGTTTAAAATATTCGTAGGTTATAAAAGTAAAAATATAAAACCTTGCAAAAAAATCGAAATATTTGGTAACTTTTTTTAATTATACAGACAACGAATTTGGGTTAACATCTGCGACGGTAGTTAGTTATTTTGTAACTTTGGATGTTACAGCTAATATGTTAAGAAGAGGAGGTACTGAAACATTTTATGTGAAATAGATGTTAGCGGGAATACGCGTATCTAGGTAAATAAATATTTTGCAAATATGAATTTTTGCCATAAAAGATGAAAAACAATTATCTATGTTCCTACTTTTTTTTTTTTTTACTTTTGTCATATTAAGTGTATTTCTGGAGAAAAAAAATCGTGAAAATGGTCAAATATCGCATTTTTAAAGCTTGCCGATGCAGTTTCTTTAAGCGGCAAGAGAAAAGTAGCTACAAACATACGGGCGTAGTTAAATCTGTCTGCTTTCATGGCGTGTTATAAAGTCCGTCTGTTACAGATAATCAAATTTGCATAGTACAGCGTCACGACGGAAACTCTGCACACCTTGCTCGTAGGAGCGATGAGGCGCTAGGCTTGCGTGTTAGTGTCGCCTGTATCGCTCCCTCGCTTCTTGACCTTGGACGCGCCGCTCCGTCCCATTCTCGGGGAACTTGTTCGACAACGCACTTTCAGTTCGCCAACAAACAACTTAACAACGACTTTTGCAAACCAGTTGTTCTGCTATTACTGCCACTAAGCAGCTCAAGTTAGAAATATGTGGCGTGGAAAAACGTAAGAATTGCTTCAAAATCACCGCTGCGCATCCCATTATGTTCGTTTTATTAATACAGAGTAGTGACAGCACCAAAACAACGAAAATATGGGTTTGCGGGAGATCTTCGCGTGTAATAGATGTAGGCGTAACTAAAACGATTACCGACCCAATAGAAATTACTAGTAATCAAAAGTGCTGTGCACGGAAGTACAAATGTTACTAAAGCAAATTGTTACGAACTCACGGACAAATAAAACCATTGGCATCTGTTCCTAAATTTGTTATTTTACACAAGAAAACTATTTTTTTTTCTGGGTGTTGAGCGCACCGCTGAATAAATAGTTAATAACAAAAATTGTTTTTCGCAACTTTAAGCTCCCCTCTGAAGCAACAGTTCGCTGGTATGGCTTTCATTACTAAGTTCGTAGGTCGGCAAACAACCCAACAACCTCAGTAACCTGACACCGAGTTCGACATTCCTCTGTAAACATTAAATATTCAACACGGTTCCCCGTTCGCGGTTGTCTCATGATACATTGAAGCGAGTATAGATGGACTCCACAGAGCCACCTTGTTCGCCCGTCTACTTTTCTTCCATATCAGCCACAGCGGATGAGTCTATACTCCGGTCGTACTTAACTGTTTTTGCTCATGTCTTAAACATTTATATTCGACATCTATTTAAACCCGAGTACATGTCATGTAGGTCTTTTCATAGGCAATTTCCGTCATGCAACACACCATGCGTTGCTCTTATTACGGCAACGAATTACGCCGGTTGCAAACAACTTCAGCATTCCAAGTTATTTTATGGGCACCAGTCCGTATTCTTGACAGCGCACTTAACTATAGTTTTTTATATTTCCGCAAATAAAATGCCACCTCAGTCCAGGTCAGTTAACCATTATACAGACCCGGTGCCCGCCACCTAAATTTATTCTGAATACAATACAGTTTACATGCACTATAACATCATACAATAAACATATACACAACTTATATCTAACAGTATAAACCTTAACAGCACAACAGTTGATATAAGGTGAGACCTGAGCGTCACAAGTTGAATAACGAAAAGTGCGATGTAGAGCAATTAAAGAGGATGTAGCTCGTGCCCTTGGCTGAAGGGGATGTTTGGAAGCTCATTCGTCGCCTTGGTTTGGGTTGTTCTAACAGCGACACGTTGATGACATACCTTGAGAGATAAACTCGAACACAAGAGTTAGATGGCCTTTCAGAAGAATTGTTACTTGAGAAAGTGTGTCCGCCATATTGTGCTTGTATTCTGTATCCTTTCGCCTTGTCTTTACCGTTCAACGCTCGTTTATCGCGAAAATATTGCTTGCGTTTCCTAGAATGTTTTCAGTATCTGCATCACTCAGTTAGAACAGATTTACGTTGAGTGCTATGTTAATCCTGCTGGAGTGCCATCATGAGCTCTCGTTTTGCTCAGTGTCTTTTGTATTTTAGAAATACTTACGATCTCAACTGACACCAGACAGTAACTTTCGTTGTTCTTCCTGCGAGAAGTAATTAAATATACCCATATTGCTGGTACGTAATAGAACCATATTAAGACATCACAATGCATTCGTGAAAGTCGGTTGATAACGTGAGTGGGTTATCTAGACCGTTACAAATCGCCGCTTTGGTAATGTCGGCGCATTCTTTAGATAAGCTGTGGGCCGAGATAATTTCGAGTACCAGTAGGCTTTCCGTTTGTGCGCATGTCTAGAGCCGGGAAAAACTGGCGCCTACTTTTCCAATGGATTTTTGCAGTAACGTGGTTGGTTGGCTGGCTTTGCGGGAATAACATTTTTCAAGCTGCTCTAGTTTGTTAGTTTCTCTCTTGCGGGAAAACGGACACGTGATGGATGAATCACTTGGGGTAGTGAAATTTCCGAAAAGATTTCAAGACAAGTTATATTTCAAAACACTGTAGGATCATTTCTTGGTCTTGATTGGCTGAATTACTTTCTGACAAGTGTTCACTGTGTGCACACGAATCGTACGAGCCGTGCCGATGTTGCCAAATTCTGAGTGGCCCGGTCAAATTGAAAACGCCTTCCCAAGCAGAGAGCAACCAATGACAATAGAAAAACTGGTGTTGGGTGCTTGTAGTATTGAAGTCTACCTTGTACTTAAATTTTTTCGCGAAATATCACTAGCTCTATGAATCACTCGCGCTTGTCTGTTTGCAATCGTTGGAAGTGCACAGCCTGACGCCACAAACGAAGCTCCAGTCCCACCCTGGGGGCCGCAGTGGCTGAGCGGTTAGACTGCTCGCCTCCACCACGACGAACCGGGTTCAATCCCCGACCGGATTTTCGCATGTGGGAATCGTGCCGGACGATGCCGCTGTTCGGCGGGTTTTCTTGAGGATATCCCGTTTTCCCCTGCCCTTTCATTACAGCGCTGCTCCATTCTCACCTCATTTCACCCTCAAGACCTTTTTCAAGACCAGGCCAAATTTCTTAACTCAACACCGTTATCTTATTAACCCTTTCATATTACCTCAGGACACCGGACTGATTTGTTTTGATATGTCACCACGAAGTAGCTCCCGCAATGTTCCACTAATGGTAAACCCTGAAATAATCCATACACATTGCTCGTGCGAGGACTCAAAACAGATACTTTAAATGCAGTAAACTGTATTCCCTTTAAAATTCTGGCTCCCAACCCTTTTAGACTTTATTGAGTTGACGACTTCAGGTGTTGCAAACAAGAAATTTTATGTTACGTGCTGTACTTAAATCGACACAACAATTGTTCCGTCGTTACATCCAATGAACTGTAGGCTATATGTTCGGCTACATTATACGAACCAATTATGACTTGGACCAGTAAGACGGTTTGCGGATCATTTATCCACAGACAAGGTCATTGGTCATAGAGCTTCGCAGTGTGCAGTACAGACCAAAAATATGCGTGCACGTGCGTAATGTAAACAATTGTGTGCACTTGGTCTGAATGGGTTAAAGGGCATCCTTAGTAAAATATTACCTGTAAAATTAGTGTTTGCGCGTATCTCAGTACATAACTGTTCTGGGAATACGACTTTCCCCCCAGGAAATATAAAAGAACAATTATTTGTAGCTTACTTTTGTAGCATTAGTTGAGTCCTAAAAAAATTCGTGAGTTCAATGACCTGCAGGCTAGACTCTACAGTCGTATGTACAAATATGCGGAACTTAACTGCACATTGTTTTTCTGCTGTCACAGTGGAATGCGACGATTGGGCCCGCATTCTCCAGGAGGTGTCAAACACAATGTGGTGTTGACCAATGGCTAAAGTTATATAAACACACGTGTTTTGAATTCTAGCTTGTCTCAAAATGAATCCGCTAATTCTTCATGTTTGTAGGTATTAGATATATGTTTAAAGATTAAGGAAATGTGAAATTTGTTAAAATAGTATTTTGAGGGTTTTCTTGCTCAGTGTCCTCAAGCGAAAGGAGAAAAGTAGGCCTACAAATTATCTTACATCGCGTGGATAACAACCTTCTGTTAACATATTTACTTTGCAGCGAATTCAGCTATAGTTCATTTACGGTTACCTACCTCCAACTTTTCTGAAGCCGTGCTTAAGTTATATTTCCAGGATATTCCTCCGCCTCATGCAAACAAAGCTTAACAGAGTCCAGAAATTTACGCCAACGGGACAATGCACTACATTGATACGCACTCACTTGAAACAGAATTGGTTACCTAACACTTTTTATTCGAAGTTAAGATACGGAACTACTTTGTCATCCCTTAACTGAGCACACATCACTCAGGGCGCCTGTTGAAATATATGCAGTTAGGGGCAGTGACTATTTTCCAGAGTTGATTTGGAAAGTGCTCGCTTTACCGTGAACAGCCTATACCTATGGGAGTTGCACCGGCGACCCTGTTATTTTATGGGTGGAAAGTCTATATAGGCTATTCACGGTAAAGTGAGCACGTTTGAAAGCTCTCTCATTTGGAATAATAGTCAATGATATATATTATTTTAGCCTTAGACGTTAACTTCCGAGTGCAATGGAATATACACACTGTGTTAATTACTCATATGGCAATATTTATTTTAAATGATGGTTAAAAATTAATAAATGGCTGAAAGGAAAGAGTAACTAGGGCCTCAAAAGTGCTCACTTTACGCGAACAGCTTATAATAAGGTTCCATGTAGGGTACGGTACGTATCTGACGCCTATATTTTGAGGTACAGTGCTATGAACAAAACAAGTTTTTAACAATTTTTGGAGTACTCTCAAATGGCGTAGACATTCCACGAATGCGCGCGAAAGTATTTGTAGTCTTATTCTTTTTCTATCAGCTTAGGACGCAACTTCGGACAAAAGTTCAATTTTCCGGATGCTTCTACTTGGGACACGGTAGCTTAGGACAGCGCCATGACGTCAGAGGGTCACGTGCACTAATCCATACACTAAAGATGAGGTAGACCGCTTATTCGTCTTCTGCGCATGTACCCAACATTGACCTACCCCAATCCTACACAACTGTCAACAGTGATGAACGCGTTTGTTTACATCTTATTTTTTAAATGACAAGCACTGTTATGCTAATGAAATACTTTTACCACTTTGAATGCAATCAATAAGCTTTACAAATTTGTTAGAGGAAGTATAAAAACATTTCAAAAGCACTTGTTTACTATACAGTGTTCTAACCTCAAACCCAATCCACGTCATTTTTGCTAGACGTGTAGGCAGAGAAGCAGTTCAATGTTGGGACACGGAGTTTGGTTGTGCGCAGCCAGCGAGATCGGTCTACCTCATCTTTAGTCTATGCACCAGAACATCCTTGTCCTAAGACACAGGTTGGGATAGCGCAATTGTAGACTGGCCCTGGTCCAAGCCATAGACTAAAGATGAAGTAGACCGATCTCGCTGGCTGCGCACAACCAATCTACGTGTCCCAACATTGAACTGCTTTTCTGCCAACACGTCTAGCAAACATTACGTGGATTGGGTTCGAGGATAGAAACACTGTTAGTAAACAAGTGCCTTTCAGATGTTTTATACTTCCTCTAAACAATTTATAATGCGTTATGATCAAATTTAAACTGGTAAAAGTATTTTATTAATATAATCGTGCTTGTCATTTAAAATTTGAGATGTAAACAAACACGTTCAACAGTGTTGACCATGTGACATAGGACAGTTGTGTAGTAATGGGGTAGGTCAATGTTGGGTACATGCGCAGAAGACGAATAAGCGGTCTACCTCATCTTCAGTGTATGGTCTAAGCTTGGCGTGACCGGTTGTAGTGAAGTACATAGATCAGCTTCGTGAAGGGCTTGGTGTGTAGTTGAATACGTGGACCATCATCCGTGGTCCCTCGTCTCCCCGACTCAGTATCCCCGCGGTGTCCTTGACTGAGCTAAGAATATACACGGGCTGGTCATCGCCTCAGGTGGGCCGGCCGGGGAAGTTCGACGTCGGGCTGGCGGCCTGCGCACGTGCTCGGGGCGTCCGCTTCTTCGGCGCGTGTCCCCACGTCTGGTTCGCCAGAGTAAAGATGGAGTCACTATACCCCGACACGACGAAATTGGAGTAGCAGCCAATGAAAAAGCAAGGTCACTCTGACGTCAATCCGACAAAATGGCAGCCCCAACAGCCCGAAAATAGTAGGTTCTATTTCTACTTCCCGTCGTGTCGGGCTCGTCGAAGCGCCCAAAAAAAAATGTAAATACAACATTATAAAACAAAATTTCGTGCATATTTCCCTACTGTAGTTTATAACAACTTGCAGCCAAAATAACGCTCCGATTTGTTTTTAAATACTTTTTTTCCTCCTGTATAAATTCAAATATTGTCAAAAGCAAAATAATCATTCCCCTTATGGTAAGTTTTAAAAGCAAATAATGGATATTAATAGAATAACTTTCCATTTTAGGATTTTCCAACAGCCAACTAACACATTTGTCGGGCAGATTTCGTCGTGGTATTGTGAACACTTAAAATATAATGTGAAATTCCGTCGATCTCTGACGTATCGGTGTGTCGTATTGTGTTCGTCGGGTTGTGACTACAGCTTAAGGGGGCCGCGGTTGCTGAGCGGTTAGCCTGCTCGCCTCCCACCAAGGCGAGTCGGGCTCAATACCCGGCCGGGTCACCGGATTTTCGCAAGTGGGAATCGTGCCGGACGATGCCATTGGTCGGCGGGTCTTCTCGGGGCTCTCCCGTTTCTCCCGCTTCATTCCGGCGCTACTCCATACTCAATATCGATCACCCTCATCCCCTCTCAAGACGTCGCTGTTAAGAGCCGCCCAAATATTTTCGCTCACTGCTGCTAAAGGGGAATCAGTTCCCGCCATTTTGGATATTTGGCATTTTCGTCGTAAATTGCATCACAGATTTTGCATTTTATTTTGGGCTTCGACAAAGCGTAGGACATTACGTCGTATACGTTCTTAAACATGTATTTATAGACTATTGTAACCAGGTCTATTTCTGTAACCAAAAACAAAAAAAAAAAAATATTAATTTCTTGTCTTCAATCACTAGTGAAAAATTAATTAAAATATATAGAAATGTAATATGTTGATTAAGCTTAAGGAGCTATTATTTATGTAATGTCGTTCGAGAAATTTCATTAAATGTCCTTAAATGAAACTAATGACAAAAATAGTGAAAATCCAAGATGGTGGGGACTGATGTACCTTAAGGGAGACACTGCCACGAGCATCAAGTACGCGCAAGCCTCTGAACTGTTATGTGGTATTCGCACCTTGCTGCGTGTAGACTACCTGCGGGAATTTATGTGATGACCTTATCATTTTACTGGCGTAAAATCTGTAGCACAATTCAGTGCAGGGATCTGTAGGGTACTAGTTCCACAGGAATTCAGCAAGAAAACTTCAAGCTATAAATTTCTGTTTTGCGTATATTGAAGTGCTTCAAAACAGTCTTAGCAACAAGCGTGATATGTTGAGAGCTGTATTCCGCCCGAGTCGTGAAAGTGTTATTTCTTTTCGTGTGCAAGCAGATTGTTCACAACGATAGATATACGTTTGTTACTAACATATTGCAACCCAGTCCGCGAGGAGGGTAAACGGCCACCAGACAGGTGAAGCATGGTTGCCGCTCACCTGGAAAACAGGGAAATGCCAGGGAATTTGAAAACGGTCAGGGCAATGAAGAAAATTTTAGGGAATTTTGAACAAGTTAGCCAAACATCTGGGAACTCTGTGATATGCGTGCCATATTAGACAGTTCTATCATCAGTCTTGTACTGCAACCAGAATAGTATACAGTTGTTTTGATGATATTGGACAAAATGTATATGCACGTTTGACATGTTGCAATTAGGTGAAATCATGATCGCGGCTGTACAGGTCCAGAAGGTAGCACCAATGAGGACATCGCCTTTCCCTGGCCAATGATATTGGTTACTGCTGACGCACCAGTCATTTTATAATTAATTATTTATTTATGGTCTAGTGGATCTGCTGAAACCCTTTCTGTAGATTCCAAAATGTCAGGTATTGTAATGAATTTCAAGTACATGCACATCATAAATGTCTTCTTTTGCAACACCTGAAAGGAAAAATACGTTAAAGGGTTAAGGCCATCGCTCAACTCGAAAGTGTGCTCACTCTCACTCTGGCACACTTTAGCGAATTGAGACTTGCGCCCTCTGTAAGCCTTAGGGATTATTTCTCTGGCAGTGAAAAATAAAATATTTCTGGCATTTCACTTTCCTCAAATAAATATAAGCCCACGGTATTTTATGAAATAGTAACTTATTTTAATTTGTTACATTTTTGCATGATTGAAAACATAATTATGTGCACACCACAGTATTTAATAATATGCACACAATTAACCTAAATGAAACGTGAACATAATAATATGTTAATTTATGTTCCATACCAAACGGAATATTGTTGTTGTTGCACATTTCAAAATCGCAATGATTATGTTAAGTCGATAAAATATTTCTAAGACTGCTCTAGAAACAACAAAATATATGTCTGAATATTTGAGGTTAGATTTGAAAACAATAGGGCTGCCAGAGAGGGTGCGAGAGTGAGCACCGAGTGTACATTATCGTTCACTCTCCCTCTCGTGCTCTCTCCTCGGAGTTGAGACAGCAGAGAGGACTCTCTGTGACGTCAAGAGTGAGCGAGAGAGTACTCTCTCGGCGATTTGGGACACGGCCTAAAGAAAACTCGAAAGGGAAATCCTACTATTGGCCGGGCAGAACCATCAACTGCGTACGTGCTGCCACTTCCACCACCACGCTGCCAGTTAAGTTGGTAGCGAATTAATAAACATAATTCCAAGTCTCGATTTTGTATTACAAGTGCAGTGTTTACATTTACGACATATTAAATTTTTGCTTTATGCATCATACCGAGTACTAGTTGGCACATTAGTAACACGTTTTTACCCGACTGAAGCATGAATGAAGCCATTGCATCTATAGAGATATAAATCTTACATATGCGGAATAATACACACTGAGGAGAAAAGTAAATCTTAAACGACGCTTTCAAAAGTGCTCGATTAACGACGAACAGCCAATAATGAGCAAGAGAGAAACTTATCAGTTCCTCCGCCAGAAAACGTAGTTCTCAGGATCCTGGAATTGACCGTCTGATTTCCAACGTCAAGAAGTTTTGTCAGCAAACAATCAAGGTTGTTGAGAACTACGGGACTACTTGGTTTAGTAATGGGGATAATCCATGTTGATAATCGATTACATCTAAATAATCGTTATTAATCAATGTTTATTTTGATAATCGAAACCATAATCGATTATAAAAATAATCGTCACTGCAATGTTAATATTTGAAAAATAATATTGAGATGAAGACAATTATACTTCGAGTTCTGATATTTTTTGTTCTCTTTAAACAGTAACTTAATTCATTTTTTTTTACATAAACGTGTTTATTTATGCCTAATTTCTATTTTTAAAATTTGGCTAACGTATTCGATATTATGGTGCCGCGTTTTCGAAAATTCATCGATGAATCCATAGGTGGTTGATACACTATTGTAGTACAACAGTTGAGGTATTTTTCGAAAATCAAGTTGAATTTTTGCAGTGTTTTCGTCTGCTTTCAGACATATATTAATACAATTACACACAAATTTTGAAGTTTTCATCGCCCATTTGTAAAACTCGACGCCCGAATTATGTTGGCGTATTTTGAAATGCTTAAAAATTACGAGTTGTTGGTGTGTTGACTTATATTTTTCAGAGAAAGCATTCGAAAATTCATCGGTTGATGTTTTGGACGCGTATCCACCGAATTTTCAGGCCCGTTGAACTGGTTAATCAATCGGTTCAAAATTGACTCACCCAAAAGAGTAATTTTTGAATGTCCGGTGAACATAGGTGAATTTTATAATATGCAGATTTGTGAAGATATGGTCATGGCGCTGCTCCAGCATATTTGCCATTATGATTATTTATTATTTTTGTATAACAGTAAACGTTCAACAGATGTGCGAATGTGCGTGTTCGTTAGTGTAGAACTTTCTGTCCAAAAACTCACTGAATACTTTTGTAGAAAAATCGATTGGTATATATGAAGAATGGATTAATCGATGACACAAAATAATCTGTTTACCTCATTACTAGCTCAGGCTATTCACAGTAAAATGAGAACTTCTTAAGACCCTTATAAATTTTTCCTTTCAATTAATTTCTTCCTTTCCGCCACTTTTTTTTATCCAAACATTGCAATACGACTAATAAACACACTGTAAACATTTCATCACTCTCAAAATTTAATGACTGAGACTGCAATAAAATGTATTTATTTGGGGTTAGTGCCTTTTGGAAGGGTCTTAAAGTGCTCACTTTACCGTGAACAGCCTATACCTCCCCCGTCTTCACTCCCTCTGACGGCTCCGTCCCGTGCACGCCCTATTAATCGTTTTCGTGGAAAGCCACGCGGAGCCACGAAAGCGGCCGTTCGTGACGTCAGGCGCGCGTTTGTACGCGTGTGTGTGTATATATATATGTGTGTATATATATATATATATATATATATATATATATATGTATATATATGTATATATATATATATATATATATATATATATATATATATATATATATATATATATATATACACATATATATATACACACACACTCAGGCGATTGAGAGGCAATACCCCGCAAGCCACGCCGAAAAGTAATCCCGCGACTTTTCCCCTGCTGGCGTTGTTGAATCGCGCCCATTTCCGCGCCAACCCCCCACTCCCCAGCGCGCAGGCGCTTCACATTGACACATAATGGCGAGAATATGTCGGCAGTGTTCTCTAACAATACGGGCGTATCCAATCTTGTGATACCGTGTGTTTGTCTACTGCTGAAATCCTAGTGTCAACACTGTGCGTGTGTGATGTGGCAAACCGGGGATTGCGAGCACGGTTTTTGTTCTTTAAGGAATGTTTTAGCATTGGTAACACTGTCGGCACAGTCATTTGTAAAAACAAAATGCGGTGTCGCTGTGTTGGGGACACGGCCGTTTGTTTTGCGTGAATACGTCTACGTTGCCGTGCTCGGACGCCTTGATGTTTATTTTACGTTTCCCGGCACCGCTTCACTCGATTGTATGAGGTTTTATGGATATCGCTGGATTGCTGTTGAGATGCTCTTTCCAACGGTGTACGACTTCTGTATTTCGGTTTGGCTTTCTGACGAGTATAGGCCTACATACATTGTGTTAAGTTTTCTTAATTTTTTTACATTAAACTCGTGCAATTTCACCATAACCACGCCACACAAATGTTTGTGCACACGCAATGGATTGATTTTGACGAGAGCTGTCCATTGAATTAAACGAGCGTCGTAGCTTCTTCTAGTCAAAAAGTTATACTACGCGGAAGTTACGAGACGCAGAGAAACGATCTCGAAATTGTGGCACCCCCCCCCCCCCCCCCCCCTGCTTCCAATCCTCCTGCTTGATGCTCCGCAGTCCTCACTCAACGTAACATTATTTGATCCTTTGGCAATCGAGTGGTGTAATTTAATTTTGAATGTAGACTATAGATTCGGAGCTGCGATCCCCCGCTTTTGGTATCGAATTTTAAGAAATAATTTCAGTATTCACAGATGATTACCTAACACTTTTAGTACAACATTAGGACATGCAACAACTTCCACTCCGTTGTTGCCAACCTGACTAGGCGCATGTCATCAGTGCGCCCGTCAATATACAGGATAGTCCGCGTTCGCCTAAAGTGGACACCCCCAAAATTCCCAGAACGATTGCAGAGCTCACGAAATGCTGTTTTCGCTAAATTAAACTGCTTACGGGGGCGAGTAACTTGCCGTAAAGTGACTACACGTAACACGTGAATGGACAGAATTAATTAAGCCACATATGATTATTCCCCTGGAAACATATATTTATTTCAACGGCATCTGAAAGTACGTGCAAAGAGAACTTCAGTGATGTAGCTTTTGCAGTGGAAAGTAACACAGAAACGCCAATAAATAATGTGCAAATATGATTAAGTTAAGTGCGCCGGTAGCATGGGACAGGGGACCCGTACTCACAGCTGTAAGCAGACAACACGCGCCGTGACCCATCTGAGGCGAAAGTTACTTAAGGCAGTTTCCCACCCGCCGTCTTGGATTTATCGTTTTTTCTCCAAAGCTTCTATTTCAGTATGAGCACTTTTGAAAGCCCTGCTTAAGATGTACTTATATGTACGTTACGTATTCTTCCGCTTTATGTAAGATTAACGGTGTCATGGGCCTCATTATTTCATTCATGCGTCGGTCAAGTGAAAACGTGAAATTATTAGAAAAGTAAATATTTTACTAATCTGCTATTTTTTACACTTCGATGCATTAAAAAAACAGAACGCGAAAGAAATTATTTAAATGATCAGAAATGGCTACTAACACTTTTTAATCGACGTTTAGATACGGAACTACTTCCCCTCCATCGTTACCAACTTTACGGGGCGCACGTCACTCAGTGCGCCCGTTAAAATATGTGCAGGTAGGAGTAGTGACTTTTTTCTGGGTTTGTTTTGAAAAGTGCTCACTTTATCGTGAATTGCCCTACAAAAGTCTATTTTGAAATCATGACAAAAAATTCCATAAATCCAAGATGGCGAGTGTGAATCTGACTTAAGGCGTCGGTCTACCTGGTGCTTGAAGTGCGCTGCAATGTGTTCGAAGTACACGTTTTCCTACGCAACTACTAAACGTGTGTCCAGTGTACTGACCTACGAAAAGAACACACATTTCAGACGAGGGCGAGTGTTTTCAAGACCTCGCGTTAATTAGAAACACCATTTCAGAGCACGCCCAAATGGCTGAAAACGGTTTTTTCAGAGCGCTGTATCTCAAAATGTACATGTCAGATCCATACAAACCTTCCCACACACTTTCTATCAATAAAAACAATAGCGTCGTTGCTGAAAGTTCCATAGGTACACGCAGCACGACGAGAACACTGTACGGCAGTGGCGATGGCGCACTTGATGCGCGTGGCATTGTCGCCTTTAACGCTACCTCGCCTCTCGGCTTCAAACGCGTATAAAAGCTGCAGGCAGTGAGTGCCTCAGCCGTCGACGGCTCGGCGGAGGAATGCGTGTGACGTCAGATCGCGCGGGCCGCGGGCGTTCCCGCCGTCATCGGTGATGCGGGCGGCGTCCGTCGCCAGGAACGCAAGGTCGCGCGCTGGTGCCAGGACCCGAGGAGGATGGTGTCGCGGCTAGGAGCGATATTCGCGCGCCGTGGTTAGACGCCCGCCCACCCAGTGCGCCGCAGCAGTGCAGACTTACCCTCTCTTACTCCGCTTGTGGGAGACTCTTGTGTCGAGGAACCTTATTGGCTAGGGAGGCGCTAGATTTTCCGCGAGAAGAATTACACGGAAGCTAGACTAGCGCCGCGTTCTGTTACTGTCGTTCCAGCATTTCTCTGGAGTGATTTCAGGCTGGCCATTCCGGGGATCGAACCCAGGTACTCCACAACGTTAGTCCAGTCATTGGTGGCCAGGGTTAGCGTAGCGCCTTCCACCAGGACGAACCGGGTTCCATTCCCGGCAGGATCACCTCCGGATTTTCATGCTTAGGAATCGTGTCGGACGATGCCGCTTGTCTGTGTTTCCTCGGGGTTCTCCCGTTTCCCACATTATTACATTCTGGCGCTGCTCCGTACTCGCTTACGCTTCACCCTTATCTACTTTCAAGACGTCGGAGCTGGCCAAACCTCTCCTGCATGTATGGCGGAAGGATACCAAATGAGAATTGAAGTAGGTCCTGATCTGCGTCATCAGTCTGCGGAAGCCCCAGTGTAGCGTGGCAATGCGTGTATGTCCCCCGCGCCCTGGGGTGTGCGTGGAACATGCCAACCAGCTCCATCTGGTCGGGGCGGGCACATATCTCTCTCCCTGCCTGCGACGTCGGAGCAGCCCAAGATCAACGCACGGTCGCCGAAGCAACTCGTTTGTTGCGTCAGGCGAGATCGCATTCCAGCGCGCAAGTGCCCCGCTTTCTCGGAAGACAGCGCCGCCTCTGGAATGCCCGAGCTCCAGCTGAGGTACAAGCTATGCTGTCCACGGCCAATCTGAGCACTTTGGAAATCAACCTTTGAGAAAATTCACTACCCCTACCTGCATGTACTTTAAGGGGGCCGCCTACCTGACGCGACATGGCACAGGAGCGAACGATAAGGGCGATACTGGCGCGGACATCAAGTGCCGCATTGCTGCTATGTGTGAAGCAATAAACTAGCGCGAAAGCTTTTTGTCGAACAGTTTATTCTATGGGACTTTATAAGCGGTGACCATATTATTTTACTGCTGGAAAGTCTGATCCGAAGTTCAATGCAGGTATGTATCTGAGTTTCACGTAGATCCAGTCAGCACATTTTGACATACGGCAGTCTGAAAATGCTTTTTTTAGCTATGTTGGAGGGCTTGAACATAGTGGTTCTAACGTGCGTTGTGTCTTGAAAACGACATTCCGTCATCGCGTGAAGTTTGTTTTCTTTACGTCAATTAGCACATTGGGCGTGCGTGGAATATTTCTGTCAATAAAACGGATCTCCCAACACACTGCAACAGATTTCAAGAGCCTAGTAGACGACCCCCTTAAGGCAGATTCCCACTCGCCATATTGGAATTATCGATTTATTGGCAAAGCTTCTATTTGAGAAGGTGTATTAAAATTTCCCGCGCGACGTTACCTAAATAACAGCTTCCCAAACATTATCGAACTTCCACACCTTCGCTACATTTATTATTTTGTATTTATTATCTGTCGAGGCAAAATGCGAGATTATTTCTTGCGAACTATTACAACGGTGACGATATCAACAGTAATCAAGAAATACTGACCTTAGACGATGCACAATGCAACGCTCTGTGCTCTGTCGTTCCAAAAAAACGCGATACAAAACTGTATTTCCATAGTATGATAAAAATCCCATAAATCCAAGATGGCGGATGGGAATCTGCCTTAACGGGCGCCCTGAGTGACATTCGCCCAGTAAGGTTGGTAACGATGGATGGGAAGTAGTTCCGTACCTTAACGTCGTATAAATCGTGTTAGGTAACCATTTCTGATAATTTAAATTATCTCTTCCCTTTCTGTTTTTTTAATGCACCAAAGTTTACAAATCAGCAGATTTGTTAAATGTTTACTTTTTAAAAATAATTGAAATAATTTGACAGTTTCATTTGACTGACGCATGAATAAAGTGACGAGGCCCATGGCAATGTTAACTCATATACTAAAGGTGAGGTAGACCGCTTATTCGTCTTCTGCTCATGTACCCAGCATTGGACTATCCCAAAGGAACACAACTGTCAAAGTCACATGGTCAACAGTGATGAACGTGTTTGTTCATATCTTAACTTTTAAATAAGAAGCACTGTTATGAATAAAATACTTTTACAGATTTAAATCCAACCAATCTGCATTACAAATTAGTTAGACGAAGTATAGAAACATCTGAAAGCACTTGTTTACTAAACAGCATTCTGACCTCATTCGATCCACGTCGTTTTTGCTAGCTGTATAGGCAGAAAAGCAGTTCAATGTTGGGACATGGAAATTGGTTGTGCGCAGCCAGCGAGATCGGTCTACCTCTTCTTTGGTCTATGAGTCAACTTTACGTATGGCGGAAGACTACACAATGTGCATGAAAGTAGATCTTAAGCAGGGCTTTCAAAAGTGCTTACTTTATCGCCGACAGCGGCAGGGCTGTCGAGGTTGGCCGACAGTTGGAAGAGGTTATGGTCGCACGCACTCACATCCGTTCGCCTCGTGCGTTTTGTGCGTGCGCGGGGGGGCGAATGCCTCGTAAGTGTGTTTCGAGGTTAACTGTCGGCGTCACACTTTTACTACCGGCAGCCGGTCGCCGCCCCAAGATACGCAACCTCGTCAAGCAGACGTTTGTGTTTTGTTTTCCGTCCCTGACTATCCGCGTGGTAACGACTTTATCATCTGCTCTTCGTAGAGTCTCTCCAATGGCTGTAATCGCCGAGATGTCACCCTGTCCTCGTGTAACGATATGGTCGAACGATCCTTTGATGGCTCGAGATCCATTATCAGAATTTGAGCATTTTGTGCACACTGCTGGGAGAGTTCTTTAAGGTGCCCACACTCGGCATAATAATTGGACGTTAAACACAATAAAGAGAAAGTTCAGACGATCGCAGTGGAAGTTGAAGCTAGAAACCTATTATCGCTACAGTAGTAAGAGCGCAGGGGTTTCAGATACAAAGGGATGCCGCCTTTATTGATTAACCTAATTAAGTTGATATCAAAGGGTTAATTAAATCGATTGAAATGGTAAAACAAAAAGAGTTAAATGTATTGAACGGGTTGGTTTTTTTCCTTGATTTATTTTCTTTCTTTCTTTTTGGGAGAGGGGGTATAGGAGCTCTGTCCGATGTTGACGGTGTGTCCTGGTGGCAAGTGATCGGAGTGTTTTTTTTTTTTTTCTCTTTTTTAACTGGCTAGCCTCCAAATCCCGCTACGCCAGCTTGAGCACCTTCACAGTTCTGTGTGCCCTCCGGCATGCTTGTTATAGATAAACCGTTGCATTTTTCACCATATAAGGGCCATTGAATATTTTTGAAATGAAACAGCCCATCGCATATCTCTCCAAAATGGTGTATTATTACATTAGACAATCAAGAGTAAGTCACACTTGAGTTTCCAGAGGTGACAGACACGTATATGCCGGTTGAGTGGAAGATAGACATGTTGCAGTCGGAACGTCACAAATATACTAAAGCTATTTCTTTCCGAGGCATACTCTAAATGGTTTACTCACAAACGTGCTAATAACTTGCCAATATTCACTTTACATTTTGTTTTCTGTATACACAAGCATGTAATTTCGTTGTCTTGTTGATTCATTTTCGCGAACTAGTGGATTACATACAATAAAATACTTTTTATAGTAAATTGCACTCATTCTAAATAATAGCATATGACTCAACTAATATCCACAGGTGATTCGGGAGGAGCAACATCAGAATCTGTTTCACCCCAGTCAGTCCTCATTGCCCAACTTAACATTAAATTTGAGTTCTCCTCTGCAGAGAAAAATGTTGAATTAGATCAAGATGTTTTACGTAATTGTTTGAACGATGGACACTTGTATTCTTTTTGAATATCTATTACTTTCCCATTCCACACACTTTCTAAAATACGTTTTTGCTCAACTCCACCTACATATAGTTCACAATTATTTAGGTAATGTTTGCAAATATATACAACATTCTAATACTCTATACTTCCCTCTCTCCCATTTTAAACCACGGTGATGGTTAGTAATCAATCTATTCATTGTCTTGTATTTAAGAGTTAGACATTTCTATTCAAACTGTGATTTGAAGCTGAATACATTGTCTGTTCTTCCATATTAGTCATAGCTAATTCTTTAATGATACAATTTTTTTTCTGCAGACTGAAATCCTTGTACATTGCAAAAAAATCTTGTCGCAGCCGTGGTTCGTCGCCTACTGACCGAGTTCATTATTTTCACCAGCTTATATCTTACATTGAACTCACTAATCTGTCGTGAATTATAAGAGCGCAAGCTTGCGTATTTGCTGAAAATGGTGTATTTGCAATAATTTCAATTCGTGAATGAATCACACCATTGAAATTCTGTCGTCTTGCGTGCTGATAACAAACACAAATAACATTCCTCTGGTTTAAATTATGATTCAGGTTCTAGGATCGGTGAACTGATTTTGTTACAATGTGTTTCCTGATACTTTGTATCATACGAAATAAGGAATTCCCCATTGGCAACATTCATATTTAAATCCACATAGGGGTAATCTTGACTGTTTGGATACAGTTTAATATTTTTCATATCACAATTATCGAATACTGATAGATCCACTTTTAAATTGTTTTGTCTATTTGTTTGAAAACAAATAATGACATAGCTAGATTTTTCCGATGAAAAACTTGATGTACCATTCGAAATGACTTTTTGTGATGTCGGCAGAATTGGAAAAACCTCTAAAACCCACTATCTGAAGGTAATATCTAGATTCTTCCCCTTTTCGATATAATTTAAAAACTTTACACGTTCACAAATGTTAATTTCAATATGTGGCATCAACCATACAACGCTGCTTCATTCAAATGTTACACTTTCCTCGTTATTAGCCGAATAGTGTATAGCATTCAAATGCATATTGCCGAATAGAATAACTAATTCTTGGTTATCATTGAATATGACATGTTTGTAGTCTTCAGTCATTCCCAAAACCATACTTAATGGTATGAAAACTAGTTATTTTCCACCTGGGTTTATTTGTAGTGAGTAATCACTACTATTGTTCCACCCAGCCATAAGCACTGTACAAAGATCGTTTATAGTTCATGAGAGATAGTTCTTTTATCATTTAAGTAATTCCAATATCTCGTGTTTAATTTTAATTGATTTCCACTCCATTTAGCTGATATGCATTTCTGTTGATTAAATGAAGTATTCCACTTCTTATTATTCTTGTAGTTGCTGGATTACTTGTGTCGGCTATATTTTTAATTGTTTCTCGAAACCTTAAACTTGATTTCGACGGTAATGTATAAATATCGTGGCATTGTATAGAAATCCCTATTTCCGAAGGAAATGTGTACGGGCCTGCTCGGAATGGTTCATAAACATGTATTTCCATATTGGTGATGGCATTTTCATAAGTGATCGGTTCTTCAACGTTAAGTATGTCTTCCATTTCTGTTAACTGATTATCCTAATGCTTTTAAATACAATTTGTTGCCTCATGTTAACTTCACGGATAACTTATTTGAAGTGAGCATTTTATGCTTGCATTTACATTTTTTTTACTTTCTTCCTTTGAAATATATTCCTTAGTGACATGTTTCTTATAAGAACCGTCTACTTGAGGTGCGAATTTATTATTCTACACAATACGCAATATGATTGTAATGCGCAACAGAATGCAACTGTTTATATAGCTTTTTTAAATGTAAACGAACTGTAATTTCTTTGTTTCTAAAATTAATCAGTTTACCGTCTTGATCGACAATTTTAACAACTATTTCATCAACATGATTCACTATTAATGGAAAATATATCAATGTATTCAGTTTTTCAATTATTTTATATCCTGAAGCCACAGTACACGTGAATTAATGTAGTGTATTTGTCGTTTTTCTATTCAAATATGAACCACCTACAATATATACATTTATGCGACATACATTTACCGACAATATATTAACCTGTTTTGATGATTTGTGCAATTCATTACCGGGATACAGTTTCCGTTAGTAACCTAACATATTTGCAATTGAAATGTCTTCCGAGAAATTGATATCAATGTTACTATACATTGCACAAGTTAGCGTATTTGGATTACCACATAATCGGAAATGTACATCTTCAGGCAATGCCGCTTTAATGAATGTTTCAAGGTCATCCGACTTATAAGATCATACCGGTATCACAAGATTGTAGGTTTCATCGCCAGTATTAGCCGCCGTACATAATTGATTATGTATATCAATGGTTGGTATGCTGTTGTAAGTAACGAATTTGATTAGACTTATTTGCCATTCTCCATCCACCTCCAAAGCGGGGAAATATACCGCACGAAATTGGGATGAATTTTCATTTAATATCAACGTAATTGACATATTACAATTACTTATATACCCAATTTAGAGCCAAAAAACTAAAACATAAATGTCCGCAATTGATTATATTTGGTAATTGTTTCTCTTTCTAATTGTATCTTAATTGCGTATTTTTAAAATAATTGCATCTTTAAATTGGAGGACTTAAATTGCCGAAACTGTCGTAAAACAATGAGTTATTTACATTTTAAATTAATGCAACCCAATACGTTCCTTCATTTTGTTTCGAATCCAAATTAACAATCATACATTCATGAAGACTTGGTTTCTTTGGTAAAATGTCTCTCTTATGCACACTTCGGAAATAGAGGATATCCAGTTTCTTTACAAATATATTAATATCTTTGTTTGTTAATGCACGTTTTGGAATAATATTTAGGACATTCTGATTTTTTTTTTTTTTTTTTTTTTTTCCCCCATGTTTGGAGTTTTTTCGTCCTTGTCCAACTTTATAGGGTTTCAAATACATTCCTTTACCTTTGGTTTTAACTGCTCTACTAATTGTCTAAACCCCTCCGACGATTGATGCAAGAGCTGTTAATGCTGGAAATAGGAATGGAATGATTCCTTCTTTCTTTGTTTTTTGTTTGGCTTTGCGTTTTAAGCCCATGCCTCTCTTCACCTTCGCACGCATAACTTTATCAACAGCCCAAGCTCCAAGCTTTTCACATGTAGATGTAGATAGAATTCTTCCCTATATTTGCTACTTTATTGGCTAGAATCATGTGTGCTAAATGTCTTTCTTTCAAATTGTTTGTTCGATCGTAAACTATATCGTGTTCTTTACAAGCGTTATCCAAAGTGTCTATTCCTTGATCGTTCCAGGCCAAACTTTTGCAAGTTTAGTACCTGGTCAGCAATTACTGCATTTCGGTAAATGTAATTCAAATGGTAATTTATTAATCAATGAATTCAATACACCGCGCCCTTTTTTGAAACATTTAGTACGAGCCATTGTTTTCGACTGAACACAAACATATATATAGACCTACATTTATAGTTTTGTTTGTTTGTTACGTTAGTTTTACATTACTATGTCACACCAATACGTTATATTACATTGCAATTTATTATGTTGGTAAGTTACAATAAGTTATATTATGTTGCAATATATTATGCTGGTATGTTACAGTATGTTATATTACATTGCAACACATGCTGGTACATTACAATATATGACTAATGTTAAGTTAGCATGTTTCAATATGTTACATTAGTATGTTATATTACATTGCAATATGTTACATTGATATGTTAAAATACATTACTAATGTTTCTTAGTTCATTATATTATGTTATGTTAGTATGTTGGATGATGCTACAATATGTTACGTTAGTACATTACAGTATGTTAGTAACATTTTCGTTGGTACGTTACGATGTTTGATTGTTACATTACGTTATACTGTATATTTGTGTAGAAATAAAGGTTATAAAAAAATTTACATCTGCCGGTAGTTGTAAATATGAAAGAAAATGATATTTAACAGAAACATGGCGTTCTTTTACCATCTTCATGTGGAAAAACTTGTGTTATTATGTCACTGTTGGAGCATCTGGATGAAATTAAATTTTAAAATGTATACATGTTTTTAAAAACAATACAAGAGAAATACTATCGGTTAGCGAGCATTTTATCATTAATTGAAGAATTGCGATATTTTCCTTTTACAAATAAAGAAGTTATAGTACCTCCGAATGAAGTACTACCGAATTCCGTATTTATTTTTGACGATCTCTGGTGTGAACTGCAGGGTGAAATACAGCAATATTTCAGTTTTGGTCGACATTCATACGTTGATTGTTTTTGTCTGCAGGGTGAAATACAGCAATATTTCAGTTTTGGTCGACATTCATACGTTGATTGTTTTTGTCTATCGGAAAGTTGCGCACATATACCGAAATAATTTATGCGATAATGCAGATATGACAATTGTGTTTAAAATGGATAATATGAATCTGCAACATATTTACAATGATGATGTTCTAGGCGATATGAGATTTCCAAAGTTTAAATATATGTGTTTTTACTGTTGGAAAGAAAAATATGGGTTTTTCGTGATTATACCAACACTTCCTTATGTAAGGGCAGATATGGATCTAGTTTTGAAAGTTTTTTACTTCCAGGTGAAGAACAATGTGTATTTCAAAGTTTGGACATAGCAGTATAAAATGCAATCATTACAATAGTTGTTTAACCAGAAATCGCGATGAGCATTGTAATTTGAATGGACATTTATTACGTACTATGGGTATGGCTGTGAAAAATAGTGATATGTTAAATAAACATTATGTTAAAGACTTTTAAACACTTATGCTATATGTATTTAAATCACAATCAAACAATATTTAAGCGATATTAATAAAGTCAGTTGATTTTAATGAAAATGTTTATAAAAACACGAGTGTAATTGCAAACCTTTCAAGCAATATTGGCACTGATTTGCAGAATAATGAATTTAGAATAGTAGAACATTTAGATGGTTTTAGTAAGGTTTGTTCACGTTATGACAAATATAGTTTTTACAAGACAACTTGCAGAAATGCCTGAAAATTTTAAGAGTTGTAATTAATGAATTGTTAAATGCTACTGCTACAAAACAACTTGAAACACGAATGGAACAAATAATGCAATATATTAGAGATGAATTGATTAATAAAAAATTTTGGTTTGTTATGCAAACAGATTTGGGGGAAAAAAATAATGATTTGGAAACACGAATGTACTATTTTATCAATGATTTGAAATCTAAAACTGTAAGTAAATTAGACACAGTTAAGTAAAGTTGATAAGATTGAAAAAGCACGAAGTAATCGATATATATCATTTAGAAAAGCAACAACTTAATTCCTATATAAATCGATTGCATTTATTGTAATATAATCAAAACATGTCTGACTCTGCTTCGTAATTACATAACGTTATATCTGCTGTGAAAGAGAAATATTAAAACCTGTTATGAGTAGAATGTATACATTATATTCTTTGTCGAATAAACCTAAAGAAACGTCTTTAGAATTAAATCGGAAAATGAACTTTTAACAAAGAAAAAGCAACTCCTTTCTCAATTAACACGAGATTATTTATCTTTACAACATTCTTCACCTCTGCACGATACAACATTTGGTGTTTATCAACATGAAAATAATTGGTTCCTGGCAATAAAATTAAAATAGATGATTACGTAACTTATGTTAGTAAAGGATTATTTGAATTTCATCTTTTAAATGTTCCAAATGGATATTCTGGCACATTTGAAGAAATATATACAACTTATTCGTCAAACGAAAGCTAACATTCATTCAGGAGATGAAAACCACCTGAAAATACATTTTACAGGAGATATAGTTGGAAGTGGAATATATAAAGATGAAATTGGCAACCAATTTTCGCGTAAATATTGAAACAATCCTAATGAATTGGTCGATAGATAAAAACTTCTCTTCGTGAGAGTCTGGGAATAATTCTTATCCAAACGAAATTGTTTATATTATTGAAGAGTTAATGGAAGACGGTTATATTACAAATGAAGTTTGGTAAGATTGCTCAAGAGCTTCCCGCTCCTACAAGGATAAGGTATCCTAGAAAAAGAGTTATAACTCATGGTTTAAATAATCTTTTCAAGCCAATTTGTGTGAAAGGATATTGCTTTCAAAATACAATAAGGGATAAAAGTACATTTTAACCGTAATAGGTGTTTATCCTTTCCCAAGTAAATTTGGAACTGATATTTACTCAACATAGAATAATAAAGTTTAGCGAGATTAAATTTTCCTATACGATACTATAGAAAAATGTTTATTGTCACAGAGAAGTCGTCACGTGAAATACATATTTTTGTCTGCTAGATGAATAAATATATGTAGAATTGAAAGTAAAACTTATCCAATGTTTGTTTAACATATGTATTCAATAGTTGAAAATAAAATTTAACTTTATTATTTGCTTACAACGTAATACTTAAAACTTGAATAAAAATATGTGTTTGAAAACCGGTGTACTTTCAATGTTTAATATCTTAGCAAGTTAAAACTATGCCTTATAGTTGTGTTGATATGAAGATTAATCAATGATTAGCTAAAAGTTGTTGGAAAACGGTTTAAAGTTTGCTGGAAACGGTATAAAGTTTACACTATCTTAAAAGTTTACAGGATTAGACTTCAATTTTTACTTACAACTATTTATATTTTTAATTGAATTTATGTGTGTTAAAAACATTTGAAACATATTTCTTAGTGATGAGGACAAATAAAGTTTTATTGGTGGTATTTGTGAAATTTTATTTAGCTGGGAATGCAACAGGCTCTTGCATTTCGAAAAATAGGAGGAAGCTTCCTCTCTGAGTAAGTCAGTGTCCAAGCGAAAATAACAGTTGGTAGAGGAGAGGTGAAATGGTCCAGGTCAGTTCAAAATCTACTGCTGCCTCTCTAGGGAATCCGTCACTTTGGCCTTGAAGCAACCTCCATTCCTCACTGAGAAAATTTTTGAGTTGCAAAACGAGTGCTCTGGGGTGAAGGGCCTGCTAGTCGAAGCAGGGGAGCCACCACTAGAAAAACATGATCTGAATACTGTAGCCGGGAGGGCGTGTTGTTTTGAAACTGGTACTGCAGGGATTCCAACTCACGAAAAAGCATTCGCATGGCTGATGCTGGGGTTCGTAAAACTGGTTTTTGCGAACTCCAAGCTCGATCGATTGCGGAGGTCTTCAGGAAAAGTCGCCTTCGAAAGTGTGGGTGGTAGGGGACATGTTCCTCTGGAGAAGGGCCAGTTCTGAGGAGTGTAGGTCAGAGGGGGTGGTTGTCATTGTGGAGTCGGAGAAGCTCTGAAGACGAGCGGTGGAGGGTAGGGTGGGAGGGGCCTGCTCCCGATGTGCAAACAACTGATCAGTTGTCGCCATCTTTAATCAGTTGCGACAATTGAGAATGGAGGACATGCGGGTGACTGACAGCCAGGACCTCGCTGAGAAGGGGTGGTAGGGGGTGTCTGGCATCGTGGATTTGGGCTGGTTCTAAGGGGTGCAGGGTAGGGGTGGATGGTTGGTGTGTGAGGGGGTGGCAGGCAGGGTCCTCCCAATGTGAAGCTCTCTGGACACTCGGAGCCACCTTCAGTCTCTCATGTAGGCTTGGAGGAGATGGACATGCTACTTGTCAGCTCCTTCATAAACACCGCACCTCTACACATTTGGTGGCCGACGAGCTTACAATAGGGGGTTACTGCACGAACGAGCATCGCACCTACCTTCATCTCTAGTGATAGCCAATATTTATGTAGTATTTTATTGGGAAAATATAAATTTTCGTGTGTTAACTTATTTTCTTTTCTGATCGATATACTGTGTTAGTGATAATAAATTGATTTCATAGTTTTTCGTCGAGGAAGATTGTATACTCAAATCGTTCGGTTACATCGTGATTATCTTTTCTCTTTAAGTATGTGCGATTTCCATTTTTAAGTTAATCTTTGTCATAATTAAACTGAGATATAGTCGTCTTCGACACGAACCTCACACTAATCTCCAACGGAATGTTTTATTGCTTGTTAAGAGTGAATTATTTTAATATACGGCTTCTTACGATACAAACATTATTCGCAGTGGTAAACCAGTTCTCTGGATACGCCGTTAAATAATTCTAGGGAATTATTTATTTATTTTTACCAGGGAAGTGAAATTGTGAATTTCAAACATGGCAGTGGGGTAAGTTTTTTTTATTTAATGTGAAACATTTAAGGTTCAGGAAGATGTGATTAAATTGTTCATGGAAATTAACTCATTAATAGTAGCTTAGTAGATTTCTGGTAGTCGTAAATTTCAACTTAGTTACTTGTCAGCCTCCGAACGTGCTCCGTGTATATAAGCAGTTGTACGTCATAACATCCACTAATTCTTCAAGTGACCTCCGAGTTGGATGAAGATGCGATTTCGGGGAACTCTTGGAGCTATTTCATTACATGTTTTTCTGGGCTCGGTCTACGAAAATTCCTAAAGTTTAAAAATACCATTTTTGTTAACAATTGCAGGGAATTTCTGAAACATAAAAAATTTTTTCTTCCTTTACGAATTTTTACTGTAATTTAAACACAGTTGTCTATAGGCTGTGCTAGACATATCTACTAACAGCTCGACATAAGTGCTACCCATTCATACTTCGAACGGATTAATTTTAATATTTCAAGTTGGTGATTGTGTCTGGTTTAAATCGTATTCACAGGCTGAACCATGTAAAATTTTTAATGTGTTATTTATTCATACTGACTAGCTGGATTTCATTTACTGAGTTTGTACTTGACGACATCCGATGTTATTCACATAGTTGAAATTCTCTCTCTCGTGTAAATTATATTTCTAAGTTCCGAGACTCATGTTAAGTTTAAAACTCGTGTAATTACACTTATTATTCACATAGACGTTTGAAAATTTCCGATTCGATGCGTGGAATTTATTCTTACGTAGAACACTCTGAAATTCTCTAACGTTTAATTGCATTCCGAAAACAGATCGTTTAACATGTAAATCGTATCTTTCATAATCACCTATCTACAAGCAATATCCACCCAAAAAACCTACCATTTACACTTAGGCTACTCTTAGAAATCGTTTTAACACTCTGAAATTCTGTCGTGTGTTAAATATATTTGTAAAAATCGTGTATCTACCACCAACATCTCTACAAACACCTCAAAATTAAAAAAAATAAATAGAAAAATTAGCTTTAGCCCACTCTTGCGCTCAACTATACACCTATATAAGACATTGCAGCCCACCACTCTGGTCAGTCGCCTCCAGGACACCACAGTGGACATAGCTCCTAATAAACCCCTCCCCACACCCAAAAAGAAATAAAAAAAAAATATTGACCCTTTCAATAAATTTAACCCTCTCATTAAATTTAACCCGTTCAATCAACCCTTTTTATCTAAACCTTACAGTAAGTTTAATTAACCCTTTGACATAAAATTAATTAGGTTGATCAATAAAGGCGGCATCCCTTTGTATCTGAAACCCCTATACCCCTACTACTCGCTACCATTCGGTAAGTTGTGCTAAAGTTTCTCATTCCTTCATATGACTTACTAGCTGTTACTGATCGATGTAGCGCATTGGTAACACACTGGACTCGCATTCGGAGGACACGGGTTCGATTTCCGGTCCGGCCATCCTGATTTCGGTTTTCCATTGTTTCCAGGCGAATGCTGGGATGGGTTCCTAATAAAGGCCTTGACCGATCCCTTCTCAATACTTCCCCAATCTCTTCTCTATACAACTTGCACCGTCTCTGATGATATCGCTATCGACGAGACGTTAAGCCCAATTAGCTACTTACCTACTAGCTGTTAACTGTGGCTCCACCTGCGTGCAAAATATAAAGAAGCAGATCACCCACCTGCGCCTATACTTCTTAAGAAACTTCGTTTTTCCGTGATGAAAAGTACGCTATGTGGTAATCCAGAATATATTCTAACCCTGTACCAAATTGCGTTAAACATGGGCATCCGTTTACATGCGGTATTTGATACAAACAGGAGTATTACAATCTCATAAAGAAGAGGCTTTTAGGGAAAAGAAGATGGGAACACAGAGGAAGCTTCATATATGTTACGTATGTCTCGCACAACACTTTTTTTCCCCTTCTAGATTTTGGAGGGCTTCTGTGAAGAACATGTGCGAACGTACCCAGCCGTGAGTGAGTTTAACGTCGGAGAGACTGGGGTGCTCCAAAGTAAAGTAGCAAATGTTGCAAGGAAAGGAAGGAGACGAATAGGTGCATTGACTCCGGCTGAAAAAAAACGATTACGATCATTGCCTGTATGATCGACAGTGGACACTTTGCACCTCGTACTGTAACATTTCCAAGAATTAATAACTACGCCAACAGATGGGCGGCTGTCGACCGGGTTCGATTGGTTTTACCCATCCTCCTGAATGGGTACAAGCTAGCTTTCTACGGGATGATTAGTTAATTTTATGGAGAACACAAATCGGAACAAATACCCGGGTAAATTTTGTTGATCTTAGACGGGAATTATAAGGCATAGTCACATTTGGAATGTCATTATTTGGCCCGAGATAATCACATGACCAATATTTCGTTGCCACCTCACTCAGCTTATAAATTGTGACTCCTTGGTAAGACCTGCATGATTTCTCGTGAACGAGTTGCTGCTTCATTCTCGAGGATATTTTAAGAAGGAGCGACAGAAATAATTGTGGTGTTACCAGTTTTTGAACCATAAAATGTATTCAGCAATCATTATTTACATTTAATCCTTGACAAATTACAGAATACTGTTAAAACAGTGGGGGCACCTTTATTTGCTTACCATGTGAAATAAATTGGGATTATTGATTGATTTCGGTGCCTTCCAAGTATGACTACAAAAGCACAAGAAATAAAACAGTTGTGAAGTGAATCCGTTTACTATCCCCACAGTGCATGACATAAGGCATGAATCCACGTCTAATAAAACACGCAAAGTTACGGGTTCCTTACAAATGACATTGGCCCGAGGATTTTGGGTTTTGTAACTGCAAGCTATTAAATTTTAAATGTTAATTTTTTTTTAATGTATTTTTTTTTGTATCGCGTTAGTTACTGAAGTTTGTGAAACGTTTTATTCGAAGATTAGATTTAATTTTGATGTGTTTCCTTGGTTTATTAATTTTTTTTATGACTAGCTCATACTAAAACCCTTTAACTTTGCTTTTAAAAACACATGTTGTAAATGTAATGTAGTTGGTTTTTAAAATATTTTAACATGTACGCCTTGAAATAAACTGGTTTCTTGTGTACATGCATGCATTTTAACCTTCAAATTTTTCAACCTATTCAAAATACAAGGTGAAAATAAAGTGGTGACCCGTGTTTGGACATCCTTCTATTTTACGCAATTCCCTCTCTCGGCGAAACGTGCTTTTAAGACAAGAGAAATAGTTCATAGTCCATTTTTCCACTCAACATTGTGTTATAGATTATTCACGGTAAAGTGAGCACTTTTGAAAGCCTTTTCATTTGGAATAATAGTCGATAACTATATTTTATTTTAGCCTGAAACGTCAACTTTCGAGTGCGGGGTAATACATACACTGTGTTTATTACTCATGTGGCAGTATTTACTTAAAAAGGTTGTTAGAGTATAAAAAATGGCTGAACAGCCTTTCCTGGAAAGCTCCGAGGAACCCACCGAGCTGGTCCTTGACACTAGATCTGGAAATACCGTGCGCCAAGGCGACGCGATGTTTATCGCGTTCTCGAAACAGGTCTGTTTCGAGAGAAAAGTTAAATTTAGAAACCTGCGCACATCCCGCTTCTCGTCGCATCAGCTACACGAACCTCCACTCTCGTTCCGAATACGTCGAGTCCCAAATATGGTCGCCAACAAAGTGCTGCGCACGTGGGGCGATAATAGCAAGTCCGACTATGTGCCTACATATTTCCAAAATATTTATGTTCTGTCCCGCTGTGTCGTAGTGTGGGCGCATTCCAAACGTCACCTCGCGTTTCTCCACAGGGAGGCAAATAGCAGCTGTCTGGAGGCTGTGTCGTGAAAGTATCACGCCGTCTGCTTTGATTCCCTGCAGGTTAGCGTCTCACATTCAACTCCCACTTCAGATCGCTCAGGCACCTGTTTATCAGGATTCTCACCTTCTGGCAGTTATCGCGTTATGAAGGCAAACATTCATGCGTCGGTCAAGGGAAACTGCGAAATTATTGGAAAAGTAAAGTTTTTGCAATTTTGCGTATTCTTACACTGAGAATACGTACATTAAAATGCAGATAGAAAAAATAAAATTTCAGTATTCAGAAATGTCTACGTGACATTTTCAGATCAAAGTTAAAGCAGGAATTACTTTCCGTCCGTAGTTACCAACTTTACTGGGCGTATGCCACTTAGCGTGGCCGGTAAATTACCTGCAATCAGGGGCTGTAGTATTTTTCAAAGGTTGATTTCAAAAGTGTTTACTTTACTGTGAACAGCCTATACACGACTCTTCACCATTTGTTCTTCAGCCACTTCATATTTCATCTTCTCCGATTGTGCTTTAGTAAATTCTTTTGTTGCAGTTTCTTTACTGCCGCATAGTCATATACATGTCCAGTTAAAAAAAGCATCGTGCATGTATTTTTGAAACTCGTCTTCAGTAAAAATCCTCTAAATTAATTAAACTTCAATATATATTTTTTGAAGCAACTCTGCTGCGAATTAAAAAATGTGTGCGATATGTACCAGTTATGAATGCTTCTGTTCTGTGTAATTATGAATGCTCCGAAACTATTTTATTCAAATAAATGTTAGACGTACATGTTGTTAGACCAAATTTCAGAACTGGCGAATGGGTTGCCTACGGCTGTCCTCTGTTGGTCCACGCAGCAGGTATAGGTTATTCACCGTAAAGTGAGCACTTTGAAAGCCCTCTAATTTTTAATAATAGTCCATAAATATATTTTATTAGACTTTGACGTTAACTTCCAGTGGAATTTACACTGTGTTTTGTTACTTACATAGCATTAATTATTGAAGACGGTGGTTAAAGGATGAAAAATGGCCAGAAGAAAAAAGTAACTAGGACCTCTAAAAGGGCTCACTTTACCGTGAACAGCTTATATTTATAACCACGTAAGGGACATGTGGATATTGAATATATTGAACGTACTGCTACCATTCACGCGGCGAAGTACCATTACCCACGTGATGTAAGAACATCTGCTAAGTACGTTTTAGTGGCTGATGTGCAAGGACACATCTTTGTACAGCAAAGAGCAAATGTCACCGTACCTTACTTACAACAGCCTGCCAATTGCCACGTTTGTAACTGTCGAGTGAAAACTGAAATTATCCTCAGGAAAACGTAACGAGTATACATACGTTTATTGTAATGTAATCAAATTAAACACATATATGCCTTGTTTCGTGAACATTCGGTGGGTGCAGCTAAGATAAATTTTCGTCGTCAGGAACCAGACAAGTATTGTTATAGTATAATGTTAAGCGTCATTAATTTTATCAAAAACAATTCGCAACGTGTTTTTTTTATCCCTAACATTATGTTTTATTACTGGAAGTGTCGACGAAGGAAAAAAGTAGAGTTCACACATAATTCGCGTACCAGTGTACATCGGATGAGGTATTTTTCGAACATCATGTTGATTTTTAGGGATGTAATCGTTTGCTTTCAGACACATATTAATACAATTTCACTAAGTATATTTTGCTATGCTTGAAAATTACGAGTTATGGGTGCTTTTAACGTTTATTTTTCAGAGAAAGCGTTCGAAAATAAGTTGGTTGATGTTTTGGTGCATATCCACCAGATTTTCAGGCCGGTGGAACCGATGAATAAACCGGTTCAACCGGGCTCAATCAAACGATTAATTTTCGAACGTCCTGTGTACATTGGTGGATACACCGGTGAATTTTCGAATACGCGGAATGGAAGAGGTGTTTAAATCCTTGTGTGTCATAATTTTTCCTTTCTTTCCTGCGCCATCTAAGCTTACTTCTTCACACATCCTTGTTGAGCTCGGTGTGAGGCTCTCCGACTGTACGGCAACAGGAAATCGAGATGTTGACATACCTGCACGTGTCTTTTTATCAGCAGTTTGACGTATTCTCCTGGCATTCTTCCGCTATCTGCAGCCTTGTCGCGCGATATGCCGCAGTGGCCTACAAAGCCTTCCCCCCCACAAAAGAGGTCGTCTCCTTTTTCACTCAGTTGAGCGAGTCACTTGCTGTCTGACCACGCGGAATACTTGGCGTTACGTAAGTGCACGCGCTCAGACGTCACGAGCAGGCCCCAGCACGAAGATTTGTAGCTCTGCGTGGCGGATTCTTCTTGGAAATAAGGTCAGTGTAGTTAAGTGATATGCTAATTAGTTCTAGAAAACGCGCCTCTAATTCGGTTTCCTGTCAAGGCCGGCGAAAGAGAGAGAGAGAGAGAGAGAAAGAGAAAGGGAGGAGGTGAAGATGGAGCAGCGGGGAATTGCAAGGCCAAGGGAGACGGGAATACCTTGGGAAAACCCGCGGCTAACGACAAAGTCTGCCACGTTCCCCCACATTCGAAAATCCGGTCGGCCAAGGGAGGGAATCAAACACGGTTCTCCTCGATGGGAGACGAGTAGTCTTTCCACTGCACCACCACGGCCCCCTGCGTGGCTGACTGGAATTGCGTTTGAGTCGTTTCAACGGTCGACTCAGCCACGACGAACGGGAAGAACGGTATTTTTTTCCCAACACGCACTTGTTGCTATCGACGCCTGACTACATACAGGTATACTGCGCGAAATAACATTTAACATTGTAACAGAGAATAGAACTTGAGAATAGACCTCGCTAGTGTCTTCTTCCCCGTGATTCTACACATACCGAGGTGATCATATCTAAGTTTCGAACTGTCCTTTGTTTGCTGGAGCAGACTTGAGTCTTATTCAGTTGAATGCTTTCTGCTGTGTTGAATCGCGATTAGTTCATGGAGATGGGGAAGTCTATCGCGTGAAAGGCTGTTCACGATAAAGTTGGCACGTTTGAAATCCACGTTAGAAAAAGACACTGCCCCTACCTGCATATATTTTAACGGGCGTAATGTGTGACATGTGTTCAGTAAAGTTAGTAACGATAGAGACGAATGTAGTTACATATATTAACGTCGAACAAAAAGTGTTAGGTAACCATTTATGACCTTGCTGCCTCCTAAACCAAGGGCGTGGCAAGGCAGGATTTGCATAAAACCTAGCAAAACCAATCAGAACACTAATAATGGCAAAAGCCATGCAAAAAAAAAACATTTTTCTATACAGTGTAAGGGTAGTTGAATGTTTGAAATGATTTGTAATAGAAACAAAGAAGTGGGGTTATGTTTTTTATTTTATTTTAAGTACGTCTTTTCAATTTTTCTTTTCATTCGTGTTTCACAAATATTACACATGGGTAACTTCTTTGGTTAGCTTTATTACATTTCATATTGAAGGGTTACATTATAATTTTCTTTTCCCATATATGACAATTTTATAGTTAAAAACATTTACATAAAACCCAGGTTGGCAAAATTATAGATTAAAATGCAACCAAATTCAGGTACCAATACTTTCGCTGGTATTCAGCTAATACTTATACATTTTTCATATAGGTTATATTTATGCTCCTTACTGGCCATATTAATATGTAAATACAAACTACAAAAGGCCATCACAAAAAAATATTGAGCAGGTGACCCCAAATTACAATCAGTTACAAATGGATGCTATATTTCTGTCGCACCTGCATTTACCATTGACATTATTACCTCATTTTTAATTCCTACACCAGGAAAGACCCCTTTTGGTTACACATTACTGGTCATCAAACAATAGTTATGTTCTAATTTACTCGCAATCCCAAGTGGATAGGAGCAACTGCTAATCAATACCAGCCTGAACTCCAGCGAGTAAATTTGACTTTTGAACAAGCCCTAAACTTCGTAAAGTTATAACAACAAGGAGTTTCGCATAGCTTCTACTTAATACCAAAGGCTGAGAACATAATCAACGATTATTGGCAAGTGTTTACAAATGTTTACCAAGGTTTGCAATAGTTTACGACTGTTTGAAAAATGTTTACAAGTGGTTGCAAAAGTTTACCCATGGTTTCTAGTGATTATCACCACTTTACGTATCACCACTTTACGTCTTGGTGACGACATAGCCACTAAAACTTGGTAACAAAGGTAACAATATTGGATTTTTGGCTAAAAAGCCAAGAATTTCGCAAAATTTAAAAACTTTGATGAATTATTTTCCGGCCATCATGGCCCCTGCCTAACGTCAAAGTGACGTAAGTGACCCGTTCGCTTTAAGAGACTACATTGGTGGTTCAAATAAAGTGCCACTTATCTCATGGTAGAGGTTTGCCCCCTCGAGGTCGCTGAACTGACCCCGAGAGCAGCGCGTGCTGGCATTAAATACACCGCTCCGCCCTCTTGCGCTACCAATAAAATTAATTTTTCCCCTCAAAAAGCCATTTTTCTAAGAAACTGTTGGGTTTTCAATTAGTTTTTCTAAGAAACTGTTGGGTTTTCAATTACCATTTATGGTGATCGACGCAGCGGACACCAATTTCCCTTAGGGGGTATGACACGATGGAATTTAAAACACCCAATCAGATTACAAATATGCCCTCAACTTCCGTCCTCTTGAACAAGTTGCCGGAAATAACGTAACGAAACGTCACGTTTTCGGCGGCGCACGCGCCATCCCAAGCTGATTACCAAGCTTGTCGTCGACTGTGCTGCACTCCCACGACGAATCACTGAAACATCAGTCCACTGCACACTTCTTTGCCAGGCCTTGTTGGTGTACGTGAAAAATAGGCACGGACATTTACAGTTATTTTCCCGGTACCTTATATATTTAAACATATTTCGTAGTGTCGTGAAGCTGGCAAGAATATCACAGTTTTATTTGATTAGTGTTTCAAGCGACATCGGAAAGTTTTAAACCTCGAAACAACGTGTAAGAAAATTCGTGCCTAACGGGTCGTACGCTGCACAATTCAACAGGTTACCAGGCAGGCAGTAAGTACTTTTCGAGGGCACGTGCTACGTGGTTACAACCCACTGGTTTTAAGTATGTTTTTACTTTGTTTTGCAAGTTGAAAATTATTCACAGATGTGCGGTGACGGGCCGCCCGTCACACATTTTGATAATTTAAATTATTTCTGTAGCTTTCTGTATTTTTTAATGCAGCGAAGTGTAAAAACGAGTCGATTTGTACATTATTTACTTTTCTAATAATTTCGCAGTTTCACTTGACCGACGCATGGATCGATTGACGAGGCCCATGGTAATGTTAATTTTACATAAGGCGGAAGAACACACAACCTGTTATAAAGTGCTCATTTTACCGTGAACAGCCTATAACAGATTTATTCGAATAAACATGCGAACCATGCCGTATGTGAGACCCAGATCTCCCCCCTCCCCCCTCGGTATTCCAATAGTTGATGATTGTTTATTTTATTGGGCGTTTGTAGGAAAGCACTTTACTGAAGCCCTGCTAAAGTTCTACTTGCAGGATATTCCTCCGCCTCATGCTACCAAAGCTTAACTGAGTCTAGAAAATTACACCAAAGTTACTACGGACTGCTTTCGTGCGCACTGAATGTAATTCCATTTTCCATAAGAACTAATTTTTACTAAGCATTGCCAACATAGTATACTTGCCTATTTTCTCTGTTTTGATTCGTATTGATTACAAAATGAAATGTTTAAGCAAAAGTATATTTTACGAAAAGTAGGGAGTTATTATGTTGACACAAGCATTATACGCCTGTGAAGGTGGCATACTTAAGCCCTTGTCTCACTGTCAAATTTTTCCGTCAAACTGCTTTCAGTAAGTTTGGTCAAATAAAGTTGGACAGTTATGACGTCATTGAAACGTCATAAACGCCACCATATTTGTCTGAAAAAGTTGGATGGCTTCATTTACCATCAAACATTTGAAAATTGTCCGGTTCTAAAATTGGTTTGATGTTTGACGGACTCAGCCAATCAGAATTGTGCACCACAAAATTGGACGTCAAGAAACTTAAAATAACGAACAATAAATTGCTGGAAACGAAATAAGTTATTAAGACAACTTAATTAATTCATGAAGAAGCTGCCTGGGCGTGAATGTTATTTTAAGTTAATATTGCACATAATATTATGAACTCAAAGGCATTACATTTCATTGCGCAGGAAACATATCTTATAAATAAAACTTTGATTTAGTAAAGAAACGAAAATAAATTACCGTGTTATTACATTTCTTCCTGTAAAGGACCGTATAGAAAAACGATAGCAATATCTCACTATGAAAATAATTTCGAAATAATATTTCAAATAAGATTCTCCCAATAAAAAAAAAAAAAATTGACAGTGTGACACATTTTCAAACAAATTCAAAATTATTTGATAAAATTCGTTTGAAGGAAAAATTTGATGCGTTTTGCCCCCAATTTTGTAGCCAAATACCGTTGTAGGTAAAAATTGACCGTGTGACAGGGGCTTCAAGTAACAACCAAACACGTCATACATGGGGTGATTTTTCAAAGGTTTGATTCAGAAAGTGTGAGTAAACCGCTCGAATACACTATTTCCGGAAAGAGGAAGGAGCCGGCCAGAACCTATAGGATGTCCGGGAATCAAACCCGGGCCCTCCCTAATGCGAGGCTAGTGGTTTACCACTGTGGCTGTTCACTCGGTCGTGCTCGCGAACTTCGTTGTATTGTCGGAATCACATAGCCCCGACGAGCACAGCACGACACGACAAAACTCACAACCACGACCATTTCCAATGAGCCTGCTCGAATTTACAGCCCGACAGTTTACTGACGCGACACAATGAGTAGAATTTTCCGGATCCATTTAGAAGGCGCTTATTAACTACGCTAGTTTCAAAGGCGGTGGGCAGACGGGAAATTTGGAATACATGATGGTGCAAAGTTTTGTAGCTAATGCATACAAAGGTAAAAGTATTATTTATAAGAGTTAAATACAACCAAGTTCATCATTTGTTTTCTTTTAAGCTACGTATTTCCCATTGTAGGGAAAGATTGTCATACAATCTCATTTTGCAATGTTGTACACTCTGCGCGTCGTGTCACACGACAGGACGAGGGATATAAATAATTTCTAATCCAAATTTGCTGGTCGGGCGACAGAATTGTCGAGTGTGGGTCAGATCTATCTTGTATTTCATTGGCTGTTTAGTTTTAAGTGTCGTGTCGTGCTTGCGGGGTCGTGCTGGTCGGGGCTGTGTGATTCCGGCATAATACCTCGCCGTTGAAGAAAGTGCGAGTAAACTTGACGTTCAGAAGTTATGTTAACCATCAACGCATTTGAGTGAGCACTTGGGAATACATTAACATCTGGTAATGAAATATAATTTTGTGTTTGAACGAGCCTGGTTAATTATTTCTTTTCCTTTTTTTTATGTGAGTACCTCTTTTTATTTGCAACCGTAGTGGGAGGCAATCCAGAAAATCCGATGACAACAAAATTGGGGGATACAGTTTGGCATTGCAGCTCCGAATCTATTGTCTACATTCAAAATTCAATTACACCATTCGATTGCCAAAGGATCAAAGAATATGTTACTTTGAGTGATGACTGCGAGGCTTGGTGTGTGGTGCGGCAGGGGGGGGGGGGGGGGGGGAAATTTAGAGTTCGTCTCACCGCGTCTCATAACTTCCGCGTAGTTGTAAGTTTCAATCGACAATTGTCGTAAGATCATTTGATTGCGTGTATAAAAAACATTTGTGTGGCGTGGTTATGGTGAAATTTTACGAGTTTAATGTAAAAAATTAAGAAAACTGAACACAATTTCGGCCTATACTGGCCAAAAAGCCAGGTCAAAATACTGAAATCGTACACGGTTGGAAAGAGAATGTCAAAAGCAATCCAGTCATACTTATAAAACCCCATGTGATCGAGTGAAGCGGTGCCGGGAACGTAAAATAAACATCAAGGCGTCCGAGCGCGTCAACGTAGACGTATTCACGCAAAACAAACGGCCGTGTCCCCAACACAGCCAAACCCATTTTTTTTTCAACCTCATTGTCTTATGTTGGAATCCAATTTTAAAGTAGGTACAAATATTTTTCCCCACATTCACGTGCTTAGTTACACAGTCGCTGATACAGATCACCTCAACACAACATTGAAAATATCATCGTAGTGTTGTCGAAAACTCCAGCACCGTTTGTCTTGGACGGAACCGTACTACGCTAGAACCAAATTAGAGCTTCGGAAACATGCGCCGTGATTCCAGCGACTAGCTCTTTTTATGTGCCTGGCCGTATGCCGTGCGGCTTTTATTATCTGCTTTAATGCGCCGTAATTTGCTTGGCATGATAATGGGAACATCTTTGGTTCTTGTCTGCTGCCTTAAAGCGGCATCGCCTCTCCCTCTTCAACCTTACTTCCCCCTCGTCTTTTCTTTCCGTTCTCTGTTAATTGCCCTCCCGTGGCCCGGCCGACCTTGGCGACGACGGAATGCGGTAACCGTGGTTTTGATCGTGGCTCGAAATTGATGCGTGCGTCCTCAGAACTTTGTACATTCTTTCTACGCGTACGCTTCTATTTTTCACAAGTTGCTTTCTGGTAGGGATGTTAAAAATATTGATACATCGAATTGGCGATATTATATCAACAATATATCGATATAAATCGTCGATATATTTAAACGATATTTGACCGAAACCAGTAGCTTTTTTCTAAGTGTCGGAAATAAAATGTAATTTTTAAATTCATATTTAATAAGTTTTCGTTTGAACACAAATATTGAATTTAAATTACTACTGCATCATACTGCCACCAAAACAGGTGCCATATCGTTATGCAGTGTGTGGTGACCTCAATATGTAATATTCCAAGCTATTTTACATTATCGGATTTAGATGTACCGAAAGTCGATATTTTCTTTCGATATGTCGTTTCGTAAAACGATACTTTTATAAGTAACCAATATAAATAATATCGATATATTATTTTTTTCCGATGTGAACATCCCAAATTTCGGGAATATCGTTTGAGATGTGCCCTGTTGTTTCGACGATGAACACCGATTAGCTCGAAGATGTGAAAGCAATAGAGGTACGGCAGCGGGACATAGATACGTCCGGCTATATGCTGTTCACAGTAAAGTTAGCTCTTTTGAGGTCCTAATCACTTTCGGGCATTTTTTTTAACCTTTAACCACCTTTTTAAATAAATATTGTCGTGAAAGTAATTAACACAGTGTATATATTCCACCACACCCGGAAGTTAACGTCTAAGGTTAAAATAGAATATATTTATTGACTAATATTCCAAATGAGAGCGCTTTCAAAAGTGCTCACTTTACCGTGAACAGCTTATATAAGGAAGTATTGTGTCGGGCAGTTCCAAAACTGTTTTATACATTCCCTGCGAGTTGAATTTCTCGCAAATTAGATATGCCTTAGTAGGATATAATTTCACGCGGTGAAAGCCAGTGGATCAAACTAGACTGCCACTTTGTAGATTCCTTCCTTCCTTCCTTCCTTCCCCTAGACCTCCCTACAAATGCTGTTTTTAGCCGTGTTCATTATCCTTTCTTGTTTAACATATTTAATAGGATAAAAGTGAAAAGTGGCGATGAGATGATAGTTTTCGGTCTTGAAAAAAATTCGTATTCCTAGACCATTTGTTTACTCAGATACGCGTATACGCACGCGCAAATGAATGGGTTATATGTTCTAGGCCCTATTGTATGAGAGAGGCGTAATGATGAGCAAATAAAATGTTGTAATTACAGGTGAGTAATTCCTAGTATGATGACGGCCACATTTACGGTTTTCGCCCCTTTCTCACAGCGAGCTGAGTTTCGCCACGTAAATAGTAGACTAGGTCAGCGCACGGCCTCCACGCGGGCTGTCGTCCGCAACGAACGCCCTGTACGAATTCCTCGCTAAAACTAGGATGTGACGGTTGTCCCGTTTTCATTTGGTAACACAGCGTTGTCTGCAGTGCGTGTAGAATAATAACCAACATTACCTTCGAGTTCATCACGAACACCGGCTGCATTTATACAGTTCGCGGATTTTGAAGGCCGTTCACGGTAAAGTAAGCACTTCTGAAATGAACCTTAGAAAAATTTCACTGCCGCCATCTGCATATAGTTTAACGGACGGCCTAAGTAACATGCGCCCAGTGAAGTTGGTAACGATGGATGATAAGTAATTCCGTATCTTAACGTCGAATAAAAGGTGTTAGGTAATAATTTCTCATAACTTAAATTATTTCTTTCGCTTTCTGTTGTTTTATGCATCGAAGTGTAAGAAAGTAACCGATTTGTAAAATATATACTTTCTTAATAATGTCACATTTTCACTTGACCGACGCATGAATGAAGTAATGAGGTCCATGACAATTTTAATATTACATAAGGCGGAAGAATACACAACGTGCATGCAAGTAGATCTTAAGCAGGGTTTTCAAAGTGCTCATTTTTACCGTGAATAGCGTATACATAAGTGTATGGAATGATAAATATGTCATACATTTACTTTTCTAATAATTTAATATTTTCGCTAGACTAACCGTAACGCACGAATAAAGTGATGAGGTCCATGGCAATGTTAATTTTACATATGGTGGAAGAATACGCAATGTGTATTCAAATAGATCTTGAGCAGGGCTTTCCAAAGTGCTCAGTATACCGCGAACAGCCCGTACTAAAGCACACCGGCTTTGCTTTCACTCAAAACAGATTTTACGAGAATTTTTTGTAGATGCAGTTGGATCTTTTCGGAGTTAATTTACCACCTGTCGGCAACCGGCACCTATAGCCCTGAAAATCAGCAACTTGTGATGATCTCTTACTCATAGTTTATGTTTTGAACTTAATAAAATTAAATAAACTACATATTTCACCGGATTCGAAAGTTAACGCCTAAGGCTAAAGTTAACGTCGTGCAAGAAATGAAGCCACAGCATCTGCGGGTCTAAATAACCAGAAAATCTTAGTAACAGAATGTCCGGTAAAACAATCTTATATTACTCAAGTGACGTTGAAGTTAAGTTCAAGAGGACATTTAGTACTTCCTTTATTGTAGTGTATTGTGCAGAATGTACTACAATACTTTTTTTTTTGCACTGAATAATCATACCTTTGTTTAAAAAGTGTACATTAATTTGTTTGTATTATATCCAACACCCGGCGTTGTTGCATATAACTTCAACGTCACTTTAGTAATACAAGATTGCTTTTACGTGCATAATGTTTCTGGGATCTTCTGCTTATTTGGGCCCACAGATGCGTAGGCCTAGTTTTCTGCATAAGCTCAGATACATCATGTATATTTATTGACTAGTATTCCAAGTGAGAGGGCTTCGGAAGTGCTCACTTTACCGTGAATAGCGTATAGGCTACTCTGTGGTACGAATGCATCTGAACTTGTCGCGGTAGCTGTCCCGGAGTCGTATCTCCCCGCCTCGTGGAAGACGCAGCTGCCTGGCCTGGCCTGGCCACTGCAATGCCGTCACGTCGCCGGCATTCCATACCACAGCCGTGGCGAGCCTTCCGGCCGGCCGCCGTACGAAGCAGGCGACCGCTCCAGGAAACGGAATGGGCTGGGAGACTTGAATGCGCGCGGAGCACAGCAGCCGCCCGCGGCATTTGGGATTTCCTGCCGGCCCGCGCGGCTCAGCATGTGAAAGCAGCGCCATTTGTGCGGAGCCTCGCGGATGTAGACAGTCTCCAAGCTGTAGCCGCCTTCTTGCAGTGAGTGAAGATAGTTGGGTGGCTCTTAACATCGAGGTCTTGAGAGTCGATGAGGGTGAAGTGAGGTGAGTATAGAGCAGTGCTGGAATTAAGGGGCCGGGGAAACGGAAGACCCCCGTGAAAACCCACCGGCCAGCGGCATGGTCCGGCACGATTTCCACATACGAAAATCGGGATGCGAACCCGCCGGGAATCGAACCCGGTTAGCCATGGTAAGAAGCGAGTAGTCTAACCACTACACCACTGCGGTCCTACTTCTAATGTACATCGTGGAATCGTGACGACGCCCAGGCAGTTTGTACTTGGCGCTACAGCTGTGCAAACCTGGGAAACGTCCAAACCTACTTGGTGCAGTCGCTCTCTCTTTCTATTTCTCTCTCTTTCTACTGATTGCAATCATAATTTCACGTGTATTCAATCATAGATTAATGTATTTAATCTTAAACACTAAAATGACCACTGGCTGGGGACAAGGTTCTATAAATATCTTTTTTTGTTGTAGTTTTACGTTTGCCTACTTGAAATAAACGGGTCTAAACAATTAATATCTAAATGCTTGGAACGCGCTGTCTGCTTTCGCTCCCAAATAAAGCGCAGTGTTTCAGTTTGCATAGTTCTCAATAACAACTGTTCAATATTTTTGAGTGGCGTCTGCGCACGATTAGTAGAAGTTAAGCTTTTTTTTGTCGGAATGGTAATTTCCGTTTTCTATTTTTGTCTCGAAGTGAATAAGTGCTAGACGAGTGCTTCAAAATTATGTTTATGCATGAAACTTACGGTACAGGCTCTTTAACTTCCATATGGACATGCATCACACATTTCTCTTTATTATTACAACATCAAAATATAGGGTCACCCCTGATAGCTCTACAGAACTTTGCACGAGGAACTGTCGTTTTCTTGGTGGGAAGTCTGTAGTAAAGTTCAATGCACAGGGCCCTATACTAGTTTCGCAGAAAATCAGCCAGAATATTTCAAGCCCTCGTCAGAGGATATACTAGAGATGGGCGTTATTCGAAGTAACAGTTATAATAAACTAAATAAGTTCAATCGTGATGCTCCTGGTTAGGCATAACAATCTAAAAAAGAAAGTCTCTATTTTGTAAAGTGTTACGCGAGTAACACGTTCCGTTGTTTATGCCCTTGTATTGGGAACGTCTTGGATTGGCTCACTTAAACAAACGCTTGACTACTGCGCATGCGTAAAAGTAATTTTTTTTTGGAACGTCTGGCTTGTAACTATTCGACTTCTTGTACCACGCCTGGGCATGAGTGAGTGAGCATAATTTTTTGGAATGTCGTGGCTTGCAACATGTGCGCATCTCCGAACATTATTTCTTGGAACGCCTAGCTTCGGAGCAGTGAACAACGTAATCATTATTTCCCGGAACGTCGGGACAGGCGAGAAATGTTTCACAGTAACCTGTTAGAAAATAACATTACCTACTTGTAACTGGAACGTTGGAACTCGTTACGTGAAAGTAACTGTTTGGCTCATCCTTAATGTATACTGCAAGTGATCGTGGCGCCCCCGCGGTTGGCGGCGGCCAAGAGAGAACTAATAACAACCGGCATCTCTGGTATGCGGTAGCGCCGCGTCATTGGTCAGCTCACGGTATTCGGTACCATGGTGATGTTCCCAGAAGGCCGCTGTGCTGCCAAGTCGCAGGAGCCAGCCTCCTCTCGCAATCGAATTATGGAGAGGAGAATGCACACCTAAATCAATACTGCCACAACTCACAAAATCTAATTTCAGAAATGATTACGTTTGAAAGTTTTAATTCGCAGTAGTGAGCACGTTTTTACATGGAAACGCCTGACTTTTTCACAAAGTTCGTATTACTTTAGGCCTAACGTGTATGAGGATAAATAAGAATGGTTTGTGGTATGCGATTGAGAGCTCAAATCTCATTATTGTGGCAGTTTGAAGATAAGGCAGTATATACAACGACCCGTCCGTCCGTCATCCGTCCGTCAAAACCTTGGCAAGCTTTAACTTTTGACGGACGAACGGAGGAAATTACAGCCTTCTAAACTTGCACGTTTTGTTACTCGTTCATCCCGAGTTATTTACAAGGCTGCGTAGTGTGTGCAGTGTTTTGTTTTGGCTGTCCTTTGTTTTCATTTGTGCAAATAGTAAAAGTAATAAAATTAATCATATGCTATAACAAAAAATTACTACACCGATTAATTTCCGTTACGTACGTATATGTGCGTTTTGGTTACGTAGAAACACAATACCGCTAAAAATGTTCACTTTTAATTAAGAATGTTTTCCTATTTGTAAACAGTATTGTTTTTATTTGTTTGCAGCAATGATCGTACGACGGACGTACGATGTTAGGTTGTAAATCGCTCGGGTGGGAGACGGACGAATGGATGACGGACGGACGCAACGGGCTGTTGTAAATCCTGCCTAAATCACAATCCAAATGCTGAATTACATTACTGGTTCTGGCGCTATTGCGGTTACAATTTTAAAGGACTGGTGCCACAATTCAACAGCGTAAAAATGCTGTATCCGCATTAACAATTTTTAACAAATTAAAACTGCCACTACTTAAAATGGATTATTGAGCTACGCTACTACAGCTTGCAGCCAGTATTCCATAGTACATAATGTGCCAACGTTGTTCTGTAACAAGTACAAAAAAAAGATGAAGTGACACATCTGAAACATCTGGACGTAATGGATAAACAAACGTGAAAGTTTATCATCAGATACAAGCTGTTTACGGTAAACTGAGTACTTTTGAAAGCTTTTCTTAAGATCTACTGGTATGCACGTTGTGTATTCTTCCGCCTTGTGAAAAGTTCAACATTTCCATGGGCCTCTTCACTTTATTCATGCGTCGGCCAAGTGAAATTGTGAAATTATTAAAGAAGGTAATATTTTACAAATTTCATAACTTTTTCGCTTTGATACATTAAAAAAAACCAAGCGAAAGAAGTAATTTAAGTTACCACAAATGGTCATCTAACACGTTTTATTAGACGCTAAGCTATAAAACTACTTTCCCTCCATCGTTGCCAACTTTACTGGAAGCATGTGCGCCGTTAAAATACATGCATGTAGGAGCGCGACTTTTTCTAAAGGTTTATTTCAAAAGTGCTCACTTTATCGTGAACGGCCTTTTAAAAAACAATTCCCCCGGATGAAAGATACAGGTACATCGAAGTCAACAATTTTTGTGTTGTGTGCGATCTGGGAAGTTGTAAAAGGCGATTGCAGAGCATCTGCTGGTCAGTCTGCATCTTACGAGAGCTGACTCCTGGAGTTGTGAGATAGAGGTGTGGGTCTGGACTAGTACGAAAATGCTTGCGGCAACGTTAAGTTGGCGAAGTTTGTGAATACAGTAGACATACTTGTGGCGTGAAACTAGCTGGTGTTGTGTGCGCCATGACCGCGACAGTGTCTCCAGTTGTTTCCAGGTAGCGTGTGTGTTCTACCGTTGGCTCAAGGAACAGTGCAAATGAATGAGAAGATTTAGTCTAACTGTCGTTTCTACGCCCAGGTGTGTTGACGAAGCTGGTATCACCAAGTCAACCTTGTTATATATATACACGTATTCCTCGTTTCCGACATGATTCTTAACATCCATTACAAAACAAAACAATGCCACACCTTACAAAAGAAAGGGGGGAAAAAATAGAACAATTTAATATGGATTAAACGACACTTCTACATGATCAATTACATGCATTTTTCCAGTGGTACCAACCAACTTTCGATACAACCATATTATTTGATCGCCAATCTCAAATTCCATCTTCTTACGCAAATACAAAAGGGCATTACCAAAAGTTGCTAATTTCAGCAGTCTGATTTACAACACCTTCATGGACTGAGTACTCTCTCACTCTTGACTGCACAGAGTCGTCTCTGCTGTCCCAATTCCGAGGAGAGAACGCGAGAGGAAGAATGAACGACGATGTACACTCGGTGCTCACTTTCGCATCCTCTCTGGCAGCCATGTTGTTTCCAAGTCTATTCTCAAATATCCATACATATATTTTTTTGTTTCTAAATCAGTGTTATATATCGACTTGACTTAATCATTGCGATAATAAAATGTGCAATAACAGCACTATTCCGTTTGATATGGAATATAACAGATTATGATGTTATTATGTCAACGTTTCATTTAGGTTAATCATGTGCTTATTTTTAAATACTCTGATTTGCACATAACAATTATGTTTTTAATCATGCAAAAATGTAACGTTAAAATAAGTTAGAATTTCATGAAACACTGTACATTTATTCGAGGAATATGAAAGGCCAGCAATATTTGATTTTTCGCTATTTATTACTTTTTCTGTCAGGGAAATAATGCCGAAGGCTTACAGAGGGTACAAGTCTCAGTTCGCTAAAGTGAGTCAGAGCGAGAGTGGCGAATGAGAGTGAGAACGCTTTCGAGTTGAGACATGGCCTAAGCCTTGTGATCGCTGAATGTTGTTACTCTAAGTGAACAGAAAATTAGACGTAGATATTTTATTTAGTTGTACCTGAGATGCACATTGTATTAAAAACGTCACGCCCGAGTGTAAAAAATAATTAGTTACTGTCCATGGTGTCACACACTGTTAGGAGGATGGAAAGTGCAGTTATCTTGCATTTTTTCGCAGTTCGTGTCACTAATCTGACTTTAGGTGCTCTCAGCACTTCGTTTCAGCCGTGGAAACAGGCACATTGCCAATGCTATTTGCTAGTATGCCTAGTTTGTTCAGCATAGTTTCTGTTAATAATGTAATGCTGTGTTGTCGATGTTCTGCCACATAGTGCCGTAGACGCGTCTTAAGTTCTTAGAATAGCAGAAACCAGTGACATAATAACCAAAAAGTTATCTTTTATTGTTGTCTCAGACGTTAACTTTTTAGAGCTATAAAATGTGTACACTGTGTTCACTAGTCACACTGTAATTTTATATTAATAATTGGCGAAAAAATACAAATAAGCTGATAGGACCTCTAAGAACAGCCTCAAAAAGTTCTCACTTTACCGTGAACAGCGTATAGTATTGTTTCTGTGATGGAGAGGTAAATCAGTGACATACTAGAAAAAAATTAACCTATGATATACAGAGTGTCCATACATATAGCCTCTATTTTGCGTCCATTACAAGGAAGTTGAAAAATCACAACATAGTAACATGTGTGGTTAGCCAAAATTGTTACCAAAATAAATTTGTTAACTACTTACGTACCTTCGCTGGGCATGCAGCGTTTGCAAGCACGTGGTCAAGGGATAATATGAATTGAAAGTGCATTAATACTTTTACTGGGGCGCGATCAAGGAGGTTGTATATATAACTTCCTTGGACGCGACCCAGCTGACATGTATGTATGATTAGTAATTTCACTGTTTATTGTTATAAAGCAATTATTAATTATCTGGTGGTAATTTTTGTTATTGTGTACACTAAACATAACATAGTCAGTGAGTTGCAGTATAAAAGTAGGAACTGTAGGTCCGTATGGTAAAATATAAAATTAAAACGGTTTGTTTAGATTAATTGACCGCATGACCTTCATCTCACGGTCAGAGAATTATGGCGTACGGAATGATCACGTCACCCTTCTTTGCAACGTGGTTAAATTATTTTCCGTCAGGTTTAAATTTGTAAACAGGAGAGATATCGTAGTTGGCATTTGCTGTAAATGGGTCGTTTGTACGCGCGAGCCGCAGGCTGTGTAAAGAAATGTGCAAGGCCACGAGGCAACTGAGTATGGAATAAAATGTCTTTGTAGCAAATGCACGAGTCGTGTGCTACGAATGGTTGCATTCTTTACTTTCACGTAGTGCGACTGCAACAAGACTCTTCCACTTGTTGAGTTGATGTACACTATGTTAAAAAAGAAAAATGTGTTTGGCTGTGTTGGGGACACGGCCGTTTGTTTTGCGTGAATACGTCTACGTTGACGCGCTCGGACGCCTCGATGTTTATTTTACGTCCCCGGCACCGCTTCACTCAATCATATGGGGTTTCACGTGTATCATTTGATTGCTTTTGAGATGCCCTTTCCAAACGTATACGATTTCTATATTTCGACTTTTTTGACGAGTATAGACCGACATTGTGTTAAGTTTTCTTAATTGTTTACATCAAACGCATATAATTTCACCATAACCACGTCACACAAATGTTTTTTATACACGCAATCGATTTATCTCGAGAGCTCCCGATAGAAACTTAAAACGAGCGTCGTAGCTTCTCCAAGTCAAAAGTGATACTACGCGGACGAACGTAAATTCTGCCCCCCCCCCTTTTTTTTGTCTTTTCTGACCTGTCGTGCGCGATGTTTCGCAGTCCTCACTTTACGTATCATGTTCTTTGATCCTTTGGCATTCGAGTGGTGTTATTGAACTTTGAATGTAGACGATAGATTCGGAGCCGCAATGCCAAACTGTGCCCCCCGATTTTGTTATCATAGGAATGTCTGCATTGCCTACCACTATGGTTGCAAATTTAAAGACTTATTCACGTCAAAAACAGAAAACGTGCAATTTGTATCCGTGACCCAGGGCAACGGATTGACAGTTTTACAAGGGAAATCCTTGCCCGGAAATGTGTGGTAAGTTTGGGGGAAATTGTTTCTGGGTTCCTAAATATGCGCTAACTGTTAGTCCTCAACACAAGATGATGAACTATGTGCACCCTACTATAGGCTGCTTGCGGGAAAAACGGAGTGCTTTTGAATGGCCTGCAAATTACGAATTATTCCATATTATGTACAGTTAAGATTTACCTATAAGGGTCTGATTACTTTATTCATGCGTCTGATAAGTGAAACTCTAAAATTGCTTTAAATAAATGGGTTACCAATTTGCTAACTCTTACACTTTTATAAAAAAAAAATGAAGTAAAATAAATAATTCATTTTAGTTACTACAAATGTTTACCCACTTTTTATTCGACGCTAAGATTGAAACTACTTTCCGTCCATCGCTACCAACTTTGCTGAGCGCGTGCCTGACAATATGCCCGTTAAAAATACTTGCAAATAGAGACAGTGGCGTTTTTCAAAGGTTGATTTCCAATGCGCTCAGTAAACACACGGACAACTTATACATGTGAACGACAGTAGTTTCTGTCCGCTCTGTCTGCCTTGCGTGAATGCGAGTCAAGCTTGAGATAAGTTTCTCTCGTTAAGGTGGGTTTACGACTGACTTAACAAAATAAGTGCGCCGTGTGCTTAGGATATTATTAAATGTATTCAAGGGTATTGGTTTATGACTGTCGTGCGGGGGTCTTGATGGGTCGTGAACGTTCTTGGCGTGACTTAAGATGATATAATATTTTATATCTTAAGTACAAGTCAAGACGAAGTAGCCAATTAGAGACCAGTGACATTTGTTATTGGCGTGCGACTGTATTTACATCTTGGATTTAGGTTATGTCGTATTTTGAAATTGTATGCAAATAATTATTTTAATCGAGATATAGTATCCTCTTAATTTAAAGAACAGTTCATGGCCATGTTTAATTTCTCGGAAGAGTTTATTGAATTCGCTTTAAGTAACCTTCTCAGATGTATTGATGTAAATGCCCAATTTTGGCATCAGCTTTCCTTTCTATAAGATATCACGAGTTTTTCAAAACGATTACACAAGTAGTAATCACAAATAATTAAATATATGTAAATAATCCTCACTCTTGTCCGTATTTCCTGTTATGTCGGCTGCTTTCGTCTTATACGATTCTGATAGGCTAGATTTAACAGTTGCTAATTCAATCATAAACTGCAGATATTCTTACTGTTAATTTTCTGTATGCTTATCAAGTCATTAAGTACAAATCTTAATTCTTCATTCTTGAATCGTAAACCTACATTTATAGAGGCTGTTCACGGTAAAGTGAGCACTTTTTAAGGCCCTCCCAAACTGCACTAACCAATAATAAATGTATCTTATTGCATCCTCAGACGCTAATATTTTTAAGTGATGAAATGTATATAGTGTGTTTACTGGTTTTAGTGCATTGTTTACATTAAAAAACAGCAGGAAGATAAAAATTGGGTGAAAGGAAAAATTGAGTAGGGCCTTTAAAAAAGTGCTCACTTTACCGTGAACAGCCTATAGGCACGCAGCTTGCGAGGCCGCCTGTAGCGCAGAGCACACCTGCTTGTGATGAAGGCCCTGAGGAATGTGGATGCTGCGGGCCATGGCGCCACTCTGACGTCTGCCCCCCACCACCTACCACCCCCCTACATCTCCGTGCATTCCACTGGACCCCGCTGCCCCTGGAGATGATCCTTGTGTTTCTCTCTCTCTCTCTCTCACTCTCCCATGCGACGTCGATGGTTAGGAGAGAAAAAAAGGTTGTGGGACCTTCGCGGTGAGGTGCAACCTTTTCGCAACGAGCGCGTGTGCACAGTCTAAGAGGACAGAACGCAAGGCACGGTAACCTAGCGTCGATTGCTTTTATAGGCTGTTCACGGTAAAGTGAGCACTATTTAAGGTCCTCCCAGCAGGCATTAACCACTAATAAATGTATTCTATTGTAGCCTCGGGTATTAACTTTTGAGGGAGGTAAAATGTATACATTCGGTGTATTAGTCACATGGTAATTTTTATAATAAAAAGTGGCGGAAAGATATAAATCGGCTGTAGGGAAAAATTTAGTAGGGCCTTAAAAAGTGCACGCTTTACCGTGAATAGGCTATAATATACCTCTTTATCTATTAGAAAACGAAAGTAAATTACTTTTGCGACTAGGGCGTTATTACAGCTTCTAACAGATCACGCGTATTGCAGGTATTGCACTCTAAATTAGAATCATTGGGAAACCACTGATTCGTAGTGAAATTCAACTACTCGAATCAGTGGAAATGGCTCCACTTAGAATCAGTGAAAAACCACTGATTGTTTCAGTTGGAAAAATGTTCACTGTTCGAATTAGTGACGTGAGCCATTTCACTGATTCAATAAGTGACGGCCGGCTGTAGTGGCAATTAAAATATTGCTTTTATTGGATATAGCAAATAATTACGCGAAATAAACATATTTACGATATTTTACTATTTATATTGCGCAATTTATCGTAATTAAAAAATAATAATTTGAGGGTGGCCGGGCTTTAACTCTCGCACCCTTCCCTCCACGATTTGGAGTTTGTTACTTTATCATCTGCGCCACCAAGCCAGTGCAGCCTCTTCAAAACATGATATGCAGTGTAAACCTTCAAACGGAGAGCTGTAATGATTTCATGAAAACAATATGGAAGACGTAAAAAAAGAATGAAGACTGGATGTGCAGATCACGTCGTAAATGGTGTTTTGAAAGACGGAACACATTTTAGAAAGTACTTTGTATTGGTTTTATTAGTTTATTCGATGTTATTTCACTTGATACACGTTGTTTAACTGCCATTCTTACACGATGTTTAACTGATCCATCAGTCAAAAATGAAACACTAAAAAACACTGGGAAAAATGACTGACGAATTAGTTGAAAATGTCACTGAATCAGTAAGTGAAGGGAATCTAGCATTTTCTCACTGATTCATCAGTTAAATCCACTGAAGTGACTTTTGAATCAGTCAGAAATTCCCACTGATTAAGATGTAGAGTTTGTTTTGTAGTAATTCCTGCGAAGCTAGTGCACGGCTCTGTATTGGACTTGATTTCTGACTTTCCACAAATCACCGCTTGAAGTCCCATAGGTACATGTAGCACGACGAGGACACCGCACGCCAGTCCAGAGCTTTGCGCGTAGTGGTGACGGCGCACTTGCTTCACGTGGCATCGTAGCGCTTATTGCTCCCGCGCTGCTCGATCACAAATGCGGGAAACTGCTCTATGGACGGTCATATTATGGCCGCAAACATGACGCCGAGTTGGAAGTGTGACTATCAGATGTTTATTTCCTATGTGTGATAATACAGGCCCACCTTGTTCACTTGGTTTAATATACAGTTTGAGAGTTTTGCCGACGTAATATCACGTTGCAGAGAACTTTTTTTGAAATTTGTGGGCGAAGTAAGATGTGCCCCTCCCGTGTTTTCAAAGAATAGGCATACGGTTGTCGTTTTGATACGGTAATCACCATACACGTCGGGTAAATTCAGGCGACCGTAATAATACGTCGGAATCACTCAAAAGTGTCACAAAGTTCAAAAATAAATACTAGGCGAAAGTTGAGTAACCATCTGCAGATTCTCGAGTCCGAGAGATAGTTTTAAGAGTTGAGGGGGGGGGGGGGAGTTACATGAACCCTCTGGAATCGGGAGTCGTGAGCGTGCTCGACCGACGCGCAGCGAACAGCGAGTGGCGCCACTGTTGGTCGATCTCGCCGTCGGAATGCGCCCCATCGTCGTGTTTCCGGGGCAGCGGGGGTGAGGTTTGTCGGAATGTACTTCACCCTCCCTCCGCCTCTCGTAACAGACACCAGTGGCTCCTGCAGGCGGCAGGAGCCAATGGCGAAACAGCGTCTCCAACTTAGGAGGGGGTAAATATTTAGACATCCCTCCTGGAGGGTAGGGGGGGGGGGGTCAAGCCTCTCGGCGCCCCTCCTTAAGACATTTTTGCTTCTGTTATAAATTTCATTTCAATGCTTTCAAAGCCTAAATCACATGCTCCATAAAATATACATCAAATTCTGCAACCCAGGAGCACAGATGAGTATAGGCCGTTCACGGTAATGTAAGCACTTTTAATGCTCGAGTTACTTATTTATTTAAGTAATTTTTTATCCATAAATCATTATTTTAAGTAATTGTTGCATGCCAGTAATAAACACAGTGTGTATATTCCACCGCACTCGGAAGTTAACGTTTTATACTAAAATAAAATGTATTTATTAATTATTATTCCAAATGAGAGGTCTTTCAAAAGTGTTCACTTTACCTTGATCAGCCTATACCAGTATCGGAAATACATTAGCCCTTCCAGACCTACTTTAATTTATGGTTTCAGGTGTGTAAACAAAAGTTGTTATGATCTGTGCGGTACTTAAGTCGTCACAATACTTGTTTCTTGTGTTGTCAAAGACAACGAGCTGTAGGCTATAATGTTTTACTTTAGGCTGTTCACAGTAAAATGAGCACTTTTGAAAACCCTGCTTAAAACCTACTTGTATGCACGTTGTGTATTCTTCCAACTTATGTAAAATTAACGTTGCCAAGAGCCTCATCACTTTATTCATTCATCGATCAAGAGAAACTAAAATTATTAGAAAAGTCAACATTTTATAAATCGGCTAATTTTTACTCACTAAGCCGTTAAAACAATGTGAAGCGTAAGAAATAATTTAAATCATTACAAATGGTTATCTAACACTTTTTATTCGACGTTAAGATATGGAACTACTTTTCATCCATCGTTACCATCTTTACCGGGCGCATGTATGTCACTCAGTGCGCCAATTAAACTATATGCCGGCAACGGAAGTGACATTTTTCTAAGGCTGATTTCAAAAGTACTCACTTTATCGTGAACAGCCTTTACAGATATATGAACCAGTCATCCCTAGCCCAGTAAGAAGGTTTGCAAATCATTTACCCGCAGGTAAGGTCATTGGCCACTGAGCTCCGCAGTTGTTCAGTACAGACCAAAAATTGCCTATAAGTGTGTAATGTACACAACTGTGTACACTGGGTCTGGCTGGGATAATTATAATAATTAATTGGAGATTCTATACAGTACATCGGCGTATCTCGGTGGTCAGAAAACAATATGGGCCTATATTTACTTTCATCGTGGCGCCCTTTACTAAATGCAAGTGGGGTCAGTGTGTGTGTACTCCTCCCCGCCCTAGTTGCTTTTTACTCCACTGCGCGGCAAACTGGGGCGCCGGCTGTCGTGTCTTCTTATGGCACTTGGTCGGCTTCGCTGGCGCCCCACGTGGCCATGAGCTTCAGGGTCCCCCGTGCGGCGCCGACCTGGAAAAACACCCCGCCAGTCAACTACTACCTCACGAACAGTAAAGAGATTTGGGCGGCTCTTCACATCGAGGTCTCGAGAGCCGATGGGACGAAGTGAGTATGGAGCAGCGTCGGAATGAAAGGGCGGGGGAAACGGGAGCTCCCCGAGAAAACCCTCCGGCCAGTGGCATCATCCAGCACGATTCCTACTTGCGAAAATCCGGTGTGAATTGCTCGGGGATTGAACCCGGTTCGCCTTGACGGGGGGTGAGTTGTCTTATCGCTCAGCCACCGCGGCACCTCGTCACAATCAACTTTGTAATATGCGCCGAGCGTGCCCGAGGCGTATGGGCGTGCGAACATTAAAGGCGACCTGGAAATTTCGCAATTTAATTTTACGGATAGCTTCAAACGCATGTAAGATGTCTGTTATGTTTCCAGTTGGATCGCAGCTTGTTAGACACGCCCAGGTGAAATCTGGTCCAATAAGAAACCTGCAAGTTAAGCTGCGAATCCCGTGCCACCTGGTCTGAGGTAAAACTGATTACAACACTGGGACATCAGCCAATGAACAGAAAGTCGAGTCTCGGGAAATACATAGGACCGTGGAGTCTAGCCTGCATGTCGTTTAAAACGTTAAATTTTCCTGTACCTAGTTATAAAACTGGAGCTCGGTCTTCTGATTGCGAATCTGGGCAGACGGCGCCTTTAAAGATAACAGAATTTGCATAGTCCATTTCCGGTTACTTCCAACTTTTCTGAAGTCCTGCTTGGGTTATACTTCCAGTATATTCCTTCGCCCAGTGCAAACAAACCTTAACTAAGTCTAGACAACTACACCAAAAGGACAACCCACCGCATGTGTACGTCCTCGATTTAATAATATTTTACACGAGAGCTATTTCTAGCTGGATTTGCCAAAACACCTTTTTTTAATCTGTTTTTATGTATGTTCTTATTAATTAAATATGATTATTTATGAATAAATGATAAGTAAAATGCAATTTTATCCAAAATTAAGATACAGCAGAACTTAAAACGCTTGTGATAATTACATGTTTAGGAAACAATCAATCACGCCATACATGGGATACTTTTTCAAAGGTTTTCTTATGGCCGTATCTTCCATTATGTTTCTGTTTAGCACTGATGCTGCTAACCGAAGACTGAAGCAATATTATAATTGGTGAATAATCTTTCGGATAGGTCAGAATTCTATGGGTTCCTGCAATAATGCCACTTCGAATGCACCCAGCTCTGCATGGTTCGTTGTGACAGCAAACATGTATATGGTGTTCAAATTTTAGTGACCTCCTTTGTATAGCATCCTATTGGGCAAGTTCTCTGGGAGCGAAGTAGTGTGAGGTGACTTTTTTCCACATAACGTACCGAGCTGACGGGAGGGTAAAGTAGTGTGAGGTGACTTTTGGCTACATCATGTATCTAACTGACGGGAGGTAGAAGTAGTATGAGTTACACAACAGCTGACGGCTTCTTTGGGCCCTTCCTTCGTTATAGTTGTTCACGTGCCGACATCTGCAGGAGTATGGAAAGCTTGTCTTTAATACAAGCAGTCTTCCCTCCCGTGACCTCTTTCTGTTGGGCTGAGTGCGTTATCGACATCTGCAGGAGTATGGAAAGCTTGTCTTTAATACAAGCAGTCTTCCCTCCCGTGACCTCTTTCTGTTGGGCTGAGTGCGTTATCGACCGCGTGTTGTCAGGGAATGGAATTTCCTACACGTAGCAGCACTTAACTCCTCCCCACGCTAAACAGTAGCATGACTCTAACTTCACAGGAGTTCTTTAATTTTGTTCTTCTCTTTTTCATTCGCTCCAAAACTTACTATTTTTAAAAAATCCTGGAATTGGAGGATTCATCTTGTCGAGTATTAATTGATATATGCAGTGAATTGTAATAGTATTATTCATAAAATCTACTATAGCTATTCTGCATGCACCGATGATTTAATTTCAGTTTACCGAATGCAGGAAATATTTCTTGTTCTGTGAAATGATTTGATAAAAATCTAAATGGTAACATGGAAGATGTTTTACACATTTAAATATTAAACAAAACTTCAGTTTATTGCACAACGTAAAATACAAGTAGATAAAATACAAACAATAAAATGAATACACCGAATGAAAAAGAAGTATAGTTTTATTGTACGTTATATTCACTTCCTATAGCATGTTAGCCTTTTTCAAGTATTTAAATGAGTAAATGCAGTATGTTCTCATGCAACCTTTTCCCACCAACATTGGTTAGATCATTTTTTGATTGGTGGATGGAAATCTCAAAATAAAGAAAAATACAAAACCTTTCGAAAACGTAGCCGTGCGGCCGGGGAGGGGGGGGGGGGACCGGGGAGGCATTCAAACAAATGCTAGAAATAAGTGAATACGGTTTTGATGTACGAGTGACTACTGGTAATTTAAGGAATTTTACTCAGTAAAAGTTTGCTGAATTTGATTGTGTGAAGTGATCTGAATAATGGCCCCGCTGACACTTCTATTAAAGGCCTCATCGAAAACACTTCCGGCCTCTAGTATTCTATATATTTAATGCATAACATGTACACACAAAGTTATATTTAGCATGTCGTGTAAGTTTGGAGCAGTCACATAATAAATTTAGGTAAAAGTAATTTCAAAAGTTAACGCTTAATAACGTGGGTTGTGCATAGTGTTTCTAATGGCGAGAGTGCTTTTGATGCATGTGTGTAGAAACAACTTGCGCCTCTTTTCTCACACTGACTACCCTTAGGAAATAAATCGCTCCAATTTAACACATTGCAGCTGCACTTATCTCTAAAAAAAAATTAAGTGGGTAAGTTTCAACCACAATTACTTTCCCATTAACGATTCAGTTCGGTAAATTCTCATTTCTCTGAGCCAAGTATGAAATCCCATAAAAAATATTGTAAGGTGGTTCAAGAAGCGGCTTCTTATACCGTTCTTTCGTAATATTACTTAAGTATTTAAAAAAAAAAAAATCGGCAGTAGTTTTATGGATGATAAATCGATTTACGAGAAGTATACCATCGCCTGTTCAAAGTAATTAGAATATGCGGAAAGTGTTTGTGTAAAGTTTTCAAGTGGCGGTGCTACATGTTTGATATAGGGCATTCACGGTAAAGTGAGCACTTTTGAGAGCCCTCTATTCCGAGTGCAGTGGAATATACACACTGTGTTTATTACTGGCATGGCAATACTTATTTTTAAAAGTGGTTAGAGGATAAAAAAAATCGCTGAAATAACAAAGTAACTAGTGCCTCAAAAGTGCTCACTTTACCGTGAACAGCGTATATTAACTTTGCTAGCACAGATAGCGACGAGCTTTGTGTTCGTATGAAGAGTGGCTTTGTAAGCCCCTGTCGTACTGCAAAGTTTTTCCGTCAAACTGCTTCCAATAAGTTGGTCAAGTAAAGTTGGACAGTTATGACGTTATCGAAACGTCACAAACGCCGCCATTTTTGTCTGAATAAGTTGGGTGGTTTTAGAGTCCATCCAAAATTTGAAAATTGGACCAGTTATAAAACTTATCTGATGCGCGATGTTCTCAGCCAATTAGAGTCGTGCACGACTAAAATGAACTTTACAAAACTTTAGAATAGCGAAAAATTGCTGGAAACGATATCATTTATGAAGATAATTAATTTATGTAGAAGCTGCCTGGAGATGAATTCTGTTCAAAATGGACATTGCACATAATATTACCAACTCGGGGACATTACATTTCATTGTTTAGAAACGTTTCTGATAGTCAAATTTTACTGTCAAATATAGTTGAAGGCGAAAATTTGACAGCGTGACAGGGGCTTTAGTTACGCCAGCCTCGTTATTACGGTAAAAATTATGATGTTCATAAAAAGTTGTATTTTCATTATGAGTTTGACAAACAGGATTATATAGGTTTTCGTAATTTCCGATCCCCCCCTCCCCCAGTATATTCTTCTCCCCCTTCGGAATGATCGCAGTACGACTGGGGTTCGACACCCGGCTGATCACGTGACTACACAACATTAACACCTCGGAGTGTTTGTTAACGGTACGTGCCCACGCGGAGTCGTGTTTCAATAGCCCAAGTTACATTGGCGATTCGTTTCCTTTTTAATGTGTATGTGTGTGTGTGGGGGGGGGGGGGGTCGCCCCTCGCCAAATTCCTGCTTCACACCGCCTACGTGGCCATGTATGATAATTGCTGACGACGGGAAAGGCCAGTGTAAACTTGCCCAGCCGAGGCTCCACGAACCCAAATATGGACGGATGTCTGGTAAGTTAAATTGTTTGTAATGTTTGCCAAGTGAGCCGTATGGTTAGGTTCTCCCGTGATGAACATAACGCTCGGCATTTATGTAAGAAGGGAAGCTGTAAGATAACTAATCTGCATTTTTAGAGCTATTTTCTGGACAAGACGCAAGGTACCCATGTATTAGCTTACGTTTGCTACACTTTTGACGCGAATACGTCTTTAAATATGCAACCATAGTGGGAGGTAATCCAGAAAATCCGATGATAACAAAATCGTGGGATTCAGTTTGGCATTGCAGCTCCGAATCAATCGTCTATATTCGAAATTCAATTACTTCACTCGATTGCCAAAGGATCAATGAATATGTTATGTTGAGTGATGACTGCGAAGCAGGGTGCGGGGGGGGGGGGGGGGATTTAGAGTTCGTTTCGCCGTGTTTCGTAACTTCCGCGCAGTATAACTTTTGACTAGGAGAAGCTACGACGCTCATTTAAGCTTCAATCGGCATCTCTGGTCAAGGTCAACCTATTGCGTGTATAAAACATTTATGTGGCGCGGTTGTGGTGAAATGGTATTTAAGAAAACTTAACACAATTTCGGCCTATGCTCTTCAAAAAGCCAAGTCGAATTACAGACATCTCATGCGGTTTGAAAGAGTATCTCAAAAGCAATCCAGTGATACCCATAAAACCCCATATGATCGAGTGAAGCGGTGCCGGGAACGAGAAAAAAAATCATTAAGGTGTCCGAGCGCGTCAACGTAGACGTATTCGCGCAAAACAAACGGCCTTGTCCCCTACTAAGCCACACACAATTTTTTCAGTCTTAAATACCATAGCGAAAAAGTATGCAGTATGCTATAAACGTAGCAATTTTTTTTTAGTGACTTGAATATTCATAATGCGCGTTTGAGTGTCGGCCTTGACGTATTATAAATATCAAATCGTTGCAACAGGTTTTTTTTTTTTCAGAGTACGTTTCGAAATTTGTGGCACTTCAGATCTAAAAATAATCTCCTAAATGTTTTTATTTTGTTAGATATTCCCTGTCTTTATTATTGTCTGACTACTGACGGAAGATAAATAATATGTTATTTACTACCCTTCAATATCTAACAGTGCAAAAAACCGTATCAGATAATTATTTTAATCCTAACGTGCCAAAATTTAAATGCGCACTCTGAAAAACTAGTTGCCACAAGTTGATAAACATAAGACGTTGGTGTACCACTCCCCGCCATCTTGTATGGTAGGCTATACACGTTGACGTATACATTTCTGAAACCGAAATAAACTGACTGCAGTTACGTGTTTTCTCGACTGAGATAAGGAGTTTATCGTGATTAGCCTACAGATGTACCGAAAACAACAGTGGCAAAACGTTATGTACTTAAAAATGAGTGTTCGAATATGCCCTATGCCCTGACAGACCCTGTTAAATATTTAGCCTTAAAACTAAATTATGGCTAGGGACTGAAAAATAAAAAATTACGCAAATTTATTTTAGGACAAACAATTGAATCGTAGTTTATTACACACGCCCAGTTGAAATTCAAGGCAATAACAGACCTGCAAGTAAACAAGTCCTCCGAATCCCGTTCCACGTGTTCTGAGGTAAACTGATTACAGTATTGGGGCAACAGCTAACGAACAGAAAGCTGAGTCTTCTAAAATACACAGGATCGTGGAGTCTAGGCTACGGGTGTATTGACCCGCGAAATTTTCTTGTCCCTAGTTATGGTGGAATATATGAAAAATGTTACTATAGGCTATTCATGGTAAACTGAGCACTTTTGAAAGCCGTGCTTAAGATCGACTTGTATGTATGTTGTGTATTCTTCCACCTTACGTAATATTAACATTGCCATGGGTCTTATCGCTTTATTCAAGCGTCGGTCAAGTGAAACTGAAATTATTAGAAAAGTAAATATTTCACAAATCTGCTCATTTTTAACACTTCGATACATAAAAAAAAAGAAAGAGAAAGAAATCATTGAAGTTATTACACATGGTTACTCAACACTTTATTCGACGTTAACATATGGAACTACTTTCCCTCCATCGTTACCAACATTACCGTACACTATGTCACTTTGTGCAACCGTTAAAATAAATGCAGGTAGGAGCAGTGACTTTTTCTAATATTGATTTCAAAAGTGCTCACTTCATCGCGAACAGCCTTTACATTGAATGCGTAAGAATGTGGTGCGTTGTTTGCATGAGGCGGAGGAATATCCTGGAAGTAGAACTTTAGCAGGGCTTCAGGAAAGTTGGAAGTAGCCGTTAATGGACTATACACATAAATGCAAGATGGCGGGTACTTGCTGGTTGGCAAGGGGTGGCTCGGCGACCCATCCAGGAGTGACCGCTTCCAGCGGAGGAGAGAGAGAGAGAGAGAGAGAGAGAGAGAGAGAGAGAGAGAGAGAGAGAGAGAGAGACACATGCCCGCGCGTTTTCCACTCCAGCAAGATTTAGAAGACGAGGCAGAAGTCATTTCCTGTGCATGACCTTTGGGTGCAGCGAGAACTAGAAGCCCTCCCCGTTCTCGATCCGTGGTAGAGGCGGTGTGACAAATCGCGGGCCGGCTCGGTGGTCTGAGCGGGAGGCGTCGGCACGTTGCACGACCGCTTTCACCACGGCAGTGCCCCGTGTTGAGGCTCCTGCCCGCCCGCCTGTCTTCATCATTTCTCTCCTTTTATTGGCCGAGAAGTGCGGGAGCTATAAGAGTAACATTGGCACGCGCAACAAGAGCGCCATCGACGCTACGCGCAGGTCTGTGAACTGACATGCTGTTTCTCGTAATGCAGCGTGTACCTAAGCGGTGACCCTACCATTTTATTGATGGAAAGTCTATAGCTAAGTTCAATACAGGCTTCTATCGTAGCTTGGCTCGTGCCCGGGAGTATGTTTTAAGATACGCCGGTGTGGAAAAGCCTTCTTTAAATATATTGGAGGGCTCTAAAATAATATTTACAGCGTGCGTGTTAACTATAAAGTGCCGTCTCGTCCTCATCTGGGGTATGATGTCTTTTCGTGGGTAAACATCCTGGGGGCACGTTTAATAGTTTCGTAAAAAAAAAAAAAAACAGCATTTCAAACACTTTGCAACGCACTTCGAGCTCCAGATAGACGGGGACTTTAAGCTGAACTATATGCTGTTCATTGTAAAGTGAGTAATTCTGAGGCCCAAGTGACTTCCTTTCAGCATTTTTTTTTTATCTCCTTTAAGCACCTTGCTAAATAAATATTGCCATGTAAGTAATACACACAGTGTGTGTATTCCACCGACCTCTGGAGTTACAAAGTCTAAGACTAATATATAATATTGTTACGCGCTGCAGCTGACACCGGCCGCGAGCTCCCGTTATGCGTGGTTTGGCTTTGCGAGGGGGGGGGGGTGGTTGTTCATTGACCGTCTCCCCCTCTGGGCAGTCGAACGAATGATTGACATCGGTGTCGTAGCTGACGACACAGACCCTCCTAGTGTAGAGGACGCGCATAAATACTCTGAGAAATAGGGTCCCCTGGCGCAACGCGGCATTTAGAGAAATTTCTGGGCGATGGTCTACGACCCTATAAGTATTGCAGCTGTCCAACGGCCGTTAGTCTGGCGGAGGCCATCCGGTTGAGTGCGGGAGTGAAGTTAGGGAGGGTGAAGGACGGGACATTGCAAGACTACGGCGGACGAGGTGTTCGTGGTGTGAATGGACGCGAGAGGGCGTGAGACTCGTCGAGTGAAGGCTACTGTGCGTGAGGGCGGTCGGGGAACTCTAGAACATTGCGGACTGGCGGGACATGGAATAAACTGAGACGGGACTGAATAGCATATCATACGGACTTTATTGTAAATATTGGCACCGTCAAATATGAACATATAATTTATAAAATAATTGAATAGGTTCTGATATACTCTCTATTGGAGATGATTTTTAATTATTTAATTTTATTAATTTCTTTGAGGTAATTGTTAATTGTATTGATTAAAGTCATTAATTGTAAACAGCAAGTAATATCAATTTATTGAGAGAATTTAAATTGAGAGAATTTGGATCGAGAGAATATTGTTTGTAGTTATTGTAAATATAACCAGGAAATTTAATTAACACTTTCATTTAATTAAATTCTCAATTTCTTAACGCACATGATTGATTTAGCGAACTTACTTTTGAGTAGGCATGTCTGTCATTGCCTAATAAATAGATTTGTTGGATAGTTCTAGATCCAGGTACACAATACATGAGCACATTAAAAATCGGACGGAAAAAATTGATTTACTGGAAACCTATTTTCGATCTTCCGGGACGATCGTACGTACGAACTTAATTTCTATGCAGTGTTGCCAGATGACGGAAAATTTCTTGTCTTCAGGAAATTTTAATGGTTGGCGGAGAAAGACGGAGAAAACATGTAAAAACCGGAATTTTGGCCGTAATGCATACTTGTTTAAGTTTCTGTACCGAATTCCATAAGCTCAACAGAAGAGAAATTACATAACTTTAAGTGACACGCAATCGCAGAATCGAAAAAAAACGTTTCTCTAAGAAATATTAGATTCCGAAATGATTCGGCGTCTTCGATATCGATGTAAAACTTGATTGTTTTATGCCCATTTAATCGACTTAATAAATCGTTATTTTATCGATATACGAGATAGTTGTAATAATATATTTATCGACTATTATTCCCAAATGAAAGGGCTTTTAAGAAGTGCTCACTTTATCTGTGAATATCCTGTAGCTAGCACTGCACTCGCGACCGTAGACGGCGCGGCAGTGTGGCAGCGCAGCAGTGTGTTGTGGGCTGGAGCGACTCCAGAGTAGTTAAAGATGCTGGCCGGGTGTCGGCTACGTGTCTCCGGGGACGAATGTCCGCGACACCTCCAGGCAGCCTCGCCGCCGCACTCCAGCCTCAAGTCTGCCGGCCCGCGCCTTACCTCCGCCCTCTAAAAGGCTGTTCACGATAAAGTGAGCACTTTTGAAATCAACCTTAGAAACAAGTAATTAAACATATAAGATTAACTTATAAATTTACGAAAAAAAACCTGCACAACAACGGTACTTGTTTACATTTGGAAGTATGCTTTCGAACTATTGATAGAAAATCGATTGTCATCACAAATCATACGTAATCGCTGTAATAGATTACGTTATGTTAAATTATTATTATTTTTCAATGTTACAAATTTGTGGACAGTTAAATTTAATCTTAACATTTTAAATTTGTAACTTTTTATAGTCGTACAAATGGATATATGACCATATCTCGAATCGTACGTTGTACAACTCAAATATAGTACTACACGTACGATTATAATACGTTTGACAACACTGTGGTGTGTATTTTAAGCCCTGCTAACGATCTGCACCCCTCGCCCCCACGAATTTTGTATCCTTCCACTATTTGTAAAATTAAAATCAGCATGGATCGCCACTCATGTTATTTAATGTGTTGATCGCATGAAACAGACTGACACTTTTTGGAAACAAAATGGTCACGTAACCGATTTTGTCTCCAAAATTAATTACGCTGTTTTTTGAAAATGTAATTTTGTCAAGTTCGGAAATAAATTACCAAAACGCTCTACTGTGTTGGTACTATCAACTTAATGTAAAATGCACGTACAACTTAAATAATTGTAATAAACGGGAGCGTTTAACATTAAAAATCACTATTCAATATAGTAAGATGTCGAATTATACACGATATATTTTTTTCATTACATAATTATTTTTTAGTACTGGTTTGGCATGTTCATTATTTATTGTAATTGACGTTCAAAGTTGAACCGTGCTGTGAACATGATTTTTATAAACATGCGCTGTTTATTTTTAGAACTGCATGGTCTTCGTTTCCAAATAATTATTTTACATTTATCTACCAGTCAAGTGGTGGTTTTCTAATTAAAACCTTACTGAATTTAACAGTCAAAATAGACAAAAAAAATTGCAACACTCCTTGCGAAATTGTGATTGGTAGGAGGATAAATATGTGCCATTCACATGTCAGTTCTTAACTGTGCATAAAGGAAACAAAATTAACGTGATACATTCAGTTTCCACAAATTTTAACATGGTCTTTTCAATGTGAAGTTATAGGTTGTTCACGGTAAAATGAGCACTTTTGAAAGCCCTGCTTAAGATCTACTTGAATACACGTTGTGTGTTCTTTCACTTTATGTAAACTTAACATTGTCATGGGCCTCATCACTTTATTCATACGTCGGTCAAGTGAAACTGAGAAATTATTAATTAAGTAAATATTTTGCAAATATGTTCATACATTTAAAAAAAACAGAAAGAAAAATAAATAATTTTAGTTATTACAAATGGTTACTTAACACTCTTTATTCAGTGTTAAGAATGGAACTAATTTCCCTCCATCGCTACCAACTTTGCTGGGCACATGTCACTCAGTGAGCCCGTTAAGATATATGCCACGCAGGAGCAGTGACATTTTTCTAAGGTTCATTTCAAAAGTGCTCACTTAATCGTGAACAGCCTTTAGTGTACGGTACTAGTTTTCCTGTCTCGCTGCCAAATCCGATTGGGATGTCACTGATGTGTCCATAGTAACTGCGTGGGAAAAATTGGAACTTGCAGCGATTGCGACGTGAACAGCTCGACTTCAGACAAGCCTCTCTTCAGCGCGAACGGACTGTATGTTTACTAGCTTCGTGTTGTGGAATGCGCGCGAAATCTGGCAAACTACGGAATGCACTAGTGGTTTGTCACGTTCGCACGATACATTCCGTCATAAACTTATTTCGCAAGCTCTTTGACAAACCGAATTACCGAGAAAAAAATCCTTTTGTGATGCTTGGTAGCGTGAAAGCAGCCCATAAACAGTGTGCCCCCCCCCCCCCTTCTCAAACACCCGCTATTGTTAGTGCTGCATAAGTACAGCGGCTGATTTTCACTGTTACCGCAAGACTTATTAACGGGCGCGTCTAAAATTGACCGTATCCGTGACGTATCCCAAATCCTAACTGTCACAAAAAATACAAACGACCTCTTGAGCTGTATTTTGGAACGAAGGCAGTCAAATGAGTGGCCCCAAATATTTAGTTGACAGTCTTAATTATTTTTGGCCCAACACAGAGATTTAGTTTACTGAAACATATATTTTGTTAGACGAACAAAATTTATTTTGTTAGGACATCTAAATATTATATGTTTGGCCCTACACAAACAAATATTTTTTCGATTTTCCCTCATTGTAGAAAACAGCTTGGGATAGCGCAATTGTAGACGGGCCGGCCTTTTTACACGCCGATGAAAACGGAGCTTTCCAAGGACTTCGTTTCAGTCCAAGTTTTTCCGCGGCTGGAACATCGCCAGGCCCAACCCTGAATTTAAATTTACATCATCTGCCTCCCGTACCTGCAAGTCGCCAGTTGTCGACTGCGGCTGTGTTCGATCTCAGTGAAACGCGCCTTTGATCACTTCATGTTTCCGCCATGAAAAATATTCATTAGTGAGTTCGGACGCCTGCGTTCGTTTCCATCTGGAGTTTTGTTCTGTCGAATTATGTTCTATGCGAGTTTCATTTGTCTTTGTGACGTTTGCAAGTGTTTTCCGCTACCGTGTAGAGTTTTAAACACAAACGAATTTAATTTCTCAAACATGGCTCTAGAAGTGTAAGTGCGTAATGTGCCCTTGCTGTGAATTCCGACAGCGACAATGTGACGTCATATCCGGGATGCATTTTTCAAGGTCACGAAGGTCTTCTTCCCGTCCCAAGACGTCTGTTTCACCGTAGAACGAGACGTCGTCAGTAAAGGCCAACAGATTACATAGTTATAGGCGGTTCACGGTAAAGCGAGCACTTTTGAAACCCTCGTTACTTTTTTCTTTGAACCAATTTATATCCTTCCACCACTTGTTAATGTAAACCCTGTCGTGTGAGTAATAGACACAGTGTATACATTCACCAAACCCAAAACCAAAAGTCCTAGGCCACAATGAAACGTATTTATTGGTTATTGTGTCTGAAACCTCTTCAAAAAGTGCTCACTTTACCGTGAACGACCTATAATTGCATGTACTCCAACCGGCGACTTTAGTTTATTATAGCTGCTGCGTGGATGTGAGTCCATTTCCACTCTGGCGAAACCGCACGTGATTTGTGTTCATCATTATGTGGTGTTTATTCATTGGCGCAAAATTATCCAGGGCGTGACGAATGAAATATGGTCGAATAACAAACGTAACGAAAGGGTAAAAGTGCTTTAAGTATAACGTGTCGCAAAATAACCCAGGTCTCAATAGTTATCAGTGATGACGACGCAGATAACTTGCTATAATTTGGTTAAATGAATGTGGCCCCGTCCTTGGTGCTTGTATTTGTGTTGCAGCACTCCCGCACCCCCCCCCCCCTCACCAATCGAAAAGTCCTCACCAATCGAAAAGTTTAAATGTGTCCCCAATATTTTACAATCGCGCCGGACGATACCGTTGATCTGTTGGATCTCCCGTTTTCCCTGTCCCTTCATTCTGCTCCACACTCACCTCAATCACCCCTCATCGCCTATCAAGACCTCACTGTTAAGAGCCCCCCAAATCTCTTCATTCACGTAATATTTTACCTGCGAAATTAATGCGTACTTTAGACGATGGCGAAATTGTGTTTTCAGGATATCACGCATGCTATAGGCCTACATATTATTCTGGAACCTTCCAACAGCGTTGAAATATGATATTTCAGACTGCCGTATCTTGAAACATACTATTCGGACACGAGCGGAACTGAGAAAGTAGTCTTTATTCTACTTTGCTATACGCTTCCCACCAACAAAATAATATAGTCACCGTCAGTTGGTACACGCTTCACAGTGAGAACTCTGCACGCTAGTTTAGAGCCGTGCGTGTATCGGCGATTGCGCACTTGTAGCACGTGGCAGTGCGGCCCTTATCACACCCTCGCTTTTGAACTTCAAACACAACATTTTGAAAATGAAAATACGTTTTATCTCGCGCTTCGTGCTTGGATTATCCGAGGCCCAGTGACGCGCTTTGGTTGGAATTTGTGTGCTTGACGACTGGGTATGAGGTCGACTTAACGATGATGAATATATCGGTGTTGATAGCGAGTGATGGTATTAAGTTTATCGATGGGTGTTGGCAGCAGTAGTGCAATAGCCCGTACGCAGTGAAATATGATCTTTTTGAAGTCCTTGTTTTGATGAATTTGTGTAAAGTCCCCGATAGACGTCTGGGCATACGAGTTACCGCATATTCACTAGTTTGTAGCGTGCCCCATCTCTTTCCCCAGTGCAATGTCCACACTGCCCCATCCTCTCAGATCTCATTGAAGTGCTGAAATTACTTGTATATACCATTGTGCGCAAAACAAACCCACGAGTGTAGCAGCCAGAATTACATTACTTTCGCTACAATGCGTCAGTGGACAACGCGACTTTCAGTTTTTTTGACGTAAATAAGTCTTTAAATTTGCGACCATAGTGGGAGGCAATCCAGAAAATCCGATGATAACGAAATCGGGGGACACAGTTTGGCATTGCAGCTCCGAATCAAAATTCAAATAAATCACTCGATTTCCAAAGGATCAAAGAATATGTTACGTTGAGTGAGGACTACGAAGCATCGCGCGTTGGGAAGGGAGGGGGGGGGCAATTTTGATTTTGTTTCTCCGTATAGTTTCCGCGTAGTATAACTTTTAATTAGGAAAAGTTACGACGCTCGGTTAGGTTTCAATCGACAGCTCTCGTCAAGATCAATCGATTGCGTGTATAAAAGCATTTCGATGGCGTGGTTATGGTGAAATTATATGCGTTTAATGTAAAAAAGTAAGAAAACTTAGCACAATTTCGACCTATACTCGTCAAAAAGCCAAGTCGAAATACAGAAATCGTATACAGTTGGAAAGAGCATCTCAAATGCAATCCAGTGATACCCATGAAACCCCGGCCATATGATCGAGTGAAGTGGGGCCGGGAATGTAAAAAAAAAACATAAAGGCTTCCGAGCGCGTCAACGTAGACGTATTCACGCAAAACAAACGGCTGTGTCCCCAACACAACCAAATCCAATTTTCAAAATCAAAGCGTCGCCTATCTCAGAAATCTCTGGCCTTTGTTTTCCAGCGTACAAGCTGAGAGTACGTGTGACGCGGAGCTGAGGCGGCGGGCATGTGGTCGTGTCTTGACGAACGCGCTGTACCCAGCGGGCCGAGCAGACTAGCTAGGTGTAGAATGTTGTTGCGTGGGCTGCTGGCTACTCCTTTATCTCCTCCCTGTACGTGCCTTTTTATCGTGGAGAGCTGGGCCATCTGGCGGACACAGGAGTGCTCGTCCGCGACCATCTTATCGACATCGCCATCTCGCCAGAGTGGTTCTTGGAGTTCGTACCTCTGGCGACCCGACCCATTTTGCCGGAAGAACTTGCTGCCGTGGTAACACAGGCATAATTATCCTCTTCCATGAAGCCAACCGTGAAACAGATGAATTAATAATAGTGGATACCGGAAAATCGCGAAAAACATGTTTGCCACCCTATTAAAAAAAATATAGCGTCCTAATCCATTATAATTGGAATTTTTGACTCGGCCTGGCATTTTGCAGGCTAAGCATAGAGATTAAATCATAGAGTGTCAAAATTGCCATTGGCACAGAAATGAGAAAGTAGTTTCTTGTACACACGACCACCAATAACGAAATAAATTTTTCTGAAGTGTGTACAGCACCTTGAAACCCAGGAAACAGTAAACTTTTCCTGAAATAAACCATCGTCTCCAATAATTAGTAAGTCGTAATAAAATGTAATTATTAATGATTCCTGATTGTGCGTCTACGCTCAGCTGATGTTCTCATAGAAAGTCTTTATCGAAAGAACTGCGCTGAAGATATCAAATTAAAGAGCACGAGTAAACGCTTTTACGTGTCAGATATTTACCGGTGTAAGTGCGGTAGGTCTTACTGAATTTCTCATACATTGCAATGCATTTTAAGGAGAAGTAGAAGAGGGGATTTCAGCCATTCGGTATGTTTTGTTGGTAGCATTTGCACGGGCGGCAAGGACCATAGACGCGGACCGTTGTGCAAGTGGATCGGAGCCGACTCAGGATGCCTGATAGTTCCATCTTTTCCATGCATAAATGCCACGTAAACCCAGTATTGCATCCTTGGCCGTTTTCTGCTTCCTGAAATCGCATAAATACATATTCCGGACACGCGCCCACAATAATTAACGGTATATTTGAAAGGAATTTGTATCTTTTTAACTCACCTTACTGCACGTGACATCAGTGCATAAAGAAGTTGTGTTCCAGGCCACATGCAGTTGATGCGCCTGATTGGTAGGTATAGGCTGTTCATGGTAAAGTGCGCACTTTAGAGGCCTCTATTCCACCGCACTCAGAAGTTAACGCACGCCTAAGACTAAAATAAAATACATTTATTGACTATTTTTCCACATGAGAGGACTTTCAAAAGGGCTCTCTTTACCGTGAATAGACTATAGTAGAACGACGTAAGTATGTGTACACAGATGCGCCTGACTGTACGTGGTTGTCACTTTGTGACATGTTGGGTGAACCATGACACATTTTTTTTTAACTGTTATTCAAATTTGCTTCCATTTCACAGATTATGTTTCAAATGCTCGGTTGTTAAATTGCCACCAGTGAATATCTGAAACATCCAATTAAAATAGGTGAACATTTGACTAAAGGCTGTTCACAATAAAGTGAGCACTTAAGAAATGAACCTTTTGAAAAAGTCACTATCTCTGCCTGCATGTATTTTAACGGTCGCACTGAGTATGCTCCCAGTAAAGTTGGTAACGATGTAGTTACATCTCTTAAAGTCTAATGTTAGGTAACCATTGGTGATAGCTTAAATTATTTATTTAACTTTCTGTTTTTTTTTAATGCATCGAAGTGTAAAAATGAGCTGATTTGTAAAAGATTTACTTTTCTAATAATTACACAGTTTTACTTGACCGACGCATGAATAAAGTGATGAGGCCCATGGCAATGTTAATTTTACATTAGGCGGAAAAATACACCGCGTGCATACAAGCAGATCTTAAGCAGGGCTTTCAAAAGTACTCAGTTTAACGTGAACAACCTATAATATTCTGTGCGTCTTGAAGTGACCAGCCTTACTTGTCACACAGTGAGCCGCTTGTTCGCGCATTGTAACGGAACACGTACGGGTACGACCCTTGTCGAGTCCGCCGGTTGGCCTCCGCATCACGTGCTGACAGCGCGCGGTTGGTACAGCAGCTCTCCCGCCGCTACAAGGAGGCGAGTCTGTATTAAGTGCTTCCAAATTGATGCAAAATAAGTCCAGCAGGAAGAGAGGCAAAGGGACGAAGAAAAAAACTGCTACTGGCTCGCGACAACGAGCTCCGCCACTGATTCTCATCATCTTCGTCTCTTTTTTTTATTTGTGTATCAGTAGTGGAGCGGCGCTCTCTCTTCCCCCCGCCCCCACCCCAGCCTCAGTCAGTGTGCGTCTGTTGCGGCTACGGGTTGACCTTGATGAGAACTCGTTTCCCCCGCGTGTTTTGGTTTGAGGGGCCGGTTTCGGTTCCGTCTCGAGGGCTGGTCGCGCCGAGGCGCGGCGTCGTGGGCTTGCCAGAGTGGACGCGCTCTACGCACTTGCTGTCGGACGTCTGTGCACCCCCCCCCCCCCGTTTCAGGTACCACCAACTGCAGCCGCCGGCCGGCTTTGGCGTCGGGGTAGCAACGACGTTTTGTGTTTGTGCCGTTTTGACCTTTTTCGTGAGTTTAATGGACCTTTGATTTTTGTATGTTTCGTCTTATGAACATTTTGTCGTCTTTTTTGTGTGTTTCGTTTTGAATCGTCGATGTTGGCTGTGGACACAAGCCGTAGGCCATTACAATTCCTTGAAGAAAAAAAAAGGATTGACCGTGTCGTCTAAACGGCTGTAGGTATTTTTTTTGTGACGTCTATGGGAGGTGAGAGAAAAACTAATGATACGACCGTGTGGGTTTTTTTTTAGATCAATTTAATTGTTATTAGCATGCAACGGGAGTGCAGTGAAAGTGTACAAGCGATTGAGTACTAGGCGATGGTAAGAGAAGTGCGATATGAAACGTTGGGCCTCAGCGGTGATCTGCCTGACGAATGTGAGATACAGGCGAGCAACGTCATTGGTTGCTCGTATCGCTGAGTCGTGTCTGGCTGAAACGTCATTAATGTATTTGCTGGAGACGTGTCTATTTACTCCTTCGTTCGTTTTGCATTTAATTCTCTGAGTTGTTGGAATCTATGTTTTTCTTTGCGTTTGCGCTGATTGTGTCTTAGTCTCTTCACGTGATGTGACATGTGATGATGACATCGCCACATCAACATTTCGTTGCTGCGTAGAATTGTCAACTTCTCCATATAATTCTGGAATGGACTGAGGTAGCTGAGCCATTCTTTCGGTATTAAAATTGTCTTGTCGAGTACTATTCATGTTAATATCATTAGTGTCCTTTTCGCCTAACTCATAATTTTTAACTAATTTGTTTAGTAATCTGCAAAGAACGTGATTATTGTGTTAGAAAGTCACTATGTGTGTTTATTTTTTATTCTTGTTTACTGCTTTAGTTTCTCTTTCCTTTTACGCACAAACTGAGAACAGAATTTCTCCGATCGGTTGAGCCGTTCGGTCGCCACAGCAGTCTTAAACCTAGTACACGCGGGCATCTTTCTTGTAGAACGTGAACACTTTCTTGTACACCTCGACTTGTAGCAAAGTTGTGTCGTGTGAACGGCCACCGGACATACTAGCGGCTAGCATACAAGGACTTGTGTACTAGCTAGTGCCGAATATGGTCGGTGCTATTTTTCGTTATCTTCCTTGTACAAGCCGAATGTAAACAAACAACTAGTGCACGCGCAAATGTGTATTTTAACGCAATACACTGCAGAAGAAGAAGTGTTTTGAAATAAATAATGGCAGAGTGGACGAAAGAAGCTGTAGAAACATTTTTAGAGGTGTATAAGAACTATGATGTTTTATATAACTCCACGTCGCTGAATCCAGGGCCTTGTCCACCAGCGACGATTTTTATTCCCTTTTTTTTTACAGCTGATAACAATCCAAACCGCACAAATTATACCAAACACCCCAAATACAGCTTCCACATCTGCGATCAACATTTTGAAAATGTGTACACCTTCTTGTTCAAGAGAGATAGTGTGTACTGACTACTTAATTTGGTATGATGCTAGCACGTGTTATCCTTCTTGTACACCTTTGATGTTCACTTTGTTGTACACTAAAGATGCCCGTATGTACTAGGCTTTAAGCATACTAAACCGCTCGAAATCAGAGGTCCGCTGCTCGGCTCCCATCGCGGCCTGATGAGGTCAGAACGTTACGTTTTTGTGTTGTGCATGAAGCCAAAGAACCGACCTTTACTCACTTTCTGAACATACGGGGCTAAGTTGTAAGACGTCACGTCAAAAATAGTGCCCCCGCCCAATCCGTGCTCACCTGTGGCAGCTGCGAACGGAAATCTCATGTTAGGGAATTTCCCCTCAGTGCGTTGGTTTTAAAGATAGGCTTTCAAACAAAATATATTCTTCACGAATTGTTTAGGATAAGTTCCCTACAGCGGAGACGTTTCCATAGCGCGAATATCTTGTTTGCAAGGAATTTTTTAAATTTATGTTTTACAAAAAGTACATGCTGCTTATCTATATATGAAATATACGCTCGTAAGAAACTTTATCCTAAACATTCTTGAGGAATTGAGAGGTTACGCTTCGGTAGTATAATATACTAGCGGTTTCTTCACACTTTTTGAACCATTCTTTTGAAAAATCACCTCATGGTTTACGTGCTTCTTTCCTAAATATGTCTGGTTTCACAGACGTTTTACACTTTTGTTAGTATAACTGTATCTTATTATTTGTTTATTTGAATTTTAAATTATATTTTATCTACAAATTACAAGATTTCGTTTACAATTAGTGTAAATAAAAACATGGAGAAAATAGGTATGTTGGTAATACTAAGTGTGGGCTGTTCACTGTATAATGAGCACTTTTGAAAGCCCTGCTGAAGATCTACTTGTATGCACGTTGTGTGTTGCTCCGCCTTTTGTAAAATTAACATTACCATAGGCCTCACCACTATATTCCAGGGTAGGTCAAGCGAAAATTTCAAATTATTAGATAAGTAAATATTTTACAGGTATGCTCATTTGTACACTTGGATGCATAAAAAAAAACAGAAAGCTAATGAAATAATTTGAGTTACCACAAATAGTTACCTAACACTTTTGATTCGACGTTAAGATATGGAACGACTTTCCATCCATCCTTAACAAACGTTACTGGGTGCGTTTTACTCAGTGCGACCGTTATTTAAAATATACGCAGGCAGGGGCAGTGACATTTTTTCTAAGGTTGACTTCAAAAGTGCTCACTTTATCGTGAACAGCCTTTACAGTGCAGAAGTGCGTGCATGTGGTGTGGTGGTTTGGTGGGGGGGGGGGGATATGAAAGCTGGTCCGCGGCCCTGCGACACCACTTTCTATCGCACACAGAACTTCGGGCAGCGCGCTCTGGGGAAAATCTGTTCCCCGCCACGCCCACTGGAATGTAGTCCACTCCACACGCAGTTCTTAGCCACCACCAACACCCCCTCCCCCTTCTTGGTCTTTCTCACTCCCTGGGGCCGTGGTGGTCCAGTGGTCAGACTACTCCCCTCCCACCCAGTCGAATCAAACCCGTCTCGCCTAAGTGGGACTCGAGCAGTCTGATCATTACACCATCGTGGCCCTTTCCATCTCTATAGTAGGGATATTGGAAAAATATAGATATTTCGGAAATACGATATATCAACGATGTATCGATATAAATCGTTGATATATTTAAACGATATTTCACTAAAATCAATATCTTCTTTCAGGAATGGGAAATAAAGACGTTGAAAATGCTCTTTTAATAAGCTCTGTTTCTACTTTCCATCCATCGTTACCAACTCTCACTGAGCGAATGTCACTCATTGAGCCCATTACAATATATTCGTGCAGAGGCAGTGACTTTTTTCGAAGGTTCATTTCTATAGTGCTCACTTAATCGCGAACAGTCTTTAGTAAGGAAGCTTTGGTGTGGTCGGTGGGTTGAGTCGGGGGTAGGAAGAAGGAGGAGGAGGAGGAGGGTGTAGGCAGCGGGCAGCGCGCGCACCCAGTGTCGTGCGGCCGGCAGATAGGTTCCAAGGCCATCCGCGTTCCACAGAGGACAATGCGGTCATCAGCAGAGGAGCATGAAGGCCGTCGTTGTTGGCCGGGCAGGGGGTCCTTCGCTCGCTCAGCCAAGCAACACGTGACCAGTTGGAGCTGGAGAAGTGCTCTCTGGAACACGTGGCACGTCAGCTCTACCTACAACTAGGCCCGTCACCCTGCGACGTCGTCGACGTCTGGTCTAGTGCTTCTCAACCCTCGCGACACCACTGCTCTGCCCAGTTAAGGGAATTTCACGTGACAGGGAAAAGTTAGGGAAAAGTTAGGGAAATGCCAGGAAATTTTCACCTAGGTCAGATAAATTGTAAATAATTGCTATGCAGAAGTCGCTGGTTGTCTGAACACAGAATGATGTATTTATAAGAATATGCATTTTAAAATTTTAATTTTTGAGTTTGTGATCTGGCAATAATGCTTCTTTGCCAAGTCATAAGGGCATATACGTACAAAATATAGTATTTGTGTGTTCGTAATAGGCAGTCGTGCGGATTCAATCGTGTGTATCGTGATTAATGTTGATCAGCTGAATAAAATATTCGCCCTGCTTGCTTGGTGTGATGCAGTGTAAATTAATTCAACTTCTGTGATAGCATATTTGTTCTATCAGCAGTGCAAAAATATGGCATTGGAAGTTTTCTGTCCTAAAAAGAGGTGAGGGAAAATGGTAACATTCTGCCTGGAAAACAGGGAAATGTCAGGAAATTCCGAAATAGAATTTTAGTGGACACTCTGGGTCTGTGTTCCTTTTTTAAATATAAGATAAGGACAATAGTATCTCATTCTGATCTCCATAAAAGTATAATATTAAGAGTAAGATATATTATTGTATTACTAGATTGGTGTTAATGATCTTGACCCGAGAAAAATACGATAGGGAGAAAGTTGTGCACTGTAACTCACCATAGAAGTCAGCTAGCGGAGTAGGGGAAGTACGAGCCAATGCCAACTTGTCGGTGATACACTTCAAACCACATACGTTGCCAAATATTTATACATGTGAAGTATTTAATTTTATAAATAAAATTTAACGTAAATAACCCAATTATTAACACTGTTCTTAACGATAGTTATTATTTTTAATTTAAAAACCCAACGCTGTGTGTGCTAGTAGCTATTTAATAATTTATTTAAAACGCTTTCCCCGACAGTGTTACACCAGATAACCTATATTTTTAGCTTGGGTGTCGCTAGACGTCTTTCTTAGATAAGGAAAATGAATTGTTAAAAAATGTTTATGATGGCGATAGCACGAAGGGGAAGTGAAATGAAGTTTATATTCGTGCATCTGATAGGCTCAAAGAAGATTGAAGTCCAGTAGAAGTTCACGGGCCCGGCTGTTGAGAAATGCTGGAGTCTCAAGACGTCCCAATATAATTTTTTTTTAACTCCTTTAAGATCACGCCCAGCCGCAAGGAAGATTTGTGACTCCGATGAAAATAGCATGAACAAGTTTTGCGCGCATTCTGTTCCCTCAGAATTGTAAGGTTTTTAATACCGCAATCTGACCAGAAAAGATACAACATTGTTGCTACAGTTTAAAATACTGTTTCGTAGGATAATTAGTATCGTAAAGAGAAGGCAAACTACAGCGCTTTTTACTGGCTTTGGCTTTTTTTTTAAGTGACCACATTAATGTTTTAACAACCATATTTATGAATGGGCAACAGAGTATCGCCTTTCATTTCTGTCCCGAAAAATATTTGCACTGAAGTATTCCATGGTTTTTTGTAAATTTATAATATACACATTTGTTTGCGACGAGAGCCGTATGACAACCAGGGATGCATCATGGGCGTTTGATACAAACAAAAAGATTTTTTTAAAATTATTGTACCATACATTGTTCAGCTTGTACGCATTGTATGTGATTAAATTCTCTTCGAATAAGAAATTTTTTTACTTAATATATTTTTAAAAATAATTTGTTGTCGAATCCAATTTTTTCTACAGCCATAAAAATACTTAGTCGTATAAATTCACAACATAAACTAATGCTGTGAGACACTGCTTGACAGGTTATATGTAAACACCAAATAACAATTCACGCAATTAAAAAAATATGCAAAAATGTCTATGTTTGACAATTTTTTGTATGTATGTCCTGTTATTTAGTTATTATATATGTACGTGTCTCGTGGTATCTCACAGGATCAGTTTATTTTGTAAATTTTCCCGTTAATGCGCTAACGTGAACATTTTGGATAAGACACAAACTAGCCAAAAAATATCAATTGTAATTTTTTTTTTCATCCGAGTAAAATGACATCACGTACAATGCGTACAAGTTGAGCTATGTTTGCTACGAATATTAAATTATTAATTTTCTGGTATCCAGCACCCTTAATGTGAGCTACTGAAAAGGGGAGAGGCAGACTACTAGGTAATGGTGCCAGTGACCTTGAACTTAACACTCGGAGAGGGCGCCGTAGCTGTTCGCCGCGGTCCACCCGCCGAGCGCAACAAGAAACTTTCTAACGCGTTTGAGGCAATAAGGGCGACATTTCCACGCACATTAAGTGCATCATCGCTGCTACGCGCAAGGCTTTTTACAGGCACAATGTTTTCGTCGTGTTGCGTGTACCTATGGGAATCTCAAACGGCGATCCTGTTATTTTATTGGTGGAAAGTGTGTGGCAAGGTAGTGCAGGCACCTATCGTAGTTTATTTCAGGTGATATTTTTAAAGATATAGTAGCCTAAAAAAGGTTTTTAACTATGTTTGTAGAGCTTTAAAATTACATTCATAGCATGTGTGAGGCATTTTCCCTCTTCGCGGGTAAAAATATTGAGGACACATTTAACAATTTCGTTTATCACTGAGTGACATGCGCCAGTAAAGTTGATAACGATGGAGGGAAAGTAGTTCCATATCTCAACGTTGAATAAAAAGATGATAAGTAACTACTTGTGATAGCATAGATTATACTTTCACGTTCTGTATTTTTTTGTATCGAAGTGTGAAAATTAGCAGATTTGTAAAATATTTTCTTTCGTAATTATTTCACATATTCACTTGACCGACGCACGAATAAACTGACGAGGCCCATGGCAATGTTAATTTTACATAAGGCGGAAGAGTACACAACTTGGATACAAGTAGATCTTAAGCAGGGCTTTTAAAAGTGCTCATTTTAGCGTGAACAGTCTATAAAGGAAGATAATACTTCTGTCAGTGCTGTGAGTAGAGTCGCTACTGGAATATAGCCAGGGTCGCATCACTGACATACATACTGCCCTGGTGGCGGGGGACAGAACTGAGCCACCCTCCCGATGGAAGCCAGCCATTTGTGCAAAGCAGAAACTAGTGTACCCCAGGTGTTGAAAAAGGAAGACGATAGTGTTAGGTCGTATTCCGTCACCTCTGCAATGCGCAAACAAGTTGTTGTATAACTTACATAGATATGCGTCTGTGTACATCATATACGCCATTCTACTTCCAGCCAATCTCGCACATCAACTGCGTGTGACCTGGAGCACAACTGCTTCGCGCGCTGACATCACATTGGCGTGAATTGCTTGCAGGAACGTGCCGCATTTAAGGTTAGTTAGCTGAAAGAGCTTCAACCGTGCTATTAATTAGTGTAGGCGTGTGTCTAAATGTTTTTTCTATGGTTTTCAGTGTGGTTATGCCACGCTACGTATGCAACACGCATTAAAATATTCAAGCACGCAAAGTAAAGTTAATGTGTGCCAAGTATGTTTACATGCAGCGTAGGCAGTCTCCATCTTTATTTTCAACCAACATGGTGTGCGAAGTACGCGCACGGCTGTTGTTCCGTGTCCTTGCGCACTCAAGAATGTGAGTATTTAGGTATTGACGTGTTTTCTAGTGGCTACGTTACTGCAGAAAAGGGACGCGCCTTTATTTTGCGTTTATTAGTGAGATTACGTGTAAACCATTGGACTTTGTGGTGTTGTGTACTCTGCGCAACGCCAAAGATTATACGAGAGAAAAAAAAAGTAAGTTATTCATTATAACCACTCATCTGGAAAACCTAGAAAACAGGGAAATATCAAGAAATTTAAAAAATGTCAGCGAATTTCGAACAAGTTAGCTAAATGTCAGGTAATTCTATGATATGCCTGCTGTATTCGGCAGTTCTATCAATTGTGCACAATTACCAGAATTATATTTAAAAAATTTACGATTGTGCTTAGGCATTTTTCTTTTTAATTTATGTAGGGAACAGTTTTGTAAGATCAGATAAGTATTTTGGCATAAAAGTGTGTTATAATGCAAGTGTGTCAGTCCTTACAGAAAAAAAAAGTTAGCAAAAGGCCAGGGGAAAAAGATTTTTGTCAGTAAATCAGGGAAATGTCAGGGAACTATCCAATGAAAAATGGGTGGCAACCCTGTTATTGTTTTGATGTTGTTGCTGGGAACATTTCTCGTATTCCTCGGCTGGTGGAAGATGCGGGTACTAAATGCCGTTCGCATGGCTCAACGTTGTGGCTTGCATCACTGCGTTCCCGATCTGCAGGGAACCAGTTTTCAGCAAACGAGAGCAACAGGCAGTTACAGAACACGTGCAGCAATCACTGAGAAGGAGATTCAGCTGGCAGTATGATGAGCGTGGCGCGGTTGCAAGCCGCTGAAGAATTCATTGCCCTTTTTTTTGTACGTAACATTCAACGTGTAAACAGTAAGTACTACTTGGTCGCATATAAATATTTTCAATCGCATATGGTATGTTAAATTCACAACTTTTTTGTTTTTAAGACGTAAAATTTAAGTAAATAAAAAGAATTATAGAAAATTTGAACAAAGGTGGCCGAAAGCACACGTCTTAGTTCATTTTAAGTTACGCTTACTAAAATTAATCTCACCAAAAAATCGTAGATTGCTGTTAATCTACAATATGAAAAAATTTTATAGCGTGATTTTCAAGATTTCTTGAAGTGATCCATGGTATTTTTTTTAATGGGAATTATTTCATTTTGATGAGTTAGTTTTTATTTTTTCAACTCTTGGTGAGTATAACTGTTTATATTAATTTCTTTTCTAAAAGGCTGTTACGCTTCCTGCGGCCTAGTTCCAATGTAATGTAAATATTGTGCGTATGAATTTTTTGTATTTTTTAGCAGGTGTCTGCTGAAAACCTAAATGTAAACAAATGTCGTGTATCCGTTCGATCTGATTATTTTGATAATAGCCTACTACTTGCAGCTATTGGCACAGACGTATTCAGAAATTTTGTTTGGAGACGGTCAGCATGGGTAGAAATGAATCGATAAACATCCACGGGTAACGCACCTTTGCTGGTCTATAACGCCGTTGGCGCCCACGGTTTCCTAACGACAAGCCATGTTATCGCCCACGGAATGTCCACAGATAGATAACACTATTCAAAGGTTCGTCGTTTCATGTAGCAGAGCTACTGACGTTTTATTTATTTATTTTAAGACCAAATTCACCCCAAGGCTGGTTTACAAATGGTACTTTCTACAACTTATTATAATCTACATGTATTATAGGACTTTTTTTTTTTAGTTTATCACTACTACACATTATACGTAGGGCGGAAACCTGTATTATATTTTTTATTTTAATTTTTATCATGACTTTAATTTTAATTTAACTTTCAATTTTAATCTTAGTCTATAGCAGTGTCCGAAACGGCTACGAGACAATTATTTAGGTTACTAAATCGTCCACGTGACCAAGTGTAGGCCCTAAATATTTGGAGATATAGGGTTGAAATTTACTGAGGTGAAGTAGCACACTAAATCCCCAAATAGGTCCGTAAAAGCGTCTGATGCTGTTTGTTTAAGTTTTGTTTGCTGTGTTGTGGTGTAAACGTCGGTATTGACTGTTCTTGACACGCTGCACAATACACGCACGTGAAAAATGGAAAACCAGGGATCTACATGAAGTTATTTTTAAACGAAGTTCGTATGTTGTATTAAAAAAAAAAAAAAAGGCGATCGGTTGTTATTTGAAATGGAATGTTAATTGCAGAGAGCAAAGAAATAACGAGAAGGTTGATATCGGCTAGAAAGAAATATGATCAGTTATTCACAAGTACAACGGGATCACGTGAAAAATGCTTGGGAGTAAGTTATTTATTGATAGGATGACAAACAAAAGAACGTCTAAATTCCACAAACCTGTAGTTTCCTAAACCCTAATTCCCCCAATTGGCCGTTTCGGACACGGTATATGTTGAAAAAAATTAAACTTACGTACGATAGCTCTACTTATACTTGCTTTGAAACAGAAAGGACTTACACCTCACTCTGAACGAGTCCAGCGAGGCGGTTTTCAAATATCTCGGCAGGTCATTCCAAATTTTGCTTGCCATATACGTATGTGAAAGATTTTTGATATAATAACGAGGGTGCTGCGTCTCTCTCTCCCTTTAATCACGTTGGGTAGTAGTTCTTATTATATATTTTTCAACCAATTTCTTATTGCGAATCATATGGCAAAGTTTGTACGTGGAGTTCAGGGTTAGGGTGATGCTGTACTGGGACGGGCGGGTATCGACCAGCCTAGCAGAGTCGCAGGATGTTGTTTTGTGTAAGAAAGACGGTGGGAGTTGGGACAAGGTTAAGATCCCCGCCTACCTGCAGGTGGTTCGTGTGTTGTGGCTCTGGAGCGAGGTAGTGCCGAGGACGACTTTGGCACGCGCCCGTTCACAATCGACGTGATGCGTCTCACAACAAACAAAATATCCCAACCAACGCCCTTTTATCTGAGAAAAGTGCCCCCTTGATGCAGTTGTTAGTTGTCAAATCACCATAGCTTTCAAAATATAACACTCAAATTCCGACACAAGAGTGCTGTAGGCAGGTTCAAAGTGTTGAATTAGAGTCTAAGCGCGGCATACTGCATTTGTGTTACAAGCTACGGAAGGAACAAAAACAACTTTTCCTCTACAATTTATGGTTTTAACTATTTATTAAATGAATGTTAACAGTTTCGCTTTAATGAACCAATATATATATTTATGACAAGTCTGACCCCTATTTTCAACAAAATTCAGAATGCCAATACTCGCTCACCTGTTTATAAATCGCACTCATACTGAATCAGTATGTTCTGCACACCATACAGATTGAATTAAATGCAATTTGACTGGGAAAACAAATCTAGGAGCAAAGCCTAGTATGCTGCAGGATTCGGTTTCTTTACACTTAGGAATCAAACATTTCAACCCCCCCCCCCCTTTTTATGTTTTAAATATTCAATGTAGGCCTGTATCATAAGCGTTTTACACAATGTTACATTTACCTATTATTTAACTTTTATCTATAAATAGTAATATTTCACTTGTGATTAACACTAATAAAAACGGAGAGAAAATAGGTGTGTTGGAAATGCCTAGTAAGAAATAGTTCTTATGCAAAATATTACTACACTGTGTGCGCACAAATGCGATGAGTAGCCCCTTTGGTATAATTTTTTAAGGTTTGTTTGCTTGGCGCGGAGGAATGTCCTGGAAGTAGAACTTTAAACAGGACTTCAGACAAGTCTAGAAACTAGCACCAATATGGACGTCACTTTTCCCTGCGCAATATTATTGTTTACTTGTGACAAACCAACTATTTTTGTAATCGCTTTCTTTTTGTGTAATGTATATTCTCAAGCTCTTTCCATAGTTTCCAAAGTATTAGTTGTTATAAGAAACTCGTAAGTGCTTCCACTCCAAGAATTTATTCTTTTGCAACACCTGAAACGAAAAGTCAGTGCGTACGTTTAGGGTTGTTTTTCACTGTACAAAGTAGAAAACAGTGTTCGATAAGTTCGTCACCTGTTGGAGACACCATTTGTTGTTACTATATTCCGTAGTCGCATACACAGCTGTTGCCAGAAACAAGGAGCAAAAACACTTTATAGAGCGTTATACTGATGTTAGCACAGTCCGAGCAAACAAGGTGTTAACGCCTGAAACGGTATATTTATTTGTAACTGGAAGGGTTAAATACCAGGGCGGCGTTCCAAAACGCTTCTCTGGGAGTACACCTTCCTCCTGCCCCAAACACTCTTGAGTAAGTGTTGTGCACACTCTTGGAGGTGTCCATAAGCTGTAGAGTAATTATTCTGAGCATCTTTTCTAGAGTAAAACGTTTACACGCATTATTTCTGCGAATAGCGGGGTGTTGAATTAAGTGAGTTGAAAGAAATAAGCACTTTTGCTGACACAGATAGAAGTATAAAAGACGTGATCAAATCCTGATTTTGATTTTAAAGTTACCTTGTATATACTGGAGCATTTTTTCACATAATGTTTATTACGTTATTGTAACTCGAGCTTGTGAGAAAAACTTTTTAAATATAGTTTTTTGCGATGCATGTTGTATATTATCTAATATTCAGCGGTATGGATTTATAAGTATTGAATACATCATAAATAAAATAAACCTTCTGTGATTATATTTACATGCTCGTTCCAAACCCACCTTAACCCAACGTTTAATCATCTTTTACTCTGTGATACTTTTCTCTAATTTCGAAATAGTGTTTGATCCTGAACCAGCATCTACAAGCATCTTGTGGCGTGGCATAACATGCGTAATTTGATGTTTCTTGGCGCAAAGATGGCCATCTATTCAACAGTCCGAACGAAGTACGCCAGGGAGATTACCGCAATGAGACGAGACAAAAAAAAATTACTACTATGTTGCTCGAATGCCTTTTCCTGCCAAAAATGTTTTCCGTTTGTAAGTAAGACATTCAGCACGAGGAGCCATGAGCGTATATCCAGCAGTTACCTTGCGCTCCGTGTTCCCAGCATATACCAAAGATAGGGTAGACCAATCTCGTTGGTTGCGCACAGCCAATCTCCGTGTCCCAACATTGAACTGTTTCTCTGCCTACACGTCTAGCAAAAATGGCGTGGTTCGGATTTTAGGTTAGAAAACTTATTTGTAAACAAATGCTTTGAGATGAATGTATACTTCCTGTAACCAATTTGTAATGCAGTTTGATTATATTAAAACCGGCAAAACTATTTTAATATTATAATAGTACTTATCATTAAAAAATTTAAATATAAACAAACACGTACATCACTGTTGACCATGTGACTTTTGACAGTTGTGTAGGAGTTTTGTAGGATTGGGGTATGTCAATGTTGGGCACATGCGCAGAAGACGAATAAGCGGTCTACCTCATATTTAATCTATGGTTCCCAGTAGCATGGCTTTAAAACAAAAACAATGTCGCCAACCAAATGATGTCAAAATTTCCTTGCCTGAAAGAAACAATTTCCTGTTAGTTGTTTATGCCAGTTCTTGTCTGAAACGGTTTCCGGTAATAGCGAAGGTTTGCACAAGTGTTCGCAATTCGCGAGATGTGGAACATTTTCATGTTGGCTGAACTGTACGCTTCGTATGGGAAAGGTGGTAGCCCACCTTAAAGTTATTTCATGTATAAATCTGGAAGCTGGCACAAAAGAAAAATGTTTAAATTTCCCCTCTGTTTTGGTCGGTATTTATTTATAATTCGTGCCCATACTTTATTCAAGTTATCTAGGTTAGCTCGCGTTATGTTAGCGCGCCTTCGTGGCGTACCGGAGGAATCTCGCTTCATAATTGTTTTTTTTTTCCGATGCGGTAATCAAACGTGAGCAGGGCGAATCGATTAGAACGCCTCATTTAAGAACCTCTATCACTGGCTGTTAATAGAATCTGAAGATAAATAAATGTGGCCACTCCTTTGGAGAGGGGATTAGGTGGGGCTGGGTGCTGCGGGGTGGCTGTCCCCCTCCACCAGGAACGCGGAGGCCCATCTGTTGTTTGTGTGGAATGTCAGGAATGCACGGGCCATCAGCCCTCCTGCTCCCTCATCCCCCCACCAGGGGTCCATTCCAGGCGGGATGATGGGTGGAATGCAGGGCCGCACGCTCCGGTCGGGGTGGGGATAACCGGCCAACAAAAGGACAAAGTGACAGCTGGAGGCGGTCTATTGTGGCATTGTGCTGAGGGTACAGGGGCCTGCCGCCTCTTCCCTTTCAGCGAAACCGCACCACGCTGCCTCCAGGAATTACGACCTACGGGTATTATGGCTTTAGAAGGTGGAGGGGGGGATGAGGAATTCCCCGGCGCGCGACCTCCCGGGTTCCCTGATGATCATCGCTGGTCATTTGCTCGCGGTCTTGAGGGTCGCACCCGTGTGAACCCTCCCCCCTCCCCTTTCTACATCTCTTCCACCTCTGCGCCCTCTGACGAGGGTCGTGTCACGTCGCTACATCAGCGAGGAAGAAGCAGAAGCATCGCTTACCAGGGCGACGTTACCTAACAACTGCGTTGCCGAGTGTTTGAAATACTCGTTTCCCGAATAATCGCGGTCTAATGTGCTGATCTACAAAACGAACACACACTACAGCCGAGAGCTGTTGAGTTTTTTCAGAAAGTCACACACGTTAGAAACACCATCTCAGAGTACTCCAAAACCGCTTTCTCAAAGCGCTGTGTCTCAAAATATAAGCGTCATGCTGGAAACACAGTAGCGCGACAGACGCGACGCCAGTAAAGTAATTTTCCAGCCAATCAGGATCGAGACTTCTGCGACGTCAACGCGACGAAAATCGCCCCGGGTGACAAGATTTCCGAATAGAAAATATTTCTAATTTATTCGCGTCGCGGGCGTGACAGGCCTGTAAATCTGTCTACCCCGCCGTATTTTTGGCGCTAAAATTTTTCGTGTGCTATTATTTACCGCATTAATAAACAAAGCAACGCATTTAAATGGCTATATGCAATTACAGCCATTGTTTCCACGCTCAAACTACCAGCGGACATGGAAAGAATTTCTTGAAAGTATTGAGAAATAAGAAAATAATGGAAATATTAATGGCCATCAAAAAGAGTATATAAAGTATGTAGTAGCAAGAAACCAGTTATAAAAAAATATTTTAAAATGGTAATCACGAGGCGGTAAAATCTAGTGTTCACATTAACGTGAATTTTTGTTGTCGCGTCGCGCCCTTCGCGTCGCAACTGTCACACTATTGTGATTGCAGCATAAGATACATACAAAACTACTCAAGGGCCCTGCACTGAACCTTATTACAAACTTTCCATCAATAAAATAATAGGGTCACCGCTGAAAGTCCCATAAGTACACGCAGTGCGACGAGAACACTGAACTTCAGCTTAGAGCCTTGCGCTTAGCGGCGACGTTGCACTTGATACACGTGGCAGTATCGCCTTTATCGCTCCCGCGCTACTCGGCCTCAAACGTGCAAAATATGCTCTAGGTAGGCGGGAACTTTGAGTAAGCAGCAGGCTCTCAAAATTCTACTAACACTGTAGCGTATTTACTGCTCAAGTTCGACGATTAGAAATGCATCTTAGTGTTTGCTGTTTTCGATCAGAATGGAAAGAGTTATTGATATTGTAGAGTTATTGATATTGTTTCTCTGCGGTTGGTTTTTCGAAGCACGTCAGTATTAAGTAATACTGTATTGCGTTATTTTAAATAAAATTTTAAAATTTTGTTTTATTTGCATGTACCCTTTCCGGCGATTGGCTTTCTGTTGGACTAGGTTTGAGCCAATGTATTAGAAACATTTCTCCCGCTCACTTCGTACTAAGTTTTTTTATTGTATAGATCCTTCTATCCACAAGGAAACTTCACTCATTGGCTGTCCCAAAATCGCAGAGTAGTTTTAGGGCCTTATTCACAGCCAGAGCTTCGTCTAAGGATGATCCAGAGATGATCTTCCTCGGAGTTGGTCTGAGGTTAGTCCGTACTAGGGGTGGACTAAATGTATCGTATTCATAAACCCCGATTAGAGAGAGACTAACTTTAGTCGAAGGATCAATGAAGTACAGAAGTACACTGTTGCCAGGTTTACTGAGCATGGCATTGCAAATATAATTAATTATACCGTGAGTCGAATTGGAAATAAAAATTAACGTTTTATAAATATACATATTTTCACAAACTAATTTTGGAAGCAAAAGTTTACATAAAAGGTCTCGGAAAATATTTGCATTTGATTATTGTCATTCAGAAATGATGAATAACAATTTCATTATTTTTCACTTTATTCTTGTTTTCATGACTCTCGAATCATATATTATAATATCTGAATCTCTATCTCTATCATATATGGTAATACTACACGATGGAGTTCGATAAAATTAATATATCAATATCTTATTATTCCATATTGATTTGTTAAAATTTCATAGCACGTCTCTATGCCATGTTAATATTAGCTAGTTTCATTTTATTATGTCAATACTGACTGTATATCAGCCCTCGACATTACCATTGGGCTACCGATACATTTCCGTAAAAATAAATTCCTTAGTATATATCTTCGTAATGATAGATTAGTATTAAAATTCTCTTGAGTGTATTAAGGAATAGAAAAGCATTGCTGTAGCTAAATACTGATGTATTATTAAGCTTATTCGCTAAATTTTCCTTTGAATTATTATTCACGGAACATTTCATCCATTAGGTCGTCCTATTTTTGAATACAGATTGATAGAATCGGCCTTAAACGTAATTTTTGTTTCGTGAGCTTATCTAGCTTTCACTGGCGTGTAATAGTAACGAAACGGTCGTATTTTATGTTCGCCATGTTATTTTTGACCTTAATACTTCGTTACTCCTACCCTCAGTCCGGACTAAACGTTAGGCCGTACTAAAGCAATATGATCCTCGGTCTAGCAATAAAAACGCTCTCTGAATACGAAAAAATTTGGTAGGAGGGTGATCTTTCCTTAGTCGGACTATGAATAAGGCCCTTAGAGTCTTGCCTGAGTAAATCTTGTACACGTACATTTTCAATGAGCAACTAAAGTTAAACTCAGAAATGGCGGGATGTTTAACTGAACTACTGGAAGAAAGGAAATATGCACTATTTAGATAGAGACACAGTTCGGAAAATTACAAATGACAAGTCGGAAAAGTTACAAATAACAGGCGAGAAAGCTCGTATTTTTCATTTAAAATTTAAGTTGCGTATTTGGACATAATTGTTTATAATGTAATTATGGAAATTCTAGTTATTTGCGTATACAATTCTTTTTCGAAAACCAAAAAAGTTGCACAAAGCAATACATTTTTAAAATATGTATATTGGTTGCTGAGGACATATTTGCAAACATAGCATGCTATTTACACACGGAACTAATATTTACGTCATGATCATTCCAAAACCACTTTCACCCTAGCTTTTCTCCGTTTTTCCTCTGTATTACTTTTCTCTTGGAATAGCATTTAGCAACGCCACTGAGAGTAAAGTAGCATAAAATATAAAATAAAACCCAGCAATGCTAGATTGAAGTCGTTTTGTTAAAAATCGTAGTATAAATAGCATATGCTCAGAGTAATTACTCTGCAGGTTTAGGATACTATCAAAAGCGAGTAAATAATGTATTCAAGAGTGTCTGGGACAGCAAAAGAGTAAATATTACTTGCAGAGTAACGTTTTGGAACGCCAGCCAGACGTCACTTTTTATACTGAATCAGGTGCAAATGTCGGAATTCAATTGTAACGTACAAATTGCTTCTCAAAATGGCGGCACATATTCCGCGAGTACGCGAGAAGTATGCATCTTCGTTTATTTGTATACTTGCATACTTTACTTGCAATTCGAATATCACTTACGACGCCACCTCCTGGGACAGGTACGCACAAGTATGAACTTCAGGCGAATTCGGACACAGCCTACATTTCGCTGAACAATTCCCACCCACGAAACTCAGGTCAGGTCTACGCAAATTTTTTCAGAGTCTGTTGCACGATCGTGGGAAAATTTTAATTTACCTGCAAACGTGAGAAACTCGACAACACTAACAACTTTTTAAAAGCGTAACACTAACCTGTACACAAAGAAAAAAGCGTTGATGATTACACACACGCACACATACACACACACACACACACACACACACACACACACACTCACACGACATTAACTTTATTTTATTCGTTGTATGTGATCATACGCCGTAGGTACTCAGTTTTATTTATGCATCCAACTTAGTTCATCTGAAGTGATGTAGGCCTACTAATTTCTTTTTTGAAACATCACAGTTTCACCTTAGATTCTTTGCAGATTCTGTTCACTTACACGTATGTTTGGAAATGCGGACTATGATATGTTTGAGTTTTTATATTTCTGTTTCGCGTCTTGTTAATTTAAATCTCGGTCTCACACGTGATGTCCAATGACTGGTTTCTTGCTTATTTCAGTTCAGGGAAACGTATTCTGAAAATACAATCATATCTCTCCAGCAATATAGGCTACATCACGCTGCAGAAAATACATTAATTCGGATTGTTTGTCAAGTAGTTGTGTCTTAATTAGAGTCAATATCACGTTTAAATTAGCAATATATTCTTGCTGTTTCACAATTATCAAATAACGTGTGGATACAATTTGGCAGTCACATTTGAATTTGAATTTCATTTGTAAATTGTAAACATGTTACGATAGTAAATATTTTGTCATTTGATCGAAAAGAAAGTTATGGACGTAATGGAAATACTGTACTTGGAGAATGAGACCGTGCAAGACATTATTGTGATCTTGACAATACGCCATATCTGGTTAAGTGTAAGAGAAGGTATTGAAGCCTTAACTTCGCCAGTGTTAAAGGAAGTCGAAATTAGTAAATAAATAACAGCTTCAGGAGACATAGACCGAGGTTGTGTCTACTCCCGTGAAACTAGCAAACCCGGGCTGAACCAGGTGTGTTTGTTTCAAGAACACGTATCGCCTTCGTTTTGCTTGTTTTTTTTTTAATGCTTACGTAATAAGGAACGCAAACCATTTGTTCGCGTGATCTCTTCGAACAATCACACGTTCCGTCGTAGACAGGACGGCTTCTTTAGATATCCTGCTTTTTGTATCTTGACCTGGTTATTGGCACCATTTTCCCCGAATACTTTGTATCGCCAAACGTCGCACAGACTACATCCTATTAGAATTTCTCTTACGGTTCATTTCTCACATTTAATGAATTTCATTTCCGAAAAATAAGTATCAATTGAAGTTTTCGAAGAGAGGGGCACAAGGATAAGGAAACTTAAAATCCAAACACGAATGTTGCCACAACTCAGAATATCCGTATTCACCACAAAGTAATTTTAGTCGTAAACTGCGCGACCGAAACATCCTCGCTAATCCAACGCATCGATGATTTTAACGTTAGGTTTCTAAATATTCGATGTATCGATTCCTTTGTAAAAGATGTTTTCGTGATTTCAATGAACCGCAGGTTGTATTCCACATTTTTCTGCGTACTGGAAATTATTTATCGGTATTCTGCTGCTGCAGTTAGTTGGTAAGTTTTACCCTTGGCCTTCTATTTTCCTGCGGGCTCACTATTAACTGAAGAATCCTATTGAGAGTTTCTACTGTGTTCGTGTGTTTAGTTCGAGTACGTATGAAATCACGACCACATAGTTTGCCACTTACTAACTGGAAAGCGATTAGCCTCAGCGACCGCCATCCACATTCCAGTCATTTCATGGAATATGTGTCACTCAAACTCGATAGCTCAGAAGTAGGATTCGTGTATTGTATCTGTGTTGTAATCGGGAAAAATAATTTCTCTACTCATAACATACCGACTACTGTGTGTGATGTTTTAAACGTATAATTAGTGTTTTAGAGAGAAAATAATATTGGCGCTATAAATAGATTACACACATAAAACAGCACTGAATACGGGAGTACGAATTTCTCACATGTTTTTTTATTTCACACGTGGATATCGTAAGAAATAGGCGTTTTCGTTTATTTGAAGATACAATTCACTCGTAAACACGAGCCATAGCGCGGTACTTTTACTCTGTGGAAGATCACTGCATGGTAGTATATCCGTCAAAAAAATTAGTTATTATCATGTAAGCCGAGTCATTTGAATATGTCGATAACTGTTGCATGAACTAATGGCCTAGGCCACTGAACTGTAATTTTCTAGGCTCTCCTGGGGGCCGAAGTGGCTTAGCGGCTAGAGCTCTCGCTCGCTCTCCACCAAAGCTGACCGGGTTCGATTCCCGGCGGGGTTACTCCAGGATTTTCGCACGTGGGAATCGTGGCGGACGATACCGCTGGTTGGCGGGTTTTCTCGGGGATCTCCCGTTTCTCCCACCCTTGGAATTCTCCGCCGCTTCCTTCTCACCTTGCTGCACCCTCATCGGCTCTCATGATCTCCCGATGACAGATATGGTCAGTACTGCAGCTAGTAGGTGGCAGCGGAAGATATTAGTATTCCATCTTTTAATGTTGCGTGAAAAAATGATATAAGACCAATCAGAACGTCCGTTGTACAAAACATAATTAAATATGACGTCACTAGTGACTAGTCAGTTGCAACATTAGTATCAAATTTTCTTTGTAAATAAATTATATGTTTGGACCGAAGATAGACGTATCAAAGATCAATAATCGTAAAATTTCGTTCCTGGTTAGGACAGTCCAGGCTCTGATTGCATAGCTGAACATGCTCGAGTAATAAGTTAAATAGCCTATTTGTTTCTGTCGACAGCGCATTGTTGGTAAACATGCAAGCCTTTTTTTTCTGACATTTTTAAATTTTGGATCACACACCCGAGAGTACCTCGATGTTAACTTTTGATACCTTCTACATGCGATCGTGTGCTTGCACCGTGTATAACTGACTCTATGCGACTTGCTATGGGCTGTTCACGGTAAAGTGAGCACTTTTGATGCCCTAGTTACTTGTTTCCTATCAGCCATTTTTTTATCCCTCCGCCACTTTTTAAAATAAATATGGCCATGTAAGAAATAAACAGAGTGTGTATATTTCACCGGACTCCAAAGTTAACGTATAAGGCTACAATAAAGTATAGGCGGTTCACGGTAACGTGAGCACTTTTGAGGCCACGATTTATCCATTAAGCACCATTTTTAATAAATATTGCCATGTAAGTAATAAACACAGTGTGTATATTCCACCGCACTCGGAACGGAAGTTAACTTCTAAGGCTAAAATAAAATATAATTATTTACTATTATTCCAGATGAGAAGGCTTTCAAAAAGTGCTCACTTTACCGAGAATAGCCTACACGTATTCATACGTGCCTGGTATTTCCCAGAAGAAGGTTCAATCCGCGTGTTATTTCTATAAGTTTTCTCATATTATTTTTTAGAGTGCCAGCTGGTGTAGTTCTATAATTGCGTCATTGAGATTTCTCGAAAACTAGTCATGCATGCGTGGACTGTGCTGCGTATTTGTTTCTAAGTATCGCTATCGTTTCGTCAGCGACGCTGGTCTGAACTTGGTAAGGAACCGGTTCCTGCTTGGCCTGATTGCTTAATTTGTTACAGTTCCACCGAAATTGCCATGATTGCTATCAGAATCGAAAGCAATCCACGTTCGAACAGAACAAATGGCCTCATCTAGCCGGACATACTAAAAGAAGGGGCCGGCATTAATTTTTCTTCGCACGGACGAATGCGAGAAGAACAGCGAAGAAGCAAGGAGAGAACAGGAAAGTAGCCAAACCAATTCCGAGTTGTGATGTGGGCGGCGAGAAACGTGGCGCGCCTATGAAGCCGACGAAATGACGGAGAGTTATGTTGTTCATTCGCGCGCGAGAGCTCTTGCTCTTCGTGAGTTCGCTTTTGAGAAATTAGCCTCGCACTGGAAAATTATGATCTGCAATTAGAAACGAATGAGAATGCCATACCGAGCATATTAGCGCACAGCTGAAGTTAAGGCTGCTCGGTAAGTTGAGCTCTTTTGAAACCAACCTTTGAAAAATGTCACTGCCCCTACCTGCGTGTATTTTTAACTGGCCCCCAGTATAGTTGGTAACGACGGAGGGTAAAGTAGTTTCATATCCCAACGTCGAATTAAAAGTGCTCGGCAAACATTTAGTAATAGTAAAATGATTTATTTTTCTTTCTGAATTTTTTAAAATGCATATAAGTGTACAGATGAGTAAATTTGTGAAATACTTGCTTTTGTAATCTGGCGTTTCGCTTGACTTACAAATGAATAAAGTGATCAGTTCCACGCCAATGTTAATTCTACATATGGCGGAAGGATGCTCAGTGTGCTTACAAGTATATTTTAAGCAGGGGTTTTTAAAGTGCTCACTTTACCGTGAACAACCTATATGTGTCTGGATCTGCTCTACGCGTTCAAGACCCGGAAGCGATGGAGCGATACGGGCGACACTGAGTACCATTTCACACGATCAAATACCTATATACGGAATTCATTTACTTAACTACACTTTATAGAACAAAAATTACTTAATTTGCTTTTCAATAAATTGCATTCAATAAGCTTTCAAGTTTCCACATGATAATTCATTACAAACTTTTTAATGAAACCAGTTAAGAAAAATAACAAAACAAATTTTCTTATTATTATTGCACCTTTATATTCAAAATGTATGCATCCTTATTTTGTAACAACTGTTATTATGAGATTTAGTCCATTAATATTGTCGGAAAAGCTGTGATCGGCGATTGAAATTTTGGTTTTAAGAAAATATATAACTCGTTTCTAAATAAAAATCTTGAAGGAAATCAAGACGTTGAAGAAATTGAAAGGGAAATTGACAGCGATTATAACGTTGGTAGACGTCACAAAGCATTCCGTGAATTTAATTCAATAACATTTGAAGGTGATTTGAAGATAAATGTGATCGTGTGGAAGGGCCTTAACAGGCACACCTAACGCTTCATCGCTTCTACGCGCAAGGCGTGCAGGGTCGCCGCCCGTGACTTGTACTCTGCAAATTATACCTATAGCACAACTATTTTCTGTAAATATCCGTCGTTTCTGTGGGTGAGCAATTTTTATTGTACCTTTCAGATTCGAGCTGTGCATGTGCTAAATCAATTGTAGCCCGGCCTTAACAGTGAAACTGTATTACACGCGTTGAAATCCTAGATATTGAACTACATCCGTATCAATTGTACTTTTCTCCTGCATGTCAAGGTTACTGCGCATGTAAGCTGTAAAAATGCGATTTTTCTACCATTTTTACGATTTATTATCTTCCAATACACCATATGATAAAAGTAAAAGAAAACACGCGCTCAGATAATCGATTTTTACATTGCCTGGTAAAATTCCCGGAACAGTTATTCACTGAGATACGCCTGTTAGTGCAAACAACGATTCCACAGATAATATTGTTTATTAGTCTTCTTAAGAGTGCGACGAACCACCGTGGGAACTCCGCGTCCAAGGTCAAGAACCGAGGGAGCGATACGGGCGACATTAAAACGCACGTTAAGCGCCTCATCGCTCTTACGTGCAAGGCGCGCAGTGTTTCCAACGTAACGCTGTACTGTGCGAATTATATCTGTAACAGTGGGGTTTTATTACACGTGATGAAAGACCACAGATTAAACTACGCCCGTATCTTTGTACTTTTCTCTTGCCGCTTAAGGAAACTGCATAGGCAAACTTTAAAAATACGATAATTGACCACTTTCACTTTTTTTTCTCCAAGAACACACTTAATATTACAAAAGTAAAGAAAATAGTGGCCTAGATAATTGCTCTTTATCTTTCCTGACAAAAAGTCGTATTTGCAGAGCATTTATTCTCCGAGATACGCGTATTCGCGCAAACAACTATTTCACAAACAAATGCGGGGATCCATCCCACTCTTAACACGTCGTAGGCCGCGTATGCGTTTTCATGACTTCCATACGCGTTGAATAATTAGAAGAAAGTAGCCAATCAGGCTACTGTTGCTGGCCAGAGACTGGTATTTACAGTAAAGTATTTGTGTAAAAAATGATAAAACGTTAACGTGTGGGCTAGAGACAATAACGTAGTCCTTATATACCCACATACATTTATTACAAAATATTTTCTGTTACCGCTTTTTTTTTTGCTATGTGGCGTGGAATAAAGTGAATAGGGCCTACATATGATCAGTAGTGGTCAAAATATGAGTTTACTTACTGTGATAAAAACTGCAGCTTTGCACAGAAAAAAAAATCTTCACAGACACGTCTTAAACAGCAGCTGACTATAAAAATGTAGCTTTAACGAAACATTGCATTTGTTGAATATTCAAATGTATGAAAGGAAACATCAGTCTTCCTGCTATGTCTTTCACATTCGTTTGTCGTTTACCAAATGTCATATAAGGAAGTTAATGCTGCATAGAATAGCGCAACTGCAGTCAGAGAGTTTCGAAAGTTAGTGGGGGACTGCCCCCCCCCCCCCCCCCCCGTCACAATATTGTACTGCCCTTCTCCGTGTAAATATTTTCGCGAACAGGTGGCTGTTCTACCCTTAGGCGCGTATATCTGTTAATAGAGTAAATAAGGTGTATACCAGTGGCAACAACAATTTTATTGAGCGGTCGCTAATTTTTTGGGGCCCTTTCCACGCATACCAACATAGTCGGCACAACTACTGCATCACTTCGAACTACGAAGTTGGCGCTACTGAGTACTTACAGCGTTCCTGGCGGATATATCTTGAACTTTTTAAAACTGCAGTACAAATATTACTATAATCACACGTACAGTTCAATATCTTAAGGAAATTTGAACACTTGTGGACCACCTTCAACAGTTGAATAAAATTAATTATGGGTGGGATCGTTATGCTTTCGCCATCAACAACAATATGGTCAGGCAACATAATAAAAAATAAGAGGCAAACATTTTTTTTGTGTAAATCTGAGAGAATGCATAATTATTTTTAAATGGGTATCAAAATGTTCCACTATAACGAGGATATGCGTGGAGAGAGACTGAAAAAATAAGCGACTTGTTCCCGGTGGTATGACCACCCCCTATTTACGTCGATGGGCGGGCTCGTAGAGCCTAGGTGGCCAAGGAGTTATTGATGGAGGGGGGGGGGGGGAGGCTGGAATGTGCGCGGACGCGCCCAGCTTGTTGCATGTCTCCGCGTGCACAGGCCGTGGAAGAGACGCCCGCGGCCGGCCATACTTGGTGCTGCTGTGGCCTCCGCCACTTTCACCGTGGCGACGCCATATAGGCGCGATATTGTGTGTGCGTGTGTGCATGTGTGCGCGTGCCGAGTGGGCGCAAGTGCCGCCGGTTACGACAGCCCGGGGCCCGGGCAACGCGACTTCCCCCCCCCCCCCTAGTTCTCTACTCCATACCGTTACTACACCTTCCTCCGCGACAGTGGCGTGTATAGGCTGCTCACGGTAAAGTGAGCACTTATTAAGGCCCTTCCAACATGCTTTAACAACTAATAGATGTATCTTATTGCAGCCTCAGGCATTAAATTTCGAGGGTGGTGAAATGTATACACTTGTGTTTATTCGTCACATTGCAATGTTTTTTTTTTATTAAAAAGCAGCAGGAACATCGAAATAAGATGAAAGGAAAAACAAAAAAAGGGCCTTAAAAAGTGCTCGTTTTACCGTGAACAGCCTATGTTAAGTTTCGTACAGGATAAGCAATATAATAGCCCCACATATTTAAGTGTTTTTCAGTTAAGTGCGATTGAAATATGATACGTTACACACTTTACAATACAATAAATGATTGATGTAAGCCGGGCTGTCATTCCATTTTCAATTTCTACTAACAAACGCAACTTCCAACGTTGCTTACCCTCCACATGTATTTACCGTTTTATAGTACCTAAAATATTAGTAAACTGAAACTAAATGAATGTAATACTAATTAAACTGAATATTATTTGGAGAGAATATTACACATTATAAGAAAATTTCCGTTTTCCCAAACACTTCTATCTATCCACTTTCCAAGGGAAAACGTGGGACTGGAGACACAAACAGAACGACTGCGTACCCTGCCAGTGTTGTTGCTTGCGAGTTCGAGTCATCGCTAGTCGCTCCCGTTTGTGGAAATAAATACTAGATAGCAGCACCACGCGTTTACACGAAAACTCTGTTTCTCGAACCGAAAACGGAAACTTACAATTAAATGTGTAAAGAGAAAACTATAAAGGGTCAAACATTTCCAATATTTATACGTAGACACACCCTAATTTCGCGAAGTAAAAGATTTCTGCACAAGCTAGATTTCAATACGCTACGGGTGTAGCAGTAGTTTTGTTATGCTTATTGGCGGCGTGTTTTTGTGAGAAGACATTTTTCTACTGGACTGGCCAATCATAATTGAATAACTCCGATAGTGTAGATCTGTAATTCGCTGGCAGACTCCTGAGACGCATTATACGGGAACCGTCCAATCACGGAACTGGAACTGAGCTAAAGTTTTATGAAATACAACTGGTCGTGAAGTCTTTTCGCGAAATTCGGGTGTCCCTATGTATAGGGTAAACATTACGTACCCTGCGTCTATGGAATAAACGCCACTGCTCTGCGATAGCCGAGAGTATAGTCCATTCACTATTACTTTACACTTTTGTAAAGTCCTGCTCAAGTTCTACTTCCAGGATATTGCTCCGCCCCGTGCAAACAAAGCTTAATTACGTCTAGAAAATTAACACCAAAGGGACAACGCACCGCATTCGTGCACATGACGAGATGAAAATTATTATCACTCTTAAGTTTTATTTTTTGAGCTCGTCGCTGGTCCAACAGTGCAAACGGAATGTTCTTTGGATATTTATAGCCGAGAAAAACATTTCCTCGGCTCCTTCGTGAGGGATGACTCATTTTCCCCTTCCTGCCAAAGTGTTCGTTTGTGAATTCGGACGCCATTGTTCGTCTCCACCTCCATAATGTTACGTCGAATTTTACCCAGTGCGAATTTCATATTTGTCCATGTGACGGTAGCGGGTGTTTTTCGTGGCCAAGCAAAGTTACAAACACTGACACACGAAGTACTTCAAACGGTAGAGCATCGAGAACCAACCGAGTACCGTTTCGCCTTGGCTGAAGTAGACGTTCTAACAAATACACTAGTAACTGGGTTTGGCTGTGTTGGGGACACGACCGTTTGTTTTGCGTGAATACGTCTTACGTTGACGCGCTCGGACGCCTTGATGTTTATATTACGTACCCGGTACCGCTTCACTCGATCATATGGGGTTTCACGGGTATCACTGGATTGCTGTTGAGATGCTTTTTCCAACCATATACGATTTCTGTATTTCTATTAGGCGTTTTGACGAGTATAGACCGACATTGTGTTAAGTTTTCTTAATATTTTTTACATTAAACTCGTAAAATTTCACCATAACCACGCCACACAAATTTTTTTTATACACGTAATCGAATGATCTTGACGAGAACTGTATATTGAAACGTAAACGAGCGTCGTAGCTTCTCCTAGTTAAAAGTTATAGTACGCGGAAGTTATGAGACGCGGCGAAACGAACTCAAAATTGCGCCGCTCCCTCCGCCCCGCCGGACACGATGCTTCGTAGTCCTCACTCAAAGTAACATATTCTTTGATCCTTTGGCAATCGAGTGGTGTAATTGAATGTTTAATGTAAACTATAGATTCGGAGCTGCAATGCCAAACTATATCCCCCGATATTGTTTTCATGGGATTTTCTGGATTGCCTCTCCCACTATGGTTGCAAATTTAAAGACGTATTTTTCTGGTGAATTTGTTTCTAAGTTTCCTTCGTGCCGTAGCTGCGCATTTGGGCAGTGGGAAAGCGACGTCACTTTTCTAAGGCACAAAGTCCGGTAAGGGGCCTTGGGTGGTGGATTCGGACACAGGCAATGTGAAAATAAAAATTCTTTAGTGAGTAGTTTGGTGTGCATATTTTCGGCATGGCTATGATTATTATAGAAATCACTGCTAGTATATGGTTTACTACACTTTTAAGTCAGTATCAGTGATGTGGGTCAGTGAAATGTCATCCATTGAAAGACAGTTGATAAGTTACTACCGACTGGCGAATCAAACAAATGAACTGGGAACCTGTATCTTAATTTTAGTTTAATTCGCGACATTCAGTGGGGATCGCATAAATATTAGTGCAATCCAGCCATCGCCAAAATCAAATATCTGCCTCTGATTACCAGTGGAGCCATTTTCACTAGTTTTCTCTGACCCCGCTCCATTTGCACTATCTCAGGTTTATGCGTGTATATATCTGGTTATGTGCTTTTCACGGTAAAATGAGCACTTCTGTAAGCACTTCTTAAGATCCACTTGTATGCCCGTTGTATATTCTTCCGCATTATGTAAAATTAGCACTGCTATGGGCCTTATCACTTTATTCATGCATCGGTCGAGTGAAACTGTGAATATATTAGAAAAGTAAATATTTTACAAATATGCTCATTTTAACACTTCGCTGCATAAAAGAAACATATATCGTGAACTGCCTTTACAAACTTACAGCCGCAGAAACTACAAGTGTGACATACAGATGGCGCTCTTCTTACGGGCATAGTCGAACATCTATTTTGTGATGTCGCAAGTCAACTGCCAATATGCGTGGACTCGGGAGTAAGTAAGCCGCGTTTACTGTGGCGTATGCATGATACACACTTGTACAGGCAAGTCGCAATTTTTTGATTAATTAAAGTAATCCTCAGCGTTCATATAGAAAAACATACCGACATTTTAGGGACCTGAAAAATTCGCGAGTTCAATAACCTGCAGGCTAGATTCTACAGTCTTATGTACAAATTGGTCGATATCAACTGTGCAGTGGTTGTCTGCTATCACAGTGGAAGGCGACGATTGGGCAGCAGCGTTCTCCAGAAGGTGTCAAACACCTTGTGGACCAATGGCTAATGTTATATAAACACACGTGTTTTGAATTCTAAATTGTCCCAAGTTGAATCCGCGAATTCTTCAGGTCGTTATCAATACCGTAGGCAATCCATTGCACATGGGGGTTCTAGTGTAAGGCGAACATGGCCAGAAATCTGAGTTTGCCTGTTTGTGAGATAACAATTCAAATTATAACACGTGGTGGCCTGAACGGCAGCCTGGCAGCTTCTTGTTCATCTGAAGGCCTCTCTCCAAACTCCTCCTTTCATTTCCCCGACCTAGAGCTGAAGTAGTGGTCCCACTGGACGTTCAAGAGTTAACATATTCCGGTCTGCACACATTTACTATAACTGAAGACAAGTTAGAAGTGTTCACCTGTATACACCACTGCACAAAACGTCTATTCTGTTGGTTTCTGTTTTCCCACTTACCAATATTCTATTTCGCTAGTTCATTTAAGAACATGATAGACGTCAAACATATGTACACTGAAGTTGACTTTGCAACTGGATCGCAGTTTATTAGACACGCCCTGGACGACTCTGAGCCAATAGCAGACTTGCAAGGAAACAAGTAGCGATTGCCACACTGGCAGGTGTGGGGTAACATTGGCTACTCTATGGGGCAGCAGCCAATGAATATACATTTGAGGCTGGAGTATACACATTACTACGGAGTCTAGCCTACAGGTTATTGAACTCGCGAATTCTTCCTATCCATATCTATTGGTTCACACCATATTTTACAGTCAATCGTGTTCTTTTGTAAAGTTATGACGAAAAATACATTTTCTTTGCAGGGAAACTATAGATACTGAGTTGTAGTGATCTTGTACGATCCTGTTAAATACTAGCAGAACAAGCGAGTTTTTTTTCTAGGACGACGAAATCTTTAAACTGGCGTTGCTGGATCTTAGCTCGAGCGTAGTCCAGAATGTGTTAAAGTTAGTTCCTGCGTTTTCAGCGTATGACATCCTGTCCCGTTGCGACATGAAATAATAGCGTGAAAAAAGTACAATGGAGGAAAATTACTTTCAAAAATAATAAAATAAGGTGTATGAATTTTAGATTATTATTATTATTATTATTTTTTCGTAAATATCTCAAAATGGCACAACAGTAATGCATTAGGCTTCAGTTCAAAAGTATATATCCATGTTATTAGCGTATCATGAGTATTATTTCTTGAGAACCAAGTGTTTAAAATTTCAATGAAACTTCAACATGCGACTCCCTTGACTTCAATGAACACTTCAGCGGTAACCAAAGTTTTCTTTTAGAATACCTGATCAAAATTCGTACAGATCAAGATAATGCTGGTATTTTCACTTTAAAAGCAAGTGTCAAACGTTATTTTTCAAATGATTTCGTATTTTACAATTTCACGAAAATCTGGAATATTTTCAATCCTCATGTTATGCCATAATTTAGTAGCTATATTAATTTATAATAATAATTATTATTATTGTTAGTCTACCTTTCTTGATACTTGATTGGTGAATACTACCAGACCATTCTTAATATTGTACAGTCATACCAGTTAATTAATTACATGGAATTGTTGTAATATTTATAGGTAGATCAGTATTATGGATTGTTATATTAGTGTAGCGTCACAACAACTAGATATATTGATTTATGTAATTTTCTTTTTACTTTAAGTATTGCTTTTATATATGGAATGTATGTATGAGTATGATGGGTTCAGGGGTGGAGAAGGCAAATTACGCCTTAACTGCGCCCACAAAAAAAAAGTGGATCTGTAAGAGAAGGTGCTGCGAGGAACAGCTGGCGACGGTGAGTCTCATTGCATTTTCGAGGTTTGATACAAAATGTGTGAACAAAACGCGAGTATATTATATACAATTTTTTTTTTGTTTTAGAATTAGATTAAATTATTTGACAACTTATTAAAAAATAGTTTGTTACAAGTACAGACATTTTTTAGCGCGCGGCGTGTCTACGTATTTCGGACGACGCATTGCTATGCATATGGAAAAGTACGTAAGGTTCGACTTCAACCCTTATGCAGAAAGTCTTCATTTTCGTGTTCTAATTTCAGTTTCACAGTAATTATTGAGAACGTCTGATTACATACTAAAAAATTCACATCCTGTGTGTTTGCATAATATTTTGTGTGCCAAATTTTACTACGCGTTATTGGGCAGTTATAAAGAGGTAAAGGCTGTTCACGATAAAATGAGCACTTTTGAAATCAACTTTAGAAAAAAGTCACTGCCCCTACGTGCATATATTTGAACGGGTGTAATGAGTTGTTCAGTAAAGTTGGTAACGATGGAGGGGAAAGTAGTTCCATATATTAACGTCGAACAAAAAGTGTTAGGTAACCATTTGTGATAACTTACATTATTTCTCTCTTTCTGTATGTTTTAATGCATCGAAGTGTAAAAATGAGCAGATATGTACAGTATTTACTTTTCTAATAATTTCATAGTTTCACTTGACCGACGCATGAATAAAGTGACGAGGCTCATGGCAATGTTAATTCTACATAAGGCAGAAGAACACACGTTGTGTATACAAGTAGATCGTAAGCAGGGCTTTCAATAGTGATAATATTTTACCGTGAAAAGCCTATAGGCACTTGTTTATATTTTAAACTTTATATTATGCTGTTTGTGTTGAAGGTTTACTTTGTTTCGGATTGCGTGTCTGGTACTGCAGAGTAGTGCAAACAAGAACATTTCTATAGTAGGAATTTTTAAAATTGTGCTTCACGAAAGCTCAAATCAGTGTAAAATAAAAGAATCTTTATAGTGCACGACGCTGGTCCGTAGTAAGCTGATTTCGTGAATTGTTATCAGTAATAACTTGACAAATATACGAAAGTAATTTGTAATATAACATTAATATATTTTGAAGCGGGAATGTGAGACATTTAAAAGGAAGTTTGGTTTCAATGAATGGCATGCTGCAAGTTCTTTTAAATACGCTGCTTTTGCTTCGGCGAGTGTTTAACTTCTAGCTATTTCGACTTCAAATTTTATCTCAGAAGTTAAAATTGAAATACGAGCTAATCGCATAACAAGTTTCCAAGAAATATTCTCTTATTACGCTCTTATAACATAGAGAATAATTTTGAGATATGCAGAAAGAGATTTAATTTTCATTCCTATGATTCGTTTCATTTCCTTCTATTGCCATGCATTTTTCAGACTATTTAATGTTATGCAGAAAAAGGCTGAAACACGTTAAAAATCTTTTAGAACATCAGTTTAGCACTTAATTCGAAATTTGGTTGAACTTCCATTGCTGACAGTGGCTACAAAAAATGAACAAAATACGAACACGATATATGATCCGGGAAGACAACTGCAGTAAAAAAAAAAAAAAAACACATAGTATTGAACAATAGACACTCGAATTATGTGATTAAGATATGCATACCGGTTCCATACGGGACATTGATTTTGTTTAAGTTTGTGTTTATTTATTTTACCACTTTTTTTTACTGAATTTGTGTTCCTCATCCATATATTGTGTTCTTAGTTTTTTTTTCTAATTCCTTTTTCGTGTGCACTGTAGTTTATCAGGGCGTCCACCCACAGGGAAAACTGGGAAAAATTATGGAATTTCATCTGGCAGGGAAAAGTCAGGTAAATGTCAGGGAATTTTCACCCGTGCCAGGGAAAATTTAAATAGGCCTATGCATTTTAAAATTTCAATTTCTAAGTTTGTGAAGTGATAATAATTCATTTGTGCAATGCGACGTTATGGCTTATATGTACAGTACAAAATTAAGTATCTGTGTGTTTGTAATGGGCTGAATAAAATGTCGGCCCTGCGTGCTTGGTCTGTTGCAATGTAATGTTCAATGTAACTGATAGCGTATTTGTTCTGTCTGCGGTGGAAAAATATGGCATTTGAAGGTTTCGGTTCTAAAAATAGGCCAGGAGAAATGGTAAGATTGTGCCCGGAAGACAGGGAATTCCAAAAATGGAATTTCATTGGACACCCTGGTAATGAAATTCGAATGAAATTTCGAATTACGTTCTACCACACCATTGCCATTTAACTTCCAACGACAATTTCAGCCTCATTGCCATGGACCTCATCACTTTATTCATGCCTCGGTCACGTGAAACTGCAATTATTAGAAAAGTAAAAGATGTGACATATCTGCTCATGTTTACACTTCAAGGCATTACAAAATAAAAAACAGAAAGCGAAATAAATTATTAAAGTTGTCACAAATGGTTACCTAACACATTTAATTCGGCGTTAGGACATGGAACTACTTTCTCTCCATCGTTACCAACTTTACTAGGCTCATACCACTGTGCGCCCGATTAAAATATATGCATGTAGGAGCAGTGACTTGTTTTTCTAAGAGTGATATCAAAAGTGCTCATTTTATCGTGAAAAGCCTTTACCTCGAAGGACTGGCAACGTCGTCTCGATCAGTTTCGGGTTCTCGGGTTCGTGTCCCGCGCACGTAGCCTATGAGGTTTGGCGGTTGGGGGACTTCTAAGAGCCGTGCCCTCTCCCAGGAGGGAAGGAGGGGGGGGGGCCTCGCATTCCACCACATTGTGCCCCCCCCCCCCCCTTAACGACCCACCGTGGTCGTACCGTGTTCTGCCAGCCTGGAATGCGGACGGCCTTCGTTTCCACAAGGCACATCTCGCCTCACGACCGTTCCGAAAACATCAGCCCGGACTCGGCGCCCAGCTCAGCCCAGCCGACCACTCGCATGTTCCGCATACGTTGAGAGAGGGGGGCACCATCAGGTTCTTATAATTCTGTGACACCACTCCAGTTTTTAAGTACTAGCTCCTCTACGGACAACTATTGTGTAAAGTCTGTTCACGGTAAAGTGAGCACTTTTGAAATCAACCTTAGGGAAATTTCACTGCTCCTACCTGCATAATTATTCAATGGTCGCACAGAGTGACGTGCGCTTAAAAAAGTTGGTAACGAGGGAGGGAAAGTAGTTCAATATCTTAACGTTGAGTAAGAAATGCTAGGTAACCATTTGTGACGACTTAAATTATTTTTTTTTCGCTCTCTGTTTTTTCTTTTTAATGCACCGGGGTGTAAAAATGAGCAGATTTGTAAATTATTTACTTTTATAATAATTTCACCGTTTCACTTGACCGACGCATGAATAAAGCGATGCCAATATTAATTTTACATAAGACGGAAGACTACATAACTAGCATATAACTAGATCTTAAGCAGGGCTTTCAAAAGTGCTCATCTTACCGTGAATAGCCTATGTGTGTTCGTATTAAGATGGCCTGGGACAAAACTGACTCCCAATGTGCCAGTTTCACAAAGTTTCACAAAGCCAACATTGAAAAATTAAGAAAGGGTCTAAACGAGTAACAGTTTTTTTGTCATATTTGCGAGCTATTGCGTAATACCCTGCCTGCGTCACAGTAACGCATAAAAATTTACGTCATGTATATCTTGCAGAATCACGTCACTCTAGTATAATATGTGTTTACGAGGTTAGTAAAATCAATTATGTGAGATTTCCCTTTCTTAGTTTTTCTATATTGGCTTCCATAAAAGTGTAAAATACTATTAACCTTTATAGTGTTAACTAAGTCACACATGCTCTTAATAAGAAATGTGCTCTGGAGTAAAAATTTTATTTAACATACTTATATGTTGGAAGGTTGACAGATTACAAACAAAATAATTACTCTTTGCCTAGCTTTGACTGAGTTGGAATTTGCATAAATTTTAAGGTTTTAGAGGGACCCTACTGCCATCGTCCCTGACCTAGACAGTGTTGCCAACCATAACATAATCATGTGTGGTGTAATTTCACCTATTGTATACAGTGCAGTAAATTTATTATAGTGCGAGAAAATAATGCAATTAAGTTTCTGGGAAATTTTCAAAATGTAGTGCATTGTTACTCCTAAAATATACCAACAGAAGGGAAATCTCGGGCATTCATACCAACAGACTGAAGCATGGCGACACTGGAATCTTGCAATTTATCTTTGGGAACGAAAAGCGAAACGGAATGGAATATATTTGGTGCTTTATGGCCAGAGTTGCCATATGCGGAAAATTTACTTAAATTAACATATTCTCACCCATCCTGCTAATTAACGTGCCCCAATAGGCTCCATAGCAAAGGCAAGAGGCGGATAAGGCAAGAGCTGTCAAATGATTCCTAATGTTGAACGTCGCAAGTTAGTGACATTGTTGTACTTAATGTGTAAGATTTTTGTGTTTAAAAAAAAAACCTTTGGTAATTAGTTGCCGGAATTATTTTTTTAACAAATAAATCAGTCTCTTTAACAACAGGGTTCTGTTGAGTGTGTAAAGCTAATGTAGAATTTTAACAAGCATCTGCTGTTAAGTTATGTATTTGTTGCAAACACCGAGATATGCAAGCAATTTCGTTTGTAGAGTTCAGATCTGTACTGCTAAAGCCTGTCTGCATGTCATACCAGATTCGGCATGTCTGGTATAGGCTGTTCACGGTAAAGTGAGCACTTTTTAAGACCCTTCTAAATATTTCCTTTCATATAATTTCCATGTTCGTGCTGCTTTTTAAATACAAACATTGCAATGCGACCAAAAAACAGAGTGTATACATTTCACCACCCTCAAGATTTAATGCCTGAGGCTGCAATAAGATATATTTATTAGTGGTTAATGCCCGTTGAGAGGGCCTTAAAAAGTGCTCACTTTACCGTGAACAGCCTATAACTAAAAAACTTAACTAACATGATTGCATGATGCTTTAGTACCTAAAGATTATGTTTGCTTCTAGTAGTCTATCCGCTATTTAATTACTTATTCAGTAAGTTTTGTGTACAGGTAACTCGGCTGAACATTTTCGAGTTGGGCGATACAGTGCAATTTGCATCTGTTATCCATATTCCGATAGTTTGTCGTTGCTAACGGCTCGCTGATGTCATTATTTTTCAATAGATTATAGCCGTGTCCGAAATGGCAAATTTGGGGAATTAGGTTGTAGGAATTTAGGGTGGATTGTTTCGAACGGCTTGTAACAGCGCTACACGTGACAAAGTTGGAAACTACAGGCTTGTGGAATTTCGACGTTATTTTGTTTGTCACACTATCAATAAATAACATACTCCCAAGCATTTTTCACGTCTTGTAAATAACTGATTACATTTCTTTCTAGCCAATATAAATCTTCTCGTTATTTCTTCGCTTCCTGCAATTACCATTTCAAATAACCGATTGCCTTTTTTTTTTAAGTACAACATACGAACTTTTATTTTAAAATGACTTTATGTAGATCCCTGATTCTCCTTTTTTCACGTGCATGTTTTGTGCAGCGTTTGAAGAACATTAAATATCGCCGTTTCCACCACAACGCGGGAAATAAAACGTAAACAAACAACATCAGACGATTTTACGGACCTGTTTGGGGATTTAGTGTGCTACTTCACCTCAGTGAATTTCAACCCTAACTCCCCAAATATCTATGGCCTAAAATTGGCCACGTGGTCGATTTAGTAACCTTAATCATTGTCTCGTAGCCGTTTCGGACACGGTTTATAAACGTACTGCTGTGTTTAAGGCCCACAAATAACCCCGCGCAATAATCACAGTAGTAACGGTAGTCGTACGCCACATATTTTAATTTCAATATTCAATTTTAGCACAAGTTAGTTACCAGCGTAAATAAACCATTTCATCACGAAATTATATGCGGAACTCACGTTAGCTCCTCAAATACCGCTTTGGAGTTGACCTCGTTTTAATGGTTTTTGCCTTCGCATTAAGGTTGGCCTGACTTACGTCAGTATGGAGAGCAAAAAGGGGGTGGGAACGATTCTTTCTTGGGTCACCATTTTAATGATTGAGCTGCGGAGAGAATACGGCATGAAATATTCGTTAACGCTATGCTCTTGGGTCGTCCTTTTACGCTTTGAGGTTGGCAGGTACACTTGACAAGCTTTCAAGACATAGTTCGTAGTGCACCCAGTAATAGAGCACTGCTTCTGATAGACTCTGGATATTCTACTTACCGAATTCCTATAGGCAAAGGCCTGAAGAATTCGCGGAATCATTTTGAGACAAGCTAGAATTCAAAAGACGCGTTTCATATTTCGTTAGCCATTAGTAGAGACCTGAAAAATTCGCGAGTTCAGTGAGCTGCAGGCTAGACTCTACAGTCTTATGCACAAATATGCGTATATCAACTGCACATTGGTTGTCTGCTCTCACACTGGAAGGCGACGATTGGGCCAGCATTCCCCAGGAGGTGTCAAACACCGTGTTGACCAATGGCTAAAGTTATATAAACACACGTGTTTAGAATTCTAGCGTGTCTCAAAACGAATCCGCGAATTGTTCAGGTCTTTAGTCATTGCACTAAAGACCTGAGTGGTGAGTTATAAGTTGAGATACAATTTTACTTCCTATGAAACTCCAAGAAATCTACTTCTGTTGGAAATGTTACATTTCAGAGGAAGAATTGTTCTAGTCGAATTTTACGAACGCTCGTTATCATCCCAAGCCTTATATAAGTGCGCTCAAACCCAAACATGTACGTACATAGTTTCACTAGAAAGTTGGCAACTAAGTTTTACTGCAGTATTTTCTATGTATTTGTGGTGGGTAGAAAGAAAGTACCAATGATTTATCCTTACGAAATTTAGCGTGGTGATTCGGTCACGTAATGTTTCCTTCCCCGCACTATTTGATACTCCTGTGGAAATTGTGAGAATTATGACTGTCACTAGTTAGGTAAGGGGAGGGTTTGAACCTTCAGAACTCCTACCCGATATACGGTACTGCTTGCTTTGCTCGTTGCCTACGGGTTGCCTACCTTTCCTTGAGAACGAAGGTCCAACGCGATGTCTTGTTTAGGTATGGCATGTTGGCTGAGGCCGTCATTGACGCAGCACAGTAGTATGTGGAAAAAAAAGGGGGGGGGGAGAGGTGGAAGCAGTGAGCCATTACCTTCACCCCCCCCCCCCCCTACTACACGCTCTTTCCGAGCTGACTGAGAGAAGGACCAAGGTCTAGTCAAGGGCCAGTTACAACAGCTGACTTAAAGATCCTTACATTTCCTCTAGATATGTAAGTTTACATGGGTGTATTCATTTATGTGAAAATGTTTTCCATCAGCTTATGAGGAAAGGACATTTTCTTTACATTTAGTTGAACTGACAATTACGAGAGAGTTGAAATTTATTGGAACCAACAATACACGCATGTTATCTAGCTATCTCAGGTCTCACGAAGAACTGCTCCTGCGCTCCTGCTGTGTAATACAGAGATTAATAATGTTAATTTCACAGTACACAAACTATTGCTATTTAAAAAAATAGCATTACTTTTATTAACAGATTCCTCCTGTACTAGCACCCTGGAATGGATGTGATACTTTCAGAACAATGTGATATAATTATAAACAGCACTATATTAGAGAATATTTCCCTTGTTCGATTGACGCTTAATGAAGACAAAAAGTCAACAGGGCTATAAAAAAAACTGATATTTCCTGAGACGAAAGCAGGGCTGAGGAATGAGTCTGGGAAGATGCTGCAGAATGGGTAAGCACGTACAGTAAAATGGGGCTGCGTTTCCCTTGATGCGGGCGTACCCATTCTCTCTGACTGTCCGCGCGAAAACTGCAAGAGGTCCTCCCCAGCTGGCCAGGAGTTGCCGGCTGGCGAGTTGGTCACGAGGCGCTGATATTGGCAAACGGTGACCTGCCATGTTGCGAGCCAGTGACTCCATGTTGCCGGCCAGTGCGACTGGAGTTCGTGGTGAGGCAGGTCGCCTTGCTGTTGGACGGCGGTGGCGGCAATCACTCTGCTACTACATGCGTTGTATGGAGTGAGTGAAGAAATTTTGGTGAGTATGGAGCGGCGCCGGAATGAAAGAGCGGGGGAAAAGGGAGCACCTGAGAAAACCCGCTGACCAATGGCATCGTCCGGAACTATTCCCACATGCGAAAATCCGGGAGTGACCCGGCCGGGATTGACCCCGGATCGTCTTGTAGCTTAAATTACGGGCGCCCAGACGAACAGCTGGCCTCAAAAAATTATGAACTTTTATATATCTTGTATACTGTAAATTGTAGTAGTCATTATGGAATTAAATACCCTGGGTGGCTGTACTGCTAAGTAAGGTTAATGAAATAAATTAAAAAAAAAAGGTTAACCGCTCAGCCACCGTGGCTCTTCGTTGTTGGCGCCCTTAAGGACGTACGCCCACCTTTAGTCCGGCGGCACCTGTGCGCCGTCCCCACGGCGGAGCCCGGGGAAATGTCAGCGGACCGGGCGCAGTGAAAGTACCCGCTAGCCGCCTCACGAAGACGATCTCTGCGAACCTGGTTCAGCTGTTGCGACGGCGAGAAAGCTACGCGCGCGGTATTGCTCGCTGCAGCGAGACCTCGCCATGAGACCGTCTGTGTGTGGACAGACGTGGCCACGCACGCGCGCCTGCAAGCCAGCTACTTATAGGCTATTCACGCTAAAGTGAGCACTTTTTAAGGCTCCTAACAACCATTTGCCACTATAGGCTGTTCACGGTAAAATGAGCACTTTTGAAAGCCCTGCTTAAGATCTACTTGTATACACGTTGTGTGTTCTTCCGCCTTATGTAAAATTAACATTTCTATGGGCCTCATCACTTTATTCACGCGTCAGTCCAGTGAAACTATGAAATTATTATAAGCGTAAATATTGTACAAATCTGATCATTTTTTTACACTTCGGCGCATTAAAAAAAACCAAAAGCGAGAGAAATAATTTAAGTTATCACAAATGGTTATCTAACATGGAACTACCATCCCCTCCATCGTTACCAACTTTACTGGGCACATGCCACTCATTGAACCCGTTTAAATATATGCAGGCAGCAGTGAATTTTTTTCTAAGGTTGATTTCAAAAGTGCTTGCTTTATCATGAACAGGCTTTAATATATTTTATCACAACCTTACACTTTAATTTTTAAAGTTTTAAAATGTATACACTGTCTTTATTAGTCACATAGCAATGTTTATATTAAAAAATGTCTGTAATATACAAATTGGCTAAAAGGAAAAATTAATCAGGGCATCAAAAAGTGCTCACTTTTAACGTGATTAGCCTATACGTACCTGCTATAGTATATTCGCGGTTTCTTCACACTTTTCGAATCAAACCTTTGAAAAATCACACCAAGTGTGACGTTTAATTAGTTCCCAATTGTGCCATGAATCACAAGCGTTTTATACCTCTGTTAACATGGAATTACGTATTTTATTTATGTTAAATTGTAGTTTTACGTCTGTATTATTTAAAAATAATATTTCATTTATAATAAATGAGAATAAAAACAGCGAGAAAACGCGTGTGTTGGTAGCGCATGCCAAATATGCAAAATATCACTACAACTGATTATGCCGCACGAATTCGGTGCGTTCTCCTTTGACTTCCTAGACTAAGTTTGCTTGCACGAAGATCTCTGCTACAGAGCTATTCATTGCCACAATATATGATATTTCAGGCTTCAAATTCCTCTACAGTAATTCAAATAGGAGTAATTACGTGTCTTACGAATCCGTTACTTAGGGAAATCATTAGGCATCGAGCCTCGTATTGCTAAAAAATAACCTTCATGCGCCTTATGCTTATACAGTCGTTTAGCTCTGAGTTTGGTAGAGGCCGCGGTGGCTGAGCGGTTAGACTGCTCAAGTCGAACCGAGTTCAATCCCCGGCCGGGCCACTCCCGTATTTTCGCAAGTAGGAATCGTGCCGGACGATGCCGCTGGCCGGCGGGGTTTCTCGGGAATCACCCGTTTTCCCAGTCCTTGCATTCCGGCGCTGCTCCATTCTCACAATTTCTTCCTCATCGGCTTTCAAGACCTCGTTGTTAAGAGCCACCGAAATCTCTCCACCCACTCTAGGTTTGAATGGGTAATCACTTTAACACAATTGTCCGTACACCATACGCGTAACCACTTATAAATACTACCTCACTTTTGAAATCTCATACACCTAACTTGTACATTTCATTATTTAGTTGCATAAGGTGCACAACATGAAATATCTCTCCTTCAAAATATATCGTTCTGCCGGATAAAACTGCTGAACTGTAAAATACGTTTTCGATCGTGATGTAGCCTACATCAAATAATAGCCACAAACGTGGCTAGAATATATATAGTGAAGCTCGCCACGACCCAGTCTACCAAGCAGGCAGCCGCCAACTTCAAATGGGCAATCAATGTTAAAACGAAATTCCTTCTCATTGCGTCGATATTAAAGATAAATATTTCAAACAATACTCATTTTGGTGCGATATTCTCAGAAAATATTGCTACAATAAGTTATTTTTGGAAATAAAATATTTATTTGTAATTTTTGGTTATTTGTAAATTTTAATATTTAAGTTTAGAAAAATATTTGAAACAAAACAGTTGGCAAGCTGTCTTAACATTGCTACATTCCTTGAGAAATTCCACGTAAAATACTTTATATTTGAAATATTTATCTTTAATATCGACGCAATGAGAAGACATTTCGTTCAACATTGATTCCCCATTTGAAGTCGGCGACTGTCGGCTTGGTAGCACTGCAGGGCCGTTAACAGCTAGACGTTCTGAGTGGCATCAACATACGAGACGTGACGCGGGCAAAACACATCACCCAACGAGGTGCCCACCTCTTCACAAGCGCCCCCCCCCCCCCACATACACACATACACACACACACACACACACACACACACACACATATATATATATATATATATATATATATATATATATATATATATATATATATATATATATATATATATATATATCCTTTAGGGTAAAATTTCGGACCGGGCCGAAATCGGATTGGAATCGACTAGTAGCGAACTGGGAGTGAACTCGTAACGAAAGTAAGCGGATAAGGCAAAGTTTCGTGGACTAAAGTGTAAACAAGACTGATGGCGGATTAAACTGGATTGAATCACTCTATTGGCGACTGCCTGAACTATAAAACAAACGAATTACGGAAGCCCAGTAAACGTAAAATATATTTTTTCCAACATGACAAAAATAAGAATTCCACATATTTCTCCGTCCACGTATTTCTCAGTTCCTTCGTAGCCATTTATTTTTCGCTTCACTTCCAAAAAACGCTTATTTTGCTAGTCTCAGAATGATTCTAACCTCTTACATACCCAAACTAACTAGTCAATATGGCGGCCACTTCTTCTTTGTTCTAATTTCAGCCTGATGAGTGTTTAATGTAAACTTTTCTATCCGGATTCGACACTCCAGTCCACCTCGACAACTGGACTGGATTATCTCACTCCAATCCTACTCCAGATGTGTTTATACTAACATTTGAATCTGGATTATTCAGTTTACTCCTGGTTCAATCCGGATTGGAATGTTACTGTAAACGCACTGAATGAAATTAAGCAACAAGCCTGTTGCTGCGAGTGATGGTTTCGGTAGGCCTACGTAATTCCACCCAGTATCGAAAATGTTACGATTCTGATATGCTTGCGATTCTGTGTACTGTTTAGATTATAATGTAAATTCAAACATTATTTTTACATATATAACTACTTTGCAGAATTCAGACTTATTTCAGTCTTATTTTCTTATGGGAGACTGAAAAAGAATAAATATAAGTAAATCTTTATAACGGTTACAGGTGCAAAGAACAACACGGGAAAATATCGATATATGCATTATATCCAGGCAGCAAATATTTGATCTAAAAAGTAAACTAAGGTGACGAAACAAATATAAATCCAAGATGAATGGCATAGTACGTCCTTAAAGGCTGGTCACGGTAAACTACTGAGTTTTTTTTTAGCCCTGTTTGGTTACTTGTATGCACGTTATGCATTCTTCCGCCATGTGTAAAATTAACATTGCCACGGGCCTACTCACTTTATTCATGCATCGATCACGTAATATTGTAAAGTTATTAGAGTGTTTTGTAAATTTGTTAATTATTACACTTATGTGTATTAAAAAAACGCAAACAAAAAAAACATTGCAGTGTTCACTAATGCTATTCTGGCTATTTAAATTAAACGTTAAGACTTGGAACTAGTTTACCTCTGTCGTTACCAACTTTACTGTGTGTATGTCAGTCAGTATATCCGTTCGAAATACATTCAGGTAGGGACAGCGACATTTTTAAAATGTCAGTGCTTCGGTTAACCGTGAAAAGTATATAAGTTCGTAGGCGCACCGCCCCACACGCTTACGTTTCCATCTCAACTTCCTGGGTCGTGGTTGTTACTAAAGAAACACCAGTTAAACCAATAAACGGAGGCCGGAAGGTTTCTTCCGCTGAAGAATTTGGAATATAGAAGCTCGAAATGCTTCCGTCCGAGTATACCAAATACATCTAAAAAGAATACAGAGCACCTCTGTCTTTTTACCCCACGAGATCAGTCGACGGTGCTGCCCTCATGCGGCGTGGCGTGACAACGGCTTTATGTGCATTCAAATGTGTGCGTGGAGTACAAGAAATTTTTATTTAAAACGTCCTGACTGAGTAGAAGGCTACCAAATATGTCATGTCTTCAACACCGCACCGCTAGGATCACCACTATATCTTGTCTTAAAACTTTAATGCTGTTAGTATACAAATGTCACGCATTGTATTTTACAGTATTTTTTTTGGAAACTTCGTATGCCTGAAGACTTATCAGGGGACGGCTTATAAACTAACGAATTTAAACTAACCCTCATGCCTTCCCTAGGATTCGAACCCTGAACCTACCGCAACGCAGACCGGCAGCGCATTACCGGCTGCGCCACGGGAGGTCGGCTTTTATAGTATTTGTTAAATACATTTTTATTGTTTTGCATAAAATATTTGAGAGGATGCCGTTGTGTGTATTTCGTTGGGAGCAGTCGCCACTCTCTTCCTCCTCTACATCTGTACTTCAGTGGCCAACGGCAGGTGTGAGGATACCTGCTGGTCTCTACGGTGTTGACTTTATCGAGGAAGAGGAAGCTGACGATAGTCCCGGAAGGAGCTCGTGGTAGGGGGAGGAGGATGGGAGAAGGCTGCAGACAGTGGTTAGTCTCACTGGAGCTGGGCTTAAGTCCACAGCACGTGGCGCTGCGGAACAGAGGGTGGCGCTGTGGAAGGTGCCCGCCCGCATTGGGGCGCCACGCCTTCGCAAAAGCCCCGCCTCATGAAGGGCCCCGCACTATGAGACCCTCTTCAATTGTATCCGCAGTGGTTGCCGTTCAAAAAACTTATCTGATTTATGAGAATTAATTGCCTTGTTCACCATCAAAAATATACCAATACTAAGGCTTAATTCCAAGTAGCCCAAATATCGCAAATTCATTACAAAAATCGCCCGAATTGCGGTAGTCGCATTTCCGTAATTTTTGGTCGTAAATTTTTCCTTGGAGTAATTCACACGGTGACATATCGCCCAATATGGCAACCCTGCGGTGCCCCAGTGTCTCGCCGGAGAGACGCACGTCCCCTCCCCCCCTCCAAAAAAAATTCCCCTTCTCCGCTCCAGGGGACAGCCGAATGTAGGTAGGGATTTTTTTGCGTCTCAGGGCTAACCGCTTACGCCTACTAGGAAAATCATGCAAGGAGACATACATCGCGGCAATGCGATGCGACGTGGCGGCTTGAATACGACTTTGCCTTCTAATATAGTCCATTCACGGTCGCTCCTACCTTTTCTGAAGCCCTGCTAAAGTTCTTTTTCCATGATATTCCTCCGCCTCAAAGGCCGTGTCTCAACTCGAAAGTGTGCTCACTCTTACTCTCCACTCTCACTCCGACTCACTTTAGCCAGTTGAGACTTGTACCCTCTGTAAGCCTTCGGCATTATTTCTCTGACAGAAAAGGTAATAAATAGTGAAAATAAAATATTGCAGGCCTTTCACTTTCTTCGAATAAATCTACAGTATTTTATGAAAAGTAACTTATTTTAATGCGTTACATTTTTCCAGGATTAAAAACATCTTATTTATGTGCAAATCACAGTATTTAATAATATGCACAAAATTAACGTAAATGGAATGTGAACATAATATCATAATTTGTTATGTTCCATCTCATACGGAATATTGTTGTTCTTACACATAACACTGCTTTAGAAACAACAAAATAATATGTGTCTGTTTATTTGAGGTTAGACTTGAAAACAATATGGCTGCCAGAGAGGGTGCGAGAGTGAGTACCGAGTGTACATCGTCGTTCACTCTCCCTCTCGCGCTCTCTCCTAGAAGTTGGGACAGCAGAGAGGACTCTCTGTGACGTCAAGAGTGAGCGAGAGAGTACTCTCTCGGCGAATTGGAACACGGCCAAAGCTGAACAAGTCTCGAGAGCTACACCATAGGCAAAGGGACAATGTATCGCGTTCTTGAGCACTCAGTGTTACATTGTTTCCCATAACAAATATTTCTTACTAGCTATTACGAACACACCTATTTTCGCTATGTTTTTATCCCTATAATGTATAAATGTAATGTTATAATGTACAAATAGAATACATCTAAATGTTAAACTTATCCAAAAATAAGGTAGGCCTATACCTGTATGTTAACACAAGTATAAAACACTTGAGATACTAACATATTTAGTAAACAACTAACTGAACACGTCATACGTGGGGTGATTTGGCGAAGGGGGGAGGGGGGAGGTTGCTATAATGTGTTACTGTTTGATATTAAATATTCTACATAATTTTGAAAATCCCTTCTCAAAATGCTATAAAATACTAAAAATATATCTCTTTCTCGAAATGCGAAAAGGAGCTTTCCAAAATGATATTTTCACGAGCCTCTATTAATACGTCCGTCATTATACCTCAGTTTTGATGCGCTCCAAAGGAATCTGATCCTGCGATCGTCACGTACAGAGCGATGACTGCAGGTATTTAGCAAGTGCGAGGTCTTGAAACGTGGGAGCGCTCGAGGCGACCTAGATACGCGCGTCGAATGTCTGATCACCTCTACGTGCAATGTACTCAGCTGGCGTACAGTGTAGTCTTTGTCTCGTCGACTCGCCTCCTAAAGCTTTCATTGGCAATCCTATTATTTTACGATGTGCCAGTAAAGGTAAAGGTGAGCTGCAAGTACCTGTCATAGTACGTTAAGTAGCGTCTACCGATAGTATTATACATGAAAATTGTTGTGCGTAGCAATTTTATCGCCTTAAAAATATACACGTTAGAGACGAAAATATAAAACGTACACAATTACATTTCGATATGAAAAATTTCTTAAATATTAATCGTATGCAAACAGTGCTCAAAATTATTGAACATGGGATGTCCACCCACAAGGAAAACAGAAAAGCCATGGGATTTCATGTGGGATATGTCAGGAGATTTTCACCTATGTCAGGGGACATTTAAATAATTGTTTATTATTATTACTACATTGTTAGTTGTGTGTGAATACTGGATAATAGTTATGGGCATACACATTTTAATATTTCAATGTTTTAACTTTGTGAACTGGCAATAATACACATCTTTGCCAAGTAACTTAGGTATTGTACATGCAAAATAAAGTGAAGTCAATAACGTGAGTAGATGGAAATACAGGTCACGCGACTGGCTGCTGACTGCGGTGCTCTGGTGCTGACGTCTTGCCGAAACCTCCTGCTCTAAAATTCCTCGCCAATGCAGCCATATTGGATTTGTCTTTTTTTCCTCCTGCTCTATCATTACTTCCAGTCTCTTCATGTTCTTGCATTCCTCTTCTTTTTTCTCATGGTCTGGCATTCCTTCCTGCCGCTCTTCCACGCCCATCCTCTCTCGTCCATTCTATGCCTTGGGGATATTCTCATATTCCTTCCAGTCCCCTTAATTTTCTCTCTCTTGCTTTTCAAATCCACCATCTTGGACGTTCCCTCATCACCGTCTTTAATTCTCACGTCCGCCACCAGAGTGTTCTAAGTTCTTGGTTTTAATGTCATCCATCTTTAATTCCCGCTCCTGCCGCGTCATCTGCTGTAGGCGATCATATTTGATTCCTGCACCCGCCACCAGAGTGTGGAAGGTTCATTCGTTCACAGCTAAGAGCTTCGATATCAATGCGGCCATTTTGTGTGTTGGTTGGTTACACTCTTCGTCTGCAGGGGTGCGCTAGTATCGGGGAGTATAGTTGTTCGTCTAAATAATGCCAGTCTTAATGTTTATACTAATTTTAACAAACTGTGTTATCACATTTGTTTTTTTCGTTTTGTTCGTTATTTGCTTTAACGTTTTATAGTGCTTTTTAGTTTGGTTTTAGTGACATAACTGATTAATAAGAATGCGTATGTGGTACGTTGGCGCTTGCGTGCTTTATGTAGATTTTAAAAATACGATTGGTAAATAAGAAAAAATAAATGTAAGATGCTGGATGTCCTTGCTGTTACAACTTGTTAGCAGGAGGCACTATGTAATAAATAATGAACTACCTATTTACATATTACTAAAACCAAAACATTGACACGACATTAGTAGGTACCGCCCTGCAAGAAAAATAAATAGTTTTTAAATTACAAATTAGCATTGGAACTGGCCTACGAGATCAATTTTTCAAGTAAATAAAATTAATTGATCATATTTAAATGAGCGTAGTGTTATTTTTGTATGGGGTGCTATGGTTGGTACTACGACCGTACGGTATTTACAGTCTCTCCTTCCCTCTACCCGGGGACACGGTGGGTGAGCGGTTAGTCTGCTCGCCTCCCACTAAGGCGATCCTGGTTCAATCCCCGGTCGTGTCAGCGGATTTTTACAAGTGGGAATCGTGCCGGACTATGCCTCTGGTTGGAGGGTTTTCTCGGGGATCTCCCGTTTCCCCGCCCTTTCATTCCGGTGCTGCTCCATGCTCACCTCAATCACCCTCATCGGCTCTCGAGACCCCGCTGTTAAGAGCTGCCCAACTCTCTTCATTCATGTGTTCATTCTTCCCTCACCCACACAGATTCCACTGCAAATAAGGACAGCGTTAACATCAAAGTGGCGTCTCTATCCGTCCCGTACATAATGAGATTTGTTTTTGTTTCACCATAGCTTACTTTTCAGTTATCTTGAAACGAGGACTGTCAGGGCATAGGGCATATCTGAACAGATATTTTTAATACCACAATATTTTACTCATGTTTTTTGTCTCCTCTGTAACCGTAAAAATGATTAACTCATCGTTAATTATTTTTCATTCTCATGTGAGAGGATACAGACTAAACTCATTCCATTCTGGTTTCAGGAATTCTGTGAAGATAGTTCTGTATGCAATAACAAAGTTTAAATAAATTGTAATATTATTACGTAACAGTAAGTTATGAAGAGATACAAACACAATATGGCAAGGATATCACCACCTTAAGTCCGGACCGGCCTCCGAGCTGAATGCATCACATTCAACTAATTTGTATCTCCTTCCCCTCCCCCAATTTCCACCCTTTCCGAAAAAGAAGTTTTGGCTAATTCAGTGTCCAAGTGCAAATACAGCTTTGGGAGAAATTGTTTAATTATTTGTGGAAGTGTTTCCTAACTCATAAGTAAGCAAAACGGGAATTTAAATAAAGTTAATTTTCTTTACGACACACAATACGCCATATTATACTTGAAACATATATTAGAATTCGAAGCTTCTGTAGAGCAGATGCTAAATGTTGAGAAATACCTATTAATATAAATACAAGAGAGGAGAACAATTCCCTGTGAAGTTGGCGACCTTGGAAGGACACTAGTTTATCCCGAGCGGCGCCGCATTGAAAATAACTCGTTTACTGAAGCCACCGTGTAATTATCCATCGTTCCGCTCACCGGGCTTCAAGGTTCGCTGAACGCTATTAGAGGATTGCATTCATGTGACTGCAGCAGTCACAAGCTTTAAAACACGGAATCGATTTTTGTACATGACATCGCATAGCCCGGGCTAAATTTGGAGTGACAATAACCCGACGAACACGATACGGCACACCAACATTACGTCAGAGCTGGACGGAATTTCACATTATATTTTATTCAGTGTTCACAATACCACGACGAAATCTTCCCCTACAAGTGTGTTCGGTGGCTGTTGGGAAATCCTAAAACGGCAAGTTATCCTATTAATATCTAATATTTACTTTTTAGAACTCACGACAAAGCGAATGATTATTTTGTTTTTGACAATATTCGAATTTATACGAGAGAAGAAAGAATTTAAGAACAAACCGGAACGTAATTTTGGTGGAAAGTTGATTTATTATTTACTACAGTGGGGAAATATGCACGAAATTTTGTTTTATAATCTTGTATTTGCATTTTTGCGCGCTTCGACGAGCCCGATACGACGGGAAGTAGAAATAGAACCTAATATTTTTGGGCTGTCGGGGCCGCAATTTTGTCAAGCTGACGTCACAGTGACCTTTCTTTTCATTGGTTGATACTCAAATTTCGTCGCTTTAGAGTTAACAACTGCGTACCAGCCCGGGTTTCCCTGAAACTGACCTACCCCACCACAACCCCACATCCCCTACATCCAGGGTCGCTCCCATACACTAAAGATGAGGTAGACCAATCTCGCTGGCTGCGCACAACAAATCTCCTCGTCCCAACATTGAACTGCTTTTCTTCCAATAAGGCTAGTAAAAATTGAGTGGATTGTATTTGAGGTTGGCACACGGTTTTGTGAACAAGTGTTTCGAGATGTTGGTGTAGTTCCTCTAACCAATTAATAACGCAAGGGTTTTTACGTCTCTCTTGACGGGTTTTCTCTAGCTCTTCATAGTTAAAGACTAGCTCTGTGTACACTCAGGGAGGTAGCCATGGCCCCAAAATGCAGGCCATGGCTGCCCAATCTCTCTTTACCGCGATTCATGTCTCCTTGAATGATTTTCCTTCCTAGTAGGCGTAAGGGGTTAGCCCTGAGACGCAATAAAATCCCGCCCTACCTCCGGGCCTTAACTTTACGTAACACATAGGTTAAGGTAGTTTAGAGAAAAATGTGCCGCCTCGAGACGACGTAGCGCGAGGACGGGCTGGCGCACACACTGCAGATAGTATCAGCGGCTGCTGCGTGGACCGCCGATGTGGAGCAGAGGACGCCGCCGAGGGCTACGCCGCCGGCCAGCCGCGCCGTGCCCCTAATTCCAGAAAGACTAGTGTAAAAAAATAAAACTGGCCGCGAAGGCCTCGCGAAAACAGGTGCAGGCTGGCCTTGGGCGCGCGGAGCCGCGGTGAAAGGACCCGGTGCTCGCTCGGCGGATCCGCGTAGAGCGCGGCGCCGCTGGAGGGCGGTGCTCTTCCTCCTCTCCCATCGCGGCATCTCGCTTCTAATCTCTCACACGACTCACTTTCAGCACCGAGCAGGCATCCGCCGCCTTATAACTAATTAAAGGCTGTTTACGGTAAGCAGAGAACTTTTGAAAACATCTTTTGAGATCTACTTGTACGCAAATCGTGTATCCTTACACCACATGTAAAATTAACATTGCCATGGGCAAGTGAAAATGTAAAATTATTAGAAAATTAATTATTTTACGAGTCACGTGATTCTCGCACTTAACACACACACAGGTAGGTAATTGGGCTTAACGTCTCGTCGACAGTGAGGTCCTTGGAGACGGTGCAAGTTGCACAGGGAAGAGGGATTGGAGAAGGAATGGGAAGGAATCGGCCATGGCCTTTGTCAGGGACCCATCCCAGCATTCGCTTGGAGTGATTTCGGGAAACCGAAATCAGGATGGCCGGACTATGAGTCTAACCCGGGTCCTCCCGAATGTGAGTCCAGCGAGTTACCGCTGCGCCACCTCGCTCGGTGGTATTTACACAGGTTTACCCAACACTTCTGATTAAACGTTTAAAAATACGGAACTTCTTTTCCTTTGCTGTTACCAACTTTACTGGCCGCATGCCAGTCAGTGGGCGTGTTAAAATACATGCGGGTAGGAGCGGTGACATTTTTCAAAGGTGAACAGCCTGTATCTAGATATTGCCTGTTCAAGATCGTAAGGGACGGGAGTAGTAATGAAAATAAAAAAATACTCATTTTGTTTTCTTAATTGATTCACAGACATTAAATCACACAATACAATGTATTTATTATTTGCAAGATACAACTGCCTTTTCCTCGAATAAAGAATGGTCCAATACACACTTATTGTAAAGGAAAAGTATTCTAATTTTAACATGTCCTCAAATAATAACACGAATTTTGCAGGTCTATAGTAATAACGTGTAAAAATATTTTTTATAATGGATTTTGTGCTCATTCATTTTAATTATAAAACTTATTACTTGTGTGGTTGAAAGACGTGGTCATAAACACAATTATTAAAAATATTTGTTAACATTATTTACTAATTTTATTACATACAAGTAGAGAAATTATTATTATTATTATTGCCTTTCTTAATATATATATATATATATATATATATATATATATATATATATATATATATATATATATATATATATATATATGCAAAATGTACGTTATGAGGCATCCAGAATGGAAATGCGTTTCAGTTTTGTTTAAAAATTTAATTTATTTATATATCAAAAGAACCATTTAAATAAATAGATTCTAGCACAATATTTCCGAGTGTTAAATAACATGCACTCTTTCAATAAAACGCACTTTTCTGGAAATTCTGATATTGTGTGTGTAACTGGGTGAGCTAGTTCTTAATGAGATGTGCTTGTTGTACCTACAATATGGTGCAATGCGTCGTTGAAAATCACTCTTATTTCTATATATTTTTACAGTGAGCACAAGGCGGTGATGAAGACAGTTTCTGTTTTACGTTAGACGGTGATGCAGGGAAAAGTTCCCGATAACACCGGGTTCCCTTGAAACCTCCGGACTCTAATCTCGTAAACTGAGTAATGGCGGCAGTTCGGCTTGAAGCTGGTCCGACCTGCTTGCTTAATGAGCGTGACGCCACGGCCTGCTTATGAATAACACGATTTCATTATGCATCATGGCGACTGTTACGTTTTCCATATCTTAAATAAACTTTCAATTTTGAGGCAAATTTGTGAAATTAGTTCTTTAATTACATATTTTGGTTTAGTTGGCAAATATAACTTTAATTTCGTACAATTTAGGGTACTGCGTACCTGCGCCGACAAGGTCAAGAAGCGAGGGAGCGATACGATACGGGCGACACTAACACTCACACCTAGTGCCTCATCGCTCCTACGCGCATGGCGTGCGGTGTTTCGGTCCTAACGCTTTACTGTGTAAACTAGATCGCAACTGTGCGGTTTCGTTATACGGGATGAAAGTAGACAGATCAACCTACCTGCGTATAATCGTACTTTTCTCTTACCGCTTAAAAAAACTTCATAGGCAAGCTTTAAAAATACGACATTTGGCCACTTTCACGATTTTTTTCTCCATTAATACACTTAATATGATAAAAGTAAAAAGATAGCAATATAGACGATGTTTTTTTAAAAATCCTTTCTGGCAAAATTTCGTATTTCCAGAAGATTTATTTACCGAGACACGCGTTTAGGCGCAAACAACGATTTCACAGAAAACTTTTCAGTACATAGGACCCTTAAGATTGTTTAGCTTGTTAATTTCATTTGTATCACGTCAGGTTTGTGAGATTTACTTTGTACGTGTTTATACTGTTACATACGATATACTTAAATTCACGAGAGCGAAACAAACCAATGCTTAACTGTTATTTCTGTGGTCGGTTCATCCCGGATTTTCGCTAGTGGGAATCGTGGCGGACGATGCCGCTGGTCGGCGGGCTTCTTTTCTCCGGGAAGGGCTTCAGAAAAGTAACCGTGAATAAACTTATAAGCTATTCACGGTAAAATGAGCACTTTAGAAAGCCCTGCTTGTGTTCTACTTGTATGCACGTTGTGTATTCCTCCGCCGTATGTAAAATTAACATTGCCGTGGGCCTCGTCACTTTATTCATGCGTCGGTCAAGTGAAACTGTGAAATTATTATAAAAGTAATCATTTAACAAATCCTTAGTTACGAAATTATTTTCTGTGTGACGTACGCTGGTTGCAACTATCCTTTTTTTTAAGGTAGGGAATAGAGAAAATCTGGTACACACGCGACACTTGCGATTAAGGCTTGACTACAATAATGCGTTACAATAACTCATGAATCCATGGAGAGGAATGGCACTGGCTACAATCGACGTAAAAAGTTGGCCAACATTCAAGTCTTTGCGTTTAATGTCTAACGTCAGCCGATACAGAATCCAAAACGCCTAACAAGTGAAAACAAATGTTACAGACGATTGGCTACATATGTCACCACTATCGCCGTATGTTTTTATTGTGTTGGTGTTATACGAAATCAATATTCAAATAACGCAAAACGCATTAAAAAAATATTGAGTGTAACAATTAAGCCTGCGCATTTGTATATATAGGCTACACTTACATTCTTTTTATATTTATTTCTGTTAACGTAGATTATATGCATGCCAGTTTTATTATTGTGACGTGTAGCGTGTAACGTTTTGCGTCAAGTTGATTGTAGCAGAGTCTTTACCTAGTGGTAAAAATTTTTGGTTGCCAAACCTGTAATAGAAGTAACTTTAATTCGGGTATTTTCGACAGGGTTGCCAGATTTTTTTTGTTGAAGTCCCCTAACTGGCCAAACTTTTGTCGCCCCAATGTCGCCCAATTTGATTACACTTTATATCAAATGATTTATTAAAAATATATTGTAAATTTTTCTTGTAATATATTATATGTATGAAACACGAATTGTTTTAAAATTTAAAAATGATATAGGCCTACACAAAATTAAAAAAAAAAAAGTAAAATGCATAAACAATTGCGTGATATTCAATTCGCCATTGTTCGCAACGAGTACTAAGAAGATTCTTACATAATAGTAAACTTTAGCATTTGACTTTACGTTTCCTTTACTCCGACGAAACCACCAATACACATTACAATATTGTAAAGTCAGAGTTTAGACAATTGAACATCGGTTCTGAGTAAAAATGTGTATCTTGTTATGTAAATAATTATGATATTACCCAGGAATGCATTTTACGTACCTTTAAAAATAAAGGCTTAAAATTTATATTAACACTCATTTGTTTACTTTATGTCAATTCACATATTTTCTCTACACATAAATAGTTGTTTGCCATTTATTTTATTTAATATTAAAATCGCCCTACAATAAAATAACGGACTTTCCACATAACCTCTGTTAGATTCTCGGCAAAATGGCGGCTTGACTTTACTTTAAATTTCAACTTTTCGAAATCGTAAAGTCAAGAGTGCTTGAATTTACCTTTGACAGTTTTACTGTGTTAAGCTCCATAAGAAACATTATGTCGGGAAGCAAAGTGAAGTCAAATCGTAAAGTCTAATGTTAAAAGTTTTCAATTGTGTAAGCGGGTAGGGTCTGAACAAAAGACCCTCTTGAATTGTATCCACAGAGGTTGCCGTTTAAAAAACTGGTCTTACTTATGAGAATTCACTATCTTGTTCACAATCAAAAAATATACCAATACTAAGTAAATAATTCCAAGTATCCCAAATATTTGCAAATTCATTACAAAAATTGGCCAAATTGCGATAGACGCATTTTCGCAATTCTCTGTCGCAGATTTTGCTTTGAAGTAGCCCAAACGGCGTCAAATCGCCCAGTCTGGTAACCCTGGATCTTCCTCAACCTCTAGTAAAAGTAACCTAACTTCGGGTATCTTCGGTAAGGATTGGTGTTCGCTGGCAGTTGTCGCATGCGGGGTGTGGCTCGGGACAAGCCCCTCCGGGCGGCCGGCAGATCGCGACTGTGGACGTGGAGGTGGCTCCTGTGGCAAAGCGCCAGCCAGCCAGCGTGCGCACACATTTCGCTTCCAGCCGAGTTTGGAATGCAGCTAGCTGGCGTACTACCCGGCCCGAGCACATCAGCTTCGTACTGCCCGAGCTGAAAACATACGTCCTCCTCCCGAGCGCGGGCTTGTCTCTCCCGTAGATAGGGATGTTGCGATACTACTAATATCATACTGGTATCGATACTTCCATTTCGATACCGGATATTTCTGAATCGATACTATTTTTCGGAATTACTTCTAGTTGTTAATTTTGAACCCTTTCAATCAAAGTGCCCCAAAAATATAAAGATGTATTTCTCTTCGTAAAAAAAAATAATTTTTAAAGCAACACACATCAATATTGTACTTATTGACTAATTACAATGATGCCCAAATATAACCAATACTAATATGCTCCGCTCTGTATTTTTTCAAAGCAAACATCAGATATGAAAAAAATACCAATTGTATAGAGACCTCGAAATGTGAGTGCGAACTAGGTATTGGATTATTAAAAATGTAAATAAGTATGTATAAATATAAAAAATATTTTATGAAACTAGAAGTGTTCACTTTCTCCACATGAATCACGTACGAGCCGTGCCGATGTTACGGAATTCTGAGTGGCCCGGTTAAAAATGAAAACGCCTTCCGAGACAGAGAGCAACCAATGACAATAGTCAAACTGGTGTTGGGTGCTTGTAGTATTGAAGTCTACCCTGTACTCAAATCTTTTCGCGAAATATCATTAGCTCTAACAATTACGTTCACCACTGTTGACCATGTGACTTTGACAGCTGTGTTGTTTTGGGGTAGGTCAATGTTGGGTACGTATACGCAGAAGACGAAGAATCGGTTTACGTCATCCTTAGTCTATGGTCTCTCCAAGCCGTGCAGCAGTGCGCAACAAGACGAAGTACGAAGTAACCATGGTGATGGTATTAGGTTTAGTCAGGCCACATTATCTGTATAGGCTGTTCACGGTGAAGTGAGCACTTTTGAAAGCCCTCTCATTTGGAACAATAGTCAATTAATATATTTTATTTTAGCCTTATATGTTAACTTTAGAGGACCGTAGAATAGACATACTGTGTTTAATACTTACATGGCAATATTTATTTTAAAAGGTGGTTAAAGGATAAATTATATCTGAGTGGAAAAAGTAACTAGGGCCTCAAAAATGCTCACTTTACCGTGAACAGCATATACCTATTTTTTATCCTTCTCATTGCAAGTTATAAACAGAGTGTATATATTTCACCGGACTCGAAAGTTAACGTGCAATGCTACAGGTAAATATATTTATTGACTATTATTCCAAATGAGAGGGTTTCAAAGAGTGTTCACCTGACCGTGAATAGCCTATAGCGTGTGTGCAGTCAACAGCCACGTCTCGCTGCGTCACGGGACAAGTTCCAGTTGCGTAGACGTGATCCATGGTTGAGTTCTGAAAGCCCTGCTCACACGTAGGAAGGCGGGGTTTAACGGCTCATGACAGCGGGATCAGACGCAGCAAGTTGCTGACTTAAGTATGATCGGCTACATGTAGTAAGGAACATCCAAGCATTTTCTTGAAGTGATTTCGGGAAACAATGAGTACCCTTAGTCAGGTATCGAACCCATGACCTCCAAGGTTTACCACTGCGCCGCCTCGCTCTGTACAATAAAAATTTTTTTTTTTGTAGTTTTTAGAGGAATCTGTACAAATGGTACATAATTTGGTTTCAACATTTAGAGTAGTGGATACTGTGTGCTTTTATCGTATTGACAATTTACATTGCACAGTGCTAGGTTTATGTTGGCATGGTCCAAATATTTCATACATTAATTTTATTACCGCGAAACACAAAAAAATTTACATATACAAGGTGACATTTGCAGTGTTTAACCATAGATCATGGCTGCTATAAACAAATAAATAACATCGATAGTGTTACAATACCCAATATTGCTATTTTATAAATCCTGTATTGGGAGACGTGAAGTATATTTTACGTGTTTCATGTGAACTACTGTAGGCAAACTTGTGCGGGAAGCAAGAAAGGCGTATATTTACGTCTAGTTAATTTTCTGAATCTAATTGTAGGGTAGATTGCAGGGATGCAGTATGGGAACCACTATCTCTAACTGTAGTACGTTTCCAAATGTTATTGTTTAATTATTTAGATACCTTTTAATGCCACATTTGCCCTTCAGTAACTGAAGTTGTCAGTATGATAAAAGCGTACCAATCCCTTCAGGTAACATGTATTTGACAAAAAATTATGCTATGCACTGAAAGGTTTTCTCGAAACGATCAAAGTTTGTTTTTCGCAAAAATATTATTTGTTTGTATAGGGACAGTAATATATTTTGTTGTTGTAACTAAATTATTTTGTTGCTCTGTTTGATTGCTCCAAACAAAGATTTAGTTAGTGCAACCAATATTTATTTGACTCGATATTAAACAGTTTCTGCTAATATTACAAAGTTGGCAGCTCCGCCGAGATCAGCGCGCCCGGGCGCTACACACACACTTCCAACTTCAGCTGAAGTGACTTCAAACTAAAGTACGTAAATAAACATTTCAATTTTTACAGCATTAATCAACAACTTCGACCGAACTTGTGTTATTACATTGTTTATACTATTGTTCAGCATTAATAAATTCACTAACAAACATTGGCATAGGCGGTTCACGATAAAGTGAGCACTTTTGAAGCCCTAGTTACTTTTTTCTTTCAACCAATTTACATCCTTCCGCCACTTGTTAATGTAAATCTTGCCATGTGAGTAAAAAACACAGTGTTATAAATTCACCATACCCAAAACCAAAAGTCCGAGGCCACAATGAAATGTATTTATTGGTTATTACGTCTGATGAAACAGCTTCAAAAAGTGTTCACTTTGCCGTGAACGGCGTATATCACAAATGGTTACCAAACACTTTTTTATTCGACGTTGAGGCATGGAACTACTTTTCCTCCATCGTTACCAACTTTACTGGGCCCATGTCACTCGGTGCGCCCGTTAAAATATATGCAGGTAGGAGCAGTGACTTTTTTAAAGGTTGATTTCAAAATTGTTCACTTTATCGTGAACAGCCTTCACTAACTGTATTGCCAGAGAAACTGCAAAGAAATGCATGCAAGCGATTCAACGAAATATTTTGTTGGAGCATCTGAGTATATACGATGTTACAGTATTGCATGTCAATACTTCGGGGAAACATTCCTCACAACGGGAGAATGAAAATTGTTTTATGACATAGGTCCGCAAACGCTTCGTTTCTTCCCTACAGCCCGTAATACATAACGTACAGTGTATGGCCCGCGGGCTGGATAATGTTACTGTGGAATGCCATCGCAGCTATAATTGGCAGCCCCATACCAGTCCCCGAGGAGCCCTTATTTGAATCTAATAGAATTTATTTGTGGGGACATTTAAAGGCACTTGTGTATGCAACCCCAGTGGACGATGTGGACACCCTCCGTGACCTTATTGACGCGGGTTTTCCGACTGTTCTAGGTGTAGTGTCGTAGTGTGAGGTGTCGCGTTTCATGCAAACAACGCTGCGATGGCATTTCACAGTAACATGATCCAGCCCGTGGGACATACACTGCACATTATGTGATACGGGCCGTAGTGAAGAAAAAATAAACGTTTACGGACCTATGTGGCCGTATACAAACAAGTGATTTGTTGTGGTTTCTCTGAGTGAGTGTGCAGTGAGTGAGTGTGATGTACGGAGACCCGTGTTGTTTGTGCTGCAGGCCGAGAACGCAGCTGCTAGTCGGGATGTAGTAGCAGCATGCGTAGTCGCACTGTGGGCGAGCAGTGACGGACGGGGGTCCGTGTTGTTTGTGTTGCAGGCCGAGAACGCAGCTGCTAGTCGGGATGTAGTAGCAGCATGCGTAGTCGCACTGTGGGCGAGCAGTGATGGACGGGGGTCCGTGTTGTTTGTGTTGCAGGCCGAGAACGCAGCTGCTAGTCGGGATGTAGTAGCAGCATGCGTAGTCGCACTGTGGGCGAGCAGTGATGGACGGGAGTCCGTGTTGTTTGTGTTGCAGGCCGAGAACGCAGCTGCTAGTCGGGATGTAGTAGCAGCATGCGTAGTCGCACTGTGAGTGCTCCAGTGCAGACCATCAGGACCCCGCTGCCGAGCTCCAACAAGAAGTACGTCGCCGTCGAGTTGCTCACCAAAGAAACTCTCTACTTCATCGTCGAGGTCAGTCCAGTGCTCACTCTTTCTTACATAGGGAGGGGACTAGGCCCACCCTTCCTATACACTATCTTCTCGGGTCGCAGCCATTTTGCCAACACCAATGAGTATTTATTAATGTTAAAAAATATATATGAACTGGAAACAACCGAAATACTTTTGCTTAGTTTGTAACTATGAGGTGGATAGAAATATAATTTCAGTTTTGATATATAGCAAACTAGCGACCCGCCCCAGCTTCGCACGGGTGCAATTAAGATAAAAAACTGCTTAACCCGGCGTTAATTATGTATCCTAAAGCATTAAAAAAGCACATAATTTAATAATTAATTAAATAATTTATAATTTAAAGTTTTTTTGCTATTTTTATTTGATATTTTTTTACTTTTTTATAATTTTTCATATTAATATCCATTATATTACAATGCAATTTATCTGAGATAGAAGTATTTAATATGTTATTGGCTAAGACATTCTCTGTAGACAATGTTTGACGTCCTGTTATTGTTTGGTAGCAAAATGTACTGTTTCTCGGGACTTCCAACTCGTGATAAACCAACATATAGTTGGCCATGGGAAAAACACTCTTTTCGTAGGTCGATTCCAACCAAAGAGAAAGTTTGACCCTGGGACTTATTAATTGTAATCGCGAACGATGTTTTTACGGGAAATTGCAACCGTTTGAAAAATATTGGCAAATCCGTGGGAATCATGGGAATCCTCGGGATGTTTGCCAGCTGGCCGGCTGCTGGACCGGTGAGGATGGTCGCGACAATCAAATTTTCTTTCAAGTCTTTAATGAGCAATCTTGTGCCATTACACATGTTAGGAGGGCTTATATTCCTTAAAAGCATGATAGGAGTACCGACTTTTAATGGTAGTTCGTGAGGTGGTAAGCCAGAAGGATTAAGCGAATTTAGAAAATCTTGAGGAAAGTGGACAACATCGTCAACATTGGTGACTGTGTCAATCGACTTATAGGTTTTGACTTGGCCGGGAACTCTTTGTATAATGAGATTGTTGATTTCATTGACAGTGTCGTTCCTAGGCGATACTATTGCCCTGGAACACAACCAGTGAAAGTCTCTTTCTAGTAAATTTTCGAGGCCCGGATATACTGCTTCTATAAGATGCTGCAGACTGTGGACTATCTGACCTAATGTCTCATTTAAAATGATTTCAGCAGAATTAGTGCCCGAATTTAGAGAAGGAAAAACGCCTTCTCCAAGTCTGAGCAATTGTTGTGGGAAATCTTTATGCGTGTCTCCACCAAGATAGGCTCTCATATTCGTTCGCAAATTTAGGTGTTGAATAGAACTCCATAAGGGAGATGATTTAAGACATGCTTTGATGATATCTGCACGCGTCCCTTTTGTAACTACAGGGAGTTACATGTCTGCCGAAAATCCCCAGCAAACACAAAAGTAACTCCCCCCATAATGGCACTTTGTTCTATCATCAACAGTTTTCGCAGCGCACGCAATGTAAGGAATTTTATAGGTCATTTATTTACACTTTGGGTTACATTATTGGAGTTTTAGTAGGGATCCCTATTGATTTTTAAAATAAAATATAGCCTGTGACACTCAGTGATAACGTAGCATTCTACTGGCGAAAGAATTTTTAAAATCGGATGAGTAGTTTCGAAGATTACCTGCTACATCCAAACACACAAAGTTACGAACACTACCTCTTTATATATTAGTATAGATTACGAAACGACAATTTTGCAACTTCACTCGATATTGGTGTAGTTACTGCCCTGCCCCACTTACCGTGTGGCTTGCACGGTGTTCTATTTACGGAGACGATATCACTGTTTTTTTATTTGCTTTGTTAAAAGGACGTTTAAAATACAAAGCTGTTTGAAAATATTAGGATTAGGATCGCCAGTCGTCAATACCTAATTTTAGAAAGAATTGGAAGTCAACTCCCTAAATAATTATACCACTTTCCAACTCGAATAACAGTAGGGGAAAAACTTATTATACAAATGGGGTTACCTAAACAATGTTAACTTGACGAAGGTGGGTTCCCTAGATTGTCTCGTCATGGTTAGGGCAGTCATTATGCGAATTCATAGCTTTTCAATGTGTTGATATGTATTGATTTCTGTTATGTTGGCAATATAACTGCGACCTGTACATTTTGAAACTCCAAATGATCTCGGCGTAATACATGGAAATGTCGCCTCTCTACTTAACTTGCTCTTACTACAGTAGAGTTCAAATGAGAAAATAATCTTCGCGCAGCTTTGAGAGAGGGAGCGTGGGGGAGGCAATGGAGGGGATGGCTCTCCATAACACTTGGCACTGGAGGGAGGGAAACCACGTGACACTGCTGGTGCTATACAGACCAAACTGATAAGATCGCTTTCTAGTACCGCGCCGCATGACTTACGTTTTCTCGTCAGGTAATTTACACGCGCGGAACAGATCTCACCCAACCGCTCTCGGCCGCTGTCGCTACTGAACTGAACAACCCCGCCCCCACCCCCTGCCACTACGTGCAACGGCAGCAGACACTCTCCCGACTTGTGCACTATTTTCTCATTTGGATTTCACTGTACTCGCTCTTCAAGGCCAACTGACCATTTTTGAAAGCCCTGTTCACGGCCACGTGTAAAATTATCATTGATATTGGCCTGGTCACTTTAGTCATGCCATACGCCAGTGAAGTGAAACTGTGAAATTATTATTAAAGAAAATAATTTCCAATTTTTTAAATTCTTACACACATATAATTGTAAAAATAATAAAGCAAAAGAAATAATTTATGTATTCACAAATGTTTACTTAGCATTTTAAAATTGACGCTACGTAATGGAACTACTTTCCCCCCATCTGTACCAACTTTACTAGGCGCACACCATTTCATTGTGTCTATTAGAGTATATGCAGGTAGGGGCAGTGACATTTTTTCAAAGGTTAGTTTCAGAAGTGGTCAATTATCCGTGAACAGACTATACTTTATATTTCCTACCGGCTACACACTCGTAAAGGCTGTTCACGATTTAGTGAGTACTATTGAAATCAACCTTAGAAAAATGTCACTGCCCCATACCTGCATATATTTTAACGGGCGCACTGAGTGACATGCGCTCAGTAAACTTGGTAACGCTGGATGGGGCTATAGTTTTATATCTTAACGTTGAATAAAAATGTTAGGTAACCATTTCTGATAACTTAGATTAGTTCTTTTGCTTTCTGTTAATTTTTTTAATGTATTGAAGTGTAAGAATGGGCAGATTGGTTAGATATTTACTTTCCAAATAATTTCACAGCTTCACTTAAGTGTGCATACAAGAAGATTTTAAGCAGGGCTTTCAAAAGTGCTCATTTGACTGTTAATAGCGTATAATATCATTTTCCGCCCGCATCCCCTCTTGCTATCAGCGTGCGCGTGGCATTTATTCCATAGATGCAAGGTAAGCAATGCTCGCCCTCTACATATTGGAAATATTTGATCCTTTATAGTTTTCGCCTTAACTAAATTTAAACACATTTAATACCGTGTTTCCGTTTCTGATTCGAGAAACAAGAGTTTTCGTAACTTTCGTACTGTACATGCTTAGTGCTGCTACCTAGTATTTATTTTCACAAACGGGAGCGACTAGCGATGAATCGAACTCGCAAGCGAGTTAACCTGCCGCGTTCCTCGGCAGGGTAAGCATCGTTCTGTTTGCGTCCTCCAGTCCTACATTTTCCCTTGGAAAATGAATGGAAGTGTTCGGGAAAACGGGAGTTTTCTTATAATTCGTAATATACTCTCTAAATAATATTCAGTTTAATTATTATTTCATTCATTTCGTTTCGTTTTTGTAACTAATATTAGGTATTATAAAACGGCAAATGTTTGTAGAGGGTAAGAAGAGTTGGAAGTTGCGTTTGTTAGTAGATATTGTAAAAGGAACCACAGCCCGGCACTAGCAAATGTTATCTAAAACACTCAAATATGTGGGGCTATTATATTACTTACCCCGTAGAAAAACTCACTACACGCCACTGGGGAGTCCATTTGTCATTTGTTCGTATTCGTTCTTGCATTTCCCGTATCAGTTCCAGCCAGCGCGGTCGTGCTTATCCACGAGAACGCTCTACCAAAACAAAAAATATTCCATACTATCATTCGAGAGGAAGCAATCGCGCACGTTCCGGCTGTAATGAATCGTAGTCTATTTTAAGCTTATGATTCATACGAGAATGAAATTGGCGTGGTTAAGAACAGTGAGGGAATTTCAGTGAACGAGGTAACGATGTTTCCCGTGTTGAAATTAAAAATAGCGGTGTCACGTGCGTGTCGTATCTGCCTCCGCACGAGATACGAGAGGTTTTCTTTCAGACGAGAATGCCTTCCTGTCGTATTGCGTAGCTTGTTGACGGCGCCGCCTTGTTAAGAGCTTTAGTATTGTTGACTTAGTAACACCCGCACAATTTGCTTTACCTATTCGAGAAGTACTCGTGATTGTGAATATAACCTGCCTACAAGCGGTAAGATTTGAAACAGCTAACTAAATAGTACGTTTATTTAAAGAAAGCATATTTCCCCTTACGGACAGCTTTCAGAAATTGTTCATGTACCTAAGAGTTAATGACAATTTTATGTTAACTCTCAACAGCATCCCCCCCCCCCATTAATATGGCTAAATGTAATATTTTGGGATAGTTGCCAGATACAAAATTCTATAATTCTGCATACCACCATATTAAGAGTACCTACTTGGGCTCGCGATTTTTTTATATGTTCGAGGTCAGCTATACGTGCGCCCGGCGACCCATCGCTCATTAACGCGAGGCACTGAACCTGTGTGCAGTAAACAAGCACGACTGATTTTTCTTTAATCTTCTGGCAAACTGTTGTATTCCCAGGATATTTATTTGCTGAGATGCGCATGAACGCGCGAACGACGAATGTAAGCCTACAGAAAATATGTCGTGATCGCTGACTCTTGACGGCATAGCTACTGAACGACACCGAGGCTGTGTTCACACTCGCACTCACACTCGCATTTGCACCCTCTCTTGCTCTCGCACTTATACGCCCTCCTTATGGAACTATCGTCACTCGCACTTCTCAAAATAACCGATACTGTCTGCAATCGACTGTTATTCCGCGTAAACAAAATAATATTTACTTTAAAAAATCAATTTATTCATTAATATTTACATCTCAATTAACAATGGATTGACTAGTAGGGATGATGATGGGTATGATAGTATGTATGAAGAGAGTCAGGTATAAATTTTATCTGAAATCAACAGTTTGAGCTTGGAATTTTAGCACAGTTTATTATAAAATTATGAACTAATAATTTCCGAATTTATACATATATTAAATATTTACTGAAAATACTTTACAGTGAAAGAATAGGCACTTGTTCCTGTGCCATTCCACTGTTTTCAGTAATGAAGTATTGCTTTATAAATTCGTAAATTGTAATGTGTAGCCCAAAATAGGCGTATAATATATTTGTTTACTACGAGAGTCTCACGAAGGAGAATGAAATTAAGGCAGTTTATTAATTTTAACTGATGTTAGAAAAAAAAAGAATGGCGGTTGTTGCGAGCACGGATAGAGCATGCATGTGCACACACTCGTAAACAAACACTCGCTCTCGTACTCGCACTCGCTGACTATTTGGAACAGCACTCTCTGACGTCATTTCCGAGTGCATATGGCAGCGCCAGTTTGTTGCCTTGCATTGCGCACAGGAGCAGTGTGGGTAACTACAGGGAAGGTTGGTTCTGCTAAGGTCGTGAACAAAATGAGGTTCCTTATGAGGGCGTTTAACACAGGGGAAATTTCCGCCTCAGGTTGCGTTGGTATTACAAAGAATTTTTCGATGCTGTTGTCATATTTAATTATCAAAATTGTGTAATGCGGTATTCCATCTCCTCTTCTACGACCAAATATTAAACATGTGGACATAAATAGGCAATTTCCCTCTAGCGCTAAGAACGAAATTTTTGTTTACGTAGGTTTTAACACAGTACATATCGGAAGATTAAGAAGATAAAAAAAAACTTAAATTTATTTATTTTATGAAAATAGTATTTATCCCGTTCGTTTACATGTAACATCAGTACCGTCTGGCAGCGGAAAGGTCTAGCTTTAATTTGAACTTCCCAAGTCGAGTAGACTAAACCTTCTTGCCTTGAGAAGCCCCAAGCATGTCCTTCCTCCCGCAAGTGAAGTTAAGATGGTTGTCTTGTGTGTGTTTGCAGACAAAATCGCGGTCCAAAGAGCTGTATTCGCAAACATGTGTCCACCTGAGTAACAAGGGCATGGTGGATTGCGAGCTGTTCGGACTCACCATTGTCTCAGGTGAGCTAGTACATGCGCATTCACTCAGCTGGGCAATACTGCTATGTGCCGACTTTGCTAGAAGTAGACCGGCTTCCAACTGTACAGCATGCAGAGTTCATTAAAAAAAAATAGTAGTACGTGTAGTACCAAAATTGTCAGAAAAGTACGATTTACGTTGCGTTTGAAGGAAGAATGCATATTCATGCATTGGAAGTAAAGTGCACTATGTCACAAAGTTCACAGGAATGCAGTTTATCTCGATACCATGATGCCACGGAGTGCACATTCCTACTGGCTAAATTGTTTATTAGTCCGTTTATTTTACAGTGCTTTGCAACACGGAAATATCGCAAAAAATACAATAATACAATGCGAGAACCTCGGATTTATAAAAGTGTACATACCCCCGATGCACATATATATTTTATTGCACGGTAAAACATTTTGCTAGAATTTACTTATTCAAATGTAAAAAAAAAAATCAGCAAGAGTTAGTTTTTAATAAATATTTAAAAGATATTTTTATTCAGTATGCATCAGAAAACGCATTTTGCGAGAAAACCTTTTTCAAGAAGAGCAATTATAGTCATTACTACGTTTGTGCGTAAGAAAATAGCGATGGCGATGTTAAAAAAACATTTTTAATAATTGAATTTATGAACATAATTTTCAATTTAAAAAAATCGTTACTTTGATACATGAAAAGTAAACTTCATTATTAATTTTTCATTACCTACAAGATAAATTATTATGATGGTCTTGCTTTATAAAAAAATTTCTTGGCTAAATGTGCTCTCGGAACCATCTAAAATGGAAATACGCCTAAATATTGTAAAATGGCATCTCATCTATCGATAAAAAAAAAAAAAAAAAAATTAAAGTAAGAGGATTCTAGCAAAATATTTCGCAATGTTGTAAAATATACGCGTGCTTCTTTCGTATGCCACTTAAATGGTACTTTTCTGACAATTCTGGTAGATCGTGTACTACTTTGTAAAGAGTTCTGCGTGTTGTACATTTGGTTGTAGTTGGAAACCTCAGTACTTGTCCGTGTGCCACGATGCTAAGTCCCGTACAGGTTGTAGCGGAAGTAACTGCTATCCGAGCCGGTGGGGAGACGTGTATGGAATAACCTTTCACGCGATACTTGCAGCCTCGTAAGTAAATACGCTCGCATTTGGTTGTAGTTGGAAACCGCAGTACTTGTCCGTGTGCCTCGATGCTAAGTCCCGTACAGGTTGTAGCGGAAGTAACTGCTATCCGAGCCGGTGGGGAGACGTGTATGGATGGAATAACCTTTCACGCGATACTTGCAGCCTCGTAAGTAAATACGCTCGCATTTGTTTTGATTTATTTTTTGTTAGTGTGCACTGAGAAAAAGGTTTCGTTGAATCAAACAAAGATTTGTTTGGTGCAACCAAATTATTTGTTTGTATAGGGGCAATGAAATATTTTGTTGCTGAAATCAAATTATTTTGTTGTTCTCATTTGTTTGCCCCAAACTGTAAGATTTGGTTGGTGTAACTAATGATTTGTTTGGCTACACGCACATTAAACAATTTGTGCCGATATAAAAAAATTGTACAAGCTCGATCGAGTTTCGAACCTAGATCACCTGCGTCCGAGCGCTACGCCTGAGTAATCTCAGCTAATGTGACAACTAATGACGCCGGAAAGCTTTTAAGTAGATATACTGTAAATATTGGGCAATGTGTGCAAACAAATATTTCAAGTTTTACAACTTTACTGGTCAGTTTCTTGTTGCATTGTTTTATTAATGTGTTTATACGATGGTTAGCATCAATACATGCACTAACAAACACGGTTACTATTCTAATTGTCACAAAAAATACAGACAAACTCTCGAGCTGTATTTTCGAACGAAGGCAGTCAAATGAGTGGCCAAACAAATATATACAGTTGATTAAACGAAATATTCAGTTGACTGTCTAATGTTTTTTTTTCTACCCAACACAGATTGTTTTATTCAAACATATATTTTGTTAGACGAACAAAAGAAATTTTGTTGCTTTTAAAAATCTTGTTTGCTTAACAATATATTTCGCAAGGGCAACTAAATATTTAGCCCTATACAAATAAATATTTTGTTATATTTTCTCTCAGTGTGGTTCCAGCACGGGATTCACTCAGCTTCTACAGTATAGACACAGCCTAATTATTTTGTTGTGATAATTTTAACTTTTTATCTTAAAGGAACACGGACGTTCACACTGAAAGAAAATCGAACGAAATATTAGTTTGTATCGGGCCAAATATATATCTAGTTTCCCTAACAAAATGTATTGTTGAGCAAACAAAATTTTAAAAGCAACAACATTTCTTTTGTTCGTCTAACAAAAAAAAAAAAAAAAAAAAAAAAAAAAAAAAAAAAAAAAAAAAAAAAACTGTCAACTGAATATTTTGTTTAATCAACTGTATACATTTGTTTTGCCACTCATTTAACTGTCTTCGTTCGAAAATACAGCTCGAGAGTTTATTTGTATTTTTCGTGACAATTAGGATAGTAACCGTGTTTCTTAGTGCATCTACTGATGCTTAACAATCGTATAAGCACATTAATAAAACAATGCAACAAGAAACTGACAGATTAAAGCTGTAAAACTTGAAATATTTGTTTGCACATGTTGCCCAATATTTGCAGTATATATATTTAAAAGCTTTCCGGTGTCATCAGTTGTCACCTTAGCTGAGATTACTGAGGCGTAGCGCTATGACGCATGTGATTTAGGTCCGGAACTTGTAAGTTTTTTTTATATGCCCAAACTGTTTAATGTACGTTTAGTTAAACATTCAGTTGCACCAACCAAATCTTACAGTTTGAGGCAACCGAATGAGAACAACAAAATAATTTGGTTTCAGCAGCAAAATATTTCATTGCTCCTATACACACAAATAATTAGGTTGCACCAAACAAATCTTGATTGATTCAGCAAAACCCTTTTCTCTGTGCACCGTAATTTTCACATAATCATGTAATAACATCAATTTATCAAATTTTGATTAATGTCCTAGTTGTTCGGATCAAAATTAATTATATGAAAACTATCGTCACTAGGACAGCTCTATCTCCACCCTCTCTCTCCCTCTCTTTCTCCCTCTATCTCGCCCTCTCTCTCTCTCTCTGAATGGTCAAAATTCCCACCTTGTAGGAAACCTTCCACTGAAAACTGTACACGACCAACTTACGAAATCGTGCTTGAAAACGTCCACCAGTCGAAAGTTTCCTTAGAACAGTCCATACCAGCGGTCATGCAAGCTTGCATGAAATCTTCCACGGAAACTTCCATTGTGGCACACGGTATTTGCAGTTTCCTGTCAGTAATTGTGTAGAGATCTTAGTCATGTTGAATGTGGCAATGTACAGGTACATTTTAATAATTTGAACAAAGTAGCGTCCTCTAGCTGGTTCGTCATTAACTGAAGCTTTTAAAATCAGTCTTGGAATAAATAAAATATCTGCTCGGGACTGCGTATGTTTCAACGTAATTACCAGCGACCTGCAAAATTCGGTTGTTGTTCGGAGACAGAATAGACTTTGAATACATGTGAGTGTTTCCACTTTTTTTGTCAATGGGAGTATAGTTTGTTCAGACACACTTCTGAGCCAGCTACAAACTACTGACGGTGGGATGATCCAATTACATGCAGTCTAGTCAGCAGAGAAACTGGTCCCTATGGCTACACTTGTATTTGTACAAGACAAAGATATTTTGTAACTCTACAAATCAATTAGAAGAGATTCCACAAAATGTAATTGTGGACTGTGCATAACTAATGCTGAACTTTAACTAGCAAGTGTTATACACACTCTGAGAATATTTAAAACATTGGTCTAGATGAATAATTTTGTATGTTTTCTAAAATAATGTGTTATAAATAACAAATATTTCAGATTTAAAGGCGACTAGTTACCAAATAATTGTTGGTAACAAGTACATAACGTGTTACTGTGTATAGACGAGTGTATCGCGCCTCCACGTATTAATGCGAACTTCGCAGGTCGCCAGTAATTACTGACTAGAGTAATTACTGTAGTAATTTCGGCAGAAATTTAGATGTCTTATTTTAGTGTCGATCGGGAGAACAACCAATGCGCAGAACGAAGGAGCCTCCTTCAACGTCGAACCAGCTAAAAGTGTGTGTGTTTCACAAAGCCAGCGTTTGTTGTTAAAAAAAAAAAAACAACACTTTAGAGTTGAGAGGTTTCGAGCGCCGGTAAGAATGAAGTGATGCGAGGATGGGGGTGTGCGGTGAATTAGAGTACGGAGGGGAGTAGGGAACAAGGAGAACCCCTAGAAAACCCCCTACTAACGACGACGTCCGGCACTTTTTCCACGCGCGAGAAACTGAGTGAGGCCGCTGGGGCTCGAACCCGGGTAGACTTGGTGTTAGGCGGGCAGTCTTGACGGCTGCACCACCGCCTCCCCCCTTTTTTTCCTTTATCTTCTAAATAAAAGTGTGCTCCTTTCTTATGTTCGTGTAGATTTTTGTATAATTATTCCTTCGACGTTTCATTCTTTTTAAGTATGTAACCTTTAAATAAAACAAACGTGAAAATCGAGCAGCGGAAGGGGGGGGGGGGGGGGGGGGGCTTTGTTTATGACCTGCAACCTGACAACAATCACTATGGTTTCTTGAATTTGTTTGCGAGCTCATTTTGTGTGGAAAAAAAAATAGTGAGGGGAAATGGTTCACGTAGCTTCTCCTCAAGTGTTCTTGTTTGTAACTTCCCCCGCCGCCAACACTAGCCAGCATTTTCTACATACGAAGTATATCTATGTAGTTCACCGACTTATATATCACAGCAATCTGTTGACATTTTCACCGCTTTAGTAATGTATTCTGTGCTTATACTCAGGCCGCGTCTGAAATAACAAATTCGTTATTATTTCGTAAGTTTCAGTTCGGACATTTTTGGCAACACATTTTTACATTAACAGTGTTTATTTTAATTAATTTATTTATTTATTTCGCCTTATTTTTCTATGGGCGCAGTTAAGGCATAATTTGCCTTCTCTACCACTGGACCCGTTGTACAAATACATACATCCTAATTAAAGTAAAAAAAAATAAAACTACATAAATCAATATTTCTAGCTGTCATAACTGGCAATGTACTGTTTACTACGCTAATATTACAATCCATAGTACAAATCTAACTATAAATATTTCAACATAATAATTTTACAATCACCACTGGAATGCTCGGATATGATAATAAATAAGAAAATAATAAATGATACAATTACAACTTTAAAAAGAAATTTTGTTGCGAAATATATAAACAAAGCAGAACACCCACTTGCTTTTTAAAACATACCTAATGTATTTTATGAACAGTTATTTGTTAAAAAAAAAAAACGGTTTAACTACGCATTCGCTTATGTGTTTTGAATTTCAAATCCTACGTGGCCCGGATTTTGTCATTTTGTATTTTTGCTAACATTCGCTAGATACAAAATACGAATTACCAAATACGTCACCATTTTTGTATATAAAATCGGGTCAGGTGATCATTTTGTCAACAAAATATGCCATTTCGGACACGGCCTCAGTTAGCGTGGGAATTTGTTCTTATTGTGACAGGTTTTGCGAGACCAAACCAGGTTGTTATAGACTCAGTGCAAATAAATAATCCCACCACTGCTTTTTGTGATACTGTTCCTTACTGTTTGCAGCCGTCGTAGCTAGTCGAGCTGGAATTATCCGTGTTTAAAAAATACATTTTTGCAATCTTAAGAGTTCTTTGACTTCAGTATGGGCATATCCCTTGTGAATTTATGACGTGAGCTAGAGAGCATGCCGTCACAAAAGAAATATTTTAGAAGTATGAAAGAAGATTTATCTTCCACACAATGGATCTACGAAAACTCGGGCTGTGTCCGAATTCGCTTGAAGGACATACTTATGCGTACATGTCCCGGAAGAGACGCCGAAAATGCTGCCCGAATTGCAAGTGAAGTATGCAAGTACACAAGTAAACGAAGTTGTAAACGTCTCATACTTGCGGAATATGTGCCGACATTTTGAGAAGCAATTTGTAGGTTACAATTGATTTCCGTCATAATTATTGTATTTAGAGTTTAATAGGGCAACATACTACATCGTAGACATGGAATTTCGAACTGAGTAAATAAGTATCGAAAGTTTCACCTTATAAAAGGTCCGAGCAATAAATTCGTATTTGGCCAATGTTCCTAACCTACAGAAGCTAAGATAAAAATAAAAAAAAAAACAATCCAAACTGCACTCACATACAATATTGCAAAACAATATGTTAATGTAAATCAAATTCAAATATTATTTAATACTTTATTTAACCCCTAAAACTTTCGGCAATGTTCAAATTCTTAGGCGGAATACATATATATTAAAAGTGGTTAGCTGGCTAATAACTGACACTGAAGCCTAAAAGACTGCCTGTTCGAATTCATCAAGTTTAGTGCCAAGGGTAAGTGAAGTATGCAAGGATCAGGGTGGCACAGACAGGAAAAACCTGGAAAACAGGGAAAAGTCAGGGAATTTCAAACAGCCAGCGAAAACATGGAAATGTCAGGGAATTTTCGCACACATCAAAATGTTTAGATTACTTTTAATTCTCCTGTGCAAAAATAAAATTGTTTGATTCCTACAGTTAGTGGCATTGTGAAAGTGACATTTGCTGAATGCTGGCTGGTGAGTTGGAGCACAAGTATTTGTAGCATACTTCAAACCGGAAACCATTCTTTGAAAGGCTCCTTATGGGGTGCCACAGAAGTGATATTTCATAAAACACGAAAATGTTTGTAAACTTCGTTGGAGTGATCGGGTACGACTGGTTGGCTCGGCCACAAATGGCTTTACACCTAGCTAGGGATCCTCGTCGCCTATTCTTCCTTAGCCTGGTTGACTTAGTGCCTTCCTTTATGCCATACACCCATAAGAGTGGTGCAAAGTGGCGAGCTATGAAGGCAGCTACTGCCTCAGAGTCCAACCTGAGCTCTCTCTCTCTCTCTCTCTCTCTCTCTCTCTCTCTATATATATATATATATATATATATATATATATATATATATATATATATATATATATATATATATATACACACACACATATATATAACCCAGCGCCAACTGCTCTCTGCAGTCTAACCCTCCGGGAATGAGCTCAAGCCGCCCGACAACTGGAGAGGCCTCACCTCCCAGTCACTCCACACTACCTTATCCAGCCTCCCTACAAGACCACCGGGAGCCATATCCAGTCGTTGTCAACTTCCGTCAGGGACTCCATGTACCACTGGGTATAGCGAACCCGTCGTTCCAGCCTAGCAGGACCAGCAGTCCTCCGCGGACTCTTACAGAGGCCGAGTCAGCAGCTACACCCACTCCGGGTAAACCAGTATTGTGGAGGACAGCTAAGCCGGTCGGGGTCCGGTTGGCTGCCAATAAAGTAAGCCCAGTCATATCGTCAGTCACCCTATATCTCGCGTCAACGTATTACACGAATCTTAAATTCCTCTCATTAAATGGATAGCTGCAAGAGTGTAAGTTCATAAACATTTATATTAGTTTGTGTGCAAGGCTTCAATTAGATGAAACTTAGAAACATGTGTTTTTATTTCATTACTATAGGTCGGGGATAACATTTGATAGACAGGGAAAACCTGGAAAAGTCAGGGAATTTAGTTTCATGTTTGCTTTAGCCACCCTGAGGATGCAAGTAAGCAAGTATGTACATGAACTCGGACACGTCCTAAGTGTCTGCGGATAATGTCTTGAACTAGAACATTTTTGAAGCCAGGTTTGTGGAATGTCACACACACATCTGATTGGCGGCGGTGCTGTGATTTCTGACCTTGGCAGATTATCTACGAATGACCTCAAGGACGTCGTCATCTTGCAATTTCTTTGTGTCATGAACCTTACGTAAAGTCGACCTTGAATGCGGTCGGTTCTGAGATTGCATGTTGTGTTTTCAGAACGCCGCCGCGTGAGATTAGGCCGGAGCACACGGCCCAGTCAGTGGCTATTAATATGATACTTGTATCGATTCTTTCCTTTCGATACCGGGTATTTTGGAATCGATTCTTTTATTTCAATACTTTACCAGTATCATATCAGTAAATTATTCAATACCGCTAGTTTTTTTTTCTAATTACTTCTAGCTGTTAATTTTGAACCATTTAAATTAAAGTGCCACAAAAATAATAAAGATGTGTTTTCCTCCATGAAAGAATTTGAAAAGAAGTATAAGTCAGTATTTTACCTGTCCTCTAATTAGAAAAATGCACAAATATAACTAATACTAACAAGTGTGGCGCTCTGTATTTTTTCAAAGCAAACAACAGATATAAATAAAAGGAAATACAAAATCTGTAGACACCTCGAAATGAGAGAACGATCAAAGTATTGGATTATTAGAAGTATTTATAAATATAAAAATATATTATGAAAATTGGAGACTGACAAATTAAATAAATAAAAATTTTTCTGGCATAAGTTATTCACGGTAAAATGAGCACTTTCGAAAGCCCTTCTTGAGATACTACTTGTAGGTACGTTGTGTATTCTTCCGCCACATGTAAGATTAACATTGTCATGGACCTCGTCACTTTATTAATGCCTCGGTCAAATGAAACGCCGCAATTATTAAGAAAATAAATACTTGAAAAAAAATCTGCTAATTTTTACACTACGATGCATTAAAAACACAAAGCGAAATAAATAATTTTAAATGATCATAAATGGTTACCTAACACCTTATTCGACGTTAATACATATGGAACTACTTTCTCCTCCATCGTTATCAACTTTACTGGGCGAATGCCACCCAGTACGCCCATTAAAATATATGCATGGAGGGCAGTGACTTTTTCAAACGTTAATTTATAAAGTGGTCAGTTTAACATGAACAGCCTTTACTTATGTGATGCCGGTATCGAAACCATTCTTTTGTCCCCAGTATCGATACTTTCATGGTATGACAACATCCCTAGCGACGAGCGGCAGTTGCAGCCACCTCACCGCGGACGAGGGAAAGTGCGTGCGAGTGTGCGTGAAGCTGGCCGCAGGGTCGACGAGGCGTAACTCAGCGCCAGGAATGCCGGCGAGCCCAGGCCCAGCCAACCGCTTGCCTGCCTGCCTGCCACTTTCTCTGTCTCTCTCTGTTGCGCAGTCTTCCTCCACTGCCTGGCTTGTCTGCCCTTCCCTCACGCCCCTTTTTCAACCACAACGTACATTCCTGCGGCAGCACAGTAGCTGTCCCCCCCCCCCCTTCCGTTGTCCAGCATCCACCTCGAATGCGCCCCGTGACCATAGCATTCCTCACCTGGGCTCAACTCATCTCTTTTCTTATCTGGTCTGTAGTGGCGGCCGAGCGGACTTCACGGGGAGTCAAGGCTGTGGCGCGCTCCGCGCTGTAGCGCCTCTCTTTCACTCTCAGATTAGCGAGGCCAGGTTTTCTGATACGTGAAGCACGACACCCATGTGATTTATAATAAAAAATGTTTAACTTCTGAACATGACAGTACTGTACATTATTGTGCTATTGTAATTTTTATTTCTTCAAATATTGTCTTGTTTCTAGTCCTGCTCAAGATGTGTACATAATATGAAACCACTGATAATTTTCAGATTTAATACTATTCTAGCTATCATATTTCTGTTTCGCCTCTTGTTAACCCTTCATTACCACACTATAAAAATCAGCACACAGTAACCACTCTGGGGTCATATAGATCCCAAATTTTTAAAATTCATAAAATTTTAGAAAAAATGGAAATTAATGTTTACTAAATACATTTTTTTTCCGTGCACTAACTATTAAAATGTATTATATAAATGTTCTATAATTTAATAAAACAAATAGCAATAAGCATATAAAAACAAAGTTGAGATGAAAAAGATTGTTTTTTTTTTTAATACTTGCAAATTCTTTTTTTGTGTTTAGTACTTGAAAGAAACAAACCAAAGCAAACATCACAGCCTGTCTTAGAAAGGTAGTTGAAATCAAGAAAATATCAAACATACGAATACCACAACAACCTATTCTTACATTGTTGTTGGAATTATGTCATATTCTAAGACAGGATAAAGTCTTTGTCGATGTATTCTTTATTCACTGCACTCCAAACAATGCAAAGAACGGCGCTCATCACACATAGGGCTTGCAGGATTCGTAGGTCAATTTTGTCTTGCGATCCTTGGCTCTTGGGCAGAAGTGGCACCTTTGTTTTTTGTCCAACGTAGCAGGCCTCACTGGAGTTTCAGATTGAATATGAAGTATGTTGGAGATCACTCGAAGATTCCTCCTCAGTGCTGGAATTCGAAGTCTGGATTGCAAGAATGGTGTGATGAGAGACATACCTAACTCTTGTAGGAAAATTCGTCGTTGCAATTTCTTATTCTCAGCCCTCAAGTTGTATAATACCATAGCATTGATAGCACCCTGGTCCATCATTCCATACCAGATCCTTAGTGGCCAACGACTGCAAACTCTGCATACAGTGTAGGTATGACATAACTTGTCAAAGGTGTCAGTTCCACCGTTAGTTGAATTATAGAAGACTATAACGTCTGGTTTTCCGGACTCTTCATCAATTGAAGCACTATAATGCACGGAAGAAAGAACCAGAACATATTTATTACTGGTTTTGCTCTTTTTGGCATAAGAGACCAATATCTTGTTTTCATAAAATGCAAAAGGTGATGGTCCTGTATCCTTTGCATGGAGAAATTATGGAGGAATCTCTGGTTTGTTACTTCTGAGTGTACCTGCCATTGTAAGATTGTACGTAGCGAGAATTTGCTGGAAAAGTTGCACAGAACAGAACCAGTTATCTACTGTAATGTTGCGTCCTGTTCCATGGATGGGCTCGCTAAGTTTCCTTACAGAGTATGTAGCTACCGGTTCTAACCTTTCCACAGTATTGTATGGCATTGACCACGTATGTGGTTCTTGCATCGTTCGTCATAACGATTTTCAGGCCATATTCATCAGGTTTTGATGCCATGTAAATGCGAAATCCAGTGTCCTTGAAATCCCATAAGTTACTCGTCAATTGTGCAGTACTTGAAATGTGTGTACAAATCCCTGAAATTTGCAACGAGCATTTCCCAAACATCTCTGACAGCTGCCATATTATCAGTTTCTGTCCTCTGCGGTCTCGTGGTTTTGTCATCAAAATACAAACAAGTTCCTAAAAATATGAATTGGTTTTCATTCATTGTTGCTCTGTAGACAGAGCTTCCAAACTCGTAAGACCATATCTCACATGTGTGCCTGTGACTATTCCTTTGCACACCTTCTAAGTAAAGTAGGCCTAAGAATGCTTGTAGCTCTTCAATTGTGCAGTCATGATGGTAGGTCTGAGGTTTAATGGCACCCTGTCTTTTTCTACATACTTCTTCATTAGTTCGGTGTAATACTTCATTCAAAATATTGCCAGTAATCAGTATTTTCCACGATTCTAAAGGAGTTGTTACGTCCTTAGCTGGCCCTCGGGCACCAGGCAAGTGAGTAACTAAATTTCTTCTGAGAGGTCTTCCTCCTCTCTGGGGTTCTCCAGTACTCCATTGATATCCTCGCTGACCTTGAACCGAAGCAATATTTCTGATCCTAGCTGCAGTTATAGGCCTATCGTCTGCATCTTCTTCGGCAACTTTAACTTCATCAGACTCCTCGGATTCTTCTACAATATAGTCGGGATCCTGATCTGAATCATTACCACCAAAAAGAGATTCTTCATCACTCTCACCTTCATCATCCAACAACAAAGATCGCATTTCGTCATCTTGAAATGGTGGATTATTTTTAGAACTAGAACTAGCCATTATGTAAATATTTGTGTGAAAACTGCACTCAAATAACGACAAAATAAATTATTGTATGTTAGAAACATGGCACGCACATACATACATGGTCACCACAGTGGGGTCTACGGAACCCCAAGAAGAATTCCAACGTCTCTGTAACAAGTAACTGAAGCACAATGTGGTGAATCTTCGGACAAACGTTTAGGGGGTGCTACCAACCGAATTTACACGTAGGAGTAAAATACCCTATACCTATATATATATATATATATATATATATATATATATATATATATATATATATATATATATATATATAGAAAAAATGTTTACATTAACCCTTCGTCACAACACTGGGGTCTGCCAGACCCCAGTAAAATTACTTTTAGCAACGCATATATATATATATATTATATATATATATATATATATATATATATATATATATATATATATGCGTTGCTAAAAGTAATTTTACTGGGGTCTGGCAGACCCCAGTGTTGTGACGAAGGGTTAATGTAAACATTTTTTCTTGTCCTTTCTGTTGACGTATGTGTACATTATGTTCTACCTGATTAAGTGTAAGAGAATGCTTTGAAGTCGTAACTTCACCAGTATAAATAAAGTCTAAATAAATAAATAATTTAAGCTATTATGGTCGAATAATTGTGAAGAGTACACTCTAAAAATATCTGCATGTAAATCAAAACCAATAGTACAGTTTTAATTGTTAAGTCAACAATCACTAGTACAACAGTTTTATTACATTTACATTTCTTTGGAATATATTTTTCATTTGATCGATTGTCATGCATAAAATGGTTATTTTGTAAAATCAGTTCATAAAAGTCACTGCATCTGTAAATTATATAAATTTCCAGTGTTTGTTTACGTGTAAACAGCAGCAGGACATTTCGCAGAACTCTTGGCTAAAGAAGGATATTTCATCACTTAATTTTGGCGTTTTGCATCCAGCAGAACAATGCTTGAAAAAAAAAAGACTGCGCTACGAAAAGCAGGGCGTTTGGTAACCATATCTTGGATATATTGCGGTGAAGCGTACATGGCGAGCTCTGTTGCTAGATGGCTACGCATCATCAACAGTCAATAAGTTACGCTGTGTTGAAAGAATGAGTACATAAATGCAAAAAATGCGCAACAACATCCTTTACATTTTATAGCAGTGCATGTATAAATATAAATGTATTTGATTAGGTAGCCAATGCGACGTTCTATAGGTCGCCTGGATCTCGTGAGGGGAGCACAAATCCTTAAGAAACCCCAAGTCGACGTTATACGGTCTTAGAAAACTTCCGGCATTTAAAGAAATTGTAACGAATTTTACAGCTTACAGATCTAGGAGTGAGTCTCCTTCAGTATATTCTTTATTGTACAACAATTATTCGCAGTTTTCAAATGGTTCTCATTATTGGTCCGGCATACGTATGAAAACAAAATAATATTTGAAATATGAGTACTGGTGTTCTCAACAGTACGTAAACACAGTGTGTGAGGGTTACTTTGTGGCAAGCTGGGATGACTTTGCGACACATAGGATAGTATTTCAGTGTGACGTTTCATAGGTAGGGACCTGCAAAGTTCGCGTTATTATTTGAGGACATGTTAAACCTAAAACATTTTCCTTTGATATACGTGTATCATTGGACCATTCTTTATTTGGCACGCCCCTGATAACCGTGCACCAATAAATTCGCTTCACAATTGTGTGCCCCAATCACGTGCGGTTCACTCAGAAAGTGCTCGACTTAACATTTATGCAGCAACCAATGGAGAAATGACGCCGGTTCAGTGTTGCAAAGTTACCCACCCTGTGGCAGAGTAACCCCGTCGCTAACGAGACCCCTCTAAACCTGATGAGCATCTCGCCCCGGTTTGCGCTTGTGGCAGGAAGTGTCGGGAAGGTGTTGACGTACGCCTGAGGTCGTGTTTCAACTGACACTTTGTGTTAACAGAATGGTCACGTGAGTCGGCTTCTCTACAAAGTCCACGACTTATTTTTGTAGTTTACATTTTGCGTTCTGTCAACTTCGTAGCTGGCTGTTACTAAAACACAAATTATTAAATCCCGGCCATATTCGTTTCGCCTGTTTGAAACGTTTAAATACACGAATAGGCGAGGTTGTTGGAATAAGCAATTGTGTATTGTATTCACAATAATTTGTTTCGCAAAGCAAGTTGTTTAAATATTCAGGAAATATGTATTTTTATATCATACCGTTTTTATTAAATAACAATTTCACATCTCATGTGTTTTGTATTGTTTATTTTAAATTCTAAACGCCCCTCTTAACAATTTTTCGGGAATACTTAACATTTATTTTAAGATTTCGTGGACTTTTTATTTTTGGAATAATGATAACACGAAAATAATAGTAGCATAGCGTGCTAGACGGTTGAACGCAGTGGAACCTTACAAAATCTCAAATACAAATTACGGGAAACGAAACTGGAGACCAACTGGAACAGGGCTGGCCGAGGGAACGCGTAATCGTGTGAAGTCGCCTTCAGACGAAAAAGCCAGGTAGCTGGCGGCCAGGTATTCCTAGTCAGTGCTGGCTCGGCGGGATTTTCTAGGGAATGGGCCCCGTAGTGGGGCCTGTCCTTCGTGTGGAAAAGGAGGGGGGGGGGGTAAAGCTCTGGACCTGGAATGCGTCCCCTGGAGGCGTACATCTCCGTTCTTCTTCCACTCACATAAGGCAGCGTATAGAACACGGATAAACTGGGCGGAGAAGAGAAAACAATATTCATGGCCATTCTTTGCTACTAAAACAGATTGGAAGCCTTTTCTTGAGCGCTGTGAAATAAAATAAAAAGAACGTGTCGTGGCAGAAGCTGGAGAAGGGAAAGGGGGCACGGGAGAGGACGGGGCAGAACTAGATGACCGAAGAGGCACCAACACAAGTGCCCTTTTCCGTACCGTTGTCATGTCTTCGGTATTCAACAAATTTTACTGCCTTTATTTGATGCTCACAAAACATTAGGTAAAATTTCTGTAATCAAGTTATAAGGATTGGAGTCATAAAAAAATAGGACAAAAGCATATCTTCCTATCTTCTCTTATCGTGTCTTTGGCGTGTGGATGCCTTTATGACAATAACATAGCAAAGTAAAACATCGATTGTTCTTGTAACAAATCATGCATTAATTCCTTTTGTTATGCCTGATTTTATTTTATAGATGGAGAATACCTGTTCGTCGATCCTGAGAATAAACTTTCAAAATACGGGCCGAAAAATTGGAAGTCTTCGTCGTCCTACGTGAGTATACACAACATGTCGGCTTTGCTGACTGGAGAGTATATTTACTACTATTAGTTTTTGTTACGATTAATTTTCTATGCATTCAGGTTTAGTGGCAACCTTGTCTGTGTCAGTTATCATCAGATTACGTGCCTCAATCAAACATCGTATGCTCAATATATATTTATGCAGAATACGGCAGCGAAATGAAAATAGTTAAGCTTAAACTGAAAACCAATAAGTATCTCTCACAAACTGGAAAATTTATACTCGGAGATGTTAGCATCTTCTTGAACCCTTCGAGGGGCGATAGTTTTTGCTGCGAAAGTTTAGTCGGCCGTGGGAACTGTGGTGTCATTTAGGCAGCGCATTTACCTTTTTAACCAGACACGTATAGGCTGTTCACGGTAAATTGAGCACTTTTTAGGCCCTTCTCATTTTTTCCTTTCATCCAATTTCCATCTTCCTGCTGCTTTTTAATGCAAACATTTCAGTGTTATCAATAGACACAGTGCATACATTTCTCCACCCTCAAAATTTAATGCCTGAGGCTGCAATAAGATATATTTATTATTGGTTAATACCTGCTGAGAGGGCCTTAAAAAGTGCTCACTTTACCGTGGACAGCTTATAGCAATACTTTCGTGAGTGGAGACTCGTGTGGTGTTGGAGTTTCTGAGAATGTTGCGACCTACAATACCCCCCTCCCTCGATTCTCTGCTATACCCTAGTATGCCCTTTTGTGTTACCAGAATTTTTTTCCTCTGGAAAGCAAACATTACCGGGGTGGCATGTTAACGAAATCTAGCCATAGTCCTCCCCCTCTCTCCTCGTACAGGAAGTGAACCTTAACTAAATTTCAGCTTAGACAGGCTATTTTTAGACACACGGTTTGATAGAGCACTATTCGTAATATGGCCTTGATCATTGTGTGATACATTTTCTGTCGCTAATTGTTTTATCGCCCCAGTGTTTTTTTTCCAACTAAGAGGCCATTGACAGTGTTAAATTTTACATATGGTGGAAGGATACAGAATGAGAATAAAAGTAGATCGCAGGCATCTAACACGCACGCCTAAGGCCTCATCGCTCCTACGCGCATGGCGTGCAGTGTTTCCGTCGTGACACTGTACTGTACAAAATTAGATCTGTAACACAGGGGTTTTACTATACCCTACGCGATGAAAGACCACCGATTAAACTACGTCCGTGTCTTTGTGCTTTTCTTTTGCCGATTAAGGCAACTACATAGGCAAGTTTTAAAAATGCGATATTTGACCATTTTCACATTTTTTTCCTCCAAGATAAAAAAGTAACAAATAGGGGCATAGATAGTTGCTATTTAATCTTTTCTGACAAAAAGTCGTATTTCCGACGCGCAAACAACGATCTCACAGAAAACGTTTCAGTACATAGGACTGTTAATAAGCACGGTTGCAGTGAGTGTGGGCTGGGCGTCGCGCAGGGAGGGCGTCGCGCAGGCAGGGGCCCAGCGCGCCTCGACGTACCTCGGCCGGTTGACGCACCGCGGCGCGCGCGTCACATTCGTTGCGCAAGCCCCTAAGAGAGCGCAGTCGGCGACGACATTCCAAGCCACAAGGTAGTAATTTACCTCGCGGTCCGTGCTTTCGTCTTGTTACGAGTGATATCGTGGCCACATACCGTTCCCCCCTCCCTCCAACACACTCTTGGACCGGCGCTACAACGCTGGAGCGGACTTTACGATAATGGCGGGCGATAGCTGCTTGAATTGTGTGTGGCATATAGCCGCCGCCGCAACATCATGACAAGATTCCTCTTATTGTGTTACATAAAGTCGAGATGTTAATGGCGCTCCTTTGCCTAATTCATTCGCTTGAACTTTCTCGCCAGAATTTGTCGCCCTGCGTTTTTTACGCGTGTTCGTTAAATGTAATTTTCTTGCTCTTGGGCGCACGTTTAAATTTTCTGACCGTCCCCCTTCTTTCTTGCAAACTTATTATTTTTTCCCTGCCGCCAGGTAATTCTGTTCGATAAATTCTTTAGCGTGGTAAGGCCTTGTCGACTTCACAGCGGCAGGACTTTATGTCCACATCTTTGGACTCCGGCGATAAAGCGCGTACTTTTTATATCGTCTGCCGTGAAATTGTACGCACAAGTGTTCGTAGTTCCCCGTCAGAAGCCAGATCACTGGCAGAACGCCGCGCCTACTATGCAGTCTGCATTATCAACAAGTGACACTTTCTGTTGTTAGAGGCTGCGCGCGTCAGAGACAAAGACACTTTAATTTCACTCTGTACACACAGTTCATAGTACAAACGTAACACCCGCGCGAGGTTCATGATACAGAACCAACGTGGATTGTTCTGAGCCGAACCGCCTGAGTTGTCCTTGCCGTGCGACAAACTGACATGCATGAGGTGAGGTGGAGTATTCACAGGTTGAATATGGGGGAAGAAAAATAAGTTTCCCACTAATTCATAGCATTAGGATATGTTAACTGCTCCGTCTAAAGTGCTATACTGCACGAGGTTTTATGATTATGCAACCTAAGTAATGGCGTGTTGATTATATTCGTAGACCAGCATTCAGTGTACTTTTTGGGTCATAATGTTCTGAAGGCCATCATGAGAATAAAATTTGATTCATGTAACTTGTCATGAACTGTACTTATGTTATCCTGTACAAACTAGGTGATCATTGTAAATCAGTAGTATAAACAAATTTTTATCATATACAGTATATATGTGATAGTATGCAATACTTTTAAAATTTTGAACCATGTGTCCTCTGAGTGAACAAATTAACTAGGCTGTTGTCCTATGTAGGGTCTACAACATGTAATATTAACTAGACTGTTGTCCTACATAGGTTCTACTATTTGTGACATTACAGTTTGATGAATGAAACTCCAAATGACTAACTACTACAGGTCATGTAAAAATAGTAAACAGAAAAATTTTTCTTCAACTTTAGCAGTTGCATGGCATTTAAAAACTAGCATGTTGTAACAAAATGTTCATCAGTACCACCACTTTTCTTGATTTAAATTTTTGAAACATAAGTACCCCTAGGTTTAAACATACTCAATTTTATTTTTAATTATTTGTGGTGTAAATTTTGACAAAATAATTAATTATTACATATTTAATCACATAGCTAACACCTAAAAAAGTTCATGCAATGTGGTAGAAGATTAATGTGCCAGTTTGCACAGCATAAAACTGTCCTTAAGAAAAATAATAGTGAATGTTAAATATATTGATTAATTTATTAAATCTTTTCACATTTATATGGCCACTGAACCTTTTGTGCATAATAGTGCAGCCAACACAATGTACCTATCTGCAGTGATCCTAATGACATAACAAAAGTTTGATGTTTTATTTCCAGGGACTGGACAGTGCTTTTAAACCAACACTTGTTCTGTATTTTCGAGTAGAATTTTACGTGGATTCCCCACTGTTCCTAAGGTTAGTACTGGGCTTTGATATGGTCAGAGATGTGCAAAATTCACATTATTATTTGAGGACAGAACAGACTTCAAAAACATGTGCGTTTGTATTGTTCCTGTCATTTGGACTACAGTTTTTTTGACATGCCCTGGGTGGCTTTCAACCAATTAGAAACAAGTAATGATAGATAGCCCCACCAAGTCAAAAGGAAATAGGGGTTCTGACTTTTGCAGAAGCCAATGAACAAATAACACCCACACAAATGTAGGCCTCTATAGGATTGTGAAGTCTAGTGTATTGCCAGATAATAACATGAATTTTGCAGGTCCCTAGGTGTGGTAAATTGATACATTCTAAGAAGTGTATACAGTGGAATTGTTTTGTAAATTATTTTGATGTAATTAATTTGTATGTTAGTTTTTGCTCACTGTGTTTCTCTCAGTTAAACAACTTACTGCTGATGCCATTTATCTAAATATTATGTTAGCTTAATGGGCTGCATAACTCTACATTTTAATGTTGCTTTTGTACCTACTAAACGTGAGATGTTATAATTGCTGGTCGAGGCTCTTCTCTTGACAGTATGTGCATTTAAGTACAGTAAAATTTTCCTTTACATTGCCAATTTCTAACAGTCTTTTGAAACTGTGGTCTGTTGTAGTTTCGTTAACAATTTTTACGTATTTTAGCATCACTGGTTACCCTATCCTTACCAGCAAGGTGATAAACAGGTGGAAAAACCGGTTCACAGAAACAGGCGGCTGAACATTTGGCACTAGTTGGAGATGTTTGGGAAACTGTTAACAGCGACATCTCAAGAGCAACACCAGAATGCATGAGCAGGGGAAATGGGAGACCCCTGAGAATACTTGCAGACCAGCGGCATCGCCTGGCATATTTCCCACATGTGAAAATCCAGGAGTGACTCCACAGAGCATTGAACTCATTTTGTCTAGTTGGGAGGCGAGCGTTCTAGCTGCTATCCGTACCGCGCATGGCCCCTGTTTGGTAGGGGAACTGTGAGAGTGGGCTGGTTGCAGGGACGAAGTGACGAGACACCACTACTACCTGCAGCTGCGCCACAATGTGTTGTGCAGAGGACTGCTGCATGCGTGTGCCACCGAGGAGCTGCTGTATCTGCTGGCCGGCTACGCTCTGCAGGCCGACCTGGGAGACCATCAGGTGGAGACTCATGCGGGAGCCTACTTCCAGCCTGCCGAGTACTTCCCCACCCAGGTACCCGTCCACATCTACAGCATTGGTCGACATGATGGAATATCCTTCCCAAAGGAAATTGTCCTCATGATATTTTTTGTCATTGTAAATAGAACTCAATCTACATTAAAACCCCCTTTTACAAACTTCTCAAGAGACCGGGGAAAAAATGCTCTACACTGTAGGAAAGTTTAAAAATTAAGGCAATTTTTTCTGTGTGAGCATTATGAGAAGCCAAGAAAAGTGTAAAAATCAGGGTTGTGAAAATGTGATTTCAGTGTATAACTAAAAATTTAAACTAAAGGGCCTTTGTGCTTAAGAAAGACTCCAGTTTTGCAGTTTAAAATGTGTCTCTTGTAACATTTTTCGGAAATTAAATGTAACTTAATCCCAAAATTTTTTTTAGCTAAACACTTGTTGAAATTTTGAGACTGTGCAGAAACACACAGCATCGATAGAGACAGGAAACTGGTAGAACCACAAATGTGAGTTATTAACAAACTGTTGAAAAACACAAAGAATCTTAAAGAGGTAGAATAACACATTTGAGAAATAGAAAATAACATTTGAATTAGCAGTAAAATGTTGTTCAAAAACAATTTTGAATAAAATCTAAAAATATTGAGTTGAAATAAGTTTATGTGTATCCTACAATGTTTATTAAATATACAAATGTCAATGTTCAATAATATTAGGCAAAACCAATTTTAGATAGTACCTTTTATTTAAATGTAAAGCACATTCAATGAGTGGTACTAGTAGTAACTACAAAAATTAATGCTGTCGCTGCATAAATTTAAAAATGAATAAATAAAGAAATAAAAAGATTGGTGCTTTCTAACAAAAAATTATTAATGATGTGCTAATGGTTGCAAAGAAAGATAAAGCATCAAATGTCATAAATTATTTTTTCCCTGAAATGTCGTGATCCAGGAGTAATATACTCACTTTCATATAACTTCAGTAAAATTTGACAGTTCTCGCAAATAGGTACGGTCAAAAAATATCCCTCCGCCACAGATGTTCTGTCGGTGAAGAAAACGATCTTTGTAAACAGTCTCTATGAATTCAATGGCAGACATTGAAAGACTGAAAACTTAAGTCCAATACTTGGGCTCCTATAGCTAGTTGCCATTCCCACCTTTTTTTATTTTTGTTATGACCAAGTAATATACTAGTTATGTTTATGTTGAACAGACAAATGAATGGAAGAACATTAATGTGGCAGTGAAAGTGAATCTTGATGCCTTAAAAAGATTGGACAAGTGAAAAAGTGTTAATAATAACTCGACACCTCCGTAGCTCATATTGATTGAGTTTCGTAGGTTCTGCTGTACCTGTATTACTGTCTTAAAAGTTTTTTTTTTGCTCGGGTATGTATGTAAACAACCTCTTGACTACCCAGTGTTGATTACATACACAGTTATGCATATCATACAATATATTTGAGCCAGCATTGAGTATTTGCTGCACCTTAGTTGTGCAAACCATGATGTAGATAAAAAACCATATAGATGTTTGTTACCTGATGGTTGCAGATGCTGTGTGGGGAGGAGCAGATGCTATTGGCAGCAGCAACGGCACTGCACAGAGACAACCACGGGATGGATAAGGCACAGGCAGAGCTGCAATACATACGGGATGCATCATCGGCGGAGGTGTCCCCCCTGTCTCACAACTCCCACATTTATCGACTCAAACATAAGAAGCAAGAGGTGGGCCAGGGTTCTGTGTGGCTGTCCATCTGCGCCAAGGGCATTGAGATATACGAGGTCAGTTTCTACTCAGGATGTCTTCTACCATTGGTGTTGTATCAACAGAGGTTTTTCTTCCAGAGAATTTATACCAGATGTCAAATTCTCTATCTCGCAAGCATTGTACATGAGCAATTTAAAATTTGAAAGTTAAGGTCGCAAGTAGGCCGCTAGGCGACCAAAATTATATAAAAAGATAGGGATAGTACTCGCAGAGTTGTACTCGTCTACAGGCACACACACACACAAAGTAGATACATTTTTCACGTGATTGCGAAACCTCGTTAAAAAATGTGTTGTCCTACTTTGTGTGTGTGTGCGCCTGTCAACGAGTACTACTCTGTGAGTACTCGGAATTCCTATCTTTTTGTATAATTTTGATTTAAAATTTGTGTAAATTTTATAAGTTACCTAATTTATGGCAGGTTTTTAAAAAAACTAGTGTACTAGTGTATTTTTGTTACAGGAAAACTCAACGAAAACTCTGACAGCAACATTTTTGTGGAACAACATCGGGAAGCTCTGCTTTGATGTAAGTTTTTTTTATGACCTTGCCCTACAGTTTTCTTTTTTTCACTTTTGCAAAGCATAGGTGTGTAGTTTGTGATTGTAAATGACCTGTAAGTCTATAGTAATAACATTTACATACTTTGCCTGCCGTAATTTAAGGTAGCAGGTAACTAACTAATTTTTTGAGAAACTTCTTCCAACTTTTAAATATTTTTGTCAAGAGTTTTTTTGTATGATTTTCTTCAATTTTGTCTGCGCAATGAATGAGCAGAGTCCGATGGAATCAACATGCTCTTGCTCTCTTTTTACATGTGGGTGTTTTATACCCCTCACAGCACTATGGCAGATTCAGTTGTCTCCAAGATGTCACATACTCACATGGCAATGGTTTCTTCCCATCCCTGACCTGACTCACTTCTCAGCACTAGGTACTCAAATGGTTCAGTGTTCAGAGCACGTTACAGTTAGCGAGGTCTTACTGTCCCTAGCTTTCTGATGTAACTATGCAGTGTAGAACACAGCCAGTAATAACATACACCCATCATTAAATATTCTTAGTCACTATCTACAACTGAAACACTTGCATATGACAAGAATCTTCTTTTTTCTTTCCACTTGTTTTGACAAAGTGCAACTGTTCTGTCAATTAGTAAAAAATCTACAGACCGTTCATGTGCCATATACTGAGTCAGAACCAATATGTATGTCAACTGATTCAGATACATGAGTATGTATTTGGAAATTATTTGGCAACATACCAAATGAGTGGACAGCCACTGAAGAAGCAGGTGTGAAACTTCTTTTTATATTAAACTGACAATTAATAGAAAAGATACATCTGGTGTGAAAAATCACGGGTTAAAATTTGTATGCTAACATTTGTAACGTACAGTAGATTGAAACTATATGCCTGTTCATATGTTACAAGTCAGAGTTTTATACTGGAAACATAACCACAGAAAAAAGTTTCTTATTTTGAAACCAAACATATACGGTTTTATTATGCTTTTATAAATGATGGAGCCAGGGTATAGTATGTAGTTTTTAAAATCTGCAGTAAAAGTACTGTGTAAAGTATACGTATTCACACAGATATAGGACAACTGCTAAAATGAGATGATATCCCACACATTTATACGTATTTTGGTCTACAGGAAAAATACGCTATCTGTTCAAAAGTATTAGAAAACACATACAAAACTGTCCTACAAGTGTCCCTCGGATATACTGCTCACTGACGGACATTAATAAAAAGTGAACCCTATGGGGGAGGCTGTCGACCAGGTGTTGGATGTCTTCGTGAGAATGGCTGACCAGTGCTGTAGCAAGATTAGTAATTGATGTGAGTTGTTGCAGTCTGGCGCGCACTCACTATTCGAGTTTATCCCAGGGGTGTTTGATGGGAATGAGTCTAGGGTTCTGGGATGGCCAGTCCATTTCTGTAACCTTATTGTAAGGGTGTGAAAATATTAAAAAATGTGAATATTTGTGCGAATAAATATCTTATTTGATTCATATTCAAAACAAAATTTGAAAATTACAAATAATGAAAGTTTTCAAATATGTTTAGTTCATTAATTCAATTAATGTAACTGAGGAAAGAAATGGAATATTCCTAAATGCAGCTTAATGGTTGATAACTAGGGATGGACAGATACCAATAACAATACATCTGCCGATTATAACAAAATCGGTTTCTGTTACAAACGGCTATGGTCCAACCAATTCATTTCATCAACCCAAATGATTCAACCATCATGGAAATTGTCGCACTTTGTTATCTTGCGGGACATGTTTTCACAAACAAAAATTTTATTTTTGCAACTGAAAAACTATTGTCTTAATTTTATTTTTATCTTTTAGTAACTGATGATTCAAAATTAAACGGAAACTGATATGGCTGGCTTTGATGTTGCTACGTTGTTAACTCTGTATAAGCCATACCATACCTGGTGAAATCGTAAAATAAACTGTATTTAATACTGGTATTTTCTTTTCAGTTAGATACAATTCATTTGTAAAAAAAATGTTTTACCACTATAACATTCATTGTCGTACATTTTCATTCACGTAAACGTCAACTGTATATTGATGTATCACTCTCATATCGTATATCAATATTTTGTTCACAGCATGACACAATTCATAAATTGATTAGTTGGAAGGTCGAATGTTGATATGAGCTGAACCGCTATGCCAGTGGTGGTCATTCAATGGCAGAATTATAACTATGTGTTTTTTATTTATAAAGGAACATCTCTAACCAAAAGTGTTGGCAATATGATGAAAGGAAGTAGTACGTAAAAGCAGATAAAATAATTTACGCACAACACGCATGCTGTATTTATAAACACTGCAGTCTTTACTCATCTTCTGTGTTTTATGGTAGTGTTCTTGACAAATGCGGCATTTGCAACTATTGGGTGAGGTTGGTGCTGCTTATGTAGCGAAGCCGGATAAGAATGCCAAAAATAGTTACTGTTTTAGATTGTGCCCCGGAGTTTGACAAAGGGAGTTTTTTTTGTATAAACTGACCAAAGTGCTAAACTGCAATGTAAACACAAACAGTTAAGTTTGGGGGTATTTAAAATATACTAGGACGCTATATCAATAACTACAAATTATATAATTTTTATTGGTATTATAGGCAGGATTGTCCACAAAGTATCGGTATCTGTAATATTGGCAAAATGGGGTTGGGCCCATCTCTATTGATAACCTTTCATTATTCTTAGCATGCCTAATAAGGGGGGGGGGGGGGGGTTGTGTGTGTGTGTGTGTGTGTGTGTGTATATATATATATATTCAGGATGCATGCCTATTACATGTAACAATTATGGGGAAATAAAGTTTGTAGAGTATAACATGCATTTATTTCACTACAAGACAAAATTAACCTCATAAAGCTTCATTGCGCAGTGTTACATGTAAAGACAAATAATACTGTAAGGACAGAATGCCAGTTTACCACAATGTGCAGAAACTAAACAAAACAAAAAAGTCCAGACAGCAATCACTAGTTTGCACATTTGGATATATATGACGACTATTTTCTCACTGCATTGTGTGTGTATGGGGAAATTAATAGGCCCCCCTGTTTTCCGATGTAAGAAGTTCACAAAATGCTACTCCTTGTGCCAGTGGAGAGTTAGTCATTCCCCACATGACTGTGCTGCATGTTTTGTGATGGCGTTTGTTATTCAGACCATATGGGGTTGAGTTCATCTTTCTACGCCAAGGTGAAAAATGACGTGTGGCATTTTGTGAATACAGTACTGAAAAGGAAATGGAAGATGACGCTTTTCTTTCATGCTTAGTATTCAGTGACGTGGCCATGTTTTCATGTTTTATCTCAGTGGTACAATAAACTGCCACAACGTATGGATATGGGGATCGCAGCAGCTACATGCCATATTGAGCATGAGAGAGACTCCCCTAAAGTGAATGTGTTATCCGCCATTTCCAGAGAAATTGTCTATGCCCTATTATTTTTTCCAGAAAATACTGTTACAGCAATCTCATACCTTTGAATGTCATTGCTTAAGATTGATTTCACCATGCAAGATAACAATAGTTTGTCGAAATTAACTGACAAATAATCTCGATTAGCTGTATTTTATGTTTCACTACGCACATTATCTCAACTTCCTGTATATCTAGGTCAAATATTTGAACTGCCAAATCAGGTGGCTAGTCTCATTATCGGGATTAAGCTGTAAAACATAAACAAATACATTAGACTACTTGCAAAGAAATTTGGAAAGTGGAAGAGAATTAATATTTGTAGATGAATAGCAGAACATTAAACAGTAATAAACATATAATCTGGAAATGGTAGTAAAATTAATGTGAGTATTCAGGAAAATGTTTATGTATAGAAAGTAGTTCAGGAAACAGTAATTGCAGTGTTATCTGTTTTCTATAAAACACTTCTAATAAATTTTCATATAAATTTATATTTGCCAGATTCTTGTAGTTAAGTTTATTCTCTGCATATGATTCAATAAACAATAATGCATTCAATTTGAGGTTACGAAATCAGGCCTGGACGTAAAACACGGAAAAGTTCAAAATTTCGAAAAATAATCAAATTTATGAGCTACACAACAAACTATAATTCAGCTGCAAAAATAACGGTAACTTATGAAACAAAATCCTGTACTCTCAGTAGTTTAATTTTTACTGTATGTTTATTCCAGCATGTTTGCCTGAATAAGTATATTTCTTTAAATAAGTACTATTCGCTCTTTAGAACAGTATGTTCTAAGGAAAATAACATTTAATCTATTCATAATATTACATATTGTGTTGTTAAAACATTTCGAAAAATGCAATTTTTCGCCTATTTTAGATTATGCTGATACTGTCTGTTACTACCTCTAACAAACAGTTTTTTCTATGTAATACATATTTGTTTTGTTGCTTTTTGTTGTGAAAATACCATCTCTACTACTAAAAAATATTCACTTTATTAAATGTAAAATACCAAATATTTTCTGTTGACTGAGTCAGCGAAGTAGAACATTGCGATTAAGTCAGAAATCTAGATAATTTTAAGGAGATATCTGAACTGAGGATAATATGTGGTGAAACATGCTCAACGTTATTTAGATTAAAATCAAAGTTAAACCTCTCATCTGGATAAAATTATCTCGATCAGGGTTGCTACTGGTCTGGAAAACAGGGAAATGTCAGGGAATTTGAAAACTATCATGGAAATCAGGGAATTTAAAATAAATTAGCTAAATGTCAGGGAATTCTGTGATATGCATGATATATTTGGCAGTTCTGTCATCATTCGTGAACCACTGCCAGAATCATATAAAATTGTTTTAATGATTGTGGACTAAATGCTCAGGCATTTTTCTTTGCAGTGTATGTGATGAGCAATTTTGTAAGATCAGAGAGGTATTTTATCGTAAAAGTGTGTTATAATGCAAATGCGCCAATCCTTTCAGGAAAAAAAGTTAGAAAAAGGCTAAGGGAAAAAAAAATGTTTTTGTCTGGAAATCAGGGAATTTTCCAATGGAAAAAAGGTGACGATCCTGTAAATATTCAGAAAAGTTATCTTCTTATCGTGAAACCAGCCCGTAACTGGCTTTTTCCGCAGCTATTGGCAAATTCTGCTATTGCATTGGCACGTGCAAGTTTGAACATTCCTGAACAATGAGCTTCTGCACTGATGGATCAGCTGTCGGGGACCTGCTGATTAGGTATTACACCACTGGCCACCATGGTCTTCTGATCTCACTGTCTGTAAATTTTTCTTGTGAGAGTTTGTGAAGGATTCAGTTTTTGTGCACATTTGTGATAATTGTAAGCAAAAGTTAATTACCAGACATGTATTTCCCTCTTCACTGCATGGTTCTCTATTTCTTAGTTTAAATGACACATCCAGCCTTTTGAAATTGGATTAATCTTTTTGAAACATCCTGTATTTTGTAGATTCCTCCATTTTGAATGTCACATAACCACTGGCATAAAAATGCATTATTGCACTTTTTATACCTTATGTTTTCATTCATACTTTATAGTTGTAACTGGAAATTATTTGGTGTTGTGTTTATTTTCACGAAAAGTAATAAGAAATATGCATGTTAAACTTGTTTCGAACAACTTTCACCAGATGATCACTCTTACATTAATACTGTTTAATACATAAAATTTCCAAAATATTTGCAAATTATTTGGTACGCATAAATATTTCTAAATATGTATTTAATTAATAGGTACCTAATCAATTTGCAGTGAATAAATAATATTTGGAAAGCCCTTTCCTACTGTCAAAAAACTACACACAAACAGACCTTGCTTTATGGCAGGGATCACTGTCATGCTGAAACACAGTTACTATCTCTGAACTGATCTTCTACTGTACACGACATGCAGCTGGTCAAAATGTCATCATAGCTTTTTGTCTTGAGCATGTCCTGTAGTATTAGGAGAGAACCAAATCCCATATATGAAAAAGACCTCCACATTGTCACCCCACCTTCACCAAATTTCACTGTGGGGACTATACAAGCCAGCAAGTATCACTCACCTAACATTTGCCTCACCGAAAACCTCTCATTGGATTGCTACATGGTATACTGTAGTGTGATTCATCACTCCAAATAATGTGTCTGCAGTTCAAATTCCAATGGTGGTGCTTTTTATACCACCGATTGCAGTGAACTGTGCAATTTATGGGTTTGTGCCTGAGCTTTGAATCCCAGTCCTTTGAGAATGTGAGGTGGGAATTCCCACCTCACATTCATGGTACTAACTGCACAATTAGTGGCACTGTAATTCAGCAGGATTATTTTGTACTGGCACTAAAAATGATCATATTCTTTGCAGTTGATAACATGCTGAATTTACTTACCATCAAAAGCATTTTAATTTAGACACCTAAAGGAGTCACATTTTTCTTTGCCCATTCTTGTACTTTATCTAATTACAAAGAATAAATGTAATATTTTCAAAACTTTAATTTTTAAGTGTCTACTACTGTGATGAAACATATCACTTGCTGTTGCTTCTATTCAAGCTGAAATATTGACCTCTAATTTTGTGGTGCGCAAAAATAAGAAAAATGCTCAGTTTCTTGGAAGTTAAAATTGGAATAAAACAGCCTTATATTCTGTTTAATACATTATAATAATTTTAAATATTAAAATTGGAAGTTTGTCAATCACTTTTGCAGTTTTTGTATTGTATATGAAATGTTTGGATGTAAACAAATAATTAGATTTCATAATTTTTGTTTTGGTGTTTAGGTACTGAAATTTAGCAATTTCATAATATTTTGTTACAGTGTCAAGGCACTATAAAGCAAATTAAACAGTTTGCTGATGATTTTGTAAAAAGGAAATAAAATGTGTATTGTGCAGAGAAAGAAGTTTGAAATCAGGGCTAACAACTCACCTACTGGTGAAAAGTTTACGTATTTCACCAGTAATGATGAGAAGAGTAAGCACCTGCTGTTCTTGTGTCGAGTCACGCACCAGTTTAGCATGGCCATTCAACCACGCATGTCCGAAGTTCGTCGCAGGGAAGAAGAAGGTGTGTTCAGTCTTACTTTTTTGTCTGCTGTGTAAGCTTGTGTATATTAAGGGGCATGTCCACCTGCCTGGAGCATTTTTCCATGTTTGGGGTCGAGAAGTGTGGGAGCAATAAGGGCGGCACTGCCTCGCGCTACAAGTGCACCATCGCCACTACGTACAAGGAGCTCTGAATTGGTATGCAGTGTTCTCGTGCTGCGTGCGTGTACCTACGGGACTTTCAGCCATGACCTTATAATTCTATTGGTGGAAAAGTCTGTAGTAATGTTCAATGCATGCCCCTCGATTATTTATGTGTGTATATAACGCATATGTTTTGAGCTACAACGCTTTGAAAAAGCCATTTTTAGCTATGTTGGAGTGCTCTGAAATTGTGTTTCTAATGTGCGGGACATCTGGAATTAACTAATAGACGTAGTCTGAAGTGTGCATTCTTTCAATAGACTAGCACATTGGGCACACGTTTAGTAGTTTCGTAAAAAAAAATAAAATCTGTTTATTGAACATGCTGCAACACATTTTGAACGCCGGACAGGTAGGCAAGCCCCTTAATGAAAATAAAAATAAATTTTCTAATATCTTTGAATTTACACAAAAATACCAAAATGCCAAGATCACATTTATCTGCTTTTGGAGTGGTAATAATGTGTATGATGAAGGTATATAGATAGGTACGTACATAGAACTTGTTTTTTTTTTGTTGATGGGGCCATTAAGAGGTGGAACAGGTGAGGCAGGAATTGGCAATGGGGGGTGTAAAGGAACCATCATAAGGTGTGTAGAGCTCTAGCAAAAAACATTTAGTGAAAAAACCATCCAACTTGTCTGAGCGATGTCTGCTTACGAATAGCATTTAAGAAATGTTGCGCATCTGTATATGTTCTTCAGTTCCTCCATTTCTCTCTAAAGCATGTTTTTTTGATAGTGAAAATGACTCAGATGGGTGTTTTCATTGGTCATTTTTAGGTATGAACATTTCGGTTAAAAAACATTAAAAACTAGGGACATCCATCAAACCTTTATTTTTATTATTACATCATTTAATGTTATGATCTCTGCTGAAAGTCTCATAGATGTGCACTAGGGGTTGAGAAGACTGCATGCCAGTTCAGTGCTTTGTGCGTAGAGGCAATGAGAGTTTATGCACATGTCTCTTGTCATACCTAGCGCTCACACGCTTCCTTCAATTAGGTGGCCACCTTAACATTCACACATAGTGATTTCATGAAACCGTGGCAAGATAACTGGGCTGGGAATCAAATCCAGGCTGTTCTGATGAAAGTCAGATATGTTAAGTTACCACCTTTTTTGTGGGTGAGAAAGAACTAGTGTAATTTACGATTAATGAATTTTGCCCTTCCCTCCTCTCCACAGCCACCCATACTCAATTGAAGCTGTGCTAATACTGTTTCTGGAACTTGTTTGCTTAATAATTATAGTTGAGGTTTAAAATGTCAACACTAAGGTGTTTAGTAAAAACGGCATGATTATGCCATCAGGCTTCCACTGTTGTCATTCTTCTTAGTTAAATGTAAAATTTTCATAGCAAATTTTCATAAAATGCAGGGTGGGAACATATTTGCTCATTACTATGATAATATCATCGTGAGTGAAGATCATGCAGCAGATTTATTATTCAGTTAGGTAATAGTTATTTTACATAGCTTTGGTAATGCATTAAGTATTGAGATTATATGGAGCACTATGATTGAAATAAATAGTACATAATTCTTGTAGTTATCTTAAGAAGAGAATGTGAAGGCATAAATCATTAAAAATTTTGACATATAGTTAGAGTTACTTGGTATGCATTTCCGTTGCTGCAGAAAATTATTCTTCTGAGGTTGTCTGCAACTTGTTTTTCTTTGTCTTGCAGTGTAGCGAGTCCCTTTTTATTTTGTCGCAGAGAGGAAGCGTTACCGAGTTTGCTACATGTACTCTCGCAGTTTGGGCGGAGAGTACTCCTCTCTGGCAGGCAAAGTGTACAAAGGTCATCCCAGTGAGCAGCGTATATCCGTCATCAGCAACACTTCATCGAACACGACGTCAGGCATTGTGTCAGACCGCGTACACAGCCTGGACGAGAGTGAAGATGACCTGGAGGATGTGGAGATCATGATCAACTCCCCTCCGGCACCTTCCATCGAGTCCTTAGCACTGGCACATCTCAGGGATGCTGTGCCTTCTCCTACTCTTGCTCCTGGTGAGTTTCACTGTACTTGCTATTCCTGGTACTAGATAGTTCCACCAACAGAGGGACTTGTGAGCTCTAGGGGAACAATGCTTTTGTAAGTTACTCCTACTTAATAGAACTAACCATAACTATAGGCTGTTTACGGTAAAGTGCACACGTTTAAGGCCTCCTTTCAGCCCTTTTTTTTTATCCTGCCAACACTTTTTTAAAAATTGCTGTGTAAGTAATAAACACATTGTATAAGTTGCACTGGATTTGAAAGTCAAAGTCTAAGGCTACAATAAGATACATTTATTGACTATTATTCCAAATGAGAAGGTGTCAAAAAGTGCTCACTTTACCCTGGATAACCTGTAAACTTGTGTTAAGAAACAGAGCTTCTTGGTTCTGGTGGAGAATTAGTCCAGAACTTCTTACTTCTCTATCAAGGTACTTTATCTCACCTTGACTGTAGAACACATAGGAAAATCCAGGAGATTAGTAGCAGAGATCTGTGAATTTTGGAAATTATTTTGGCAACAGATTAGATTTCAAGAACTTACACATGTGTGTTACATTCACAATTGGACCATAGTTGTTTGGACAAGCCCTAGACGACACCTTAGCCATTAAAAAATAGGAAGAAATGTGTCACCCTATCATGTGCAACCAGTGTGAATAAAAAAGAGAAGTCAATGAGTAAATAGTAGTGGTCTGAGCATGTAAAGAACTGAGAAGTCAAGGCTGATGTCAAATGAAATCACAAAATTCACATTCCTCTAATCATTAGTAAACATTTGTCTCTTGGGAAAAGTGTGTGAAGTTGAAACATATTAACAAATGCCTTTCTTTTCCATGTTTACTGATGTATAGGGACCAGAATTTTTTGCAAACCCAAATAAAAAATGATGTGTGCACGGTTTGTGTGAGGTTCCACTGCAACATTTTCCACTTTACAAGTTTATAACTAATGGCGTATGCATGCATTTAGTGTCTGATGTATTGGTAAAGCCAGACAAACACCTGGCTTAAACACAAGATGACCCCATATGCCACATTTCAAATTTCCTCTCTCAACCTAATTGGCCTCCTGGCTGCTAGGGTTCACTGTTTGCCAACCACTGCTCAACAGACTGTAGTGTTCTACCACTCATTGCTTGAAGAAGCAAGTATGTGTCTCTCTGCCCATGAGTACTGCCCATTGAGTACTTGTATTTTCTGTTCCTTTTTACGAAGTAATTAGTAGCCTAGTGGCATATTCCCACCATATCTTATTTAACTGTAGCAAATGGACTGCCATAAGTTTACATCCTATAAATGGAGAGAAAACTGACACAGTAATATGAACAGGAAATATACTTTTTGAGTTGGTGCTTATGTGTGTGCAAGGTCTAGTATGGTATTATCATAAATTAACTGTTGGAAGATAACATTTACGCTGGTTTCCTCCCTGGATGCTAACACCCGGAGACCTTGATCTACCTCTCCTATTGGGTACAAATAGAGGTCGTTAACCTCAATGAAACACTAAAACACAAGATTGCGATTAAAGCCAGCTGGGTCTGGCCACTTCTCACGTTGTAAGATTACGTTTTAGTTTTCCTAGGTTTAACAATAGTGACAGGAGAAGGGGAGAAAATCCCTAAAGTAGGTTTAATTTGGTATGTCTGTCAATACGAGGCTTTGGTTTTCCTTACAGTTAGGGCCGTCAAAGTCCGTGATACCAGCTTCAAAGGTAAAATGTAAGTTTAGGGGCCTATACGGGACTGTCTGGTTTGCTATCTACCCGGCCTCTGTAGAAGCTAGACGAGTCAGGATATGTGCGAGTATGAAGTTGTGACTATTCGGAACTGCCTTGGACGCCTATGTCCTTGGTGGGGGGGGGGGGGGGGGGGGGGGGAGCGCAGGTGAAGGGATATTTTTGGGGTATATCGATGATCTACCAGGGGGCAGAACACAATTTAGCCTCTTAAAATGTGTCTGTGTCTGCCGTTAAGGCGGTTCACGGGGATACCAGTTTAGCTTTTGTAGCTAGGATTGAAAGGTGAGATATTAATGCCACTAAAGTTAATTCAAAATATGTTATTGTAAAAAAAAAAGTGAAGAAACCAATAGGTTATACTCAAAATAAATAGAGCATGTGAAATTCAGAATATAATATCTAATTTTACTATTACGTCATGGGAAAATAAAATGATGCGTAGCTCTCTGGATAAAATTATAACTAATGTTAACATTCTGAAATTACAGTAGGCGAATGCGACCTACTAAAAAGAGATTTTAAAATTCGTAAATATTACTAAGCAAAATGTTGCTAGTAGAGGGGGTGTGTTCTTAATGAACCACAATTACCAACATGTAATTATTTAATCACGGGGGATCCAGAAGGGATGTCTACGTGACCTGCGACCACGGAAGGTATGGGAGACTGAGGGACGTTCTTGGATACCTTTTTTGGAGCTGGTTGACAGTCATCGTGGCTCAGCAGCAGTAGCCTCTGCCGGACTGCTTCCTTTGGTAGTCGAACTTAAACCGTGCCGAAAAGGGCTCTTTGGCTTCTCTCTGTTGACATGACCTCTGGTCTTTGCAGACTGAGAGGAAAAGAGGTTTCACCAATTCCATTAGACCACGGTTGTACGTCGACGATGGCCTAGTAGTCCAAACCCTTGCAGAGTAGAGCTCTAGTCTTCTCAGATTGGGAGTCAGGGTGGTTGCCACTTACCTCTTCCTTCATCCTCAGCTGGAGGGACGACTTACTTTCCTGAGTCTACTATATTGAAAATTTCAGCTTGATGGCTTTTAGAGAGATGTGGGATTGGCTAACCTCTCCCTGAGGGTGATGAAGTTTCGAGTGCTAGGCCGGCATGGTCCTTTTCTTATCACCTGTGGTGGAGGGGAGGCGTTGACAGTTCTATCGCCTCTGCATGAGGCTCTGGAGGTTGTGGCATTCCATCAGCAGGGGTGCTACTCTCTTGTAGCGACTCATGGAACTTGTTGATCTTCAGACAGGCTGTCAACGGCTCATCAAACAGTACAATTCTCACTTTGGGGTTAAGGGCGACCACATGACGACTTTGAGGGAATAGTAGAATTTATTTATTAACCTCGTGTGTAGTCATGCTACTGGACCCTGCAGGCATTGTTTATCGTACTACTTAATAATGACTTTCCCAAATAAGCACTGCTGCTTGGAGATGGGGCAAAGTCTTAAAGTAGAGTGTGCATGCCCAATGCGCAGGAATGTGTCATGCGGCAATATAAATTTTTGATTGGAATTATGTCTGGCTGATGCCCTGGGGAAAAAAAAGTCACTGCTAGTTCTTGTCTGCTTATGCTGGGGAATGACTTTTTTCAGCAAGGCTATTAGGTAGAAATATCATCACAGCTGTACATTTGTGAACATCACACTACAGCCTATCTGGTATCCACACAAAGTTCTTGATGCAGTGCTACAAAGATACAGACCCACTTTTTTATATGTAATATTATTAGGGAATGGATGTTCAAGTTAAGTTGGGTTCATACATAAATTGTTTTACAATGAGCTCAACAGTAACACCTAGCAATGTGATGCAGCAATCTGATTGTACAATTATGGAATGTGCTGTTGTCAAAGACAATGGTGGAGACAGTTAATATTTTTTCTTGTCTTGTATTGCACTATTTGGAAGGTAAATTACGCTAGTGAATGTGAATGAAGTGCAGAAATGTAAAACACAACAATATTCAATTGTATCATGATAATGGAGCCTAAAGAAATGTTCACTCAATTATGTGTCTGCGCACAACACTAAAGAACTTAACTGGCACAGTATTGTGGTAGTGAAACCTTTGTTAGACAAAATTGAAGGGAATGAATTTTGTGTGTTTATTATAGTGGGGTTCTCTATAGAGAGGTGATTTACACAGTGTTTATATATTTTTTTCATTATGCAGATAATTTTGAATCTAATTACTGCTGAAATTCAGTTGTATTGGTTCTTTTGTATTTTCCTATAAGATAAATATCATTGTAAATTAATTTTCTTTTGAGCACATGAGTAATAAAAACTCTCGCGGCAAGAAAAATACGTCGTACACAGGACGTGAGACCATTATAACAACTTTTATAGCACTTAAAATAACATTATGGATTCAATAAACAGTGAAACCCTGTTAAGAAGTTCCCACTTACGAAGTTTTTCTGCATAATAAGTTGAATAATTTTGCACCTATATATTTTTTCTTGGTAATGTGAAAAATGAGTTTTTTTTTTAAGTTTTAAATAAAATTTTGTAAAAGTAAAGGAGCAATATATTGTAAAAGGTAATCAAATGTAATTAGACCTTTCAGTATTTTTTATAAAGAGAGTTTTGTGCCGAAGAGGGAAAAATAATTTTTTATAAAGAGTAGAAAATGCCTTGAGTTATATACAGTTTGACGAGACTGAACACAAATTTTGCTATAAAGAAGTTCACCTCATATAAGTTTTACGTAATGCTGGCAGTTTAAATGTAGTTTACTCACAGCATTGTAATGGGCTGTGTGTGGTGATTTCAGATGCAGATGTGGTAGATGGGTGTACGCCTCCACTGATCACTGGCATGCAGAAGACGTCTCCAAGCAGCAGTGCTGCGACACCGGCCACCACAGATGGCAGTCAGTGCTCTAGCTCCTGCTCCACAGTTGTGGTGGCTGCAGGTGCTGGCCTCAACATCACCAAACTGTGAGTTGATATGAGAACGTGTAGCCTTAGAGAAAGAAGTACCTACAGTGACTGTTTCCATGTTGCACATTGACTTAAGGTTACTTCAAATATTGTACGTGCAGTCAAGAAATAAGCAGGTGCTGGTTTATTGTTTTACACAAAAATTTACTTTTTCACCTGACGAGAGACCTTGAAGTAAGCTGTACGAGATAATATAGTTATGCTATAAATGCCTTCTGCTATTGGAAATGCTGCTGTACAACTTTATGCAATATGGCCAGGCTATAGGTCCAGTAACTCTCTGCCTCACGATGGCGATGGTGGTGTTGAGCTCCCACCAGCGCCAAGCAAGGAGGAATGTGCAGCAGTACTTCCTGCAGAGGTATCTACACCGGACTGTATATCAATATAAATTGTGGCTCTTAACATTGAGGTCTTAAGAGTCGATAAGGGTGAAGCGAGGTGAGTATGGAGCAACACCGGAATGCAAGGGGGGCATGGTGGATCCCCAGGAAAACCTGCCGGCTGGCAGGCTCCCACATGTGAATATGTGGGAGCGACCCCACCAGGAATCTAACCCTGTTCACCTTGATGGGAGGCAAGTGGTCTGACCATTACACCATTGCAGCCCCTTGTAAAATTGTGATTTGTAGAATATGGAACCATAATGATGTGATTTGAGTACAGTATATCACTTCCATGACAATAGATATTCTACTACATATTTTTCTATATCCAACACTTAAAACACTTTTTAAAACTAGGGAACTATTTTGAATTTAAATTAAAACTAAAAATTAATTTCATACACAGTTTCGTAGTTTTCAGTATAAAGGTAAAATGGTACTGTTTATAATTTATGGTAATGCAGTGACTTTTGATGTTCGTAAAGCTTGTTATGTATATCATGTAAACACACACTTTGACTTGACAACAGTTTTCATTGAATCTCATAACTGTGCAATAATGAAATTACAGTGTGGACTGTATGCAGTGTTGATATAAAAATTTTGTACCAAGGCTTCTGTAGTGTTATGTTGTTTGGTAGTGTTACAATTTAACTTGATTTGAGGGGATTTTACAAATAGTGTTGTAAATTTTCAGGCCAATCTGTGAGATTGATGAAACGTCACGTCGGCAAGCAAGTAATAGCAGCAGTTTGGAACTTGGGTATAGTCACACTGCGCAGAATTCTACCATATCAGAAACAACCAGCACCTCTTGTGCAGAGATAGATTATTCAGTGCAGAGTGCACAGACAAGCAGCGGCATATACACTCTACGCAGTTCTTGTGATACCACCGCAGGCACCAATGCTTGTTCATCAGAAACCAGCGGTGTATATGTCGCTGACAACAGTCGTCAAGGCTCCTATTCTGTAGTAAACACTTCAATTTCCTCCGACTCCAACATCATGCGAGAGCGGAGTAACAGCTGTGCTGAATCTACAGTTAGTGCATCTGGAAGTTTCCGGGGAGATGGAAGTGATCCTTCTGATGTTGGTCATCGTAACTTGCTGACGGCAGAAGAACTTTCAGATCTGATAGTTGGTAGGGCCAGTGACAGTGCTCATGCAAGTGGCGTTTACCCTTCGCATGCTTCCATTAGTGCCAACCTTGATTCAGACAGTGATTATGTGACTTTACCACCACCACCTATGCCACCTCCAAGAACTAATAAAGACATAAACTATGCAATTTTGGACTCGAGTCGGATACATCCCATCACACAAGTATCTCCAGGTCATTGTTCTGATGATGTTGGAATAGAGAGGTTTACTCAGTTGCCATGTTATTCCTCTAGAGCATCTTCCCAACAGAATCTTTCCTCTCTGCAACTTCACACCTTTACTGTTGAATCTTCACCCCAGAAATTGTCACGAGATCTTAAATTAAGATCTCAGAAAACTGCCATGTCACCTCAAGACAACCTTTACTCTCAGTCAATTAACCTGAGTCGAGCAGCATTATCCTCTCCATTATTAAATTTATCCAGTCCTGTGGAAGAAGCTAATGCCAGATTTATCACCACCAAACCTCACATTAATATTTTGACAGCGCATACTAGTATGGTCGCATCAACAGCTTCTCCGAGCTTTGCAGCACCAACACTGGCTTATCAAGCACCTGCTATAAATTCCAGTCCGTTGTCAAGCACACTTCATCAACCAAGAACTTGTGTGCATGGAGATATCAGAACACAGAATCCCTCTTTATATACAAAAAACATGTCTATTGCCCCAACTGGTTCTCGTGTGGGATATTCCATGCTACCTGATTCAGGTGCTAAAATGAAACCTCAAACAGTGGTGCCAATTATCGGCAAAAACAACTACCTCGATGTTCATGCTTCTCGAAGTACAGCCAACTCTGGATTTCTTCGGTCTACCATTGTGTTGTCGCAGCCACCACCTGGGAGTCCTTCGTACCATGGCCAGCAATTTCACAGCAGACATTTTTCCCCACCCCCTCCCCCTCCAGTGTTGCACCCTCGTCAACCGCCACCACCTCCTACGAACCAGCCAGCACTTGCCACCGTCTACACAAGTCAGGTGACGAGGAGTCAGATAGAACAGTTTCAACAGCAGATGTACTCTGATGTAGATTACGTAATTTATCCTATGAAGGATCCAGCTATAAGCAAGCAGGAGTACATAGATGCCAAGCAAGGTTCCTTGATAGCCCATACTGCAGTTCACTATCCGCACCAGCAATATCCTCCCCCACCTTACCCGTCTTATCAACCTACCTCTGCCAAAGGCCATCTAATGTATCGCAGTACCCCAAATGTGGCAGCTCTTGGTGGTTACCATCATCGTCCTGTTTCGTTTTCCAATGCCGCAACGTTGTCTCCTGTGAAATATGCTTCCAACCAGAATCTCTCTTCCGAGTATATTGGTCTGTCGTCGCCGTACCATTCTCCTAGTCATTACTCTTCTACATCAGCCATGTATTCTGCCGGAGCATCGTATTCATCGTCATCATCCAGGAGTCTTCATTACGACCAGCTGCCATTCTCCATGCAATTGCTCCCTTGTTCCAGAACACGCTCGGATGATAACATTCTCAATTCATATGAGAGACCAGTGACAGAGCCTACCAAGTATCATCGGCTGCCTCCACCACCACCTCCACCACCATATGACCAGCCGGTAAGAATTATTTTAAATTTACAAGGGAACCACACAATTTCTAGTATGAGCTATAATGACACATTCACTATAGCAATAATTTTTAAGGTATATTTACATTAAAAACAATGTTAATTTACTTCTTTAAAATGAGTGCTTTTTTTTTTGTGTTCTCATTCAGTGTGACGGTAGTATCACTCTTTCTACAATATAAAACATGTGTAAATGTTTGGTTTGCAACCCATATTGTATAGAGCTCAAAAGAATGTCGGTGACCAGCTCCCCTTGTATACACAAAAAGAATGGATAGCAATGAGTAGAGGTGGGAAATTGTGGTTTTATTATTTTGTCATTTTCATTTTTAAAATGAGTGATTTTGGTGTTTTATGGTTTTTAAAAAAAAAAAAAAAAAAAGGAGCAATTTTGGCTATGTTTACTAGAAAAAACATAAAACAATAAACATTTCTAGCTCAATTTTTTAAAGTCACTTAACTGGCATATGTATGTAAACAGTTGTCTGCACACTGGATTTAAATTATGTCACTAGCATGAAGTATCATTGCTAAAGTTGTAAAATACTGTTGATCGTTGGTCACAATGATATTTAGATTATTGTAAGTTAAAAAGCACCGTTAAAAATTATGCGTTAAAAGACAACTTTGAAAACTGCCAACGAAAATATCTAAAAGAGTATAACTATAAATGTAATTCTTTTGTTTAAAATGGCTGTTCCATTTAGTAAACGTGTCCTTGCATGTATGCAATACGACGAATGGCGGCCATCTCTATCAATCGGCCGCTCTTCCATCTTGTGCGCTTAGTCCCGGAATTGTTTAATTTTAGTCGTGATTGTAAATAATGCGTGTATGGTATGGCAATGATAAGAAAGTATTCTTTAAATAAATGAACTTTCATTCTTTATTTCGCTAAGTAACTGTAATTATCAATTTGAAGGCGGCGTTTTGTGGAAAAATACATAGAAACCATGTGTGAGGTCTTTGGTAAATATACTGCTGGTAGGTTATGGTCGTCCTGTGTTGTTATTGAGCTGTTTAGAAAGTAATGTGATTTTGCCTTTATTGATTTTAAATGAATTCTAAAAGAGCACTACACAAGCAATTTTGTTTAGAGTTGTAACTGAATTATGTCATTATCAGGATAGAGTTTATCAGTAGTAGGTCAAACCACTTTTCACAGTTTTTCATAATAAACTAGTTTTTTCACATTTTATCAATTTAAAAAGTAAATTTTGCATTATTTTGCAAAATTTCACGTAAAAATCTTTACACCATTCTTTTCCATCTCTAGCAATGAGTCACATCCCTTTCTTCCCCATGCCTCTTCACTCCCTTTTTGATCATAGTTAGCTACTTTCCTGTTACCAGGCAGAGCTTCGTTCACGAAAACAAAGAGGGGTGGAGAAATGTACTGATCACATTAGCCACTAAGAGGGAATGCAGGGTATGAGATGGGAGGATACCTTAGCCAAAGTGATGTGGAGATATGGCTATGGAAACAGTAAGTGGATTTTCACGCTCTGCGTTGATTCATCTGCAGACTAAAGACTTCGGCCTGGCATTTTTGAGGTTTTCAAATAAAAAAAATGCTGTTCTAGGAAATTAAAAGTGCCTGCAATTACACAGTGAGAATAGGTTTAGATGCAGTATCATTTGACTGGTTCAGGCATCTGTATTGTGTTTTTACTTTCAGTCTCAGTTATGTGCATTCATAAATGAGGAAGAACAAAAAATTTATTTCTCTCTGTCATCAGTGATTATCTCTTATTCTAATTATTATAATCTATCTTAAAAAGAAAGATGGTCATATGTGTTAAATGCTGCTGTCAGATTGACGCCGGCCAACAGCGCAGAGCCCATGACGGCGCTCACCACTCACGTGTCACGTGGGCATGCACGTGCGCAAAGAGGCCCCAGATTGACCTTTCCTATAACGTAATATCTATTTCAAGTGTAAAATTATGTCTGTTGTTTATTTTCAGGTTTCTCAAGTGTCAAAAGTATTAAAATGTATGTTTTGTAATATTGCACCATGTTTATTTATGTTTTTGAAATGCACGCTGTGCTAAGATTATGGACACTACTATTCCGGCATGAACGCCGTCATAAAATACATTATAAGAATACCAAAATTTAATAAGAAAATTCTAAAATGTAAATCAATATTTAAATTGCTTATGTGCCATTTATTTAAAAATATAAAAGTTTTACTCAGTCTGCATAGCACTTCCAGTTGTGTGAACCCCGTAGACAGCTATGGTAGATCCACGTGACCCCTGCCTCTGGGCAGTCCGTCGAGGAGAGCTGGCGAGGTAAGTCGCCGTCACGTATGCACTACAAACTTTTTGCACTGATGTAGATTACAATAACTTCACTTTAGTGTACCGGTTAACATTTGCTTTGCGTTCATTTTGCCAGACATTCCCCAGCATTATGCTTCCGCTTAATCTAATTATTTTCGTGTTTGCTGCTTTTTGAATTTTAATCGAGGAGAAAGAGAGAAAGATGTCGGAGAGGCCATGTGGCCCACGCAACTTGAATCAGGCGGCATCCTCCTTTGCTAAAGGTGTTTCAGTGTGATTTCTGTATTATTACTGCGTGCAATTTTGAGGGCTTTATTTCCATGTATGTATTCCAGGGTAATTTTCGTATTTAATGGTTTTACGGCACATCACTTGTGACCACGTGGTTAACCACCGCCAAGTCAATTTCCGTGCCATTCATGCACTTTAAGGGTTGCCTAGTTAATGTCCACGCCATCCATGGACTTTAAGGGTTTATTTGTGTAAAATCATGTGTGCCATAATTTATTTCAGGGTTTATGTGATTTGTATTCAGGGTTTCATGTAATTTTTATGTAATTGATGATTTGTATGTCTGACCATGTGGTTATTTCAATGTCTTGATTTTCTTGCCATGTGGCATGCTACGATCTCACAACCTATTAAATCTGCAAAAGAATTAATTTCCCAACAGAAATAATAATTTATCTGGACAGACTTTGCTGTTTTTACAGAAGAAAACTGAGAATTCATCTGTACTACGTGATCCACTACGAGACTTATCCAGTGGTATCCACGCCATCTAAGTTTGCTTTCATGCATCTGCGTGTTTATTGTGACCACTTATGTCGTGTCCCATCATATCTCAAGTGTATTCCTGTAATTTATGTAAAGGGTACAGTGATATTTCTGTCCTAGCCGGCTATGTGTATAGGGCGTCACCTCACTAACCACATGCGGGGAGACGAACCCCGACGAATCTGCGTTAGCAATGCTGAATAATCACACATGTTTGTGCAATTTATTCATCTTGTTTCATTTCATTATTCTCTGTGCACTATCTTCAGGGAAAATCGTCAGTCCATCTTAGCGGTCGTCGACCCCTTTCCTTGTGGAGATTGTGTTTTCTAACACCACAGGGAAGTCATCCACCTAGGAGTGCGCTAGATTAATTGCAGGCTGGGGAGCACCCGAATTGAGTTAGCTAGACACGTCCGAGTCTTTCATAAGAGTAATGTTGGCACAATCCTGTATGGTTCACTGAATAAATGCAAAATACACAGTGCTCTAAGTATTTCATTTGTAGTGACAGCAACTTCTCGCCCAGTTGCATCATGTTTATCAAAGTTGTTTAGTATTGCAAAGTGTTTCGTAAGTACGCTCGGGTGAGAGGGACACACAGAACCCACAGCATCCCTGAGAACCCTGAGTCTCAACAGTGCGGTGACTGGGAACCACCGCTGGCGCCCACCTACTGTAAGTTTATTGTGTCACAGTTTGTCTCATGTCTCACCCGACGGTGTCAAGAAGTAATGCATTATATTTCATGGTCAACTTGTCAACTTCCATGGAGGTTAATAGTATTCAGGAAAAGGTTCAAAATTTTCCAAAATGCAGGAAAATACAAAAATGGACAATTATCCTGTATGTGCATTATGTGGGACCAAAGAAAATATGTGTAGAATGCACAAAAGTGTAAAATCATATCAGGGGTGTTGAAAAAAGAAAGAGATTCTACTGCACTTTCAAGTACATAGTGCAACATACTGCAGCTTCATTATAGTAATTGGTGTATGTGATCATCAGCAGACAGGGTATGATATTTAGAAAATCAGTAATTGTAAAAATATTTTATTTAGTATTATCTTTCGCATAGGACGTGCCTTGACTTTATTATTTCTCTGTATCAGGAATTTTTTTGTGCTACCAGTATCACGTATGTTTATTTTTCGAATATGTATATTATATATGAACTACAAATAAGGAATGAGAATTGAAATACTCCTTATCAATGTAAGTTGTTTATTCATTTCAGGTTGTCCCTAGGAAGCCATCAAATTTCGAAGTTGCAGTTTCTTTGGAACATACAAAAAAACCAGCAACTACTGAGGTTGGTAATGGTTTACTCGACATTCGAAAGCTACAAGAGAAAAGCAAGAACTTGGATCTTCCCCTTATTTCTGCTCTTTGCAACGATCGTTCTTTGTTGAAGCAGACCAACGCATTCGTAATGCCGAAGCATCCACAGGGCAAGCAGGGCACAGCAGGTGGAAATAGGGGTGAAAGGTCAACGTCATGGCAAGTCGAGGCAGAAATCAAAACGGGTTTAGTTGCGGAAGGAAAACATAGTGCGTCCGTGACGAAAACGGACAACGTCACAACAGTGGAAGCAAGTGGAAGTGGTGCTCAGAAAAGTGGGACATTGACTTCTCTTTTGATGAGCGGCAGCAAGCGAAGTACGTATCTTAGTGGAGTTGGGAACAGTAAAGTAAAATATCCAGTGTCTGGACTGTCTACGACGCAGATATCGAAACCTCAGCGGAAAGTGTCGTCAAGCACGCATGTCCACCCACACCATGATTTTAGCAAAGCATCGAAGAGTGGCCACGCTAGCTTTAAGACTAAAGATGGTGCAGTTCAGTAATCGCTCGACTTTCTCCTTCAGGTGCCTAACAGTAGACAAAAATAGAAAGAAACTGACTAGTTCTGGTAACTGTATGGAATATGAATACTCACCTTACGCATTTGCGCAGATCAGTTTTTATTTCACTTATCACCATACATAGAATTTTTTTCTTATCAGTATTAAAATGTAAATTTATAGTTTGAATGATGTAATTATAGCATCATAGCAGCTCTGTGTTATTGTGTGCGGCTGAAGATAGAATTAAAGTGAGCCTTTACTGTCCATCATTGCTAAGGCAGTCAACATGGAAATAAAAAAATTTTGAAAATTTTTGTTTTTGGCAATGTTTCACTCTTAGTGGTATTAATAACATAACTTCTGTTAGTGCTACACCTTTTTGAAACACTTTCTTGTCTATGTTCCTTTTATTTCTCTTTCTTTTTTTACAGTTATCGATACGTTTATGTTGATGGTTCACTGCTTTGCAAACCGTGCTGGACCATGGTTGTGTAGTCTGCCAGCCCAAGTTTAGTTCTCAGAGCTTAAAATGTTAAGGAATGGAACTATTCCCAGATTCATCATCATTACATACATATTCTATACTGCATGTACACTCTGATTTCCAGATTAAAGTAGGAATATTTTCAGCAGTAGTCAAGTATTATTTTTCTTAGTTCGATTTCAAAAGTTTTTAAGCAATGCTAAACTAGCTAGACATCATGTTTCTTGGCGATTAACCTTTGATTACACTTGATGTGATTTTAAATAATTATTTTCGCAAAGGGTTTAAATTTTTACTTTTTAGCAATTCATTAATGGTTTATAAATTATGTTTGCAATGTGTGTTAGAAAATCTTGTTTCACTACAGAAAATGACAAAGGATTAACCATCCAATATTTTTATTTTATGGTATTTATTTTTTTCTCATATTGTGCCGATTTGTGTCATGTTTCTCATATTTTCAAGGATCAGGTTACTTATATTTTGCAGGAATAATTATTAAAATATTTGGTGCCTTTAATATGAGGTATTCACAATACAGTTTGTTATTTTGCACATTGCGCATACATCTAGCCTACTGTATTTTAAAATCAAGTCTACATCCATGTTCATTGATGTTGAGAGCTGCAGATTTTTAAGGCATTGTAAATTGAGAATATAATTACAGAGTAAAGGACCTTGTTCTTCTAACAGCTTCATTCATACTACAGATGCCACACAGTCACAAAATTATTAGTTTGACCAAATTTTGAATAATTTTATGTTATGGTTATGTATTATTCATATAGAATAATCAGAGTTATGTTTTTAGTACCTGCTTTGAAATTGCTCTGTAAAATTACAATAAATTGCAGAAACCTTTTTGTCCCAAATTTACGTAGGCAAAAATAATTTTCACCTCTTAAGAAGTTTAAGTGGCGAGAAGTATTGCTTGTGATATATTATATTTTTATGTACATAATGTGATGTGTGTAACTTTTGTAAAAATTGTTAAACCTTTGCAGTACAGGGATTCAAGTTTCCACTTATTCATGTAGTACTTATCCGCCTGTTCTCCAGAAGTAGGTAGCATTCATGTTTTAATATTTTCATGTGGAATGCCTTAACGTGATAGTAGAAGTGCATACCATTTTTTTTGGAGGAAATGTGTAGCTTGTCTAGTTAGGTTGTGTGTGCAAATGTTGTTCAAACAGATTTTGAGACACTTATTAAATACGTACCTATATACTGTACACTATACAGATCTGTATTGCTGTTTGTTTGTACTTTTAATTTCTTGACTCTCCAATGTTTTGGAACACAAGAATTATTTTTTACAATTGTTACTAGTCATTAGAACCTTTGTTGGACACAGTGCCGCGGTGGCTGAGCAGTTAGCATGCTTGCTTCCCACCAAGGCAAACCAGATTAAATCCCAAGCCGGGCCACTCCCAAACCCAGATTTTTGCATGTGGGAATCATGCCGGACGATGCCGCTGGTCGGCGGAATTTCTCTGGGACCTTCTGTCCCCCCCCCCCCCCCCACCGTTTCATTTTGGCGCTGTTCCATTCTCACCTCAATCACCTTCATTGGCTCTCAAGACCTCGCTGTTAAGAGCCGTCCAAATCTCTTCACTCACTCATTCACTTTGTTGGATACAATTAATGTTATATGTATCAGAAGTTGGCAAATTATTGCTTTGGTAGGACACAACTTGCACATTTGAAACTATGTTGTTAATATTAAAATTAATGTATTGTTAGGAAAGGAATAAACACTTACAGTTTAAAATTAATTGAATATTACAAAGGAAATTCACTTTGAATGTATGAAAACTGCTATTTTAAAAAGGAGGAGGTGTTGGAGAGTTAAATACAAACAAACTTTGACTGAATTGTTTTTGTATAATCAGATCTGTTTGCGACAGCAGTCTATCATATAGGTGTAAGTACTTTTATACACAGTGAAGCTTTTTTGCTTCTGTTCTCAGGGTGCCATCTCAATAGTCTGTTAGTGTTCAGTTTTAATCTGTAGCAGCTACTACTGTAGCAGATAACAGTTGTCTATCAGATGTACGTGTATGTAGTGATTTCATGTATGTAATATTGGCTGTAAATGTTTTTTATATTAAAATAAAACAGTATATGGTTAAATGTGTCCTGTAACTGTATTGTATTCATGTGTAAGAAATATCTCTGTTGCTCAAGAATTTTGTGTATGGCAGTTTGTGTTCTGACAGAAAGGCATAACTCAAATATATTGACAGCAGTGTGCTGCTAGTACGTATGTAGTTTATAGCACCATAGTTTTTTTTTTTTTTTTTTTTGCATTCTCAGTATCTCAATAAGGTGTTTCAAACTGTAATAACAGAGATTCTGTGAATGTGGTACCAACATTTTTTTTTATGATACTTCATTAGCACGTGCACAAAAATGCCTTATTGTTACAATAACCTGTTTTTGCTATAATTAAATAAAATTATTATAAACTGAAGACAAGTCTAATTGTTATACTCATTTGTGGATACAAATCATATTAATAACTTGTACTCTTGAGAAGTTTTCAGAGATTTCAGTTACAGGTTCATCAGTTTCCTCTTTATCAGTGTTTAGGTTATTTAATTTTTTAATCATATGGAATTTCCCCAAATTGTGTATTATAATACTATGTGTTTTAATAATAAAAATTACTATGAAACAGCCATATTAGTTTTCAAGTAAAGTCAATAATAAATTGTTTTATAGTTTGGCTGCTGTGTACGAATTGAGTTTGCCATCCTGTCTAACACAGATGTTTTTTTGTATAGTGTAACATGTGAACATTTGTAATAACATTCCCAGAAATATCCTTTGCACATGTTTTTGGGATGAAGTATTTAGTTTTGCATAGTTCTAGTTTAGCTATTTTGAACAGTGGTAAAGTCCACTTGCAATGTCCCTTTCAGTAAAGGTACTTTAAATGGCCAGTTGTTATTTGTCTTCAAAATTAAATCATCATTTAGTACAGTTTCACCTCTTGTGAAAATTACCTCCACTTTTCCATCATTTACATCTTCCTGTATTGGCGTTGCAATTAAACGTGCTATTATCATTTAAATTTGCTATTATTACAGCTTAAATTCAGAAAAGTGAACCAGGAAGAAGTGAACCAGGAACATGCTGTAGATGCTGTACTCAGCAAAGCTGACCTCCACACATGTAAATTAACCCAACTTTAGAAAATGTCCATTGATTAAGCCATATATCTAGTTTAAATATTTGTTAGTAATTTTGTTTTGCATGTATAATTTTTATGTGTAATTTAGGGGCTGAGTGTATGTGAATTCTCTGCATTCTACTCCTAGACATTTGTACTACATGCAAGATTACACTTCTCAATCGTTACATACTTCATGTAGTACATATGTACCTGTGTTGTTAAATTCTGAAGTTTCTTTGATAGTTGAAGTTCGTCACAACTTTCTGGTACCGAAAACTGGCCGGAAAATATTTAAATTTTTGTTTAGTTGAAGTACAAGTTTGTATGTATTAAATAATGTTTAATTTCATTTTTAATTTTTTAAACATGTGTGTCTTATTTCAGATATATGTTTTGGAGTAAGAATACTTTTCAAACAGTAATATATTGAGCAAACTGTAAATTCCTGAGCAAATAACCAAGGTGAAAATGTACTACTGATGAGATTTATGTTACTAAATTATTTTTTTCTTGTATATGCCTTTTATAATAAATGTTTCATTCTGAATTGTACTGATTAATATTTAATATCTTTTGAGCAGAAAATACATTAACATTTCTTTGCGTACAAAGTCATTAATTCGTGTAATGCAAAGGTAAATGTAATAATTGGTTAACATTGTGCAGCTGTGATAGGCCTGTGGTAAGCAAAAAGTGTTCTTGCGATAGTTATTTAACTGTGAGCCCTTTAATTGAAAAATATTCCATGAAAATGTACAATAGGTCAGGCTTTCCAGTCAGGGTACAAATTTTTTTATGCAGGATTAACTTTATTATTTTGGTATTGAAATAATATACCATTAATGTATAGTAAAATATTGTAATAAAGTTAAAAGAGTGAAGTTATTACTTACCAATAGAAAACATTTTGTACATATTTTTTTAAATTAAATTTGAAAAGATAAATGTATTTATATATTTTTTCTATCAAAAAATTGCCTACACAATTTTTTTCATGCTATGTACTTTTCTTCCCAGGTATGACACTTAAGAAATTTAGTGATAAGCAAATCATGTTGGAATGAAATATTCCGAATTTTACAGAAAATATTACACATACACATTGATGCCAATTTTCACATGATAAAAATTATGTTTTCAATAAATTTAGAATGGAGCAGAAAGTTTTTAACAACTTTGATGCATGACGGACTTTGACACGTGTCATGTCACGTTGCCAAAGTGACTTTAGTGGGCGCTAGGCTAGATGCACCCTGACGGCAGGTGTGTCTAATCACTGCATGGAACAGGAGCTCTGCCAATGTACAGTACTGGTCAAGTCGCTTTCCAGCAGGGAACAAATTCGGGCTCTGCGAGCACTATTTTCTGCTTTTGTGTGACCATTCGTTGTGGTAAACCTGGGTGACATAGGGCTGGCGGTGCGGTGCCAGCTGAGGCTCGACTGGTTGCATGCTAGGGACTGCCTCCGAGGTGGATGTGCTGGTTTCGCTTGTCGATGAGGTATGTGGTTTTCTTGGCGTCCCCCAAAACCAAAGGTTGTCAAAACCCAGTTCGGTGTGTTGGTCACTGAGGTAGGCCTGAACTATGGGGTGAAGGCCCTAGGCTATTTTAGTAGGTGGTTCAAGTAGGGTTGTGCGAATGTGACTTTTTTCTCACAAACCAAAATGAAGGATATGTTATACTTTCGTGAAACTGAAACAAAATTGAAAAATAATGTCATTAAGCCTGAGTCTTAATGAAAGCTTAACAAATTTCATAACATTAAAGCACGTTATTCATAACAACAAATTCGTTGGTAAATCAAACCAAAAATAAGTAGGATACGGTGTATTTACCACGGCGGGTTTCTACCACATTAAAATTTTCATTTTATGTAGTTATTTCAGTTATAAAATAATGAAAACGAACAAGATTATTTATAGGCAAAAAAATTTTTCACTGGCGCACTAAATGAATATTCATTAAACATACGATAATTCATTGAAATCAAGAATTTTCATTTTGTTATGACTTTCGATAAAATTTTTTACCAAAACGAAAATGAAAGCTGTTGTTTTTTGTTTTTGTTTCGTTATACTGAATATTCGCACAAATTTAGGTGAAAATTTAGCAGGCTCGTAGGTTGGTGAAACTGGTATGGAGAGTTTGTAGAGTTCTGCTGCCTGCTCCTGTGGAGACTGAGATACTTAAACCTGGCAGGAATGCGGTGAAGTTCCAAACGATATTTAAAGGTAGCCTTTGCCCATTTTGCCTTCTAATGAATACTGTCACTATGGTTAAAGGGCATGAGGAAAGATAATTCTACAATTGGATCTCGTAGAAGTGGGGCAGTTGAAGTGTAGATTGTATAATTAGTAAAGCTCCATTAAGGCTTTTCCGAAGGGACTGAAAAAATAATGCTTATCAACTAGAAAAACTTCTTAAAAGGGTAATATTACACAAGTGCAGATAGACAAGGGGAAAAATTATCCAACTTGTTAAGCAGGAAAGCGTCTTATGTTGGGAAATTCTTAACAGGGTTTCACTGTAGTCTGCAAAGAATAAAAGAGTACGTAAATAAGTGTTAAAATATCGGATAATGGGAGGGAGAAAAATGTTTTGCTGTTAATGTCACAAACTTGGGTAAAAACTTTACATGCAATTTTGTCAATGAGAGTGGAGATAACTAGCTTGATTCTCCTCTAAAGTGACTGATTTCATAGTTTAACACATTGGTAGTGTGTGCATTTGGTGGATACATATTTAAAAAACAACTCCATTTCTCAATTCCAATCCTCAACACATCGATAAAAAACAAACTTGCTTCTGTGAAAGGATCTGTCCAACATTGGTGAGCGTTATGTGCACGAGATGGAATAATCAGAGGCCAGAGCACTCACAACATCACACTGAATTTCCACTGCCTCAAAAGTTTTGCGAAAGAACTTCATTTGCGATTATAGTACAGAGGCCAGCTGAAAATATGATCTTATTTACAAAGTTAAACTTCTGTATTTACGTGCATAACATCCATGCCTAACTGACAAAATTTTTGCCCAAGAAAAGGGGGTGCTGAAATTATGCAATGAAGTCTGAAAATAAAGAGCAGTCAGAATGATGTTAAAATGCAACTTCATTACATGAAAATTACCATTGTCATGAAATGGATTACAGTGAAACGCCCTATAATGTTTTTGTTTAATATAATACATTCACTTTAATGGGAATGGTGCATAAAAGCTGTATATTTACCCAATTTTCGATATGTCGTTTTCCAAAGAGTTTATCAAAATTCTTGGCTCGACAAGACGTAAATAATAATTTTCAACACCTTTTTACGTTGTTAGATTTTCACTGCCTTCATTATTTTCGGGGGCATGATGGAAGAAAGGAAATGGAATTTGTATATCTTATCTCCAATTACAGCTCCGAGAATAACGAATGCAGATAATTTTTTAACCATGTAATAAGGTGTTAAAAATTTATATTTACATCTTGTCGAACCAAAAATTTAGTAAAATTCTCTTTAAAACAAATTGTGAAAAAAATTTTATAATTATAAAATTTTTGTGCACCATTGCCCTTAAGTTATAAATTTAAATGTAATGTTATGATCGCCATGAAATTGCATGTAAGTACATAAATCCATTTAACTCTACTATAGGCTGTTCACTGTAAACTGAGCACTTTTTAAGGCCCTTCTTAATTTTTCCTTTCATCCTATTTCCATCTTCCTGCTGATTTTGAATAAAAACATGCAATGTGACGAATAAACACAGTGTATTAATTTCATCACCCTCAAAATTTAATGCCTGATGCTGCAATAAGATATATTTATTAGTGGTTAAAGCCTGTTGGGAGGGCCTTAAAAAGTGCTCACTTTACCGTGAACAGCCTATAGTAGCTTTGACATTCACTTGCAGCAAGGGTAAGCACTGCTGAGAAACTTCTTGCTGCATAAGCCAAGCAGCAGCAGCAGGCAGCTAGAATAGCTGGCGAAAACTAGCGACAAGAGTACACTACACCTGGCAGTGATTTCACCATTCACCATGTCTACCTCTGTGGGCATATTGTGCGACATCTTTTCATCCCCTTCTCTGTGTGTTTCATTGACAAATTGCAACCCCACTTCAAGTAAGATGACATAACTGACTCTACTGGGTGCATGTTTCATAAACCCTCGGGGGTAGAGAGATTAAGCACAAAGACTATTCAGATTACAGTTCCAGCTGTTGTGCCTCACATTCTTTGATGTCAGTTTAGGTAAATATTTGACAATTAATTGCAACTTATCACTTACTGTACACGATGTTCTGTAACATAGAGAAAACTTTTCCAGCTCACAATAATCATGTTGTATTCCAAACTTGTCTAACTTTAAATCCCACATGTTGAAAGTTTGTGGAACAGGCAATTTCCCCCACCTTATTTGTGCCATTTTGTGCAACACTGTACAAGAACTGCTGCTTAATTCGCAAATTAAATTCCCAATTTTTTTTGTCAAGTTACGGAATTTTACAGCTTAAGGAATGTGGAATGCACAACTCGGTGCATTAGTGGCTTGTCGTCATTGCTTCTTGCACCACTCCTGCACACATATCTTTGTGTACTGGAAATTTACGTTCAGTAATTCGTGTTTCCATGTGGTTCTCTGGACCATATATATTAATTTATTTTCTGCTAAGTCCCTGTCCGATGCCAACCGGATAGACTGTGTCCAAGTACATTTGCGGCTTGAATTGTGCATTCCGTACGTTAAATTTGCTGCTTTGACAATAGCCTGAAAACAACTTCTCAACAATACTGCATGACAGCTGAGTTCACAAATATTTCGTGCAAAGCCAATTGACCCTTACACTTTCATCTCCTTGCAGTAGACGTTGAGAACTGACTGCTGAATGTGAACAAATTTTGTTATTGACAATGATGAGTCACTTTATCCATTATTCCTTCCAAAAGTGGTTGAGATTACATTGCCTGCTCGAAACTCCAGTAGAGGCACTACGCATGTTTTAAAAAAACTTTTTCAGAACTTTAAAACAATTGGGGGGGGGGGAGGGTTTGTAGTGGTGGGAATTATGCAAATAAACATGGCATCTTTAAATGGAAAACTGGTTTAATGGTATAATATATATATGGTATAATTTCGTTGGAAGAAAAACAAAATATAACAGAAAGGGTTGTCAACTTTTTAATATTTGCCATAAGGGACACTTATGACATCTGTGATGAATGAACATCACCAGTATACGTCAATCAACATTTTCTCTGAACATATACAACAGCAAGATGTTAGTTACATGCAGAAAATTCATATTTAGCCGTAGGGTTACACCAGCAGCGTAAACGTATATTTAATTGTGGAAGTAGAAAATTATAGACAGTTTTTAAATATGTATGTTCATATGGGACAGTTCTCTCTGTCGCAGGATACGGAAAATCCCATACAAAAGGGATATCTGGCAACCCTATTCATAAAGCACACTGAAAATAAGAAGACACTATATTTGTCAACAGGTGTGGAAATAATGCCTGTTTACTATATGCAAACTACAAAAAATTCTCATACAATCATAAAAGCATTCCTACCACTTTGTTACAAGTAGCTAATATAGGCAACCACTAGCTCGAATAAAAAAATTATTATTCAATTTTATATCAAAATGACTTAACTTTTCCACAATTTTTTTTTTTTTTTTTACCACTCAATTTTTCATTTAAACTGATTAAATTTTCAACATAATTAATTTTTTCAAACAAAATTTCAAGAAAATTAATGTCTAATATCATTCCTCCATATAATTTTTTTTTTGCCAAATCAGAAACGCAACAAAACTGAAACCCATTTTGCCCCAAAATTATTAAAATTATTGTGTAAAAATTGAGCCAGACCAATTTTTAACTATCCCAACTGAAATATTTACAGAAATATAACAAGAAATTTCTTTCCATATGACGATACGGACTGAAGACTTTTGTGATTATATATAAGTAAAAATAAATACTAAAACATTGCCACTTAAATTAAAAGCACAATAAGTTGAACAAAGTGGCATAAAACTGACATAAGATTAACTGAATAAATATTAATTATGAAATTTCAAAAGTGGTAAGCCACTTGCTGTAAAATTAAAAGATATTAGAAAATAATTCAGTGTCCCTAGAATAGACACTGGATTTTCATAATAATGAGACATATTTATTAAAGATTTTACCAATTTTTAAAATAATTTTAAAGTAATATTTTAATATTATATTTTTTAAATATTTTTTTTTGGGAAAAGGTCAAAGATTCAGCTCTTCTGGCTCGGAGTCTCTGATCCCAGTCTCCTGCTCGGGGAAAAATCGTAAAATTTTTACAAGTGAAACAAATATGGTGGACAACTAGGTTGAATGATAGCATGGGACGATAGAGTATTAAGTGCAGAATTATGTACAGGATACCAAGATGGTGGCTGGTGCTGGAATGGTTTAATAATTTTTTTGGTAAAATAATTTATTTCTGAAATTATTTTTTTTGGTAAAATAATTTATTTCTGAAATAATTTATTTTGGTAAAATACCTAATTGATTTCTGAATTGATTTTTGGTATTAAACAAACAATTTTGTGAAACAATATATAAAATGGCAGCCGTGGCTTCTGGCTCCCAATCTGAATATGGACCTTGGACCCTCATGTATGAAGGAACTATATATGGCCTACTACTTAAGGTGTTCAAAATAATAAATTATCCTATAAAAGAGCAAGAGGTGCTATAGGCTAATTTCAAAATAGTTTTTAACTATCATATCTCCAATAATAATCAAAAACAAGAGTTTACAATTCAATCATTTAACTATACAATATAAAATGAAAGAAAGAAAATTTTACAGAAAAATAAAAAAATAATAACTAACACAAATGTGTGTTTCAAAGAAGAGGATCTGGTTGTAGGGCAACTAATATAATTTGTATCTATTAATAAATATATTCCATTGAGAAGTATGTCATATCAACAAGATAAAACCAAATCGTACCAACCAGATAAAATTAAAAATATGAAAGCATGTATTAATGTAAACAAAAATGATGGAATATATTTTATTATACAATAAAATCAGCTATATATATAACAACAGTTAATGCAGAAAGGTTTCTAAATATAAAAATATAGGTTTAGAAATCGATAAAAGGTTTAGAAAATTTTCAAGTGCCAATGAAAATTGATATATCTAAATTTGAGAAGAAAGTTAATTTCTCTATAAATATTTATTCTTTTAATGAAAAACATGAAATTCATCCACTACAAAACAAATATTAAATTTTTTTTTCACAAATTTGATCGATACTAATTTTATAACAATATAATAATCATTAAAGTAAAATTTTTCCTTGTGATATATATTTGTTAATATTTTTTAGTAAAGAAAAAAATAGATAAATATATTAAAAGTAAGGTTAACAAACTGTTTTTTAAATTATAAACGCACAATGAGAGCACAATTTACAATCTAAACTGATGTTGAATCATAATTTAAATAAATTAAAAAAAAAGGTCAAAGTGAAATTCTTGAGAAATAAAGAAATTTAAACTAACTTCAAAATATACAGTGTTAACAGAAGATTAATTAATAATGGTTTATATAAAACAATACTAAAATGAAGATATAATCTATCTAATTAAAAATAAATACTACAGAATTAATGTTAAATTATAAATATTTACAATGAAGTATCAACTTCACTAGGCATCTGGATTCTGTTATTATATTGTTTGTAGTTATCAAGACTATAAAATTCCAGTTGTTTACAGAGGCCCAAATATGCATAGAAAAATTATACAATTAATGAAAAAAACACAACGAGAGTACCATTTATAAATTATGCTGATTTCGAATCACACTTATAAAAAAATTCAAACAAAGCCAAATCCACAAGAAATATAGAAATTTAAATCAACTACAAAATATCCAGTGTTAAAAGAATACAATATCGATAATGGTTTATTAAAAACAATATTTAAAGAAAGACATCAATATAATAAAAAAATTAATACTATAGAATTAATATTAAATGATGAATCATTTACAATGAAGTATCACTTACACGAGGCATCTGGATTCTGTTATGTAACTAATTGAAAAAGAAACAGCAGAAATATATTCACAAATAGGACCAACCAAACCATTACCCAAAGAAGAAATAATTTTTTTTATTATATATAAAAATGTACATTTTGCACATGCGAATATTGAAGAAGCAATCACAAAGTACATCATTACAATCATTTAACGGGGAAATTTAAGTGTATTTTGTAATAATTGCTGTCTGCAATTGATATTACCCAATTTTGTACCAATTATTTTTCATATTCTTGCTGGCTACGTTGCACATTTATTTATCAAAGGACAAGGATATGATGATAAAAAAACTAATATTATAGCAAATAATGAAAATAAATATATATAGTTTGGAAGACAAGCAAATTATTTAAAATTTATAAGTATTTAATCATTTTAATTCATGTCTAATTGTCTAGATAAATTATCATCGAATTTTACTAAAGAACAAATGAAACTTATTCATTTTTTTTCTTCAGAAAATCTAGTTGATTTAGATATAAGAAAATGAGTATATTTATATGATTATATTGATAAATGGGAAAAACTTGAAGAAACTGTATTACCACCAAAAAATTAATTATGCAATAAATTAACAAATGCGATATAATTTATGAATATTATCATCAAGCAAAACAAGCATGGAATAAATGCAACATAAAAATCTTATATTTGAAAATGGATGTATTATTTTTAGCAGAGATGCACTATGAACCAAAAAGTAATTGGGCACCTGTAAAGATAGGGAATTCAGTACATCAGTTGACTTGTGTTTCACAGCCTTCGGCGTCGGACCACTGGTGTTTTTTCGTGGTAGCATGAACACAGAGGCCTATTGTAACATTATGGATAATGAAATACTCCCAACATTGTGGCATTTTTATGGAATGGACCCGTGTTACTTCCAGGATGACAATGGCAGGTGTCATGTTTCAAGGACTACTATGCAGTGGTACGCCGACAATGTTCGCCAATTGGACTGGCCCACCCAGAGCTCCGACCTCAACCCTATAGAACATCTTTAGGAAGAATTGGATTGTCAGGCGAGGGCTCGTTAGGCGCGGCCAAAATCCATTGCTCAACTCATGGAATGGTTGCAAGAGGAATGGCGACGAATCCCCGTGGATGTCCTGCAAACACTCATAGAGAGCATGCCAGACAGGGTGGCTGCTCTTATAGCTGCAAGAGGTGACCCTATAAGATTCTTACGGGGTGACAACCACCGAGCAAACGTTGTGGAAAGATGCCCAATTACTCTTTGGTAGATAGTGTAAATTCGAAAATTTTAGAGATATAATGTTTGGTTTAGATTCTGCTTCGTATATTACAGTACCCGGTTTATCATGGGATGCAATGCTAAAAATGACTAAACAACCATTATATTTATTATATCATTATGATATTGCATTAATGGTGGTAAAATGTATTAAAAGTGGAATTTCACAATGTTGTAAATTATACATTAAAACTAATAATTAATATTTGGATGACTATGATGAAAATAAAGAATCGAATTATTTAATGTGTCTAGATGCAAATAATTTATTTGGTTGGGCCAAGTCTCAATACTTAACATATGGTGGTTTTAAATGGATTAATTATCTATCATTGATTTACAGTTTTAAGCGAAATATATATATATCGAATGTGAAAGATGATTTTCAATATGGTTATATATTAGAAGTCGAGTAAAAATATCCTCAAAAAATAAATAACTTACATAAATATTTACCATTTTGTTCAGAAAATAAAATTATACCAGGGAAAAATCAATCTAAATTATTAACACTGTTACCTGATAAAATAATCAGTTAATGTGATAAAAAACTGAAACAATCTATGGGCTCAATTTTAACAAAAATTCATCGAATTCAAAAGTTTAATAAATCCAACTGGTTAAAGAAATATATCGATTTGAATGCACAAATGATAAAGATTTCTATAAATTGATTAATAATTCTGTCTTTGGTAAAACCAAGGAAAAAATAATAAGCATAATAGATTTTTATTTAAAATCTAAGGTGGAAGAAGTTGAAAAATTAATTGCTGAACTTAAAAGAACAATATTTAATGAAAATCTAGCAGGTATTCATATGAATATAATTAAGGTTAGATTTGATAAACCTATATATATTTGTACTTCAATATAAAAAAAAAAAAAAAAAAAAAAAAAAAAAAAAAAAAAAAAAAAAAAAAAAAAAAGAGAGTTCGATTTTCACTCTCTAAAATTATGGAACAAAAATATATTGATAATTTTTGATTTATGCTATCAAGATACCGATACTTACCTATAATTTACAAAAATTGAAGATTTCTATTGTGATATGGAAACAATGATAAATGAATTTGCCACTATAGATAATACAAAATATATTATAGTTAATATATCACAAACAAATAAAAAAATCATAAGTAAAATATACGATGAATGTGATTGAAAAATAATGAAAGAATTTGTTGGATTAAGATCAAAGATGTAGACATAAAATTTGGCGATAAAGCAGGAAAGAGCTCAAAGAAGTAAAAAAAGTGTGATTAATAATAGAATAATAGAGGTTGATTGTAAAAATTGTTTGTTCAATAATAAAATAGAATATATAACAATGAATTTACTAGGAGGTTAGAAACATAAAATGTATACAGTTGAAGTAAATAAAATTGCATTAATTCCACACAATAACTGTATTACAATATAAAATAGATACTGTACCATATGGAAATATCAAGATTTAAATTATTACTTAACCCCGTATTCCAGATGGGGTTGAATTCATCAATTCTTTAAAATACATTTGTATTGGAAAATTTTTTTTTAAAAGCTTTTTTCATTAATGGGTAGCTAATTGCTATCCTCATAAAAATATAACAATCTTTCTTTTCAAAAATAATTTCTTTGACACCATCAAAATAAATTAATTTATTACTTTCATCTCTACTTAGAAAACAATATGATTGAATATTTGATTAATTTCTTAAATTAAAGAATAAGGTTGCTCATATACAATCGAATTATGAGAACCAAACATGGTTTTTTATTCAAAACTAGCTGTGATATCAGTTTTTAAATGACTTAGTTCATCTCATTTTATAAACATTCCATATGCCAAATTACAATGAATATTAATAATTTAAAATGAGTTCAAATTAGGTATCATATAAAAAAAAATTCTAATTATTATTTTTTTCAAATCCTAGTATGTCTGAAAATCGATAATTTAATATTATATCAAATTTACCATCAACATTAATTCTATTGCTGAAACAATTTATTTCTGAAATGATATTGTTGGTTTTAAATGATTCAGACTAATTTATATATTTTTATAATGATTCAATATTGTCTTGGCCTTTTGGAATAATAATTTTTTTTCATTTTTATCAACGACTGTAATAACATTATTATTTATATTTGGTCTTATATGTATGTTGTGCGAAATTGATCAAAAGTATATCCTAATGAAGTTTTTTTATTATAGAGCAAATACTTATTAAATTGAAAACTTTATTCATTTACACAATAAAAAAGTTATTATTGATTCTAGAAAGTGATTGGGGGTTTCCGTTTTAATAAATTAAGAGTGATGAAAAATTAAAAATTATGAGTTATTACCAGATAATATTAGAGCTATAATTGTTGGGCCTAGTAAATTGGTAAAACTAATTTGTTGATTAAGTGTATATATATATATAAAACTGGTTGGTTAACTTTTAATAAATGGTATGTTTGTTCAAAGAATTTAAATCAAGAAAAATATGCTCTTCTAATAGATGACTTTCTAATTTCATCAAAAAATTAGAAGTTAGGCATTTTTTAATTATCTAGATGATGCCATTCTTTTAGATGAATGCAGAGATAATTAATTAGTTATATCAGATATTAGATTAGATAATAAATATATTATTCATGAATATTTGTGTATAAGAAGATATAAAAATATTGAATTTTATTTAGCTTAAAATTGAGAGAGTTCTAAAACAATTAGTAAGAGTAATACAAATTTTCATGTATATTCAGACAAGATGACACAAATTAAAAACATATTTATAGTAATTTGGTTTGTGGAGATATGTCTTAAGAGAAATTTAAAGAGACATGTTTAAAACATTGGAATAACATTTTTGGATTTATCACTATATATATTAATAGAAAATGGATGATGGTAAATACAGAAATAAAATTAAAGATTTTGTAATTGTTTGAACACAAATACATGAAACTACATTTCATAGATTTTTCTATTGGTTTTGGCTTATAAATGTTAAAAAGTTGCATTTTCAAAGGGTTGATTTATTCATTAAATTCGAAAAAACTGGATTCGACATAGATGTTAGAATTCTTATGTTCTTAATAATCAGTATCGTAATTTAATTCTTGAGTTATCTTCAATCTCTTTTCATGTAATGTAAGTTGTATAAATCATCTTTCTAATACTTTTACTTTTATTCGTGTAAGAATAACCTTTGGTTTTGAAATACTTAGCAATTAGTTTCAATTCTTGAACTTCCATAGATTTTAAATTTTTTGGAAATGGTTCTTCTACAATAAATTTACAATTCACTATATGTTCTATCAAATATCTTCAGTTTAGATTATAATATTTCTTCATTTATAGTACTTTTGTAATATAATTTGTTTTAAATTTAATGCCTCAATCTCACCATCTTTGGCATGTTATTATTTTTATATCAGGATGGTTAGTTTTAACTTTATCAATCTCTTCTATAAGTTTTTGTTTTCCTTTTATAATAACAAACCTTTGTATCTAATTGTTTTGCAATTTCTCTTAATACAGTGCATTTTAAATTAAGAACATATTTATTTTGAATTATATATTTCTCGTGTTCATACTCTTTAGAAAGAAATCCAAACTCTCTTGTAATTCACTAATATTGTTTTCAATTTATTAAAATTTTTTAAAATAATAAGTTGAACTTTTTTAAGGGGTGATAAAAACCACCCCCTTTAGATCTTGAGAAATGTAAAAAGTAGAATTTTTGAAAAGGGGCTCATTTAGATAGATTAAAATTATATTGAAAAAAAAAATCAAACTCCAGGGTTATTTAAGCAAATCCCTTAAACAATTAAGAGGGTAAGTATTTATACAATAATTTAACCGCCAAAAACTTGTACACTGAATTCAGGCCATACGTTTTTAGACCCTGAAATAGTATATTAACTTTATATAATTTTGTTAATTTAAATATTTTAGTAAATAAATACCATAATGTGGAGTAGAAAGTGTAAAAAATGTAGAAGGTTAAAGTTAAACTATATATTTATACATCATATTGGTATTTAAAATTATGCTAATTTTGCCTATGTAGAAATTTAAAAATAAGTGTAAAATTAACAATTTAAATAATAAAAAAATAGTATATAGTAATATTATAAGTACTAAAAGTAGTATGTATAAAATGTAGTGGATACAAAGTGAAATGATAAATTTGGCAATTTATTACTATAACAGTAATTAAAAACATTGTCAGCTTTATTTCCATTATTTTTAAATTTGTCTTCTGGGAATATCATTACATTTTCTACAGTTGTAGTTATGTTATCGCCTTCATAAAATAAATTAATGTATATTGTTTTATCTTAATCAAAATTAGTAAGTTTTGAATTATATATTTTAATTTTATTTGTCTTACAGATTTAGAATTTATTTTTACAACATTTTTTGGAAATCTTATTAAGTTTTGTGTTTCCTTAACTAACTTATATTGAGAAATTATTTTATAAAATATTGTTTAGGATATTTTCCTCTAGGTTAATAGTAAGAATAATGGTCTGTAATACTGAATAATCGATTGGTTTTATAGCTATAGATGAGAAATTTTTATATTATTTTCTTCTTTTTTGATAAATATGGATCTGTTTTAATATATTCCATGTTTTTATTTTTCGGAAGAAAAAAAAATACAATTTCATACAATTATTTATTTTTTCAATTATTTCTAAATGTGTTAACATTTTTATGTCTTGCTAAGTTTAAAACTTCTATGGAATTTCAGGGTTCGGTTTTCCCCAACCCCTGGGAAAAATACTTTTGAAATTTGGTGACGACCATTACAATATTAAACATTTTTGCTCCCCGAGCCATTTGCCCTCTCTAACTACCTCGCTCGCTCGTCTGCTCGCCAACTATGCAGCATATCTGTTTCAAAGTTTAACACTGGATTCCCGTATATAAAATACATGTTACAAATTGTGTTTTATTCTGCTACATGTTTATGAACTGCATTTTCGTACCTTCTGCCACACACATACACGAAGAACACGTCAATCCCTTGTAACGACAAAGTGTAGCTCGACATGTGAAGATGGTCTCCAACATATCTTCCACTTGCTATCTAACATACCGCCATACTGCCGCGGGCTGCCTTGCTCACGTAGTGTGCCAACCTGGCGTGTGGCAGTGCTGGGGTAGCTGATGTCACCAATGCGTGCCTCGGCTGGATTAAATGTGGCGCCGGAAGTCTTGATCGCCAGCGCAGCTGAAGTTGGTGTTCAACGAGTTTTAAGACTTGTGTAGAATATCATCGAAATTTATCTGTTCCCCTGTTGGTTGGGATTAGAAAACACCCATGTTGGGAGGGAGCCCAAAGGTATTTCTGATGTATAAATACCCGGGGGCAGCCATCTTCGAGGAGTTCAGCTGATTCCTGGGTCGTCATCCGCACAGATAAGTAATAAATTAATTTGTAAATGGATAAGGTTCTTCAGGTCACATGGAAAAAAGAGTAAAATTGCCGGCCTTTTTAGGCAGATAGATGTTTTCCAGTATTAATGAACCAGGCAAAAATAGAAATTGGCAGTAAATGAATAAACAATTGACTAAAATTAGGATATGTTAAATTACAGCTGAATATTGGAGTCCATGGGTCATCACTAAAAATGACTTCTGTAAATTTCACGAAGGTTAATTGTCATTTTATCTGTTTTAAATATTATGGCAAGAATTAATGAAGAAAAAGAAATGTTTTAATCAAAGTAAAGCCAATGTACAAAGTTTTGAGTAACCAGTTCATTTAATATCTGTTTTTAATGTGGCATACCTTTTTAATAAAAGCATCTAAATGCGAATTGGAAGCAATTTGGTGTGAGAGGAAAAATGAGAAACCAATATATATGTTTCAAAATTGTATAATTTTGAAATGTTAGAATTTTTTATACCTAATGTAGATATGTTTTGAGATTAATGTAAATGTAATTTTTAATTAAAACTTCAAGAAAACAAGAGAATCATCGTACTGCTAATGCAATTAGGTTTGTGGTATCAAAGTAAATTTCATCTTTAATGTAAACTTTTAGAAAGTGCCAGATAATTAAACTGCTAATGCAGGTAGGGTTTGTGTTTTATCACATATTAAATAAAATTCGAAAGGAATTTTAAGGGACATTCCAGAAAAATTGTAACTGTCCATGCAGTTAGGACCTCACTTATTTCATGAATGTAAGAAAAACATTTGGAACATTTCAGAATAATGAATAATTTTAAAAGCTGAATACAGACACATTTAAGAGATATTTTATAGCACATATTGTAGGTTTGCTGCTCCTTATGAGTAATGTTGTTTTTATAAGTGATTTATCTGAATATTTTGAAAATTCAAAAGAGAGTATTTGTGAATATATATATGTCCACTATTTTTCCCATTTTTAAAAAGAGGTTTTCTCATTAATTTCAAAGAGCAATTATCTGTGTTTATGGGCATTATTTAAAAGAATATGCATGAACAATTCGTATAATTGTATGAGCGGACTAATGGCAAAGTAAATGTTGAAATTCCTTGATACAGAGAAAAAAAAAAAAAAAACTAAACAAAGCAAAATATTAATAAATCAAAGTTTCTCAAAGGAAGTCTTGCATGTGGTGTTTGTCAGTCTGAACATCTTACCTTACGGTTTTCTACTAAAGAAATTTTGATCTTGTATTTTGAAATGAATATTGGGTAGGTCTTTAACACCCTTGATGCTCCCTGGTAAAAGGGTGCATCAGTTTCACTGCACACTCTGCTTTTTTTTTTTTTTACAGAGTTTGCATAGGTTCTGGCTATATGATTTTGTCTTAAAGGTACACACACATGTACTCAGGTAGATACACTCACATGTACTACTACAGTTGTAGGTAAAATACACAGTTTGTTTTAGTAAAATTTATTCTTATCTTTTTTTGTAAACAGAACTGTATTTGGTTAGGTTTCAATCATATAATGAAAGACAATGCGTGAGCTACTTAAAAAGCCTTGTAGATACAGTATTAGTTTAGCTGTTATGTACTGTTATTCCAGTCAGTGAGCTGGGGTGGGTAGTAAAATACATAACACATCTACAACTCTATGCTACATTGAAATTGAAACCAGTCAAACATTGGGCCATATACACACACTTGCCTAGAAATGAAGCACTTAGGGATGAGCTAAGCAGTTACATTTCGTTAAGAGTTATAACTATAGCAGTAAAATAAAAATATACTTGTTATTTAAACAATTGCTTATTAACCTTTAAATGTGGTATGTTGTTAGCATTAATAGAACACGTTAAGGGGTGGTTCACTAATTAGAAATAAAATAATTATTATGTTTTAAATTTGAATATATTTCCCTAAGCCAAATCTTTTAATGTTTTTAACATTTCAGGTTGTATTGTTTGAAAACTAAACAATGTGGCATGGAACGACTATCTCTAGGTTGTTGGTGTAATGTGTTTTATCGACCCCAGAGAATTGCTAATAACGTTTACCTAATAATTGTATTACAATGATGCATCGCGCTAAAATTACAATCACGTTATTTACAGTTTGTGTTTTTGATACACCTAGAAACGACACATAACTTTTCACTTCGGTCTTTGCGGTACTTACGGGTTGGCTGCCTAAATAGTTTAGGTATAGTGAATTTCAGTAGATGTGACCATTATTTTACGACACAGTTACGTAAATGGTTGCCTAAATAGTTATAATTAGTAGTAACTTTTCACTTCAATCAAGGTGACCTTTAATTTGCGACACAGTTACACAAATGGTTGCCTAAATAGTTATAGAGACTGTCGTGTTTATGGTTACATTTAATAGTTTGACGGGGCTTGCTTTTGGACCTCAGGGGAATGGTGGTTTCATGCAGGAAGTGGAGTACGGAATAATTCCGGGCAGGGCGCCAGCTCAGCGAGAGATTTTTTGCACGACTTATGGATGGGGATCGTGGCGTTGTCGGCCCATCAGTGGCCTCTCCTGGAAGTCCTCCGTCCTGGTGATGCTGTCGTGCAGATGATGATGTAGGTTCCCAATATTAAGACAAGTGCCTGGGCTAACACAGGGTATTGGCCCCCTGCTCACACCGATCCCAAGTCGTTGTTACTCCGTCGAATTAAAATCCACAAGTCCTAGGCTTGTGAGAGCTGTCTGCCTTCCTCAACTCATTCTCACTCTCATGGAGATTATTACAGGTCATCTCCGACACCTTAATTAATTGTATTCATAGTTGCAAAAACGGGTAAATGGTCACTAAGTGGTCACCGTCAGAAAATCGCTATATTGTGAAGACGCAAATAACACTCGTTGCTGCCAGCGAGCGTCGGACGCGATGCGCCGCATCGCGCCGCTCTATTGTGAAAACAGCTTTATGGTACATGTAGATCAAGCGTAAAATACAAGGAAATGAAACATACATATTCCTCTAGCAGTATCTAGCAAGCGACAGCAGTACTACTATGCTTACAATTACTTAAAAATGTCGTAGGCAGCGCTGGCATTAATATTTGCCAAGTTATTTTAATATATAACTGTTAAAGAGAACTGTGGTAAGAGCAATGTAACAGTTCAAATATTTTAACAGTAAAAATTTAACAGTTACGTTAAATAACTCACATCCCTAAGCACCACTAGCACTTCCTGTAGTGGAAATTCCAAGTCTCACTAGATTAGAGATGGGGAGTATTTTAAATACCTGTTATCAGCAACAAGTATTGGGCGAGAACCATAGTCTAAAGACGAGGTAGACCGCGCATTTATCTTCTGCACATGTACGTACCCAACATTGACCTACCCCAAAGGATGTGATGAATGTGTTTGTTTATATCTTAATTTTTAAATGACAAGTACTATTATATTAATGAAATACTTTTAACAGTTTAAAGTTAGTAAAACTGCATAAAAATTGTTTTAATGAAGTATAAAAACATATTTAACTACTTGTTTACAAATCAATTTTCTAACCTAAAATTCAAACCATACCATTTTCGCTAGACATGTTGGCAGAAAAGCAGTTCAATGTTGGAACATAGAGATTGGTTGTGCGCAGCCACCGAGATCGGTCTACCTCATCTTTAGTCTTTGGCGAAAACAGTCGGTACCTGTTTCTAGTTTCTGTAGATACCTGTTGCCATCCTCCCTGCCTATTACCATTGACTGAAGATGAGATAGACCGATCTCGCTGGCTGCGCACAACCAATCTCCGTGTCCCAACATTGAAATGGTATTCTGCCAACATATCTAGCGAAATCAGCATGGTTTGGATTTTAGGTTAGAAAACTGATTTGCAAACAAATGATTTGAGATGTATGTATACTTCGTCGAATCAATTTGTAATGTAGTTTTATTAAATTGAAACTGGTAAAAGTGTTTTATTCATAATTATAATAGCACTTGTCATTTAAAAATTAATATGTTAACAAAAACGTTCATCGCTGTTAACCATGTTGCTTTGACAGTTGTGTTACTTTGGGGTAGATCAATGTTGGGTACATGCGCAGAACACGAATAAGTGGTCTCCTTCATCTTTAGTCTATGCCTGCTACTGAAGCAAGACCAATCATATGTATTTGCTTGTTACTCGACACTCATACGATATCATTTTGTCGTTTCTGTTCCTATCGCCTAATATTAGTATCCAATACTGCATCCCAATAGTAGGAGAACAGAGGGCAAGATGGGGATGCTGAGAAAAAAAAATACTCCCGAACATTACTGTTATTGTTATTATAATTACAAATAATTCTACAAGTGCACTCAAAATTTGACAATCAATATAAACTAAAATGAAAGTTAAAAGTTACGAACACAAAACACAAAAATTATTTTTTGAAGTAAAGATGATGCCCCATCTTGCCCCATACATGGGGTAAGATGAGGCATGACTTGGGCCAAGATGGGGAACAACTATTCACACATGTCACATACATAAGTATTGTCCACATCTTCATCGTTCTCCCCAGAACATGCAGAGTGAGCCCACCTTTGGCATTCTAGACACTTAACCCACTCTTCTGTAGATTCAGAGAATAAATGACCACAAAAAATACATTCAACATCGTCACTTTCTTTCTCTACCGAAATGTTCTTCGTTTTCTGTTGAAGGATGGACTTACTTTTCTTAAGTTTCAACTTACTGTACTCAAGGTTCAGCTTCTTCTTACAAGAAACAGCATGTCTTTCCATTTGAGATATCAATTCATTTCTGTATGGTGATTCAGTTAATACAGCAGTTTTCCCACGGCGGCGACCACTTGGATTTACTTTCCTCTCACCGACATGGGGAAATGACATAGCGTCTTTTGGTGATGCTTGTTTAAATACACTAGTTTATTTTGTGCATTGCAGAACGAGCAGCTAGGAACAGCATCATTCTGATTTACTAGAGGTCATGAAGGTTCTGTAAAGCCAGCTTGTTCATTGACTTCAGGCGATGGTCTGTCAGTAGTTTTGGAAGGCAAATAATAACTATCTTGAAAGACCTCAGGGTCTATTGGCCATATGCATGTGGTTTTAAATCCATTGACAGCTGCTGTCGTAATGGCTGTTTGTTGAAATGCATTACTAAACAATTTGGTGATCTGATACATCGTGACACCACGCCCTGGATTCTATCACAACTAGTCGGTATCCTCAACTTCCTAATAAGTGCTGAGTGGCTTCATGAATGTTATGTCCAGTGGCTGTAGGCGATGGGTGCAGTGTGGCGGGAAAAAGAGCAAGACAACCCAATTTTCTCTTGCCATATCAATGAGTTTAAGATTTTTGTGTGTGTTGCATGGCCATCGAATAGAAATATAACATGGTTGTCTTTGAAGGCGTGAGTAAACTGCACAAACCGTTTGAACCACCGGACGAATATTTCAGACTGCATCCAGCCTGAAGGATGACATTCTGCCCAAGTTCCAGATGCAGAACCATCAATCAATTCGTCCTTCATCCTCTGCAGAGGAAATATCATCATTGGTGACATGTGAGTTCCTGATACATTAATATAAAGTTCGGCAAATACTGTTTACCCTCTCTCTGCGGATGTTAGCACCCCAACTTGTTTCCTCCCTTTCGCAGAAATGATTTTCGATTTTGAGTTTGGCACCAACGACACACCTGTTTCATCACAATTATTCACTCGGTCTGGAGTAAACTTGTATTTGTCATACAGTAGTTCAGAATAGTTCATATAGTAGTTCAGAAAATTTTGAAACCACAACACCGTTGAAGCCCATAGCTCTCGCTGCAGAAGTAGCTTCCGGTTTTCGAAGAGACAAGTCTAGATGTCGCTTAATAAAACCTGTTAGACAGTCTAAGCCAGCCTCTCCTTTTGCTATACAAAACATGTGTTTCTTGTCATTTTTCGCAATTAACTGAAAAGCCAGTTTTCTTAGATCAGCAGTTCTTAGACCAATCAACATACCTTCCATTTATTTAAGGTAACCAACCAGCTCCTCTTCCTCTTCAAGTGCAAACACAGGCTGAAGCTGTCCCAAACTTACCTTTAGCTGCTGATGAGAATTTTGTCGAAACAGAGCCACCTTCCTCTCCAGTGTTGTTTGTGGAACGTTAAAAGCAGCAGCTGCCTTGCGATAACCCATAGTTTTTTGCATAACTTCTTCAATAGCTTTTCGCATCGACTCTTCGGACCAGCTCTGCCGTTCTGTCTTTCTTTTATACGTCCGTACCAATTTGTCTGAAAATAAAATGATCTAGATTAAGGCTTATATTAAAATGCCTTAAACGTCCATAAAATGATCCCCCCTCCTTTTCTTGCGGAAGGCAATTTTTACGAGAAAGATAAGCACTGCTATAACAGTCGCAGGGGGCCAAGTGATGTAACAGCTAGAGCGCTTGCTTCCCACCAAGGCGATGCGGGTTCGATTCCTGGTGAGGTCACTCTCAGATCTTTGCTTAATTTAAGTAATAAAATAATTCAATCCTGAAAATCATAATAAAGCTTGTAGATACAGCATAATCAAAAGTTTCATTGTAATAATATTCTTGGTGAAATTATGGAACTCTACTCACATTGAACTACATTTCAACAAACCCTTACAAGTTTACTTTGTAAGATCTACTTTGCTACAGCAAAACAATAGGCATGGTTTTTAGATGTGAATTATTGCTATAATAAAAAATAAAAAAAATATGGGGACATTTTTAAGGGGCAAGATGGGAAAGTTTTTAAGATACAAGATGGGGACGTCCCCATCTTGCTCCAAGTGGTATATTGAAGCTAATTGAATGATAATATCTCAACACTTTTATTAATCATTTCCATGATTACGAAAATAAATAGCTTAACAAATTCTGTAGACAATAATATACCAAAACTTATATATTTTGTCATTTTAACTTACCTGTTGGGCTTTCCAAAATTGATAAAAATAAGATCACAGTGGCGAGAAACAGAAAAATGGCTACCACAAGCTACAAAATGTTTCAGTGAACTGTTTCATAATGTGGGCACAGCCAGCGAGACCTGCACTTCGAGATTCTATCACTTCCTCCGTGGTGGTACCACCATACAGACAAATAGGCAGGTACCCCGTCTTGCCTCGCGACCCCGTCTTGCTGCTTGTTCCCCTATTTACGGACGAGAATATTACATAAAATGCTTAACTACACGTTGAACTAATTTAACAATCACATTCGCACAGTGCCCATTTTGAATGTGATTTTTATTTTACAATATTGCCACTGTCCTACCAGGAGAACATGAGATGCGAGGAGGCATACCTCCTCATACCTAACCTCCTCGTGTCATGTTTCCCTGGCAGGACAATCATAATGCCCGACGTTTACTTGCTCTGCAGGGATTCCCCACACATCTAGCTAATGATGTGAACAATGGGGTTGTGTTTTCATATGTATTATTTATTACTTGAAAATATTGACTACTTAAATATATTTTATATCTTCAGAGGGCAACTGAAATAACCCAACTACCAGGAGGGTATGAACTATATAGAGATAGCGAAAAGATCAGATCAGATCAGTACAAGGCTAACAGGTATTCGAGAACAAGGTGTGATAGTGGAACAACGCGCCCTAGCATACAGCATAGACTATATATGAGGTAGACCGCTTATTCGTCTTCTGCGCTTGAACCCAACTTTGACCTACCCCAAAGGAACACAACTGCCAAAGTCACATGGTCAACAGTGGTGATGAACGTGTTGGTTTATATATTATTTTTAAAATAACAATCACTATTATATTAATAAAATCATATTAACAGTTTGAATTTAATAAAAAAATAATTGCATATTGGTTAGAGGAAGTATAAAATCATCTCAAAAGCACTTGTTCACTAAACAGCATTCTAACCTCAAACCCAATCCACACCATTTTTGCAAGCTGTATTGGCAGAAAAGCAGTTCAGTGCTGGGACATGGATGTTTGTGCGCAGCCAGCGAGATCGGTCTACCTCATCCTTAGTCTATGGTATACAACTAGCCAATAAAAGGTATTAGCAACAGGTATCGACTGGGAACAGGAACAGGTATGGGATGTTCCAGAGAAATACTGGTTTAGCTCACATCTACACTAGGTTTCGTATGCTCAGTCCGTTTTGGTTTAAGCCTAGTGCGGCTTCATGAAGTTTAGGCTGTTTCCGATTTGTCAGTATATAGGTGTAAGTACGTACATTTGCGTACTAGCAGTGATGTGTACTTGTCGTGTACTTGTTGAAACTATTCGGACAGGTTATTAGCTATTCATGTTAGACTGGTCGCACATTATGGCGGAAATATCATAAACTATATGACAACATAAAAATGTGGTGCATGGTGTTATATATACCTTATGACAACTTTTATGGTTTTGTATAAAAGCACATAACCATATAAACATTTATTATGTATTTTTGTGTCATGATTTTGTACCTTAACATCTTACGAGTCCAACCTTTCCCTCTCGAATGTCATGTTTCGGTGACATGTATAGTTTATATCGTCAATTTGTCCCCCCCTGGCAATATAGTAGCGCGTTTTTAGTTCTGTCAGTATAATTGAAAATTTGGATTTTTCCCCGGTCAATCTAGTGGCGCGTATTTAGTTCCGTCTGTACACATTTTTCTTACCAGTCCTGTACCATATTTTTTCATCAATGAGTATAGTAACGTAGATGTTAATTTTTTAGTCATACTGCATAATTTTTTCTTACCAGTACTGTACCATACTTTTTCTCGTTGTTACTGTAACGTGTATAGTTTCTCATAGGTAATGTACCAAGGTTTTTCATAGGTACTGTACTGTGTTTATACTGTATGTCCTCACTAGTGTAATATTTTTGGTTAGTGAGTGTCTAAGGTGTACCAGGGGAAGAACGCGAACCTTACTTATTCACAAATGGGGCGTGGCGTATTACATGTCACGTGGATATGCGGCTGCTCGCTGTTGGAACGCTACATGCATGTTATAGACATTAAGTGTGAAATAATTTTGATGCCTTGATAGCTGGCGTGAATACAGTTCCTGGCGACGTGCAAGCCGGCGTGATGCTGACAGGATGCTACATTTCCATCCAGGTGCGAAATTGATGAGTTGGCGAAACCCTTCCGGTCGACACACGTCTGCAGACGCCTTGCGCTGCATGCGAGCGGCTACTTTCGCAGCGGTCTAGCGCTACATGCTCTTCCTTCGTTTAAAAAAGATTCAATTACATTCGTATACGTAGTATGTGTATGTTCGCGTGAGCGTGGTCTCGATTTTCAATACACTGTACCTGCACTAACTTCACCGACACTGTGTTTTGTTAACAAAACTTATATACTAAATAATTTTTATACCAGCCGTGTTTTTTAATTACCTACCTATACAAAACATTATTTACAATATGGTAAAGCTGGTACAAGACATGTTTTAATTACCAATAGTGGGGACGTGACTCGCGATACACACATTACAATACTATTGTTCTGCGTTGTACAAATATTCTTCTCCGTATCTGTATTACACACAATGTTTTTCTTTCAGTCTTTGGGGGGGGGGGGGGGGGGAGGCATGAAACACACGTTATACATACTTTTCACATGTACCACGGATTATCGCACGTCCAGAGTCTTAGAACTTGGGTATTTGCGCGGAGTTTAGTATGAAACTCGTCCCGTGTCACCATGACGTTCGCGAGTCTACAAGTTGGTGGGGATGTAGATTTTACCGATAAATATATGCTATAGACGTGACTGTGAATTTAATTTATCTCTCGTTTGTCGTGCAGAAAGTGCATTTAGGAATAAAATTACTAGGTAACGCGACATTAAAATTTTTTTTTCACTTTCGTAAGTAATGCATGTAGGTAAATAGTTGATTTGGTAAAAAAAAAACATTATTTATTTTAAAAAAATAGGAACGACAAAATATTATATGAATAATTTTTGAAGTCTATAAATATGAATGTCTCCCTGGCGACAATCGAGCGAACGTGGTGGAGGCTTGTCGACTAATAAGTAAACAGCCAATGTGAATCATTGGCGGTATGGAGGCTTGCCGACTAAACAGTAATTAGCCAATCGGCGAGATTGGCGAGGCGTGGAATGGATGTGACTAATTAGCCAATGAGAATCATTGGTTGACTAATTGGTCGTGACGAAGAAGTTTTTTATACATTTTTATAAAACTTTTAATAATAAATTTTTAAAATAAATTTAGTAATAAAGTGAGACCAGTGGCGTAGCGTAGTGGGGGCGGCAGGGGCGGCACTTTTAGGTGGCGGCAAAATTTCACAATAAATAATAATAATATCTTGAAAATATTTGAACCATTTCATATTTTTGTCGCACCTACGATTCGGACCGATTGAAATGAGCACGGAATTCTTCATTACTTATTCTGTGACGAAATCGGGGAATCCCCTTTCTTTAAATGAATGTATAATAATGACATCTTGCCCATTGTAGCGATTGGTAACACCGTCTGTACTGACTTGCAGGGATTCCCCGTATTTTATTTTGTGTTTGGATTGTTTATGACTAATATTCAGCGAGAATGACTTCTATCATATAAAGAATAGTGTTCAATATTGTATAATAACACCTGCAAATTAGGTTACAGTACGGGTAAGTCCCTTCAGGGAAGTCCGTGAGTGATGCTTTGACAATTCAAAGAAAGTTTGATTGATGGATCGTCAGTTGTCCAATTCACATTAACTTAATCGTATCGTATATATGTATACGTTTTCCAAATTGTGATTTCAGTGCTCAAAGTACGTGTTGTGATTGTTAAATTATTGAACTTTGTTGAAAAATTGTATTGTTCGTGTACGTATACATTCAACTATGTGAGTATTAAATATTTTATTTACGTTTTTTATTTATGTAATTGTATGTTTGACTATCTGCTATGTTGTTTAAGCTTTAATTGATTAAAATAAAAAAATCAGAACAAGTAAATTTCAGTAAAGTAAGTTATATATTTTAAAATTTATTAGTAATTATTTTGAAATGTTCTACGATAGTTTCGTTTAGTTTAGTTTCGTCTTTTGTTTTAGCATCAAAAATGAAAAGAGTAAAAGAAAGTGGGGCATATTACCGTAGTAAAAGAAGAGCTAAGTTGGAAAATATTAGAAAAAATGAAGGGGCTTTACTTAAATACGTGAAAAGTCCTGTTCCTGAGACGTCAGATTCCACGTTGGGCTTAAATTAATCAAAGACAACTGGGCCTTCAAACCCAGAACAAGCTAAAAAAATACAAGAACTTGACACTGTTGATCTGGTACCTGTTAGAAATGTTGACATTGTTCCTGAAGATCAAATTCCAACAACATCTACTCAAGTAGAGTCTGCATCTGTATGTATAGACATGGATTTCGATAGTTTAGAAACAGAGACTGATACAGCATCGGCATTGTCTGCTATTCAATACCAAAACTTGGACGATATTGGAAAATGGCCTGAACACATAGATGAAAATATGCGATTGCATCTCATTCAGCAAGGCCAGGAAGTTGTTCAGCATATCAATACTAACTTCGCCGAAGCGTCAACAGTAACACGTTCAGATTCGTGCTCTTTAACATCAAAAGGAGAGACAAGATGGCTTACCCAGGAATGGTTTTACCGCACATTGACTAACGGCGAAAAAGTTTTACGTACTTGGATGGCTTATTCTCCTTCCAAAGCATCATTATTTTGCTTTCGCTGTCGTTTATTTGAGAACGTAAACACACCGAATGGATCAAAGTTTTGCTCATCTGATGGATTTAATACTTGGTGGAAATTAAATCCTAAGGTTTCAAGTCACGAATCAAGTGCACTACACAACCAAAATTATTGCAAATGGAAGGAGTTGGAGAGCAGACTTCAAAAAGGACAGACTATTGACAAGAAAGAGCAAAACTTAGTGGCAAAGGAAACAAAAAAATGGCAAGAAATTCTTATCAGAATGTTTGATATAAAATTCCTTGCCAAACAAAATTTGGCTTTACGTGGCCATACAGAAAACGACACCAGTATTGATAGAGGAAACTTTTTAGAATTCGTGCATTTAATTGCAAAGTACGATCCTGTACTCGTGAACATCTTGTAAGATCTAAAATGTGTGGCAAAATTTCGATCACGTATATGTCACCAGAAATCCAAAACGAATTTATTGCAATTTTGGGAAATAAAGTTCGCCAACATATCATCGGACAAATAAAAAAGGCTAAGTATTATTCGATTATATTCGACAGCACTCCAGACATTTCTCATAAAGATCAAACAAGCCAGGTATTAAGATACGTAATGATTGAAAATCAGGAAGTACAAGTAGTGGAATCTTTTATAGATTTCATTGAAACAAAAGATAAAACTGCTGAAGGAATTTCAAAGATGATTTTGAGCAAGCTTGAAGCTGATGGCCTCGATATAAGCAACTGTAGAGGCCAAGAATATGATAATGCTGCTGTTATGGCTGGAAGGCATTCAGGAGTTCAGCAAAGAATTAAAGAAATAAATCCCAAAGTTGAATTCGTACCTTGTTCAAATCATTCGTTAAACCTGGTTTGTTTACACGCTGCCTCAGTTGAGGCGAGTTCAGTAACTTTTTTCGGCACATTAGAACGTTGCTATTCATGTTTTTCCATGTCCACACATCGTTGGGAAGTTCTGATAGCAGCTACAGGCAAAAGTTTAAAAAGGGTTCAAGACACGCGGTGGAGTGCAAGAGGCGATGCCGTAAAAATGACATGGCATCATTACAAAGACATTCTCGTCACTTTGGAAAAACTGACAGAGACAGGTGAAAGCTTAAACACAAGAACAGATGCAGGAACTTTGCTAGTTACGATGCAGTCATTTTCCTTTCTTTGTTTCTTGGGCCTCTGGCAACCGGTGCTACATGAAGTGAATGATGCACAAAAATATTTACAAACAAAGGGACTTGACATAAGACTGTGCGCTCAGAAAGTAAATGCTTTGCAGAAGGTACTGATAGAGAAACGAGAAGAATGGACAGATGGCGCTGTAAGTTATGCAAAAAATATGTATGAAGAACTTGGCATTTCCATGGAACCTCAGAGGTGCATAACAAGAAGGAACATTTTTGATGACGGAACCAGAGATGCTAACTTGTCTTGTGAAAATGAGTTGAGACGGAAGCTGTTTTCTTCGTTAGATAGAATCATTGTAGAAATTCGTGAGCGTTTTCAGCAGCTACAGAATTTGGCGGATAAGTTTGCTTATCTAACGCCGGCTATATTACTAAATACGGACGACACTAAATGTAATCTAGACTACGCATCTGCAGAAATTGACGAGCAGGACTTCAAGCTGGAACGACTTCGACTGCGGACTTTCATTGCTGCCACAGGCAACGAAAATAAATAAATTAATGCGGACTCACGTGAATTATTAAAATTTATTGTGAAATCCAAGCTGGAAGATACTCTGCCCAATATTATACTAATGCTCCGAATATTCTTCACAATTGCCATAAGCAATGCCAGCTGTGAGAGAAGTTTTTCAAAATTGAAAATGATTAAAATTTATTTAAGATCAACAATGAGTACTTTAAGGCTAACCAATCTGGCTATCTTGTCTATTGAGCAAGAGGTGTGTGATGCTATAGACATTGATAGTGCAATAAAAGACTTTGCTCTTAAAAAAAGTTTTAGTTAAAGACAGAAGTTTTGTTTTTAATTCTAACAAGTATATTATTTTTCAATAAAAATAAAAATAGTAACAGTATCGTTCTAGTTCTAATTGGAAGTCGATTTACGTTTTATATTCAATTCGCTAATAACTTAATCTTGTCGATCGTCAAGGTATAATCATAAGTGTTCTATACCTGTTATATCAATGTAAGTGGAATATGTGTAAGAATTTTTGTAATAAATGTGATTATTATATTGTAAAACACACACACACACACACACACACACACACACATATATATATATATATGGCTTTTTTATTTGTAACCTGTACAATACACAATAATGATGTCTGTTCTTGCCGAAAAGTTCTTTAGAATTACTGTATATTATAGTCTTTTAAATTGAAATACCTAAATAAGAGGGCGGCAAAATTTTCTTCCTCCCCGGGCGGCTGACATCCACGCTACCCCACTGAGTGAGACCATATCAATATGGCAGTGGAGCGCATGCAACTAATCGATCGAATTGAAATGAGTAATTAATGGAACGATGGTGACTAATTGGCCGAACGTGATGGAGATTTGACGACTAAACACTATTTGGTTGAGTCGCTTACCAAGAGATGGCGGATACACTAAAAAACTATTGCTACCTAGATGATGTAAACCAATGATGCATACCAAAATGAATCCCTATAGTAACATGTAAACATCCGATGAAAGAAAAAATCAAGATAGTGGTGGAGTGCTAGTGTCTAATAGATTGAGCAGAGGTGAGAGACAATCCCCAGTAACATATAAACAAAGATGGTGACCACCAGTAGTATATAAACAAAGATGGCTGTGGAGCATATGCAACTAATCGATCGAACAGAGGTGTGAGAGACTGTAATGCACATAATTTTTTCAAAAATAATTATTTTAAGGATTTTGTAATAAATCTTTAAGGAAACTTTTAAGGGGGGAAAAAAAAAGGAATTTTAAGGAAAAAAAAGGAATTTTAATAGAAAAAAGGGAAATTGTTAGGTAAAATGGCCGCCGGGGAAAATACTTTTAAATAAAATTTCTTAACAATATTTTAAAATAAAATTTTAGTAACAAATTTTAAAATGCTTTTTAATTGAATTTCTTGATAGCAAATTTTTAAATATTTTTTAACAATTTAAACATTTTAAAAACTATTCTCAAATAAAATTTTTTGTAATAATTTTTTTAACGCTTTTTTAAAAATTTTCTTCACAATTTTTTGGGTTTTTGGAATCAGAGGTCACTGGGGTCAAGGTCAAAAGGTCATTGGTCTGGCTGAATTATATCCAAGATGGCGGATGACGACATAACAAAATTGTGGCGTCCGAATCCTGCCATTCTGCACCCCACACCCTTGTGCCAGACTTCCCTTTTCCCTACTACTATTGTAGCCCTTAAGAACAAAATTCGACAAATGCATTTTCTTAAAATATCAAAAACCATTACATAATTAACTACAATTACCTGAATATTGCTGTATACAAAGTGTGATGGTATCCCAATATGACTACATTCAACATGTCTACAACGGACTAAGGCTTGTTCCTTGGAAAAATAACTGCCTACTTCATTCCGCACCTACACGGCAATTTAGCCTCCAGGCAGTGTACATCGACACAAGTTTTTCTATTTGCAATGAACTTTGGTAGTTTAGTGTGCGCAGCAGCGATGGCGAACGGCTGGTATTGGCTCACATGTACATCCATGTATGTCAATATTTGTATACTCCAGCCAGATCCACACACACTAAACTCTGATATGTGTCTATACAAAATATTTTCCCACAAGGACTCTTTTAAAAATATATTTTCTTTGGGTTTTCCCCCCACCAAAATGAATTAAAACATTCACAGTGATTACCCCTATAGTACAACCCAAGTATCGAGCCAAAAAGGATTCCAAAATTAGAATTCACAAAAAGTTATTAAAATAGGTAAAATATGACTCATACTGTATTTCCATCCATAACTTTCCCTAGCCATAACATTGACAGCCACTTAAAATGTTATCTTTGGCTTTGTACTACAAATGCAAAATTTTATGTCTCCCAAACCTGGACACCTAAGATATTCCATGGACATTAAAAGGTATTTTAATGTAAATTTCTATTACTTCATTTACACAATTTATGATTCAAAAGTGCAAATCCACCACTATTTTCAAATTAAAAATGAAAAAAAAATCTCTGTCTTCTAAGCCCTGGCAGAGGCCATTTAATCTTCCCGAACAGCCCGTTTCCAAAATGGTGGGCGAAACAAGACCATGAATGAAGCTATTCGATCAGCCCAAAATGGCAGAGAACTGACAACATACAGAGTATCATTTTCAGGAAAATTTGAATTATTTTTGACAAGAAAAATTAAAGTTTCCTCCTCACATATTTACAAATATATCTTCTTATAAAATTGGAAGTGATTCCTTATTGTGTTGTGCAGCAATACTTATACTGGTCATGTTATGTCCAAAATTATCCTGACTGTAAATTAAAAATTAGAGCGTCAAAATGACATTCCTGCTTCTCCTTAAGGGCTTTACATTTTTATTTAACCAGTGATCATACCGAAATACATGACCTGTTATCTAGGGAGACTTCCCTCGCAGTCAAGCATCTGACCCCGATACCAGGTTTTACCATCGATTATATACAAAAATTCAGCATTGCCTCGCTATGGGGGTAGCTACATTCATCCACCAATAGCAAGCCACTGTCGAAAAAATCAGTCTTTCAGTTACGCCCTAGCAGGGTTTCTATAATTCACAAATTGTAAAGAACAGTCCAGTGCATTACCTGTGACGTCATCTCCGATACTTTTGAAATTAGCCATTCATAACTGCGCGGGACAGGCCCTTCCTTCTGGTGCACTACGGAGAAGGAACACTGCTGAACTCTGGTGGTGGCCGGCATCAATACCAGCCCTGATGAACAGTGCACGCCAGTGTACTAGCTGACTTTCGGGGACTGTGACGCGACCGGTGTCAGTCCAACCAAGAAACATTCATTTGTGCGTTATTTACGCTACTATGAGTCGTAAATCCTCAAAAATGGGCTTCCTTCAATACAAACGTAAGTATTTATGTATGTTATTTAGAATAATTGTCCATCTTTCTGTAGTTCGTTTCAACACACGTCTTCCGATTAATGCTTTTCCATGATGGACGGGTGAAAACAGTGTTGCATAGAGAATTGAGCTGGGGTGGAGAGACAAACTGTATATGCATTTATGAGCGTACTAGTCTCGCCCCCCCCCCCCTTGAAGACCCTCGAAGAAGAGGGTCCCAGAAGATCCCAAAGGTGGCCATCCCCGAAATCCCCAGGCTCTCTCCTTCTTCAAGACATCATCGGGTATGGAGTGCTGCAGGAAGGTCTAATTCCAGGCAGCATCATCCAAAGTTCACCACCAGAAAAGTAATAAACATCCTGGTGCCAGACACATGTTCTAAATCGAGATAATTATCATTATTGATGTCGACATCCAATTTGGTCCAAATCGAAGCATGACACTCCTCAGCCATAAATTTGAGGACCCAGAGATGGCTACCTCAAAATTAGACACTCTTGGCATAAAGGGGAATCGCTAATAAGGGAACATATCTAAAAACAGGTAACTATTCCTGCACATCACAATTAAAAAAACATGTAAAAAACCCTAACCTGAACCTAAACATCTTAGAAATGAAATGGAGATGGACACAAATGAAATGAAGATGAATGGTAGATAGCCTGGCTCAGACGGGAACCTCCCATAAGGCAAGACAAAATGAAACAAACAAGATGAAACCCTCTTAAAATTAAAACATACACAACCCTATCTTATAAGTCTTATCCTAAGTTCAGTGGTCATTCCCTATTTCCAAAACTAAAATCAAGGGCACTTTTTCAACTATGTCACATGACCCTTCAATATACTCCTGAAGCAATGTCTCCAAGGACAACAGTGATTGGAGTCAAAAACTTTATAACCCTAAAGTGCTGAATTCAACTGCTTTATTACTAAAAAAAAATGGGTCTCTATCATAACTTTATCTCCTACCTGAATATTAACAGTACCCCCAGCATAGACTTTCCTAGCTGCTAATTTATGGGGGTACATCTTCAAATTGTTTGTGGTCTCAGCCCAAAGCTCCTCTAAATCCTTTTGGTTCGCTGCTTCCCAACAAAATTTATGCAACCCCCACACATGGATTAATGAGTGAAAAAGACTTCGTCCAAAAAACAAATTTGCTTGTGTAGTAAGAGTGGCATCACTAATAACATTATTAAATGCTAAGGAAAGCTAATATAACACCTGATACCAGTCCTTATGATATCCTGTCCGAAAAGATCTTTAAGTGACCTTGAGGTTCCTATTATACCGTTCTACTAGATTTGCCTTTGGATAATAAGGGTTTGTGAGAATTAACTTAATTACCCATGAAAAAGCCAAATTCTTCATCTCGGTAGAAATAAAATTGGTTGCATTATCTGTCACTAAAGACATGGGTGAATCAAAACCAGGTAATAACCGCTGACTGAGTAACTTGAAAATTTCCAATGATTTCAGTGTTCTAAGGGGGGAAAAATACAAATTTGCTGAAGCTATCCATCGGAACCAGAATAGAGGAAAACCCCGCTGAAGTTCTTGATAAAGAGCCGAAAACATCTAAATATAGACGTTCCCACGGAAAGAAGCTACATTCGCACTATAAGGGCTCTTAATTTTTGCATTGCAAGGCTTGGCTCGGTGGAAATCCATATATTGTTTCACTAATTCCTCAATTTCCTTGGTCATCACAGGCCAAAAAAAATTCTTTTATACGTGACACTGTCTTTTCCTGGCCCAGATGTCCCCCAAAAAGGTGTTGTGACAATATTGAGATGTCTGGTCTCGCAAAGCAGCCGGAATACAAATAAAGAACTTTGAGGTTTTAGGATCCTGGTATCCAATTAATCCCCTTTTAACCTTTTAATGTCCACCTTTCCCATCATATATATCTATATTAATATTAAATCAGTCAGTATCTATTCCCTGATGATATTCGAAACTGAGATAGGCTTGTGGAATATCTTGTAAAATATCTACCTGAACTCCATCACATAAATAATTGGAAATTAAGTCTGAAATCTGGCTTACTGCATCAATCACAGTAATCGAAACCACATTATTTGTCTGAACACAGGAAACGCTATTTACCCGAAAGGCATTAACATCAGTTTAAACACAAGATTCAAGAACATTTACAGTAGAAACATTATCAACTACAGCAGAACTAACAATTGCATCAATAATAAAAGGCACTACATTTTCATTAGATGATTCTACACAAAAATCCTCCAGATCGAACATATGGGATAGCGCGTCAGCTACTCCATTGTCAACACCCTTCACATGCTGCACTGTGAATTTAAAACATGCCAAACGCACAGAAATGGATGCACACCGTGAATATTTCTCGGAACGGGAAAGTTTACCACCGGGAGTATCTTTTCAGGGTCCATTAATAGTTTACCATCCGAAATTACAAATACATGGTACCTAACATAGGTATTTGCCCATGTTACCTTATCTGGGTTTACAGTCAGACCTGCTTCCCTTAAGATCTCAAGAAAGAGTCTAAGATGACTTAAGTGATCTTCAAAAGTTTTACTGTAAAGACAAACATCGTCAATATATGTAAACAAAAAGTCATACTGATATTTACCCAGTACTTGAAACAAGACTCTAGACATAGCTTGAGGACTGCAATTCATGCCCATGGGAAAACATTTCCATTAATACTGTCCCCAGGGGGTCACGAAAGCCAAAACCCCATGCGAATCTAGATGAAGATTACGCTGTAAAAAGGCTGAGTTCAGATCAAAAACGTAAAAATAATGTGCCTCTCCCACATGCTGGAAAACTGATTGTATGGTTGGAAGTGGGTAGGGGCCCACATAAATTTGTTTGTTGACTTTCCAGTAGCCACAGATTACTTAACAATGAGTGTCGAATCGACTGGTGTACAGCCATGCACTTGACCACGTGGCCAGTTAACCTGTAAATATGCTAAATCAATTTTATCAGTGTTTTTAAGTGTTATATTGAGGACTCACGCAATTTGCTACAGTTTTAACGCTACAGGGAATAATAGACTTCACATGAGAAGAGTCCCATAAAGCCATTGCACCCATAAATTATACATGGAAAGTGAGGTTAGATTGCCATGACAATCAGAAGTGGTTGAGTTATAATTTTACTTTTTATATTTTATTGCAAACATGTTTACGTTTATAAGAAGAGTTTTTATGCAACTTCATCTCATCGGTATTGCAGTTGTTTATTTCGTTTCATTTAGTAATATCATCCATATAATTAATACCCCCACGTGATTCGTCTGTGAGAGTCTCAGTCAACAAGCGAGCTCCGTGCCAAGCACATAGTAGTAGCATTTATGGTCTTGTGGGGTGACCACCACATTGCAATGCTCTGGGCACATCATTTTCAAACCAATCATAATGTAATTCTGCTATTTTTTAAAAGGAATTTACCAGAATCATGTGTGTTTAATAGCCTGGAGTACACATCACCCCACATCTTGGTCCATCTTGTGCACGGCCGAGACATAACGCACATTTAATACCATGTAGGCCCATGGCCATTTTGTACTATGTAAGAGCCCACTTGTCTTAAATGGCAGAATATGTACTTCATTGTCCTATTGGGAAATTATATATCAATAAAATTACGTGATGGAGATACCGACATTATTTATTGCATTAATCGCATCTCGCCTACATAACCTCGAAAGTCAGTATTTTATTTTAACTCATTGAATCAAGGCTTTGAGTGGCAAAAACAACCCATCGGGAGTGAGCTGGCATTTGAGGGAGGCGTACAGCCCTCACTAGCCTAGGCATTCTGGAAATAGAATAATTATGGCAGCACATTAAACAATACCAGCAATATTGCTGGAGATGCAGACTAGATGAACAGCCATGTTGCCATTGTCATCACGACCCTTAGAGCAGCAGCATCATAATCATCATACTTATGCTTACACCACAAGCTGGCACCCTAACCTGGTAAAGCTTGGAACCACACCTTTTCTTTCCATTTTACCAGTTCCTCCAAGGTCTAGAAAACATCATTGTCTACTAAGAGGCATATGAGATGGCTAACACTTTCGTTACGTAGGCATAACAGGATATCGCATCATTATGATGTCATCACCTCATCGTGGGAAGTTCTCAGGAGGGCCATGTGGGCGAACAGGCCACACTCTGGATGAGTCGCTTGTGCTCTGGCGCCCTTCACAACTCTGCAATAATTCTAAAGTCTGTTACTGTAAGTCAAACCTTCCTTCTCCTCATTCCTGAGACCATGACATAATTTTTTGTATTATATTATTTGTTCTACTTTTATGAAGGAAAATGATAAATCACTTTTTACTTGACTGTGAAAGTAAGTGAACCAATTTTTCTCACATTTTACTTGTGTACTATCATCATTTTATAAAGCTTTTTGTTACTTCATTAAAGTTAAATTTTATTATTGCATTTATCTACCCTAGTACTTCTTTGGCTTTCATAATCCTTCAATATATTCTTTTACCACCATATTTATAATAATCTTCCCTTTGGAAATTTCTGTTGAAATCACCATATACTGCCTTGAGTAAATTACTTTGTTCGGTATTTGCTTGATATTACACAGCAGAACTGAATTATATTTGTTTGAGTAAGTTACTTAGTTTATGGCAAAACATAATTTACTCATGTCAGCTAAAAATCGTCCATTTTCATGAACATTACCTTTTATTTGAATGCAGTGAAATATATTAGCACACATAGTTTGTATTCTTTATTCTCTATACAAGTACTTATTTCCGATGCTAGATGTAAGCCAATTGGCTCTAAAAAGCGAATTATACGATAGGGACAGTGTCTCCCTGTCGCCTCTTCACTCATAATGCTGTCTGCAAACATCATGTAATTATCCAATATATGTTTATGCAACAGATTTTGCAAGCAGATGCAATGTCCTTGGCAATGCCATTATCTCCCAAACACATATAATACAAATTCTGCTTCAGGGGAAATAACAGAACACTGTTGTCTATTACATGCCCTCAGAAGATCTGCAAAAATATTATTCAAAAGAGATCTGCTGGTGCAGAACAACCTTACCAAATTCTTAACATAATTTACATCCACAGCTTAATGTGAAAGAAATCTCTGCTAAATTCACAACCTGCTTTTACACTGAACAGCCTTTGTGTGACTATGGTGATGAATCATGTAACTATTTGCTGGATATTTTTGAAACTATAGGCAAAGATAGTTTTTTCTACAAAACTAAATTTCAGCAAAGTTTGTATTTCACTTTATCGACGAGGCTCATACGTAAAGATGGGTTTACTATTTAAAAAAAAAGTTTTAAAATTATGCTGTAAGCGACGATCTGGCATACAGAAACAGGTATTCTATATTTGCAGTTTCCAATTCATGTTTCCATTCGTTTTAATGGCGAATGGGAACAAGCAACAAGTGTATTATGTTTACTTTTGTTCCTAACCTAACATCGTATACCACAGCCATATTTAAGTACCTTATACTTCAAAACCGACATTTTCTATCAGAGAAGTTAATTTTTGTGAACAAATATAATTGTAAACATCCGCTGCTGATTTATCATGACTGGGATGCTACTCTCTCAGCACGGGGGAGGCACAGACCTAGGCCAGTGTCCTTCCATGTGGTCATCATAATAAAGTAAAAAACTGTTTGTTAGTGATTGTATGGAAAGTATCAGCATAATATAAAATATGCTGATAGTTGCATTTTTCAGAATGTAAAGTTAACACAATATGTAATATTATCGATCGTTTACATGCTATTTTACTTACAACCTTCTTTTCTAAAGGGCGAATAGTACACCTTAAGAAATATACGTATTCAGGCAAATATTCTGGAATAAATACCATATGGTTTGATATTGCGGGGCAACATGTAACACATTTGCGAACACGTAGAGACAGCATCTTTAATAACTATGGGATTTATAATAATATGTGTAGTGATGGAATTGTATGGACAAAATATGTTAATAAAAATTTCCGCTTATGTTTGTCAGCTCTAATGATTCTGTTTATAAGATTATATGTATGGACATCATATAAGTAATTAATATATAACAAACTACTTTTGAATATTTAGTGGTACCTCATATGAAAATAAGACTTTGTTTTAAAATACTGGACAATTTCAAAATGATAATATCCAGAAAATAAAAAATAAATCAAGTGGATTTTACTATTACTGAAAATTAAACATACATAATTCACACGCAATACAATTATAAACCCTTGAAAATAAATACTTATAGTAAAACATTTAAAATTCTGCTGTTAGAAATTATGATATTAGACTATACTAAGTTGAAATTTAAGATTTTAACATCAAAAATATTCTCACATAAATACAAATATGTGACACAGCAGTGAAGGTTTTCATAATGGATTAAAGCATGTTACTCAAATTAGTTTCTTGGGATTGAAATAACTACGTTGCTCCAGCTTAGCTTTCAAAACGGACCACTGGGTTATGCTGATAATTAATCAAGAAAACATCCTCTGAAAATATTATTAGAGAATTTTGAAAATTGTGGAATTGTGGAAGTTTTCTAAATTGTTCAACATGACATTAAATTCTTGTAGAGTTTCAAGTTAGTTAGGAATAATTTCCCAATTCTGCATCCTCCAGTAGTGGAATATCAAACTGCGCCTCTGTAACTCCTTCCAAGACTTTATCTCGAACGACTCTTCTAAACATTCTCTAGCGATCTTGAGAAAAATTATCTTTCAACAGAAGTTCTTTAATACATTGTTCTTGCATTCCAAACATTCAAAATTTTTAAGACAAATAACTTGTATTCTTTCCCTGAATATCATAGCTTGTAGCCCATATCTGCACTAACTTGTGTAATATTTGTGCATAACTGTTTGTTTCAATAAAATAATATACATTTTTCTATTTAACACATATGATAACATTATGATTGGGAAACGTTAAACAACATCATAGATAAATAATGACGAAAGCTGCTTCCCCCAAGCCCATTTGCCCGCCGTAGCCGAACACCGCTGCAGGAATCTGCTCTCTACCGGGAGCTGGTACGCCCCGGTGCAGTAGTGCGCCGCAACCTAACCGGAACATGCTACTCTGCTAGTGAAGTGAACATATTCATTTAAGCGCTCAGGAAGAGAGCGCAAGTGCAGTGCAAGATGCAGAGCACCCACGTGTGCCCGCATGCACGTATTTGAGAAAGTAGATCCTGCAAACTCAGGAAAAGTGTAATTAGGTGTTAATTACAGGATGCTTAAAGACACCACGCAAAGAAACATACAAAAGAACGACACTATTACACTATAAGTGCCGCTGTGGGCTTAAATGTAACACTTGTTTTTACTTTATTTTCATTCTTGATGTGTTCCATCCCCACCTCGCCTCATCCAGTGTGTTACATGTATCAAAGGGCTTTTTTTGGTGTCTTGTAGGATTGTTTATGCAGGAATTATGAATCTGTAATCAACGTGCATATGTATATGTAACAGATTGAAGTGTAAGAAAGTAGTTCGCACGACCTGCTTGGCCGTCAACCTGGCTAGCATGCCTCGAGGGAGAGTTTAGTCATACCACAGTGTTTTGAGGATTCGGACGTGCTGACCGACGGTATCGCATTTCGTGCGCTTGGGTGGCACATCGACATTTTATAACCAATAATTCACTGCAATAGACTGTTCAATTTCCGGAATCTCGTGTGTTTTTAGCCACCCAAGACTTCTCTGCTGCTCACCTTCGCCTGGAATAGCATTGCCGGGGAAGGCTTATTCTCTCATATTAATTAATAGTAGCAACGTGCCTTTTTGTAATCAGTGTTACCTTGCGAGCAGGTTAAGTCCGGCGCAACTTGTAGGTTTGTTTATTGGAGGAGCATGATAAATAAAACCCAATTAACTAATATAAAGTGTTTGCATTTTCATTCGGATTGCCTAAGGGCTTTAGGGGTGCGGGACCCCACCTTTCCTGCCTTTTCATCGAAGTATACTGTGCAAGTGTTTTATCATGTATTTCAGTATTTTATGTTTGTGTACTTAAATAGGGGTGTGTGAGCCACCCAGAGATCTCACTGCCTAGAACGCGCAGTACAGGTGATGTATTTTCTTTTATTACGATGGTTGGAGCACTGGGAGGACACCGTCCATTGGCTGTTGGCACACGACCTGGAGGAGAGGAGACTGCTCTATTGCAGCTAGTTGGTCTGGCCACCCTAATACCTGGCGCCCGTAATGGATCAGCAGAAGGTTTGATGATAAAAATATGGAACCTTACTTGTCTTGCTCCCAACCTTAAAACAGCACTATTTTGCTCTACTACCTTGACATCAAATGGCGCCCAATGTAGGGAGATGTCCTTCCGCTAATTACTACTTCAGAACCCCACAGAATTATCTTTGCAAAATTTCCCGCAATTCTTCAAAATATTCAAACTTCAATATCTGGTATAACCTGCTTATCCTTGCACATGCCTACACCAGAGAGGTGTGCGAATAGCAACAGTGTATAATGAGAGCTGTGGGATGCCGCCACGACACCCCAGGATGTCAGAAAGTCAAAACACTTGGTCATGAAGGAAAAGCGGGCAGAAACTGGAAAAGCGCAGCCATCATGGCAACCACGAGGAAATTGCCACGAGGGTAGCAGACAACAGCCATCTTGGGAGCGCCACTGTGACATCAGCCACGCACTCGCTAGGCACCCAGCAGGACAAAGGATTTGCAACATCCTCGCCCCTCCTTCTCCCGCATCGCACGTGCCGAAGGAAGACCAGGAGGAAAAAAAGGATGGTGGGAAGGAGGAACGAAAATCTTCTCCTACCCACACTACCAGCTGTGCCGGCGATCAGTTGCGAGTCATGCCGACCATTGATCCCTGCCTTGCGCCGCGCCAGTGCAGGTCTACCATGCCGTGACATCATCCGCACCATACTTCTGTGACTGGCACTTCTGCGATGCACGCTTCCGGGCCACGCTTCGGCGATACATTGGACTGTTAGTAAAAATCATGGCTGGCCGGGACAACAGCAACACACCTACACTGTTGTGTCCCCAGTTCCTACGACCACAACGTCAGGACTGGATTCTAGGTACGAGAGAGGTACGATGTACTGTCGGTGCGAACATAAGTTTAGCCTGGCAAACATCCGCGTCGCGATCAACCACGCGAGTGAGGTAAAACAGGACATGGCATAGAATAACCTAAATTTATTTCAGACATTTCGGACTTTAATTCAGTAAACTGGTGTCACGATCTGATTTGTCGAGATCATGACACGCCGCTCAGTAAATGCAAATAGTGTAATCATTGGTACCACGAAGCCTGCATAAATACTAGGGAACAGGGGACAATACATGGGCTATTGTTGACCTGCAAAAACTGTTATTCACCACCAATTAAGTAAGAGCATGTCACTTATAATTGGGATAACTTTTTCACAGAGCTGCAACGCATAAACAGATGTGAACACATGGACTGCAAAGGGTTGATGAATGGAGGGATCCAGTATTGCAAGACGTGGAACATCAGATTATACCATAGGTGTCAAACAGAGGAGGAACTGACAACAACAGAGGGAGACCAATTTACGGGTTGGATTGCACAGCCAGTAGGGAGGCAAAGTCTGCAGTCTGTCTAATGTAGAATATGGACGTAATACCCACAAGTACTCTAGTGCCAACAGTGCAACCCACACCAGTAACGATAGTTCCACAGATGTCTCGACCACAGTTGGTTGAAACACCTTATATTCCGACAAGACATCCCATCTTCTCAACACCAACCTACAACATTAATTTTCCAGCAGCTCTGCCCAATACCACGCATATTTTACCATTTTCTACAATTGGAGAATGTAAACAAAGCTGCAGCGACGACATCCAATCACTGCAATCAACCGGACACGCATTGTAGACCTACGCCAATACGTTTCCAGACTCTACCGACGTTTTCTGGACAATTAATGGAGTATCCATCAGCTTTTGTCAGTGATTGCACTATGCGCCTGCAGCGCCATGGCGTCTTGGAGGACGAATGGCCAGGTTGTGTAGGCAAGCAGATGGAAGGCAAAGAAAAATAGTGGTAGAAATCAATGAACCACTACTGCCTCACCTAGGTGGAATTCCTCCATGCATTCTACTGCAGGTTCGGAGGCACCTTCACATCCACACAGGCCCAGAGTAATCTCACCCTACAACAGCAGCAGGAAGGGGAGACACTGGCAGCCTTCATTAATAGAAAGATACATCTGGTGAAGAGGTTTCGCCCAGAGTTAGCAGAGAGGGAAGTTCTGGAAGTTATTTCAGAGACTGCTGTGTCCGAGTATCGGATGGCCCTAGATCTGCTACTCAAAAGCGGGTGAGAGGAAGTGATGAGAGCTGCTATCATCCTTGAAAGAAACATGTGTGTACTGCGAGGGGACACAGGAGGCTCACGAGAGCGCAACATGCTGCACAATTAAGGAAACTTCCGAGGACAGTACTGGGGAAATAGACAGGACTTTCAGGCAAGGAGAAGTGAACAACAGAGATTTTGCAACCTTAACAGCTTTCAAAATTGTGCACGGGGCGGAAGTATTCTACCAAATGCGAGTGTACCGCAGGACACGAACAGGTTCGTCAGGTGGGATCGGTCACAACCACCCCCATGGCCATGTCGGTATTGTGTGGGTCGGTTATACCACTGGGATGTCGACTGCCCAAAGAACCTCCACCTGAACGACCAGAACAGAAGACCAACCAGCAAGGAAACAGGTTTGCAGTGGCAAATTTGCCTGGCATACACTTTACCCCTCCTCAGGACGACAGCATAGCAGTTACACTGCAAAGAGCGCTAATAACCAACACTACTAGCAGCAGTGCTAAATTCATAAGAGTGTTGGTACATGTTAATGGTTTGCTGTGTCATGTACTTGTCGACACCACCATGTCCCATAATGTATGCAAGAGTAGATTTGTCAATAGTAGAGACGTAATGTCAATAGAACATTATATACAGTTAGCAAATGATCACACCACACAGTCAACTGTTGGCCAAGCCACAGTTACAACAAGAAGTAGGAACTTAGAAACTATCACAATGGCAAAAGTTACTGATGAAATCATGGAAGACATAATTTTTGGAGTACCTTGACTATCTGCGCAAAACACCATAGTTGAATCTGCAGAAAGACATACACATTTTGGCGATAAGGAGATTCAGTCATTGTGTAATGTAGAGAGCAGTAGAACGGAAAGTGTACTGGAAGCAAAACTGTCATAATTCGAACATAGTATATGTGCAGAGCACCAAGTCGCTTTTCAGCGCTTGTTATGAGAATGTAAACTTGTTTTTGCCAACCATGACGTGTAAAGGAGAACAACAGTTGCAGAACACGCAATCCTCTTAACACAGTAAGAGCCGATTTACAGTAGTCCACGAAGCTATCTGTCGCACCAGTCATGCATAATTAAGCAACTAATATCATAGATGCTTGCAGATGGCGTGATAGAGCCGACAATGAGCTGGTACAACTCCGTTATTACGTTGGCACCGAAAAAGGACGGCACCTGGAGGTTTTTTGTCGACTCCAGGTCCATCAATCAGGTGATGTGTAGCACGATACCACCATACATACGTGTCAAGGATACATTAAGTTCCCTAGGGAAGGCCAAGATTATGTCCTTGTTGGACCTCAGAAGTAGCTACTAGCAGATCCCAGTACACCAGGAAGATCGTGAAAAAACAGCTTTCACCATGTCCGATGGTAGAAGGTAGCAATTTTGTACCATGCCCTTTGGCCTTAAGTACGCTCCAACAACTTTTCAGAGCATGATGGTGCGAGTTTTAGATGGCTTCATAGGCGAGTTTCTCCTCGCCTACCTCGATGGTGTTGTCATTTGGTCGGACACATGGGAGGAACGTCTACACCACCTTTTGCTGTTACTTGAGAGATTGAAAATCAATGGCCTAACCTGCGCGGTAAAGAAATGCCATCTCGGAAAAACGGATTTGGAATTTTTTGGCCATATTGTAAACGAATCTGGAAATAGGCCGAACCCTGAACAGCTGGGGCTCATAGATTGTCAGCAGGTACCAGACCATAAAGGAAAAGTTCCAGACATACACCATTCTGGTACGATAAGACCCAGCACACCACTTATTTTTACAGACCAATGCCAGCCAGGAGGGACTTGGCGCCATGCTGTATCAATACAACGATATGGGCGGAAAATGCATGATAGATTTCGCAAGCACAAAATTGGGTAGCGTGGAGCATTGCTATGACGCGAATGAGAGAGAGAGAGAGAGAGAGAGAGAGAGAGTCTTGTGATAATCTGGGCCGTAAAGAAGTACAGACAATACTTAGAATACCGTAGAGTTACGATGAGGACAGGCAACCACTGCTTAGTATGGCTAAGTAATATGAAGGAAGCGAGAAGTAAATTAACCTGGTGGGTATTATTGCTACAAGCCTACGACTTCAACATAGAGCATGTGCCAGGGAAGAGCAACGAGCTCGCTGATACGTTATCCCGAGCTCCGAACACACAGGTAACTGTAACTTATGTAGTGGAATGGGAAGATGTTTTACGGCTTGTAATGCAACCACCGCTCACGGAGGCAATGGTAAGCAGGATTAATATTGTAGAAGACGACACACTCGTAGCTTACTTATACAATTACACTATAACGGCACAAGAGAACTGCGCATTTGCCCGGGAAATGTAAAACGAGTGCGCAACATAGTATGTGGAAAGATAGCGAGTGATAGAAGGACGATTGGAAATGTACTCACCATGCGACAAAACATGTGGAGACTGTTCGTACTCGTGGAATGCAGAGAACAGGTTTTTACACATGCACACATGAGCACAATGGCCGGACACTGAGGGGTGGAACAGACAGTGAAACATGTTCTAGCACATTTCATTTGGCCAGGCCTAACACTCTGTATACATAATGATGTAAGAAAATGTGCTAAGCGAAATTTGTTCCAATCATGTAGAACAAACAGGTATCAACAACAACAACAACCAAGGTGGCCACGGAAACCGTTTGAAATAATCTGCCTAGACGTAATGGGACCTTACCCCAAATCTACCAGGGGTAAATGGTTTATTCTAGAAATTACAGACAATTTTTTCAAGACGGGTTGAGGCGTATGTAATCAACAGTGCATGCACAGGACATATCGTTAAAATCTTGAAAAAATCAATTTTACACATGTTGGGGTTATCCAAAAAAAATTCTCACAGATAACAGTACTCAATTACCGGGAAGAAATGGCATGAACTCTGCACGAGCTGGGGAGTGCGACATTTAAAGACTGCAGTTTACCACCCCTGTACGAATTCCATGGAGAGGCGCAACCAGGATTTGAAAGCACACCTCCATCTCTATGTGGGCGAGCACCACAACAGCTGGGCCGATCACCTGCCCACCACACACTTCATGCTTTGTCGCAGAGTAAATGCCATCACAGGTAAATCATTCGTGCAAGTGTTGTTAAGGAAAAATATTCAACTGTCCAGTGGGAGAAACTTCCCACGCGCTAAAAGACAGTAGCGAAACAGAGACCAGTGTCACAAGGGAAGAGAGGCAAAGAATCAGATACCGCGAACAACGGAACCAGCAGGAACGGTATGCAGCTTGTTGGCTGCAACACAGCAACAGACCACCCACTGCCATGATACACAGACAAAGTGTCTACACGATGGCGCATCTGCAATCTGCCGCCAAGAAAAATTTCTGTGCCGGATTAGCGCCGAGGTGGATGGGTCTGCACAGAATCATGCAATTGCTAGGACCGACGATATATTTGGTCAAAATCGGATGGAGGACGGTATGAATACACAGAGACGACATTCGGGCAGCCACCGAAGACGTCCCGGCGAGGAACGAGCACGGGGAAGAAATCGGCCAGGATGGCTAAGTTCCAGATGAGCAAATGCTTGATGCAAGTGGAGGAGGCAAGACCACCGGTTGCCGACGGGATTCCGACGCCGAATGGTGCAGGGTTCACCAGGGTCAGAATCAAGCCGGCGTCGAACCTAACCAGGTCGTCACATCTGCCATGGACGACGAGATGGTGAAGGAAGTAGGAGAGGAAACTCCCATTGTTAATAGCAGGCACATACGAACAGGAGAACAGCTGCAGGAGATGGACGACCAGGAGCCCTACAATGGCGACGGAGCTGATGAGCCCCCTGGTGAAGTCCCGGCAGGAGAAGATGGTGAGGCACTTTGGAGAGGACAGAGGGGATCCAGTGCTACCCGATGCATCTGCGTTGGCAGGGGTAAGCCCAGTGACCCACGTCATAGAGTCCGATGGTGCAGCGCCGTTAAGCATAACCGTGCGGCCTAGAAGACTAGAGGAAGCCCCTATATCATCACCAGGAGACACAGAAAGGAAGGAGATGGCCCTTTCCACGGAAACGCCAAACACCTGCACAGCAAGAGGAGATAACTTAGAGATCGTGACACAAGATCAATTTGCCACGGAAATGCTACTGGATTGCAACCGGTGTCATCAATGGCACAACAGTAGAATGGAAGATGCAAGTAGTGAAGGGGACTGCGAAAGTAGCGAGTCAGCTGGCCCACTGCTTCTTAGGAGGCCCAGGCGTAGTAGACAGCTACCACGGGACTGCACCATGTGCAGTGTTACCACAGCGCACTGAAGGGTTCAGATTCTCCCACAGTAAAGCAGCAGCAGCACCAGAAGAAGATCATCATGCTGCCAGCACGTGGGAAGACCTATGTGCTACATCCTCATTGCAGGGAGCATAGAAGGTGCTCCTGCTGCAAGTGACTGGATGGTTACAAATGGTTTCAAAGGGGATTGGGGAGGGGAGCATTTGACGACAGCTGCCTCCCCCAAGCCCGTTTGCCTGCCATCGCCGGCGACGGATGCAGGAATGAGCAATCTACTGGGCACTGGTGCGCCCCAGTGCAGTAGTGCGCCGCAACGAATCCGGAACATGTTACTCCACAAGTGAAGTGAACATATTCATTTAAGCATTCGTGAAGAGAGCGCAAGTGCAGTGCAGGATGCATAGCAACTATGTGCGCCCATGCGCATGTGTTTGAGGAAGTAGATCCTGCAAATTCAGGAAAAGTGTAATTAGGTGTTAATTACAGCACACTCAAAGACACACTGTAAAGAAACATAAAAAAGAATGGCTCTATTACATTTTAAGTGACCCTGGTGGCTTAAGTGTAACACTTGTCGTTTTTCCTTTATTTAAATTTTTCACATATTCCATCCCCATCTCACTTCATCCAGTTTGTTACATGTTTCAAAGTTTTTTTTTTGTGTCTTGTAGAATTGTTTATGCAGGAATTATAATATGTAATTAACGTGCATATGTATTTGTTAGAGTTTGAAGTGTAAGAAAGTAGATTGCATGGCCTGCTTACGCACCAAAATGGCTAGCATGTCGCGATAGAGAGTTTAGACATACCATGGTGTTTCGATGAGTCGGACATGCTGACTGATGGGGTCGCATTTCGTGCACTTGGGCAGCACATCAATATTTTATAACCAATCGTTCACTGTAATAACCTGTTTAATTTTCAGGACCTCGTGTTTTTTTAGCCACTCAAGACTTCACCACGCCCCACCTTTGTCCGGACTAGCATTGCTGTGGAAGACTTATTGTCTCATATTAATTAATAGTGGCCACATGCCTTTTTGTAATCAGTGTTACCTTGCTGGCATGTTAAGCCTGGCGCAATGTGTATGTCTTTTATTGGAAGAGCATGTTAAATAAAACCCAATGAACTAACGTAAAGTGTTTGCATTTTCATTTGGGTCACCAAAGGGCTATTGGGGCGCGGCCCCCTACCTTTCCCGCCTTTTCATTGAAGAGTACTGTGCAAGAGTATTATCATGTATTTCAGTGTTTGATCTTCATATACTTAACTAGGGGTGTGTGGGCCGCCCAGAGATCTCACTGCATATAATGCACAGTACAGGTGATGTTTTTCTTTCATTACGATGGTTGGAGCACCGGGAGGACACCGTCCATTGACCGACGGCAGACGACCCGGAGGAGAGGAGTCAGCTCTACTGCAGCTAGTTTGTATTGCCACTGTAATAACTGGCGCCCATAATCGATCAGCAGAAAGTTTGGTGAGAAAACTATGGAACAATACCTGTCCCGCTCCCAACATAAAACACCATTTTGCTCCACTACCTTGTCGCCAATCATCCAACGATATTTTGGTGTTAAATTATGCAATGCAATTTTAAATCGATTTTGGGTAACCTCTGGTAAGGCAACTCCTTACAATGGTAAAAATTAAACTTTTGAAAATACAGTATTAAATATATGTTTCATAAGTTACTGTTAGTTGTGCGGCCAAGTTGTAGTTTGTTGTGTAGCTCACAAATTTGATTATTTTTGGAATGTTTGAATGTTTACGTGTTTTCATCCAGGGCTAAATTCATAACCTGAAATTAAGCACATTATTTTTCATTGAATTATATACAGTGAGTAAACTTAAATTGAAATAATCGGGCATAATTAAATAGGTTTAAAAATTTAATAAAAGCATTTTATATATAAAACAGATTACACTGCAATTAATGCTTTTCAAAATAGTTACCTTACATCGACATTTTCCAGAATAACCCTGCATTAATTTTGTTACCATTTCCAGAATACATTGTGTTTATTGCTGTTTTCAATTTTATGCCAAAATCTACAAATGATAATTCTCTATCACATCCCAATTTGCTTTGCGAATAGCCTACTGTGTTTGGTTATATTATACTACTTTAACTCCACAAAATCGATTGTTAAAATTTTATTATCTCGATTTACAGAGTAAATCGAGATAACAGATTAACGAGGTAATACGGCACTGAGAGCCAGTTTCAACACGTGAGATAACGATATTTTATCGAGGTTAAGGGCTAAATTATCTCGGTTATCTCTATATTATGTCTCACCGTACACCTTATCGCGATTTTCTCTGTAGGTATAACTAGTTAAAATAGGTTTGTTCTCATGGTTTGCTTTTTTTACTATCTGAGAGCAAGTGATATTTTTCACGAGTTGCAAAGTAGCAAAAACAGCAGTTACTCTCGGCAGGACACTACGAACAGCTGAACACCAATACGTCGGAAATAAATAAATAAAATTTTATTTGATAAATGTCGATAATCATTATTGTCCCGGTGTAATTTACGAGAATTAAAATTTTGACTACTCAAGATAACTTGCTTTCGTAGATAAATGTGTCTTAATTATTTTCATTACTAAGTGCATATCGCTGTGCACTTCTTACATGATATCCAAACATCTTCTCTTCGTCATTTGTGTAAAAGTAGAATACTTTTCACAATCGCCACTCCCTAGACTCTTTGACGTTTGTAATTATTTTTGTGGCCATTTTTTCCCACCTGGCTGGTTTTAATATTTCTGCTGTACCTCGGCGAGCAAGAGTAGAAATAGCTGATTTTCATAGCACAAATAGCAACTGCTACCACCACCTGAACAGCGTGCAAAAAGTTTTTCAGGTAACATGAACGGCAACAAGCAGAAACAACACTAAACCAGAAGAATAGCAAACCACACGAACACACCTAATATTTGGACCACCGATTTTGGCGGACAAAGTCTCACTATCGGTATAAAACTGTAAAACACAAACAAATACAATAGGCGACTCGCAATTAAATTTGGAAAGGGATGGAGAATTATTAACATAGATTATTATCATAACATTAAACAGTAATAAACACAATCTGGAAATCGTAGCAAAATTAATGCAACAGTATTCAAGAATATGTCGACATATAGAAACTAGTTTGGGAAACAGTAATTGAAGTGTTATGTCTTTTCATAGTATATTTTACACTTTTAATAAATTTTAATATATATCTAATATTACAAGATTCTTGCATTTTATCTGTATTCGTTGTATATGATTCAATAAACAATGACGCACTTAATTTGTTGTTATGAATTCAGGTATGGATGTAAAACACGTAAAGGTAAAAAATTCCAAAGATAATCAAATTTATGAGCTACACAACACACTATATCTCGGCCGCAATAATAACAGTAACTTATGAAACATATACGTAAGCCTTTATTTTCAGAAGTTTGATTTTTTACTGTATGGCGTTCATTCCAGAATGTTTGCTTGAATACATATATTTCTTTAAGTTGTACTATTCGTTCTTTAGAAAAGTATGTTGTAAGGAAAATAACATTTAAACGATCTATAAAATTATATGTTGTGTTAATAGGCCATTTCGAAAAATGCAATTCTTTGCGTATTTTTGATTATGCTGACACTTTCCATACTATCTCCAACAAACATTTTTCTCTTTGCAATACATGTTTGTTTTGTTTTGCTTTTTCTGTCGACTGAACCAGCAAAGTAGAACATCGCGAGTAAGTCATAATATCGAGATAATTTTAACGAGATATTCCTGATGGTGGATAATACGTGGTGAAACATGATCAACACCATCGAGGTAAAAATCGATGTTAAACTTCTCATTCGGATACAGTTATCTCGAAGTTCCGAAAAGTTAATCTTCGTTGGTGAAACTAGCTTTCAGTCTGGATAAAATATTGTTATTTCGCGTGGTGAATCCAGCTCATAAGATATTCACCACTGCCGATTTCAAGGCAGCCTCTGATCAGACAATCTGCAAATATTTGCAGAGGCTGTGGCGATAGTGTGGTACTCGCTGCAGCAACTGATGAAAGTCCTTCATCAAGAATAAAGAACCCTTTCCCCCTCTTTCCGAATGCTCTGTGCACTCGCAGCATTATGGTGGAAAGAAGCTCTGTTATAGCCCATGGATACAGAGATGTGCTGCTGCGAGATAACAGAGCAATAGATTTGGGCACATATATTCCCGAGTTTATATGTTAGTAATAATCAATGAAATTAGTTATTAATCCTTCCTTTCACAGGCTCCACCAGCTCTTCCATCCCAGTAAAAAAAACCATTGTGTGTCGGCCATGCTGACACTTACTGCAGCTCATTTTCTTTTTTCTTTAGTTTTCAGGATCCACTAGGGATTCGGGGGTAAGAGGCACAATAGCGCCGCTTCCCTCACCAGATTGGTGTGGAAGCATCACTCTGGTTAAGCCAGTGCCAACTCCAAAATGCAATAAGGAAATAAAGTTCCCGTCCCCTCTCTACTAGTTTTTCATACCTACTAACAAAAAACATGTTTCCACACACTCGGGTTCCTGCAGCATTTCTGATTAATGCATGAAATAATTTTGGATTATTTTCTGTCGAGAGGGTTTTTATGGTCTGTCCCATTTTCCCCTCTCTCTCCTTAGTTATAGGCTAACTATAGGTACACTTAGGGAGGTAGTCGTGGCCCCAAACACAGCCATGGCTGCCCAATCCCCCTCTGCTGCGATGCATGTCTCCTTGCATGAATTCCTTCCCTTGTAGGTGTAAGGGGTTCGCCATGATATGCAATTAGATCCCATTCATACCTCGGGTCTATTATTAACGCTTAGAGATAGGGTAGTTTAGGAAAAAAATTGGCCTTTTAGATATAAAATATAACTATTTATTTTAACACTTCAGTAAATCCCAACAACGCACATGATCTGATAAGTTTCATTGAAAACCAATACACAAGATAACAGACTTACATTTTTTCTGCACACATCTTAACGCATAATTGAAGGCTGAATTTTTTAATTTGTAAACCCAGCTTAACATGAGGATGGGATTTGGCAGAACTTGCAATAATATTTAGAACAATCATTGATATAGTTTGACTCTGGTATGTTTTTTTCTATGATAAACATTTCGTAAACAATAAACAGTACAAATAACTTCAGTCAATTGTCTCAAAATTTACTTTGTTATTATCTAGTGCTTCTCTCTAAATTTTTCCCAGTGAATTCAACATTTGTAAGTTTTAAACTATTACAAACCAGCATTTTTTTTTTCAGAGCATGGAAAGAAGAGCAACAGAACATTGGTTAAAAGACAACACATACAGGTATTTTGAAATTACAATATTTATTCGGACCGTGCATATATTTAATTTATGATTCAGAAGCAGAGGTAATTGTATTTATTTAATTTTAAACTTAAGGTACGGTACTGCTTGTTCTATCGTCGAAAGTATTCGGCCTAACCTGCAAATTTAAATTTCGGTTTTCTTCGCCCTGTTGGTTTATTGATTTGTGTTGTTTTTGTTTGCAAATTCACAACATGATGTTTCTTAACTGTGCTTTCTGATTGTACTTGGTTACAAGAAGACCTCGCTGAAGTAAAAGTGGATACACATGTTTGCAGACAAGGCCAAATAGACAGAGCAAAACATGCCAACAGCCAATCAGAGCATTTCTCTCCAATTTGACATCCGCACTGTTTGCACTGGAAAAGTTGGGCCGATGTCAACTTTTCGGTGTGAAGACCACACAGACAACACTGGTACTACCCACATATCTATGTGTGGTGTTGCAAGTGAGAAAACTTGTGGTTATGATCAATTTTGTACTGGCTACATCTGCATAGAAACTTTAGTTTAGGCGAAGTGGTTATGTAAATTGAACACTTCGATGTACATGTTTACTAGCTTTTACCCGCGGCTCCACTCGCATGTTTATAGGGGATAAATAATGAAGTTTTTTGTACACTAAGCCTCGTTTGATATAGTTCTATCCACTGAGCCACTGTGGCCCCACTTGTCATCTCTCTATCCACTGAGCCACCAAGATCCCGCTTGGAATCGCTCTATTCACTGACTCACTAAGGCCCTACTTGATATAGTTCTTACCACTGAGCTACTGCGGCCCCACTTTGAATATTTCTATTCACTGAACCACTAAGGCCACACTTGGAATTCATTCTATCAAATTAACCACTGCGACTGAACTTGGAATCTCTCTATCCAATGAGCAGCTAAGACCCCATTTAATATATATATATATATATATACTTAGCCACTGCGGCCCCACTTAAAATATTTCTATTCACTATGTCACTGCGGCCCCACTTGGAATCGCTCTATCCACTGAGCCACTAAGGCCCCATTTGGAATCGTTCTATCAACTCAGCCACTGTGGCCCCACTTAATTAACTCAATATTGAAGTGAGGTATAAAAAGTAGCCTATGACACTCTCTGGCCCTCCAACTATCTCTGTGCAAGAAATCACGTCGATACATTGCTTCGTTTTGCCATGAAGAAGGACAAACAAACACACTTTACCATTTATAGGCCTAATAGTAGTAATGATATATATATATAATATACATGATTATTCAGCTAAGGTATTCACCCCAAACATCTTCCAAACCACTAAAGGTATCGAAATTTAGATTTCGAATTCGTAAATGTTACTATGGGGTTCATAATACACTGTATATGTCTGTCCCGATATAATTAATTACAAAGATAGCAAAATAAAATGTGTTTTTAAAAATGGGGATATACATATTACACCCAATATCATAACGCGTTATTAAGCGGCGAGTTCAGTGATGTGATTGTTTTGAAAACCCCCGACAAGCCCTTTTTGAAATAAAAGGGGTTTTTCATAGGTATATGCATTTGACTGTAGGTTGCGTCATCTGCTGGGAGATGTTGCGTTGAAGTGGACTGTGTAAGAGACACAGTTGCGAGGTGAATTAATTGTAATCAAGCTGTGAACATAAAATTAAACACATATTTTATTTGTCTGTAACATTAACAACACCACTATTAAACAACCTTTCGCATGCATTCGATACCTGTGTTACTGCAACTTTAGGGCGTGTGTACCTGTATAGGAACACTCCACTGAACATCCCAGTGGATGATGCAACCTACCCGTCGCAGCTACAGTCAAATGCATACAGTTTTTTTCTAAATCTACCATATTGCTAAGTATAAGGTGTGCGTCCGCGGTAGGAGGGACCTAATTGCGTTTGAGGGCTGCGTGCTTTACGTCTAAAAGGAGAGGAAGTTGCATGCGAGTAGTCGTGCATCATGACGGGGAGGGATTGAGCAGCCATAGCCGCCATTTTGGGCCATGACTGCCTCCCTTGGTGTACCTATAGATGAAAATATAATTAAGAAGAGGCTGGGGAAAACCGGAATAGTACCGTAAAAACCCAGTCGACAGAAAAGAGTTCAAAAACTTGGGAAACTTTAACGAAAATGTTGCTAGGAGACAGCAGGTGTGGAATCCGTGCCATTTTAACATGTGTTGAAAGAAGAGGGGGCGGGGTCTGTGGGCATGGGGCGCCCTTGACCTAACTACTGCCAATATTCCTGTGCAGATGAACCAGCACAACAATATTGGGAGTAGCCATTTAATGCAGGGCCATCCCTGCTTATCGTCGGGTGCGACGGAAAACTGGGCAGCTCAGTTGTGGCACCGACTCCATGTTCTCTCTTCTGCGTCGACATCAGAGTGAGTGAAGGTGGGGACCTGCAAGAGGGAACCCACACATCCCTCTCCTCCAAAATCTTCGTCGGTCTTGGGCGAGCACTTAAAAGTGCTTGGCGAGACATCCAGGAGCTACCAGTGATGGAGGCGAATTCGCTCGTCCAGGTGTGAAGGCTGACAGCAGGTAGCTTTGGAGGTTCGATGCATTCCAATCCATTCCTCACGCATGAGCAGTCGACAGCCCTTTGGCACCTCGAGATCCCCCTCCCTGTCTTGATCTTTGGGCCGCCTCCAGCAGACGCGCTTCACCATCTCGTATTGAGACACCCAGATTCCCGACGTCCACGACGACGCTGTAGAGCCGGCCAGTTGGTCCACGGTCTGGTATTTGGTTATTCCCAGACACCCCAGAGCCTGGGGATCCCCTATCCACCACCTGGGGATGCATCGAGTTGTGGATAGTCGCCGCACCTGAGCTGTCATGGTCCCACCACACTCGCAGAAGCACCTCGCCTTCGCTGGTCCCATGGGGCGGGCAGATCCTGGAGAGTGAGCAGCCACGAGCGCGATGTTCATCCCACAACAGCTCAGCTCGAGTCAAATGCATACCCTTATGAACACCCTTTTTATATCTCCAAAAGTGCTCGTCGGGTTTCCAAAAAAAAAAATCATGTCACTGAACTCGCTGCTTAATTACATGTTATAATATTGTGAGAAATAAATATATCCCATTAAAAAAACTAAAGTTTATTTATCATTATTTCAGTAATTATTTACATCTCGGAACAGACAGTGGTGTATGAGTCAGTGCCATTAGCGAATTCGAGATCAAAATTTCGGTATGTTTGGTTATTCGGGAGAAATTTGGGGTGGACATCTTGGCTGAATAATCCTGTATATAACAAGCTAAATTTTATTTTCGACAAGAAATAAAAAAGATAACAATTTCGTACACATATACGTGTCGAGTATTCTCTCTACATTACACATAGCCTACACATTGACCATGAATCGTAACATAAATATAATGGCGCATAATACAAATCACTAAGTTTTAAGAACCAGCAAAAAAACTTAGTAATAATTTCGATTTTTGTTTTAAAATAGTTTAAAATTATATTAAAAATATAGGTTAAACCTACCTTCTGATACATACCCATTTATTTTATAATGGTTTGTAATTTCTAAGGGCGCAAAACAAAATGAAGCTTTTAATTTCCTTACGTGAATAATGCAGAAAATCTGGCAATGTGTGAGTAGCTGCCGCTGATATCAGCTCAGCCTGCTCTATATAGTTGGCATGACTTGCAAATGTGTGAATCCACCTTCAGCGATGCGATATACAATGGTGTATCATTTATGGAATCTAAAAAATTGCACCTTAGTGACCTTTAATAACATAACATGAGATAATATAACATTACAATAAGCAGTTTACCTTTTTTTACAATGAAAAAGACACTACATTCTTAAAAATACACGAAATACATACAGTTCCTATACACATATATACACTAGTGACCTCAGATAGCTCACTAGGTACCAAAAAATCCTGTTTTCAATAGCAAAATAGGGATTTTTCCTAAGTACTTCTTTTCTGCCTACTACATAGTATGATAAAATTAAAAACCCTTTGCTGAGGTCCTTCTTTATTTGCGTGTGCATACTGGAGAATAAACACATTTAAAAATAGACTACGATTTTGTGCGGGATAATGGACACTGCCATATTGATGTGCCTGTGACTACACTGTACACATGTGGTTATTGCTTATTTACATGCTGATACCTTTGCCTGTCATATGCGTACTTTAAATTTATAATATATTTTGTTGTTTCGGAGAATTTTAATGTTAGGTATTGCTGAATCACCGAACAGCAGCATTTGTTGCATAGTTCTACTATACAAACATACATCGAAATGTATTCCTCATAAGATACCTGCACTATATTAGTAGAAGCAAATTACGAAATCTGGGCCAAGGCGATGGAGGATAGGAGTCAGGCGCCAGAGGCCTGCCATCTTAAATTTCCCTTTCTTTCTTAAAATGTCCCTTTTACCCATAACAATTCACTTTTTCCCTCAAAACCGACTAAATTTCCCTAGAAATTTTCCTTTTTCTCAGCTGAAAAAAAAACCTTAAAAAAGGTAATTTTCAGTCCAGAGCAGGGGAGCAGGATTCGTGACTCCAAGTCAGAAGAACAGGACTCAGGACATTTGACCTCGACCTTGACCCCATGATCTTAAATGACCCTGAAAACAAAAACTCGAGAAAAAATTAATGAAAGTCAGCAAGTATATTATGTTACTGACTACTAGCTCCATATGGGATGCAGGTGAGGACTTCATAACCTTGAAAACTAAATCTCGATAAAAGTTGAATAAATCCATAAACATCAGTAAGTATATTATGTTACTGACTATTACTACTATATTTGATGCGGGTGATCTTGATCCCAAGATCTTGAATGACAAGGAAAACAAAAACTTTAGAAAAAAATCCATAAATCAGTTAACATATTAGATTACTGACTACTACCACCATAGTGGATGCAGGTGATCTTAACTTTGAACACATGACCTTGACTGACCTTGAACCGAAACAATTATTGTCTTTTTGTCAAGTCATTTATTCAGTTGGCCTTTGTTTGGGATTATGGCCATAAAATATATAATCATAAATGGCTGGCCTTAATGTATATGGCCAAGGTAAATTTTTAAGGGTGGTATATTAGAAAACCACTGGTTTTATTATAATGTGTTGATCACCATTTTGTAGAATTGTAATTGAGGCGATATAGAGTTTACAGAAATGACATATGGGTATAAATATGTATATTTCGAAGTGCTGTACTTCACAAGATATACAAAAAAAAGTGAATTTGCTATAAACCAAAGAAAAAAAAACAGACTAAAAGAAGAAAACAGAGTGAAATCTTATGTGGGGTAAATTAGGGAATGGGTGAGGTCTCCTTTTAAATTTGATGTTCAGCACTCAGTTACTTGCAAAGAGGCTACTTTTGAATATTTGGACGTTTGATGATAGTTACTATTTTAGGCTATGGTTTTACTGCACCTTTGATGCATCCTTGAGGAGAAGGAAACATCAGAAATGTATTGAACTTTTCTAGTAGGGTCTTACCTAATTATGTATATTTAAATGTAGGAATATAACATTATTTTAAATTTATTTTTACTTAATTTTTACAGGTATATTAGAATGTAAATAACAAATTATTTTTAATTAATTTTGTACCAAATTATTATTAATATTGCTACTAAATGCATATATTTCAACGGGCGCACTGAGTGAGATGCGCCCAGTAAAGTTGGTAACGACAGAGAGAAAGTAATTCCACATCTTAATGTTGAATTTAAAATGTTAAGTAACAATTTATGTCATCTTAAATTATTTTTTTGCTGTCAATTTTTTTAAATGCATGTAAGCGTAAAAATTAGATTTGTAAAATATTTACTTTTCTGATAATTTCACAGTTTCACTTGACCGACGCACGAATAAAGTGATGAGGCCCATGGCATATTAATTTTACATAAAGTAGAAGAATACACAATGCACATACAAGTAGATACTAAGCAAGGCTTTCAAAAATGCTCATTTTACTGTGAACAGTATATAGTTGGCGTAGTCTTATCAGTGGGATGTTTCAGGGCAACGATTGAGTTCGCCATTCATGTAAACCAGCTTGGATCACCATCAATAGTCCCGCAACATAAACTGTTCATTTCACTGAGGAGCTGATTCCGCACTCCACCTTGGCAAGCTTACTTCCGGGCAAATGACCAAGATCCTAGGATTGAGAGGATGCAGCACTACCATGCCATCACAAGCCAGTGATGATTGGCGCCAACCCTCCTAGTTCATCTGCCCCGCTCCTCATCAGGTCTAGTTACCGGCACACCAACCCACATTTCCCGCCAGTGTCAACAGTGCTTCGGGAAACAAGAAGCAGTAGTACAGGAGCTGGATGTTCCCGATACTCCAGACCCATGCAGTGTTACCAACTTGACACCACAACAAACTCTAGTGTATCAGATCAGTAGCAGCCACGCACAGTTTATCCAGTTTATTGTTTTTATTAATGGCCATTACCTTGCCACAATTAATACAGCCTCTTCACATACTTTTGTGCAACCTAGCTTTTTAAACTCAGCCGATATTACACAGTCCGCTCATGTCACTTGGGTCATTGGTCCGAAGTCCACACAAAATTAAAACATGCCTTCCTTCTTTGGTGCTATTGTTAATGCTAAGTTGAATGCACTATTTGTTGGCTCTATTAAACCGTCAGTTAACAGTTCACGAATTTTATCTTTTATGATGCATGCTTGACGCAGTAAATAACTGGAACATTCTTAGTTCTATCAAAAAATAAAAGCTCATGTCAAGCTGGTGAAGCTGGAAGACTGGGAGAAAAATGCATTCAAGGCTCCTGATAGTAGGAATTTCAGTTCTGTGTCATGTTATTCGGTCTCAAATGTGGCACTGTTATGTTTCAAACGATGATGGTGCGGGTATTGGGTGGCCTCATCGGGGACTTTACACTCGACTACCTCGACGATATAGTGGTGTGGTCAGGGAGCTGAGTGGAACATTTTGTCTTTGGTAATGGAGCAACTGGCAATTAACTGTCTTACATATGTCATACCAGTGCAATTTGGGCAAGGTCAGCATTGATGTCCTGTGTCATATGGTCGATACAGAGGGTAACAAACCTAACAGTGACAACTTGCGGCTTATTGACGAGTGCACGCCATCTCGAACGCGCAAGCAGCTGAGAAAACTATTCTGGCTATTAAACTGGCTTCAGGAATACATATAAAAATTTGCAGTCATCACTGCACCACAAACAGCCCTCTTGTAATCACAGAAACAGTTCCGTTGAAATCAAGAAGTCATCAATACATTTCACAACACTGTGACAGTTCTACTTCTAAACGAGCATCTGTTTTAAGAAAACCTGTGGTATAATTGCGGTTTCATGAGAAACTATGCGGATTCCCTGCTGATGTTGTGGCCATGGCGTCTTACCTGGGTAAAAGTGATCTGCTGTACTCGCTCGCACCACTGCCACTGTCAACATGCGAACTGTCACGATATTGCATGCGGGTCGGCTCGCTGACTTTCTTGAAGGGTCGCCTCCATCCTACCCTTGCTATCTAGAAGACCTTCTGAAGGCATGCGTGCAGCATGTGATGTCACAGTGGGGTGCTGTCTACATTTCATGAATGGGAAAATGTTCGAGAGCGAAACTTGGAAGATATGCAATGGTTGTCTTCTTTCTCATACTTCGGGAGAGAAGCAGATATAGACTTATGTATCACGAAACTGCTTTATTATGTTATAGAAATTAATGTAAGTTTTTCCTATGTGGCTTCTTTTAATACTTTTGTGTAATTTCAAAGTTCAAATTTGTGTCATACAGTAGTAATTCTCTGTTTAAGTGAGGGGCGCTTTTTTGTAAATATTTCTATGTGTTTTTAAATAATCATTTTGTGTTTTCTGGTTGACCATGTTTGGTCGATTACTATGTATCTTGATATTAATGTGGCAATTTTTAAAAAATAATGAAAATATCCTGGACCCCAATTATAAATGGGAAAGTAAAAATCTTACCAATTGCTTTTATGAACCCAATTAATTTGCATTCCCACAACCTGAGAGGGGTTTCTGCTTTTTGAATAAGTTTTCAACTGGAGGAAGTAGAGACCGAGTTACCTGTCCCATGTGTCGGCAAGCCATTACCACATTCATACAGAAAGGTGCGCCCCTCTGCTTCTATCAGTGTGGTCATTTAAAATGGGGTTTTCAATTAAGTGTTATTTTTTATTTATAATATGTTGGGTTTACCAAAATTTTGAAGTGGGTGTGATATACAATGCCCAATCTCATCCAAAAATGACTTCTGCAGAAGCAGATACAATCGCTAGGGAAGGAGTCCCTAAAAGCTGTTTGAAAGATGCAGGAATTGTATTCAAGGCCGAGGACAGCATTGATGTACTGAGTCAGCTGATACAGGATGTGGTGTGGAAAGGTGGATTTGCTGGTACAACTGAGGATGAGTTCATAGCGATTTTCATATAGCTGAAGTATTTTCCTAGTTTTTTGGAGATTGTTTTCCGGCAGTGAATAACTTGAGTATGACATCTGTAGTAAATGTATTAGTCCAAATGGCAGAAATCATATCACTTGAACTTTGTGACGCATATATATATTTATGCTGCAGTATTATTAAATTTTCTGAATCGTTGCAATATGTTGTAGGGCAAGAAATTCTGGAGTTTTTACAATTTAAAGAATTTTAATGCCAGACTGTTGAGTCAGGCAGGTACTCGTACATCTACTTCAACGTATCATATTAACATATGATATAGAGTTCAATGTCCTGGTGAGTTCATGCAGGATTTTGTTATGGAGACGGTTAGATGGACATATGTTTTGAGTTAGCCATGGGAGGAATCTCATTCGGTTGAAATATCTTTTAAAATTTGCCAGAGAACTGTAAATTTCCCATGATTGCAAAACATGCAAATATGACAGGAATTTTTAAAGCTAGATACTCAAGTATAATCAACTGTGTGATTGTAACTGGAAATGTAATAAGGGGGTGAAGCCTAAACAGCCATGTCAAATTTGTTTTCGATCAAACCATGTAACAAAACTTTTTTTTAAAGGAGAAGGAAGTTCCATTAAGAAAGGCAATGATGGAAAAGAATCACAGGACTCAGGGAAATAGGTAACACAAGAAAGCGGTAAACAACAGCATGGTAGTAAAGAGAAAGATACATAAGTCTTTATTAAAAAAAAAAAATCCGGAAAAATAGTAACTTCTTTTAGAAACCAAAAATACAACAGAAACCAATGCAAACTGCTAGAAATAGAACAAAAAGCCAAAGAAAAACATAATAAACCAATAGAAAAGGTACTACACCAGAATACAACAGAATGAAATGAGACAGACCAGCAATATACAATAGAAACCAATGGAAACCACTATAAATACAACAGAAAACCACAAACAAAAACCAAATGAAATTACTGGGATACACAAGGATACAACAGAATAAAATGCAACAGACACCAACAAAACACAACATGAACCAATAGAAATAACTAGAAAAAAAAAAACAAAATCACAAAGCACAATAGAAAACAATAGAAATTACTTGGAATACATCGGAATACAATAGAATCAAATGCTACACACATCAACGAAATACAACAGAAACCAATGGAAACCACTCGAAACGTAATATAAATCCATAATGTACAACAGAAACCAATAGAAATTACTGTAACTTACATCAGAATACAACAGAAATAAATGTGACATTAACTAACAAAATGCTACAGGAACCAATGGAAGTCACTAGAAATACAACAGAAGACCACAAAATACAACAGATTGACTACATGAGAATGCAAAATAATGAAGTGAGTTGGAAACCAACAAAATTCAACAGCCACCAATGGTAACCATTACAAATAAAACCTAAAACCACAGAAACAACAGAAACCAATATATATTACTGGGAATTAATTAGAAAACAACACAATGAAATGCAAAAGATATTGACAAAATACAATAGAAACCAGGTGAAAATACCACGAATTCCACAGATAACCCTAACAAACAACAGACACCAATATAAATTATTGGGACTACTTCAGAATACAGCAGAATGAAATTCAACAGAAACTGAAAAAAAAATATCACAAATAAATGGAAACTACTACAATAAAAAGCCACAATACACACAAGAAACCAAAAGAAATTGTAGGGATTACAACACAATTACACAGAATGAACTTTGTCACATAGACCAGTAACATACAATAGAAACTAATGGAAACTACTAGAAATACAACAAAAAACCACAAACACAACTGAAACCAAATTACATTACTGAAACCGCACCAGGATACAATAGAGTGAAATGAAACCGATGCCAACAAAATACAACATAAACCAATGGCAAACACTAAGAAAAAACAGAAAATCACAAAAAAAAACAGAAATTGATATAAATTACTGGGACTTAATCGGAATACGACAGAATGAAATACTACAGCTACCAACCAAATATAACATAAACAAAAGAAAAGCACTAGAAATACACCAGAAATCGACAAATTCGAATAGAAAACAATAGAAATTGTCGGGCATACATCAAAATACAACAGAACTAAATGCGACAGAAACTAAACAAATTGCAACAAAAGCCAATGGAAACCCCCAGAAATACACCAGGAAACACGAAACACAACAGAAAACAATATAAACTAGTGGAACTACAACAGAATACAACATAGTGAAACGCGATGGAAACAAACAAAATACAAGAGAACCAATGGTTACCATGATAAATACAACAGAAACAACAAAACACATCCCAAAGCAATGGAAATTACTGGGACTACATTAAATACAACAAAATGAAATGCAACAGAAACAACAAAATACAAAAGAAACCAATGTACACCACTATAAATAGAACAGAAAACCACAAAACACAATAGAAAAAATACTAAATTACTGGGACTATATCCGAGTACAACAGAATGAAATGTTATGGAAACTAACAAAATACTCCATAAACCAATTTAACCAATAGAAATACAAAAGAAAATCACAAAACACAACATAAATCAATATAAATTACTAAGACTATATGAGATAACAATGTAATGAAGTGCAACAGAAACTAACAACATACAACCGAAACCAATAAAAACCACTATAAATAAAAGAGAATACTATAATTCACAACAGGAACCTATGGTAAATGCTGGGACTACATGAGAATATAACAGAATGAATTGCGACAGAAATCAACGAAATACAACAGAACTCAACAGTAATCACTAAAAATACAACAGAAAAAACAACAGAAACTAATAGAATTTACTGGGACTATATCGGAATACAACATAATGACATGCAAAAGAAATCAACACAATACAAAAGAGATCAATTGGAAATACCACGAATTCGACAGAAAACCACAATACACAACATAAACCAATATAATTTACTGGGACTGCATGAGAATACAGCAGAATGAATAGGAATAGAAATCAAAAAAATACTGTACAAATGAAATCAATAGAAACCACTACAAATAAAAAATCACATATCACTATGTGATAATTACACAGAATGAATGCACCACATACCAGCAAAATACACTATAAACTGATGAGAACTACTAGAAATACAACAGAAAACCACAAACACAACAAGAACAAAATGAATTTACTTGGACTACACCAGGGTACAATAGAATGAATTTGCAACAGATACCAATAAAATACCACATAAACCAATGGAAAACACTAGGAAGAAACAGAAAATCACAAAGCCCAAGAAAAACCAACAGAAATTACTGGGACAACATCAGAATACCACAGAAGGAAATACTAGAGACACAAAAAAAAAAAATTACAACATAAACCATTGGAAATCACTCGAAATACAAAAGAAATCCGCAAAACAACAGGAACCAAGATATATTGCTGGGACTTTCATTAGAATACAACATAATTAAATGCGATAGATTCGGCTGTTATTGCTCGTAATCACAGCTGATGCAGGGTCGTGAGCTGCTCCGCCGCAGCTGTCTGCCTCATCGATCCCTGAGTGGGTGATGGGCACTGCGAAGTGTGTGCTGGGGGGAGGAATACTGTCCACACGCCCTCGCGTAGCTTCCTCGATGAACAAAGGCAGCCGCCTTTGTTCTCCAGTAGAGTGACGCCACTGGGGCAGCGTGATGTTAAAACAGAAAATGACCACTTAGTTCAGGAATGCGGCGTGCTCTTGGCAATGACCGCTGTTTGCTGCCTGCCTTCTGCCATATTGAAATGTTACGTGAAAATTTGCCAAAATGTTTTGAAATTGTGCTTGAAGACCATGAAACTGGATTTAACACTGTTTTAAAGTCTTTAAAACTACGCTGTGACACTCCACTGGTGACCGAAGGGCTCTTACACTGGAAATTGTTGAGTAGATTTTTATGTGAAAATTTTACACAAAACGTCAAAAAATGTTTCATAGTTGCAGAAACAGTTTGAAAACGTTTGACACAGTGTGGTTTAACCACAGTTTTGCGGCATGTACAGTTACACACTTTGCCCTTTGCTTTATAAAACACTGTGTACCAGTTTGGCACAGTTTTATAAGCGTTATTGAAATGCAGTCATTTGCTATTTATGTTGGACAAGTTGGTAGATGTAACCCGTTAGTGTTAAATTAAGCCAAATGTCCTCCATAACCACTAAATGTGATTCATAACTGTTATATACAAAATCACACATCTTGCTGTATCTGCCATATCTTAAAAAAAGCCACACCAACTCCATTTTTCCAGGGGTCACATAATCTCCAACACAAACACACACTTCCAGTGGAACATAATCTCCAACTCAAAGCACTTCCACTGTAACTACCAACAGGACAAAATAAAAAATATAACTATTTACAATACAGAAACATACCTAATGATAAATTGCATTTTCCAACACCCCTCCTCAATTTATCCTCATATCAGATCTATATATGGCTAGGTACTTCAATCATTCCAAGATGTTTCCTATGTCTCACAAAAAGATCACTTGACAAACCCTTAGTCAACATATCTGCCTTCTGCTCAGCTGATGGAATATATCTAACAGCAATTACATTGTTTTGACATAGATCTTTTATAAACTTATACTTTATGTCTATATACTTCAAGCGTTTTTGTTCCCAACTACCCACACACAAATGCAGGATTGAATGTCCTCAAATACAGTTATTGGCTTACAAAGTTCAATACCTAAATCTGTAAATAATTGCATAAGCCAAAGTAGCTTTACAGTTGCTGAAGCTAGAGCCACAAACTCTGACTCTGTAGTGAACAAAGCAACTGTCTGTTGCTTCTTAGTTGCCCAGCAAACAGCATCACCATACATTTATAAGAGATACCCTGTCACAGATTTTCTGTCTGGTCGATTTGAAAATCAACATCAGCATACCCAGTAAAGGAACGTCACTGATTCCATTAAACCGCAATCCTAAGTCTAATGTTCCTTTAAGGTACCTCAGTACTCTTTTCAGACCTACCAACTGCACTTCAGTGGCATCAGTTTGGAACCGACTATAAAAGTTTACAGCAGCACAAATATCAGATCTGGTGGTCAAGCATGCATACATGAGGCTCTCTGTAAGGTTCTGCATTGACAATGCACTCCTTAGTAACATAATACATCAACCAATGGTGTTGGTACAGGTTTGCAATTTTCCGTTTTAAATTTTGACATCTTCTTAGGATAACAATTTTGGCTCAAGTACATTGTTTGACTTATTAGTTCTACCTTTATGCCAAGAAAATAGTGCACATCCTTCAGATCGGTCATTTTAAACTCAGAGATGATCTTTACCTTCAACTAATTTAGTTTAGGTAATGAATTACAGGCAATCAAAAAGTCACAATCAAAAAGTCATCAACATAAAGTAGCAAGTAAAGAATACAGTCATCATCTCTACATGTATACAGCCATCTATCTGCATGAGACTGAAGCCAAGTGACTTCACAAACACATCAAAAATCGAATTCCAATCTTTCGGGGCTTGTTTTAATACATACAATGCCATCTTTAGTTTAATAACTCTACCTTCTTTTACTTGGACTCCTTCAGGAGGCTGCATACAAATTTGAAGAGGCAAGACCTGTAAATTACAATGCAGAGGGCTGAAGTCTTTTATTTACATTTCAGTAAATACAAAAACCAGTGACAGCTCACGTCATTAAACGGGTCCGACGAACAAATCTCATCGGGGGTTGATGCGGAAAAACGAGTGTGGGCTCGTTCACTTATGGTATGATAAAACTCATGGGAAGGTTGTTAAAAAAAAGTTCAAGCTATATTTAATTGCGATTTATAAAAATAATATTGAATCGCCTGCGAGACACAAGACTCGTGTCCTGCTCCGTTGGATGCCCGTTCCAGGCTAAATGGCCGCCGGCGTCTTTCCGGCCACTTGCCGCGAAACCGCCGGAAACTGGAAAGGCGTGAGCGTAACATAATTTAAAAGTACGCATAGGCCCTTGATTGAGTACAATACATATATGGGAAAGCTCCCTCAACTAAATTTTTATTATATAGTGTCCCTAATAAAAACATACATGTACCCTATAGAAAACAAACTACTCAAATATTCTTTGCAATACATTTTCTGTGAATAGTCAAGTTTACGGACGCATGGTGCTGAAAGTGATTCTGTCAGGGCCTGTAAACTTGCTGATGACTATAAAAGAAACATGTACACTCTACACTGAACAGAATTAATAGTATATATATTTTGACATGCCCCCAGTATTTTGATGCCTGTGGAAGCTAGATTTACGATGCTATGGGCGAAGCCTGTTCTCCAAGTCGGAAATCATAAGCACTGCACTTAAATGTAATTTCTGAATTATGTTTTATAGTGTCGTTGGCTAGCTGTTGCACTCTATTTACACTGGGAATGGTTTTGCTCTGCTTTTGTTACACTAACACTTGTTAAACACTCGTGACACAAATGCCTTGGCTGTTCTTCGGCGCCCTGATCAGGGGCGCTATGAAACCTTTTGACGCCTTCACACATGCTACGCCTAATGGCGCAATGCTAAGTGTGAGCATACGTGCTGGTCGTTTCGGATCCGAACCACGGGATTTTGGGCTGGTGTCGTCCATGTGGTCGGATCAAAGTAGGACTGTCAGCTGATTTGCACAGTGTTTTGGGAAGCGGGTGCGTTCCCAAACACCGTCGAGATACGGCAGCTGACTACTATGTCCGCTGTTCTTGTCGTCAACACGGTTGTTAGCAGTTGCTGTGTTGTGGTCATGGAGTGCACCATTGCAGTGTGATGATTTTAGCTTCCCAACAACTGGCCTTTTGCTATGTGAATAATATGTGAAAGTATAGTCTATTCATGGTTTCTTCGCCCTTTTTGAATCAAACCATTAAAAAATCTCCCAATGTATAATGTGTTTATTTATTTTCAACATATGCCATATATCAGAAGCGTTTTATTCTTGTGTTCATAAAAGTTACTTATTTTCTGTTAAATAAAAATGTTATTCATACTTTATCTATAAGTTATAATGCTTCATTTATAAATAATTTGAATTAAAAACAGCATGAAAACATGTGTGTTAGTATTGCCTAGTAAGAAACAATCTCATGCAAAATACTGTTACACTGAGTGTGCACGAATGCGGTGCGTTGTCCTTTGGTGTGAGGCGCCTTCCGACCCCCACGCGGAAAGAAGGGCGGGGAGAGCAACAAAATGTGCCACACTCCGTCACCCAGACAACAACAATCCCCAACCCCCCTTCCCCTCTGGATGAAGTTAGGCGTGCTCAACATTAAACACCCATCTGAGCCATGCCCCATCCACGATATTGTATGATATTATAATTAAATTACTGCAAAAATACACCAGACAGCTATAGAGGTTCATTTCAGTTATGCACGAAAGAATGTTGTCAAATTCAAGTCCTAAGTGGCAACAAATTTTGCTACCTAAATTACACTCCATAAATTAACGTGGCATTCCAAAAAGTCTCTGACAAACACATTTACAGTCCTGCATTAAAATTACTTTTAAACACATTTCGCTAAATGTGACCAGTTCAGAAAGTTCGTTCTCACTCTACGTATCGTCATGTCTCATCAACGTACAAATACAATTATACACTCATTCCAATAATTTACGCCAACATTAAAAGCCACATCAGAGAAGCCACTAGGTTCGTGATCTGGCGAACCTTAACTGCGGCGTTGGGTGTTGCTCTCCGGTAACGAAGAAATAGCAATGGAATAGTCACAGTACCTTGGCAGCAGCCCTACCATGGGCCTAACGATGTGAAGAAACCAGCCCGATCATTCGAGAAACGACGTAAAGCAGGTTGTAGGACCGCCTCAGACTGTGATGTTGTCGTGTTGCGCTTTTCACCTCTCGGAATTCTGCCCAGCTATTTTCGCCTCACAAACGCAGTCTTCATTCCCATCGGCACTGTGCTTGCATTACGACGCTCTTTCGTGACAGACTCGCTCCCATCCCGACAATTGTGCCAGAAGACAGTCCAGCAGTGCAGGGCGCAAATCCTAACGCGTCCACCGTTACCACAAAGTCAGGTTTCACCTCGATACGTTTTACATACCTGAGTCCAATAATTACTTCAGTGACTTTCCACGTTAGTCCTACGAACATTTGACGATCTCCAACCATCTCTACATAGTCTTCGAAACCTCAGCATAAACTTGTATTAGCAGCAAACAGTTGATTCCTCCCCAACTTCGTGCCCTCGATTACATTACACAAGCTGTATATATTTCTCGTCAATTTTACACACGATTTCCGAGGAGGGTTGCGTCTAACACAATATTAAATGCCAGCTTGAGTCACATCCTACGCAGGCCCATTTCACCAAGTTGATTTTCGTTCCACGCCTCACTCGATCATGGGAAAATTCCGTCGCAATCCGACAAGACACCGTCGGCTCACTATTGTGCAGTACGGGCAGAATCAAAATTTAAGTGAGACGACAGCGGTAGAAATCCTGTCGCAGTCCGACCACACCGTCCATTATCTCAAACCCGATGCTGGCTGGTAACACACATAAACGGCCCACTAGTGCGTAAGTTCCCGCGACAACCAACATACACTTTCCGGCCGCGTGATTATACTTCAGTCCCGTTAACATTTCACTGCTAGCGCACACAGCTGACTCTCTTGACCGCCCGCCGAGCTCACACTCTACCAGCATACTGCTGCCCGCCTCACGCGCGCCACCCGTGCCGGCCCGTCCCCGCTACATCACACGTGCCACGCCAGACGTGGCACATCGTGGCCGCTATTTACATTACGGCGGTATAACAAGGAACTACATATGCCATAATCGACTCACAGCCTATATCAAAATCGTTACCCAGAAATAACACTCATTGCTGATTATCACACAGTAAATAATGGTAATCACAATTGAATGATTTAAATAGTTGGATAAAATAACTACAACATATATAAGGAAATTATTAGATGATAAATGCATGACCAGTCATTATACAATTATTAACACACATACTAAAAGGTACCAGAATGGTAATAACAACCGCTATAAAAATTACACTAACAATATATACAAAAGATACTAAAAATACTGTGGCGACTCCCAAATCGTCACAAGTGTAATCTTCCATAATTAGTTAAGCTTAGTTTGCACGAGGCGGAGAAATATCCTGGGAGTAGAACTTGAGCAGGGCTTCAGAAAAGACTGAAATAACCGTGAATGGATTATAAAGAATATACTTGGTCAACATATTACCATACGAAAAAATTATATTCCCAAATTGCAAACATAGTTGGAAGAAGTCGTCTGACTATACAGTGTACAGTGGACTCCCAAAAATCCGAACATAGATAATCCAAACTTTTGGATAGTCACCACCATTTTAGAAAAAAAAAGTTTAAATTTTCTTTGCACTGCTGTACCACACATGAATGGCGAGCAAGAAAGAACGAGTGCCTGCTCCCTGTGTACAGTTATCTGTAGTATTAAACTCCACTGTCGTGTTAAAACAATCTTCCTCTTTTTTGTGCTTTTCCTGCCCATTGTTGAGCAAAAAAAAAAATGTAAAGGTAGTTCATGGCAGCTAGTTTGTGCATTAAGATCTCACGCGTGTTTTACTGCAGCACCGACACATTTTTCAGAAAAAAAAGTAACAACACGTTGCAAGCATGAGTAAATGTTCAAGTTGATCAGACTATGGTAGTGCAGCTCTGAAATTTCAACAGAGAAATTCTTGACATAAAAAAATGTAATTAGAAAAAAACTACATGCCTGCATTCTAGTAAAATTTGTTTTCTATACATGTGGTATAGGCCAAGAGGAAAAACAATAAAAAATGAAACTTTATTGTATAAATTTATCTCACGAAGTGATTCTAGGTCTAGCACGAATACATACAAAACAATGACATCAGAGAAATGCAGCCACCTTGAATGTGTTTTGATGCAGTTATTCCGACTACACATAATCAAAGGCGTGACAATTTCTGGGCAAATGCTTATTGAGCTAGACACGATATTTGATGCTCAGCTGGATGCACTACTGGAATGTGATTTTTCACAAGTGTAACTCTCTAGGTTTAAAAGCAACCACTGTATTTAGTTTTACTGTGTGAGTGTTGAAGTTTGGTTATACAGTATGAGTGGCGAAAAACTTTCTGCAGTTAAAGAAGCAGCTGAATTTTTTTTTTTCAATTGGTGTCCGGCAAAAAACTGACGGAAAAACAGGTTTACAATGCAGACGAGAGAGGGCTGTACACATTCTGTTTTCCATTCTCAAATCAAAAGGCAAGCTAACAAAATGTCACCACAATGGCCATTTACAACCTATACATATAATACACATAAACACACACCAAAATATGTAACTAGTCTAAATACCTAGTTTAGCCGACCCCTTACAAATACAACTGCTCATTCTGAGTAACATGTTAGTATACAGATTGTTGAGGATATAAACGGTCTCTTAATTCATGACTCAGCGAATTGCTGTATTCTATTCACTCACAATAAAATAGTATTTCGCATAATATCTCAAAAATGGCAAAATTACGCATCTTAGAAAAAATGCAGTACAGTATGGGAAAGAAGACACGGGCAACAAAGTTATAAACAATAAAGGTCTCTACAAATTTTTCTGTATGTCAGACATTAAAAAATATATCTGCAAATAATTTCACGCAAAATTTTTGTGAAAGGTCACCTTATAACGTAAAAATTTGTAGCTTAATATTCGAGTTATTTTTATGTATCTTTGCATATAGAAAACACAGGCATAAAAATACAGATTTTTTTATTTACGGTCTACTGTTTTTCACATCGTTGAAATTTATGTCCCAAGTCACATGAACATTTTGTCACTCGTGTACAAGTTACACGCAGCAATTGTCTCCTGTACATAATTCCTGATAACTCCCAGCATGCACCACAGCAAAAGGACAACTGTGTGTTACAAAACTGCGCGGAATTTAGTTTCCTTTTTAAGGGTATAGAATAAATCTAACTGGTTCAATGTTTCTAAAGACTGTTCTAGATAAAGTGAGCACTTTTGAAATTAACCTTAGGAAAAAGTCACTGCTAGTAAGCGCATACATTTTAACGGGCGCGTTGAGTGACATGTGCCTAGTAAAGATGGTAACGATGGAGGGAAAGTAGTTCAATATCTAAACGTGAAATACAAATTTGTTAGGTAACCATTTGTGATAAACTTAAATCATATATTTCGCTTTACGTTTTTTTTTAATGCGCCGAATTTAAAAAATGAGCAGATTTGTAACATATTTACTTTTATAATAATTTCACAGTTTCGCTTTACCGACGCATGAATTAAGTGACGAGGCCATTGACAATGTTAATTTTACATAATACGGAAGAATACACAACGTGCATACAATTAAATACTAAGCAGGGCTTTCAAAAGTGCTCATTTTACCGTGAACAGCATATAGTGATTGTGCATGTTCTATGACGACATAGGCGATCAGCTGCAGCAGTTGTGCGCCTGTGCGGAAAAATAGGCCACAAGGGGTGAGAGGGAGCTCGAGATAACAGTTGCCACGCAATCACTGATATTCATCATGCCACAAAGTTGTAAATTTCCTAACAAACTGTTTATTACCTGCTTCAATGACACACATTTTTGACACTGTTAACATTGGCACAGGCCTTCCATGCACTCTCAAATCTTTCTAGCCATTGTCTTTCCACATATTAAAATGCAACTTTCGTTATATACAATAACGTTAATTGGTTTCATATTACACACCTCTGTAAACAGATATTTTCGTGCTGCCATGCCGGCCCTAAATACGCGGGTGGATGTTGCTTCTTCGGCTGGGCTTGGAAAAAGTTCGGCAGCATTCTGGTATTGACGCGAAACAATAAGGGCTGCCAGAGCGCTTCAGCGGGAAAGAAAACACCCGTGGTTTCCGAACACTGCCCCTCAAAAACCGTCTTTATCGCCACACTGTCGATTTCCTGACCTGCGTTTTTGAGGCGAAACAACTAGCATGTCAACAGTGCTGTAGCTGTGTATTTTAGTGGTGTTTTGTGCCTCAGTAAAAGAACAGCATAAAGAAAAATGAATTTGTCTTGAAATTTGTGGAGAAATCGTATAAAATAATGGATTAATAAATAATAATAATTTTTAAAATTTAGGTGAAGTGCTGTGTCAAACGCATCCATTGTGAGCCATCACTGCTTAACCTATCATCCCTCCACATAGAAGTCAGTCATGTGCTTGGCTCATAATACAAGTCTAACAACTGCACATGCGTTGTATTTTTGTATCACTATTTCTGACCTAGAAAATAACGGGTTGATGTGTAAAAAGCATTTGCAGTCAAAGTAAACCACTCCACTAAAATATGTAGATTTCTAACAAATTTCTCTACATTTTTGATCTGGGATTTCCGGAAATCCGAACTGGCCCGAGTCCCGATTGGTTTGGATTAACGAGCATGTAGACTACTTACCACCAGAGAGAAAATAATACTATTTAGACTCAAGACGTAAAACCCTACAGCTATATCCTCAGAAATATCAGTGCACGTACAGACACACTTCAGGAAATAGGTTTCCTCAGGAACTATCTGTAGGCTTTTCAACCAAACAGGGTATAGAGCCATCGTACCTAGAGATAAACTATATATGTGTAAAGCGAACGAAAAGAAGACACTAACTTTTGCTCAGGTGTGTGTATATATGTATGTATGTATGTATGTATGTATGTATGTATGTATGTATGTATATATATATATATATAATTTCATCTGTGAAAAGCACTTATGTACCATATATATATATATATGGTACATAAGTGCTTTTCACAGATGAAATTAAATTGAAAATATCTCATGCTGATGGTATAATGTTAGAAGTCCCAAAACTCAGCTATGCCTTTGAATCTTCTTGCTACTGTGAAACATGTAATGGTGGTGCTGGTGGAGGGGAGTGGGGAATATTATGGTCTGGGAGTGCATGTCAGCGTTAGGAGTGGGAGACCTAGAATTTATCGAAGGAACAATGGACAGATTCGTATATGTAGGAATATGGAAGAGAATTCACATAAAGAATGTCGATATGTTGGGATTTGGAAATTGCCCTAAACAAACTAGAGGTTTCTTGGGGCCCGGGGCAAACAACAGTGTTTGGGACACCACCCTACATCCTCCTTAGGCCAGGGAATTCAACAATATTCCATAAAAATTTTAATAAAATATTTAAACTGCTATATATTTTTTTAAACTGCGCTATAGAACAGCCATGCTTGTCGGTAAATAAGGGAATAGGCAGAATACAAGAAAGCAGTTGTTAAAATATGGAGTGAAAGTGTTTTGGAATGTATCATACCACAGTATACTTTGGGCCGTACAGCCGGTGTTGACACTTTTATTTGAAGTACGGGTCTACTTACTATTGTCTTAAAAACGCAGATTATTGTTTGTATAGTGCAAAAATTATACAGAATCCAGAGCACTTTTACATGAGGGAAGGAAGGTTTGCCCCCCCCCCCATCACACCATATAATAACGATGCTGTTGTAAGCAGATTGTAGAGGTGTGGTCCAGTGTATTGATACTAAGTGATTAGTGACAAATTGGAATACCTGCCAATAAAACTCAGCAGAATAAATTCTTTAATGCAATAATCACAATTGCTCCTAGGATTGCAAACTTATGGTGGCACTTATGACTATTCGAGTAGTTGTCCCATCAGACCACTTACAAATAATAACAATGTTTAACATGCCACACCTACTCATTATAAATTCGTGGTTCAGTTATACACGGCCAGTTTATTTGTGTGAAAATGTAATAAATTAAGTGGATTGGAGAGATTTGGGCAGCTCTTAAGGGTTCGTATACACTAGGCGAACATAATGTGTAATGTAATGATCGCTGTGAGCATATCGTGAGCAAAGTCCTGATCCATCAGTCGTGTCGAGCCCGGCACGAGCAAGTAGTGTTGAAATTTCGTATCACTAGGCTGCGCGACATGTATAACGAAGCATCATTAGCTTTAATTATTTGCAGTGGTGCTATGCTACAATGAAAGCTTCAGCAAAATGGTGGTGTACTGAATTGTATAAAATGTGGGTCGGGATTTAAACTTTTAGCACATAAGTGGACAGTACAAAAACCTTACCAGGATGTCCCCAACAGATTACGAGAATTCTGTAACTGAAATAAGACCAAAAATTGGTAGAATGAAAACACGTTTTCAACATACAATGTCAATCCAAGACAGGTTTGCATTAAACTGGCATAATAAATTATTACTAATAAATAATTATGTCTTGTTTTCCACTGTTAATATTCCAGGATGGCTGTGACTTTACGGTTACTTGCCACTGGAGATTCATAGACAAGCCTGCAGTTTATGTTTAGAATATTGAAACAATCGATTAGGCAGATTGTCCCAGGCGTTTGTGCAACACTTGTCGAATAATTAAAACCAAATGTTAAGGCGAGATAAACCAAAGTGCATCAGTAATATTCAAAATAAAATAGTATTACTTCCAAACGGCTAACATCTTACTGCAGTACAGTGGTTCAAAGTTAATTAAAATGCAGGTAGCACCAATACAAAAAAAATATTACAAATTGTACTTTGAATGTCACTTATAATTACTAATAAAGAAAGTCTATGTGTAATCATTAATGTAATCAGAAAATTGAGATAGTGGAGAGGGGAGGATGGACTGTTGGTAGCACCTGGTGGAGCACATGGTAAAACTTGTTATGTTAGTGATGCTGTTGGTTGACAAGAGAATGATTGTACGGTACTGGAAGTAGACTACTTGATGTCGTAGAAGAAGACGAAGAATGTGATTGATGGCTCTACTGCATAGGATACAGATACATTTGTAGGGAAGGGCCATGATATTGGGATAGGCCTGAATGTAATGGCCCTTTGCAGAATGCGGTGTCTATCGTCACCAAAATGTCAAATATGGCATGCCCAATCACTTTCTCAGTTTTTGGAGATTAGGTGCTCATTCGGGATACTATGTAGTTTCCAAAAAATTGCTCTCATTACTTTCAGAGGACGAGACATTTAACTTATAAACAGCATTTTTCATAACTGAAAGGGCTTCTGAGAAAAACGTATTATCCTCTTTTTTCCTCTTCACCAGTTTTGGTGGTTTTGGGGAAAGGAATAGTGAAGAATGGCATTTGGTTTCCTGTGTACAAAATCTCTGGAGTCAACTTCAGTTGAATGTTCTAGATAAGCATGTGGATGTCTGTGCACAGCATTTTTCACAAAAAAATTATACATTATGCCAGACGTTTTCTATATGATTTGGCAATATTCTGCTACGTATCGTCTTCAATATGTTCTTTATAATAATCTTTATCTGCACAGTCTCACAGAACAGTATAATTTCTATAAATGTGTGTGAACTGCAACAAAGATTCCTCCATCCGGTCGTCCTTGTTCGCGCGTAGCTTGTTGGCTGTCTCAGTTTACCCCGGACACGTCTAGATTAGAACAGCGAACACCTTTGTGTTCGCCAGAAAAATCGACAGCAAGCGAATCGTCACAAGTGGTTCGCGAGCCGCTCATGACGTGCTCGTCGGCTGCTCGCGGCACCGTACAAACTATGTGAGCATGTTACATTACACATTCGGCTCGCCTAGTGTGCACGCACCTTATCATCGGGGTCTCGAAAACCGATTATAATCAATGAAATAATAAAACCGTTTTTTCCCCAAGTTTTATGCTAGAGATGGTCACAGTTTAGGTTAAATTAAACAACTGTATATTCCAAAGTATGCATATTAAAAAAATATTGCTTATAAAATATTTCACTGCATGTGTCCAGTGGGTTGCTAGTTGAATAGTCATACTTGTGTCACTGCCAGGACTCGAGTCTTGTAAATATGAAACTTCAAGTAGCAGGGTGTGACTTCAACAATACCCAAATATGAGCACAACTACTCAGTCATTCAACATAAACTGCACTGAGAGGAGTCCATTAGTGTTACAAAACTTTTAACCCTGCTTTTTTTCTTTAACAGGTCCCATCTTATTTAAACCTCTTTAGCCATACAGCTTTTTTTTTGTGTAATTAATGTCAGAAATAATAAAAATTAATCAAAGCTGAATTATACTACCTCTATGAAATCTGCATTTATTTTCACCTGAAATATGATGGCATATGATTTAAACATTTTATAATATTAATATTTCAAACTATACGAGAGATACTCACTTATTTTAAATACCTCAGTCAAGTTCAGTTTGCCACTGCAGCTGCGACACAGCATTTCTGAGGAACTTCTTAAGAAGATTTATATGTTACAGGTTTATCCTATACTGTAAACACAATCTTTGAGATAGTGTATTATGGAAAATAGGGTAGAAAATGTAATAAGACCTATAACCTGACGTGATTATTAAGAAGAAACATACCCTAGTCATCTCGCGACCATTTGCACCTCCGCAGTCACTTACACCACTGGGCCGATGTGATCACCTGGCCACGAGCACGATAGAATGTGCCGGTCAGAACATAATGCACCTACCTCGTCGTCCTGCACTACGTGACTCAAGTGACCGTATTTCTTTATTTACCTCAAGAGGTAACTCTTGGGGGCGAATAACAAGCGGTCTAACATGATGTCCCCCTGAATGCCATAACTATCAGGCACATGGTGTATTGAGGGAACGTCGCGGCAGCTTACGCAATGACGCCCGATGCCATTCCCAGTGACATGACATCGACCGGTCTACTGGCCAGGGAAATAGTGCTACGTGACACCAAGTGCAGTTAAACAGCGGGGAAATATATCCCTAAGTGATTACAAACTGTCCAAACCCTGTAGCCAGTCAATTTAATGTAATTCCTCTATTACATTGCAAATCGAGTATGGCTATCCACACCTCTTTTTAGGGACGTACTCGTTCAACCCTCCCAGGATGGAACACTTGGACTCGCCCTTCGGCGAAGCCTACTGGAAGTGGTATCACTGTTTTTAAAACAGTTATTGGGTCAATTTTAATTATTTCATTAATTTTATTATGTGAAAGTGACCTTGTGTTTTCCCATTTAGCAGACTGCCTACGGTGACATCCAATACTATAATTATGTTTCTTTTGGGTGGTGAAATACCTGTGACATCACTTCACAGACTTAACACTTAATTAAATATGGGTATGTCCAAATTGTATCTTTTTGCCTTGTAATGCCACTATGTAATATTTGTTTAGATGTAAGAGCGTTACAGTGTATTTTTCATTCCATTTTGGCGCCGGCTTCAGCTACCCTTAGTGGAAGCCGACGCCAGATGGTCACTCTGACTTCAGCACTCGTACCGGCCGGCAGCACGGAGTTTCGCTCCGCGTGGACCCCTTCTGCACCTTCAAACTTTGCTGCAATCATTTAATTTTCAGTAGTAACTTATTAATACAGGAACCCTTTCTTTCTTTTGTGACGAGGATGAGGATTTGACCACCTCCCCCCCCCCCCACCACGAGACAGTATCCAGGGCTTTGCACATCCATCATGAACATTCCATTTAATTGTTAAAAGCTTAAGCAGTTCTTCATCAGTATTGGTCACCGGCAAACTGAGTGCCGGTTCCGCATATGTTAGGTATATGATATCGTAAGTGCCCATGTACAGCGAGGAACAAAGTAAATGTCTTGAGCTCAGGCTAGCGTTTCATTTGTTTTAACCCATCTGGGTATTTAGGGAGCTGCACACACTTGCAGCAAACCAACGTGTAAGTAAAAGCATGTGAGGTGGCTCACAGCCTCACCAACGTAATGGTGAAAACCAATAGGCGTATTGGATTACTGGTAATAACATCATCTACAAGCTTCGCAGACCGACAGAGGACTGCAAGGACTCACTGGGCCATCGACCGTACAACACTCACTAACTTATGCTCACTGAGATATGGCGCCGGGCAAATTCATCAGTTTCCACCTTAATCTGGTAAGCATGGTAAGGTGAGGACCCTCATTATCAACCCTGGAACCCTTCTCACATAAATTATATTGTGTTGTATTTAATGTTTTAATAAAATGTTCAGTTTCGGGACACTTTTATAATTTACATAGCCTTTGCCAGAGCAATTTTAATATAATGTTCTCATAAATATTTGTAACTTGTGTTGTTTAAAACCTTTGAATACATGAACGTAAGTGTTATGTTAATGCACAACCTCACGCACAAGTTTGGAACTTGCCGCCCCTCCCCCTTCCCGGCCACACCCATGCCACCAACTCATGGTGAACAAGATGTCAGTGCCCATATTTCTGTGGCTGTTTCCATTGAGTGTTATTTTAGGAAATTAAATTGTGTTCCTTAATTTACTCCACACACACAGTTTTCATCACTGTTATTCCATGTCTCATTCGAAAGTATTTTTTTTACAATTGAACTTGAGCTATTACCGTTTGTGCTCCCTTAAATTTATTAAGTATTCTGCATGACTTCTCATACGTCCAGAGAAATCCATCAGTGTCATCACCAATTCATTACTTGTGACGGTATTAAATTTGTGTGATAGAATGTGCTATGGAAAGATTGTAATTGTTGCTATACATTTTCTTCAGACAGAAAAGCAGTAGACCAAAAAGTGCGGAAGAAAATGGTATAGTAATCGATCTCCAAGAAATGTTAAATATTGGAAAAATAGAAAAACTTTACACAGAATTCCAGGTGAGAGCACTGTAGCATGTTTCATTTCTTATTTAAGTAGCAGTAATTCGGTGTGTGTTAATTATTTATGTAAATTTTTATATTCAAAACATTTTTACAAATTAATCAGCAAAAGGCCAAACCTTTTGTTACTTTCCTTTTCAATTTTTTTTTTTTGCTGGACTGATGAAAATTGGCAGAGCAGTATTGATAGGTACTCCACTCCATGATATTTATAAGGGCAATTGATGTAGAATTTTAAAACTTATCTTACACATTTCTGTGTTGCATTTCAGAATGTATCCATGCAGAGAATGTCATGTAATGAACTAGAAGAGGTTTTGAGTAAGACTACAGGTATTCATTTACCACACAATGAGTTCAACATTCTCTTCTTGAAGGTTAGTTGAAAAATAAATTTTTTCGTTCAATTTGCCTTTGTTCCATTCAAACTAAGTAGTTGTGTAACATACAAAAATGGCCAAGTATAAATGTTAAGGCTGGTAAGTAAACATTATTTTGTAATAGGTACTGGCATATAATAAGTGTAAAAAAATGAGCAGCACCCCAGCAGTGTGGGCAAGTAACAGGTATTAACATAATAGTATGTATAACTGAAATAAATGGAAATGAAAAACAAACGAAATTCCTTTTCATGAAGGAGATTTCCACTTGCTAGAGTAGTCAGGCAAGGAGAGCAAGGGAAGGAGGCAGTAAGACAACTGGCAGGGCCAGTTTGGCATTGGGAAAAATATGTAATGGTTACTGTAGGGAAGCCAGGGCATGCTTCAAGTTGAAAGGATGACTCTGACAATTCAATTGAAAATCCTGCAGCACCATGCGACCAACTCCAACTCCTGAATGCTAATGCTAACACTGTCAGAGGTATTATTATTAGTTATTAAATAAACTGGTCTCCATTTTCTTCCCATCTTGAGTGATGAATAGGAGGTCACGAAAATCCCAAAAGACTTTATCTATTCACATTATTGCATGTGAAAATTGCAACACCGAGAAAGAATAGCCCGAATTAATCCAAATCCGGAGGATGTGTAAAACAGTATACCAGTAATAAGTGATTACAATTGCAGAGAGATAGCATATACGTAGGCTCAGCTGTGTCCCTTCGTGTATGACTGGAAAGGTCAGTGTAACGCCAAGATCATTTAGTGAAGAACCGTCAAACAAAGTGAAAGCAAGTGCCACTATGGCTCGTCGACGTTAAAGGGCACCATATCAGCATGTGAGTGAGTTCAAACGGGGAGAATGATCGGTCTCCGAAAAATGGGTTTGTCATACAATGACATTTCAGCTCGTACATGGCATGCTGCTATGACAGTGATGCATGTGTGGAACCAGTGGCTAGAAGAGGGTCGTACACAGCGATGAGTGGGTACTGGACTACGTAATGTGGTCACAGCACAGGATAACTGCCATCTTGTCCCCATGGTCGTAACGGACCATACAGTCTCATCCACAGTGTTTGCTTGACATTGGAGCACTGCAATGGGTGTGGACCTGTCTGCGTCGATGGTTCGATGCCATCTACTGCGGCCTGGACTGGTGGCACACATGCCATTGTGTCTGCTTCCATTGCCCAGAAACTACAAACGCCTCATACTGCAATGGGCACGTGAATGTAGTCACTGACGTGCTGAGTGGCAAAATGTAATGTTTCTGAACGAGTCCTGCTTCAACCTGTCTCACAGTGAGGGCCGTATACATGTTAGACGCTATTATGGTGAGCACAATCTGGCAGCCTGCATTGTAGAGAAGCATAATGGGCAAACTCTAAATGTGATGGTGTTGGGCGCCACTGGATATAATATGCGATCTCGACTTCTACATATTGAGGGCAATCTGAATAGCAATCGCTACATCAGGGAGATTTTAGAGCCCGAGGTACTGCCCCTCTTTCAGGCATCTCCACATGCCATATTTCAGCAGGACAATGGCCGGTCACATATGGCGAGGAACGTGCAAGCCTTCTTCAATGAATGACGGGTGCCACTGCTTCCCTGGCCTGACATGTTGCCCATTGAACATTCTAGGATATGGTTGTTCGGCGACTTGTTCACCACGGTCCTCCAGCAACCACTTTTGATGCTTTGTGGACTCTCATACAAACCCCGTGGAGGGAGATTTCCTAGGAACATTTCAGGGCCTCTTTAATTCCATACCATGATGTTTAGGGGCTCTGATTGCAGCATGTGAGGGGCTTCACGCCATACTGAATTCTCAGGGACAGAAATCATGTATAGTACTGTAACCCTAATCAATTGTGTATTGCCATGTACCTGTTCTGTGGTGTAAAGTTCATTTCAATCACATGTATCCTTCTTGGTGTTGCAGTTTTCACAAATGTTAGTGCTTGTGTGTGCATGTATGTGTATATTTATATTTATATATAGGATGAGTTATTAATGTATGCTAACCTGGTATCTTCAGAATTCTTAGAACAAGTAAATAGGAAAAAATACATACGACATAGGCCCTAAAGTGATTTATAAGGGTGTTAGAGGACCTGGAATTCTGCGATCGGAAATGTGTTATACAACGATAAATTAGAAATAATTTACGATTAAGCAACGTAAATTGGCATACTAGCAAATGTTTACAAGACAGCTTACCACACAAAACTGCATTTCGAAGAGCACACCCCTTCATACTTTAAATATGAGTTGGCTCCTTCCAACTGCTTAGAAATTTGTAACACTGCACTTGAAGCAATTTGAAATGACATGTTAGTAATCAATACTAAAAAAGAAATAAATAAGGTCGCCTTGGTAGTATCTACTAATCCATACCGGTTTCTGAGAAATCCCATATTTTAGTTGGAAATCACATTGTAACATTGCCGTGCATGACATGTGAACTGACACCCTCGCTAATGTCACTGTTCTAAGGCAACAGGTTTATAAGATAGTGGACGGCTGAGAAGTCACTGTGGGCAGGTGCCCCACTGCATTGGTTCCTGCTATAGAACCAAGTGGCGACAAGGTTACCTGCCTGCTAGTATTTCATTGGTAGTTTACATGACCAACAGTTCTTCACAACGTGTGTGATGGAGTGGAGTAGTGAATAACTGACGGACATGCATATCACTTATGGTGAGATGATGTGTGATGCATCAGCTGCGCATCGTAGATACGCCAAAAAGTTTCCAGCTCAACATTTACCAGTTGCGCATGCATTCACGTCTGTTAATTGGCTTTCAGACGACGACCTGCCACAACTACTTGAATATGTACCATAAAATCTACGAGAAGACATGTGGCACATGCACAATAGTGTACCAGCACACTAGTTTCACAGTAATGCAGTACATGGATTCGCTGTTCCGGTGCGATGTATTGGCTGAGGTGGGCCAGCAGGTTATTCACCCAGATTACCCAGTCGACTTATACTTGTGAGGTCATTTGAAGCCACAGGTTTATGCAATTGATGTGGACAATGTGGTGGAGGATCTCTGGCAACAAATTCAAGATGCATGCTGTACTATACAGGCTAATCCTGGAATGTTGCAGGATGTGCACTTTTCATAAGGGCACCACATTCGTTCATGTATGGAGATGGGTGGCTTACACTTCTACCATATTCTGTAACCATGTAAACTCTTCGCATTCGAAATAAATCACCGATACTAGAAACCAGTGTTAGTTTTTTTCCGACAACCCCCCACCCCCACACTACCACCATTTACAAAGAGGTAATTTAACTGCATTAGGACAAAAACATGAACTAGGATGTCAGTTGGTATGTCTTGGACCACAGTGAGATACAGGCCACCATTCATTTGCCATCCAACTAAAAATGCGATTTCTGCTTTAATGATAGGGATTAGCGGACACTACCAAGGTGACCTTTTTTATTGCTTTTTTGATGTTGATTACTAAAGTGTCATTTCAAATCCCTTCAAACACAGGATTAACAAATTCTAAGCAATTGGGAGGGGGGGTGTCAACCCTTATTTAGTGTATGAAGGGATGTACTCTCCATAATGCCATTTTGTGTGGTAACCCACCTTGTAATCTTGTGTCTGTATGCCAATTTTCGTTGCTTAATTACAAGTTATTTCCAATTTATGGTTGTATATATTTCAATCGCAAAGTTCCAGGGCCTCTACCACACTCAGAAATCACTTTAGGCCCTATGTCGTATCCATATTTCCCTTTTTATATATCCTAAGGATTGTGCCAGGTTAGCATACATTAACGACTCATCCTATATATATATATACACACAGGATGAGTCGATAATGTATGCTAATGTTAATGTTAATATATATATATATACATATATGTAGGCCTATGCTGCATATATACATACATTCATTTATAAAAAAAATTATCTCCCTGATGGTGCAATCGCAGGGGCGCATATGTGTGTACAGGCACAAAGACATGGTAGTATACATACAAGAAACATCAAAATATTATACTACACCAAGCATGTATTGCAGGCGACCAACACTTGCAGGATACACTTGGTATTGGACCACCCGTAGCATGGAGACATGCAGCGATACGGTCGGGCATGGAGGCATACAGATGTTGGATGTTCTCCTGAGGAATATCCTCCTACAGATATTGCAACTGACACAAACATTCTTGCTGGGTGAGAGGCCTGAGGAGCTTGGTGGCCAAGGAAGTATGTTGACATCACGAAGGCAGGCAAAAGACACCAGTGCTGTGTGAGGTTGGGAATGATCCTGCTGGAAAATGGGGGTTTTAAACTGCACCAGGAAGGGGAGTGCACTGTGCGGCAGAATTTTCTGGATGTATCACCACACCGACTATAGTTCATTTAATCACCACCGGTGATGTGCAGGAATCATAAGAAATGGCACCCCACACCATGACACCTCTCTTTGGCATGGTGTACCATTCTACAGTGAAATGAGGATCATGGTGCTGGCCAGGAGCTCTCAAGACTCGAATAAGACTGTTGTCTGTGTGCAGACAGAACCGTGATTTGTCGCTGAATACCACTAATCATTCAGCAAGCTGCCTTGCTGCCCATTCCCAGCAGAAGGTCACACATGCTCTGAAATGCTTAGGTTGTAATGGCAGACATCATAAGGGATGCCGAGACGACAGATCCTACTCTCCTAGCCGCCTGGATATGGCATTAGTGGACACAGGCATATCCTCAGATGCAGTGACATGTCCCTGGACGGTGTACAGCGAAGCCCATGGAATGCTTGCAGCCTGTCGCATGACGAAACGATCCTTCAGGCTCCTGGTGGTCCAGCAGATTCGACTGTAGCCTCCTTGATGGGTTTGTGTACCCTCCTGTTCTCGCTGTATCCAACACTGACTTACAGTGTTGGCAGACTGGTTCAAGTGGTGAGCTATGCACTGAAACATCCAACCTTGGTTCAGGTGCACTATATATGGCTTCTACCTTGCTATCAAATGGGTGAATTCTCTTCCCATCAACTTGATGCTCCAGAAATATGTCTGATTTCACTGTAAAATTACAATTCGGCTATATAGTTTAAGTCCTGTCTGCTCTGACTGCCCCATTACCTGGCAAACATGGTCCCAATGATCAGTTCAGTATGCTCCATTTTCGGAATGTCGTCGAATAAACCACAGTACCAGACACCTCTGCTAGAAGTGTGTCTATAAATCTCTGGAATATGGCTAGCCCACTATTAACACCTAAAGGTAACTATCTTATCATGAACAGTTCCTTCATAAAATTCATGGTGAAAGCTCTGCCGTAGCATTATCAACTGTGACCTGATTGTAGGCTACCTTCAACTCAACATCCAGAACAGCCAAAGCTTCAATCACAATAGCCAATGAGTACACTTTGTAAACTGATACACTATTCCATGTGCTCTTATTGTCACCACACAACCTAATTGAACCATCACCGTTGACAATGGGCAATAAGGGCGTAGCCCAATTTTAGAAAGACACTGGTTCATACATTCACTGCTCCACTAATTGATCTATTTCTGCACTAACCATTTATCACTGGACGACTTTTTCTGAAAATATGCTTGCTCTCTGGGTAAAGTGTAATTGATATTTGTGATCCAACATATTTCCCTAGCTCATCAGCATTAAAGAACAAAAGATTTCGATATATCAACCTAGTCAAATGGTTGTGCTGAACTACATGCAAGCCTACCAGTTCAGTCCCCAAAGGGTCCTAATAAAGCACCACGTATCAAGCAGGGGTCATTACTTTGCATCACCAAAACCACAATTGGGATACATCTCTTGTGTCGTTCTCTCATTTCTACATCCAACACTCCCACATGGCTAAGTGTTCCTGGGACCATGTACGCAACTCTATCTTCGCCATCCTCAAGGTGGCTCATGAGACCACAAGTGTCCAAACTTCTGCCAACTTATGATGGAGTGGCACGCCCTAGTTTCTATCTCCATGAGCAGGCCTTTACTACTTAGTACACTTCCATACATAATAGCCCCCTTACCATTATTTATATGCATACTGTACAAATTGTACGCAGCTATTTTGTGTGATGGTATTCCATGTCCACTTGTAAATACTACACTCCCTGTCTGTTATTTGGCTGTTGATCGCTGCTACCTGTGGCATCAGCAGATGACTGATTCCTTTATTTCTGATACAGACACATTCAATATGGCCATGATTTTTACAATATCGTCAAATGGGTTTATATGGTGGCACTTGTGGATTCAATGCATATCATTTCAGAAACCTCGCTTGTGGTATTTTGCAAATCTGCCATATTCTTCTTGGTTAACTCCGCTTCCATTGCAATCTCCATCTGCTTCTTTGAAGGTTAGCTTGCCTTGGACAATAGCACATGTTGAACAACTCTGTTCCTAATTCCACACTCAAGCTGGTCTTTCAACATGCATCCCAAGTTGGGGAAACTGTAGTGAGTAGTCAACCTCTGCAGCTGTACCACTTTGTCATCTCATTCTGAATTTCATTTGCCACTCAGTAAAACTGTGGACGTTCACGATCAAATTTCCACAAATCTTGTTCTTGCATGAACTCTCCCATAGACACAGTAGAATCCCCATGATCACTGGTTTGATGACATTTTATCCTACTCGCCAGTTTTATGTGATAAACCCATTACCACCTGACATCATAGCCAGTCCACGCGCAATTTGCCATTGTTCACAAATGACTGCTATTGTCTTGCTGGCTTCTCCACATACATCAACACATACACAGTTCTCAATGTCTAACCTACATTTTCGCACATTGTTACCAACTTAACAACTCACATGTACATTATACTAACAGTATCAATACATAATCTACAGTCTGCACATATAACAAATATAAATGTCTGGTTGTGGCTTTGGTCTAACAGTTTTAGGGACACAAAACCAAGTAGTGTTTCTCTATACAAGCTTCTCTGGTAGGCTGCCCATGGTTCTTCGTGGACATATGGCCGTCTTCTTCGAGAGCAGTTTGGCTCATGATTTTATGTGATTATCTACCCCCGGGTGATATAGATAAATTCTGGAGTTGAACAAAGGCTCCTGTTACATGTTCCCTCAGTAGAAAAGCTTATGCGACTTCGTGACAACATGACTGAGAGCTTATCCAGTTGCTGGTGCGAGTGAGATCATGTGGCCCATGCTTTGTCCATAAGTTGTCATCTGCAGGATTGATGACTCAAAGGTACAGCCAATCTTTAACTCTGTGGTGAAGGTTCATGATATATAGGAAAGGAGAGTAATTCTAGCTTTAACCCATCTGTATGACTGTAAGGTGAACTCACCTCTTTGCTCACTGTACCTTCCCCTATTCAGTTTCTTGTCACCAATGTCCTGACACCGCCACTGGAGCCCGCAGAGTGCAAGATATCTGAGATCAGAACCTAGGCAGTAATGTCATATGTTAGTCTGGTCTAGTTCTGTTATGCAACAATGACTTGACGATGTCCTCAGGGAGTTCGCCGAAACCTAAAGAGACCACCGCATTACTCTGTTTGTACTTACCTCCAGTTACAGACCACTTCCATGTAGTGCATTTACAGCATAACATAATCATTAAAAAGTAACAAGAAACATTCTAAAATTCAAACCAAAAATGTTAACATTTAATATGTGAAATTTACAATATCATAATGCTGGGCATTAATTCATACACACACGACATCCAAAATGAGCATTTTATTGGTGTTTCAATTCAATTCCATAATACTTTCAAGTTATACATCACAAAAGGGCTAAAAATGGCTATAAATGGTAGACCAGATGACCTATTTAACTGTAGCTCTATCATGGCTTGTTTGGAACCACAGCATAAAAAAAATATTAAATCACTAAAATTACAATAAATTAAGTGAAACCAGGCAACTTATTGGTAAATGTTCAGAATAGGGACTTTTCGGAAATTTTTTTTTCTCAGAAAGTGGTACTATCAACTCTACTAACTACACAGAACATGAATTTACTGGTAATATGAACATATGACCAATGGGAACCACAAAAGCAATCGGGGAGGGGGGGGGGAGTATGAAGATCAGGGAAATGTGGGTAAAATGAGGGAAAAATATATACATAATCATAATATTCAATCACGAAAATACATTAAATAGCAAAAAGACATAACTGAACAATAACTAAATTTACAATATTACAAATACAAGTTAAGCGTACAATAACAGGGAGGGCTATGAGCATCAAGACAATTGCGGCGTAAAACAAGTAAAAAATATGTAAGTTTTCATGATAAAATTTCACTCAGCAATTCCCCTCCACTTCATAGCCTTCCGCACTATCATATTTGTAAATTGTGTTGGTAATATCGTCAATTTAGGCATTGCTCAGTTGGATCGTTTTGCAATTAAAAATGTTTTCGTGATACTATATTACGATTATATCACAAATAGCACGAAAATTCACTAAATTGCAAAACTATCTAACCAAACAAAACCTAAATTCACAATATTACCAATACACATAGACTCACACAAACATAATTTTTCAGTGCTTATGGGCTACGCTTGAAATTCATTTCTGGGGAAACTCCAAGCTCGGCTGATGTGTTCCCACTTCGCGGTCACTACCTAAAGAAGAAAGCCGGCGAGGTTGAATCACTGTTTTGGGGATTTACTACCCTGTTGGCACTGGGACTCTGGCTCTGTGCGTAATGTGTGGCTATGTTTGTACAGTATTTTTAAGTGCGGGGGGGCTATGCTTGAACATCATTAATACAGGATCACAACAACTACAACCTATCATGAATTTTGGTTTAATTGGGTAAGGTCTTCCACATTTGACTCTCAGTGACTGTTATGTAAGACATAAATGCATACAATCCTACAAAACCAGGCAAATATATAATTAAAATTGAATTACTAACCGTTTAATATGTTTGATGATTACAAATCAAGCCACACAAAATGTTTCAATAGTCTTAATTTACGAATCCTGTGTTACTCGAAATCTATGGCGTGTTTACTTCCGCAACTTACAAGGTGACAGTGTCGCCAATTGATACATATTTAAAAACACCTAGGGCAGACAACCCTAGCAGCAATCATGAGAAACAAGCACTGTGTCATTTTATCTGAGTATGCCGTTTTAGGCACAATTCCTATACACTTCCGCCTTATGTCAAACATATGATTGTCAAACAGACTATATTGTTTTATTATTTTCCTTTACAACCATGCTGCATTAACATTAAGTATAAATGTAAAATAAACAAGTTACTTCTGTAGGCATAATTCAAATCAAGAATAAGACTAACACCAGTAGTGTTTTTAATTGAAAAGGTCTTTGAATACACTCAAATAACAGATGTTGTGAACTAAACAACAAATAACACATTAGTTAGGGCATACATAGTTCTGTCTTTAGTTTTAGGACCCTGTTTAGTTCTTTCTTGTTCCTGTTGTAACTTTAGTTGAGTCTCTTTCATTGCCTCGTTTTCTTCAATTGCAAACTTTTTTGCTAACTCAATTAACTCAATTTTTGCGCTATGCCGGGCACTTCCTTCAGCTTTTTCGTTTTACTGCATTGCTGGTCGTCGTTTACTAATCCAGGGATATGTTGCCATACGGTTTCTCACATGGCTGGCAGAGACTGTCTTCCAACCATCGGACCCAGTCGAGGCATAGTTATCTGAAGCATTTGCAGGGTTACTCATCTGAACTGTGTTTATGACAACTAAGTCTCTATTGGAATGACATTTCGCTGGCTTTACTGGTGGCAGTATACAGTGATCTTGGGTGGCTATTTCGAGGGCAGAGCACAATGGGCCCCTTAGCATGGACACTTTCGTCTACATAGGTTTTTCGCGTATGTTTTTAGGAAATACTACGACGCTTTCAAGTTGTCTGCTGACCTGTAGTGATCACGAGTTGTGCAATTGAAACTATTCGCAATCATTTACCACTGTTTCGCTTTATTTTGCTGTGTCACAGTATAAGTTCGTTTATTTTCAATGATATTGAAATGTTCTGTAACTAGTTCTAACAAAATGTGTTTTTCATGGGATGAAAAATTTTGGTTTCGCTGTTTTCTTACGACCACAATGCCTTCCCGACTTGCCATATTTTCTCAAAGATTACTCTGTATCAACTAAAAGCAAACTCTCTAATGTTTACCAAGAGAAAATCGCGATTAAGTCAGAATATCGAGATAATTTTAACGAGATATTCTTTACGGCGATTAAAAATGGTGAAACACGCACAACATTATCGAGATTAAAATCGAAGTTAAACCTCTCATTTGGGTAACATTATCTTGATATTCCAAAAAGTTAATCTTAGTTGGTGAAACCGGCCCTAGGGGTAACTTTGCATCACAGTTTTTCATTTAAAACGAAAGATTTGCAGCGTCCGTCTTGATGCATACTTCCTGGTTAACCATTTATAAGGAATTCGATAATAAGCGCAGATTCTTCAAGCTTTCATTTGAAATAAAACTAGATTAGTTGTTTAAAATAGACTGGATGGTACAGTACAAAGTTACCCCAAATGGAAAAAAAGAAAAGAAATCTGTGATAGCTAATGTGTATTGTATATATAGCAATACAGGGAAACTTGCAGTATAACATAAATGAAACTAGAAAGTAGCTTTGCACAAATATTCTGTATGCAGACAAAATAATGAACAATCAGACCTTTCAATTTTGCTCTCAGTAAGAAAACTGTTTATCGAAAAACTTAAGAAAATGAAAATTTCCAGTCGAACCAATATTCAAGCGTTAATGAAATGGTCATCTGGTAACTGACGATGGATAATTTTTGTATGAGCATTCGCGTGTTAGTTTTTGTTATAATATGGTACATATTTCTAAAATTACCTCATAAAAATAACTTGGAAATGTCCCTAAAACTGTTAGGTTGATTTAAAAAAGGTTCTTAGGGGGGTTGTATAGTAATATTTATTCCTTCATTGAGCATTCCACACGTGCAACTAATTTTTGATATGTGGATAGTGGTAATATTTTTGAAGTTTGCTTATACTATAACTTATGATACCACACCAGTTTGATTTCATTTTTAAAGTGAGTTTGTTTAATAATGTACCACGATATGCGTGATATAAAAAAAAATTCCTGAATATCTAAGATTTTTGTTTAACTTTTATTTTGGTTGAGTTCTTATAAAATCATTTTTCATTTTGGTTTCAGTTTCGTGAAATTCAGTAACATGTTTCTCATTTTCATTTTGTTACGCAAAAAGTCACATTTCCACAACCATACTAGAAAGTTTGGTTTGTTAGTCACTGACGAAACAACAGAATAATTATGCATTTTGGATCGTAGATGAATTCTTCTCGAAGTGGTTTTGTGAACTGGGACGAGTTGGTGTCCTACATGCTGCTGGAGATGCAAGAGGAGAAGGAGGTGGTGCAGCAAAGACTGAGGTTGCCGATGCAAGGGCCACCCCAGTTGATTAACAGCCACCATCCACATCCCATAGTGCGCATAGTCTTTCAGCCAACAAGCCTGCAGGTCAGTCTCCACTCATTCCTCAACAATACCGCGCAACTGACACACACACATAGAAGAAATGTTGATTGAGGTTACATTTTTTGTACATTCACGCAGTAACGTAAAATGGGGTGTTAATAAACAATGAAATAAGAAGAAACAAAATTCTAAAATAAAAAATTAAGTAATCTGACTGAAAGACAAGCCAATGAAATGGGAGAATATTCTTTTCCCTAGCAAAGAAAAAAAACTTTCAAATTTATTGGTTTGTGCTTCAGCGAGATGACTTAGAAACTTTGTTTTGAATTTGGGTTTCTTTTCACTCCACTAATTCCAATCACCCCTTTTCACAGTAGCTAATTGGTTGCTTGTTGTTCTTGAGTATGCGATATGTCAGACTGGGTCAGCTGTTGTGTTCAGTTTCCCATTGATTTTTTAAAATATATGGCAGGTTTATTGCATAGACTAAAGATGAGGTAGACCGCTTATTCGTCTTCTGTGCATGTATCCAACATTAGCCTACCACAATTGGAACACACCTGTCAAAGTCATAGGGGCAACAGTGATGAAAGTAGTTTGTTTATATCTTAATTTTTAGATGCCGAGCATTATTATATGAATAAAATACTTTTGTCAATTTGAATCTAATCAAATTGCATGATAAATTGGTTAGAGGACGTATACACATGTCTCAAAGCGTTTGTTTACAAATCAATTTTCTAACCTAAAATCCAAACTATACTGTTTTCGCTGGATGTGTTGGGAGAAAAGCAGTTTAATGTCGGGACACGGAGATAGGTTATGCACAACCAGCGAAATCGGTCTACCTCATCTTTAGTCTATGGTTTGTTGCTGGATGCTGACTGGCTGATGATATTGCCCCATGTTGCCAGACCTGTGGGCAATTTTTTCAGGGTATGTTCGTATTACAAATGGTAACTTTGTTTCTGTGGAATTTGACAACTAATTCTGTAACAGTATTGTCTTTCTCAGTTAAGTAGGGCTACTTTTGACATTTCCAAGAATGTAGTGCCAGTGATTTTTTTTTCGATGTATCCCTCAGCCTCAGCTTTTCTGACACATGTAACCATACTGTTCGTTGCTTACGCCAGCTGTTGTCATTTACCACCCTAAAACCAGTGCTCCCTTTAGTTAATGAAGAGTTTTATATGAATGTGTATTTAAAAAAAATATGGAATTTTCTGCAAAACATGAATCTGGTACATCCACAACTTGCACAGGTATGCAAAAACTTTTTTTTCTTTAAACTTTATACGAAAAATAAAATGAAGTTGAAAATAAAATGTTAAAAATGTTTTACTAGATACTAAAAATTTTAAATTGCTGTATTTTTACGAATATAATGTCCCATATACAGCTTGCATACAAAGTATATTGCATAAATGTTTGATTAGTTCTTTTGCCATGACCTCGTTCCAACGAAATGAATGGGTAACACTTAAGGCCATGTTTTAATTTACTAAATGTTTCAAGAGATTCACAGGTATGCAGAAAACTATAAAAAATATTTAGTTTCTTCTGGTTGTTGAATTTAAAAATGGGGAGGGGCTGGAAACTGGAAATGAGGCTGTTTTAGTTATTACCATTTAAATTTTATTTGTACATTTGTTTTCATCCCATTTACTGATTTAGCTAATAAGGGGAAATTTTCAGCTCACTGGTTTATTGTCAGTTCTATCTTAAAACTTTTTTTTCTACTAAAATATTCTATACTGCTGCTTTCTGAATTCTTTCACATATTTAAATACTGTGCAGCCATGCCATAATGAGTGTGGGCTATTTTGACACATTTGCTATGGCAATAAATTTTTAATTCACTTTGTTAATATACTAGTTTAAAATTAATATTTTTTTCTTTTCTTGGACACTATAATAATACTACCACTCTTTCCGCAAGGTGAAATACATGCAAATAGTATGGTCCTAATAAATTTTGGTCCATAGACATGATGCATTAACAAAGAAGCCTAGAGAATTTCACAACATTTCATACCATTTTTTGTCCACTCTTTCCATGTAAGTATGAAAAGAAAGGACAGGGATATATTATGCCACTTTTTCTGCCACTATTGCAATATTGCACTTTCCCTTCCATGGGAATAATGACGTAGTGCAAGATTTTGACTTGGGAACATCCAGTTGTGCAGGCCCTTGCCCAAGTTAGTAAAACAGGGGATTGAAGTCCTCCTCTCTAGAAACAATATAAATTTTAAGGTAAAAAAAGCTGACTACTATTTATACATATTCACGTGTTGGTGTGGGTAAAGCCATGCAGGGGTTATAGTACATGATGCTACTGCAAAGACTTTCCAGCAGAGAGCTACGAAGGCGTCTCCTCACACCTTTCTTACTCCAAGATTATAATAAATGTAATATGTTAGTCGTTAACTCAGTGTATGCTGACGTCCTGCACATCTGAACAACGAGAAGAATGTTGGTCTGTACACTTTATTTACATTTGTGTCCGCAACATAACCTTGGGCCAAACACCAACGTGAATTTGACATCTGTGGTCAGGAGAGGCACAAAGGAAAGAGGTGTAAACTCAGCTGCTAGTATTCTGTGCCGCACATATTCATGGCAAAAGTTATCACACAGCTTGTTCCTTATAAATTTAAATTTGTATCTTTATAAATATACATTTTATGCAGGGAACGCCAACCATCTGGAGCAGCTGGCATGTTTCTGTTCATTGCTGATTGGAATATAAATCCAGTAAACACTGTTATAACATCAAAGGAATGCATTTTATTTGATGGAAGGGTGATGACCAGAAATACTGGTTTACTGCATGGAGATGTAAAAATAACACAAGTTGAAGGCTATCAGATTTTGAAGTTTTAAGACATTTGAGGTCAGCAAATTTTGGTGTGGAATAGTTATTTACAGATACATTCGAAACTTTCTCAGACATGGAAAATGTTGTAAAGATCTTTTTTGTGACGGAAGACCACTAGTCTACAAGTAGGTTCCTACTTACTGAGCCAAAAGGGAGTCTTTTTGTACATGAGCTAAGCCGAGTGCTCCTGTGTGGATGGTGGGTTCAAATTCTGTCGGGCTACTGGGATGTTCCTGTTGTACAGAATTGGCCGGGTTGGCTGTCGGCAGGGCACAAAGTTCGAAGCTTTCAACTCTGTGGGGCATTTAGGAGTTACCGCTGGTTTTTGTATACCTGGGCGATTGACCACTGGGGATGACCGTGCAACATTAGGTAGTATTATTGGCGGCTTCGGGTTCCTAGGAGTTTGAGGTGTAGACATAGGTCGCAGAACATCGGGAACCCTAAAGGTTACGTAAGGAGGCTGTGGTGCTGTGGAAAGGTGGAACAATTCCGCAATATAATGAGGCAGCTCTGATGGTCCCGTACATAAGGGATTACTGCAGAGGTGTTTGAGAACCTCCGGCGTCACTGGATCCTGCAAGTGTCGGAGTGTCTGTGCTTGTTCTCTGGACTGAAGACTGGCTATGGATGCCACCAAAGCCAGGGAATATTCGGGCTGACGCCCAGAAGTGGGCAGGGTCAACTTCACCTTTTCCTTGAGACCCTGTTTCTTGGAATAGGGCATGAGGACTTACACAATACACCACTCTCATCGAGAAATGGAAAGCATGCTCCTTGTTTCTCCCCCTCTCCACCAAATTATGTGTTGAACTACGAATGTGCGACAAAGCAGTGGACACCCCACTTCATGCACCTGGCAAAGACAGCAGTGGGTGCAGAAACTCCAAGAAGTCATGTCACGCCAACACCAAAACCCAAATAAAATTGTACTGTTGGCTGACGCATCCTGTAGATATTCTCCGGCCTCACAGTGATGGAGAAGGGTTTGCACAGCACTTACCCATTCCTGACACTTCTAGCCATAACAGCGGTGAAGGTGCAGCAGGCTGCCCTGAGGCCTGCTCCACAGGTCCTTTTATACCAAATTTCGGAGCTTGTTGTGCCTCAGAAGGGTGAAGGGGCAAGCTAGCCTTGCATCACATGGTTTGGAAATTCTTGTGACTGCAAGGTGCTGATTATTCTTATCGTTTGTAATGGAGGTGTTGACATCTTATCACCTTGGAGGGAGGCTCTGGTGCTCCAGTGGAATGCATTGCGTGCTGCCCTCCAGTGGTGTTTTGTGGAACTGTGCAGCCTTGGCTGAAGGGTGCCGGCATCTTTGTAGACAGTACAATCTTCGGAGAGGAGTGTTGATGCGATGGCTTCTGGGTGTGTTTCGGTGAACATTAAAATTTGGGTGCACATGTCTGGAGTAACTGTTGACCATGCCAATGTACCCTTTAAACATATGACCTGCTTCAAGTACTGTTTACATGGTTCTACTTGCTCCATAAGGAATAATGCACCTCAAGATGGGGCGAAGTCGTTCAGCAGAGTACACGTCGTAAAAGTGTAGTAATGCATCAATCGCCCACCCTCTATTGCGACGAAGAACCATCTGGAAGTGATATTTTCAGGTAGGCTCATCTGGTCAAGGCACCTTGGGCTATACACAGCTTGGCTTCTAGGCGCAGCACCTGTTCTGTGTACTAGAAGTTCGGGAGGGTGGCATGCTGAGCACTTATCGCTGTCTGCTCTGCATGTAGGCATCTGGTAAGTCTCTGCCAGGTGGCGGGGCTTCTATGTCTCTTTCTGTTTGGCACATTCTTTTCTCCTCTTTGCTTTCCATTCGATTCCCTTTGTCTATATCTGGAACTGTAGGTGCAGATTCTTGGCATCAGCAGACTGCGGAGTCCAATGATCTCACTGCAGGAAGGAAAGGCTGGTTTGGGGAAGGAAAAAAACCAGGTCACAGCATGTGAATTCATTCTGGTGTTTGAATACCTAACTTGTGAAGTGTCGCGGGCCTTCTTATTTTGCAACTTACCAGTTCACAATTGATTGCTTACAGCATGGTTCTTTACATACAATATTTTTTTACATATTTATCCTGTAACAGAAAAGTGCAAGGTGCAAGCTGGCAACATCTTCGAAACTTTGCTGTTAGAAAAATGCCCCACTCGTAAACAGGACAAGGGTATAGATAAGCTAATGAATGTTTACTGTGGCATGCAGTTAGAAGAATGGCTTCGCCAGAGCTTGTGTGTTTTACGTGGCAAATGGGAATATATGTGTACTTTGATTGAAGTAGGCATTTCATTACCTACTGTTATTCTAAGTTAAAACCCTAACGAAAAACAAAAGTACTAGCAATTAACAAGTCTCAAGTTAATTTTTAGTCTAACCTATCGAAGGCTTGCAGTTTGCCACAGAATACACAGTTACATGAATACACATTTTAAACATTGTATACATATTAACTTACATATTCGAGAGATTGATGTATTGAGAATGTTGCGAAATTAAGCTAATTGAGATACCTCAAATTTTTTAACAAGCCATAATTACACACTCTAGAGTTTTACTATGTTTACACAATATTTAAGAAACTACTGATAAACTGACCCAATAAACTATTTACAATGATTATAACATGGTTAGGGAAGGTAAGTTCTTTTAACTCTCTGGTATGGCCCTTACAGAACACTAAGCATTACATTTCTTTTGACCACTTAACACATGTTGTTTAGTGTTAGTCCCTATAATTAACATACAATACCAGTAGTATAGAAATGCCGATTCGAGCATGGCCCCCAGTTATCAGAAAACCAACGGTAAATGAAATTCTCGAGCCATCAGAAAACATCAAATGACGATTCAAGTGCAACCGCAAAAAAAAAAAAAAAAAAAAAAAAAAGGGCTCAAAAAGTTGCGTTTGGGAGCAGTTGCAAAAAGGTTGTGTTAAACTTTGCGTTTAAGTGCATCTGAAAAAATACGCGTAAAAACATGGCTTGGGCGTAGTTGCAAGAAAGAGTGGCTCAAAAAATTTGAATACGTAAAAATAAAATGTATATAATAAATGGGCACAAATAAAAATCAACTGATGTCTAATATGATGACGACCATGGCAATGAAAAAGGCTAACGCAACTGGTAATGTTTGGAAATAATATAATTTTAAGAAAGACGTTTTGGCAGAAAGAAAGAAGAAGAAATCTCAAGAGAAGTATGTCAAGTGTGAAACTTGTAAACACTTTTTCAAACCATCTTTAATAAGAAGTCATTTTAAAAGTAGATTGCACAAAGGTCTTACACCAATACATAATAAATCACATGAAACAACAAATGCATGGAAATTTTTTAAATTGCCACAACATTTAATATCAAAACAGAAGTTCCCACGAGAGAAACAAGCGAAATGTGAAACGTGTAATCACTATTACAAACCATCTCTCATAAGAAGGCACTTGAGAAGTAAAATTCATAAGTACACACACAGATTCAGTGTAGAAGAAATCGAAACAGCATTTCAAAGTAGGATCAAGACTTATGCTGTGAAGAATGTGAATGCATACAAAGACACAAATAATTTCCTAAACGATGTAAAAGAATCTGTCACAGGACTTATTAGTAAACATTTATAATCTTTCAAAGAAAACATGAAATTCTTCACTGAGTACAAAAGGGGAATTGGTGAGAATATTGACTATGTAGACAGCTCCTTTAAAACAAAGAACGAAATTATACTGAAATCAACTAATCTGGAAGAATATTATACCAACAGCATATCGAAAATCATAGCTGAGATGGGGGCTTCAGAAGCAAAGGGATCTCAGTGGGTACTCAATAGTATATTTAAACTAGAAGTGCGAATAAATAAATATGTACCATTCAAGGGCAGTTCTTATGTTAATCTCCCAGAAAAAATCAAAACTAAGCAGGCGGTAATTAATGTTAAGAACAATGTTCAAAAATGTTTTTTTTGTGGTCTGTTGTATCTGCATTGCATCAAGTAAAAAAAGACCCTCAAAGAGTGAATAAATACATAGCTTATGAACATGAGTTTGATGATGCGCTTAAGGGTTTGGAATTGCCAATGAAATTGGACAGCATGCCAACTTTTGAGAAAAGAAGTGGAATTTCTATTAATGTATACGCATACGAAGAAGAAGGTGGTGGTAAGAAATATATAATCTGTCCATTAAAAACAACAAAAAATAAGACGGATAAGCACATAAACCTACTCTATGTCAAAGACGAAAAGAACGACCACTACTGCTGGATAAAAAGTCTTTCGAAACTTATGGCATCACAAGTAACAAATAATGGTCACAAAATATTTATATGCGATAGATGTTTGCAACATTTCTACTCTGTAAATAAGCTAAAAGATCACGAACAAGACTGTCGAGATCACGATGGTGTTAGAGTTGAACTACCATCTAAAGGAAAAAATGACATATTAAGATTTAAAAACCAAAATCATTCTTTGAGAGTTCCATTTGTGATATATGCTGATTTGGAATGTTTGTTGACTAAAATTGAAACTTGCAACCAAACCCCGACGAATGTTACACAAAACCATACCAAAACACGAGCCAATTAGTTTCTGTTACTATGTAAAATACGAACATGGATACTATAAACCACTAGTAACTTATGAAGGATCTGATGCACCTAGTGTATTCGTTAAAATGCTAATGAAAGAAGCAACGTTTATTGGTGATATATACACAAATAAAAAACCAATGCTTCCACTAACTCAGAAAGAACAAATTGTTTACGATACAGCTACCCATTGTTACATATGTGAAAAGCCTTTCAATGGTGATTCTGTCAGAGATCATGATCATCTTACGGGGAAATTTAGGGGAGCTGCACACAGAGATAGAACTTATCGTATAGAAATCCATGTTTTGTCCCAGTGTTTATACACAATCTATCTGGTTATGACACACATTTATTCATAAGAGATCTTGGCATCGATGAAAATAAAATTGATCTAATTCCCAACAACGAAGAAAAATATATTTCTTTACGAAATATGTATGTGAAAGAGTAAACCTTAGATTTATTGACTCTTTTAAAATTATGGCTAGTAGTATCGACAAACTCTTTAGCAATCTTTCCAGAAGCCAATTCCGAGAAACGTGTAAGCATTTTTACAATTAACTTCTTGAATTTGTTACAAGAAAAGGTGTCTACCCATATGACTACATGGATAGTGCTGAAAAATTTTGTGAGACATCACTTCCATCCAAAGATGCATTTTACAACAAACTCAATAAATGTGGCATTACAGACGAAGATTATGAATTTGCGAGAAAGGTGTGGGAAAAATTCAACATAAAATCTCTAAGAGAGTACACAGAACTCTATAACAAATCTGATGTATTGATATTATCCGACATAATGGAGAATTTTAGAGATGTGTGTCTCAACACATATAAGCTAGATCCAGCATGGTATTTCACAGCCCCAGGGTTAGCGTGGGATGCTATGCTCAAACATACTAAAATAGAACTAGAATTATTAACAGATTACGACATGATTTTGATGATAGAAAAAGGCGTTCGTGGTGGAATTTCACAATGTTGTAAGCGATATGCTAAAGCAAATAATAAATATATGAATGCTTATGATAGTACAAAGGAAATCTTTTATCTTACATACCTGGACGCCAATAACTTATATGGATGGGCTATGAGCCAGTATTTTCCCTATGGTGGGTTTAAGCAGGGAAATACAAATCTAGATGTAACAAAAATATAAGATGATTCTAGCAAAGGTTACATATTGGAAGTTGATTTGGAATACCCACATGAACTACATGATCTACACAAAGATCTGCCATTGGCACCAGAGAACAAAATACTGGAATGTTCAAAAAATCCCAAACTCTTGACTAATCTGGGTGGTAAAGAAAAATATGTATTACACTATGTAAATCTTATGCAATATCTATCTCTCGTAATGAAGTTGAAAAAGATCCATAGAGTTCTGGAGTTTGGTCAATCAGATTGGCTCAAGTCCTATATTGATCTAAACACAAATATGCTAACAAAGTCTACAAATTACTTTGAAAAAGATTTCTACAAATTAATGAATAATTCCGTTTTTGGAAAAACAACGGAAAATTTTAGAAAAAGAGTGGATATACTGCTGTGCACAAGTTCTAAGCAAATGGATAAACTAGTGGCTAAACCAAACTTTAAAGATAGAAGTATATTTACTAACTCTTTGGTTACAGTTCATATGATTAAAATAGAACTGTGATTTAACAAACCTATTTATGTTGGAATGAGTATACTTGATCTATAGAAAGTCTTAATGTACGATTTTCACTATAATATAATGAAACCAAAGTATGGGGAAAATATTGAACTGTGCTACCAAGATATTGATTCATACATCTATTATATAAGAACACCAGACTTCTACAGTGACATGAAAGAAATGGTCGATCATTTTGATACTTCTGACTATAAAAAAGATAATCCATATGGCATACCGTTAGTTAACAAAAAGATTATTGGTAAAATGAAAGGTGAATGTAATGGAAAAAATAATGGAAGAATTTATTGGATTGAAATCGAAAATGTATGCAATAAATGTGGAAGGTGGTGTAAAGAAAAGAGCAAAGGGCATGAAAAACACAGTAGTCAGAAATGAGATTAGTTTTGGTGACTACAAAAAGTGTTTGTTTGGTAAAAAATTGTACAAAAGTATGAATCTTATTAAAAGTAAGAAACATGAACTCTATACGATTCAGATTAGAAAAAAAGCATTAAGTCCCGAAGATAATAAAAGATTTATACTTAAAGATGGCATTAATACACTACCATGGGGACACTACAAAATTGAAAAAAGAGTCATAATATGAAATATGATATAAGATTAAATGATTACCTTTACGATTATCATCTTAAATTTGATAACCTCCAGCAGAGGCGAAAATCAAACACTTTCCAGAATAATATATTTAAATGAATTTGGGTTACTTAAAAGTACCTGACAAAGATATTACACATGCAAATTCATGAATAGTTTCAAACGCTCTCCGACTTTTCCAAGATATCATAACATAACAATTAGTGGCGAAATAAGTAAAGAAACACTGGCATTAATCAAAACTCCTAGATGTGGGGTACCAGATGATATATTTGGCTTTTCTACATCTATTACCTAATAGACAACGAAAGTAATAAACTGGGATTATGTGTTAGCCAATTATGACATAGTACAACTAACTCAAGAAGTGTTTCGTATGTGGGCCAAACATACTAACATTATGTTTAAACATGATACTCAAAACCCACACATAATAATATCAAACAAACGTAGTATCCATACATTTCAAAAGTCTCGGCATTTATGTAATAGCAAATTTGATGGGAGAGGAGGAGTGCTGGCTCATGCTTTTTTTTTCTTTCCGAAATCAGATAACTCACTAGTTGAAATTTACATTGATGCTGAAGAAGATTGGTATCTTAAACATGGCAACAAAGCTCAAGGAAAAATAAATATTTTCGTTGTGCAATTGGATGAAATATGACATGCATTAGGGATACATCATTCGAATGTTTACGAGTCTGTTATGTACCCAATTTATGTCTTAGATCGACTAATATTACAAACTGATGATATTTTGGCAATACAGAGTATATATGGTAAACCTAAAAGATCTATGCATTCGTTATCCCCTCCTAAACCAAACATATTATTCCCTACAAAGAAGTAGATTTGTGTAACTTAAAAAACATCAACACATTTTTAGTAGTCAACCAAGTGATGTATATTTTTTATAAAAAATATTTTGGACATATGACATAGTAGATAAAATAGTCAGTAATCCAAAGCTTATCACTAACTGGCTGTTTTTCTTTCCCGTTAATTTTGAAAGCTTTACATCGATTTATCAGAGACCATCGGGGGAAATAGTAATGTTTATCGAGTCATATATATATATTGAATATCCTAGTCTGCAACTTGTGTCTGGATATCCAAAGGTTATTTATGATATGGGTATACCTCAGAATTCCAAAATAAAAGCAGTTGTAAACACCTACTCTGGTCGCACTTTGGTATTTTACGATGAAATGTATTTTATGGAACTGGACGAGTGCTTGTTCAGATCTAAATCGTTCGGTTTAATTTCAAAGAAATTTCCGGGCTTACCAGCTGGGTTAGATTATGCTTTTAGATACACCAATGGATTATTATACTTCTTCAAGAACACAACATACTATGAATTCAGTGAGTTTACAAACATGTTGACCAGTGCTGACAGATTTGATCTTTCAATGTTTAATGTAAACTGTTCTACATTACCATCCTCATACTCAGATATTCTTAATCAGTTCAAAAAACTAGTGATACAAATGGAGACGATCTCCGTACATTACATTTTACTTAAATATTATTATGTTTTTAATGGGATTTGAAAAAAGCGTTGCGAACATACTCGAGTATGCGAATCTGCGAGAAGCAATCAGAGATCATGTTAGAGAAAAGCATAGGCAATCGTACGCTGATATAGAGAGGAGCGAATCGCTCCCCTTGTTAAATATGCATCTGCATACCGTATTTATCAATGAACCGGGCTTGTATGCATTGATCAGTATCGATGAGGTAGGACAATAATATCCCCAATATGCAAGTGCTTCTTTTTCTCACAAACATTAATCCCGTAATTCTGAATAACCTTATGAAAGAGCAGTTGCCCATTAAAGCTGTATGCAACTGCTTCATCACGGCGATGAATAAAGATAACTTGATAGACAGTATCGTACACATAAAGTCGTTTGCGAGCTTAAAGGAACGACATCAGAAGATCGACTTGGAGTAAGTATTTCGAGATGACATCTCGAAATGTATCGCATCTATGTAATCGCTCAGTGAAAAGTACATCGCGACTTTGAGTTTTAAAATTGTTCGCGTATTATGTGCAAGCCTGTAAGAGTCTAACAAAATGCAATTGCTCATCGACATTGTGAACAGTAAACTGGTCTACGACTGTAAGACAGTGTATGTGATCATCGACGAAGAAGACAATCCGTGGTTTAAAGCGAAGGACGTTGCGAAGATACTTGGGTATGCCGATTTGAAAAAGGCGATGCGAGTGAATGTAACGAAGAAGTACAAGAAGCAATTGTCGCAGATAAGGTGGGTGACTCGAGTCACCCACCTTAAGAATGCACAACAGCAAATGGTTTTTATTTCAGAGCCTGGATTGTACAAGTTGATATGCTCGTCTAGACTACCTGTTGCTACAAATTTTAAGCAGTGGGTCTTTGAAGAAGTGCTACCATCCATTCGCAAGCACGGCGAGTACAAGATTGCGCAAAAGTACAAACCGCTACTGGATGACTTGAATAAGAAGATTACAATGGCTAAAGATGCTATCGATAAATGTACACTACCGTTTACTAGTAATTTCGACAAGCATCACCAGTTTGTGCTCACCTACCTCGGCGGAATCGACTACTATGCAGTCAGATGTCAAAAGCGACTGGTGAGCTTACGACTCGATGCGATTAGGCAAGAGTACCCTACATTAAGAATGCACAACCTCTCCCGCTTTTTTCAGATCCCATTAAAAACACTCTTATAGTGCTATTAAATAAAAATTATATAACAGTAAATGCTCTTAATGGATAACCATCAATTAAAAACTAATAACCATACATGTTTGCACACTATTGGACCTCGGTGACTCTTTCACTAATAACATCATTAATTAGATTTCTTTGACTTACTAGTACCACATTACAAATAGTTGTAGCTGATATTGGGTTATTAAAATCAACTGTAAGTTACAGATTAGTTCGATCTTTTACAATAGCGGTTTTTTCTGTAAAAACTATCAATAACATACAATGGTCTTCTCCCAATAAATGACTCAGAGTTGAAGCGCAGTTCATTGTTACGATAAGGAGTATCTAGTTTAGTCTGTGAATTTCTAAAATCGTTGTAAGCAATATACATCTTATTGAAAATTTTATCACCAATGTTTAAATTCCAATTCTCTTTGGTAAACACTTCATTCCGTCTATTCTTAATACAAATATTTTTGACAAAACAAGAGTCAAATATTGAACCATGTTTGTATTGTCCAGGATTTTCTTTTCTGTTTTGCTGAAAACCAACAATGACAAAGTCTGGCATATCGAATTGGATTGAATTGAACGGATCTTTTATATCAAACTGACATGAGTTTGCATTAGTAGGTACTGGTTTTTCAAGACATTGCCAATAATTAAAACCAATTTGAATTTTGGGGCGTTTGTAAAATTCTGCTTTAATTTCGTCTCCATAAATAGGTTCGTATTAAACAATTGGCCACAGAATTTCCAATATCTCAATAACAATTTTACCAGCATATGGTACATTATCTACATCATCAGATCCATCTGCTTTCTTTGGGGGTCTTCTGTAAAAAGAAACACCATCATTAGAATTTCGAATGAATGTGATCTTGTACCCACCTTTCCAGACTATTTCATTACAATCTCTCATAAACCCAAACAAATATCTTAATAAATAGGTAATTTCGTTACACTTATCTTTCCTAACATATTTACCTAGTTCTATTCCCGACATTTGGAAGTATGCTGATTCTGATTACGAACCTAGCAATGTATGCATCATTGTTAAAGTGATGCCAGGGATGTCAATACTCTAGATTATACAACCATGTTTAGAGATCTCTATTCTTGAGAACTGGAATGGGAAGAAATTCTCACAAAGATCAATAGTTGAAGTTTTTTCATAATCTGTGTTTGTATCTCTTTTAGTTAACTTATACTGTTGGTATACATAAGCCTCATTCGGATGTGAAAATACATCGCCAATAGGAATATCAAACTCAATGCGCTTGTTGTATTCATTCAAATTATTTTTTGTTTCGTCGTTTGGTGGAAACGACTGACGCTCATAACTTTCAATTTTTTGTTGATCCATTTATTATATAGAAAAAAAATTCTTAAACAACTACACTTTTCTTATCAACCCAAGAATTATGATTACTATCAAAACCTAACCATTTAATTAGCAGATTTTTTTCATACATTTCAGACAGTATACATTTATGTTATCATTATTCATTTTATTTATTTATATAATAAATGAGACAACAAAAAATTTGCAAACAATATAGAGAAGAGTATAAAGAGAAGAAGACAGCTAATTGAAAAGTTTAAAACTTTTAGAAAATTTCGCCAAGATGAAGATGATAAAAAAAAAACAAACACGATCAACCATTGATAGATACGATAGAAGATTTGGGGCACAAATTGGACATGTAACAAATGAGAGTTCCAGTTTACTCCTGTAATTCCATTATTTTCAATGGACAATTCGGCGAGTATCATTTAAAACCGCACGACGACAAAGATTTTGAATTACAGGAATAAACTAGATCTTGAAAATTTTGGACCAGCAAGGCCACAGTTAAATATAACAAAACCACAAAGCCATAATGGTAAATCCAGTGGTTCGTAGGATATGCGAAAATTCAATGTAAGTTCATACAATTTTGCGGACTGGCTATGAGGGTGTGAAGCTAGAAATTCGTTGTTTTGTTTAATTTTTTTGCTAGTGAAACCTAAAGAACCTGCATGAACTCTCAATTGGGTAAAGTATTTGAAACATTTGGTAGACAAAGTTAAAATACATAAATTATGTTCACAGCATATAAATAATGGCATAATATTTTCAGTGATTGGTAAGGTGAATATTTATTGCCAGTTAGATAGTGCGTACAGGTTAAAGAATGGATTTTGTTTATGAATACATTAATTAAGATATGCTACTTTCATCCTCTAACTTAAATTTTTGACACACACTTTGTATGTACTGTTTGTAAATTAGTATTGGGTTTTAAAAATATTTGTTTTAGTATATTTAAGATATCATCTTCATTAGTATAGCAGAATTTGTATTTTTGTCTAATTTCTCATTGTCTCGTCTAATGTACCACACCACATGGGTACTTGTTGGAAGACAATATAACCTACAAAAACTTAAAACAAACAAATACCTGTGCTAGTGATTAGATCTAAACCAGTCACCACAATATGTAAACAATTACAAATCGACCGATGATACGTTTTTCTTCAAACTACCGCACTTAATTTTTGTATTTAGCTGCATAAACTACATTTACATAAGCCTGTCGTACACAAAATATTTATCATTGTGCCTATTTAAAAAAGCTATTTGTAATGATTTGAGTTAGGATCGCCACAGCCCTCCCAGTTTCAAAAGTCACCAGCCGCCACTGGTAACGGCCCTTCATGTGGCACTGATAAAGAAAGATGTACGGTGGCATTGGGAGCATGAACAGAAGACAGCTTTGAAACACTTAAAATATTTGTTGTGTAACAGTCCTGTGTTGCAGTATTATGATGTAGATAAACCTGTGACTTTGTTGATTCTTTCAAAACAGGACTAGGGGGTTTTAATGCAGGGGAGTTTAAGGGGTTTCAGCCAATATCCGGCCACGTGAGCAGTGGTGGTGGAGTATGGAAACCCTGGTCTGGTGGAAGACTGGTTGTCAGTAAGCTGATCAGTTCCCTGGCTGCTGGCGTGGTTGGGAATTGAAGACTGGTCCTAAGTCTCAATTTTTATTTTCTGGCGAGCCCCCAAATCCCGCTACGCCAGCGCGAGCACCTTCACAGTTCTGTGTGCCCTCCGGCATGTATGTTAGTAACTAAGGCGGTTGGAAAATGGGATGTGTCTCAGGGCAAACCCTGCATGCCTTAGGTCGGGTTTAATTAATCAAATGGGTGCATGCATCGCGCCTGAGTAGGGTTGTCTGGTACCATGGCCGCAATTGTAGCCATGGAAACACCCCGAAAGAAGAAGGGTCTAGACAAGGGCATAGAAATCCAGGTAAAGCGGAGACGGCCTGGGAAAAACTATACAACAGCCATGGAGGATAAATATATTTCCTTTATTGGATTAGGGCTGGAGAAAGTAGGGTGTTTGTTAGTTCGCGAAGATAGAATTTGTGTGGTTAATGAGTGGTGGTATGAAATGTGTCGAGCCACTGTTGGAATGTATCCAGGGTCGTACCGCAGTAGCACGGCCCTAAAAACAGGGGACAGAACTGTGCTACCCGCCCGCAGATGCCAGTCATCTCTCTGGAAGCAGAAAATGAATCAGTGTGGTGTTGTGGGTAGTGTTGGCAGAGTTGTGCGTTACCTGTGTAGTGTCGAAGAATGAAGTTAATTTATAGTTATGGAATAAGATATAAATATAAAATAAATAACGCCAGCCTGGAAGACGCCATATTGGGTATCTGGTAGGTGTATACAGCCAGCGCACAGGCCTACACCAGACCGGAACTCCAGGCTGGATCCTGCGATGCTGACACTCGGAAGCGCACGTAGTGTTACATAGAAAAAAGTTTTGAAATGTAAAGCACAGGGCCATCTCCGAGTTAGAAGTTGTACAGAGCCTGCTTGCCTTGTTCTGTGTTCACATCAGTGGCATCTCGTTAGGGCAAGCAAGGCAAACAGTGTTTACACATACAGTTTCCTGACAATGTTAGATTAAAAATAAATATTAAATTCTAACTTATATTTACTTTAAGGTAACTTTTCACTCATGTGGTACACATTCTACTTGGGAAACAATACTGTACATTATAGACAACATCTTGTTGGCTGTCAAATCCAAGATGTTTGGACGCACTGTAAGTAATGCTTTCAGCAGGTATGTTATCACAATGGTTTCCTGGCCGACAGAGGGGTGGTAGGGTAGGAAGACCACCCGGGGAGGGGCGGGGGCTTATGGCTGCGTCAACCTGTATTAGAATCTACGATGGTAGTGCTTTCTTCACCGAACTGAAGCGGACATAGCTGAAACTGGCCTAGCCACAGGCGGTTGGCGTGGTTTAGTTTACAGTAACTAGATCGATGTGTGGGCAAGTTCGTGCACAGAAAACGAATCGTATTGTTTTTATTTAATTTAGTTTTGGCGCTGAGACTGTTATACATATGCGTGCGCGATTCATACCCTACATAAAAATTTGAAAATTACTGTGTGATACTGAGAACCGAGTAGATAGAATGAGTGCAACAGAAACATGTGTTTGTAAGTGTGGCGTGTGTGGATGAGTGAAGCATATTTCCAGCAGTGCTTGAAAGATGTGACATAAAAGAGGTTAGGCTGGCACCTGAACTTACGATCACGACAACATGCAAGAAAGGTAATTTTGTACGTAATTTCCAAAAATAAAAAATGTTTATGTGAAAAACTCATGGTTAGCTGGATGTAACAACCTAAACAAACTGTTTTGCTGGTCATGTTTATTGTTTTCAAAGGATGTTAGCATGTGGACTGCAACTGGGTATTATGACCTTAACAATCTTTGCAATGCTATTCAAACACATGGGCATTCTGATGTTCACATAAATTCGTTTTTCTCTCTTAAAGAATTAGGTAAAAATAGAATTGATTTTGGTCTAGATAGATCCAAACAATTAAGCACACAACGATATAATGAAAAAGTGAAAATAAACAGAAACAGTAAAAATTTTGAAGCGTTTAATACATGTTGTTTGTTTCTTGGGTGTACAGGAACTGTGTTTCCATGGTCATGATTAGACAAAAGAATCAGAAAACCGTGGCAATTATGTTGAGTTACTTGGTTCAATTGGACAAGTTCTGGGTTCGATGAAGATATCTGTGTAATATTTTTACTGGGGAAAATTTTATGTTAAAAATATTAATGTTTTTACAAGCTGTGTAATTTATATTTAGGTACGAAAAAATGTTCAAATGGCACCATTTTGCACCTTGAAATCCAAATTTTCCTGGGGGAGGACCCCCAGACCCCCTCCCCCTTTATTGGGGATATCAAGGCCAGTACTTACCCCTGTAAACAGTATATTGCCACTGAAATTATAGCATGCATCGTCACTGGTTCACATATTGCTTCACATCATTGTACGTGTTTGTGGGAATTATCACATGGCTTACTAGTGTGGTCTAGGGAAATTATGGTGGCCTGTAAGCCATAAAGCTCTTCGGCCGTTTTTTATTTTTGGGTTTCCTCAGGGTCATAATCCCCGAGGATGGAAATTTTCGCATCTGCACTGTTTGCACAGTGAGTGTAAAATTTTTTGCGCTAATTTTATGAAGTGCTCATCCAGTTTTTAGATTTTTCATTCGCGATGCAAGTCCGGAATAGGGCAGTAGCGGGGCGCATCTGCTGCTATTCGTAGACATTTTCTTTGAATTATTGGGAGGCACCTTATGTGCATCGAATTCTGACTCCATATTTATACTCTGACATGCGGCTACCTTGGCACTCATTGGCTGGAGTCATGATGGTGAGGTTTGGTTGCTGAGTGGGGGGTGGCGAAAAGTATAGCTCTCTGGCATGACGTCACCAGCTGACTGGGAGGATGAAAGGCAAATGACGAAAAATATTAATAGTGGCATCTAATAGTGATTAGTAGTACTCGTTGCCTTGAGGGACATAGCTTCGGTGGTCCGGTGAATAATACAAGTTGCTGGCTGGCACTCCCAATATTGCTGTACAAACTGTACAATATTCAGATGTAACGTGGCCAATGGTAATGCAAACTCCATAGAAATCAGATGCTGATGAGCTGAAGTCATCTAATTGCCATTTTTGAAAACACATAATGTGTCAGTTAGTGGATACATATTTTGTAGCATTGATCAATCAGAGAGTGGCGGTACATGTTATTCGTGGAAAGTGGTATTTATAAGTATAAGCATGAATTAAAATATTAACGGGCCAATGTATGATTATGTTTATGATTATATTTATGAATTAATTCATAATAAATAGCATATCTCCCAGAAAATATCCTCCTTGAATAAAGATGTGGCTGGAAGCATGTTTTATTGCATGATGTCAGGGGTTTAGTTACTAACAAAATGTAAAGAGAACACATTTACCTCGAACGTTCGTTGGTTAGAATTAAAAATTATCGTAAATACAGATGATGTTATTTTTTGCATGATCAGAGGTTATTGCATAGTAATCATGAATTGTAAACTTAACATTGTATATTAAACACCTGGTTTATGAAATATAAGAAATAAATCAAAACATGTATTCAATAAATCTTCTTTTTATTCTCTGCACAAACTTGATGCCCCGAATGAGACGATACTGAACACAAGGCACTGGATGGATAGATCAAACCAAATCAATGCTAAAATACAATATAATTTACCACTGAGATTGAAATAAAATAGGCTACTTGAAAAATTATATGTTTAAAATATTCAAACTTCAGTGGGAAAAAATTTGATGCGTCGTCAGTAGATGCAGATATGTTTATTATGAGATTCAGACCCAAATAATAAACATTGTCTAGAAATAATGAGGAGCTAGGATACTGTATAAGTGAAAAAGTATAAGCTTATAATGTATGCATTAATACGTATACTATAGTTACTAAGCTTCCTTTGTAGAATTTGACAGAAATTTTAACACAGTAAGCCCAAAGTTCATGAAAAATGTTTTAAAATCTTATTTAAAAATGTTTTTAAAGTTAATTTAATAAAATAATTCAGCTCTAAGTTTGCCACAAAAATCTGCGTGTATTTACAAACAATGATTATTCTTCAAGCTACTTACCAGAATTATTCATAAAATAATAAACTGATCAGAATATTCTAAAACATTAATAATATATTTTTGAAACAGCCTCTATGTTGAACTACAATCACGGAATTTGTGGTATAGTATATGAATGCTTGTTCGTACTTTTTAAGATGTGACAACTTAATGCAACACTGTTAAACAAAAATATGCATTGCAGAGAACGAAAAAAATACGAACTTCTTTAACGTTTCAGAACTGATGTATCTTAGGTTTTACGAATAAACACTAGACACAATCAGAAAACAGGATCCGCACTACGATACTGTGATGGGTATTCCTGTACATTAAACTAAGTCAAATCCTAAGGAACCTAGAAAAGGAGTTTCTTTACAAGAGCGGGTCGTAGGGACGGCTTACTGTGGTGTATCTGGGATCATTTGACTGAGCACCTCGCCCCACGTCCAGCTGGCATGACTGCTGTTCAATTGCGCACCACGGCGTGAACGCTGTCGTCTGCGAAGCCTTGCTGGCCACCACCCCTCCCCCTTATCGTCTCCATGACGACGTGACGTTGGCCAGCCAGCGACGCACCACCAGGGCACTTCCTGAGGAAGAGCAATGTTTAACATTCTCGAAGCTTCTTAATAAAGTATAGATACTGCAGTCTCGCCCAGGAGCAGAGAGACAGCACAAGGTTTCATTATAGGGAGGAACTTTGGTTCCCCAAATAATTTAAGGGGGGGGGGGGGCTTGCTATCATTTGAATCAAAAGTTATGTAATACTTATAATTATTAATTTAATGTAACTTTTGTGGTAAAAGGTAACATTTTTAACAAAAGCCTATATTTTTGATATAACATATTTTTATTGTATTGCATTGTGGGGGAAAGCTTGTAAAAATGAAGTTTTTACAACATATTGATTGAACCTTGTAAGAACCTTTCACCAAAGTAAACCTAACCCCTTTACGAACATATTGGGAAGGGTCATGGGTCTTTCCAATTTTACCAACTACACTGAGGAGACATTGAGACACAAGACCTCGTCCTGTGTGTGTTGGCACAAACCGTCACAATAACTTATTCCAATGTCAAGTCGTGTTACATTGGCAAGAAAATTCCGCACTAGTGTCTGTCTGACTAACAGTATAACTTGCCGATGAGGGTTGGTTATGTTTTAACCCCTTTATAAGGGGCTGCATACAACATAGCAGAGCCTGTCCCAAAACATCTACTTCCCATTGGGTTTGTCTAGGAGAGCTCGGGATGATGAAGTCTGTTAGTTAACACTGATGCACTTGAGGTTGTAATATAATGGTATATATACAGTCACCTCATGGGGCCTCTCACCAATTGGGGCCCGGGGCAGAGTGTGCTCACCTCTCCCCACCTTCTGAGCATGCCTGATCTACAAGATAATTTGTAAATATTGTTACAAGTGGCTTGTGATCAGTTTCAACCATTGCCTGTTTGATATAAATGTATTGATGTAAGTGCTTTGCCCAAACCACTACAGCCAACATTTCTTTCTCTATCTGTGCATATGTCCACTCTGTGTCAGTAAGTGCTTTGGAAGCATATGTAACTGGGTGACCCTCGTGCAACAAAACTGCCACTAGGTCTGTTTGGGAATACATAACCGAACAGGGTATCTGGTTTACTGACATCATTGTATTTTTGGACGGACTTGGCTTGTATGTAACAGGTCTTTCAAGTCTGTAGACAGCTATTTCCTGCTCATTCTCCCAGTGCCATTCAACACCTTTTTTTTCTTTAAATGATCCTAAAAGGAGCTGTAGCTTCTAAGAGGTGAGAGAGGAACTTGACAAGTACAGTACAATACCTAAAAACCTTTCAACATTCTTTCTTGCAAGACAGAACGACCATACTTTGGAAGGCATCTACTTTCATGCTATCAGGTTATATAACATTTGTTGTGAAAATGTGGCCCATGTTCCACACCTGCTGAACACCAATAATACATATGTGCTTATCAAGAATAATATTGTTTTTTAATGCTCTCTCCATAACAGCTTGAAACCACTAATCATGTGCCTGTTTATAGCTTCCCCATAAAATTATGACATCTGCACTCCTGGAAAACTTTCAAACCTTCTGATCAAAGACTTCAGGAGCAGAACATATGCAATGTGACATCCTCAAGAATTTGAACAGTCCCCACAGGGTATTGAGTGTTCGTTAGTTGGTGCTGATGTCATGTAATTTTACCTGCCAAAACTCTTGTAATGCATCCTGGACAAAGCAATAACGTATACTCTCCATCTGGAATCTGATCTGCTCAAATGTAGGCAATGGAAAATGTTCTCTCACTAACACCTATTTAAGATCCTGTAGATCTAAACTAATTATAATGCTGTTATCACATTTATGAACCATCATAGGAGAGTTAACCCATTAAGTACAATTTTCTAATTTAGCAATAAGTCTCTCAGTTACTAACCTGTCTGGTTCCTTCTTCAAAAGGTCACTGAAAGCTGCAGAAACTTTTCGAGGAGCATTGATCACTGGCTCGGCATCCTCCCTAAGTTCCCCAATATCTGCGAAACACTTACGATGCCGGGTAATAAAGTTGAAGAGCTTACAATTTTGATTTTTGGCCTGAACACTTGCCACCTTACATATCAGATCCAGTGTGACACATGCTGAGAATCCAAGAATAGGCGAACTGTTTTTTTCAACTACATAGAATTCTAACTTCCATTACAAGTACATTTAAAGTAACACTTACCCACAAAGGGAATTTTATATTGTAAGTAATTGACTAACCTACCATTAGAACTCAATAAATTCTTATGATGTATATCAAATTGATCAAACAATTCCCTAGGTACTAAGTTAGCCTGAGCTCCAGTATCCAATTTGAACTTAGAGAAGTGGAGTTCATTGCTTCAATTTTTGCAGTCCACTCAGATTCAGTGCTTCTATGTGAGATATAATCAACATGCAAGTTTACCTTGTCACAACCATTCAGGGGAGCTGCTGTAGTACCTATTGGTTCTGTCAGTTTCACTTCTGCCACCACCACATCATTTTCAGAGGAATTAGATGTGGAAAGACCGAGCGAGGTGGAGCAGTGGTAACTCAACGAACTCGCATTCAGGATGACCCATGTTCGATTCCCGCTCCGGCCATCCTGATTTCGGTTTTCCATGGTTTCCCGAAATCACTCCAGGCGAATGCTGAGATGGGTCCCTAACAAAGGGCATGGCCGATTCCTACCCACTCCGTACCCAATCCCTCCTCTATGTGCAATTTGAAGTGTCTCTAATGACCTCGCTGTCGACGAGACATTTTAAGCCCAGTTACCTACCTAGATGTGGAGGAGGGTGGTTTTTGGTCACTTCCTTTGTCATTTCTTTGAACAGCTCATCTTGGCAAAATCATTATTACAACTGAATTTTTGACACACTACATTGTATGCGGTACATTTATGACAATTATGTTACTTACCTCATCGGTCACAATCAAAGCACCACTGATCCTTGTTCCCCAACTGGTTGAGCACTGTTGCCCTGACGACTTTTACTGTTCTGCCGAATCTTGTTGAAAGTTACTTCTTGAACTGCAGCTGCTTCCTCTTGAAATTTGTCCAGGAATTTCTTAGTCCCTTCCGTGGTTCTGCAAGTATCAGTGGCTTGGACTAATGTGAGGTTATGTTCTCACAATAATCACTGTCTCATAGCAGTGTCTCTAATACCACATACTATGCGATCTTTAATATTATCTTTCACAGATCCCAATTCACAAGTTTTGGACTTCTTGTACAATTTGGCCAAGTAAGCATAAAACATTTGACCTTCCATTTGCGAGCCGGAAAAAAGTGTATCTCATAAGGGAGGTTACATCATAGCAGAAAATATGCATCGAACTGGTTGAGCACAGTTTCCAGATTGCACTTTTGTGGTGTTTCAGATGTAAAACTCTCGTAAATATCTTCTGCATCGTGACCGATCAAAATAACTAAGAGAACTATTTGTCGCATTGCCGGAAAACTTCCACCACCTACAGCCTCGTGGGGTTATTTAAACATTTTTCGCCATTGCAGCCTGCCACATCAACATCTTGCCCAGTTTCTTGATAATTTCGACTGAAGCATCCATTCTTTACTTCAAATATTTGAAATGTAGGAGGTTAAGTAATGGCTAAATAGCCAGTTTAACAAATATTTTATTATCCAATCTCAATTTCCATCTTTATCATCTCTCTCCCATTGCTAATTGCTACCAACCTAACCCTCCTCACAATATCATTTGATAGTTAGATGGGTTTAAATAATAACACATTGGTCAATTCTAAGTGCCAATTACAATTCCACTACATTCCACAACTCTACATATTTGACAGACAGTTGACAATCAATTGACTAAAAAAAGAACTTATGGGGGTGGTAAACTACTGGATTAATATGAGCCTTCTAAACAATATACAATCTCCAATAAAAATAAAAATTACAAATACAAAACCCGTATTTAAAGTCAATCTTTTCCAAGAGATTCTTGTTGTCCCATGCTCGAAGAACATTTTTATACTTAATCGTGAACTGCTGATGTTACTGGTGCAGTGAAAATGAGGTTTTGAATAAACTCATATTTTTTTTGGATCACACAATAAGAGCTTTCCCCACGGGTTATACACACATTTATGGTTACCTCCACATAAACACCATTGGTGTTGTGTTGATGACACTCACGGGTTCACGATCGAGACCAATTTAGGCCAAGTAAAATGTTTACAACCAAGTTTGTAACTGAAGACACTGCAGGATTAGTGACAGTGAGATGGTTGTACATAAGCCAGCTTGTTTGTTCTAACGGCTTATTTTATGCCTAACAGTATACTAACTGTCTTGAGTTTGTAACTTGTACGCACAACTGTCTGTAAGAATGTAAAATTTTTAACATCAGGTAACATGATTTTTTTGTGTCGCATTTCAGTTCACATTCAACAGCTGTTCATCAACACTCATCAGCAGTAGTCTTTGCATCTGGAATTTGTTTTGGGATGTAGACAGTACCTACATAAATGAATAAAATGTGTGCACGTGGCAAGGAGCTAAGCAATTTATTCTGCTAGAGATGCTTGTCCCAGCAGTAGTCTTTGCACTTGGAATTTGTTTTGGGGCGCAGGCAGTACCTACACAATTTTTAAAATGTGTGCACATGGCAATGAGATAAACATTTTATTCTGCTAGAGTTGCTTGTTCTAGGAGCGCAAAATTGATTACAAGAATGGCAAGTATGTGACTGTCAGCCGTGAAGGTGTAATCAATTATTGGTCTATTGATATGAAGAAAGAGAGAACAGCTCATTCCATGTCTCGTGAGTGTTTGAAAGTAGTCACTGCATAAGATTATTGTAATATCTGTAAAGGTTTACACTGTCATAAGTTTGCTGAATTAATCAACAGTCATTAACTTAAAAAAGTGAAAGATCACTAAAAACAAAAGGATAAATTTAGTTATTGGCGAATAGAGCCAAAATGTGTGAATGACAGATGACTGTTAAGCAAGTGTTTTGAAGTAGGAAACGTTTGGTTTAATATGCCTGTTGAATAATCCACTAGATTTGGAAGATTCTGCTTTAAGTATAATGTGTGTGAAGAATAAACAGTTTATTATATGGCTTGAAGTGTGACATCAGCTCAGAGTGAATGCTGGGAACAATCACTATTTCTACACAATCGTTGTTTGTTCTACTCAAGTTTCCACACTCCAGCATGTATACGATGCTGACTGACAGCTAAAAATGAAAAGCATATATATTCCTTTATTTAACATAGAGTAACTATGTCATAAATATGTGTTTCTAACAACGCAAATATCCAACTTCTAGAGATTTTGTGGCACAAAATAATCACTCAGAAAATCCCACCTCTTCACACCTGAAGTTTGAGCCCTATCAACTAATGTAATAATTTAAAACAATTTATATACATTGAAGTGTCCCATTTCCATCCTCCCTTAGCCCATTCGTCCCACTAAACCAGCGCAGCTACGATGTACCCTCTACAGGGAACGAGTCGACCAAAACTTGGCAGCCACCCTCCCTGAAACCAACGCCGATGACGGTGTGTTAGGGTTCACCATATCTTTACTACTTCCCAGGCACCTTTGGAGTAAGGTGGCCAACCCACTTCCATGCGCTCAAGAGGTAACTTTTGAGGGTGTGATAATTCGAGCAGACTAACACCACCAAAAGAAGTACCCAGTAAGAACCCCACCAGTGAAATGAATACAGTGAGGGGGACACAGCAGTTCCTTTGCGCCAACAACCCCTTGTGTGCCCCCTTCATTCAGTGTATATGTCCCCGTGCATGTGTAACGAGACTGTGGGAAATAAGTGTGCCAATTTTCACAGCATTAAGCCACAAAGTATTCATGTTAATCTACGAGGATTAAATAAATAGCTTAATTTTTAACATAATTGAGCATGGCTGCTCAACACCTCTCCTGGGGTAAAGTGGACTCGTCCACCATGAGACACCTACTGCCACCCCCTTACCGCAAAATGTAAGGGGCAATTTAATTGACAATTCATAATTCTGAGTGTCAAGTGCCCCAGTAACCTAATTGTTTCAGCAACAGACTAGGAGAGACTGCACCATTGTTTATTAAAATTACGTTGCTCAGGAATTGTGGTGCAAACATGTTTATTTTTGTTATGTAAATTGCTCATGCAATTTACTACCAAGTGATTTATGTCTTTTTATTAAGGTTAAGTGTGTTTTGTGTCTTACTTTGTTGTTTGTAAAGTGTTTTTGTATTTTTATTAAAATTTGGCATGCATTGACTGGGGTATCAAGGCGGCCTTACCCTTAGGGAAACGGCCATCACGCACCTAAAACATTACTGCACCAGACGATATTATTATCCACAGAAAGTGCATCGGAATATTCTCAGTTTAAATTATGATGTAGAAAATGATGATATGTTGTGTCGTAAAGTAGTTAGTGTACAAGAATGGTACTTTCTGTTGAGTTACATGTGCATATTTGGTTTGCAGGGTATAACTGCAAAAGCTGGAAGCAGACTTTTAGAGTTTTTTTTTTGTAAATTTCGTAATTCAGGAAACCGGACTTGTGCATGAAGGTGTTAGTAATCAGACTGCCGTAATTAGTATTTATACATCACATGTTTTGTTGTCTCAGAACAAGATCAAATTTGTACTTGGTGATGAAATCTGTATATATAGAAAATTAATTGGCACAACAGGGAATTTGCAAATTCTTGGTTATGTAGAGCTTGTATATAATGCATAAATGTCAATAAAGTTTGTTTAATCGCATTCAGTTTATTTCACTGCTGGCTGCTTCACAGCCGAATAAATATTAATGGGTGGTCTACCACTTGCGAGACCACAATCATATGTGTCTTACTTGCATACAGTATTTTCGAGCATATCAGATGGACCACGAAACAGTCTCATGTAACCTTAGCGGTATATAAGAGGGCTTACACACTCTCATTTAGGCAGACATAACTGGATTATTATCAGTACGTCAACATCATCTCATCAACAGGGTTATCTCAGGAGAAGCCACGTGGTCCTTCATCTCACTTCCTAGAAAATATATTTGGTTCTGTCGAAGCTAGCGCCCATCGTATATTTCCATTATACCAGCAGGAAATTAATCACAATAAGTTCAATTTCTCAAGTGTATGAGCCCATCCTTGATTTTGCAAATGCAACTTATAAGTGTTAATCTTTCTGTAAAAACGCTGGGGTTTTCAGCCAACATTTCATATTCCCTGTAATTTTTCCTACACACAAACATCAAGTTTCCACACCTTCAGGAAGTGGTACCAGCGCCAGCATCAGAAAATTCAGCGTAACACAGGAAAATCATAAGAGCATGGCGACCATCAGACAATCACGCCACTGCCAGGCTACACAACAAGGGAGCCGGTTACAGGACCTACCATCACTATTTTTGAGGAGCACCTACAACTGCCCTCTCTTATCTCACTGGGCAAGACAAAGAGGCGACAGCTTGCAGTATGTGTGTGTGCATGTGTGATGTACCAACCCCTCCATCTGCTCGCTCAGGGGAGGCAGCCGTGGGCTGGGTGGTCAGTTCACCCTAGTAAGAATCAGCTGGCCACAACATGGAGTTTCCCCGCCAACCTCGATCCAATAGTGGGTTGATAGACTGGCATACCTCCAATGGCATAGTGGAATGTCTGTGTTCGAATTGTGTGTGCCCACAATCAGACCCAGATCCTTTCACCTTAGTGGTACTTCATACTACCACCAGTCAGTGCGACATCCCCGTAGCAGCTCAGCAACTATGTGAGGACATTGAAAAAAATTAACCAGGAACTGCGTGCCGATGCAGCGGTGCATACGACCGCGGGCCAAATGAGTGATTTGTGTGTCCGCTGGGTAAGACCTCGACAGGACCAGGGTGCCATCATTGGCCCTGTATTTGATGCAATGCACTGCAAGTGTGCCATGATTATCAACATTTCGACCGCACCAACCAACAGACAAACAGTTGATGCATGACACATTTCCGTTCTTTGGGCATGCACTCTACTTTGCAGCTTCGCCCCATCATCGAGCACTAGCGCTCATTTCGGCAAGTCATATTCCCAATAGCATATACATCACTTGCCTACAGGTTCCATAGACTGTACGTCACTAGCCACTAATGACATGTGGTTGGATAAATTGTAAGTGGGATTTTACTGTTTGATGTGCCTTTGATACCCTTCCCGAAGATAAGCAAGTTCCACAGTTTGCTGCAAGAGGGAAACACTAAATCCACTGGAGCATCACAACTTCCAGCACCTTGCGCCGAGGTGGTATATATGTCAACACCTCTAACACAGGAGATAAGAAAAGGATGGCGCTATCACCAACCAAGAATGAACTACCCCTGACGAGAGAGGCTAGCCACCCCGGCACCCTACTGGAAGTCTACAAGTGGAACATTTTAGTATAAATAGGAGCCATCCCAAGCTCGGGGCAGTTGCTGTCCCTCCAGTCTGTATACGGCCGAGGGCAACAGCACGGGTAAGTGGTCGCCCGCCCTCTCTTGCAGTTTGAAAAGGCTAAAGAATCTTCTTAAGGGTGCGATGACCACTAGGCCAGTGGCAAGTGACATTCGATTCTCTCTTCCAGTCTGAAATGGCTGAAAACCTATTTGAGGGATAAGATGACCACAAGACCATTCTTCATGTACGTGTATTGGAAGCCATAATGTGTCTGTCATTAAAACAACGACTGGACATCACAGTTCGAGTTGACTGTATCGGCAGAGTCATGAGACTTAAGGCGCCGTGTTAACATATGAAAAACCTCGCAAGTCTCGGAGTATTTCCTTTTTATTTTTAAATTCCACATAAAAGGTCCACCCTCGTACAATATTTCAGATTCACGAACAGTTCTATAAGACAACACGAAAACGAACATAGCCAAAGTAGTTCAATTACTAATGATGTCACTCCACAGCTCGCAAAGCAAGAAAAAATTACGATGGCAGGAGGGGAAATTATTTCCCTCCTGACGCCCTAATGACCTACCACATTAGGGGAAATAATTTCGTAGGAAGGGTTTGACAGACAAAAGTACTTGAAGTTACATTACACACAAAATAAGGTAAGGTTGCGGGCTCTTGTTGGTATGGGCGAAATTGGTCCACCTCGGTGCGTATCCTGTATCCTTCATGGTCTCGAAATCATTTTCTAGCGGATAGTGGGCACTTGACACTCACCTTTGTCCCGAAAACTTAACCCAATAAGGGCATACATGGTACGAAGTCCTTCTATTGGCCATATCGAACTACGTCGCAGCTAGCTTTATCGATCTTATAGAAGAAATTCTTACAACAGGAGTAAAAAGCTTCTATCTACAAAGATGACGAAACCTCACATCAACTTCAGAAAAAATCAGGTCACTACAAATAAATGTTTGAACATGGCGACGAAATTCAAACACTGATAAGATATTCCTGTTACATGTGGCAGCAAACAAAAAAAATATTACACTCACTTACAAAAGAAAAAAGCAATTTAACGAAAAGTCTGATTTAAAATTATTATAATAACTATTAATAAATAAATATATTGCACCATTACAACATCGCGAGAAGCCTATCTCCGTCAGTTACCCCCCCTGGATTCTGCCATCGTCGGTCAACTCCACCTTCCAGAAGCTCTACCTCCTCTGGTAATCCTCCTGCTGTCCATTGGTAGCAGGTCGCCACGATGTCCCTTCTAGAAACCTGACAGCCACCAGTCAAGAAGCTACATCATTTGCTCTCTTGGCAAATGCAGCTGAGGTCCCTTCAGAACACTCCCCGTTAAGTCAGGCTCATCATATTTAAAGCTGATTTGGTTTATTTTCACTTTCAGACACCTAACTTTTTCCCAGGATGCCTTCACCTGGAGTAACGTAGGATAAAGTTTCCTTTTATTTTATTATGTAAATATATTTTTAATAAGGAGAGAGTGTAGACTCACCCTGTATTTTCTTTAATATGTCATTATAGCACATACATTGAACTAATTCGCGAGTTTTATTATTTTGTTGTAGTTTGAACCCAGTATCTTTAAAACTAAGATGTTATTTTTGACTTTAATATTAGCATAGAGAAAGAGCGAGAAAACCGTGTATAACCATTAAAGTAAACACAAAACACCTTTCAGAATGCCAAACCGAGGCCTGCGACTGGGTAGTTCTTTGGCTGCGCCCCACACCATTAGGTGCACTAATCTACACACAAGTTGGTCAGACCAGGTGTTCTACTTCTCCCTCCCAGTTTGAAAATTCCGGAGGGATAACTGAATACCTTCGCTACTGAGTAAACTTCTTGTGGGTGCCACATCCAGGATCCAGTCATCTATGTCACTCCCAGCCAGTCCCAGTCTGCAAAGACTGGATGGTGGTTACCAGGAGGGACGACTTTGTGTCCTGGAAGTACACTATAAGACCATAGAACTGGCTTGCATCTCCTCTGAGGATTTTAGAACAGTCTCAATGCCTAATGAAAAACACTGAGGTATAAGTAAGTAATGCAGAAAAACCTTCAGGGAAATAATTAGGGAATTAAGTAATCTAACTCCATCAGAGGCAGTTGTTAATAATTCACAAGCTCCTAGTCCGCTTGAACTGACGACCACTCTATTTGGGCCATCAATTAAATTACCAAGTAGAGCCCATCCAGCAATTGCGCTTTTCTTACAGGAAGAGGAAGCCCTCCTAGAAATGTATCGTCCCCATCCAAATACTCACAATTTTACCCCCATCAACCAGATCAACTGCCCTGCACCACCATACCGACATCAGCAGCTGTCCTGGTGCACACCCACCGTGTGAACCAGTCAACAAAGAGGATAGCCCCTCCCCCCGACTAACAAGGTACCGTGTCCGTCGAAATGCCGCATTGTGAGTGTTGTCGAGAATTTTGTCCCCATTAGATGGTCCATGCAGCCAATGCTATATAACGTCCAGCCCCCAAAGAGGGACTAGGACCCAGCCAAATATTTTGGGTAGCCGACCCTAATACACCTCACGAATCTGACATCGCAATTTTGGTTGAAGTATCTGACAGTTCACAAAACCAGAGTTCCCCGCTCGAAAGAATACATTTTTTAAAGTCACTTTGGGGTTTATCCCCTCTCCCCTTGTCAAGGATTAAGGTAAACAAACAGAAATCCCAGACTTCTTGCCAATGTGAAGTACCTCACCCTAGCCAGGCACCAATACACATACTCCAGCTGTGTACTCCTATTAAGCAAACCTTGCCAAACCTTCAGGGAGGCAGAGGAAGATACAGATTTTACTGTTAAGGTTATTAAACATCCCACTCATCCCTACCTGGGCGAGCTTCACAGTTGGGCACTTGGTGCCACTGGGTGTATCATGGCAAGCATATGACATAACAGGAAAATGCCACGGTAACAAAATACAATTTCCACCATTGTGCATGGTGTCAAGTACTTCACCCTTGCCTGTCACTTTTTCCTCGACAGCTCAACTAGCCATCTTCAGTGTTGCCAACTCCAGCTGGCCAGAACTCAGCTTTCTGCCACTACATTGCCTATCACAGGGTACTCACACCTATGCTTTGTTTCCAACCCCTACCCTGCTGGTGCATTCCACACTTCTACTTTACATGGCCTCTAGACAGCATGGCGCTTCCTCATACTTTGTCAACCACAACTCCATAAACAACATGCTTTCTCCACTGCAGTATCTTCATCCATGTTGGCACACTTGTAGTCCATGCTAGGCTTTGCAGGCCTGCCAACTGAAGATCCAGTCACCTATCTGTATAACTGAACGAGCAGACTGCAGCACTAGGGCATCAAGAAGGAAGATTGGCTACACTGTGTCACTGACAGACGTAATGATTATGTGCATCAATGGTGGTGTGTGATAGCGCACTGCGGCATCACATGGGAATAATTCTGCAGTGCTTTCGAGTGCTATTTTGTGGCCACCTTCACATATCTACAATTGCGCAGCACCATAATCCTGGAAAACTAGAAAAAATACAAACTCCTTTCCATCTTTGTCACACAGGAAATAAACCTTGTGCAAATGTACCACCCTCATATGTATATGGAGGCACAGTATGACCGGAATTCCTCAACATGCTAATCCTAACCATTCACTACCCAGTAGAAGACTTTGTGAGCTGTCTGGTTATCCTGGAACATACATCTGTAACAACACCTGTACAACTGTGTTGTGACTATACACATCCATGCCGGTACTGTGAGGATGAAGTGAAAGAGGGTACCAATGTGAAGGTGACAGAATTCAAGCATTTTGACACGAATCTTCCAAAATGTCAGAAACCTCACCCTGCAATGATGGACCAAAAGGGACCAAGTGACACTGCTCAAACCCATCAGAAGGTGGGCCACTGCCATTCGCCTGTCGTTGCTGTGACAGTCAGTAAATGCACTAGCATGATGAGTGTCTGAACCATCCAAAAAGAGCTGTGATGGAAAATAAATGCTGGGAAATGATGGAAGAGGGTAGAGTGGCTGGACGTCACCTATCCCCAGGAAAACAGCTGTGATCCTGGACATACTCCGCAACAAATTTTAATATCTCAAATCTGCAGTAAAAAGAATGAAGTCATTCACACATTCTAGTGTTTTTAAATAATCAACAGTGACATGCTTTAATTTAAAACACAGCCTCTCATAATTTTGTCCATGTGAACCCCATAGATGTCTGCAAAATCAAACCAGCCAACTAAACTGTTCAATTACCTACCTGAAGTGTTATCACCCATATCTAGTAAACGGCACCTGAGTAGCATCCTGTATCACTCATTCCCTGTTCACACCATAGGTTGCACTACTTCTGTAAGCTACCATACATCCATTCACACTCGTCGTGCACACAGGCATACCAACTCTTCTTACTGTAAGTGTCCGTCACCTTTATATGCATAACCTATATACACGACGCTTACCCCCTTAAGAGTAAAGCACATAGTCTTGTAGCCTTTGTCACTCTGCTCGATCTTTGGCTCTGTGGTGTATGGTCCAATTCTATGTGCAGTCATTCCGGTTTATCTTGCACCCATCCTTGTTGAGGTGACTTTTACTGGGGATGAGTCGACCTAGACTAACACGACCTAGAGAAGTACCCATTAAGATCACCACCAGGGGATTGAATGCAGTGAGGTGGACATAGCAGTTCCCTTGTTCCAACAACCACTAGTGTGTTGCTTCATTAAGTATTTATGTCCCCGTGCATGTATTATGCGCTTAGCGAGTGTGTGGGAAATAAGTGTGAAATTTTCACTGTGTAATACCACAAAGCAATCTATAAGAATTAAATAACAAACTTTGTTTTTAACATAATTGAGCATGGCTGCTCAAAATCCCTCCTGGGGTAGTGTGGACTCGTCCATCATGAGCCAACTGTTATTGCCACCCCCTTACAGCAAAATTCAAGGGTGCAATTTCATTTACAACTCATTAATTCTGATTAACCTAAATTTTTCATTAATGAACTCGGAGAGACAGCCCCTTTGTTTATTTAAATCCTGTTTCTCAGAAATTGTAGTGTCAGCATGTTTATTTTTATGACATAGATTGCTCACACAATGGACAACCATGTGCTTTATATGCCATTTTATCATGAGTAGGTATTCTATGTGGTTTTTATTGTTTATGAAGTACTTTTGTATTCTTTCATGTGCCTCATTTCTCTTTATCATTCAGTGGTGTATCAGAACCACTACAATAATTTGTGTGCGTCAACCGAGGATGAAAAGTGAATAAAATCATTGCAAAGAGCATTGTGTGTTTTTACTTCACTGCCAGCTTCTTCATGGCCGTATAAGAATTTATGGGTGCTCTACCCCTTGCATGATCACAATCATATGTGTCTTACTGGCCTACGGTGTTTTTGGGGATGTAAGATGGTCCAAAAAAAGTCTCATGTAAACTTAGCAGCATATGAGAGGGTTTACACTCTCCTTTAGGCAGGCATAACTGGATTATCATCAGTACTACGCTATCATCATGTCAGCAGAGTGATCTCAAGATAAGCCACACAGGCCTTCGGCCCACTCCTTAGAAAATATATTTTGCTCTGTCCGAGCTGGTGCTCATCCTATATTTCCGCACACCACCAGAAAACTAATCACGATAAGTCTACCTTCCCTTTTCCCTGCTCCTGAGGCCATGATCGCATATTTATATATATATATATATACACACACACTGACATGGCAAAAGTCATGGGATACCCGTCTAATAATAAGTAGGGCCCAAAGAAGTGGTAACTCGATGTGATATGGACTCCACAAGTGGATGGAAGACCTCTGGAGAGATGTTAAGCCATGCTGTCTGAATAGCTGCACGAAGTTCCCAGGTATTTCTAGATGCAGGATCCTGGGTGCGAATTGCTCTCTCCACCATGCCCCATAAATGATCGATTGGATTCATGTCAGGGGAATGTGCCGGCTACCCATTCGCTGTAACTCTCCAGAATGTTCTTCGAACCAGTCCTGGACATCCACAGCCCGATGAGCCAGTACATTATCCTGTTAGAATATCCCATCATTGTCAGGAAAACTGAATTCTATGAATGGCTGCAATTGGTCACCAAGGAGAGTTTTGTAGCGATTACCATTGCATTTTGTAGGTACATGGACAAGTGGACCCAACCCATGCCATGTTAACACACCCCACACCATTACAGAACCACCACCAGTCTGCATGATGCCAAGTCGACAACTGGGATCCATGGCCTCATTGGGTTTGCTCCATATTCAAACCCTGCCATCAGTCCGAAATAACCTGTATCGTTACTCATCGAACCAGGCCACATGTTTCCAGTCCTCCAGGGTCCAATTAGCAACCTCGCAAGCCCATGTAGGGCATTGGGCCAGGCGTCATGATATTAAAAGATACACTCTGGTGGGTCTTCTACTTCCATATCCCATGGGAGCTAATGCATGTTGCACAGATCTGTTAGATACACATCTGACACCTCTTGCATTAAATGTGGCTGTGATTTGAGCATGTGTTCCTTCTCGGTTAGCATGGGCAATTCTAGCCAACCTCCTCTGGTCACGATCATAAAGTAACTTTGGACAGCCACTGAATTGTCCATGGTGGATCGTATTGCCTTGATTCTGATATTCCCTGTGCACACATCATGCCATGGATCAAGGAAAACTGAAGGTATCCACAAATTATGAAATTGAATGTCCCATCCTTCTGGCACCCACAATTATAACCCATTCGAACCCCAAGAACTCTCCTCGCCTTGCCATGAGCATGTAAATAATAGGTAATCCGAATGGCATGACCACCTCTTTACAAATGAGACCAGTTTAGGCCGTGAAATATCGTTCTGCAGTGGTGGCATCACGAGTAACTTAGTTACATAGTGCTATCCCATGACTTTTGCCATGTAAGTGTATATATATGTATATAGAGGCACACACATACATATGTATACACATACACATACTTACTGAATGATAGGACATTCCTACGCAAAGCCTTGTGGGTACTGAAGACAAGGTCCCAGCTTCAAGGCATTGAAGAAAGGTTGTGGGTGGTGGAATAAGAATGGGGAGATCGTCACCAACTGGGAGGAATTGTCCGAGAGACTAATCACGCACTTCTCAGGACCACGAATGGCCACACAACTAATGTTCTCTATGCTCAAACCCAGAAGGAGATTGAGGAGGCCGAAGTCTTTAATAGGCACAAAGCTCTAATCTTCCAATGAGTTCACCCAGGCCAAGAGGAGCTCGATGCCGTCAAACTCATCGCCAGACTCCTCTTACCGGAAATACGTCCCCACCTCCACAACCCAGCGACACTGGAAGAGATGGTGAGACAGGTACGTATACATGAGATAGACATGGTGGACATTCACAAGTCGCACACCAGAACCAAGGCCACACCTGTACCTACAGGGAAATCAGTTGTAACCGAAACCCCAACATGTGACTGGACATCGGGACCTACTGCTGTTATACCTACAATACTTCCAAAGTGCTGGCATTGCCCCACTAGGCCCTTCCAACAAGACTGCTCAGTCCTACGGCAGAAATTTCAGAGCCGAGATCCAGGACCGGCCCGAGCAAATGAAGCAAAGAAAAAGGAGCTGGAAGACACTGTCTAATAAGCAGGAATACTCACAGAGCCACGGCCCCGACAAAGCAGAGCGAGAGGCCCTACAAGTAATGGGCATGAAGGAAAAGCCGATCCTATGAGATCATCCACCAAGGAAGTCCCAATTCACACAGTCGGCCCCCCCAGAAACCTTGCTGCAGCCATTAAATTAACTATTCAGAAATTCTGTACTGCTCAAAACTAATAAATTATATTATGTGTACAGCATTAAAGTTATTATTTCAGTTACTATTTATTCTTAGAATAATAAAAGTATATTTTGTGGTGTGCTTAAAGCAAGACTTTTATAACATAGTTGGCCAAAACTACTCTACAGGCTGTTAACGTTAAAGTTGGGACTATTGACTTTATTAATGCATCGGTCAAGCAAAAATTTAAAACTGTTGGGAATCTTAGTAAGTTACTAATATGCCAATTTGTACTCTTTAGGCACTTCATAGTAAAGTGAGCACTTTTGAGGCCCTAGTTACTTTAAGCAATTTCTTTTATCCTTTAACCATTTTATTAAAAATTATTTCCATGTAAGTAATTTACACATTGTATACATCCCACTGCACTCGGCAGTTAATATCTAATGCTAAAATAAATACATCTATTGGCTATTATTTGAAATAAGACAGTTATCAAAACTGCTCACTTTCCATGAATAGCTTATAATTTGAATAATACAAAAAACACCAACTTGATTTGCCATAAATTTAAAAATTGGGTTCGTAATACATCAAGACTTACAACCAGGGATTGGCTGATACCACATTTTGCCGATACCAAGGCTACCGATTTTCAACTTCCGGTGTCATCGATTACATCGATGCCGATACTAATTTTGATGAGCACAATCATAATTCCCAATTTCCAATATTTGGAAATACTTTTATTACTTAAATTTAATTCTTCAGTTTTGTGAACACTTTAGGCACTTTTCAATGTGTGTCTACATCATATGAATGAAATACAACACTAATATTAATAATACATGATAATATATACAATTTAACTGGGCAAATAAGTGACTTAACATCCAAGAAAAAACTGTTGAAAGACAATACAGCATTCATTACCAACAGAGATAATTAAAGACAACGTTCAAAACTTCAGGAAATTTGATGCGGGCTTGGATTTTAGAGCTGAGAAATAACATACATAACCTCAAATTACTTGTTTGTTTAAACCAACAGCCTATAAATGTCATGGAAAATAACTCATTGAAATCAATTTAATATTAAATATTGACTTGAAACTGAGCGAATCCTTTTTATTTATGTTAGTATTTTCGCCTAGTATTACTTCGTCGGCCGAGTCATAATCAAGGCCTTGGTTAAAATGACAACTGATTTATTTGCGACAATTTTTGCCAATTATCACTAGCTGAGTCTTATTCACATCTTTAACATTCTAACCAAAACTGTAGCCGAGAATTTTCAAGAAGAACTACCCCCATCAAATTACTGCAACGGCTTTCCATCTACAATAACAACACCACAGATAGTTGAATTAGTATCAGAATGTGTGATTCATTTCCATTGTCGCCAACCTACAAGTGCAGTAAATGCATAAGAAGAATAAGAATACAGGCTGCTTTCTCATTGTTGCCAAACTGCGAATGCAGTTTGGCAACAATGGCAACAAGAAGAAAACTGAACACAAAAAACTCTTGTTGGATTTAATCAATACTATCGATAACACCAGTTGTCGATTATCTGTCTAGTTTTGGCTTCACGTAGTGTTCCAAAACGAATGATGTAGACAATCTTTGGCGAATGTACTGACACTGTAAAGCATAAACAACGGGAACAAATCATCAAAAAACAGTTGTTTCGAATATATTTTGGGTTTCAGACAGAATAACTGTTTGATGGATGCGGTGAATTAGTGATTTACAAGATGTAGTATGCGGGCTTATTTAACATTGCGTTAAATAAATTAGTGTTCCTAATTGGTGAATAATATTCGTAAAATAATGTTCAGATGCCGCCAATGCCGATGGTCGTGGTATCGGCCGGTTAATTGGTACCGGTATAGGCACCAGCCCATCCCTACTTCAACTATGGTATTTCACTTAATTGACTGCTAACTGAACTAGGAGTCTCTATGTCAGTGTGTAAGGTAGCATTTATGCTGGTAACGGGCAGTGAATTTTTGTTCATATTTTATTTTCAAAAGTGTTTACTTGACTGCGAACAGCCTACACTTGGTGTGTTCTGTCTTTGCAGGTAGCATGTGCATGGAGTTAGGGAAATTTTTAAATTGGATTTCCCTCCTTACATCAGTTACTGTTGCTCACATTATTGGCAGCACATGCATTGAATATGATACTGTTGAATTGTTTCACATGCCTTAATCTTCACTTATCAATTTATTTGTAACTCAGGAGTGTGTTTAACATCAGCCCACATATATCTCTGCTGTATTTTTTTACATCCTCTACATACAAGAAAGGAGCACAGTAAACATGTCCCAGTAATCAAGTGTGGTTACCAACACAGCCAATAGGCTGTACTATATAAAACTAAAACATTTACCTAGTTTTAAAGGGAACTTGTAATGTGCAGCGCAAAAATAAGTTCCATCTGTTACAAGCCTGAAACATTTAAGGATTACCTAACTGTGATGTGTAGTTATTGATCATGCCTATGCAGTATACTTCTAAGCACACCTGGCACTCTGATTGCTTGAGTTTGTCAGGGCAAAGTGTAGAACATGGTACTCTAGAACAGGAGGAAATTAGTTCCACAAAAGCTATTCCACGTGTGTGGATTATAACAAGACTACAATGGTCGAGTTTATTTTTCATTGGCATAAATAAAAGCATTCACACAGAGCAATTGTTGGCCTTTTGACAATTGCCTTGCACTTTATCACTACTGGCAACTGATGGTGATTGTTACCAAAAAGGATGATAGTCGCTGGGCTAGCAATTGATGTGTTTGAATTGGAGCATTCAAATGGGGCACCTATCACCGACTTGTCCAGTTTGTCCCAATTTGTCCAGTTCTGCTCGCAAACACGTTCTTTTATGCCACAATGAATATAGCTGAAAAACTGAATGATAACGATTTAATTTCAGAATTTGGGAAACATCTTAGCGATATGGAATATTCCACTGGAAGAATATTCCAACACGATAGTCTCACGTTCAAGTAAGGGTACCCACATACTGTGCACAAAGTTGTTTATATTCCTTTCTTTTCCTCCTCTTCCTAAGAATCAGCATTAACGGAACCTCTCCACATCTGATTCCATTCTTACAACTGGATGTGTGTTGGTATCGCTTCTACAGCTAACTCCAGTTGCCGGTGAGTTGCCGATGATTTGCCCGGTAACAATCGCCCAGCATAGTCAGTATAGTGGCAATGATGCATGACACATTGCTGTGCTTCTAAAAAGCATGCTCTACCAAACGACTTCGCCCCATCTTGAGCAGCAGTCACCTGGTTGGCAAGTCACTTAAATTGAAAATGTTAATGGAGCGTTCTCAGCTTTTACTATTCACTGCATCTCGCTCAGAAGTTGTCCCGTCAATACACATCTCCAAGATTTTACTGTCTAAAAAGAGTCCGTCCACAAAAGAGGTGACCACAGAAGTGACACCACAATCATTAAGGACACAGTGAGTGAACATTCAACAAACTTTCAAGTTTTAATTTAACAGGATTGCGCGAGAGTCTCTAAGCAATGGTACAACTTAAATAACATTTATCCCAGCAAATTTGTGTTGGGAAGTCAATTAACATGCTGCTGCATTGATCAGGGGAAGGACTGTGCATAAATCACACCCCTTAATAAATGTGTGCGGGAAATGAACACTCCGTCGTAAATGTTTTACTCAGGAATATGCATCTTTGAGGAAGTATAATACTCCAACAGAAGTGTAAAACCCAAAGCAGTTACTCGCGAAATCACTAATGATAGTGACATTGCAAGTGACAAGTCACCTACCATCCATACTTCAGTAGGCTCATGCCTAGACCCAAACGGCTGTTGAATGGTATCAACCAAACACATAGTTTTGTAAATATATGTCTGTAAAGTGTTAAAAATGCAAGGGTATTGTGATATCAAGTAAGGTAATTAGGTCAACTTAGTATAACACCAGAAGGGCTAACTAGGAGCCATGTATTAGGGTCAATTTATTGAGTAGGGTATAGATTCTGTAAGTGTCAGTTGATGTTAAGTACTATGTAAATCAAAAGTAAGCCCGACAGTGTAGCTTAATAACCACAGAGTTGCTGATTTTTGTTTGGCACAAGTAAAATCGATTCTTGATTCGTATAGTCATGTATGGCGCAACTTGTTGAAGAATTGGAAATACACTATCTACCAAAAAGTAATTGGGCACCTATCCACAATGTTTGCTCGATGGTTTCACCCCTTTATAATCTCGTAAGGGCACCTCTTGCGGCCATAACAGCAGCCACCCTGTCTGGCATGCTCTCTACGAGTGTTTGCAGGACATCCACAGGGATTTGTCGTCACTCCTCTTGCAACCATTCCATGACTTGAGCAATGGATTTTGGCCGCACCTGAAGAACCCTTACCCGGCGATCCAATTCGTCACAAAGATGTTCTATAGGATTGTGGTTGGGGCTCTGGACGAACCAGTCCAATCTGCGAACATTGTTGTTGGTGTACCACTGCATAGTAGCCCTTGAAACATGGTACCTGGCATTGTGATCCTGGAAGTAACACGGGTCCATTCCGTAAAAATGCCACAATGGTGGGAGCATTTCATTATCCAAAATGTTACAATAGGTCTCTGTGTTCATGCTACCATGGGCAAACACCAGTGGTCCTATGCCGAAGGCCGTGAAACACAAGTCAACTGACATACTGAATTACCTATCTTCATGGGTACCCAATTAATTTTTTGTAGATAGTGTATTTTAAATCTGCTAACAGCATGCCATCACGAGGCCACAAGGAAATAGTAAATGAGAATTATGAGAGTCTTCCACAGTGAGTTTCTTTCTTGTACAGTTTGTAAATACTTATATTATCTTGTTTGTCTTTAATTACTGTAGATTTAAACACTGAGAAGTTGTAGAGATTTAACCTCTGGGATGTTTTAGAGAACAGCTATATTCGAGGTGAAGTAATTCCAAAAACTTCTCCCATTGTGCCGTAAGTTAAGTATCAGCAGATCGATCCATTAGAATGCAGGGTTTTAAATTTGCTGTTAAAGAAAGGAATTTAAAATTAACGCACGAAGTAGCATTCTGCCATGTAAATTTTATTCATTTGAGCAACAGAGGCATATTTAATGTTTTAATTATTGACTGAAATAAATTGTGTTAAGTTAGGGCTGTCTTTAGAAATACGATGCCCCTAGGGCTTATTAAGAGTAAATACTAACCTGAATTATATCTGTGAAGTGTAACATGAAGTGTTGAAAAATATAATATAATAAGTAGATTCATGAATGCTGTGTATAATTAGAAAATATTATGGTCAAGTAGATATAACGTGTCAATTAACCAAGCCACCATTGATAATCCATTCGTGTAAGCAATCCTATTGTTAGTATCACACCTTACTTAGATAAAAAAATATTTTGAATTACTTGGTACCTCAAATATATAAAGAACGTAAGTAAGTGACTAACTAACTTAACATACAAGTGTTCCATTTATTTGATTAAATCAATTACTAAAAGTTCTACGTATGAAAAAAATGTGTATCCACAAGTGTTAAGATTTAATTAATGATATTAAATACTAAAATTGTTAAGTGTGAAAAATGTGTATCCAATGAAAACTATGTATTTTGTGGTTCACAAAACGAATGATAGGTTAGCCATAAAGTAATTTAAAAAGAAAATTCTATAGTGACTTGTACCTATATTGTGACAGGAAGAGCTAAGATTAAGTGTAGGCAATGAAAGGCCTACATGCCCATTCGCATTTACCATGTACTACACAATGTTTTCAAACATGTTTTTTCCCTCATGATAAACAGCATTTAACTCTTTTTTTACCATCCTTTTTGTACGAGAGTGACACCTTGCATTCTCTTCAGGGTTTGCCAGCTTGTCAAATTAATTTATTTTCTCCCTTTTCAGGATAATATGTAAAATAAAATACTGTAAGTGAAAAAAGCCTTTTGCAAGGTTTCTGAACTGGTACACTGCAATTTAAAGAAGTCATCCTATCACTCACATGATAGGGAGTTAAACACACACAGCTTTGAATTCACGTGCTGTGACCTCGCTTCTTTTCCTTTCTCCAACCCAGTATCCTCTCTGCAGGAAGAGAGCAACGTACCCACAGCCAATCAGCTGATGCCGAGACGCCCCCTGGCGCTCCAAGAATGAAGTCGAGGGGAAGCAAATGGAAGAGAGAGAGATAGACAGAGAGAGAGAGAGAGACCCTCCAATCAGCGAATAAAAGATAGATGCCTCCTCGCCGAGCACCCAGAGATAACAGTTCGCTACACCACACTCCGAACCTGCTATTGTACAGAGTGTGCACAACTACAGAAACGATATCACCTACTGTCCCATGGGTCTGACCTATATCGACCAACTAGAAAAACGTCTTTCTGCCCTCCAAGATGATTCTTCGTCGAAATAGAAAAGGGGGCGAGGGAGGGAGGATTGAAGTATGACGCATAGTGCACTTCTAGCAAGTGCACTCTACCAAACGACTTGGCACCCATCTTAGGCAGCCTTCACCTGCTGGGCAAGTCACTTCAATTGAAAACAGTAATGGAGACGGGACACATGCCTACAAGGTACTTTTACAAGACTCGACTGATACTACAGACTTGTGATCTTAACATTTATTGTTCACCGCATCTCGCCCAGAAGTTATCCCATCAACACCCCTCTCCGAAGATTTTATTGTCTACCAGATGGCCTGCTCCCTTCAGGATGGTTGCTTTATATCAACATCGTGCTGCTGGAGGACAACACGCATCCCAGTGGAGCTTCACCACCTCCACGATCGCGCGATGTTCAAAATATGTCATCATCTCCACACCAAGCAGATAAAGATCCAGGCACCCATGTGTGGCGTCAGAGGTTCCTACCCCCCTAGAAGCGGGAATGACTTCCCCATCACTCTTCTGAGAGCTTACAAGCTGGAATTTTTAGTATAAATAGGTGTACTAGTGCAGGCTTCAGGGCAATATACTGCAACTCTCTGCTGAGAAGGCCTGAGCTGACAGCCAGGGCAAGTGCCATGCTACCCTTTCTCTCCTTCACTGAGCAGGTCTGGAGATATAGGCAAGGGCGTGTCTGCACTAGACGTCCACCCCGCGCCAGTGACCATGGTGTAACAGTGGCCGTAGAATGTCATCAGCAGCTCCGGAGGATCACCACCATCCAGAGGGTCTTCCACCTTTTCAGCCACTCCAGCATCTCCTGAGGGCCACCGATGCCAACCAGAGGGTCCTGCCAACATCGCCCTACCACCCTCAACCTCCTCCTTCCTAGTAACCTACCCAAGTATATACAGGTCACGGTGACAACGTCCCTTCTGGACATCCTCCTTAAGGCTCTAGCCAAGCCTCCGTCTCCACCCTCTTGGTGAAGACCACCTTTGTCAATTAGAAACCTTCAGGATAATGCCTTTTGCAGTCAATTAGGTTTAATTAATTTTGTTAAATTAATTTAATCTTTCTTTCATCAGTCGTATATACATATTAAAAAACACTTTTTTCATTTATAGAGGTTGTCTTCACCTGGACTTAACAGAAAGCCAACTTCCATTATTTTCAATTTAAACTTTTATTTAAATATTTAATTTTACTTCAGAAGATTGTGGAACCACGTGTCTCATAAATGTATAACAAATATATGTTAATTGGAATTCCAATTGTGTATGTGTTTTCAGTCATAGATTTGGTGATCCCATTTAGACATTTAAGATCTTTATCAGTGTTGTTCTTTTATTTTTTCATTAGGGTAAAGTTGGTTGCCACGTAATAACGCCACAAAGGTAACTACACAACATCTTAATAGGCAAACCGTGGCCTGCCAGCGGTAAATCATTGGGTGCGCCCAAATCACCATAGGAACTCACTCTGCTTGTAGAATCAACTCCGCTATCGTTGAAGAACGGCTAGGTTGCGGAGCTAACTATTTGTGCCACTTGACCCGCAGTGGAAACTCACCTAGACAATACTGTATAAAACCATTCTTTTATATCCAAGACTCTGTTTCACCGCAGGTGATGACCGGTAGTTCCATCACATGCCGGGGTGAGATATTGCGTTGTAAACAACTGTGTATAGAAGCATACAGTAGGGCTGTAATCAATCACCAGCTTCGCCTTAAGCAGTTCGTTTTGTTTTCCCCATGCCATACACAAAGAAAGGTGGGCGCAAACATAAGTTAAATCAAATTCTGAAAGAACTTGTGAACTTGAAAGTGATCTAACAAATGGACCTACCCCTAAGAAAAGAGGAAAAACAATTATTTTTACCACCCACCAGAATATCACCCCATTCACAACTTGAGCATTTATTTATAGTTCACTTTGACAATGCTGCCTTAGAATTTGGTCCTATTTACGGCTTGAATCTCACACCATAAACCTTCCTATTACAAACCAGGAACCTCCTAGCAATACCAACACCTTTTCACCGCAACCAGTGTCAGCCTCTGCCCCCCGCCGACCCCGTCAACAAGCCAGCTGGCGAGGAGGAGCATGCAGCTGCCCCTGCTTTTAGCAGGTAAAACATCGGGAAAGTGTGATCCCAGTGACACTTTATTTTGTGCTTACACGGAAACCTACCTGACCCATTATTTACACAGGAGTCCTGCCTAAAGACCTTAAATTCCTGGTTATGTTCCTCGCGACACTGGCCTCGTGATAGTTGAAGGCCGTTTCTTATACTAAAACAAGATGAGTTTATTGTAGAACATTAAATGTGGAGTTGGTCGTAGGAGTAGAAATCTCTCAAGTTACCTAATTAGTGAACCTTTCCCGACGTGGGGAACCTCACCTTAGCTGGTATAATTTAAGAGGGCTTGTGTTCAACCTCCATCGATGCCAGGGTTTATCCACTATGATCCCTCCTTTTTATATCTTGATCTTGGTTAATGAGGTTTCACTCCTGGTTCCATAACCGCTACCCAAAGAGGCCGCAACATTTCATCCACTTTTAATTTTCTTTCTTCCATCTCTTCATTCAACTCTTATTCAAAATCATTCCAACTTACTGTGGAGGATAGGACTAACCATTATACAGAATTATTTACTCCACCTCTCACCACATTTGTTTCTCAGGTGTTTAATTCATTATTGCTCGTGCTTTAAATTTTCAACAAACCTTTGTAAATCATTATTATTATTGCAGCTACACTCCGTGTCCACCCAACGTGGATTACAGACATGGTGTGCCTGCCTGACGTGAATTTGGTGTGCATCAGCTCGACAGAGCAAGACCTGAAGTTCTACAATATCATTGCCAAACAGTTCCAGCTGCATCTGCTGGTACTTATGAAAGTTAAAACTGTAGTGTACTAACTCTCAGCTGGCTAGTGTAGGTGGGGTGGACAAGTTGCCAAGATTTATTTTAAACACATAATATTGCCGTATTATTTAATCTTAAAAACAAAAAAGTTATTACAATTTATTACATTTTAAATAACTTGTATTTTAATGATAAGACAGAATCATAATTTTCATTAACAGGCTTAGGAGATAATAACAGCAACAAATAACTCTACAAAATGTGTGATTATGACAGTTAAAATGATCCACTATCAGTAATGCATGCTTTCTTGTGTCAGAAATTGATATGATAAGATTAAATGTGTATACAGAGACTAAATGTTGCACATCTTTTCAGATTACCAGCCTAAAGTGTACAGTTGTCTGTATGCATTATTACTTTGCCAAGGACCTCAACAAGAAGTCAAGATTAATACTAGGAGACTCTGGCGGAAATGTTACGGTAATCTCATTCACTACAATGTTTCGTGGGCCATTTCGCCGCAATCTTGGTGAAGACTTGATTCACTTTCGTTACGAAGAGCTTCTTCAGGTACGCAACAGTCTTTAGTGAAAAAATCTTGATGCTGTTCTATTTTAGATATGTTACATTTATTGGTTTAATGTGGAGTTTGATAATTTGATTAATTCTACCTGCTGAGGTAGTATTTTTTTATTTTGTTTGGGTTGATAATTATTCTTTCTGTTGTGTCAAGTTCTTTCATTTTCCTGACTGAGAGTTATATGACAAATATTTGATAATCTGCATATCATAGTAGATCTCATTTTCAACAGTTTCCTTATTGGCTTTATGGATTCTTCTAATTTATAATGTCTTTAATCCTACAGTACCTCATTTATGTTTCACTATAACTAAAATCAGCTAACTGACAATTGTTTAAGAGCTTTACAAAACATACATTGCTATAAAAAATATTTTTGCATGGCTTTAATGTAGTATTTAATTATTAGATTTATATTTTCTGTGTGATTTTATTGTGCAGAGTACAGCATTTTTTAAGGGCAAAAAAGAAACAGGATGCAAATGGACAATAAGTTATAATTCTCGCACACATTTCTACAGCCTCGACTTGCACCACCACCACTTCAACCAGTGGTACCGACCTGACAATGCCACTTTTATTTAAGTAAACATAATATACACCAAATAATAACAAAAATACTTTAGAAAAAAAACATAATTACAAGAGATATAATTTACATCCTCAACAGCATTAACTTGTGATCTTTATACATTATCAAGGAGTAATATATAAATGCTTCTATGCATTTCTAAATTTAGGCCCATGTAAGCATGTTTGATATAGTGGCTTGGAATGCATTTTAAGGAACCACAGATTAAATATAAGTATTCATAGAAGAATTTTTTGCAAGTGTTTAGCATATCGAGTTTTGTTTTTGCTAATAGGGGACCTCGAAACACATAAAAGTGAGAGAGTTTCCAAGTGTCCATCGCAACTGGGTGTCCCAAGTTTCATATTATTCACTCCTGCGTTCATTTGTATCTTGCGCTGTATGCAAGGACAATGCACTGTGTGTGCACGATGTAACCTCAACAAAGTTGCCATACAGATATCATGTTGCAAGTGGAGTCTCTTGTTTCACTTTCTCTGAAGGTAAGTATTACTTGTTCCAGTAAGTAAAAATGAAAGTTTGTGTTTAAAGTTCTACATCGAGGCTAAAGAGGATGGGATCTCCTAATGGGCTCTTTCATGACTCTGCGCTGGAAAATTTTTGTGTGTAGCTGGGAATTGGACATAAACCAGTTTTAGTTTCTAACCTTGAGGCGACTGAAAGGAATGCCAGTAGAACAGTTCATTACAAATGTGAAAAATCTGTCGCGTGTGTGTGAATTCGGCGCACAGGAAATTTTGTTGTGCCTTGATATACTCGTGGCGGGAATCAATGATGCAGCAATGCAAGAAAAGACTTTTTCAAATGGAAGACGATTTAACACTTGATAAAGCTACTGATGTGTGTCGTTTCTTAGAAGCAATTCGCATTCAGCTGAAGGCTATACATAGTACAACAGTTAGCATAGATGCAAATTTAACTAATGAAGTGTTTGCAGTTCAGTCGCCTCAGGTTCTTGACAAATATTATTTAAGGCATACGTCTAAACATACCTGTAAGTGTGGCTACCATGGTTATAATCATGGATGTGAGAAAACATGCCCCGCAACAAATAAAACATGTGCAAAGTGCCACCAGAGCAATAATTTCGCAGCTGTTTGCAAGAGTTCACCAGTCATTGATCTAGTAGATTGCAATAAGCAAAACAAACAGTCTTAGTCTATGCCAAGTTAATGAAGTCTCTCTTTACGTAAAATCTCAGTCATGTCAAGTTGAAGCAGTCTCTGATCCTGTTGACTATTTGTATGTAGCAGAAGTTGGTGGTCCTGCATCCCTTGATAAGCGGTCAAGGTGGGAACCCGTTACTGTTCTTAACACAGTCGTTCACTTCAAGCTCGACACAGCTGCTCAGGTCAAGACGATGCCACTTGCTTTGCTCTCAAAACTGGGTTTAAGCATTGATGACATCCAGAAGAAAGGTCCAGCTGTAAGAGCTTATGGAGAGTTCGAGAAACCTCATTTGGATCTGTGACATTACCTGTTTGGTTAGCAAAGAAAAGCATCTAATACAGTTTGAAGTTGTTGAAAATTTGCTGGCTGTACCTCTATAGGGTTTAGAGGCATGCCAAGCACTGCATTTGGCACAGCGTGTTAGAGATCAACATGCAGTATCCAGTAAGGACGACATACTGCAAGAATTTCATGGTTGTAGATTATCCGAAATTTGGATTATATTGCTGTTGGGTTGTGGACTTTCCCCTTTTGTTTCACCATAGCTGTGTCTACACTCGCAGTTGTTTGCAACATGGCTGAGGGTTAAGCCTGGCTTTCGATCGTATCTGCACTATGTGGTACATTTTAAAACAATGTGGTTGGATGGCTTTGGGTTGAATGAGTTTTGAGGAGCAGTGAGATGGTGGTTAAATTGTTTTGGTGAAGATGACGTTACCCAACAAGATGCCAGGCATCGCTGGTTGGTGGAGCCGATGTTGCTAGAGCAGTAAACTCTGGATGTTTTCAGGGCGTTGTGGGCTCTATGCCCTGATGTAAGTTTTCCTCCAGTGATTGTTGCCCCTTTTATAAATTACTTACTGAATTTTGTAAACAGTGGGCCTATCAAAGACTGACCCACACATCGTAAATTGCATTACTGAGATAAATCACTGGTCACTGACTGGATTGAAAGGTAAAAATTGACTTGCCAGTGTGTAAGGGCTACATGTCCTGAAACGCCTGAATGAACTGCGTGGAAATAATCCATGCCACTTTTGACACATTCTGATTTACCTATATATACTACATTCCCCTCTGGAGGGGACACTTTAAGACATTTACTGGGATTGGCCCACCAGTAGGGCTAGACTGTGAACAGGTGTGAAACCGATCAATATTATGTTGTACACTTAAGCTTCCCCAGGAGTCTCAAGCACTGGGGAAGCAGGGACGGTGTCTCCAGGTGGCTAGGTAAACACAGTTCCGGCAAATTAAGACTATCGATTAACTAGTGAATGGTGATGTAAAAGTTGTATGCCACCCAGAGCGCGCGATACACACTGATGCGAACCAATTCCTGTGAGCTCTCAAATCCATCTGATTCCTCTGTGGGCCGTGGGCCGCCGGGTTGGTGGGACATGGTGCGTAGGGAACTATGTTCTGTCAACACTTGCTTATTAAACTTTAAAAACATCCAACCCTTGCAAAATAAACACGCTACAAAAATACTCTGCAATAAAAAACACCAAACAAAACCCTTGCAATTTAATTATGTGAAATGTGGGTAAATGAATGAAATGATACACTACACTTTGCATGAAACACAAAACCAAACTCAATAAACTTTTGCAATAAAACTCTAGGGGCATCTTTTACAGTCCCCATGTTTAATGGGTCCATGCCTAATCTGTTAAGCCATTTTGGGTGCCCTACATTGCATTGACTTTGCTCGTAGGTGTGGTGCATTACATTCAATACACTAACTGCACTAACTGCGCTGGTTGCACTGTGTGACAATACACAGTAGTGTGTTGGTGCCTGCTGCGGTGATACTGAGGTGCACGGCTGGGCAAACAGTCTGGTGCGTACAGACATGGGTATGTGTCAGTATGTTGCAGACATGTTGTCTCGTGCAACATTGGTAATTAATGAGAACTCTGATGATAAATTACAGTTTGCAATTCATTCTCTGGTGTCCATTTTACCCATGTCTGATAAGATAAAAGTGGAGTTTAGGGAAGCAACAGCTGAGGACCCTTAATTATCTGTTCTTGCTAAGGCGATAGCTGGTGGCTAGCCTAGTGCAAAAGCCTTATTACCTGATACTTGAAAAATATTTTGGAGACTTTGGCACTTGTTAGAAATTGTAGATGGCTTGATCTTCGTGGGGCCAAACATTTTTGTTCCTTTGTCTTTGAGGCCAGCAATGCTCAAGTTGATTCATGAAACTCACTCGGGAATCAGCAAGTGTAAAGCCAGAGCCAGAGAGGTATTTTACTGGCCTAACATGTCTTGTGGTATAAAGCAGGTTGTTAGTAGCTGTGAAATTTGCCAAACATACCAAAGTTCTAATACTAAGGAGCCATTGATGCCTCACCCTTTTCCCGATAGACCTTGGGTTCATTTAGGTACAGATATTTTAGGATTTGCAGGAAAAAGCTTCCTTAAGATTATTGACTACTTTTCTAAGTAGTTGAAACTAAAGTTGCTTGGGACTAAATCATCAAGTGAAACAATAAAATAGTTCAAAGAAGTGTTTGCTAATTTTGGCAGTTGAGACTTGATAGTCTCACACAATGGATATTTTAGTTGTTATGGGTTTTAGTAGTTTGCTGAATGCTGGAACTTCAAAATTCAAACTACTAGTCCACATTTTCCACAGACTAATGGGTTAGCTGAAAAAGCAATACATATTGCGAAGCATATGTTGTGTAAAGTGACTGAGGGTAAAATTCCATTGTCACTGGCACTTTATGACTACAGGAATACTCACATAGTTGGAATTGGGCTCTCCCCAGCTCAAATGCATTTGTACCACTGTTTAATAAAATCGAAAATTCCCACTCACCCTGACCTACTAAAATCTCATGTTTATGCCGATGTACCTGCCAGGCTTCGAGCTCGTCAGCATAGCCAGACGTGCTACTATGAGAGGAGTGCAGGAGTTCTACCTGAACTAAGTCCAAACCAGTCATTTAGAGGTCAGCATGGTAACAAGTGGACTCCTGTAATAGTAGTTAGCAAGTTTGATGCACTACGATCATATTTACTGAAAACGCTTGATGACACAGTTTATAGGCGAAATGGGAAACACCTAAGGGCAGTACCTAGTAGTTCTTTTAATAATGAGCTTTCAGGTAGTGGTCCAGAGTTGTAAGAAAATAGCAAAGTATTACTACCACCATGATTGACTCTGGTTCTGCACCTAACAATGTTCGTGGGGAAAGGAGAGGTTACCTGTGACCAGCCTTGAGGCCAAGTAGGGTTATTAAATGACCCAAATATTTGCAAGATTTTGTCAGTTAATTGTTAAAGATGTTTGCTGTTAGAATTGTAATTAATAATACCAGTGTGATGTTAACTATTAAGTAAATTCAATTTGAACTGTTAGTCTGCAAAAAAAAGTGTTGAAGTAATGGAGGCTGTGTTGGCAGCATGCGAGATTTGTAGTATCCGGTTGATGTGTATGACAGATATGGTGGTTACATGAAGTAACTATCTTGTAATAAAATAGTTTTGAACTATTCATCCTTGACCATTTTTGAAATCTACCAGTCTTCTTCAGCACATACAATTTATTGAAAAAGGGCCACATTTGTTATCAACTTAACCTCACATTTTTCAAGGAAGTCATGCATACATTTTGAAACCATAAAGTTATTAAGTAATTGCACAAATTCCTTGAAAATGGTGGGGTTTAGTGGATAATTCAATCCAACCATTTAATTAAATTTCATGTGTTGACTAATAATCCATAATTGGGAAACAAATTATATTTTGCTGTCAGATACTAGCATGCGATCATAGAGTTACAACCCATGTTTTTTCTGACACCATCTAATTGCCATGATGAGATTTGCAGTGGGTAGCAGATATTATTTAAACTACAAATTATCCCGAAGTCAAGTTTTTAATTAAAAGTAAGTTCCCTAATAGTGACAATATACTTGTGTTTTATCTCCATCCACAAGGATGCATACATTGATTTCTCTTAGGAAGCATTTTTGACCATATGTTGAATACGTGGTTTTGAATTATTTCATTGTAAGGCATATGCAAGTGAGGTTTGTCAGTGTTGTTCCGAATCATCTTGTATACACACATATGTACAGAGGGTGTATCGATTAATGTGAGAAGTACCCGGGGTTTGAAAAGTACACCTCGAAACTAAACAAAAAGTCCATATGAACACTGTATATCCAAAGTTGGATGGTTCCCAAGTTATGAGCCCATGTCTCTATTTCTGCTGTTGGTAGTCTGTACACCACTTTTCTGTGTACAAAGTGTAGTAGATATTAATGTGAAGTGTACGTTGGTAGGCCCATTTCACTGTTGACATCCAATGCACATCAGGGATCAAGAGCTTGACAGGCGTATCCTACTGCATCTTTCTGCAACAACAGTTACATTTGTTACTTGAGTATGTCTCATAGGATCTGATAATACTATCTATATGAGTGGACATAGCAATCCTTTGCCGGCATGTGGAATAAGGTTGCCAGCCGATCCATGGCACCACCTGAAGTTCTAGAACATGTCAGATAATCACTGATGCAACTTATGTAGTCATGAATTCACATGCAAAGTCAATATATTTCCAGCACCTCTTGAAAGAGTGAATCACTACTGGTACACAGGTTGGCTGCAGTGCATGAACAGGTTTATTATCACTGCTATTAACAATTCCAGTTGAATCTTGGAAGTCCTTACCATGGGAACCATCGAACCTAAGATATATGTTTAGATGAATGTTTTGTGTTGTGGTGTACTGTCAATGCCCTGGTTACTTCCAAAATAAATTGACTGACCTTATGGGTGTGTTTGTGCACATATATGTACATGTGCATGTGAATGTGTGCCCGTATATATATATATATATATATATATATATATATATATATATATATATATATATATATATATATATATATATATATATACGGGCACACATTCACACACACACACACACACACATATATATATATATATATATATATATATATATATATATATATATATATATATATATATATATATATATATATATATATATATATATATATATATATATATATATATATATATATAAAGTGTATGCTGATCGATTTTGCAGAATTTTGTTCTGTAACTTGCCATAATGATGGATGCTTGTACTACAGAAACCCACATACTGGTGAGTGGCAGTCCAGATTGCATCGTGCGTTTGTGGAATGTATTTGTCCCAAGCAAACCCAGCAGCATATTACATGGTCACCATGCACCAGTGTGCAGTGTAGTGCTCCAAAATGATATGCAAATGATATTATCTCTGGATACAAACCATTCAGTCAAAGTGTGGGATATATTCCAAAAAATATGCATACAGGTACAGTATTTAATGCTGAAATAAGATTTTAATTTTTTAAATTAGTATTTTTTGTTCGTAGATGCAGTTATACTGTTAAGATGTATTTGCCTTCTCACCAAAATGCCATTGGTTCATATGCTATGTGCCGAAGTATTATTCAAGGTAGATGGTATTATATGGTTTCCAGCAAGCCAGGAATAACATGCCCTTTTGGAAGATACAAATGCTTGTGGCCCAGCCCGTTCATCAAGGCTTCTCATTTACCTGTTTGAAATTATACTTGTATGTGATACTGTAATTTTTCTTTCAAAATGTATCTGAAGCACAGATGTCATTCATATGGAAAAATTTCAAATTCAGTACTTGGAAGAAAAAGTTTTGTTGGATTTAATCCACACTTGTTCAACTAATGTTCAAGTTGAGCTACCAGTGCTCTTGCTAGAGCTTGTAAATGTTGTCAAACTTTTTTTTCAGAAAAGACAAGCACAACCAAACTTTCAGTCGATCACTGCCCTACTGGCCACAAGACACAAACATTTTAACAGACTGATACAAACAAATTATTGATCTCACTGATCTACATAATTCAATTTTGGAAATATATATTTTTAAAGAGTTTAAAATTTTAATGTTACTAGTTTGGTTCAGCTATGGTCTGGATGAATGAATAGGTTAACTAGCTGAAAAATAACATTTCTCCCTTGTTCGTTGCTATAGAATGGTGGCACCCAAATTCATGTCTCAATCATTAATATTTTAGAAATATATAGCAATGCATCTGTACAACTAATAATTTTTGTTTCATACTAAAATGCTTTGACTTATTGTCACACTACTACAGTATATGTGTGTACTTAACAATAAGCTGACAGAACTTCTTTAACAAGCTAACTTGAATAAGGTATTAAAAGGCTTCCAGTCATCCTTCTGAGATTCATTTACATTGGTTAGTTCATGTACATTTAAGGCTGATAATTCACTGTCCTATTTTCCCTAGATAAGATATTTATAATTAAATATAAGATCATTCTTACGTATCTTGCAGTTTCTGGTTTATTTAAAAATAGTCATGTAAGTATGTCCCTACTAAACCATTGTACAGAGTCTGCAGATACCCGATCTGGACCTTTAAGGTGGATGTCTGCCCCACATAACAGTTAAGAGCCTGAAAGTTTAAACATTACTCTTTAACTTTGATCTTAAACTGTGCTCGCAAACTCCCAGTAGATACATCCCACACCACAGGAAGAAATAATCCACAGCTTACATAAACAAATACCATATCCTAATCTTTCGCCACTTTTATTACATATCCAGCAGACAGGAGAAAAATTAATGTCACCTGCTCATACAAATTTGTACCTGTTTCAGGTAGGTGGATAGGCATTAAAAGATGAATACAGCCAGTGGATATTTGCCACGGCTGAGAAGTCTCTGGCCTTCCTGCTTAGGTTATGTTGGGGGAAGGATTGAATAAAACTGAAGTGAGAGAGATTGTGAGGGCTGACTTACCAGCTTATGGTAACTCCAGTCACGTTTAACTAGCTGTTTGCCAAAGGTGTTTGACACACCTGAATAATATTGGACATATTGGTTTAGATACAACATCATCAGCTTCTTTAACCATGCTCAACGTCCTTCCCAAGTGTTCAAGTACTAATACGAATTGGAATAGAAAGCTGTGTTTCCACTGGCCAGATACCTCAAGTCAATAGATATGTTGCCACACCAAGGAGTAAGTGTACCCAATCCATCCACAGTGGAGACTTAAGGGGCTGGTTGATTACATAACAAGAAATTTTTAGTGTATTTGATTGGTGATGAAACATCTGATTATTAAGTTGAAAGGTTTTGGTCTGCTACAGCCCAAAGAAGAAGACTTTTACTTAATTTCTGGAGATAAGAAATACAATACACTCCTGGAAACAATTATTAACAATATATTTAAATGTGACATTTTACATGATCTGCATACACACTTTCTTAAAAGCACCAGTTACATGATTACTGCTCAGTTTTTTTGCTTCATGTGTCATTAGAACATGCGATAGTTATACCTTCAAATTATATGTTGGAGGCATGCTCTGACTAGTTACAATATACAATTTAAATGCACTTTTTTAATAGGATCCAGGCATTTGTGTCTTAATAATTATCATAGATTTGTTATGCCAAGTTTGCTCTTCAATAGAGTGGACTCCCTATCTACCGTTTTTCAGGGTTTTGTCAAAAAATTTCCATATATGTGGGATTTCAGTAGGTGAGGGTTCTGACACATACATCAATAAAATACAATTTCTCATCTTATTACACTTAATTTTGCATACAATGAGAGCTGTACATTATCTGTGAATAAAGTTTAGTCAGTACACTCAATGAAAATGAGAAATTTTAAAAGAGTAATCCTATTACTGTATTAGTATTACTGTAAATAATACATTAAAAACATTTCACCTCAGCTTGTTAAAATAAAGAATATGACATCTCAAAATACTGTATGTAATTGCTTGAAATCTGACACCAAATGCAAGCCGACCCAAAACTTTCAAACCCTCTGAAAATGAAAATAAAATGACACCGAATGTAAGGCAAATCTTGAAAGTCCTGCGCGCAATCGATCAGCTGAGAGCATGTGGAGAGAATATCAATCGGGAAGTGTGTCCATCATGGCGGGAGCGATGGCGAAGGGGAAGCAGAGAGGAGGGATGAAACAGTGTACCCCCCCTCCACTTCATATTGGTAACACCTTGCACGCGAGGCAAATGTTTATATTTTAAAGTCATTAATTATATTTCACTGCAAAAAAAAAAACGATTTTTAGACAGCAATAAATATATAAGGTGATTCAAATTTATTTCTTCACTGTCTTTTAATAATAAACCATTCAAAACCAAGTCCTCTGATTTTCCCTGTCACGAGTTATGCTGTACTCGGGCTCGGTGTTTACACATTATAAGATGGCAAAAGGTGTCGAATAGGACCTTACAGGATATCGGTTTATTCAAAAGATGCGTGTATATTGAAATAAATTAATATAATTCCTCCGATTTCCCTGCAGGATGTTATCAAAAATGAATTTTACGCTTGGTAATACAAGTTGCTCGATGTTCAAACTATTTCTGGTGGCAAGGGGAAGTCAAGTATGTGTTTCTAGGCATATAGTTTTACTCATGAAGATACTTTAAATTCAGTTAAATAAATATTCTGCTTTAAAATCGTGTTGATTTTACACAATATGTAATTAAACACCAAACTTTACAGGAAAAAACGACTTTTAATCACAAAAGAAAACATCTTTGCGAATAATAATTCCTTGTTTAAATATGTTGTTTAACATTTTCAGGCGAAATCATTTGCTTTGAATTACTAATGATAATAGGTGAAACTAATTTTAGCGACAGATAATCTTAAAATTTCTATGTTCGCCAGCAAGCGCACGTGGCTGATAGAGAAAATGCCTTATTTTTTTTGCTAGACGACTGTTACCCCTCTCAAAGGCATGTATGGGGAGGAAGAAAGGTGCAGAGAGACAGAAAGAGGAAGGGGAGAGTGAGGACACAAGGTGCCATGCTGGTTGCTTGGTAATCACTTCCCTTCTCATCCAGTGTGTAAGGGGAGATAGCAAGTTAGACTCGCAAGATCGTTGAGTATCTTCTCGTTGTACGCTCTGATAGTAGAATGGGGCAACCTCACCACCCTTGTACAGTTTAAAGTCGTCACTGAGAAGACCATCAAGAAAGTCATGACAAGTTACATAACCCTTCTGTTCTTCAGTAAACGTCAAAAATTAGTATTTGCTCATTTGGAAGCTTTGTTTGCTTCGCAGACATTTGGTAGTTTTCTAGAAAAATGCTTGCCACCATACCTTGAAGTAAAGTACTTCCTTAGTGTGTAAGGTCATTACTTCAATAGCTGGCAGTGTCTTCTTGGCGTTACATATCCATTCCTTATACTATTGATCTGGTGAATATATTCGGTCAAGGTGGCGAACACCTTTGTTTATTACATACTGTAAAATCACGGTCGCATGAAGGGAACTGTAAACCCGAATCAGAAAATAAATGTGGACATTTCTTAACCTTCCAGTCATAATAAACCTCACTAGTGTGTGATTCTGGTTCCCCCCTGGGCAGGCATATAAAAAAAAAACATCCTCTCTTTGATTTCAGGAGACAGTTTGCTGATAATAGCAGTCATGCAAAACTTCACCATCAACACTGCAGTACAAATGGTAACGAACAGTAGAGGACTCTGTCGGGATATCTGGTCATCATGAGGCTACTGAGCCCAAGAAGGAAAATATTCCAGGAATGTTTTCTTTCTCTAACTCACCCTTTACCATCACGAGCCCACCAATGCATTAATAGTGTTGCAATGTTTCCTTTGTTCGCTCATTCGCTGTGTATACCCTTCAGGATGTAAATGGCTATCTCAGTTTATTTTGGCCAAAATGTGTAATCTTTCCCTTCTCAATCTCACATATTCAGTATTATGACCATGCCACTAAAAATAAACATCTAATAAAAAAGTGAGGAAACAGACAAATTAACACGATTAAAAAACAGCATAGTTATGTGCATGTTCAATCAATATAAATTTTTTCATTGCAAAAATATGTGAGAAGTGGTATATTTTATGTCCAAATAAACATTAAAAATCGAAATAAATAGGTTTTAAAAATCGTTTTTGCCTGTAAAACTTAATTGGAATTGAAAATATATCCAATTTAAATATAGGCCTACTTTACAACTCTTAAGAATGTGGATGGCAAATTTATATGCAAATGTATTGATTAGTGAGCATTGCAAATGATAATTATTAAAACATTTACATGCATTTGCATGTATACCTAATTTATTCCATAAATGTCTATGTAGGCCTACTGCTTTTCTACAAATTAATTGTGCAAAATATACTTCAAAATACAAATATTTATTTCACAGAAGACCTAGCAGATTATTTGTATGTAGGGAAACAAACATCTCATAAAAGGGGTACTGTATTGTAGTGATAAATATTCTTACATCACATCTCTCCTCAAAACACACTAATCATTAATGAGAGCAATAGTAAAATTGTGATTTTGGAACAGAAGGTTGCAGAGAGAGGCAATGGTATTCTCATGGATCCATGCTTCCTCCTCTTTCAGATCCTCTGTCCACGATGAGGATCACAGTGTGAAGTGGGATGACCTTTAGACAAACTTGACATGCCACCGTTTATCATCACTGGGACACTACTCCCTCAACGCGGGGGAAGTACAAGCCCTTGTGAGGGCTCTTGTCCTCCCATTATCATCATGTCTATAGTCTAGGTTGGGGCCGGCTAACCCATCCCGCCTGGCTGTCGATCATATTGATAAATCTGCGGCAAAGCTCAGCAGTCAGTTTAGTCATGAAGTCTCCTGTGTAGCGCCAGGGGACTAGGTATCCATATTCTGTTGCCTCTCCTTCCCTGCCTGTGGGGGAAGGGGGAGAAAGGGTTCCCAAAACCAGACCTGCAGGTCTGAATTACCATAAAACAATAAAATAGAGACTTGAGTGTATTTGTGAATAGGTTTGATATTGGTTGAGGTGGCAGCATTTATAAGACAAATTATAACTTAAATAAAAATTGTTAATTAATGTAATAATCTGGAAATTAATAGTTAATAGTAATTACGATTAATATAAGTGTCAAGTTGTGGTCATTGTGTAGTGTGTTGTTTGAGTTTAACTTTAATTAATTATTCGGAACTCACAACCTTGACATCTCAATGACCGTGTCATTAAGAAAGTAGAAAAAAAAAAGAAACATAAAAGTTAATGAAATAATTTTTAATGACACTCATTATATACATTTTCAGTAAAGTATTTTATTTAAAAAAATTTTAATAAAACCAATTTAATACATTTTAATATCAATCTTAGGTAAATGTGTTGCTTGATATCTTTTAAAATTTCCTTAAATAACAAACATTCATGCGTCCTATCGTCCCGGCTGTATGATTACTGTATTAAATTTTGTTTGCTTCTGAGACTTATTCTAAAATCTTGTAATTATTACGCACACAATTCATAAAAAGTAAAAAATAAATAAATAAATAACTCAATTTAAATTTGTTAGTAATTCGTAATCTGCTGACACTCATTCTGTTGTCCTCAGTTCAAATCTTGGCGAGTGCAAATTACCAATGACAAGACAAATCTGGACAGTAAGACTGCTGTGTTCATAAATAAGTATATAATTGATATGTAATCTAGTATTTACATATATACATATGGTATTATCTAGCAATGCCATGACTCTTGGGGGAGGCGAGCAATATAGGTTAAAATGATGTGACAAATGAGAAGAGGTAACATATATGTGTTACATAATGGTAAGGGCATCAGTTTGTGTAGTCTGCTCACGGTAAAGTGAGCACTTTTGAGGCCCTAGTTACTATTTCCTTTCAGTCATTTTTAATCCTATAACTACCCTTTAAAATAAACATGTATGTAATAAACACATTATGTATATTTCACTCGACTCAGAAGTTAACGTCTAAGGCTAAAATTAAACACATTTATAGTAGTAAGGCCGGGAGGGCTCTGTTCCACTTGAGGTGAATGACATGTGGATGGAGCAGATTAATTGCGATTAATTGCTAATAAATTGATTAATTTATAATTAATATAATAATTCGATGAATTAGCATAATGTTTGATTGAAGAAGTTTATTAATCTGATTTTCCAAAATTTTGGAAACTTAAAAAATAAATATTTTTTGAATTTAAAATTTTTGTATTTTGGGGGAGGGGTGGAATGTGTACATGGGAAAATATGTATATTGAGGAGCAATGGTTACTGTTTGACGTCCGGCAGACGACTGAGCAATGACGTCTAGTGTATTGGCTGTATAAGACATGAGCTTGGTCCAGGACTAACATAAGAGGATTTTTTTTATTTGTTTGGAGAGAGGTGGCATCGATGTTCACCCAACCATGTCTGAAGGTTTGCTGAGAATGGAACGCCTATGACTATTGGGAGCAGGGTACACGTCTGTTCAGTTCGAATGCCTGTGGAGGAATCAGCACTTTTGACTGAGGAATGCATGTGAGCAATTCCATCCACCTCGCTCTCTGAATGCATACTGAACACAAATTAGATACGGCGTTAATGTTATTTATGCGAAGCAAATAATTTTAATTAAGATTAATTAAACGAAATGAGATGATTTTTTTCAAATACACAACAATCTACTAATTTAATTAAAAAATGCACATTACTCCTCGAATACCACAAAAAGAAGGAACTATTTAGGCGAAGCAAATTAAATAAGTACGAATCATTAAAAATTACTTTAGTCATGCGATTACCACAAATTCATTAAACCGATTAACACAGCAGAACTACAAGACGTAGCGAATGGAGCACAGAACTAATTCCTTATCACTACACGACAGAAACAAATACTAACTAACTGAAGTCATTAAAATAATCAAACAAAAGACACGCCAAAGAACCCAGCTTACATAAAAAAACTAGATTTAGAATCAAAATCAAAAACTCAAGAGCACTTCAGGTGTCTAAAAACGAATATAAACACGATAATGCACTTCGCCCATATCGGCTCTCAAGACGAAATAGTAACTATCGAAGCACAAATATTTTCGCTCCTTACGAAATGGAAAATACTAACCGAATACAAAGAAATTACTTTTAACACCAAATCGCAAACAAAATAATAACAATGTCGCGTATTCTAGTAAAACTCACTCACGATATAATTAAACCGCACGCAGGCAAATTACGTTTAAGCCTACCGCAACTATCCAAGAAAATCGCTTCGCTCTCATCACACGTTCAAATAGTAAATACCTAAAAACACATACCGTGACCGAGATCTTACAAACATGTTATGAGTCGGCATGCAGCAATTCTACAAAAATGTATTCCTTTAGCCTGTTGTACGTCGTTGGACCGCGCCTTGATTCCCCGACTCGTCTCTCTGAAAGTTCGCCTATCGCACCTCACGCATTTCACGTAAATGAATAATAAAACATCATTTCAATTAATGAAACCTAATACACCTCCGAAGCACTTATACAAATACGTGAGAATTTAATGTGATGTGTATGAGACGTCAACACAGCTCCGATAAGGCAGGTCGGCTGCTCGCTCAGAATTGACCTCTCCCGGTAGGAAGCATTTTGGCCGATTCACACCGTTTTCCGCGGCCTCGCGAACTTACCTGAGAATTCCTCACGGTGTCAAGGTAGAGTTGTGGGTTGGAGAATAACAAGCCGGCGCCGCTATGTCAGCAAAGCCACCGCCCCAAACGGCCTGTCAAGGCTAGCTCGGTGAGGAAATTTCAGTTACTAGGAAATTAATTAAAAAAGAAAACATAATCCCATTTACGGCCAAACTACATCTATTCTGCAAAGAATATTTTTATTCCAGGAAATTTTAATTATCTGAAAACTTTACCCAAATTTCAAAGAAATATCCCGCAAACGCGAGCTAAACGAAGTGATTTAGAATATTCCGAAGTAGTGTTAGAAGCGCGGTTATTAAAAATGTTACGTTATTCAATGATCACACTCATCGGCTCTCAATACCCAGAGACATAAAACTAAGTACTTGAAAACCGTTTTCCATTCGTCAAACATTTTGATATCACTCAATCTGGTACCAAGCACGATTCGATAAGCATTTTAAGGAACGTATAATTTCTAAAATATTAAATACGTCTTTGCGTATAGAATTTTCTACGAAAACTTAAGTTATAAACCGAAATTCGTGAAAATAAAGACTGTCTCTAATAACTGTCTTTTTACAAATGCTCCCGTCCAAGATTATCGTTATAGAACTGATGAGAGAAATGTGTATACTAGGACAAATGTACATATATTTTATTTAAAGGTAACACGTTTCCACTGGAAATTAAACCGATATGAATTCATATCGGACTTGTAAAAGTTCCAATATTTCAACAAAAAAACTGTATTTTAAAAACTTCGATCCCGACAGGATTTTGTAAACTATGATAAACGAACGTATAATTTCTAAAATAGAAAATACGTTTATGCATTTAGACTTATCCACGAAACACAGTCCGTAGATGTGAAAATAAAATATATTACAAATGCGCCCATCCAAGATTATCGTTATACCATTTATATCAGAAAGGTGTATACTTGGACAAATGTACATATATTCCATTTTAAAATATCACGTTTCCATCGGAAATTAAACCAACAGGAATTCGTATCGGTCATGTAAAAATACAATATTTCAACAAAAAACAGTATATTAGATATTTCGAACCATTAGGATTTTGTATAATGGCAAATTTATCGATAATTTATAAAAAAAAAAAGTATTGTAACCAAGTAAAAAGCCCACCATTTTTTGCTTTGATTAATATATAAGAAAACGGACGTACTTCTCAACTCCAAGAAATTTACCATTACAAATTAAGAAATGTTACATATCATCAAACCAATAAATGTATTCCGAGAAACTAATATTAATAAATTAAAACAAACTAATTTCACATAAAAAATGCAAATATCGCCTGACGACCCGACCATGCATTTAACTTAAACAAATAATAATAAAACTTTAATAAATATCCGATCGTAAATCGCTACACGATTACGCGGGAGTTTAATAAATATACAAATCGATGTTGAGAAATATAGTATCCACTATGCCTCGCTCCAACCTGGGTGTTCAGATGTAACCGAAAAATACACAGTTACGTTGCATTCCATGCTTCCTCTCTCTGTGTCTCTCTCTCATCCATTCTATTTGTCTTTCTTCCCTAGGACAAACACAGCTGTTGAGAGTGCTGCAACTCCCAAAGCCAACTTCCCTCCACCCCCCTCCAGAATTCCATAGCAGTGCTCCGAGACATCTATCTATCTCTGTCTCTCTCTCTCTCTCTCTCTCTCTCTCTCTATCTCTGGATTCCTCACGACAAGCATAGCTCATAACTGATCCGAATGTCGATTGCGCAACACCCGACCTCCGCTCTGCTAGTGCTCGCCGCCCACCAACTTCTCACCACCCACCACCCGCTGGAACCCCCGGCGGGGTTTCGCACCGCGACGTACGGTTAGCCAAGCACCGGGCTTTTGACCGTCTAGGCCTACCATACGCCTGGTCGGTGAGCCACCTGCGGCGCTTGCCAGCTGCGTTCGCCTGGTATTCCTGGTCTTGTTAAGGCCCTCACCTGCCTGAACTAAGGTTCAGGCCTCGCTCATCGGCTATCACCTTTGGTAGTAAACTTTATGTAAATAAATAGGGTTAACATTTAGGGCTTTTTAATAATGTTTAATATCGTGTTATTTTTTTTAATTGCATGTTTAACACATTGCACTTAATCATTACGTAAATATTAAAAATAATTGTACGGTTGTTGAGAGTTATTAGTGGGAGTATTTTTAATTAGTTTTGCTTCGTTCATTAAAATTTTTTTTCTCGGTATTTGTTATAACTTTTTAGAATTTTACCAGAATTTGTTTAAATCTATTAACTTTATTCGTATAAATTCTTTTTTCGGTATTTCTATCGGGATTTTATTCAGTTAGTATACATTTTTCGATATTTGTAAAAACTTTTTTTCTGCATTTCATTGTATTTTTTCCAGGAGTATTTTTAAATAGTTTAGCTCGTTTGTATAAAATATTTGTCAGAATTCTTAACATGTTTCTTTTAGGTATTCTGGGTTTTGGTTTGAATAATGAAACGAGGAGTAATGCCAACATTGTTTGTTGTGAAATCTAGTTTCTACGTAGTTTTAAGAGATTCTGGGCGGTATTTTGATGTATACTTGGGAGTGAATGATGGAAGAAGTTCCAGAAATCCTGGCGGCGCTCGCAAGTGGGAATAGTGCCGGACGATGCCGTTAGCCGGCGGGAACATAGAAAAAGTTTTGGAAACTGAACCGAATTACGCCTTGTGTATTCGGAGGGCCCGTAGCCCTGCCCATGTCTATGTTGTGAATGTTTTTGTATGAAGATTGATGTTTGGACATGAGTGAATCTAATGACTGTGGAATGATTGAAAATGGGGTGGGTTGGGCAGTTGTAAGTAGTTTTAAGATATTATGGGTTGGTATGAAGTGTGTTTGTGTGCGAATTATGGAATGGCTAAAAACATTTGGAGAACTAAGCCACTTGTGCGCTGCACATTTGGAGGGCACATAGCTCTTGCTACTGAGCTCGTTCTGAATTATTTGTTTGGAGAAGGATGAAAGAAAGATGGATATGGGGACACGAGTGAATCTAACTACAGTGGAATGAATTGAAAATGGGATGGGTTGGGTATTGGTACTTATATTTTAAGATTATTTTCAAATTTATCTATTTGTTGGGTGGGAGCATGACTGCGAGTTTTGATGAGGGTAAGGGTGTTATATATGTCACCATGTTTCATAGGTTTGGAAGATATTCTAGGTTTTTTTTAAATGTATGTTTGTTAGTGTTTAAAGGAGTAGAGAGAGAGAGAGAGAGAGAGAGAGAGAGAGAGAGAGAGAGAAAGAGGGAGAGAGAAAGAGAGAGAGAGAGAGAGAGAAACTGCCATAATTTTTATAATAGATAAAAACCCTTAACAATATCACAATCCAACTCTCTACCTACTTCATCAAACACTACCGGACATACATAAAAAATGCTCCTAGAATATCATACAAGTATTTAGAAACTAAATTTAAAATAAGAAAAAAAATAGTTGAGTGGGCGCATGACTGTGAGTATGAATGAGGGGAAAGGTGTTAGATATACCGCCATGTTTCATCGTTTGGAAGAGGCAATATCTCTATAACTATCACCTGAAACCCTCGTTCTGAATGGAAGATGTCTGAAGAGAATGTATGGATGTGTAAACTGAGTTTTTGATGTATGAGAGGGGTGGGTTGGGTAGTTTGTAGTTAATGTTTTAAGTTATGTGCAAAAGTATAAAAGAAAAGTATTTTTGTAAATCTTATTTTCTGAAAGTAAAGAAAAAATTAAATAAATTATTTAATTTTTAGTATGTAAGAGTATTAATTGTTAGCATTAATGTAGAATACAACATATTAATTCCACTCGCTATAATTTTCTAGACAAAAATCATTAATAAACTTCTTTTCGAAAATTTTACAAAAAAAAAGTTTTAACAGTGTCAAGTACTTTAAATTCTGACAGAATTACATACTTTGATTTCTGACAATGTCACATACTTTAATTTTTAACAGAGTAACATATTTAATCTTTAACATTGTCAAGTAATTTCAGTAATAAAAGTATCAAGTACTTTAACTTTTAAAGGTTTCACATACTTTAATTTTTATAGGTATCAAATACTTTAATTTTTAATGGTGTCGAGTAATTCATATTATTTTTAAAAAGGTCAATTAATATTAAAATTTTTGTCTTAAATTGTGTTCAACAAATTGCTTAAATGCAATAAAGGGTGATAGGTAAAAATATTAAAGGTGTTGTAAACACAGCTCGTCTGTTACAAAGTGTGAAGCCCATGTGCACCGTGGAAGGCTGGGTTCAAAGCATTGTGTATACTGGAATGGTAACTGTCATGAGCCGACCGGCGGCGTACTAGCGGTGATGGCTGCCGCGACTCTCTGGATTGCACTGTCCACGGAGGGGCGGGTGAGGGGAAGTAGAAGATATAATGAAAAGGGACGGCGCTTAGCGCAAGCTTAGGCAGCCACACGGGGAAAGGAGGATGGCCGGTTAGCGCATGCACAGTGGGGTGCTGTAGTGAAGACCGCTGTGGAGCGAGGCGTGGGGAAGGGTAAAGTCGCCGGGTTGTTGTCTGGAAGGTGGAGCCTGCCGCACAGAGCGGGTGAGAGTGAAACCTCGCTCCCTCCCTCTCCATACCACGCACGACCCAGCTTGCATCACACAGCTCCCTCACCTCGCCGCTCGCAGCTGATGCATCCAGGTCTATTCTTTCAAACACACCCCACTCCATCATAGCTCAGTGCACTGCGGGAAATAGGCTCTTTCTTGTGCTGCAATTTTCAAACACAAGACTGTAATGAATTTAAATATTAACAAATATGTGATATTCATGCAAACTGGTTTCAGAGCATAACAGTATTGCTTGTTGATGTGGGAATGTGTTCGGACAAAACACTACGCCATTCGTTAGGTTGACTGAATGCAAATTATGTATTTTGGTTACAGAATACATATCAAGTATTTATTTATTTTGTTTGTTTTGTTGTGTTGATATGCTTGTTCAATATATATATATATATATATATATATATATATATATATATATATATATATATATATATATATATATATATGTGTGTGTGTATAAAAAGGTCACACCCTAAAATAAATACGTGTTCCTCACACAAACAATGTGTAAAGTTATGACCATATATTAATAAAGTAATATATTTTATTTCAATTTTCTGTAAACTATGAGTGACTCATTTCTTTAGATATATAGTCTGTTTGATGTTAAATGAAACAAACTTTCAATTTGAAATACAATTTATTATATTCCATTTTTCAAACAAACACAATATTTATTTACGTATACAAAAATCACAATCTTCTTAACATATTTATTCATATATACAATCAATCTTCTTTTTAATTTAAGCACTACATTTTAACGTTATATAGTTGATGACATACTGAAGCCCATATCTGGTGACATGTAGTTATTGATGCATGGAGATGAACTCGTTATTCTCTCAAATCTGAGAGATGTTTTTATTCATAGTGAATACTGAATGTATCGTTGGGTCACTGCTTGTTAGATATACAGATTAGATGTAAGCCACTATCTGTCAGAGAGATTAGCTCACTCCTGATGCAAATGGAAGTGTGATTCATTCATTCTTGATGGGGTTGGAATCTTGATTCATTCATTCAGATGTCTCATTGGCGGTTTCAGGGATGTATTTATTATATTACTGAATGTAGTGGTTTGGGAAAAATTTAGATAGATATTATGTATTGTCCTCAGGGTAAAGTAGATACTTCATCCACCTCAACATAGGGCTTGTTGTCGAACCCCGATAACACTACTTTGCTAACACATTTGCTGTAGAAGTCATAATCATGCAATTAGGTTCCCGAAAACCCTAATGCAATTTTCGAGCCATTCCCAATAATCCCTGTATTGGAGCTTCTGCAAGATGTTAGACTTTACGCCCTTCGCATTATGCATACACTGCTCATTTTCAACAATGTATGTATACAGTTTGGAACGAAAATCTATAAAATGTATGACTAATCTGCTAACACATTCCTCTTACATAATCCCTGTATGACCTCTGTTCTCACATGGGCATTTTTGTGGATTATCGTGCGCATAGTTGGAAGTATCTAACCGCAACTTAAAATAAATCTGGGGCAATTACTTTATACATATCACAAACAACATCAGATTATCGGTATTGCAATATAGAAGTTGCAAGGCTGACAGAGAAAATTCGGTATTAATATAATTATAATGAAAATTCATACACAATTAATTTGGAAAGGACAGAGATCTTTGACATTTTGATCAAGACAAGAATTTCATAGATAATTTTACCGAGTTTGGAATACAAACATTCCTTTCCCTAATAAACTTAGGTTATCTTAGTATACATGAAACCAGTGGTAAATTGTCTATATTGGGAGATGTGAATATACAAATACGATATTAATTGCAAAGACCAACCAGAACCATGCACACTAAACTCGTCAGGCCTATTGTGTAGGTAAGGCGTAGTTGTTTTATCGAAAATTTCACCCACATTAGATGTATGTAGGACTGGAATTGATATACTCTGAAAATAAAAAGTTTCCTTAGTGTTGTCCTCCAACACAAAGGTCTTTAGATATTTACATGCTACAGTTATGCAAATTGAAATAGGCTGGTGTGATGTTATTTTTAAGAAAGGGCCCCTGCACCTCGTAAAAAATCTTTCGTAATCTGCATCAGAATTTACTTTATCATTACATATCCGCGCTTCACTTATTCTACCACCGAATAAGTTAGATAGTATCTCGTATCTGCGGCTGGATGATAATATCTTTACTGAAGAGCTGGAAGGCAAATTACTTTCTAACCCTGAATAAACGTATCGACGTTTAGGAGGAAATGAATTAGGTAGAACGGTTGGAGTTAATTGTGGTATAGGTTGTGGTACAGTGTGTGGAGCAAGGTGTGGAGCTGGTGGAGTAGGATGTGGAGGTTGAGGTGAATGTAGAGGTGAATGTGGTGGTGTTGGTGTATGTGGAAGTGAATGTGGAGGTGGAGGGAGGTGGATGTGGCGGTGGATTGGGGGGTGGTGGGTGGAAAACCAGTGTTGCAAACTTTACAATGTCTCTTTAAAACATTACTCAGAGAAAACTGCTTCTGGCAGAAATCATACTGAAAGTGGTTATTTAAATTTTTCATTCCACGAGTCGTTCTTTCGTGTCGTCGTAAATTCCACCAATCTGTAAATGCTTTACTGCAAAAGCAATACAGATGATGCATCGTTGCTTCTGTACTGTTTCAACTCTAAAATGAAACTGAAAGCTGCACACCTTTTATAGACAGTTATAGGTAAATTACAGGAAATGAAAATTCGTTTTTAAATACGATTCTTTCTGAATGGTTATAATAATAGAGTTTTATATATTAAATCACTTGCAAATTACTAATGTGCACACACATTTAGATTTGATTGTTAAATGCACGTAACATTTTCGTTGTTGTAATTAGTTTATATTTGAATATTACAATTCATACCTTCATAAAGTCAATAAAACACAAAAGTAGTTTCAAACCATTTATTTCGCTACATTTGTATTGCAGACTACATTTTCACAACATTTGATGTTTGCAAAAACAAAATTTTAAATCATATCTTCTCCTTATTAATATTTATAGTATTTCCATCTGTTTGATTGACTTGTAGTATTATATAGTCTGGTAAATCAGGAAAAGTGTTAATACATTTCTTCGATGGTAGACTTGTATCCGGAATACATATAGAACACAGGACATATTGTCAGATCTGGACAAGATGTTAAATCATTATAATTTTTCACCTTCTAATGAACATTGGATATTTTTTAATTTCACACGTGAGTTTCATGAGACGTAAATATCAATTGAAAAAAAAAATCATATTTAGAAAGACACCAAAACTGTTACTTTACAAATCATTTTCTAAAAGGTTTACTCCAGCGTGCAAATAATTTGCTAATATTCGATTTACACTTTGATTTATGCATGTGCGAGCATGTGACTTCGTTCTCTTGATCCATCTTTACAAAGTATTGGTTTGCACAAACCAAGTACATTAATATACCAAATTCCACTCGTTATCTCACAATATGCTCTCATCCCAGATAATGACATATTATTGGAGACTTGGGGGAGACTCTTCATCTACTTCACCCCAATCAGTCATCAATGACCATTTTAGCACTAATCGAGTGTTTCCCTCTGCAGAGAAGGTCGATTTATAACCATATGTTTGACACAATTTTTTGAATGAGGGACAATTGTATTCTCTTGGAATATCCATTACTTTCCCATTCCACACACTTTGCAAAAAGCATTTTTGGTTGACTCCACAAATGTATATCTCACAATTATTTAAATATTTCTTGGAAATATCTTCTATATTCTCATAATCCATACAATCATGCTCCCAGGTTAAACTGTGATGGTGTTTGGTAACCCATCTATTTGTTTTATTGTATCTAGGACTTAGATATTTCCAGTGGAATGGTGGTTTGAAGCTGAATATGGTTGTGTGTTCATCCATATCATTAATAGCCAATTCTTTAATGACACATTTTTCTGGGGATTGAAATCCTTGCACATTGCAAAACATGTTGTTAATACCGTGGCTTGTTGTCTACTGACTCAAGTCATTACCTTCACCAGTTTATCTCTTACATTATAGTTCACCAATCTATCATGAATTATCAACACATAAGCTTGCATATTTGCTGGAATGGGTGTATTTGCAATAATATAAATTCATGAATCAAGGGAATTATTGCTAATGGTATCATTTTGCTTGCTTAAATCAAATACAATTAACATTCCTGTGGTTTTAAATGATTCGGGTTCTAGGATCGGTGAGTTAATTTTATTATGATACATTTCCTGGAACTTTGAGTACATATCGTAGCAAATGAGGAATTCCCAATTTCCAAAGTTCGTATTTAAATCGGTTTAAGGATAAGCTTGACTGTTTAGATAAAGATTAATATTTTTCATATCACAATTATCGAATAGTGAGCTATCAGCTTTTTAATTGTTTTGTCGATTTGTTTGAAAACAAATAACAACAAATTGCGGTTTCTCAGTTGAAAAACTTGATTTCACGTTACATACTACTTTTTGAGATGTTGATAGGGTTGGAAAAGTCTTCAAAGCCCATGATCTGAAAGCAATATCTTAATTATTCCCTTTTTCGATATATTTTAAAAACTTCACATGTTCACGAGTGTTAATTTCAATATGTGGCATTAGCCTTTCAACAGTGTTTAATTCTAATGTTACACCCTCCTCGTTATTAGCCATGTTGTATATAGCATTCAAATGTGCATTGACAAATAAAATAACTAATTCTTATTTAGTATTTATGATTACATTTTTATAGTCTTCGGCAAATCCAAGTACCATACTTAACGGTATAACCACTTTGTATTTTTCGCCTGGGTTTATTTATAGTGTAAAATTGTTAGCATTGCTCAGCCCAGCCATAAGTCCTGTATAAAGATTGTTTAGAGTTTACGAGAGATAGTTTCTTATCGTGGAAGTAATTCCAACATCATGTGTTTGGTCTATTTCAGCACCATTGAGCAGATATGCAATTCTATTGATTAAATTAAGTATTCCATTTTCACTATTCCTGTAGTTACTGGATTAGTTGTATTGTCTCTCTTTTTAATTGTTCCACTAAACCAAAAACACGATTTCGATTGTAATGTGTAAATATCGTGATTTTGTATAGCAATCCTTATTTACAATGGAAATGTATATGGACTTTCTGAACGGAAAGGTTCATATACATATATTTCCGTATTGGTGATTGCATTTTCATAACTTATTGCTTCTTCAACATTAAGTATGTCTTCCATTTCTATTAACCATATATCCTAACTCCTTAAAAAATTATTTGTTGCCCTTTATTAAGTTCATGGCTAACTTGTTTGATAAGAGTGTTTTATGCTTCCGTTTACGTCTTTTAACAGTTACTTTCTTCGAAATACGTTCTTTAAAATACATAGTTTTTAAATTAACAGCCTACTTTATTTCTGTATTGTCTACTTTAAACAATACCCATTTTGATTGTATTATACACGGAATGCATGGGATTACATAGACTTCTTAAATGTAATCGAATGGCAATTAGTTCTTTAGTAAAATTAAATTGTTTACCATCTTGATCTACAATTGTAACAACTATTTCATCCACTCGATTAACTATTACTTGAAAATATGTCAATGTATTCGGTTTTTAAATTATTTTGTAACCTGGAGCCACTGCACACGTGACATCATGTACTGTATTTTTCGGTTTTTCCATTCAAAAATGATCTATCTACAATATTAACATTTATATGACATACATTAACTGACAATATATTAACCTGTTTTGACGATTCGTCCAATTGATTAGCTGGATATACTCTCCTTTCATAACCTAACATATTTGCAATTGAATTTTCTTCCATGAAATAGATATCGACATCACTATACATACACCAGTTTACGTATTTTTATTTCCACGTAATCGGAAATGTACTGACATGCTTGCAGCTCTGCATCAGGGATAGGATGGAGTTGCTGGGATAGAATTTGGCTCATCATAACTTATTACCAGGGCTGGGCGCAAGCACTATGCAATGGAAGAGCATGTTGTTCTTGATGCAGTTATCCCAGGGCTGTATCGCCGACGGTCCGTGGCTATCCCTGATGCCCTTCATCTTTCTGGATGCTGGAGTGCACTATAATCCTGAATTGCCTAGTCTAGTACAGGTTATCGGCCACCCATGTATGCCACTAACCCATTGGAAGCTGTCATGGGGCCTCTTCCATGCCCATACGTGTAATACGAGGTCACATACTGGTTAAATGTTATGGTATCCCATGAGGGCAACAACAATAAAGCAGAAAATTATGTCATTGTACACACTTTTATTCTACTGCTTACCCCTGAAGGACACTAAAGTTTACACATCGCCACTATAGATGGGCGAGCTCTTAAACAGTAAACTTGGTGCAAGGCCTACATGATTTACTATGCAAAATACACCTGGCAATGTACAAGACAGACCAGGTTGTGGGGCAGAACTCATTCCGGGATGTTAAACATACGTTATGAGACCATAATAAATATAAACAGCTATTGATACACTAAATCATTTGTAGAAATCTGTGAAGTGCCCGGAACGGTGTGACACTACTGTTCCTTGCATTGGCCGCCCACTCCCCACACGACGTTACATGGTATAAGAAAACCTAAATTAATAAAAATATGATAATATGGAAATAACTGAAATGTGTGATGGCCCTAGTGATTACATATATATTCTATAACCACACCTCTTTCTCTTCTTGCAGTGTGGATTCTGGCTTATCTAGGTGTAGGCCTACATATATTTATATGCCTACATGTGTTTTGAAGGGTTCCCAAATGCTTGTACTACACTACAACACATGAAATAATCTTCTTAAAGGAGATAATCAAAAAGTGAGATTAGCTAGCCACGTGTTTCTTATGTTACATGGTCTCCATGTACCAGCCTTCCTGGTCTACAATTATTACTGGAATTACTATATGTGATAATGACGTTACTGGTTCACACAATAAAACACAAATAAGCAATTAAATACATAGGTCCACAGGCAATTAATCCTACATACCAAAATACATAAAAAAAACCCTATATGGAATATTACTGTTTATATTCGGCAATTTAAAATTAGACATTTTTGACACCTGTGTTGGCATCTGAATTTGGCACTGTAAACACTGTGACACATTTAAATAATTACATAAACACACTATGAAGACAATATATAAAACCCTGACCAAAAACACTTAAATTACACATACCTTTATTTGTATCCCAATTGACATGAGCTGTTTGGTACACGACCCACGTCTGTGTATGTGTGGGTGTGCACTCATCATAACACAATACACCCTTTATTAAACAAATCAAATTACACAACATAAAAAATAGCACATAAACAAGGGTAGACATACATAAACACTGGCGCTGACAAAATAAACACATGTGGAACTCTTCTTGCAATGCATCACTCTACGCTGTACATGGCACTTGTATGTGTAGCTCCTTATGTACACGTCACATGATTAATGGCTGCTGCCTTATGATGTACACAACACTGGTTTGAATAATCAAAAATTGAATAAGTAAAATAAAAAGGCCATAAGAAAACGAAATACCCTACACAATATTAGCACTGAAAACAAGCACTGGTGCATACAAACGTACACATGGAGACAGATGCTGCTAATGCACTGCTCCTTTCTCGTGGAGGAGTGGTGGCTGGATGCTTAACACCAGACGATGTAGTGAACGGACTAGGAGATGCTGCATAGTATACATCAAATGCCCTCCCCCCTCCGGAGGCCATTCACTAGCCATGCTGGAAGCTGCTGCTCCTGTCAACAACACGTGGCTGGCGGCTGGAGCGGGCCACATGGTCGCAGGTTGTAGCGATTCTGTTGTTGTTGTTGTGGTTCCTGGAGTCTGCGGGGCTATTGTTCCCATGCTGGTGGCAGCGCTGTGACGGCTGCGGTGGGTGAGTCAGAATGCTCACAAGTTGTGCACATGGCAAGCCAGGACTGGCGAACTCACTTCAAATGGAGGGGAGGGGAGGACAGTTATCCTGACCGCGACTCGTTGATGCTGCTCATATTGTCCGTTGGGTGTGGGTGGCGTCGGTTGGTGAAACAGGCGTCCCCTACACATTTGTGTGGAATGTCCGAAGCCGGTGCCATTGTTCCCACTAATGCCTCCTCCACTGATGACGAGGGGCCAGATGCGGAGTGTGTTATTCACACAGGCGTCTGGATACACAACAATTGACTGGTGCCGGCATTCTTGCTATCATGCCCTAGTTCCCATGTAGGCACTGAGGCATCGGGTGATGTAATGACTGATGCGGTTCGCTCGATGTGATCAACTGGATTCGTGGATGCACTGGTATAGTCTGGATTATAGGGTGTATTTCCCCTGTCTCCCTCCCTGTCACTTTGAAGAGGGTTTTGGGGGGGGGGGGGCGATGCCGACGCTAGCCAATCGAAGCACGTTTGAAGGAAAACTGCAGATCTTATGCCACTCAGTTTCACTCGATAAGACGTGATTCCGATGACTTGCGTGATCGTATGTTGTCCTGTCCACTTTTCCGCAAAGCCCGCGCAGTAGTTTTTAGTGGCAGCAAACTGCAAGTGCGTGTGCACATAGACCTGTTGCCCTGGCTGTAACTGGGGTGTCGGGTAGGTGGAGGCCCGCCTTCTCCACCTTCGTTCATGCCTCCCCTCTCTTCCTTCTTCTCCACTGGAAATGGTTGTGCAATCTCTTGCCCCACTGCGGAAGTCTCCGGGGAGGTGAAGATCACGGCCCTCGAGCAGCTGGGAAGGCATCATACCCGTAGCCAAGTTGGGTTCGTAGCGTGAATAACACTGCAGGCAGGTGTTCAGCCCAGGATGCATGGCTATCACACACATGCAGATGTAGTTGTGTTTTCAGGTCTTGGTAATGCCATTCTGTTGGGTTTGCATGTGGATGGTAAATCGCAGTTGTGTGATGTTACACGCCCCCTATCGTGCACGTTTCTCTCCATACTTTCTCCGTGAATTGTGCTCCATTGTCATTGAAAAGTGTCCTGGGATAACGCCAGCAGGCGAAGAATTCATTTTCCATAATTTTTCGCACTGGGTGGGCTAGCACACTCAATACCGGGTTGGCCTCTACCCAACGCGAGAACAGGCCTGTTACTACAACATTAAACCGTTTACCCATAGGTATATGCTGATAGGGTCCCATTAAATCTAATACCACGGTTTCAACTGGTTCACTGGGTATTCTGGTTTGTAGTTATTGCGTTCCATATGTTCTCCTACTCTTGTAATGGTTACACAAACAAACTTCTGTATGTGTGTTGATAAACCTGGCCAAAAAAAAATGTTTCAACACATTATGCCTTGTCTAGATGGCGCCCAGGAGTCCCGCTAAATTATTGGAATGGGTGTACTGCAAAACGAAGTCCCGTGCGGCTTCCGGCACGTACGTCCTCCACATTTCACTGGTGTTGTTTACATGCGACTGTAGACACCCATTAAACACACACCACTGCTCTGAATGGCATTGCTAGCAGGCTTTTCCATTTTTGTGAAACTTGGCATGTCTCTTGGGTACGTTTTACCTGTCGTCTCAAATCATATAATATGGGCGGCGCAGGTAACACACTAATATTGGCGCACTGTACTGGTGTTGCGAGGTGCATGTTCACCTGGTTGGGGGGGGGGGGGGGTAATATTTCTTCTCAGTTCTCCTCGTCCATGGCAATCGACTTGCCCGGCGAGCATGATAAGTGCTCGGCCAGCTGATTCTTTTCGCCTACCATGTGTTGCACCGCGAAGCCGTATGCCTGTAATAGAAGCACCTAGTACGTCAATTTTCTGCTGCTTTCTCGCATGCAGTGTAACCATAGTTGGTAGTGGTTGTCAGTCCATAGTGTGAAGCACTGTTATTCCAAGAGCTGTCGGTATTTCTTGAAACTCCACACTATGGCCAAACATTCACGTTCGTTGACGCCATACTGCTGCTCTAGTGGGTTAAACTTCGTGCTGCCGAAGTCGATAATGTTACATTCCCCATTATCTCCAAGCTGGAAGATGACAACTCCTAGTACTTTTTCGGAAGCATCAGTTTGTACAAACAGATGTTTTGCGGGATTGTAGCATGCCAGTGCCAGACACTTGTGGAAACTATTTTTTAATTTGTTCAAAACTGGATTTCTGTGCCACTTGCCATTTGAATCTGACATTTGGAGAGATTAGCTTAGTCAGCAGGCAGTGAATTATGGCAAAGTCCTTGAGGTACTCCCGCAGCCAATTGATTAATCCAAAGAACCTTTGTACCTTCTTCTGCATAGTGGGGACGGGGTAGTCTTCTATCATGTTGAGCTGTACGGGTGTTGGCTGTCTCTTGTTCTTGTTGATGAGGTGTCCCAGGAACTGGATGTTTTGTTTTTCAATATGGCATTTGCGGTTTGCAGAGGTCAGACCGTTTATCGCAAGGCGCTCAAATATAAGTGAAAGGTGCTGGACGTGTTCTGGCCATGATGCCGATTACACAATGACATCTTATAAGTACACTAATGCACAGTGTCCTAAGAGCCGATCTAGCATTCGCTCCATCATAGCCTGAAAGGTGGAGGGCGCACAATTCATTACAAAAGGCATGGTGCAGAAATGAAAGCGGCTGCCATCCAGTGTGGTGAATGCAGTCTTGTGGCGATCAGCTGGTTTCACTTGGATCTGCCAGTAGTCACTGCAAAGATCAATGGTGGTGAGTACCTTTGCACATCCGAGGTTGTTTATAGCATCCTCGAAACGAATCTAAGTTGCAGTGCACTGCAGTTGCCAGGTTTAGGTGGCGGAAATTTACACAAAATTGCCACGGCCGTCTTTCTTTTTCCCTAGCATGATTGCGAAGTTGTATGCAACTTCAGACAGCTCAATGATGCCTTCCTGTAGATTTCCGCGATCTGGTTCCAGGCGTCCGTTTCCCTGCGGCTGGGGTTGATGATGTTGTGGGGTCTGTGAGTCTTCCACTCTGCCGAAGTCGGACAATGATTATTCCAGTGGGGCCCTCCACACCATTTGCAGGTTATGAGGGGGGAGGGGGGTACCTGGGTCCCCCAGGGGTGAGTGGAATGCCACGATGTTCACCTGTCTGGCCATGTGCACTGGATCTCATTTTTACACTTTTATTTTCCCCCATCGCTGGTTCGGCACTCCTGGATGCTGTTTCCTTGTTGCTGCCTTTGGTTTTCAGGACGTCACGATCGCGGTGCGGCTGTGCTAGATCATGTTCTTGGATCGGTTGGGAGGTAATGCTGGCATCGTGCAATAATGCAGTCTTGATAAATTCCTGTTCTGTCGCGTGGATGACTGGGGCGAGCACAACCCAGTATTCAAACCTTGTGAAGCTGGCCACAACCTACAGGATGTCCCACAGGGTAAGTTCCGGGTGGTATGCCCTGATCAGGCTAATCTTGTGAGTTATAAAGTCGTACAATTACTCCTCGCCCTGCTCCTTCATAATCACTTGACTTCGCGCTCCCAACGACGTGAAGGTGTTGGCGAAGAGACACTTGAATGCACTGCTGAACTCCTGCCACGATATACCGTAGTGCGAAATCCCATGCCACCATTTCTGAGCATCGCCGAAGAGCTTCTCCCCAATACAGTGTGGCCAATCCTCCTCGTCTACGCCGTACTGGTTTATTCTCTTCTTGCAGTCCCACAAAAACACATTTGGGTCTTCATACGCTGTTCTGGCATACATGGGTAACAATTGGAAGCATGTCGGAGCGTTTGTTTGCTGGCAACTGTTTAAGCATGTCCCATTGGCCCAAGGTCGTGTAGTGGCAGTGGGTGTAAACATTGTGGTCGCTGGCGCCTCCTGGAATAGCGGGGTGTGCAGTTGTGGTTGTTCCAGTAGTATCAGCTGGGATGCAGGGTGTTGGTATCCCATGACTTCTTGGTTGAAAACCCCGCTGTTCACTTCTCTCGTCGCTGCCGGCAGTTGGATGTGCATGATGGGTGACAGAATTGATGGTGCGACACTGTTCCCATTTGTTGACACAGAATTCCTGTCCGGCCAGAGTGGAAATCTGATGGTGGTTGGTTAGAAAATGCATTTGATACATTGAATGTACTGGCCATCCTTGATTATGATGATTGTAGCCCGCTCTGATGTGGTGATACACTAATCATGATAGATGCGCTTGCACTAAGGGCATGCAATGGTGGCCATACTCCTGCCCTCACACCAGTTGGTCTGCGCACATTTTCTCAGTTCCTTTCGGAAGTGGGATAAAAATGGCTCTGTGCCCTTGACAGTTGCTTGGCACTTGCGTAATGGGAAGGGGGGGGGTATGATAAAGAGGGGGCAGAAGAATTTATAAAACCTCAAACTCCATGTGTTTTTAGACAGGTGCTTCCTATCATCCTCCAATTATGAAGGTGTGAAAGGCAAGTGGTTGCTTCCCCTCGGTGATGCAGTGTCTCAAAATGGCGGCGCTGACTGATGTCACATTTGCTGGTATGCTGACTGTTCAAAACTGTGGTTTTCCTCCTGGACAAAGATGCTTATTTTGCACCAAATTTCCAGTTGGTTTTCATGTAGATTTTCCTATTGTGATGACTGGTTCTGGCACTGGAAATGTTGCGTGAGGTTAGGAATATTTGCCAAAGCAATCATACTTGGACAAAATGCCCAGAGGAGCCTATACAAATGTATCTGAATCCCCGAGATGGTGGTACCGGTACTTAGACGTGTCAGCAATATGACAACAAAATTTAGTAAGGAACATTATAGGTTCAGTGAGGTTATGGATATTTGGTGGTAATGAGTAGCCACATGGAAGTGTAAGTCAATTGGCATGCTTACGGTTCTACGTCAGGGATAAGATAGAATTGTTGCGATGGAATCTGACTCATCGTAATTTATTACCAGGGGTGGGCGCCAGCACTATGCAATGGTAGAGCACATTGTTCTTGATGCAGTTATCTCAGGGCCATGTCGCCGATGGCCGTGGCCATCCCTGATGCCCTGTGTATTTCTGGATGCAGAAGTCCATTATAATACTGAAATATCTGGTCTAGTACGGGTCGTCGGCCACCCGTATACACCACTAACACATTGGAAGCTGTTCTGGGCCTCTTCCACACCCATACATGTAACACGAGGTCACATGCTTGTTAAAAGGTTACGGTATCCCATTAGGCTTAAATAAAAAAGCAGAGAATTACGGCGTTGTACACACTTTTATTCTACCACTTTCCACGAAAGACACAAAAGTTTACATATTGCCACTATAGCTCGGCGAGCTCTTAAACAGTAAACTTGGTACAAGGCCCACATGATTTACTACGCAAAATATGCCCGGCCATGTACAAAACGGACCAGCTTGTGGGGCGGAACTCTCTCTGGGCTGTTAAATGTATGTTACGATTCCACAATAAATATAAAAAAAACTATTGATACACTAAATGATTGGCAGAAAATGGTGAAGTGCCCAGAGCGGCGCGACACGCATCCGGCCCCACGAGAGACGAAGATGCTACTTCTGTTCCTTGCATGGACTGGCCACTGGTCAATGACCAGGTCTTGTGACCCTTGGGTCAAGAAAAATAATAATGTACAAACGTAAACATACACTTAGCAGTAAGGCAACTTTAACCAAACTGACACAGGAACTTGCAGTGTGGATTCTGTCTTATCTACGTGTAGGCTCACAGATATTTATATGTCCACATGTTTTGAAGGGTTCCCAAATGTTTTTAATACATTACATCACACGAAATAACCTTGTAAAATGGGAATAATCAAAAAGTGAGGTTATCATGCCACATGTTTCTTATATTACATGGCATGGCCTCCGAGTACCTGCCATCGTCGTCTACAATTATTACTGGAATTATTATTTGTGATATAGACGTTACTGAATTGCACGATAAAACATAAATAAACAATTAATTACATAGGCCTGCAGGCAATCAATCCTACATACCAAATTCCAGAAAAAAACCCTATATGGAATATTATTTACATATAGCAATTTAAAATTAGGGTTGTCTGACCCTTGGATTGGCATCTGAATTTGGCAATGTAAACACTGTGACGCTTTTAAATAGTTACACGAACACACTATGAAAACAATACAAAAAATTTGATCAAAAACACTTAAATTACATGTATCTTTAGTTGCATACAAATTGACATGAACTGTTGGGTACAAGACCCACGTCTGTTTACGCGTGAGTGTGCACACATAATTACACAATACACTCTTTATTAAATAAATTAAATAACACAACACTTAAAAATAGCACATAAACAACGGCATACATACGTAAACACTGGCACTGACAAAATAAACACTTGTGGAACTCTTCTCGCAATGCATCACTGTATACGGCACTCGTGCATGTTGCTCCTTTCATAAACGCCATGTGATGTATGGCTGCTGCCTTATGACGCACACAACATTGGTTTGAATAATCAAAAAATAGAATAAGTAAGTTAAAAAGGTCACGAGTAAACGAAATACCCTACACAATATTAGCACTGAAAATAAGCATTGGTGCATACAAACACACCCACTGAGACAGAGGCTGCTATTGCACTGCTGCTCTCTCGTGGCGGAGTGGTGGCTGGATGCTGGACAGCAGACGACGTGCTGATCGGACTAGGAGATGCTGTGTGGTACACATCAGTACATTTTCAGGTAATGTCGCTTTAAGAAACATTTCTAAGTCATTGAACTCACAAAATTCTGCCGGTATCACAATCTTATACATTTTTTTCACCATTGTTGAATGTAAATGATTGATTGGCTATATCGATGTTTGGTATGCTATTTTAAGTAACGAAACCAATTAGACTTATTTGCCACTGCCCCTCTAACTCCAAAGCTGGGAAATAAACTGATCGCAACTGCGACGAATTTCCAGTTAATATCAACATAACTGACATATTACAAACGGTTTTACTACTACATTGACTTATATATCCTATTTATAGTCAAAAAAACGTAAACATAAATGACCACAATTGATCGTATTTGGTAATTTTTCCATTTTGTAATTGTATCTTAATTACGTGTTTTTTAAATAATTGCGTATGTGAACTGGAGGACGTAAATCGCAAAAACTGTCGTAATACAATGATCGATATATGTTTTTAATTAATGCAACACAATGTGTTCCTTCGTTTTGTTTCGAATCTAAATTAACAAACACACACTCACGAAGGTTTGGTTTCTTTGGTAATTCGTCTCTCATATACACACCTCGGAAATAGGGAATATCCAGTTTCTTTAAAAATAAATGAATGTCCTTGTCAATGCACATTTTGGAATACTATTTAAGACGTTCTGCATTTTTCCCCACATTTGTTTTTTTTTCTTCATTGGCCAACTATAAATGGTTTAAGATACATTCCTTTACCACTTGATTTAACTGCTTTACTGATTGCTGAAATGCCTCCAAGGAGCAATCCTAAAGCTGTTAATGCTGGAAAAATGAAGGGCAATATCCCTCCTTTTTTGGTTTTTGGTTTCATCTTGCATTATAAACCCAGGCCTCTTTTAACCTTTGCTTGGATCGCTTTGTCAATAACCCAAGCTCCGAGCTTCTCACCTGTTGAGGTATTTGGATTCTTCCTTATATTTGCTGCTTTATCGGCTAGAATCGTTTCTGCTATATGTCTTTGTTTCAACTTGTTTGTGCGACCATAAACTACATCATGTACTTTATAAGCGTTATCCAAAGAGTTTAATCCTTAATCGTTCCATGCCAGAGGTTTTGCAAGTTTAGTACCAGGTCCACAATAATTGTATTTCGATAAATGTAATTCATATGGTAAAATCATCAATCAATGTGTTTAATACTCCTCGTCCTTTTTGGTGTGTTTAGTACGAGTCATTGTTTTCAACTGAATATGAATCTATATATAGACCCACATTTATAGTTTTTTATGTTAGTACTTATATTGTGTAGAAATGAAGGTTGTAAAACAAAATGTACTTCTTCCGGTAATTGTAAATATAAAAGATAACATAATTGAACAGAAACATGGAATTCTTTTACCTCCAAACATACGTTGCATAATAAGCGGTCCTTCGTCATGTGGAAAAACGTATTTGATTATGTCGATGTTGGAACATCCGAATGGAAGTTTGAAAACATGTATGTGTTTTCTATAACAATACAAGAGAAATATCAACGATTAGCGACCATTATGTCGTTAGTTGAAGGAATTCAATATTTTCCTTTTACTAATAAAGACGAAATTGTACCTCCAAATGAAGCATTACCATATTATGTATTTATATTTGACGATGTTTGATGTGAACCGCTGGGTGAAGTACAGCAGTACTTTAGTTTTGGTAGTCATTCAAATGTTGGTTGTTTTTGTTTTTCGCCAAGTTGTGCACATGTTCCAAAACATAATTTGAGTGATAATGTAGATATGCTAATTGTGTTTAAAATGCAATATAAATCTACAACATATTTACAATGATCATGTGTTGGGCGATATGACATTTACAAAGTTTAAATATATGTATTTTTACTGTTGGTAAAACAAGTACGGTTTCTGGTCACTTTACCATCGCTTTCCCTATATAAAGGAAGATATAGGTCTGGATTTGACAGTTTTTTACTTCCCAACAAAGGATAATGAGTATTTTAAAGTTCAGACATAGCGGTATAAAACACAATCATTACAATACCTGTTTAACGAAAAATCGCAATGGGAATTGAGATTTAAATGGACAAATATTACAGAATGTAGGCATGGCTCTGAAAGATACCAATGCGGTAAATAAACATTACATGGATGACTTAAACACTATTATGCTGAATGTATTTAAATATCAATCAATCGATATCCAAAATAAATTAGCGAACCTAATTGAAAATATTACAAAAGTGTGTACGAATATCAGTTACATTTCGGAAATATTGGCAAAAGTGATGAACACAATTCAAAAAATAGAAACCACAACAAACGAATATTTAGAATAATTAAAAAGTGTAATTAATGAAATGGCGACCACTACGATTACAAAACAACTTGAAACACAAATGAAAGAGATGACACATTGTATTACTGTTGAATTGATCAATAAAACATCTGGTTTCGCCACGCAAACAAATCGCAAAAGGAAATTGATAATTTGAAAAGTCGAATAAATTATTTTATTAACAATTTGTGGGTTAAAACTGTGATTATATTAGGTGCACTTTTGAGTAAATTCGATTAGATTGAAAAGGTGCAGATTAGTCGACACAGTGCACCAGCTAGATAACCCCAGCATTATCTTATATAAATACTGGAACATTAATGTAAACAAAGAAAATGTTTGACTCCGTTTCGGAATTATATAAAGTCATATATGCTGTAAAGGAGAAATATCTATTAGCTAAACATGCACGAAGGGAACGAGATGTTTTAAACAAAGAAATATTTAAACCTGTTATGAGTAGAATGGATACATTACATTCCGTGTTAAGTACGTCTAATGAAACACCACTGGAAATTAAGTCGGAAGAACCTATAAGAAGAAAAGCAAAACCCATCCCATTTGACACCGTTATTTAGCTATAAAACAATCTTCGCCTATGCACGATACAGTATTTGGTGTATATCGACATGGAAACATATGGCTTCTGGGAGATTCGGTAATTAAGTTTTTGCTTGAGAATATAATTCAAGTAGGTGATTACGTAACTGGTGTTAGCGAAGGATTGTTTGAATTATAATTTTAAAAAGTTCCGACTGGATATTCCGGCATTGACTTGGAGAAATATTAGGACCTCGTTTGTTGTATGACTGCAAATAATTGTTCAGATGATGAAAATCATCCTATACTACATTTATTAAGCGATATTGCTGGAAGTGGAATATATAAAGATGATGTTGGCAATCTGTTTTCTCCTGTACATTAGAGCAATTCTAATGAATTGGTCGGCAGACTAAAACTTCTCATCGCTTCGAGAGAGTCTGGGAATAATTGACATACAAACAAAATTGTTTCTATCATTGAAGAGTTGACTGATAAAGGTTATATTACTAATGAGGTTCAGTAAGATTTCTCAAGAACTGCAAGGTCCTGCAAGGATAAGATTTCCTGGAATAAGAGTTATTACACATGGTTCAAATTATCTTTTTCAAGCCGATTTATGTGAAATGACATTGCATTTGAAATACAATAATGGATGCAAGTATATTTTAACCATAATAGACATTTGTTCAACATATGGTGGGGGTATACCGGTCAAGTACAGAACAGGGAAACCGGTTAGCGATGCAATGAAGATTGTTTTGCAAGAAAGGATACCAAATTTGCTCCAAACCGACAAAGGATCCGAGCTTTTTCTGGACTGTTCCAGAAACTAATGGCTGATTATGGTATCAACCATTATGTAATGTATTCGGACCTTAAAGCCAGTGCGGAGGAACAATTCATCAAATTGATTAAACAGCTAATATACAAGCATTTAACGTCGAAGGGGACTTACAATTGGGTGGACGTTTTGACTGAAATACTTAAATTTTATAATTAGAGATATCATCGAACTATCACGATGTCACCCAGAAAGGTTACGGACAATAAATTTATGAAGACCACATATAATAATGTTAAAGTATTCGACAAGAGAAAACAAAAGTTTAAAGTTGTTATGTATGCACGAGTGTCTCACCTTATATCTGTTTTTGAGAAAAATATAAAATATATGCTGTGAATTGGTCTTACGGAAAATTTAAAATTATTTCAGTTAGACAGCTGTTTCCCAGTGTTTATTACCTACCTACGCTGGAGAACCTATAAGAGGAGGTTCTTATGAACAAGAATTGCAAATACTTTCTTTTCCAAATGTATATTTATTTGAGAATATCATCAAAAGGGAAAGGAATAGGTCCTTGTTTCGATGGAGAGGCTTTTCAAAAGCACACGATCTGTGGGTGAAGAATCAAGATCTTAAAAGATTGTAATACAATGTTTTGTAAAATTATGACACTAAATAAAAAAATCTAAACATATTTGATGTGTTATTAATTTAATAAACCTACTGATATTGATGGGGATTTGTTGTGCAATTAGTTTGTAATTATTTTATTACAATAACTGTGCAGTTGCTCCTCTTGTTTAATTAGGTTACCTTGTTTGGGTGGTAATCTATTACATTTAATTGTGATGTAATTCATTGCGATTAATTTGTAATTCAATGTTAAATGCGATAGATAATGCTTAATTTGTAAATCGCATTTAGGTGTTAATTGAGGCTGTAATCCATTATATTTTAATGTATTTGCATATTTAATGTGTATTTGGCTTGTTTTTAAATTATTTACTTTGAACATGTGGTGAGAGCAAAGCAATTTTTTTGGATAGTTGCGGAAGGCTTACACATAATTTGCATGCATGTGGTTTAATTATATTGCGAGTGAGTTTTAATAGAATTGTTATTATTTCGTTAGCAAATCGGTGTTACAATTAATTTCTTAGTAGTCGGTTAATATTTTCCATTTGTAAGGAGCGAAAATATTTGCGTTTCGATAATCAATATTTGGTCTTGAGAGCCGATGTGGGTGAAGTGCGTTATCGTGTTTATATTTGTTTTTAGACACCTGGAGTGCTGGTGAGTTTTTGATTTTGATTGTAAATCATGTGTTTTTATGTTAGTTGGGTTTTTGGGTGTGTCGTTTGTTTGATTATTTTAATGTCTCCAGTTAGTTAGCATTTGCTTCTGTCGTATATTAATAGGGAATTAGTTTTGTGCTCCATTCGCTACATCTTGTAGTTCTGCCCCTGTTAATTGGTTTAAGAATTTGTGGTAATTACATGATTCAAGCAATTTTTAATAATTGTACTTATTTCATTTGCTTCGCCGAAATAATTCGCTCTTTTTGTGCTATCCGAGAAGCACTGTATGTTTTCTAAATTAAATTAGTAGACTGTTGTGTATTAGAAAGAAAATCGTATCTTTTCGTTATAAACATTTTAATTAAAATTATTTGCTTCGCCGAAAACATTAACGCCGTATCTAATTTGTGTTCAGTATGCATTCAGAGAGCGAGGTGGATGGAGCTGCTCTTGTGCATTCTATCAGTCATAAGTGCTCATTCCTCCACAAATATTTGAACTGAACGGATGTGTACCCTGCTCCCATTAGTCATAGTCATTCCATCCTCAGTACACCCTCAGACATGGTAGGGTGAACATCGATGCCGCCTCTATCCAAAGAAATTTTTTAAAATGTCCCTTATGCCTCTCTTGCACCAAGCTCGTATAATTAAATTTAAAACCTTTCGAAAAAAGATGTATTACAATTAAATGTAAATGACCACATATAACTGAATTAAAATTCTGAATTCGATTATCATTGCAATAAACATTTCTGTTTTTGAAATAATTAATTAAATTAGTAGGAATATTTTCTCCAAATGAATCAAAATAGTATAATAAATTTTTTCTTTAAAATAACAAACCCAATGAGTTCCAGGATTTGATGTAATGTCAGAATTAACCACGGCACATTCATTTTTGTTAATAATTTTTGGTAATTCATCAATCATATTAACATTTGTGAAATTTTTTATATTGAGTATTTTTACATGTTTTTCAATATTGATATTAGGTAATGGTGTTACATTAATTTTTTTTTGGTCTCCCTCTTTTTGCAACTAAACCACTTCCTGATTTATTTCCCATTGCTAAATTGTGTCTCTGTTCTTCTTCTAATTCTTTTTTATTCAAATTGTATAACAGAGTTGTAAATTGCTATAGCTCCACCAGAAATTGCACCAAGCGCTCCTAAATCTGCAAATAAAATTGGTAAAACCCCTTATGATGTAAACCCTTTCCTGTTTTTTCTTTTAATAATTTTTTGATTGTTGGTATTGATATAGTTAATTTGAAATCTTTTCCTTCTTTCAATTTTTTATTTTTTTCTATCAATTTGATGTTTTTTTAAAAATTATCTATACCCAAATTTCTTAATTAATCAATGGGTATATCAAAAGTTGTATTTTTTTTTTCTTCGTTTATATAGGGAAAAATTTGATTAATTAAACATTTTAATACCCTGACCGAATTTTCTTTTTGTAGGCATATTTGAAGCAATAGCTGCAGAAGCAATTTGTTCAATAATTGGAGTATTTTTGTCTAACAGAATCTTCTTAGCTTCTTTTCGTAAAATTTTGTCAGCTTGATGTCTAGATTCTAAATCTATATGATCTCTATAAGCAATATCGTGGTATTTACATGCTTCATCGAATTTATTTATACATGCGTCACCTCTTTCCAACCTTTAATTTAACTTTGTAAATGGGCCACACTAAATATAACCAGGCAAATGTCTTTCGGGCGAATTTTAGATGTTTAAAGCCCAATTTATAACACCTTTGCAGTGATGTTCAAAATTCCAAAATGAGTGTGGAACTACATTTAAAACTCTTAAAGACATGTAATTCCTTTTCGATTATTTACAACAAATTCAGAAAATTTATTGCTTAAAATATTCCTTAGGCTCACTTTTTCATTGTAAAAATTCTTATTTCCAGCATTTACTTCACCATGAATAACTAACAATATGTCGACCAGGTTTCGAACATCATCCATTCAAATAAATTCATTTGGCAAAATATTATATTTTTTATACCTTCTCCATATTTACGAGAATTTAGAGAAATCATTATTTCAGGTGTGTTTGCTGCTGATCTTAATGTGGTTTTATATACACTTTATAAATCTGTCTTATTATATTAATATACTTCCAACTTCCCCTCAAAGCTACCTTTTTATTAGGATCATGTTGTTGGAATACAGCATTGGTTAATAAAACAATTTCTGTGTAATGTTTATAATCCTTGTCATAAAATTTATCCTCAAGGGCTTCTGGTGAATTTTCTGTTAACAAATTACAAAGTCTAGGTGTTAATTTATATTTTTTACCATTAACAAATAGTGTATCATTATTTATCGTTACTTGTGTATTACCAATGCGAATTTCTTGTCCAACCCCATGTAAACCTCATTTTTCATCGATAATATTTAATCTTTTAGTAATTTCTGTTCCGAGATTTATAGTAGAATCAGACGTTGATGAAACTAGGAGGAATTTAAATGTTTACAATATTAGAATATTGAATTTGATATACCTATAGGAGATGGGTATTATTTTCCAAAAAATGCTTATGTTTATGAACAATATCGCCCACTAAAGAGAGATAAAGAAGGAAATGCGGCAAAATATGAAAAATTAGATAGTATTGATGTCTGTTCAAACTTTTTCCTTTTCAGTTTTCTAGAGTAAACATCTTAAAACATGAAAATATTATTGAGGCTGTTGATAATCGAGGAACAACACCAACAATGATGAATGATTTGTTAAGATCACCAAGTGAACAACATTATTTTTAATTTACTTGTGTTGATAATAAATATTGAGTAAAATCTGTTCAAGGTTATAAAAAAATGAAATAACCTAACATCTGTGATATTTGTTTGGTTTTATACATGAGCACAATGAAATATACTGGAAAGGAGGCTATAAAATTACTTTTTTTTTCATAAATCGTCTGATAACAATTGTTTATTTGTTTATGAACCCAAACATGCAGATGGTGTGGTTCAGAAAAACTATGCTGATCCAAGTAAAATTGTTATTAAGAAATTATAAATTATGTGGTCTATTGTTGAATACGAATATAACATAGTAATTGCAATTAAAGAAAAAATATACAAAAACCCCAAAATTCTTATTAGTTATGATTATTTGCAATTTTTAGAAAAATAAGTTCCCACTGAATTAACTGTTTTAACTTTGATATAAAAAAATCAGTTTAGTAATTCAAATATGATATGCCCGACTTTGTAATTGTTGGGTTTAAACTAATAGAAAAAATAGTGTTGAACAGTATGTACATGCTTCTATGTTTGATCACTGTAATGTAAGAAATATTTATGATAAACTGAAGAAATGAAATTTTTCCAAAATGAAAATGGGAATCTTCGATATTAAAAGTGGCCTTTTTGATAAAATGTTTCTTGCATATAACGATTTTAGAAATTCAAAAACAAAACTAGGTACTGTATGTAGAAATAATCAACTTTACTATAAACCAACTGTAAACACTCAAGATTATATCAATTATTAATTATTTTGGGGTGAAGACAGTTGAATATTATTGATTACTTATATAGAAAAACATTTTCACATTTTTTTAATGAGTTTTTCTTTCTCTTAATATATTTTTCTTTATAAATAAAAATGTAATCTTATCTTTTACCTTGTAGTTTGACTAACATTTTAACAGGTGGTGGTGGTGGTGGTTCAAAGCCGCCTTCTTATAGATTAGATAATGCATCTGACGAAATAAGAAAATTTGTTAACAAATTTCATTCAAATTTACAAGACTTACAATTACCACGCTTTGATAACATTGACGATAAATATGAACCTCGAGAAATAGGTTAAAATCTAGAGAAAATAGAAAAAGTTTTTAAAAAAATTAGTAGAGTTTCGAATATAAATTATAATTACATAATATTTCAGTTGATTTTAGCTTAAATTTACTTGATTTTAGCTTAAATTTGCATGTTTTTTTAAATTAGTACAAATCATGCAGGACCATTTTTGAAAAATTTAAAATTTTCTTGTTTTTGGTGGGGTTTTTAAGTCATTTTGTGGAAGTTTTTAGCCTTCCTTGAGACCGTTTTGAGGGTTTTTTTTGGTTCGAAATTCAAGGAAAAATGCTTGAAAAAAAAAAAAAAAAAAACCATAGTGAATTTACGAAAAAAGAAAAAAAAAACGATGGAAAATCGCGGATGTTAGGGCGTAAATTGTCTTTGACGTCAAGGTACCCATATACTACTCTTGTAGAGAAATCTACACGAAAATGTATATTATTTTCTCGGCTATAGCCTAATATTTGAACAAAATTGTACGCATGTTTGTTTAAAATGCCTTTCTTCATATTAGCGCAGTTTGGCAAATATACGACATTTGTAACAAAATACAACTTCAGCATTTTCTCAGTGAGACAACATTACATTAAGCCACTTTCTTTGCCGGTTGGAAAACAGTTTTTGAATATTGTGTTTTAATGGGAGGCGTTTAGTGTGAGCAGCGGATCTCTTAATGTTTTATCAAAAGTATTTGTTAAGTTTGTTGATGTATTTCCTGGAATTTTACAGCTTAAAGTCATTTGGGATTTATTAGATTTCTTTACTTGCCATGTTACATTTCCTGGCAATGGGGTATAATTTTGTAGATTAAAAATTAATATTGGATTTAATTTCTTGGAAATGGGATATCGTTTTGTGGAACTTTGTGGATTAAAGACATTTGGGACTTAATTCTTCGTGATTAGGGGATCACTTTTTTCTTTCATTAGGAATTATTAAAATATATTCGTTTGCAGCAAACGTTCAAAATGGGCGAGACTCTGGGGCTACAGGATTTTTGCAATGGTCCTCGTGAAAAAGGACAGGGTTAATGCTATGGTAGCGTCCTGGTTCGGACAAAGAAGCGGGTTGGAGAGCGGTTGAGGAAGGATGGGCGATGGTTAGCAGGATCTTCCAAGCCCACCTGCTCGCCTGTACCCTTGCGAAGCCTTCTTAGTTTCACGATAACCCTGGGCTTGAACACATGGATACCCGCTCCTATCCTTCGGAATATTAAATGTGATACTTTAATAACTTTTTATAAAACATCTGATATCGAAAAACGTGTAGGTGTGAATTCCGTTTCTGAAATTCATCTACGATTGGATAAAGTGTTCACTACACCCTGCGAGACTTCCTAAGCTTTCACTGTGTTAGACTTTCGATGGAAGTTGTGCGAGTTAATAATTTGATTCTTGGAATACGCTAAGAAGTGCGATTCCGTAAAAACATTTAACGTATACATCCATTGATTATTATTTTTATTGTAATACTGTTTTCAAAATTAAATAATTTTTCGAGGAAATGCATGGGATGTTTAATTCAAGTTGTTTCAGTTAGGCTGTAATTAGCTAGTATTCGTATATTTCTTAATTTTCTCACAAATTATGTGAGATAGTTTAATTACTTTTTTAATTTATTTTTTTTAGAAAAGGTCTGATATCGGAAAACGTGGATTATCGAGAAATATGAACTACATCTGGATAAAGTGTTGACAACATCTCGTGAAAGTTGGTAAGGTTTAGACGGAAGTTGTGTTACAATTATTTTAATTATTTTTAAAACATTATGTTGTAATGTACATGTGCGCCTAGAATGCTATCGTGATTATCTTCCATTGGAAATACAAACCAGTGTTTTTAATTTGTGCTCCATTTGTAAGCAGGGATAAATAATTTTCATTGCATTTTTCATAACTCGATAATTACTTCATTGTAGGATACATCGTTCTTGTGTTGCACGATTTTTTAAAATGTTACAACTTGTTTGTGTTAAAATCGTGGTAAGTCCTTTTCATTAATTGTGCAGTGTTCTATAAAACATAATGTTTGGTACTTCGTTATTTTAAATCATTCATTTATTACAATTTTTGAACTATGCATTTCCGCCAATTTGCATATTATCTGTCTTATCCGTCAGTCAATATACTAAGAATATTTAGGTATAGTTATTCGTTACCTCACTTTTATTCACTTGGAATTCAATATGTTCTGTTTGTAAAGGTGTTAATATGTTGTGTGCATCATACGAGTCTCTGTTCTTTGTCAAGAATTATATTCCTATCATACAAGATGGGATAGTAAACTGCCACTGTGGATTTCAGCCTATTATTTGTGTGTAATTCATTTTCAATAAAATTTGCATTTCATACATAACCTCAATCTACAATCAGATGGCGACCGAAGCAGACATGTATTATTCCTCAGTCGCCTGCCAGATGGCAAAAGGGGAGGCACTCATATGCCCCCTCATCAATACCATTATTAAACATTACACAATACATATATACCTCTTCCCCAACACATCACACCTCAGTACAATGTCAGACGTCCAAGGGTGAACAACGATGCTGCTGCTCTCCAACAAAAATAAAAATAAAGGACCCTTATCACACATACCAAATATATACAATCACACAAAAATATTTTCAATGATTAAAAAAAAAATAAATTTAAAGTTTTTATTGATCGATCAATCAAATTTCTTCCAATTAATTTTATCGGATTAAGAGATTAGCTAATTAACGATAACCCAATTTTTATTGGCTTTATCACGGATTAATTACTGGATTAATTGGGGCAATCAGTTTGATGTCAAATAGATAATCCTATTAACCAAACGTGCAGTAGAACCCGTGCGCCCCTACTACTTGCTGGTAAAAATAATTATTTTTAAGAGATACATTTAGACATATGGTGAAAGCTTGGCGAGCCATCACTAGGCTGTGAAATTGTACATCGATGGACCATGCTTGGGTAATTTTTGTTCATCACACCTGGGTCAGTTGTGGGTAGAGTATGGCTAGTTAATTGTACCACTTCAGGACCAGCAATGGTGCCGAGTGCATGCCAGCTGTTGGCCAATTGTTTGCCGGCTTAGCATCCGACTGTAAACAACCAATAGGCCATCTGTGGATTGCTACATGGGTTACAATTAACAATGCGGATCCCACACTTAAAATAATTTAAAAGAAAATATTTAAATTTGGAAGCTTCCTCTCGGTAAGCCAGGTGGATTCAAAACTGGGGAAAAATACGTAAAATTACGAGTGTATCAAGTGAACTGGTAGTTTAATAACTCTACTAAAATTAAGTAGAACTTATTAGCCCGGGTGTAAATACTAACTTTACCTTACATCCAGTTCGGTAGTGTTACTTTAGTGTTGTTTTTTGAAGATTATGTGCCAGGAAATTTGGTTTGAAACCGCGTTATTGCTTATTGGGCACGACAATGATTTTCTAGGAATGTAATGATTGCTTTTAGAGTTGGAAGATTCTACGTAAGTGTAATTTCCCGCTGTGTCTGCAGAACAGTATCCAACTGCTTACAAAAGTTATAAAGTAGTATTAAGCCCCACTGATCAACTGGGACACCAAGTGCCTTAAGCGTCTATACATTTTCACTAATAACTGTTGTGACGCCCTTGTCCCAAGGGTGTGGCAAAGGTGCATATAAAACCAGCCCTAAATTCATCCAGAATAAACGCTACAATTTAAAAAGCTCTTAAAACGGGCAAATCCAACATAAAACTAGGTACAACTACCAACAGAACATAAAACATGAATTGTTTTAATTTCTTTTACTATCATCAAACATTTTATGAACATTTAACACATACAAAAATAGATATTAGATACTTTGTGTTTAGCAAAACTATTATATAGATTTTGATTACTTTTTCAAGATAAATATGCATTTGAAATAGTGCCAATAAAAACATTTAAGCACATTATTTTTCTGAACAAACATTAAGAAAAATTCTTAATTAATGTTTTAAAATCTGCCATCTAAAATTGTTGAAAATATCAGTCTCTGGTATGGATTAATTTACATTTATTCCTCGTAGTTAAATTTTCTGCCCCATTAAAATTTATTTAAACACTACCATCTAAAATGGCGACAACCTTTGAGCAAAACAGAAAAACGAATTTCTGATAACTCGTTTACATTGGGTTCAACATAGATGATTTTCATTTAATTTATAATATCTGAACACTGTCACCTCATATGGCAACGATTTCTGAGAACATTTGTATGTAGTCCACATGACTAGGTTTAATTTCCAAGGGAAAAAAAAACAATTAGTCTGACTACTCCTGAATAGTCGAAAACTCGTTTCCATCTGTCCCACATGGCTAAATATCATCTCAAAAGCCATTTATCTTGATTTAAAAAACTACGTTTACTATGACAAGCATGGCACCAACACATCTTCTAAAGGTTTACTACACAATAGAAAATTTATGGCACAAAATGCCATCTACATTGCTAAACTCAGAATAAAGTATTCTCTCAAATGATCTTTTACTTATCTTAACACAAAGTCTTAGGGACTGCCGTTCTCTGCCGAATCACCCAGCGTAATGAGTGTATATACAAAAAATCTTAATTGTTCATATCGGGGTGGCTACAATTGAACAGCCAATCCCTGAACGAGAAATATTCGACATTCTTCTACGATGTTTCAAAATTCTCTGTTGAAAATACTCTTCTGCCAAGTGAAATCAGCGCCAGCCCACACACAGCGTGGCGTGATGTTCTACCTCACTGCCTACCGGTGGCATCCCTAGCGGTGGCATTTGACCTCAGGCAGTCGTACATGATAGTGATGACGGAGCTCGGTGCCTTAGTGGACGTGCATGCAGCTGCCATCTGCGTCGGTCTTCGTTTCTTGCCCAAACCTGAAACTTCGCCGCAAAATCATCAGGAGATGTGAATATTAGGTCAGCTTTTATATTTTATTCTATATTTCACCATTAATTTGCAGTATTATTAAAATGTTCAGGAGATGGAAATTTCCATGGCGTCAAGGTTGCAGCTGCCTGATGATGCATAGCGGTGAAGAGTTGCTCGAGCCAATGCGTCAGGCATGGCCAACCATGGCAGTAGAACAAATAAAAGGAAAAATGGGAGGGGGGGAGGTCGATAATTTTGAGGCAACATCACACTGTCAATAAACAATAAATATTGCATGGTTTTTGGAGAATTAGCTGAAGCAGATGGTGCTTGCAGCAGAACAACTACATGGACACTACAATAAGGCAAGTGTTTTCATATCGGTCAAAGTGCAATTTCCAAGTGATATCATACCATGCCCAAATGGTCACCAGTGTTTGGCATAATCAAATATGAAAGTCTTTTAACTGCGGACAGCTTCGGATTATGAGCGACAAGTGTAATAAACAAGGTTGGGAAATTTGACCACTCGTGAGGATTGCTCTCAAAATTAGGAAACAGTTTTAGGAAGGGCTACATGGGACTTTCTGACCTGAGAATCAGCAGATACAGCACATATATTCAATTCATCAAAGCAGTCGACAACAGCCATTATTTCGAAGTTATTCTCATCAAATGATGTGAAGCATTCAGGACGTCTCACTGTGTCTAAATTCTCTTTTTTACCCACAGCAGTTTCAACTGCAACAAAATCTGCCTCGAATTTGTCACGAACTTGTGGTAGGTCACATACAGCAGCGAGAAACAGCCACTGCTTGTTTGGATCCAGTGTAATGGCTTGCGTAATGCCTAATGCATTCTTGATATGTCCTTCAGTCAAATGAATCCACACAAGCATTGATTGAGAATCAGCCAGAAGTCTTACTGCGGAGAGTATTGCACCAAACTCTCACACAAAAACACAGTGAGGCACCCAAAGGAATACACAAAAAATCAGCAAAATCACAATGGAACGGCAGATGCTATGACAAAACACAGTGTTCTTTGTAAGTCATGTGATGTTACATGCCAGTAAAATGAGGATCATTGAAGTAGAACACTTCCCTCGCAAAAAACATTAAAATATCTTTTCTACATGTTGCGGCCTTAGATGCATCCTCAATCAAACTTTCCATGCATAACAAAGCACAGTTTTTGTTCAACATGTCGCACAACACTCTCGAAGCTCGCTTTCAAGTTTCATCAAAACATATAAAAATAAAACCACATGAATCTGGCCCGGAGGACCATAAATGTTGATAGCGACTACAAAACCCATGACAAATATGTAGATACTTTAAACATTGCGATAAATAGCCACAATGTGGCCAGCATGCCCGATAGTACCAATTATCACCATGATTGACGAAAAACAAATGAAAGAGTTTATTTACCAACTCTTTTTGGTAGATAACGGTAGAACCAGGGTAGCCAATTGCTGACTTAAAGGTGCCACTATCGTCGGAAACACAGGAAGTTGAAATATATCCGAGTCCCACAATTACATTAATGCAAAAATGTACACTACTGCACATCTCAAAAGTTACTTGATGACCACCTCAACATGTGCTCTCCGAATTTGTATAATGATTGTTTATGCTGAGTTTAGAACGATTTGTGATCTAAAAGTGCATAGCTTCTCCCAAAGTTTGACTGAAAAAATGCCCAATGAAAGGGCAGTGAGTTGTACAAAGTATAGCGGAATGAAATGCTAAACAGTGTTGCACCTGTTCTACAGACCTACAACTTGCTCCCTTCTCAGTTGAGCATGGGTGAACATATGGTCACCATCTACAATGGAGAGACTGGCCAACTTGTGATTTGCAGCATGATGATTGCCATGTTATCATTCGGTCAGCACATGGTCAGCTCGCAGTTGGCAGAGTTCACCCACACAGCTCCTGTGTCTGCCGCTCTCTACAACCCGCTCTTCAAGTGTGTGAGTTGGAACAATTTCTTATTTGTTATTAAGGTGATGTCATTTTAGAAGCTGTGGGAATGGACTCAAAAAAGTCTCTTGTGTTCTGTAGTTAGTGATTAGCTAATGTATTAAAATAAGTAAAAGACAAATAATATTTAAGTGATAAGTTATATGAAAGCTCACCTTGTACATATTTTTACATCTGCTGTGCTGCTGAATTCTCTTATAAAAGTTCTTTATAGATGTTTACAAAAATCATATTGTCACAGATTGCATGTTTAAAAAGTTTATTTAATTATATTTGACATTCTTATGTTATTTACCACAAAGTCTTTGCATAATATTCTAATAAAGTTCATGTGAAGTTGGCATTCTTAAAAATCGAAAGATCCCTGTTTATCTTGATATCAGTACTTGGAAGGAGACTGATACTACAAATACCTGAGAAAAGAATGTGCTTTGTATTGTAAAGGCAAATAAATTGACTGCAAAAGCCGAATGTCTCTCTCAAAATGAGCGTTATGTATCTCTTGTTGAGATCTGTGAACCAAGAGTCATGTGCAAGATTATGTTGTTGAGATGTTTTTTAAGGATTATAAAAGTTGCTGTGATGGAGTGGTTTTCTAATTCTAATCCTTTTTAAATTATATGCTTATTTTTTATTTTAGGATGTTAGGTTGACACGTGATGGCCAGAAGGGCTGGAGCACATCTGCGTCTATTAGGTTTTTATTTTAGTGTCAGGTCAGACACATAGTCATGAGGGGGGCAGAATTAAATGAGGTGGGGTTTACAAAATCTGGTGCTTGGCCTTGACTGTGCCCTTGAATAGGGTCGGGCGGGTATACCACCTGCTCGTCATGAAGTCTAGCTGGACTAGACTGGGCTTTCGGCTGGTTGACTTTGGCGCAGCCGCTGGCTTACCTCTGATGTACCTTACTACCATGGGCCGAGTGCTTGCCGGTGAAGGTCCTGGGTGTGGTCTTCTAACCAGTATGATTCATGGCAGCATCCATTGAGTTGCTATGGCGAGTGGCTGGCTGTGCAGGGGCAGGCGTCTGACCTGCTGTCGGCAGCTGACTGTGGTGGTCCAGCATCGTCGGTGGGTTCGATGCCCAGAACCAGAGGCAGGTCCAGACGGAGGTACTGGACTATGGGGTGAGCAACTCGGGGTGAACTGAGAGGTAAGGCCTCAACAGTTGACAGGCGGGACGTGAGCTCGTTCCCAGATGGTTAACCAGCTGAAGGCTGGAGAAGGTTGGTTAAGCTCTGCCTGTTTCTCGGCGAGGATATCCTGTCGCTCCAATTACTTTCCATTCTGTGGGTGAACGGCATTTACAAGGAAAAGGTGCTACAGTTCACATCTGCACTGGGGTGGCAGGCAACGATACCCCTAGCTTAGTGTAACCCAGAAGGGGTAGAAACCACCTCTTCAGACCTGGCACTCCTTCTGGTAGGTCTATACATGGTGGATGGAGTGGGTTAACTGGCAAGGGTGATCTAGCCTCTTCGTCATGTCTTGCTAGGGGTCGGGGCTCTACCGTACGTGTGAACCAGGTATCTTTGCGTACCTGGTCCACAATATGAGCGGCTGTTTAATGCATGGTGTTCCGGATGATGTACGGCAAGTCATTTTTAGGGGACAGGCCACAGTCCTACTCTAGATAAGGAAAGTTATTTCTCAAACCATGGTTCTCTGCCACCCCTTTGAGAGGTGACACTTGCCAGGAAGAAGTACTTATAGTTCACTGAAGAAGGAACAGATGGCGGTTAGACTATAAACGTGTTTTTTCCTGTCCAGAATAGAACCTGGTGACTCATAATCTCCTGTTTTAAATCAACCCACTGATTAACTTATAGAAGGTGAGAGAAAAGACAAATGAAGGTGCCTGTCGGCAGGACATAATATCCCTGTAAATGGTGTGAAGTATCCCCTCATGCTGATTCTGTATAATATTTATATGTGTCCTACACGGTAAACCTCTTAAGGCAGGTTACATGCCCCAGTTACTTGGAATTTATTTATATACATATCAGCCGGGTTCCTAACTGGTGGCCTATCAACTGACTACACGCATTAATACTGAATTACAAGTTAAATACACAGATTAAATCAAATGAATTACACAAACACTTGCAAATTTCATGACACTGGAACGGGGTTATAAGGGCCTGTGCCCAAAAAAAGCCTGGTGGCCAAACACATAAAAGAAACACACGGAGTTCATTGACATGTTTATTTAGTGCACTTGCTAACACTTTCTTTAAGAAGAAACTTTACAAAGGTGCCGGACACAGCTTGCCGGCGAAGGCTACACAGTAGAAAAATTGTGCGAAGCCATGAAATTGGTTAAGTTGCAATAATTACACTCCCCTGGGCAACATAAACTGCACGGGAGGAGGGCAGGCATCCCCGGTGGCAGAAAACAAAATGGTTCCATATTAATACATTACTATTGCAGTTAGATGATAGGCGCGAAATGTCGCTGGCCTCCGGAGCATGGACGGGTAACGCGGTCATGCCCTCGCGAGTCTTGGATGCTACTGACGCTCCAGCTTGGTGCCTGAACTTGCCATATGGGGGTTGGCACACCGTGCTGGAACTATTTTCTGTTACACTTGCATACACACAATGCTAGGTAATTAAGAACTGTTTATCTTAGGATATATTTGCTTGTATAAATTATCTCTTTAACATTAATACAACAAAAACAAAACACTTGCACAATGGATGAATGACGTGAGCGTGAAACATGTGAGATGAAAAAAATAGCACTGAATAAATCACTTTAAAATACAACACTGTGTACAGGGTATTTTTTAGGGCGTTCATGAAAGTTTCCTTCCTGTTAAGGAATTCACGACAGTCACCATTAAGCACTTTTCGAGGGCCCTAATTTCATCCTGCACCTTGCACTGTACTATGCTGCACTACCCTGCACTGGGTATATAAGCATTATTGCTTTCTACTCATTGTACTATTTCAGTAGCGCTCGGGCGCATCACATACATGTTAACACACTTGGTAGAGTGCTAATGCTGGCTGCGCTGGTTGGATGCAGGGCCGGGAAAACGGTCTTAGGGTCAAGGGACACGAACACACGTTATCCAATATTGACCAACCACAAAGCAACACAACTGTCAGAGTCATATTGCAAAAAATGATGAACTTGTTTCTTTATACATATTTTAATTTTAAATGTCTTTTATTGTTATATCAATAAAATACATTTACCAATTCGAATTTAATCAAACTGCATTATAAATTGGTTAGAGGAAGCATACAAACGTCTGAAAGCACTTGTTTACTATAGTCCATACACAGTATCTTCGGATTTTTCTAAAGCCCGGCAAAATTTCTACTTTTGGTTACTGATTACATATCCTTCCACTATACCTAAACATAAATATTGCCATGTGTTTTCTACTTTTATAACTGACAAATTCGTTGTTTAGTTTTTCAGCTGTTCAAAGAATTATGTAATATTTGAAAAAACCATTTCATACGAATGTTTACAATTTAGGCCTATAAATATATTTAGGTCAACTTTATGACTTTTAAAAATGTCTCTACTGACGATGGTTTTTGCAGTTATTATTTTACCTACATTGTTAACATAGTTGTTGTACACGACATAGCACATCACACATTAATATTTTGCTGCTATTGCGCAGGAATTAAAAAAAATAATAGGATTAACAATTTCTACAAAGTCATAGTAAATTCAAGCATGCAACTCGCATAGCTAATTTTCTGTACGTAACAGCGTCAAATTAAAAAGATAGTGGCGAAAATGTACTCAAATAATATGCCTACTATAACTTATATTTTGCTCATATTTCTATGCATTGCTACATAATGTCTTTTATATTTATTTCATTATTTATAAAAAATTGTCTGGCTGGGTTCAGTGTATACTGGGACTGCGGCAAACATTCAAATCACAGAAACGTAAGCACGTTACACAACTGTGTTTCAAATACCTAGGGAAAAGGTACAACGTTATGATAAATAAAAGATGTGAATTTAAATAATTAACTTCTTCATAAAAACGGTTCACAGTTAAAATGTATAAATTTTGCGTACCCAATATTCTGAAATCACACATTCACTGGGCCAGCATAACGACCACGACGCAGCCACCATAGAATAAGGAAGTAGCAGTCACGCCCTTTCACATGCAGCAATCACGACATGCATCACAGTATACTTATTCCTGCTGTGGAAACACAGATTTATCACAACATCGTAACTTATCTAGGTAGGTTTAATAAACACAATGCGTACAAACTTGATGTGGTAATTTAAGATAATTTTTTGGAACAAGGAAAATTAAAGCTACGTTTGGAAAAAAAGCAACACACCATGTCATAGCTCGCCACTTCTGCCAACTTAGGATTTGTATCCCTCCCACCATCGCGTCTAAATATGTATATTGTAATAAGTATTCAAACCTTAAAATCTCTTTTTAGTTGTGAATTATACATTCAAAAATCATTATTTTGCTATAATAAGTATGAAATATGCTAACATTGAAAACATGTATAATTTGACTGCTACTATTAGCGATGCAAAACTTCCCAAGGGTGAGAAAGACTGAAAGAGAGAGGGGGGGGGGGGGGGGGGAGGAGAGAGAGAGAGAGAGAGAGAGAGAGAGAGAGAGAGAGAGAGAGAGAGAGAGCGAGCGACAAGCTTTGCTCACCAGACAGTTTCTTCCTCAGTCGAAAAATCAAACACCATGTCACTAGGGCCTATGCACGATATTTTGAACTGTTATTTTAAACTGTAAGAAAAAATATGTTTCCATCGGGGCTACCTAAATATTTAAACATTTCAATAAGCAAAGTTTAATTTACAAATAGCATACCAAACAACTAGGTTAAAACAATATTTTAACTGTGTATTATTTCTTACTAGTTATTGCCAACGCATCTCTGCTCTCGCTGCTTTCAGTTCGTATTTAATACGAAATAAATAGTACTAGTTATAAAATATATTAAGTTAAAGTTTTCTTTATTCCAGAATACAGTTATCAAATATATTAAGTTAAAGTTTTATTTATTCCAGAATACAGTTAACCAGAGTGTTACATATTTGTGGTATACAAGTTATTGAAAAAAAAACAGACTGTTATGTTACACCTAGGGTGATTTTTCAAAGCTTCGTTTCAAAAGATCGAAAGAAACTGTGAAAGGACTATAAACAGTATTTAACAGCAAATCCAATCCATATCATTTCTGGTAGTCGTGTTGGCAGAAAAGTAGTTCAATGTTGGGACTGGTTTTGCACAGCCAACAAGATCGGTCTACCTCATCATTAGTCTTTGTTTAACACACGGCGTGGCAAGACATCACTGGTATTTAAACAATCCCAACCAAATTAGAATAACTGTCCTATTTTTGATCAGATAACTACATTGAAAGTGGTTTTCCCCCCAAATTTTCTATCCTGATTCCAAGGAAATGCCAGTGCAATTCCTAAACTAGCACATTTAAAATTCCCCATAGATTTTTTCAAGATTAGCATGTGTGCATAAATGGTATCAATTTTACTTTTTTTTTAAATATTACATGACATTTAATGCATGTAGGCCTACATAAAGTGTCAAACTTATGCAACTTTCATAGAGTTGGAGACTGCAGATGTTGGCAGTGTAATTGCATGTGGTGAAATGTCTACACATAATTTAAGAAGTTGGGCCATCTGGTTAATGTCGGCAGATTCATCTGTGTTGAATGTGATGCATGACACATTTCCATGCATTGGGCATGCACACTTTACTTTGCGACGTCACCCCATCATCGAGCACCAGCACTCATATGGGCAAGTCATAATCCCAATGGTACAATAAATCACGTGCTTTCAAGGTTCTTCGACTGCACATCTCGGGCGACTACAGACACGTGGTTGGATAAATTGTACTGTTCACTACAAAGACATAATGTGGTCGCCCTAACCTCCACATGGGATTTTACTGTTTCACAAGCTGTCGACACCCTCCCCGAAGATAAGCGAGTTCCACAATTTGCTGCAAGAAGGTAGCACTCATTCCACTGGAGCATCGCAGCCTCCAGCGCCATGCACTTAGGCGATAGATACATCAATGTCTCCAACACAGGCGATAAGAAAAGAGGGGCGCTGACACCAAGCAAGAATAAAATACCTCTGGGGAGATACGGTAGCCACTCCCGCACCCCTCTGGAAGCCGACAAGTTGAAAATTTTAGTATAAATAGGAGAAACCATCCAGGTTCGGGACAGTCACTGTCCCTCCAGTCTGCATAAGGCAGAGGGCAATAGTAGGGGTAAGTGATCGCTCACCTTCTCTTTCAGTCTGAAAAGGTCGAAGACATATTTTAAGGATAAAGAAGACCACTAGACCACACCTTGTGAGTGCATATTGGAAGAAGTCGCAAGAAGCCTATCGCCGTCGGTGTTCCCGTGGGTTCAGTCTTCGTCAGTCAACTCCGCATTCCAGAAACTCAAGAAGACGTCATTCACTCCTACCACCGACCCTCTGGTAATCCTCCAGCTGTACATTGGTAGCAGGTCGCGATGACGTCCTTTCTGGAAACCCTACAGCCACCAGTCAGGAAGCTACATCATTTGCTCTCTTGGCAAATGCAGCTGAGGTTCCTTCAGGACACTCCCCGTTAAGTCAGGCTCATCATATTTAAAGCTGATTTGGTTTATTTTCACTTTGAGACACCTAGATTTTGTCCAGAAGTAACGTAGGATCATTATTACTATTATTTTATTATGTAATTATATATTAAATTTAGGAGTGAGTGTGGACTCACCTGTATTTCCTAATATGTCAGTACAGCACATATATGGAACTAATTGGGCAAGTGTTAATGTATTGTTGTAGTTTGAACCCAGTATCATTTAAACTTAGGCTTTTTTTTTTTTACTTTACCTTTAGCAGAGAGGTAAAACCAGCAAGCAGCGAATAACCACAAAGGTAAATACAAAAACACCTTTTAGACCGGCAAATCGAGGCATGTCCCCAGGTAGTTCATCGGCTGCACCCCACAACTTAGGTAATCCAATCCATACAGAAGTTTGTCAGACCAGGTGTTCTAATCCTCTCTCCCAGTTTGCAAAGGCCGGAGGGAAAACTGAACACCTCTACTACTAATTAAGCTTCTTGTGGGTGCCACACCCAGGATCCAGTCATTCTACGTTACTCCCAGTCTGTCCCAGTCTGCAAAGTGCGGATGGTGGGTACCAGGAGTGACGACACTGTGTCCTGGAAGTACACTATAGGACCTCTGAATGGGATTACTTCTCCTCTGAGATTTTCAGAACAGTCTAAATGCCTTATGCAAAACATGGAAGTATAAGTTCGCAACACAGAAAAGCTCCCAGGGAAATAATTAGGGACTTAAACACCCTAACTCCATCAGAGGCGAGTATGAATTATTGACCAGCTTCTAATTCGTTTCAACTGACTACCCCTCTATTTGGGCCATTAATCAAATTACCAGGTGAAGACCATCCAGCGATTACGCTTATTTGCAGGAAGGGGAAACCCTCTTAGGAATCTATCGTCCTCGAGACAGTGCTCGGCTATTTACTCCTACCAACCAGATAAACTGCCCTGCACCACCGAAACCGATGTCAGCTGCTCTCCCGGAGCTCACCCACCTTGTGAGCCAGTCAACAAAGAGGATAGCCCCTCGTCCCCTGACTAACAAGGTACCATGTCCGTCAAAATGCCAGATTGTGAGTGTTGTTGAGAACTTTGTCCCCCCTAGATAGCTCACAAGGCCAGTGCTATATAACGGCAAGCCCCCGAAGAGGGACTACGGACCCAGCCTAATGCACCCTGCGATTCTGAAATCGTAATTTTGGCTAAAGTATCTGAGAGTACACAGAACCAGAACATCTCACTTGGAAGAACGCCTGGTTCAAGTCACTCTAGGGCATTGGTTTTCAAAGTGCCCCCCCCCCCCAAAAGGGAGGCATGATGACATGCTAAGTTGGGCGCGGGCGTCGAGCTGTTCACTTGTAGAGTTAGTAAATAGAATTCAAACTTTTTAATCGGACTTTAGTGATAATAACATTTAAAGATAAGCGACATATTCTTTCCATTGCCATAGACTCGCTAGCAGAAATCCTTCAAGAGCAGGCATTGGAAGTAAAAAATGATTCTGCTGCGAAATACGAGTTTGAGAAGATTGACAAAACATTTTTTGGGCCAAGCACTTCAAAGTTTATTCCGACATAGCAGAGCAAGTGCTGCAATTGTATTTACCTTTTTCAAGCACCTATTTGTGTGAAAGAAGTATTATAATAAAAAACCAAGTTTAGAAGCAAACTCGATATTGCTAGTGATTTACGTTGTGCAGTTTCTTCTATTCAATATATAATTGGGAATCTTGTTAAAAATATGCAAGCTCGTCAATCTCATTGATTGATTTGTTCACCACCATTTGTGTTCAGTAAGCATTAACATTTAATAATTAAATAAAACCTTTGAGACTTTTATTCGTTTTTGTTTTACTCTTATAATAATGAAGTTGTGACATGGGCGTGTAGTAATTTTTTTTTGCATAAGGGAGGCATGATAAACTAAAGTTTGGGAATCCCTGCTCTAGGGCCTCCCCCTCCTTCTCACACCCCTTGGACTCGGGCTAAGGTAGTGAAACAGAAACCCCAGCCTTCTTCCCAATGTTCATTTCCTGGTAGTCGCAGATAATGTGTACAGATATTATTTTCCGCAACACTAGTACAAAACTGATTCTTTTTCCTTCATTATTATGAATTAATTATATATATATATATATATATATATATATATATATATATATATATATATATATATATATATATATATATATATATATATATATAGAAGGTGTAAACTACAATGGGCACATCATAACTGTCATATATATGTGTTGACAGGTTGTTACGGTTGGAATGGATTCTGGTATTGCTGTGTGGGATCCAAAGACTAACAGGAGGAATCTCCTGATTAGCAATGCTCACACATATGTTTTGTATGGCGAGAAAAATTCTGTAGGAATCACTGCTGCAACCTTTGACCCTGCGTTCCAAGTGCTCGTCACAGGAGCCAAGGATGGAAGCATAAAGATGTGGAACTTCAACACTGGATTCTGCATTGGGAGCATTGCCAGTGAAAAAAACCAGTAAGCAGTTGATATGCCTGTAATGTGCGTGCTTAAGAGTAGCCTGCACACTCACTAATGCCTATATTCAAAACTGCTTTTATTTTACTTTTGATTTTTAAATATATTTTTTAAATAATTCACAATGTAGTTTTCACAGATATGACTGAAGATAGTGAATTAGTAATTGAAAATCTGAATTAAGTAGCAGCCAGCTTATATATCTAAGAGGATTTAAATATGAATAAATTGACGAATGAATGACACAAATAGCCAGTCCAAAAATGAGTCACAGGTCTGTATCTGTCCAAAATCAATAGGAGCAAGTCCTTCCCAACCAGGGAAAGTGGGCCCATTTAAATATGTGTTTGTGGACTTTGTGTGTGTGTTTCTCTATGGCATTCTTGGCGAAGTTTGCGGATCGCAGTTTTATTTTCAATGAACACAACAGTTAGTATGGAATCTTAAAGCTTTAATCTGTGATAAAATTAGTGTAGTTATGCGGTTCAAATTTGCACTGGTTGGAACAAACTTAGTTACCCCAAGTTATATTTAACATCGTCATGATATGGACTTCCACTGAAGACTGCCTAATTCACTTCCTGAATAACTTAAATGCACACAGTTCACACAAGTTCGCCTGATCATACTACAAAGCACATGCCATATTCGTGGATGTTGAACTGACTCTCTACTTTGGCACAATTAAAACTGTTGTACTCACCAAACCCACCAACAACCTCTAGTACTTACATTTCGACAGCTACCACCGATACCATGCTAAAACATCCTTACCATACAGTCTTGCTACCAGAGCCAAACGCATTTGCTCCACTAACAGTGATCTCAACAGTGTGAACAAATAGCAAGAACATTCCTTTGACAGGAGATACCACAGGTCCCTTGTCTACAAACAATCAGTAAGCCATATCCAATACTGGAACAAAAACCATGGTCAACAACTCAGATATGCCCCTGGTTGTCCTATATCATGAAGGCCTCAGTAAACTCAGAACCATTCTCCACTCTGGACACGAAACTCTGGAATCTGCACCCCAATTACCTGCTATCCGTACTACCCAGATAAATGTTCAAAAGGCCACCTAACCTCTGCAGTACCCTGGTTCGTTTGAAGCTGTAGCCCACCACAAATGCCAACAAAACCAATGCCCACAGAGAATCCCACCACTGCAACACCACATACTGTGGCTCCTGTGCTATAAACCAAACCCGAACCTCTTTCAATAGAAGACTCACTAGCCATACATACCACATCCAATGTAAATATAGCTGTGCCACAGAAAAGCTGATTTTTCAGCTACAGTGCTAATATTTTAATGCTGAATACATCGGCCTCACCACCAACACACTCGGCAGAGAATGAATGACCACTGGACAGGCCATAGCTGGTGACATCCACAACCTACAAGAACAAATGGTTGCAGCACATGCAGCATCCTACAGCAAAGATTTTAACTCATTCTACAGAGTTGTGAGTAGTTCTACTACCACCTTCAAGAAATAGTCGATAACTGAGATGCTGAGGACTAGCTCATCAATCTATAACCAAATCCAGGCAGCCCGCAGTTCTCAATATAGGTAATCACAGCTCCAATACCATACTCAACTGTTGTACTGGCAAAATTTCCATTTTTCTCGCTGCACTCTAGTTTGTCACTTGGGTGCTAGGTTTACTACCAACGGCACACTTCCACCATATTGTAGTGCCTTACAACTCACGCCTGATGAAGCTGGCTTAGACAGTGAAACGTTGCAACCACATGAAAAATATGTCGTCTTTCTTTGTGTGTGCGTGCCTGTTGACAAATACTAGGATGCGAGTATTTGTGCTTCTGTCTTTTATACATTTAAGGTAAAGGGGATATGTATATTTTCGTCTTTTTTCGCAAGGAACAACCTGCCAGAGCTTGTTGTTGTTGTTCAAAACCATCGTATATAAATCATTATAAATAAATAAATAAATAAATAAATAAATATATATATATGGATATGTTGGTATTTTAGTGTTATTTCACAAGTTCCAGATTTTGGCAAACCTCATTACTAGTACACTGTTAACAGGAGAGTTACAAGCTTGATCTGGCTGCGGTCACGCATATTGTCAGTGGGCTGGGACAGGCAAGTATCAGAATTTGAAGATAACGCACAGATAACTCATGGAAAAACTTGGGATGGCAAGCATTCGGGCGATATACTCTGTGCTGCAGCGTGTCCACCGCAAGCTCTTGCAACTGGATCCTACACTGGAGAGCTGGTCCTGTGGGCTCTTGAAACTGGCCAGGTGTATCGGCGATATAATGTCGTTGAACCTGGACGCACGTAAGATTTAGATTGTATTTCTCCTGCTTCATAAACAAGAGTCCTAACTTAATTGATCTTGAGGAGGATCACCCAAGAATACTAGTGGAATATAATTTATGGTGAACATAAAATGTAATTTTTCAATTGTATGAATACAATTTAATATAAGTAAATATCTATAGAAATCAAGTTTAATGTAAATAAAATTACCTTGCTACTTCTTTCAAGGTACAATGTTTCAAAATTACTGCAAAATGCAAACCAATGTTTCAGCTGAGAAGGGAGTAAATGGACCCCTCCTGCCCCTGCATGGGCTCCTCGTTCATCAATATTAATTTGTCTTTAACATCAAATTTCTGATTAAACATGTAAATAACAATGTATTGTCATAAATTAAGAAAACTCTCAGGTGATTCAACATGCATATTAAAATACTTATAAGCTTTTTGTATGCTTACATGCAATGGCACTGACTGCCATCATGTGTAAGTATTAAAATTCTCTATGTTAGTGAATACACAAAGGTGTGTGACATTATGGGAATTATGAAATATGGCTAATCAGTTCCCAATACTTGTGCTGCAATGTGGTCAAACCTATTTTATGATTTTATGTAGTTGTATTAAGCGCTAGCATTTCATTATGCACTTGTTCAATAACAGCTTCCATTATCTCACTTTAGCTTTACACATGATGACTTTTCAACAATGTATAAACAACTTTGTCTCATCAGTGAGCAAGCATTACCGGTCGATTTCAACTGAGTTTTTATTGTTGCCATGCATCAAGAGATGTTAAAAGATCGTACTGTTTACAATGGCTCATGGACGAATGCTTTAGAGTGAAGATTGTACTGTTCGTTGTCTGAATCACCGAGGTTATGCATCTAAGGTACATTAATACCACAACACACCGCCAGATGGCTCTATCAGTACGATTTGCCGCATCTTGATCTCCAAGCCAGTATGTGACATCAATGCTTGAGGAAGCTATGCTACAGCTATCTCCTCTCCACCAACCACTCCTATCCAGTCGACTGAAGGGAAACACCAGCCCTTACACGTCAATCTATCCCGGGCCTTCACCACCTTCATGCCGAAGGTCCTAATGGAACAAAGCGACTCTGCCTTGACCAGTTTTCATTTTCTCCACTGCAGCTTTGCCAAAGATTTTGACCAGCCTGCTTCGTAGCTCTACCTACTCTTCCTTCATCGCATTAGTCCCTAAGGAACCTTCACTCCTTGTATCGACCGCAACTTTGCCAGAGATATCCTCCTCATCCTGCTTAATCTTCTTCGCACCCTGTGCCGAAGAATCTCGACCTACGCCAACACGTCTACACACACAGAGACACTGTGGCCCCTTCTGGGTAACACTAGTAGGAATAGTACCAGTTCAAGTTAGTTTCATAATGCTCGTCTACCTTGCTATTGTTAACTTAGGACCAGGTCACCTTCACCTGGCTCAACGTAGGTTAAGCTTCCATTAGCTCGTACAAATGTTAGGAGGTAGTTAGACACAACTATGTTTAATTTCTGTAAACAGAAATAAACACATTGTTTACCGACTGGAGGGTATCATTCCTGTAGTTGTAATATCTGTATAAGTGGACTTCATGTCCACCCAAGGGATTACAGGTGACCAGGGAAGTTGTTCATTCGCAGAACACACCCATAGAGTAACAACGCTCACATTGAATGGCAACCCTTTCTGTGCACTATGGTGGGTAGATCGGTAGAGCCCCGACACTAGGTACTCTGTCTCTTGGTGTCAGCTTGCCTGTTTAGTGGCTACTCTCTCCACCATGCTCATGGTGCAGGAGTTAGTATTCCCTGAGTTGAGGGAGACTGTCCCTCCTGAGATGATCATCCACATGATCGGACTGTCCACTCATGAGGTCTGATTCTCAGTGTTCATGATATTACAATTCCGAGTGCTGAGATAAGGATACTACTTTGGTAGACAGACACTACACGTGGTTGTATACCAGTCAGGACAACACTTCACTTGTAGTCTTTTTCATGGGGGTGAGAAGGTGACTCTGTCCTAATGCCCTACTCCCATTGGGGGTGGTATTCAAGAGAAGGTTAGACAGGTGTTCGCTGCCTCTGGGTGTCTGCAGGAGCTTATCCTCCTCCTGACCACAATTACTAAATTCTCATAGTGGGATCCAGCCCATGCTTTACGCCACCTGCAACGACCATTCAGATCCGAGATTCCCAAGGACCTCTTCGAAGCCCCGATTCGGCTGAGTGAGGGAACACACCCCGTGTTTGCAGCTTATCTGAGCGGACAGGATCAATCTTGGGACTCGACAATCCATGCTTTTGGGGACTTGAGCTGGCGGAACCTAGCCCGACGACCGACACAACCTTCGAGTTCCTGCCGACTAACCCATATAATTCAAAAGCACAAAAGCCGGAGTTAACCCAGGTTAAGCAGCTTCCACAGGTTACACATAGCCCAGGTATACCACTACGAGCCTATCCACGGAAACACAATATCACACTCGTAGAACCTGATTTTGTGCCCTGCCCTAAAGCTACCAGGCCAGTTCTTTACATTGGACATGTGCCAGTACCCACATAAAGACTGAATTACTAGAAATCCCTGCCAGCAGGGATCTAGCACCCAACAAAAACCACTTTCTAGACATGATAATGTCCCTTGACAGCCCCAATGCATAATGCTCAAGTTCTTACTTTACATGCTTGAACATTGCATTCATATGCCATGATTGTACATCTATTGCAGATTATATTCAAGTAGTGTGATTATTTGTTTATTTATTTCTGTGAATTTGATAACATTTACAAAGTGTTGATAAGTCTTGGTTAGTCAAACACATATGATAATGTGGTGCTATCTCAGCTGACAACAAATTTTCAGTAAATATCCCACGATACACGTCCCACAAAAAAATGGTTTTAATGATGCATTGGTTGTGGGACTGATCCTCGAAAATATTATTGCACTGATTATCTGTTTGCACTTCCACCTTTGTGCAGTGTTGTGTGGCATTTGGTAATTTTTAATATGCAACAGATCACTGAGTAGACTTCTGTGCATCTCCCAGGATGACAGCAACCCTCAACATCACCACTTCTTACTGAGAGGGTGTTGTCTATTTCACAAAGATTGGTACTGGTTGTAAATAAGTGCCTTTGTTATGTGATGAAAACTGGGTTCAATTCCTAGCAGGGTCACTCTCAAAATTGCACACGTGGGAGTCATGCAGGATGATGCTGTTACTTGGTTAGTTTTCTTGGGGATTATCTGTTTTCCCCTGCCCTTGCGTTCTGGCACTGCTCCATAATCGCCTCTCTTCACCCTCATCAGCTGTTAAGACCCTGATGGTAATAACCGTCTGAAACTCTCCAATCCACTTCACTTTATTATGTGCTGTCCCTAGCCACTACATATCGAAAACTGACTGTTATCTCTACGTCCAGAAGTAAAGTCAGTGCTGATGCACTAGATACTTCACATATTTTATACTATGTGCCATATATCCGGGAGCCTGAAAAATGACAATAAACAACCCTACTATCAGCCCTTACTCAATAAGAATTAAATCTGGGAGCACAAACCTACAATTTTTCTTGCTGATTGGAAATATACTGACTTCTTCTGTAAGTTGAAAACTGCCAAAGAAAATTAACTTTTAAAGTTCAAAGTATGTGTGCATGTGTGTGTGTGCATAACAGTTACCTACAATACAAAATGTTTTTTTTTAAATATGCCTTTAATTTTATTATCAAGAACAGAAAAATTCTATATTCCTAAACACTAGGAGTAATATACAAATGTTTAATTTCATTGAAATAGAGACTAGATGTAAGGAACCAAACAACTGTTCCTCCTAATAATACAACTGTAAAACTAATTTTGAGAGAACTTAGTGTGACAGAGAACTAAATTACTTCTACTTGAAGAGCCCTGAGTGTAATTGTTTGACCATTTATATCCTCCACCTCTGGTGCGCCCCCTCAGCTTCTGTGATGCCCAGCACTGTAACATTTTCGCCCATTGGGGTGCATTTCAATCGCACTCAGGGCTCTTAAAGTAATGCTACACATAACAGAATTGGGGCAGATCATTTATACCCATTCCCCAGCCTGAGATTCGTGCTTCTTCCAGTTATAGTCATAGACAGTTCCACTGAGGATCGTTCCAAAGCCTGAATCATGCCATATGCAGCTCTCATTAGTTCTCTGCCCTAGATTACTTGCTTACTTGTTTGCTTTCCATTTCCCCAAATGGCACATCCATGCCGAACTTAGGTTTATTCTGGGTTTGCTCTCACCCCTAGATGCAGTTCACTTATCTTGGTAATGTCCCTCTGTCTGTACACTACTTTGCATAACTGTCCTTTGTCCTTCAGATACTTCCTTGGCCACAGGTCGGAGATGTCTGTTACATCATCATTAGATGGATTAATATCTGTCTTCTTGCTAACTTCTGCTGTACCGGTCATTCACTTCTTGTTTCGTTCTCTCACTTTATGCTTAGCTACTGTGTGTCTCCTCTCATGAACTTCCAGGCTCACACCCTGTGCTGGAAAATAAAAAATTGAACACCACCCTTCGACGGATCCTCTCTTATTTTGTCAGAGTTTAGTATGCTGGTTGCTGGAAGGTAGCGCTACCCTCCTCTTGGTTACCACCGAGGTAATGGAGGGGAGAATCTTTCCAGGGCCACAGGCTGAAGGATAAAAACTTGAGACTACTGTGGGACTTGGACTCTGAGCAGGTCACACCGCTCTTCTGAGTACCATCATGTTCTCAGTGGAGAACACTGTGATTCTGAGAGGGATGTTGAATTCTGCAGTGGTCATGTGAGTGTGAATGCATTCTTATATCTGTCCCTTAGGCATTATGACAGCTGCCTATAACCATATCATAAATCAAAGTTGATAAACATTTTACCATTCCCAAGGCCAGCTAACACAACCTCTACACTAATCAGGAGGGGAGGAGTCAAGTTCACATCATTCACTGGGTGAAAGTCTACAACACAAAACCAAACAGTATTGTCTTTTTTGTATGCTCACACAATCATAAAATTGTACTCGCTCCAGACGTTTCGAGTACTCCATCTCAAAACATTTCAACATTTCACCTACCTGCTGTTTTATTACATGCCGCTCCCTCAGCTCATAGTCTCCTGGCTTGAAATACATGGGTCTCTCATGTTTGGCGTTGATGTGATGCATGGCCACTGTCATGTCGTCTGCAAGGAGTCCGTCACAGTGAAATCTATGTTCTGCCATTCGATAACCTGCTGTATGGCAGCCTGGTGGGAAAGGGATTGTGTTTTGCTGGAAATCCAGTAGCTGCACTGGGTCCCTGGGTGTCAGGGGCATTGCAAAGATTGTGTGGGTGATCTGTCATTCCTGACAGCCGATTTGTATCCTAGAGGCCACCATCTCGATCACTGCATTTTTTTCTACCAGACATGATGCCGCATCACATATGGTTGGCTAGTGTCAGTATCTTACCCCCTGAGGGCTGGGAAGCAGGTGTCTTTGTGACACAGGGGCATGGATGGCTGGGCTTGACTGGATGTTGGGCACAGAGATTATTGCTTTCTGGGCACAAGGAAGAGCAGGGCTGATCAACAGGCTAGCAAAAGTCCTGTTCGAAGCACAGAAGGTGATTGCGAAGCAGTTGGGGCTTGGAGCCAGGCAGTGAAATACTTTCCACTTGGGTTTCAACCAAACCTCTCCCCGATGGTTCTTAGATGTTGTAGGGGGAGGAGGGAGACATCCCATGGTACATAATACAGCTGTGTGTAGAAGTTCGAGTTATAGATCAAGAGGCTGGGTACCCCTCTGTAATGTTGCCTGTTCCCTCAATCATGCATACACCTTGTTGGACATCTGCACGGCACCCACTAGGTTCCCAAGAAAGGCCAAAACTTGTCTGGCTGCCTTCTCCTGCCCAGCCCTGTAGTGCATTATAAGGTAGTAACAGAAAGAGATGTGGAAGCAAGTGTTCTATAGAGGAGGGCATGGCTGGTCACGCCAAACAAGAGGTTTCTTAACATGTGAGGAATGTCTGGATGGCAACCCGGAAGGCACCTGTCTCTCTCATGGTATGTTGTTCATGTAGTACATGACTCTGTTCCTCAGTGGAGAGAGTAGGATATTGCCAGCAGCTCCGAGTACCCAAGGAATGAATTGTGTACTATGTCCATAGGACCTTGTTGTATACTGTCTCCCAGTGAGTACTATGGCAGAGCAGGATATCACCAGCAGACCAACTACTCAATAGAAAGGTGCGAAAGCAGTCTCAAACTCCACTCTGGCATTGGCCTGCAAGTGGGATATCGCCATTTCCCATAACACGTGATGCTTATCCTGACTATATATAAACACGACTTCATCTCATCTATACATATCACCATGTCACCCCAGGCAGGGTTTGAACCCCGAATCTACTTGCTGCGAGTGCCTATAAGTACATCCCTTGTTGTGGGGGCACCCACGGACACATCAATCAAGATCGTTCACCCTTATGGCAGATGCCATACTTACCCTCCGCTTGTGATGGAAAGGCTTATTTTGACATATATAAAACCATGACTTCGCCTCATCTGTACGTATCACCACGTCATCACAGGAGGGGTTTGAACTGGAAGTGACTTTCTAAAAGTGCCTAAAATTATGCCCTTTGTTGTGGGGGCATCCACGGACATGTTAGCCAAGCTCATTCGCCCTTATGTCAGACGTCATGCCGACCCCTCATGTGTGATAGAAGCCAGCCAAGTGGCCGAATTAACCACCTAAGCATGCACAACCAAGGCAATCCATCATTGCAGAGCTGCTTAGTTCCTCAGAATACCGAGGGATTATGCTAGAAAGTGAAGCTCTGCCCAGGAGGAGGAGCTCGATGCCCGTACCGCCGCACCTCAGACAAGCCAGCGGGGCAACTGGATATATGTCCTTGTATCGCCGAGAAACAACAGTTCATCCCCTAGTTTCCATTCCCAGGAGCTCATCCCCAGCAGCTCACTCCACTACCTCTTGTGCTGGAGCTCTCTGCCAACTCCTTCAACCAATGTCTTCGCGACCTACAAGAAGCTCTTGAATACCTGCACCAGCAACCCCCTGAAAAAGTCTTTAACCCAGAGTTGTTCTCCAGCTCCCCCAGCTCGTTTCACCACTTCGTGTGGTGGGGCTCACTGTTGACCACTAATGTCTTCGCGACCTTCCAGAAGCTCTACCAGACTTACACCAGCAACCACGGAAGAAGTCTTCGACGCCTTGTATTGCAACACCCTCATGGTTAACAGCAACCACACTCTCCTTCTGGTATTATTAACATCCCACTACCCTTCTGGTAATGGCCCCTGAAGTCCGTTCTGGACAACCTGCATTGAGATAGTTGGGTCAGTTGTAATAGCAACCTAGTGGCAACTGCCTTATCCAGGTCAGACCCAGGTCCCCTTGACCTGGTTTACATAGGTTACTTCAGGTCAGTACTTAGTTATGAGGTAGTACAGGTCACCATTTTTATTCCTCACGGAATAAATACGTTTCCTTTCGAACCTCCGTGTACTCACTTGATATTATCTGATATTGTCCTCTGTAAAAAATTAGCCCTCCAGGGTGAAGTAGGAGACAGCGTATTTTACCAAACCATTTCTGAATCTAGTGTAGGTTTGCGGGCTAACATTACCCGGGTGCACACACATCATAAACATACCCAGTCAATGGCCACCTATATTGTGCACCTGGTGCGCAGTAATGTAGAATCACAACCACTAGCAATACAATCCACAAGGCAGTTAGTCAGCCAGCCCTACCTGCTCTTCATCCATCACGCTGAACGCCGGAGGGAGTGCTAGTCTGGTTCTGGAGGTCTGCCCAACTATGGGCCCACACCCAACGTTGTCGTCGGATGCTCAGAGTAAACCCACCTCTCCAACCACCGTCCCTTGTGTCACCAGTTGGAGTAAACGGGTACGATTCTGGGTTGGCTCGGCCTCGGCTTTAGTCCTACACATAGCTAGGGACCATTGTCGCCTGCTCACCCTGATGAGGCCAATATTTGCACCTACCTTTATGCCATATATCTAGAGGAGTGGTACTATTTTGCAAGAAAGGAAGACAGCTATCGCCTCTAAAGCCAAAGGGAGCTGCGACCCAGCCCCAACCGCATTTTGCAGCACAACCCCACAGGAATAAGCTCAAGCCGCCCGCCAGCTGGAGAGGCCTCACCTTTCAGCTCCCTCACACACCATAGTTCTGTCACTGATCAAGACAGCCAGGTGACACCCGATCGTGACAGCTTTCTATCAGGACAAGTATGTACTGCTAGGGATTGCCAATCCCTGATTCCAGTGCCGCCAGACCAGCAGCAGCATGCCCCAGGCTCACCACGGCACAGCCAGTTGCAGCACCATCGCCGCACCAGGTTGGAGCTCCAGCTCCAGTCAATACCAGCAGTCGCAGCAGCTGGGTCAACAGCCATCCCAGGCCACCTCCAACCAAGGTCAACCCATGGCTGTGCACCACTCAACAAGCCAGACAGTTATGCCCTTGTTTCACTTTGTGCTGTGCCGACATGCCACGCGCAGTCAGAAATTTACCAGTGTCTCTGACCGACACGACCAAACCCTTACCCAACCGCGATGTTGCCATCAGCCACCCAATGTAATGCATCACCTAATAAACGACACAGAGACGGAATGCCAGTTCAACTATGTTGCCTAAAGGGCAAAGGGTAGTAGGTAACTCGTGCACACTCCTGGAAGAATTGTTAAGGTTTTTCATAAAGAGGGTACCATAAATAGTACAGGGATGAATGAAAGGTGCATAGATAAGTAGCAACATTTTCAGGGTCACCACCCTGTCATATATGGCGACAGCCTTTATAATAGAGATTGCTGCATGAGCTCAGTCAGTGAGATACCCCATTTACAGGAGTCAGTTTAATTTTAATTGCAATTGCCTAAGTATTTATGATAATATACTACTGGGAAGTTTTAATTTGCTCTGGTAGGACTCACATTATCTCCTTTAATGCATTTTTTGGTGAAACAGAGTGTTTTGGTTTTGTCCAGAGAGAGTGAGATTCTTCTTCCCTCAAGAGACACTAGTGAGTTGTTGAATATGTGTTAACTCATAATTGTATTGCCAGCTCCGCAATAGAACACAATACCATCTGCATATGTCAAGCTATACACTCTTGGTCCAGTGTTAAAGGCTATCCTCTGCTCTGAATATATGTACAGGAGAAACAGCAAAAGAATCAAAATGCCTCTCAGAGGAAGTCTGATGTAATGTGTTTTCCCTTCGGAAAATTGGTTGTCAATTTTTACATGACTAATATGAGGGGAGTAGATATTTTAAATGAGACAGAAAAAGTGGTCAGGAAGTTATAAGAGCTTCAACTCACCAAGATGCATAGAGAAGAGAACAGAATCGAAAGCCACTGTTGTATTCAGAAAAATTGTAAACAAAATGGCTTTGTGAGCAAATATTGTTTACCTCTAGACAGTAAATTTGTAACTACATCCACATTGAACCTACCTTTTCTGTATCCAAATTGGTCGTGGTATAACAGATTGTTTACCTGAAGCCACCATTCAAGTTGGATTTTGAGAACATTTTCAATCATATTCTCTAGATTGGACAAGAGGATCATAGGGCAAAAAGTCTCAGATCCATAAACAACTTTATTTGGCTTTCCGAAAGGGACTATGAGCTGTAGTTTATGCTGCAACTGAAGCTTCTCTATATGAAGGACATCATTGATGGGTATCTTAAGACATTTGTAGCATAGTGTGCATTTCACTTAAAAGTTTGTAGTTTATATGATCCATGCCTGGTGCAATTGAAATGTGCCTTTAGGAACGATGGAGTTTGTCTTCAGTTATTTCTGACAAGAAAACCTAATGTCAACTAGAGACCTCCTCTCTTATCCATGCTGCCAGTGCATTCAAGAGGTTCAAGTTTGATTGGAAGTGAAACATGGTTGGGGGCCAGAAACTGATGAAAACTAAAGAGCGTGGCCAGGTCGATGTTAGAGTTCATGGTAGGGAAGGTTGTTGACCTTTAAAGAGCAAACTTTACACCAGTTCTGACAAGATTAAGAAAATTTTTGATAGACATACAGAAACCTTGCCAATGGTTCCTTTTAATCAACCTGATAACATAACGAAATTTAACATGGGCATAAAGATATTGTAGGAAGTTCACCTTCGTACTTGAATGCGATTCTTATAAAGAGCTTCCTTCGTAAGATTGCTGTGTAGAGTACAGAGATTATTCCACCAAGAGTATTTATAATGCCTGGCATCTGTTGAAATCATGATGGCTTCTAAATATGTTCAAGATGCTCATGTTGATGTTGAGTTTAGTCAGAAGAGAATGTGTATTTAGACTAAGTGTACTTATCTCAATTCATCTTATGATAAGCCAAATCAGAGTACCAAAGTTGCGATAACCAGATGGGATAGGCAGTTGACTTGAGAGATATGTATATAGTATTGGATAATGCTCATTGTCCATGGAGTCATTTTCAGTCTCACATTTGAAGGTGTGGGTGATAGTAGAAGAGGACAGTGCTCCATTGAATGTATGTGCCCATTAAAGTGTGCTGACTCATGTTAAGTATTGTACCTCACAAATTCAAAATTGAGTTAGACAGCTGGGTCCCTGCTCAATCAGTTGTAGAGTCACCACAGACTCTTTGGTGTGATTTAAAATCCCCTCCTATTATGGCATAGTCAGGGATAGAATTGAACAACAAATCCCAATCTTGCTCAGGTACAGCATACCTGGGAGAGGCTTACAGAGAATAAATGTCCAGCTCTGTGGCATGCATTTGAATCATTCAGCCTAAAAGTTCAACTGGCAGATGTGAAAAGCCAGGAGACACTTGAGTAGGAATGAGGTTCTTTTAGATAATTACAGCAGCACCATATGTATAATGAGATTCACTGCTATTATATTTACCTAAAAAGATGGCTCGTTTAGTGCTGTGTTGAAATTGTGTATCTTGAAGAATAATTATGTTAATGTGGTGCATTAATACATTATATTGTAGAATTTCTCAGTGAAGTGTTAGTAATCAACAGTTCCTTTGCCGAATTTTCATACTACACTTGAGTATGTGGCTTCGAGATAGACTTAACATGTGCCTCTGTAGAGTAGTCTGGGCACTCCAAGTGCAAACACAGTCTGGCACCAGTGCTGGCACCTGTCCGCCATCTTGAATTACATCACTTATTGTTTCAAAAATTGTCCATCATCTTGTATACCACTTCTGATTTATTACTTGCTCTCACATGGCTGCCATTTTGTTTTATCATGTCACAGGTTTCTCAATTAACAACACCTGTGATGACATCACCGATTACTCATTCTAGTCCGTTTGCTCCATTTATAATCTTTTGCACTGCTTCCATCCGCGATCTTATAACTATTTGATTTCGCTGAACCAGCACTCTCTTTGCTATAGTTCCCATCATCACCACCATATATGTTTGTCTCTAGAGGCACTCTGTTTCTAGATTTCTTACTCAACTGCCATATTCGTTTCAAGTGTTTGCTGTTAGAGTGCATCACTGATGGCAGCAACTTGTTTTTGGCATCGTATGCTAGGAGGCACTGTAGTTGCCTGTGTCTGTGTTGATATTTTAGGTCGAAGTGCCAGTTACCATATTCAGGACTCTTGCCCCTATTGACACTATTCATATTTCCGGAGCTCATAAAATCTTCTGCAGGTGGTGAGCCTCAAACAGCTCAACTCTATAAAATCATCCAGAGGCCTTAAACCACTTGGCTACTGAATCATGAACTAAAACTGGGTTTTAAATGTATAAACATTGCAACACAGCCATCATTCGAAACATCATTCATATATTGTATTTCATTTGTCTTTAATTAAAAGATGATATTATCAATATCTAAGTTGTGTAACGTATTAGTTACGATTGCAAGTAGGCTGCTAGGCCACCAAAAGTTTATAAATGGACATTAAATCAAGTTCTCACAGTGCAGTACTCGTCGACAGACGCACATTCACAAAGTAGGGTGACGTCCTACTTTGTGTATGTGTGCCTGTCGACGAGTACTACATTCTGAGTACTTAATTTACTGTCCTTTTATATATTTTTGTGTGATATATCTTTCACCTCTGCACAGTGAAGTCAACACCTCTCAAAGAGAAGACTTGGATTAAAAAGTTGCAGTATGCGTTGTCCCTCCCACTGAGTATTCATTCTTATGTTTATTTTATTCAAATATTCAAAGCTCTTTTTTATGAAGCTAACATTATTCTAATCTCAGCGATAAGAATTTGAGCATATCATCCCAGTTTGTGAGTGCTCCACTAATTATTCTTAAATCTTCTATTAATGTCTTTAATTTAAATTGCTGTCTTAAATTAAATTAATTTTTTTTGAATTTTGATAAGCATAGTAATGTTATGTAATGTAATTGCTTAACCTTAGAGGACATATTATTCTCATACAATCAATCTACCACTCTCACTAGTCTTATTTGCTATTAGTAAAGTCATATCCCTATTTTACGAGGCCTTACTGTTCTTGAGAATGGCCTCATTAATTCACTTTGCTGTGAACAGATTTTGATACTCCAAAAACTCAAAAATCGGGTTTTGCATTTTTCACATTAAGTCAGTTTTTAAATCACATATAATCGGTACTGTACTTACATCACACCAAATAACCCACAATTCACTGTGTGGTCTAATCGTGAGGGAATCCTCTACTTCAATACTTCATATAAATTGTCTGCTGAAGGCTAAAGTAAACTAGAGAAAGTAGCCAAATTACGCTGTCATACAGCCATGACAATGTGCTTGCACAAACAACATTGTTCATGAAAATGTTTGCAGTATAAATCTACAACTTGGCAAACACATATTTAAGGGACTAGTTTTTTTGGTAACATGGATTCGGATTTGTTGAAAGGATACATAAAAATATTTTGTCAAATTGGCAACTCTACTTGTGAACCTCTGTTGTATAATGTTGTATGTACAATATGGCAACAGAGTATTTGTTGTGTATAAACAAGCAGCGAAGTAAAACTACAGAGAAAGACACCTTTGCCTTGTTGTAGTTCCTATTTACAACAGGCTATGGGCCCAGTCACATGGTGTAGCATTGTGCTAAAGGCAGTTGGGAAGTAACACGTGGCAGCTTGTCACGGAAGGAAAATGTGGTGGTAAACTTTGTAGGGGTGTTGTTGGACATCTTGAATTTACTGTTGAGAACAGTTGGTCAAGCTCAAAAGAGATAGGTATATGCCTAGTGAAAATGTAGCAACTGCCAGGAAACACACCGGTGAATGTTATTAAGCTTGAGGGGACTAAAAACTGGAATGTGTGGAAATTTCAGGTTAGTGTGTTGTTACGGGGACCAGATGTATATGGTGTTGTAGATGACTCTGAAGCAATGTTGTGAGATAAGTCGATAAAGAAAGACATCTAAAAATAAGGTTTGTTACTGAATCTAAGCTATTTATCTTGTCAGCAATTTCTTTTTCAATTCAACTGGCATTTGACTTCTTACTTGAATATTACAAGCCACAGAGGAAACTCATGAACTTCCCATTATTGTCCCAATTTCACCCATTTATTATTGCTTCGCCAGGTTTTCTGAGCGAAGTAGAATTACTTCGAGACTCTGAAACTAATGTTAAGTTTTCAAGTTTTCAGGTAATAACACATGATAAAGTGTGTGTAATTTAATATCCGGGGGACAAATGTTTCCTGATTGACAGGGATAGCATCGTTCCAGAGGCAACTCCAAGAAATGATAAATCTACAAGTACACACAAAGAAACAGATGTGCAATTGCACATGGTGAATGTAGTGATGAAGCGGATGCCTGTGTATGCCTTGTTGTTCCTGTCGAAACGGCCAGTGCAGGCAGACACCGGTACACTTCTAGTGGCTTTGGCTGATGGTACAGTGCAGGTACAGTGGCAGCCTATTTCAGTTTTCTGGACATCCTTTTTTAGATAAATGCAAGTATTTTATAACATACCTCTAAGGTACTTCAAAGCTTGTCGGAATTAGTATATACATAAAAGGGGGTGATCTCTTATTCTCCTGCATCTGCCTTCATTTCAAATGAAAAAAAAAATGAGCTATTGAAGAATGTTAATATAAATAAGACTTATACTTTATAAAGATCATTACATAAATTTTTGAACACTAAGTGAGAATAAAACATATTTTTTTAAATTTACAACTTATAAATGATATGTGAAATTATCAAACGAATAGTTGGATGGATGTGGACAGAAATAGGAAGATGAGTGTGGATGTAGTGGATATGGGCAGATGTTCACTGATAGATATCGACGGACAGATATTTTCAGATGAATATGGATGAATGGAAGCATACGGGCAGATGCAGACATGAACATACATGCACAGATATGTAAGTAAGTACAGTCGACTCCTTATCTATCGTTTATCATGGGACTGTCAAACAATTTCCAAATATGCGGGATTTCAGTAAATGAGGGTTCTGGCATGTACATCAATAAAATACCACTTCTGACCTTTTTAGAATCCTGTTTCAGTACAATGAGAGCTGTGCAGTATCTGTGAATAAAGTTTAGCTAGTAAAAAAATTCAAAATGGGAATTTTAGAAAAAGTTTGACTGTATTATTATTATTACTGCATACATTAAAAACACTTCCACTAAACTCGTTTAAGTAAAGAAAATGTCACAAAATACCATATATAATTTGTTGTAATCCGACATCAAATGTAAGTTGACCTAAAACATTCAAACCCTCAGAAAATGAAAATAATATGATGTCGAATGAAAGTCAAATTTTGAATGTGCCGTGCGCACTCGTTCAGCTGAGAGTGCACATATATTTTATCGATCGGGCAGTGTGTTCATGGTGGCTGAGTAGGAAGGGGAAGCAGCGGGAGTATTACCCCTCTACGCCACTACATGTTACTGACACCTTATATGCGAGGCCAATTCTGTCTTTTAAAGTAATTAGTTATATTTTGCTGCAAAAAACTTGTAATTTTGCAACAGAAATGAATAAATAAGGCAATTAAAATTTATTTCTTCATGGTCTTTAATAATTATTCATTCATTCTGATTTTCCCTGTCGCGAGTTACACTGCACTCGGGTTTGGTGCTTATCCGTTATCAGACGACCAAACAAGTCGCATAGACTCTTAAATTTTAACAGTTTATTCAAAAGATACACATCTACCAAAAGAAATTAATGTAAATACTCTGATTTCCTAGCAGAAGTTACAGAAAATGAACTTTTCGCTTGGTAATACAAGTCGCTCGAAGTTTAAACAATTATTGGCGACACGGGGAGGTCAAGTTTATGCTTCTGGGCACATAATTTTATTCGCGAATATGCTGCCCCTAGAGTTAAATTAATATTATACAATGAAACACCGACCTTACAGGAAAACGACCTTTAATCACAAACACTAAATAAAACATATTTGGAAATAATAATTCCTTGTTAAAATGTATTGCGTAGCAATTTTAGGCAAAAGCATTTGCTTTGATATACTAGTGATTATAGGTGCAACTATTCATCATAGTTCCCTCTGAGGCACCTTTCAAGTCCAAGCAAACAGTTCATGGTTTGGTGTCTAGTGGCTCCAACCTCAGGGTGAGAGACTTGTAAAATGCTGGACACACAGTGTAGCATTTGTTATATCTGTTTGTGAGCCAAACCCCAAAACTAAATTTTTTGGTACCATTTGTAGTGGCAAAGGCTGGTCATGATTTTCTGGTAGAATTTCGTGTGTATATCATGAGTATTTTGTGATAGCAATGTCTAGAGACTTGTTTTTTTATCAGACTATGTAGGTTTTGAGATAAAATATAAGGAAAGGTAGCAGTTCTAGTGGCACTTGTTATTAAAGTTTTTCTGTTATAATTGTAGATTGAGATCATGAATATGATGCCTGACACATCGCTGGCAACATCTTTTATGTTTCTCTGACATCAACTCAGTTCATGAGACGTCACAGTTACCGACCGAAACAAACCAGAGACAGCTGTACCCAGAAGACAATTGATACATTTATGCTGCCAATTATACTAAAGACACGCATCAGTCATGCGCCCCTGCCTAACCAGCCAAACGAAGCCACCTGCCCCTAAACGAGCATGAGATACCACCCACCATCACAGAACAATCCTGCTTCTATTCCTCACTAAGAGAGTGCAGTAAGGGATGATGCCGCCCACGAAGGGAGGAGCCAGCTGGCCGAAGACGTCCGAACCATTGAAGAAAACAGAAAGGGGGCTTTCGTATTTAGGGCCGGATGAGTCCACAGAACAGGAGTTGTCTTTGCATTGTCTATCTCTGCCTCGAAAACTCAGCAGGTCGCCCTACTACTGCCGTGCTAGGGCTCTCTACTCCCGACATCTCTTCGAGATCTACTACCAGCGAATCTTACTTCAACCCTGCTAACACACTCTACTTGGAGTGCCTACCCTGTCCCTTCAGGACTCCAATAGACAACAGTAGGGTTAGAGTCATTTTCATGACTTCTTTATTTTGTTGCTCTAGATTGCTCTTTGCCTCGCAGGTCCCCTTCACCTGTTTGCTAACGTAACTTTTGCCATTTTCTTGATAATCACGAAAGCCGCAAGGGAGATACAGGGGACCACATCTTGCCAACCAGTCTCCAACCATAGAGTAGGACTACAGGCTTCCATAACTGGGCAGTACATATGTCACAAAAACACCACACGATCAATGCTGCCTGCTGCCACTACCCGGAACATGTCAGCCCCAGGAGCCGCCAGCTCCAGCCAAGCACCAGCCACCCCCGGATGGGGCCCGGAACATCACCCATCAGTCAGCAAGTGATAAGACAGCATCAACAACCACCCTAGCCACATCCGATGCTCATGTAGCTTGCTGCCACCCGACCAGGCCGACTCTGTATACCTGCTCCATAAAGACAGGGGCCAACCAGCATAAAACCAGCCCATAAGACCTACTGGGGTTCTCTGTCCGAACCCACTTAAAAACCCGTATACTGTGTGACATGCCAAGCCCTTGTGCACGTGGGCCCACAAACAACCGCAACATGTAGTTCGCACCATCTGTGTGGGATGCAAGCAAGATGAGCAAGTGGTACAAGAAAACTGTGATACTGGACCCTTGCGCGATGCATCGCAAAGGGGCGACTTGCTGCTTGGCATCGAAGATGATGGCGAATGTGTGTCGTCAGTTCGCATTCGCATCCTGATTGGATGGTGCTACATTGGCTAAAATGAGAATGCTTGCGAGTTAGCAGGGTATGGTGAGTTATCCATCGTTAGTTCGTTTAGCTCAAGGATTTATTGTGCACTTGAAAATAAACACTCATCGGCTCTAAATACTGATGAAAATACACCTACTGCTATAAAGCGAAGTAAACATAATATTGAGGATGAAACACTAAGTGAAAACGATAATGAAGACAGCATAGATGAAAATGAACATGAAGACAGTAACAATTTTGAAGACGATGATGGCGATTTTCTTGATGTACTGACACACCCCTCCAATGCTTTTTCTGCAACGAGCGAAATTGAGAAGGCCGAAGATGCTGAGAATACTGACTACATTTTTTCCGAAGACCCGAGTGAACTTGATGATAAACTCAGATATTTGATTGACCTTCAAAACATGAGTATTTCTTGTGCATTGTTGAGATATCTTCAATCAAACTTAAGGATCGGAATTACATCATATGTTGTTACCAGCTGCTTTCTTCTGAAAATGTAATTACAACATAATAAATTATTATTATAAAACAATTATTTTTTCTTAATTTTTGTGTGTCGTATCCTTCTATCTGTTTTAAAGTATTTAATAAAGAATATATATTTAATAAATAACGTATATAGGTATACTGTTTATTGGAAAAATATTTATATTTTATTAGAAATTAAAAATTATAGGTTTTTATGGCTATCAATGTAAGTGCCGAAGCTCGCTTGGCAGTGAAATCGAGAAATCAACACTACTTATGTGTTGAAAATATAATCCAATATGTTAGGCGCAGACAGCACCCCCTATAATTAATAAGAAGTAATCAAATATGGCTGTCACCTGATGGCTAAATCGATAGCTTGGCTGGTAGGTAAATTAATAAATTAGTGTCACCTAGGTGATAAATATATATTAAATCCAAGATGGCGTCCACCAGCATTGTATAAACAGATAACAAACGAAAAAACCAGGTTGGTTGCATACGACAGAATGAGTATGGGTGGAGGTCTGTGGACTAATTAATCAATGAGAAACAATGGTAGGGGAGGGGAAGGTTTTGGCACTGTGATTGATTGTAGGAGGGTCATTTGTCTGCTAGACATGTTGGGGAAACCTCTTGAAATGAAAATTTATAAAATAAAATGCTAACAATAATTTTAAATAAGTTTTTAGTAAATTCTAAATAATTCATACGATTTTTTAATCTTTTTAGAATTTTTTTTTTAAGTTCAAAGTATTACAAGGTCATGGGGCCGAGGTAAGAGATCGTCACTTGAATCCAAGGTGATAGTAATGTAATATGCTCTCAGACTTTTATGAATTTATTCAAGTATTACAATTTTTCTCAGTTTTTTTAAGGTCACCGAAGGTTATGGTTATAGGGTTAAGGTTATGGGTCACCTGGATTCAAGATAGTGGTAGCAGTCAGTAATGCAATATGCTTGCTGACTTTTATGAATTTATTCAATTCTTACCATTTTTAAAGAGTTTTTTCAAAGTCATTCAAGGTCATGGTTATAAGGTCAAGGTCATGGACCGATGTCAAAGTCACCTCGGTTCAACATTGCGTTTGGGTGATGCCATAACATGGTGGTTGGTCGGTTCCAGTCCCTCGTCATTTAAAAATTAAAATGTTTATTTTTATAAGTGTTTAAAATAAATTTTTCCATATATTTATAAATATTTAGGGATATTGTTTAGAAATGCAATGATTTTTTAAATATATTTTAAGGTTTTTTTATAAATTTCTATTTTTTTGGGAGTTTTTGGATCCAAGGTTATTCTTGGTCACAAGGTCACAGTCAAGGTCACCTGCATCCAATATGATGGACAAGGTAGCTGATAGAACCAAGATGGTTGATGGTTAGGCCTGAATCCAGACCCTGGACCTCTTGTATCGATTTGGCATACATTATACCTATAAAACAATATGGCCACCGCTGCTCTTCCCTCGAGAAGCGAGTCCCTCAAATGACTTGAACTGGCTGAAAATTGCCTTTTTGGAGCTCGTTTTTGCTGCTGGGAGGCTTAGTGATTTTTTAAGGGAAATTTTGAGGGAAAAGGGAAATTTCGAGGGAAATTTATTCGATTTTGAGGTAAACCAGGGGAAATTTTTTGGGTAAATGGCAGCCAGTCGATAGGAATGACAGAGCATGAACTGCTTCGAGCTCCGCTGCCCTACTCCCTTGCGATCAATTTCCCATTTCTCTACTACTATAGCCTGGTTGCTTGAAACAGCAAACTAAATTAAAATCATTTGTATTTCACTAATCACTGTTGTATGGCTAAAATATAATAGAAAACAATTAATAATAACCTATCAGTGAGTGATTTCAGACTTCACACCAGAGAAATTGCTTTAAAGAAATGTTTATAGCATTATACTGAAAAGTAACATGTAAAACATAATGAAAATACACTTAGTAAGTAAGGCAACCATTGTAACTGTAAATACAGCTGAACATACTGCATGGAACACTAGGTTTTAGTTTCACTAATGAGGAAAGGACTCATAAAACTAGATGTGTTCTGGCAATGAAACAAGTGTTGTGCCATGGCAGAGTGTCATTAAATCATGAAACTTTCCTCTTGGTTTCCTCCTTGGTTAATTTTAATTTTTTATAAGGAGTTATAATTTCTTATCAGTATTTGAAGTTCTGGCCGTGTAAGAATGTTTATTTGCCATGAGTTTGCTTTTACTAAAATTGCATGTTAGGTTGAATTAGTAATCGGAGATATAAGCATTTACCACTTTCGTAGACATTTATTCATTTGAGAATGTTCTACAATTTCAATTATATTTACGACGCAGTTAGACATGGCGTGGGGAAATAGTTGTAACGGAGGTCGCACAGGGTTTCTGAAGGAATTCCGTATCACACCATGTCCTTATGTGGTCAGGTTTTTGGCACCTAGGTGGGAGGAGTGGGGGTAGTGCGCGTGGTGATTTGATCTCCGAGCACCTGCCGCTCACTCAGACGAGATATAGCCCAGGTTAGCGGCAGGCCAGAACGAGGAGCCGAGGTGAGAGGATGAAAGGAACAGCTCTTCTGAAAGACTGACGCAGTCTACAAGAAAGAAGCATTGGGCTCTTGCCCCGAAGCGAACCAGGTGGTACACGGGTTCTTATGAGAACCCGGGGTATCAATTTACTGCTGACTTAGCTAATTTCAGCTAGTCAATTTATTCTCCTAGGCGACCAGCGTAGCATAGCCCGACTCCGGTAGAGGAGGGAGGTCAGTGAAGCTGGTTTGGCGAGGGAGAGTGCGTTTCTAGGGAAATAGTGTGAGTAAGGGAGAAGAATTGAGTGTTTTTTTTTCACCTCAGCCCCCCCTTAGAGGGGATACAGCGACCATGGCAAACACGAGTGTGCAACCCCCCCTAAACCACCTGGTGCAAGCAGATACAGGGGAAAAAGAGGAGAATATCCGAGGCACACCAAGCCTCGGCCGACCCTGCAGCACATGCTACTGCAGGACAGCACCCCAAGCGGCCGGATACCCGGCCAATCACAGTGATTGACACACCTTAGGTGCTCTACTATGCACTGGCTGCACAGCTGCGTCAGGTAATCAAGGAAGATATGCGAAATCGCGTCGTCCCCGAAGGTGTTGCCTACCAGGCGACAACAATGTAAGATTGTCACCTGGCATTACAGGTGATACGTGCCTCAGGACTGGGCTACAGTGTGCTGTTACCCAGCAATGAAACATCACTGAAGATGGTGATGAAACCAGTGACAAACGACATCGACCTGCAAATAGTTCATGATGAAATGACTGCTCGAGGATTCAATCCCACGAGTATACACCCGATGTATTCGAGGAACAGAATGTGACTGGGACTGGCTAGGGTTGACCACCCTCCATCACAGAAAACGCTGCAGTACTGCAGCTAAACAGACTGTGCGTACTTATGGTAAGAGTGGAAAAATACCACCGCCCCGATGGCCATCCACAATGCACAAAGTGCCAACGTTTCAACAACAGTGCTGGTTGCAACTGTGTCCCGAGATGTCGTTTTTGTGGCGGAGCACACATGACGACCCAGTGTTCCGAGCATGACCAGGAAAAAAGTACTGTGTCCTATGCCAAGGCAAACATGCGGCGAACTACCACTGCTGTCCAGCTTTAAAAAATGAAAAGTGGCGTCACCTTCCCCAAGACGAACGCAGGAAAAGACAACAGCACAGCTTTCCTGCGTGCAAATGAATATTACAATGCCTCAAGGGCAAACACAGCAGCAGTTCATCTCTGCCCCAGACCCCTCTGGGAATACTTGGATGACTGGGGGGAGAAACAACAGGCCCCCACGAAACACATTTGTGCCGGAATACACACAACACGGGCCACTTTAGACACAAAATTATTATAACACACTACAGTACCAACAAGAGTACGATATGTGTTATCCTCCCCTGGCAAACATCTCCAAGCCGAGGGACAACCAAAATAAACTGCCTCAACCATCTGCTGAAGGGAAAATGAACCCTAATTCGCAGAAAAAGACTTCCAAACAGTCTCAATTTTTTTTTTCGTCTCTGCCAACTCCTGTGGAACAAGGCTTTTCCATGGAAGTTGAGCAAGCAGCAGTCACACAACAAACTCATGAACATGCAGAGAGCAAGTCTGTTGAAGTAAAGGCAACTTCGCTCGACGAAATTACATCGATACTCAATAGTAGCGATGCACTAAAGGAAAACCCCCTCTTTAAGACTTTATTTGAACCTCTGCTTCAGCTCATTGTGATCTGGGCAGACCCAACTACCGACTTTCGCACTAAGGCAACGGCTACTGTAGACTTTACCCTAACAGTGGCTAACTCTGTGTCTTCAAAAATGACGCCTAATGCGGTGCCACATACACGTGATCGGTACACTATAATAAATCAGTTTTTATACTGGAATACTCGAGACATTTGTGACCAACAGCACGAACTAATTGATTATTTAGGAAGGCACCTAATACCCCTCGCAGCTTTTAATGAGTCCCATTTAAAACGCTGGGATAGGTTGTCAGTCTCAGGCTACACTATTGTCTGAGCAGATAAAAAAAAAAAAAAAAAAACAGGCAAGGAGTTGGATAACTTGTGTTAGTACACAACTCTTATCAAGTGCTATGCTGCCAAGCAAACACAGTTCGCCATTACAGAAGCAGTAGGGGCTGAATTAAAGCTAGGCACACGACACATAGCCTTCTATGCTATATACTGTCCGCCAGGCCACACTTTAACAGCTGCCGACCTAGACGAACTTACTAATATCGCACTCACATTCATCGCTGCAGGCGATCTGAATGCGAAACATGCTGTCCTAAATTGTAGGTCGCGCACAGCAAATGGTAATGTGTTTATTAGCCACCACGGACGTCACAATTATATTGTGTATCCCTCACTGGAGCCGACTTTCGACCCCCCACATCGAAGACACCAACCAGATATTCTGGACATTGTGTTAACTAAAGGCCTGTACACCCCATTTGAGTTAACTGTTTTACATGAATTATCTTCTGACCACTGCCCTATTCATGCTGAGTTCGTGCCACTAGACACTGAACCAAACCCTAAGTGGCACTTTTAGATATTTTAAACACGCGAATAGGCGTGGCTTCCAGGGGTAATTGGAGAAAGAGCTGACATTGCCCTTCCCTCTAGACACATCAGAAAAAATTGACACTGCTGTAAACACAATTACTGAGTGTATACAACGCGGTATTGCCAACTTTGTCCCCACAAAACACCACCAAAACTCCAAAACTCTCGTTAATGAAATACGAGAACAAGTATACACTGAAATACACATTTGGCGAGCAGGAATCTGCGACAAAAAGTATCCCAACTTAAAATTGCAGACAATAGCCTTTGGGAAACTACGAGATATTTTCCCTTCATATTACAAACACAAAATGGTCTCGTCCATGTCCCGCAGCAAAAAGCTAAGGCCCTTGATTCATATTTAGAACAGGTCTTCCAGCCCAATGCTGTTCCAAATTATCCCCTGCACACAACACATGTTTATTGCGAACTATCCTTCCGCCTGCAACAACCTGCAGCATCGGAACCGGAATATACACATGCGGAGGAAATAAAACGTATTATTCGCCTCACGAAGCCCCGCAAAGCCCCTGGCTTTGATGAAATACAATCCCTAACACTTCGCCAAATACCAGACAGTTCACTAGAGGCCCTGGCTGAACTGTTCAACAGCAGCTTCAAATTCGCGCTCTTCCCTACTCCGTGGTAACTGGCACATGTTATCGTCTTCCCAAAGCCCGAGAAAGAAATACACAGCCTCAGAACTACCGCCCCATCAGCCTGCTGAGTGTACTCTCATAAATACTTTAGAACGTTTTACTCAACAGAATTGAAAAACCCATTGCGGCTGAACACTTAATTCCAAATGAACAGTTTGGTTTTAAACAAAGCACTCCACAACACACCAGATTGTGAGGCTGAGTATGTAACTCAAACTCTCAACTGGAGACATTACACAGCTGCAGTAATCCTAGATGTCGAAAAGGCCTTTGATTGGGGTTTTTCACGCAGACCTGGTACACAAAATTTATTCCACTAATTTCCCCGACTGCTATGTCAAGTCACTGCACTCGTACCTTGACAGGAGCAAATTTGCCGTCACTGTGGCAGGAACCACATCCGAGCATAAAGTAATTAGAGCTGGTGTTCTCCAGGGAAGCATACTGGGGCCAGTGTTGTTCAATTTATACACACATGATTTCCCGCACCCTGTTACATGGACTGCCCAACTTGGTGTCTATGCAGATGACACTGTTCTTTACACTTGCTCCAGTGACTTGAACATGGCTGTGCGCTATTCCGAAGACCACTTAAACACTCTCGAGTCATACTTCCGCAAATGGCGAATCAAGATAAATGTCGGCAAATGTGAGGCCGTAATTTTTACACGCAAGCGCCTACCTCAGGTCCTCCTATCCATTACACTGTTCCAGGAAAATATTCCTTATAAAACCCAGTTAAAATACCTTGGTGTGACCATGGACAGGGTGCTGACATGGTGTTCCCATGCCACTGTCAAAAGCCAGCAAGCCCTAGCCTGCCTCGCGGCCCTCTACCCAGTGTTTAACACTATAGGTGTCCTCACACTGCATAATGGGATTGTAATATACAAATCCCTTATCCCTACTATAGTATTATACGTAGCACCAGCCTGGGCATACTGTGCCAATACTTACATGGAACAACCAGAGCGAGTGCAAAATAAATGCCTCACAATAGCTGCCCATGTACCCAGATATATCACCACCTGGAAATGACATGCTAAACTTCAATAGCCAATACTGTTTGAAATAATTCCGGATATGGTAGAGAAGTTCTATGCCACAGCCTTGACTCAAACAGTCACCTCATTAGCGCCATAGGGGTCAATGAACCTGACCAAACCCAATGGTACAAGCGGCCTAGATCGCTATTGGCGCACAGGCCGCTATAGTAATTGAATGCCACACACCCCACAGCGAACATCTGGAACGGCTGCGCGCACTAACACACACATGGAGAACACCACTGCGAATTAGTACATCCCCGTACCAATTCTATTACTTATAATACAATAGCCTGCGAAGTACTATGTGCCCACAATCACAAACCAAAACGTACGCCGGAATTGCCATGTGGCTCAGTGTTGGGCGGCTATGGTGTCACATTGCATAACACCTCAAGACACTGGGACTTTCCCTCAAGCCTTCAAGTTATACACCACCTAGAAGCTGAAGAAGACACTTCAAGGTGCACAAGCCTCAAGATCTCATGCTAAACAAGGCAGTCACGCTTTGAGGGGGGAGGGGGTGCACTATGTATTGTCCGATGCAGTGCCTACTGGCGCTGCTAGTGTGCTCTCTGGTGCACCACTAAGCACCTTCGCCTGAGGGAGTCTCTACCACCTCTTCCTTTTCTCTTCCCTCTTTCTTGTTTCAGGTGCCGACTGGCTGCATGGGCACGGGAGAGGACGTACCCAATAGTGCATCTTCCCCTCCACCAGGGGGGATCGTACCTCCCACCTCCCTGGCTACAGATTAAATCAAGCGTGATCAGCTAAACAAAAGATACCCCCCACCCCTCTTCTTTCCAATATTTCACTTCTAGCATTTCAAACACCCTTTCAATAAATAATATAATTTCCTATCCTCTGTTCTAGTAGAAACCTTTTTATACTTCATAAATTGCATGCACTCTTGAAAATTCTTTTCTGTCGAGGGGTTTTTACAGTGCCTATGCTGGTTTTTCCCCTTCCCTCATAGCTTAGATTAAGTTAACATGGGAGGTAAACTAGGCCCCAATCGCGGTCAAGTTTGTCCAATGCCAGTAAAGCCACAAGCATGTGCCCTTGTAGTTAGAAACTCCCCTGCATTCCTAGGTGTAATGGGCTTAGCTCTGAGACGAAATTTAGTTCTATTCCTACCCCTGGACCCCCGACTCTCCTCTTAATTGTAAGCCAGGTTACAAAAAGAATCGTCCGCTAACAGTCGACAACCAGCCCTCGAAGAAGACACACCGAGTGTGGCAAACATCGGACACACCCACAAGCACCGGCGACATCTAATTCTTTATTATTTTAAATTTAATTATTTTCAGCTAACAAACTTTATCCTGCTAAATTAATTCCGTCTGTTTGGGAGGTCGCTAGGGTGCCAGGAGGAAACTGACGTTCCTCCTGCCTTTGTAATTTTCTCTCGCGATGAGAGTTTTGAGTGACAGAAATACTAAATGAACTACTGTGGTACTGTTCTTTGCTTTTATGCCTCTTTCAGCTAACTGTTTGTGACTCTGCAGTAATGGAAGATTTTTAACGGTTTATTTTGAACCTGAAATAAATTTCCGAGGAAATAGTTCAAGAGTCCATTTAACACAGCTGCCTGGGGCAGCGGTGTTAAGTGGGCGGAGATGTGGTAATTGTTGATGTCACCGCGCACGTGGCCAAAGGTGGGCGTGGCAGTGTCAGTTATGGAGCACACTGTTGTTATCCCTCTCCTCTGAAAAACATGCTGTTGATGACGTCTCTTCCTGGCTACTGCAGTTGTTCACATGATTGATGGGGTCGAGTGTTCCTCTGAATAGGTTGCAATCTGACGTTGGTGATCTGCCTGTAGTCCGTGACTGTTGTATCCTTGCAACAGCAGGCACAGTCGATGAAGAATGTTTCTCGCAGTGTAGCTCGCTTCTGAGATGACACACACTTTTTGTGGTATATTTGGAGGCACCGAGCACACACTATTGACACTGCTCCCATTCTGTCACAGCAACTGAAATTTGCACATTTTTGCAAGGTTCACCTAAAATGTGTTGGTGAATTTCTGTTATTGGTTGAATAACCAGTGCTTGCGCAAAGTTCGGGCATATAAACAGGGTTGACAAAGCCCCGGACCTGTCGAGGTCTCTTGAACTGTGCACACACATCCTCTGGTATGCCTGCGATGGTGCATCACCATGCTTATTCGCAGATTTTATTGTTCATGTTTTCTATCTCCTCTCGCAACCGCCGAATAGCGGCAGCATCGTTGTGTATGCAGATATTTCCTCACAGAAAATCCAATGTAAATGGATCCGGATTCGGCACGGGGCGCAAGTATTTCATGCACAATCATGAAAGTCTACCATTTGTGGTTCGCCAGTCTAAAAATCCTGTGTCAGTTACGCAATATGGATGGTGCGGAGAAGTCACGATGTCGTACTGTTGTTTTCTTTTCGGGCCATGTGGCCATACGGCTCTGGCTGTCATCCAGCAACGCCGAGCAGGAGGGGTGGTTTGGCACGGCAAGTCGAGGGAGGGGAGGCATGTGGCGTATTCCCCTTCGGCAGCTGGTCTTCCCCAAGATGGTGGAGGGGTGGCTGACATTACTGGCTCTGCAGCGATCGATAATGCGGTGCGCGCAGGCCCAAAATTGCAGACTCTCCTTGTTGGTAAGGAACAATGGTGATTTCTGGTGCCGAAACTCCCATGTTGCTGAGCGGATGTTTTCTGACCCCAAAATTATGGGGGAAAGGCATTGTAGCGAAATATAATTGAACAACCAACCGGTTCAGTGGAGCCTACACTTGTGATCACATGCAACACATGTGGTAACACAAACCATGAAACACTGGAAAATACAAGGACATGGAAGTACACATCATGGAATTACAAAACATGAGAAATGCACTGGATACTGGGAGTTTGCATTGTGTTGAAAGGTGTACGTTGTCAAATGGAATGGTTGGTGATTTGTGTACGATGTGCGACACAAGTTGATTGGGTTTCGAAAGACGCTATAAGGCGCGGGGAAATTATTTAGATTTTACCGATATGTAAAGGTCACACAGAAGGGTGACATTTTGACATACGGTGGGTTTGAGCATCAGAGGGATGGAGGTTTTCTGGGTTGGAAATGGTTTGTCGATACTTTGCCTTGGGCGCCAGCCTGGAGAGCACGAATGATGCAGGGCGTGATGGTCGACCACCCTAAATGTGGCTCCCTCTGATGTATGGGGTCTTGATGATGATGCTTTATCCTATAAGGCCTGAGCTAGTGAGATATGTTGTATGCTCTCTCAATGCTTTTCTCACTCCTGTAAGAGATGTTTCAGGCCATCCTTACACCTTATTCAACATTACTTAAGTCGTGAAAAGAGGCTATACCACTGTTAAGCGGCTGAAGAAAATAATTAGTGTGCATTTCCAATAACAACAATGATTTATTTCTACATGAACCCTCCGAAGAGGCACTGATACAAAAATCCCCCATATAGCACGGGGAGCTCTTACTCTGCGAAAATGGTGTGAAGCCTACATGATGCTTAAATGAAAAGTACGCCCCAGTCGTGTAATACGACCTGGGTTGTGGGACGGCACTCCCTCTGGTGAAAGCAAAGTAAATCACATGTTCCGGTATGCTATGTTACACTACTGCAGTTAAATGATTGAATGAGAGATGATGTAAGCTGTAGGGGGCACGCGCGGACGTCCACTCGGCTCGAGTACAAAAACATTACTACTTGTAGGTCGTGTGGGAGCTGGCTGCCATGCACAGCGTTCCGTGTGATGAATGAAAAATAAAACTCTATTACTAAAACATGATGATAAATGAAATGGAATTGACTTGTACCATACTGATGTGGTGATAGAACTAGGCAACACTTTCAGATATTATTAAAATTGTATGATCAACAAAACAAATAAAATATTTACACTTGACACTTTACACTTTAGCCGTAACACATAACCTCACTGTTGCATGAATTTGAATGGAGCATGCTTTGCTCATTGTCTGGTGTCTGTGACGTCTAATGCGTGCATGTAATCTAAAGGTTAGTATATTTATTTTAATGTATGCAAAATCACCCAAGAACATTAAAAAATTTAAAACACACATTTTACACATGGCCTTCACATGGTACACTTTATGTGATGGTGTTTATGTATGGCCATGGCCTCTAGCTGTATGCACTTTTGCATGATGATGATAATAATTAAACACTGGATGAAAATATTTCACAAAACACTGAAACAATATAATTATCAAATAGCACTACACAAATGCCATTACAATAACAATAACAAACCCTAAATGAAAACATGGATAAAACACTGGTTAAAATAGTAATTTCACTGCATAAACAAGTAACAACTATACACTTCACATGCGAAATAAATACTCAATGAAAAGCATGACCACAATATAAACACTTCAAATAAGACAACACACATTGAAATAAAATAAATAATAAAAATGACGACTGACACATCGCACTAATTCACGCACAAACACACATGTGAAACACTTGCTGCACAACACTGCTCTCACATGGCGGTGGGAGAACTGTTGGCTGTGTTGCTGGCGATGTGGAGAACGACCTGGATGGGGACACCACATTTACACGGCAACAACAACAGTGTTGTTAGAAGCCATGATGATTGTAATATGCTGTTAGCTACCTCCCATTGGGCAAACAATTAGAATAGGGACCCAGTTTCGAGAATGATGTTGCAAAAGAAAGCATTAAGGTTGAAAGGGCCAAAGGTTTCAAGGGTTTCGAAAGGAAGGAAATGATTAGCTTTATCAAGTCTAGTGGTGGTATAAATGAACAGAAATACCTTAAGAGGAACAGAGTTAAAATGAGGTTGTTTGATCTGTAATTTTTCTGTGTGGCTCTTACTGTTTGTTGTTTATATTTTAATACTGAGGCAGTCAATGAGACTTCATTCTGTGGGTTGTTCTGAAAGTGATTCTATAACTTATTAATAATTTTACACCTTCGTTGGTTGATTGTAATTGAGGCACTACTGCTTAAAATATTGTACTATGTACGCTTAGTAATAATGTCCCAAGTTTGTATATTATGTGGGAGAAGTTGTGGTACATTCAGTGCTGCGGGCTTGGCAGCACTGGACGGTGGAGCAATACTAATGTTTGTATGGTGTACTATGTCATAGCTGCAGGTTATTAAAATTCGTCATAATTCTTATTTTCCTCATCTGAGATACGATGACATCTCAGACTACTATATCTCAGTAACCAAATACCGTAGAGTTTTGTCACTTTACTACATATAGATCTCATGACGAGAATAACAGTGGTAATTTTAACTTATTTCTGATTGTTTTTAAAATACATCAATTATACCCACCCCCCCCCAGCAATGAACGAAAGCTTAGTAATTGCCATATCTCATTACCCTCTTGATATATATTTGATAACTACAACTGCAAATTTGCGTTTTCACTTTTGTGTACTGGATACAGCACCTATGACATAACCAATGATAAGTAGATATCATCTTTTGTACTTGGTACTGATACAAAATAAATGTGATTGAACTCTATATTTGACTTGATGTTCACAGGTATGGTCACATCATGTGAGTGGAGGATACATGGGCCAGTTTTTAGCCATTCACACTGAGGGAGACTGGGTCATGTCAATGATGACAGATCCCAAAAATCAGTATCTATTCACAGGTAAATTTTCAAAATTGCGTACTTTTAACTAGCTCAAATAATCTGTAGGTGAATTGTATTATTGTTAAAATTGTAATTAGTGGTAAACTCTTACAGTGTAAATTATTCCCATAAGTAGTTTAAATTTAATGGGTTTTAAAGGTTCTTAAAAAAAAAAAAACTGTGAAATTTGAAATGAAATGCTTTGACTGAAGGCGCATCAGTTCTAAGCTGTTCTCCATACATTGTAATATTATCTATACCATATATTTACTTGTCATGTTACCCTCTGAGATGATCATTAAATTCACCTTCATATCCTAAGGAATAGTAGAATAATTTGTTATTTTCAAAATGGGTTGTGTTTCTTCAATTTGTTGAGGGCCGCCCTGTGTAGCAGTCACACTATCACTACTCGCTTCCCACCAAGGTGAACTGGGTTAAATTCATGGTATGGTCACCTAGATTTTCGCACATTGGAAATGTGGTGGACGTTGACGTGGAGTAGTGTGTTTTCTCTGGGCAATTACATTTCCCCCTGCCCTTGCATTCTGCAACTGTTCCATTCTCATCTCACTTCGTCACCAGCGCTCAAGACTTTGTTAAGCACTAACCAAATCCTCTCAGTTCAGCTCACCTCAACACCCAATTTTTTTATAGTTGAACCAATGAAGCATTGCAACATCTAATTCTTCATACGACGAATCGGCTCTCAAACCTCGTTGTTAAGAGCCGCCCAAATCTCTCAACTCAACTGAACTCATTCATAGGAAGACATTTTTCAAGCTCTTGTATTCTGAAAGCTTGGCAACACTATCACACAGCTTTTAAAGGTTCTTTTAGAGTTTCTTATTTTTCTTTTTTATGTTTCTGGCACTGTGTACACCTATGTAGGGCTCAATTTCTACTATACAGTATGTAACGATGCAGTTATTAATAATAATTAAACATATTTTTTTAATTTTTTTCTGCAAGGAGTGTAATATTCTAGTGTTTCTGTCATACACTGGCTTTTTCTAAAGTCATAGTCTAGGTCGCATCAACACTTAGAGATAAGAGTTTTTTTCTACCATCACAGACAGTTTTTCCTTCGAGAATGTTCAGGAAGTTTGATAATTTTTTGCTATGATGCAGTTTGATAGAGTGTGGGATACAGGCCCACAAAGAGAAATTCCAGGCCCTTAAGCAATGCACGCTGTGGCATTTCATTTACCCCCTCCCCCCCGGTTAAAAACCGACCATTTACATCATAAATAATCGTCATCCATAAAAAAACAGTTAAATTTTGAGTGTCGAAATTATATTTTTATGTAATACTTTGTTTCATAAACAAACATTTACGAGTCGAGTTGTCAGCACGTTCGGAATAAGTTTTTGTAATGATGCATGTAGGTTGGATGGCCTCAATACCATGTAGGCGATAAAAATTTAAGAATTTCGTGCTGGTGCTAACAGTAGTATTATAATTAAAAATGACAAAATGGAGGTACTCATGGCAAACCTGTGGGGTCCTCGTGCACACAAGCTCTTAATTGATATTATATTATCTTGTTTAAACTCTCGGTAAGCCCGTTGCACGCTGGGTTGTATGCCGTAGTTTGCAACTTTTTGACTTGTAACTTCCTAAGTAGTTCGGCTACGAACTCATTATTAATGAAAGTTCCCCTGTCAGTCAATATTTGCTTAGGACATCCCTACCTTAGTATTTCGTCCTTAATGAAATTGGTGCGCGTTTGGGCGTCGATGCTCTTAACTGCTTGTGCCACTACGAATCGGTTGAAAAACTAGGTCACTGGAAAACTCGGTCACTGAATAAATAGAACAGGTAAAAATAAATGTGCGCATTTCTATATAAAGCTTTAAGAATACGAAACGCCTTAATAATAAAATCGAAAGAAAATAACCTTTGCTACCATTTATCAACATAAATAATATTATAGATATTTCGCATCACCCTATACAAAAACACACTAAGGCACACAGTAATACAAACATATATTGTCACACAACAGGGCCATAACTGTTAAAATATAGTTTCAAATAATATCTCTAACATCTGCAGCACTGTTCAAACTTTTTACTTTTGTCCCGCGGTGTATATCATGTATGAATTCGAGGTAATTCCTTTCACCCAACTCAAGGAAACAAAATTATTTATGACAATACAAATAAATCTTTTCACCACTTGCTGCGTAAGATTTTTTGTACACAAACAAAGGCAACGCAAATCATATATATTAATTTCTTTCCTTGCACGTTGGGGATTCTAACAAGACCAGAATGAAGACGGTTTTCAAAATCATGCGCACACTGGAGTAAAGAGACTAATGGGATGTGGGAATTTCGGATACCGAAGTGTTCAAAGGCAAGTTACCGAAGGTATGTGGCAATGAATTTGAACACAGCACATGTCTGCAACCACGACCGTGAACTAATTTCTGGACCAACTTGAACGACGGGTGATTTTACACTGAGAGAAAAGCCAACAAAATATTTGTTTGTATAGGGCCAAAAATATATTTGGTTGTCCCAACACAATATTTTGTTCTCTACACCAAATTTTAAAAACAACAAATTAATTTTGTTCCTCTAAAAAAAATACACGATTGAATTAACAATATCTATGTGTTGGGCCGAAAGGAATTAGGCTATCAAAAAACTATTTGGTTGAATCACCTATTTAGATTTGTTTGGTTACTCATTTGATTGTCTGCGTTCAAAAAACAGCTCGAGAATGTGTTTGTAATTTTTTTGTGACAAATATAATTGTAACAGTATTTGCTAGTGCATTTACTGATGCTTAACAACAGTATACACATACTAATAAAACAAGTGCAACAAGAAACTAAAGAGGAAAGTTGTAAAATTTTAAACATTTATTTGCGCACGTTGTTCAGTATTTGAAAAGAATTTATTTTAAAAAATCGTTATTTCAGCAGTAGTTAGTTTAGCCGAGCTTGCTAGGATGTAGCACTCGGTAAAAATTGAAGTAGATTCGAGTCCCGGTCTAACCTAAAGTGTTTTATTTTATTGTAAACTAAACTTGTTAGTGTATGTACAACCAAACAAAACGTTAGTTGCACGAAACAAATCTTTGTTTGTGGAAAGTAAATAAGAAGAACAAAATAATTTGGTTTCAACAACAAAAAAATATTTAATTGCCCCTATACAAATAATTAATTTAGTTGCGCCAAACAAACTTTGTTTGATTCAACAAATCCTTTTTCTCAGTGGAAGAATTAATTTGTAATCTTTTTAAAGACAAATTACAAAAAATGATAACAGCCCTTCCTCCAGGACATATTTCTCAAAATTGATGGGGTAAAAACAGTGTAGAACAGTGTGGACAAACACTTACGTGTTGACCGACCTTAATAGTACAAACTTGATGACCACATATTAAAGACCAACAGTAAATTTTGTACGACAGAAACCTTGTGCACCAGTTAGGAACCTAATGCGTATTGGCGACGGGACACTCATTGCCCTTGATAGTGTCGCCGTAATCGCTCATTAGTTTTTGTGACTCATACACATTTAACAGCTCCGGGTAGGACGCCCATCTTCAGTTATTTCTAACAATTGCGGTATAGAATGGAGAGATAAGTACGACACTAACACACAGCTCAGGTGCATCGTCTTTATGTGCAAAACATACAACTGGTATGTTTCAGGAAATTATCAAAGTGAAAAGCCGTCCCCATAATTCTATTTGTCGTAAGATATTAAAAATTTAAATTCAGTTAATGTTGAGTTGGTGTTATTAGGGGCATTGGGTGGGTTTTGTGTTATAATTTATTCACAATGGCGGCGATGCAGATGCACATGCACTTATCCGCTTCCACCCCACTCACTGGAGGTGTGCCATGCCAGTCTAATGGGTAACCCGCCCCCCTCCTCCTACCCTGAAGTGTGGTATTACACGTTTCCACACCTCCCTGCTCGCTAAGTCCCCTGTGTACTCCGCCCCATTCCCCCACGCCCCTGTGGAACTGCCGGAGATTCGAGGACATGTTTTTAGCGGGTGTCGTGGGTTGGAGGGCCACCAGTGTGTGAGCTCCGACGACCGGTGGTCGGAGTGGTACTGGGTTCGATTCCCATTGAGGGAAATTAGATTTTATTTGCATTATGGCGTAATGATAGTAATTACATGTCGACCCTTCGGATGCCAACTGACGAGGTTGGAAGGGTGAGGAGGTTGGAAGGGTGAACGGAAAGGGGGAGTGTTCGACAGCTGTCTAGGGTGAATACATGCAATATGATTATTTAATCACATAATAATTATTCGTGCAATGAATAATGAATTTACCAATTAATTTTTTTATTGCGCACTTACATACTTGCATAATTCCTTATGACAGGTATCAAGAGACTCCATACACATCCTCTCCCTAGGACAGCTCATTGCCGAATGACCTCTGTTTGCATATATCACCCATTATAACCCCTGTTGCCACATTGTATTGCATTGAAATATATAAGGAGGAACATTATTTTAAAAGTTTTCAATTTAAGATTGGAAGGAGACAGCTTCAGATTGCGACTGCATAGACAGCGTGTGAGGCATCCCGCACATATCAGTGATAAAAGTGCAAGTGATTGGGTGAATATGTGTAATTAAACTATTTAATTGCACAATAACTCATTTAAACATGAAATCAATAATAAAATCGACAAGTATGCACTTGCACAATCACCAACTATGCACTTGTGTAATGACCTATTACATGTACCTAGAGTGTACATAGTGTAATCAGCAATTACTTATTACATGTACTGAGATACTTAATACACATCTTCTCCTTAGAACGGTCCACTCGCGACTGACCTGAGACTGCATATATCCCTAGATTTTACCCCGAGCCGACATAATGCATTCCAATCAAGAGCATGCCAATGCACAAGTCGCTGCAAGCCTTAACCTGTTTGAGCACGTTCAATACAGACAATATGGTCATTGGCCTCGCAACCGGCTTTCATCTCCGGGTCGGAACTCTTGGCGAGGAACTGTGAGGTTCCACATACTGCCGCATGGGGCCAGCACCTCGCAGGGATTGCTCTGTCCCTCATGATTTATCTCTTTCTTCATCGCCACCGAAATTTTATCTGTGTTGGCCAGACAGGGATCGCAAGCAGATGCATCTCTAGCCAAAAATATGTTTATGTTAAAAATGTTATCCGATGTTACCTAGCATAATTTCTTTTTTAAAAATTGTTACTTTTATTTTGCATACGTTTTACAATATAAGACTCGTGTGATCAAAATTTATTTCACAACTTTTCTCATATATTGTGTAAGAACAGTAAAAATATATACCGGAGAGTATATTCTGGGTTACTGTAGGAAAATCCGATTGGACTATCCGCCACAATACATGTTAATATAAAACGCGGAAATTTATTTTAAAAAATTCCTAGCATAAATTTTAAATCAAATAGCTTCAGTTCACGCATAGCAACTGGCATTATTCGTTGTTATTACTTGAAAGTATAACAGTGTGATGGAAAATGTGTTAACTGCTGACATTAACTAGTGATACATCCTACATAATTTTGTGTCGCATTATTATTTGGTTTTGAATAGTTTGAACGTTTGATCAGCGAGTGACGAAAGATAACTGTACAGGGTAAGTAGACATTTTAAATCGCATAACAAATAAATTATCGAGGGTATTTATGTATCGAATAACCACACACAAGTAGTATTTGCATAATGAGATGAAACTAAGTACCCATCAACCGATTAAACACAATTGATAGGGTGGTGGGTTAAGGGCTATAGAACTGAGAATTTAGTCCTTGCTTCATATCCAATTAAGGTTACTTAGCTTATATTAACATACTGAGTAAATAAGCATAAGTAGTATTTACATAATGAACAATCACTGAGAATAATTTCACCCAAGTACACATTCTACCCGAAGCACTCCTTACATGTAACTGACCCAAGTTTTGGTTTTGTTTAGCTTATGTGCATACTATGTTGTAATTATCAAATGCACTAAAGAACAGAGAATTAAACTATATGCCTTTCCAACTCCTATTCTATTCTCTTGTAGCACGATCACTCCTATAGCAAGTTACCACATGTCAATCAAAAAGGACTAGCCACCCGACCCACCCCTTCTTCCCGACCTGACTTCAACTCTGGAAGGGAGAACAATGCTCTCTGCGAACCCCGAAAAGACACATGTGAGTACTTTGGCTGGGGAAGGCTACGCGAACACTTGTCTTTATGTTTACTATATCTCAAACTGCCTTACACATATATTTAATTTAAAAATATCATTAGAAAAAACTTTTTCAAAATTAAATGTATCTATTTATTACATATTATCATTTTTTAAAAATAATTAAAAACCTTTACATTTCAGTCAAATCATGCTTTCCACAGATACGCTTCGAAAAACCAATGTGCAAATATTGTTATTCTATGTTTAAAAGTAAATATTTTGATGTTACTCTAATTTTTCTACGTATACCAAACAGACAGGAATTTCAGAAATTCCCATTGAAGGTAACAACGATTTAAAACCTTGATTAATCTCCCAATATAGAGAAAGTTTTGTTTTGGATTAGTTCGTTCTTCGAATCCTCTCGAAAAAAAATCATTGTGATATTCCTACTTGAACCCCATCGAAGATAACTCTAAACATGCAGAGCATTCTAAAAACACTATTGTTTAAACCCCAAAAACCTTAAAACATTAAAATTAGGATATCTATTTTTTAAGTACTACCCTCGTTAACATTTTTGATTTAATAACGTGTAAATAACACCCAGGCCAACATAGTGTAGAATAAATCCTAAGGTATGCATGTTCTATCTAGCAGATTTTCCGAGATGCTAGCACTTGCTTCCGCACTGTAGAGGCAATCTCTCAAAATCGTCGGCGTAAGTGCTGGCCGCTCGCGATGGAGGGGATGGGGAGGTAGGGTGCAAGATTAATTTCCGAATTCGTCGACAGAGTGCATGCCTAGCGACCCCTCACTTTTTACCAAGCAGCCACCTGAGCAGGTTACCCCACACATGGGTGTCTCCGCGCTCCATTTTTATAAGAGCTTCCATTCTGCTAGGTTGTCGCATGGCAACACAACCTACACCCGGCCTCTCCGCACATAGTTTTCGTAAATGCTAACACAATCTTACAATTTTTATATCAATAAAAAGAATTCTTTTTTAAAATTTAGGTTTTTTCTAATTTTTTGTATAATAAAATTAAAACCTTCTACACTATAATTCCTGTTAACATGTGAACCAACATTTACATGCTAAAAGTAATTATTTTGTTGTCTCCATGTACTAAACCGGGTTTCATTTTTAAAAAAATATGTAAAATTCTGTAACTAACAATTCTTCCATTAAGCCTACTCTTTTCAGGCGTATAAACATTGTTGCAATGCGACAACCCACAAATTGTTTAAGTATTCTGAGATATACACTATTATACCACCTTTGATTTCTTTCCCCCAAAAAGTTCAGAGCTCGCTTTCGCGTTTACAACAGCTGATTCTCAAAACATTATTCAGACACAATAACTTTTAGTGGAAAAAACATACAAAGCGAGACTGTAAGCGCATATGCATTCGGCGAAACCTGTGAGAACCTACTAACATGATGCATGCTTATATACTGCAAACACTACAACAGAACAAGCGGTTTAAAGTTAACCATATCGACTCTCTTAATATATGTATGAACATTATTTGGCACGTGTGGGATTCGAACCCACGCTCCCCTTACAGGAAACCAGAGTTTAAATCCAGCACCTTAGACTGCTCAGCCAACCTAACAAATTGTGTAATAGCGTGGAAATTTCGATAAGGTGTTTTTTTATTTTTATAATTAGCATCTAAGTTTCCCAACACAACACACTGTCTTTGTATATAAAAAATTGTTTTTCAAGATGCATATGATTACTATAGACACACTGACGTTTTTTTTACAAGAATATTTATTTCTAACAGTTTTTACCAATCTTATAATTTTTTGATGGTTTCTCAATTTGCAAAGTACAGAAAATGTATTCTCGCTTTACATACACTGATAAACAAACACTAACATTTCATGCATCGATGTAGATGGTGAATAGACTTACTGCACACATACATGCACACACGCACAAACGTCTCTCCGCATTCCCAGACTTCATTGCTTGCTACCATTCGGTTTACCTAAACATACCATCTTTCTTTAACCTTTTGTGAACATAGTAATATACAGGAACAAATTATCATATATGAACCTAGGACGTTTCTGAATTCGCAGTGTATACTTGCTAAGTACATACATTTGCGTATTAGCAGTGATGTGTAGGCCTACTAGTCATGCACTTGTTGAAATTATTCGGACATGTCATCAGCTATTCATGTTAGACTGGTCGCACATTCTGGTGGTAATATCAGAATCTATGTGATAACAGAAAAATTCGGTGCAATATGGTGTTAATATACGTTACAACTTCTATCGTTACGCATTTAAGTAGACACACATAACCATATAAACATTTACTTATTTTTGTCATGGTTTTGTACATTAACATCTTACTAGTTTAAGTGCCGAAACATGGCTTTAGGCGGGAATGAAGAATTAATAGGAGCATTAGTGGGCGTGTATTATTTGCCAGACAGAAATGAAAGACGACGCAGTAATATTGTCGTACACTGGTTACTTGGCATAGCAGCAAGACAATCGGCGTGTGTTGTCTGGAACGAAAAATTATACAATTCAAATATGCCTATATAATGCCTGTGTTTAGTAATTGTACACTTTAAGTACAAATTGTTCAAAAGAAAAACAAATTGCAGAAATATATAAAGTCTTGCACCACGGTATCCTGAGGTTATGATTATCTAGTCAGCTGATCTCGATTTCACAAGTATTCATACCACACCAATAGCCTTGGGATATTGCTTTATCACGTCATTCGAAGTTTGTAAACAAATTAGGACAGTTGTTATGGGATTTGGTGTATTTATTTATCGTATGTAAAGGTGCATTACACAGAAACTGGCATTCTTTCCCCGTCCCTCGACGTACCTTACCACGTGTTTGAAATGTACACGTTGCTAACAAAAGAAAGAGAAATATAATTTAACAGGGTATGTAAAAACTTAAAAATGCGGATTGCAAATGTAATATTATCTGTAAGCATACACCAGGGAAATATGTTAGACGTCTACAAAACGCTCAGAATTTTATTCATAACTAACTGGCCCGCGCGACTTCGTTCGCATGATATTATTGTAAGATTATTAAAATTATGGCCACCATACATTAATAAAATTGTTATATTTAAAATAAAAATGCTTCTTCTTTCAGGTTTAATGGAGTTATTAAATTACACCCTGACATCGCTTCGCACATGTTTTATTTTAGCATGATATTTAGGACTTTGAATTTATCTGGCCACTTTTTTTATTGGGTTCTGTAGCCACTGAGCTACTGCGGCCCCACTATTCGGTTCTCTACCAACTGAGCTATTGCAGCTCCACTATTGGGTGCTCTAGCCACTGAGCTACTGCGGCCTCACTATTGGGTGCTCTAGTCCCTGACCAACTGCGGCCCCACTATTGGGTTCTCTAGCCACTGGGCTACCGCGGACCCACTATTGGGTTCTCAACCCACTGAGTATCTGCGGCCCCAATATTGGGTCCTCTACCCACTGAGCTACTGCGGCCCCACCATTGGTTGCTCTAGCCACTGACCAGCTGCGTCCCCATTATTGGATGCTCTAGCCCCTGAGCTATTGCGGCCCCACTATTGGGTTCTCTAGCTCCTGACCAGGTGTGGCTCCACTATTGGGTTCTCTAGCCACTGAGCTCCTGCGGCACCCTTATTGGGTTTTATAACCACTGAGCTTCTGCGGCCCCCTTATTGGGTGCTCTAGCCCCTGAGCTATTGCAGCCCCACTATTGGGTGCTCTAGCCCCTGAGCTATTGCAGCCTCACTATTGGGTTCTCTAGCCACAGAGCTACTGCGACCCCACTATGGTGTTCTCTAGCCACTGAGCCACTGCGGCCTCACTATTGGATGCTCTAGCCCCTGAGCTATTGCGGCCCCACTATTGGGTACTCTAGCCCCTGACCAGCTGTGGCTCCACTATTGGGTTCTCTAGCCACTGAGCTCCTGCGGCACCCTTATTGGGTGCTCTAGCCACTGAGCTACTGCGACCCCACTATTGGGTGCTCTAGCCCCTGACCAGCTGCGGCCCCACTATTGGGTTCTCTAGCCACTGAGCTCCTGCGGCCCCCTTATTGGGTGTTCAAACCACTGAGCTACTGCGGCCCCACTTGATGTATTGTTATCCACTGGGTCACTGAGGCCCCACTTTGAATAACTGTAGCCACTGAGCCACTACGGCTTCTTGGAAGGAAAGGAGGGTAGCCCATAGACTAAAAGAAAGGAGAAATTACGGTAATATTTCTAACAATGCTTTTTTTTGCTAGTAATCCTAAGAAAAGCTTAATCCAGCACCTATCTTTCTCCCGGAACCGCTTGAGATATCTCGATGAAACAAAGACTAAGTTGGTCCTGGGGTTATTATCTATATACTGTGTAAATTTTATGACAATACGTTAAGTGGTTTTTCAGCCAAATCCGTTCAGACAGACAGACAGACACGGAAAAAATTATCATTAGATATTGCTTAGATATCAATTATACTATATGAAAACGTAATTAAAAGTGAAAAATTCGAAAATCACATACATACATTTCTATTTTATTTAGTAGTATAGATTGGAAGCAAATTTACCAAACTGACAATTATTTACATACACAACAGAACGACATTTAGTAAATACTTATTAACTTTTAAAACTTGCGAGTTTTATAATCACAAACATACAAGTTAATCTTCACACCTGAAATACAATATGGCGACTGTTGAAGAACGTAAGTATGCCCAGTAAGTATATAATTTCAAATACTTGCCAAGTATTCTTCCTGTGCGTACTATATTGGGAATTTTAACAGCGCTAGTATGCACATGGTGATGTCACTTCCGGCGACAATTTTTGAGAATTCGGAAACGTCCTTAAAATGAAAAATAGGTATTTCAAAAAATAAATTCTACCTACCCGTACTTCATATATGTTCGTCGCATTTACTTAAATTTCCAAAGAACCAATGCTAGAAATTTTTGAATATCCCTTGAAATGAACACTCTGAGTAAACTACCACCAAAAAAGTTATGCAACATTGTAAATTTTCGCGTTACTACTATAACTTAATCACATTACGAAAAATAACTACCAGTATTTAAATTATATATTAACTTTGTTATCTACAGATTCTTAAGTCAATATTTCATTTCCTAGAATGAGAGATATCATCACTAACACCATATTACTAGTTACATATATCAACCAGCATTTACTATCGCCCACTCATAATTCCTGGGCGTGCGGACAAAAAGGGATAAGTCACCAAAAATAAGTTTTGAGATAATGAAAGAAAACACTTTGAATGTATATGTTAGATAGTGTAAATACTATCGTTTTGAATAGAAATAGGTTGAAAATACAATTCTTTTGTTGCATTTTCAAATGGCGGACAATGTGTTTCGGTAGGTATTATTACTCAAACACAACAGTATTAAAAATTACGTACTTCTCTTTGCACTGTTGCATTATGTGACTTACCTCCTTCTGCACGTTCTATTGCTGGTGATTATTTTATATGAAGGAGCTTGAAAGGGGTGCTGCACGAATTGGTACTGCCTTTTTAGTAGAATTTATTTGATAGCAATTACGCACATTAATTTGCAGATAATGGTTAAGTTAGTTGAACATTTTGGCAGTGAGATTTAATCACTCTCATCATCGAATACATCAGGTAACACGTTGTGAGCATCATCCTTTGTCCTTAAATTCTTGTAGAATTGATGGAAAAGTGGAGATATAAAAGGTAGCAGTTCTAATAAGTCTTTCTTTTTCTCCAAGGAAATGGGATTAAGCCCAGTGTAGGTTAATGTTGGCTGTAATACAGGATTTGCCTGTTCCCATCTGTGGCAAGATATCATCTTAAAAGGTTCGTGAACATTTAGCCACAATTTTGTACTAACATACATAGGCATATTATTGTCATACCGCAACCATCTGATGCATCTCCAGTTCACACTGCTTTCATTGTCATACCATTTGCGATTTAGTAAATGTCCATTTAATAGTTCTGAGTATGAAAAGAAATATTCTCTTTTCCTTTCCTTTACTATCAACTGTTTTTTCTTGCCAGTGCTTCTGACCAGTTGCATCCAATCATGTGGGCGCTGTATGGGAATATTGTACTTCTTCTTTTTCTTTTCTATCAAACTATAGTCACCGACACACTCTATACGTGTGTGTCCTGGAACAAGGAATTTGTGGACGCTTTCGTCCCACATTTATCAAAACCCTTGTCCAGTATCACAATCGTGCATGGTAAGATTTTACACCCAAAGCTGACGTTTGTAAAAGGCCATCGAACTGTGAATGTGTAGTGCTGGAAGACATTGCTGCATATCAAAAGTAATAGTCTTGCATATCGGATAATCTTTGGATTTTTCTGGATCATCTGCTTTTACTTCATAGGCATTATCGGCAGTCATGTGATGTTGTTCTACTGCATGTACAATTTTTTGTCTCTCATCTATATAAGTGGCTGAATCAATTTGGATTTTGTATTTATCACAGGTTGAACACCTATCCTTACTAGGAGTTTTTGATAAATAATTTAAGTTCGAGAAAAAGCCTTTCATGAATTTTTCTGGAAATGTAGTCATCAGGATTATGTTTTTTTTACTCCTAAATACTTGACAGTTACATGTGAAGGTAAATAATTTTTCTCAGAATCTCTTCTGGTGTAATGACTTTCATACACTGGCAATGACAGCAGATGAGCTTTTGCTTTCTCCAGTCTTTCCTCAGATAGCTTGTGATGAGCAACATGCGAGCCTCTCATACCTTTTCCAACTATTCCACTGCATGACGATCTTTTCTTTCCTAAAGTGAATACCATGAATTTGCTTGTTTCACACAGAATTTTTTTTCAAACATGCTTTGCATACAGGAACGTTTTCACCATTTACTGCCACGTGATATTTGACTGTGCACATCCTGTACCTTTGTTCTTCTCTTTTTCTTTGTCTGTGTTTTGCGGGATTTTGAATTTCCATTAACCTTCATAAATATGGTACTCGGCCTGCAGAGGTGCCTATATTCTATTACTCCATGAATATATTTACTCTTTGTTCATCTCTTGGCATACACCCAAGGCAGTCGACTTTCTTTCAGCAACTATTTTATCATGTTTGGTTACATACTGCTGCCTTGTATTCCGAGATCTTTTTCTTGTTTCTATTCTCCTTCTGGTATCGCCCTTTACATGTTACCTCTGTTTTTCATGATCTCTACCTTTCTGTGATTCACTTGTTCCATTGGCCACTTCTTCTATACTAGAAATATTTCCCTGTTCATGTGAAATATTGTCAGAATTCACAAAACAAGGCGAGCTTCCTTGTTTAGTTTTTCTCCTCTTTAATAAGGATGCTGCTTTGAAGCTGCTATCTGATCATTAACTTTCAGGATCTTCATCTACATGGACGTCTGGGTCGGCGACACTGTCGTCCACAGATAATTCCTCTCCATCACTGTCTCCTAATGAAGAAGATGGAACTAATGATAATAATAAATGGCATTAGTATCAGGTACATCATTGCATACATACCTACTGTTTCTGCATCTGCTGCTTGTAGGTACACTAACGTTGTTTTTTTCGATACACTGACATCTGTAATAAAGTGAAATCGTTTACTGTCATCCTGCATTATTTACGTTTTTGCGCATGTAATGTAAAGCATGAAATGAAGTACTTATTTCACCGAAAGCAAACAGCTTACGTACCATCTTCGAACTCTTCTTGCATGCTATTTGGTATGTGGCACTTCTTATCAGATATCGTGGCATCTTTCTCTACAAAAACAAAAGAAACACTGATGCTATCATCAATCCATACATCTCTTTTCATATGATTTGTTCGATCAAGGGTATTAGTATTACAACATCTAACACTATAATATCTAGTTTCACTTACCCTTCGATTGTTGATTAAGACAGAGTTTCACCACCAACTTTCCTCTGTTAGGCATTTTACCATTTGCTGTTCCACCTCGTTCCGCGATAAGCAGTGAAACACAAAACAACGAACGATGTTCGTCTATGCTCGCAGTGGAGCCACCCACTGAATCAAAGACATCCCAAGGTTAACAAAATTTACAGTATTTAGTGCAGTGAGGGATACGTCTTGGTTCAATTAATTAAACGTACAGCGAAAGCACTTAATACATCCTTCCTGTGACAACCCTTTTTACACAGTGTGAGTATACTGTGGAAATAACGATATAATTCTGACAAATGACTTATTCCCTTTACCCGCCAACATCATTAGTCTAGTTGTTGTAGCTCCAAACGCACATTATTGTCGCATCGCAAGTGTAATGGATATGATTTATCCCTTCTCACCCAACATTCATCCGATTTGTCTGGACTGAAAAATGTACTTAACTTAATTTCGGTGGAAAGGTAACATCCCCTTTTGTCCGCGCACCCGGGAATTAATAACATATCACCTAACTATATAGCCAAAACATCCAACAACCCATCGAAAATTTTTAAAAATAATAAATAATATTTTGATCTGATATCATACTAACAGAAAATATGTCAACCAGTTATTTCCATGTATTGTTCCAGGTAAAATATTCTATCATATGTTATCCCAAATACATGAAATACGTCCTTTAATCTATCATTATCTACACCATATCGGCTATACTATATACCTACCTTCATACCTTACGAAACAACAAAACCATCATGTACCCATTGCTATGAAATATTTCAGCGAATTACTCTGATAAAACATTGAATAATGCAATAGCAAACACACAACCAAATGTTACCATCACCCACAGAGTATACCCTTGTCAGCGATCAAACATTAACGAAATCGCATCTCAATAGACCATGCCAGAAAATCAAATGTTCCAGCAGAAAAACTTCATAATCATCAATACTCGCAAACCATATCACACCACATGACTAATTTGCACAAACCATATTATCCATTTGCGAACCACTTATCAAATATTAACAGCATCACCAACAAACATACAGACAAGTCATATCAACCATCGAACCATCATTATGACTAGCATTACCAACACACTTTTTGTTCATGTTAGCCAATCTGACGTTACTCACCACTCATACTATCAGAAGATTCCTGTCAAACATTACTGTGAAAAATATTAAAACTTAATACTGTTACAGTGCTGGAAAAGCACCATTCGAAATCAACGTAATTCGTCTACCTTGCCATCAGCTACATTGAACGATCAGCAACAGGGGTTTTGGAAACTTGCAATTTTGCTGGCCCGTTTCGACGGGGAGCGACATAGCAGCAGGCAATGCGTCTGCCCTGCAAGGATCCTCATCGAGCTCTGTGCGGTGTGGGTCACCTGTGTGCCTGCTCCCCACACAACGCCGAGGCCACGCTCCTTCCAACGCAGTTAGCCAGCGCTTAGCAACCGCCCGATGCTTCATTACACACCATCACGAATTTGAAATAACTGAAATTTTGTTTCCGGCGAAATGTATTACCATGATCTGTAATGTTCCTCCACACCCGACAGCGTTCTGCGTGGACTAAAAATGCGGGGTGTTCCCACCTCAGAGAACAGACAGGAAGACAACACACAACACACACGATAGGGGCAGACATGTGAATGGACAGGCAGATGCCAATCCTACCATGTTTTTAAAGATATTCTTAATTACGGGCATATCATTTTTAAAAGATAGGGCAAACAAAAAAACATAAAAATCTTGGGGCATTGAAATTTGCAACATAAGTATTGTAATTATGCTATGTTATTTATTGGCCAAGGGAATTTTTCTAGCCCATTTTATATGTAATCAAATAGTTAAATATTTTCTTGTACCATATATGTTTATAAAAATGTTCCTTTAGAGGTGTTTAGTATTTTTTTTTTTTGCTTTTTAAGCCTGTTTTCAGGCATCTTTTGGATCATGTTCTGTTGTATTCAATTTTGGGCATAATTTATAAAAAGAATAAGAAAATTAATATCCTACTATAAAGGGGAAAAAATTGGAATTTTTGTTCTGAATATTTCTGACAATTTTGGTGGCATAAGGGGATTGGTAAAACCTTTTTTGCTTTCAATAACTCTGCTAAATATCTCTGGAAATACTCATTTGCATGGTGTAAGTGATTGGCATGACAGTTGGTGTGAAGTATGGTCACTGCCACGGAGTTTGAGTTTCCTCCATCAGGCGATGAATGAATACTAATTACAGTAGTCTGATCAGCATATCTTTCATGCACTTGAACTGTCTTCCAACAAACAAGAAAAACAAACAAACGAGAAAAAACAGGTGATGAATAAATACTCATTGCAGCAGTCTAATTGATAATATGTTCATGTAATGGAACTGCCTCATAACAAATTATATCACGAGGATCCATTTCAAACAAAGTGGTAAACTCAGAATTTGGTTGCATCGTGAAGTTCATGAAAAAAAACAAAACTCCTAAATTCCACTTCCATCTTTATATGTTATAATCTTTATACCAAATCTGTACTTATAAGTCAAAAGAACGTAACTCTACAGCACTGAAAACCTTGTGACACCATGAAGTATCGTCTTTATCAACTATATAATTAACACATAAAATATTATGGAACAATTTCCATGGAAAATAAGACCATGTAGTGGGGTATTGTTTTCGTGATATGTTGGACGTTATCCCTAATGATGCTCACTCGCGGTCGTAACACATAACCTAAGGTTTAGTGGAAGGCGATGTATCAGCTCAGAACATAGGCAAATATACAAACAGACTAACACCTTGCACCAAACCTTATGTTTGGTGTTGTGACCGTGAGTGAGCATCATTAGGGATAATGTTCAACATGCTACGAAGACAATACACCACCAGAAGGTCTTATTTACCATGAAAAGTGTACCATAATATTTTATATGTTAATTATGATGTCGATAAAGACAATACTGCATTATGTCACAAGGTTGTCAGTGTTGAAGAGAGTAACATTCTTTTGACTTATATGTACGTATTTGGTCTACAGGGTATAACATCTAAAGCCAGAAGTGGACTTTCGGAGTTCTGTTTTTACATAAATGTCACAATGCAGGTAACCCTGCGTTTACTAATTTCTCTGAAATGGACCCTCGTGATATAATTTGTTGGAAGACAGTTGTTGATCAGACTACTGTAATTAGTATTTATTCATCGTCTGATTGGTTTATAATTATGTATATTCCTATCATATATACATATATATCGTGTTTTCTTCTGGGGTAAATGAGTATTTGGGTTTTCTCAGAGTGCTCTCATACCTCGAAGATGAATGCTGTGCCGTCAGATCAAGAACTCAAGGAAACTTTTTTTACACAGCACATCATACACTCAGGGCCTTATTCAAAGTCGTTTTTAGTCCAGGCTAAGGAAAGATCATCCTCTGACCAAAATTCCTCGTTTTCAGAGAGCATTTTTATTGCTAGTCCGAGGATCATCTTGCTTTAGTACGGCCTAACTTTTAGTCCTGACTGAGGGTTGGAGTAACGAAGTATTAAGGTCAAAAAGAAACATGGCGAACATAAAATACGAAAGTTTCGTTCGTATTACATTGCAGAGAAAGCTAGATAAAGTTCACGAAACACAAAAATTATGTTTAAGACCGATTCTGTCAATCTGTATGCAAAATATGCTGACGTAATGGATGAAATGTTGGGTGAATAATAATTCAAAGGAAATATGGCTAGTAAGCTACATAATAAATCAGTTTTTAGCTACAGCAATGCCTTTCTATTTCTGTGTCAATCAAATGCCTTCTCTTAAAACAGATTTGTGTGAGACGTGATGTTAATACATTCAAAGAGAATTTTAATATGAATCTTACTTTGCGAATCACATAGAAAAAATGTCGACAAAAGTGCATCCAGAATAACGTTTATACACTTCTTTAATATGTACATTAAATAAATGAACGAAGCTCCAAACCATATGATATTAAAATTGACTATATTGCTGACAAAATTTTAAGTTGACAAAAGTCTCGTGGAGTACAATAATGTTTAAAAACACGGCAGTTTAGCACAACAGCTAGACTAATTAAGGCTGTTTTATTCATTCAAACACAGTGTCAATTTTCAAAAAATACTGAACATTCCCTAATAATAAATAAGAATCAATATAAAAGATATTCAGGATAGTAAAATCTCGTTTTCATGTAAGGTTACGTGGTCAACCACGAATTCTCAGAAATTCAATTACGAACCAAATGCAGCTTTCAAAGTAGACTGCCAGCAATTTTATTTTACTAGTTTCCACACCAAAGATCATTAACTCACTTGCGCACATATGATACATTGAAACCAATTTCTCCAAAAACCAATAATATCACACCTTTGAATATAAGTACGTATCAATATTTCACGCGCTCTTGCGCTAAAATATCTGTGAAGAGGGCAAACAAATTACGCCATTGAATATATGTCAAAATTACCGGTGCTGTTGTAAGGATGGGGAATATTTCCCGGAACGGTTCCAAAGACAGGAACTGGATCTACATTTACGAGCAAGCTAAATAAACGGTTCTGTAGAAACGCCATACTATTCCACCACTTCCGTACAGAAAATATACAAAATTAGTTTATATTTTGGGTGGTTAACTCCTAATATGTGAAAAAATTATAAATCCTGCCTTAAAATTTCTATACCACGAGTAATATTCAAGTACACTGAGTTGCTGATTCCAGCGATCGGGTGGAAGTATTCGCAGACTCGCAACTGTTCAGTCTCGGAGCTGTTGTGAACTCGCGACGGGGCCTGGCGAATTAACTGAATTAACTGAACCACCTACAGTGTCGGAACTGTTGTGAACTGTTCAAAACACATGACATATAATACCAAACCCACAGTGGAACATAAATGTGACTAATATTTCAATAAATTGTTTTATAGCCACACGAACACCACAACAGGGGTATTTTTTTTCAAATTCAAATTGTTTCGCTCAGTCTTACCAGTAAGGATAAAATATGCTAGAATACATGTTAACATTTTCTCAATACTAACATTTTTTGCAGTGTTTCTGTGTGTTGCAAGTTGTGTGACGGTAAATATCACGGCCTTAAAGAATAAACACAAAATAATTGCAATGTAAGAAATTGTGGAAAACGATTGTTTATCCTCAATTTTCTACGATAACTTAAATTGTGACAAAATTACATGAGTATGAATGACATTTCCTTCACGATATATTTTCGTACATACAATAGAGAAGTAATTGTGGTTGCATCACAGCAGTTATATATTCATTTAGTTGGGAAGCGTTTGTGTAAAGTGAGTGTATATCCCTCCCCTTTTTTTTTCTTCCAAAACCACAATTACATCATAAAAATTTAAGTTCACATATCACGTCAGACGTCGAGTATGTTATGAACTGTTCCGAAATGAGAGGTTAAAAAGAACTGTTCTTTTTGATGAACTGGAACGTTCCGGAACGGTTCCTAAAATTCGAAACAGTTACCATATCCTATGCTGTGGTGCCATTGAGTATAGACTTTGTTTATTTAAAGTTGACAACACATTTAATAAAGGTATAAAGGCTAGGACTCATTCCTGTATACATGACTAATATGACTCTGTACTCCCTACTAAATAGAAAAATGGTAACCTGCGAGCCAGCGCAATATATTAAAATTCTATACAAAACTTCATGTAACCTTAACAGGAGAGCTGAAAAATTCCTAATTAACCGAGCTGTCATCATACAACGTACCACTAAAAAAAAAGTAATCATTAGTCGATATTCATGACTTTCTCCATTTAACATCCACGCGTCAGTTTACATTTAAGTGCATGTTAAAAATAACAAAGTAATAGCATATCACGCACATTGACTGCAAAATTTCATTTCACAGTAAATTACTATGCTGAAAATGTTATATTTGTCACCGCCGATATACTTTCTTCCATTATGTCGCGACGGCATGCCGTGCAACCACAGGACTAACAAAGGTGTCAACTGCAGTGTAACACATTCTAGTATCAGCCTTTAACAAACCGTTCGGATACAAAACCGCAATCTGGCCAACAGAAAAATTACTATACTTTCATAATAATATATAGACAAGGCTCATTAACAAGGCAGAGGAACAGCAGCGAACCCAATTAAAGGTTCCAATATACGCGAAAGAATATTAACTCGTTCGTCCTCCAACGCAACGCAACACAAAGGGCTCTACACCGAAATTCCAGGCTGGTAGTGGCGGACGACACTCGGTGCTCTTTCATAGCCGCATTCTCTCAACTCGGAACTTCACTGGGCATAATTAAACACTCGGAGTCCAGCAAAAAACCTGAATACTAACAATACTTGAAACTAGTACTGATAAAAATAACAAAACACGCCGGCCAGTTTAACTGAGGACTGTAAACGAAAAACTCCAGCACACAACAACTGAATTGACTGAGGGCTGCCAACAAAACCTCGTGACACGATTCATGTGGAAAAGGCGACCAGGGCATAACCCCAGAAAATTATGTGACAAAAACTATGGACTGACATTTTACTTTTCGCTATTGAATTCTCCTACAGGTCAACTTGACTCACCATTTTAATCCCTGCGGTAGCAGAATCTGTTAGCAGTTAAAGAGTGGTGTTGCCTCATATGTCGGTCCAGTGCCGGCAGGTAAGACTCGCCCAAGTAGTCATCACTTAAGGCATAGACAATTTTGACGTATAGGTGTTCCCCAGCAGCATGCTGACTGATGATCGGAATGGAGAGGTCACAGAATCCTGAGGCAGATGAAAAGGGGGAGGGGGATGCAGGGGATTATATAGACCAAACCAGGCTGGGAATAGAGAGAGAGAGAGAGAGAGAGAGAGAGAGTACACGAGAGGGAATCGAAGGAGAAGTATGGAGGGAGGCGAGTTCACCTAGGAGCATGCGTATGGCCAATAATTAAGGTTGATAAACAGTTCTGCGACACCTAGTGTCGCAATGCGATTACGAAGGTCCCCTCACTTTTGGGCGCTCTAGGAACTTAGTGTCTGCAGACCCACTTATCGGTGCTCTAGACACTGCGGCCCCACTTTTGGGTTCTCTAGCCACTGAGCAACTACGGACCCAATTTTGGGTGCTCTATCCACTGAGCCACTCCAGCCCCATTCTAGATACTCTAACCATTGAGCCACTGCAGCCCACTTCTGGTTGTTATAGCCACTGAGCCACTTTGGGCACTGCTTTTTGGGTACTCTAGCCACTGAGCTACACCTGTTCCACTCGAGAAGTGCTCTACTGACTGAACCAAAGTGGCCCCTCTTGAAGGGTGCCCTACCCACTGAACCCATGCAGCCCCAGTTTTGGTTGCTGTAGCCACTGAGCCACTGCGGCCTCATTTCTGGTGCTACAGCCACTCAGCCACTGCGGACACAATTATGGTTACTCTTGCCACTGAGTCACTGCGGCTCCAACTTCGGCCGCTCTAGCAATTGACCCGCTGAGGTGCCACTTTTGGTTACTCTAGTCACTAAACCACAGCCGCTCCAATTTTGGGTGCTCTAGCCACTGAGCCACTGTCGCCCCCATTTAGGATGCTCTAGCCACTGCGGCACTATGGCCCTTTTTTGGGTGCTCTAGCTACTGTGCCACCATGGCCCCTCTTTTATTGCTCTACCCTCTGAACCATTGTGACACCACTTTTGGGTGCTGTAGCCAATGAACCAATGTGTCCCCACTAGATGGTTGCTCTACCTACAAAGCAATAGTATCGCCACTTTTATCTACTCTAGGCACTAAGCTACTGCACCCCCAATTTTGAGTACTCTAGCCACTGAGATACTGTGACCCCACTTTTGGGTGCTATACCCACTGAGCCACTGGGGCGCCTATTTTAGGTACTCTAGCCGCTAAGTCTCTACGGCCCCATTTTCGTCTGCTCTAGCCACTGAGTCACTATGGCCCTACGTTTGGGTACTCTAGCCATTGGGCCAATGCGGCCCTAATGTTGTAGTTCGTCCCACTGAGCCATTGGGGCCCAGTTTGCCCATCTTTAGGTGCTATAGCCACTAAGCCACTGCGGCCTCAAATTTGGTTGCTCTACCCACTGAGCAACTGCGGCCCCACTTTTAGTTGCTTTAGCCATTGTGGCATTGCAGCTCCTATTTTGTGTGCTCTAGCTACTGAGCCACTGCAGTCCCACTTTTCGTTGCTCTAGCCACGAAGTCAATGCGGCACCAATATTTGTGTGTTATAGCCACTAAGCCACTGCTGCCCCAATTTTGCGTGTTCTAGCCAGTGAGCCACTGCAGCCCCACTTTTGGTTGCTCTAGCCAGTGAGCCACTGCAGCCCCATATTTGGGGTACTCCAGCCACTGAGCAACTGCGGTCCCACTTTTAGTTGCTCTAGCCACTGATTCATTACGGCTCCAATTTTGTGTGCTGTAGACACTGAGCCACTGCAGCCTCAATTGTGGTTGCTCTAGTCTCTAAGCCAGTGCGGCTGTAATATTGTGTGCTCTATCCATTGAGCCACTGCGGCCGCACTTTTGGTTGTTACTGTAGCCACTGACCCACCACGGTCCCATTTTTCAGGAGCTCTAAACACTGAACCACTGCGGCCTCATTTTTGCGCGCTCAAGCCACTTAGCCACTGCTGCTTAAATATTGGGTGCTCTAGCCAGTGAGTCACTGCAACCCTACTTTCGTTTGCTCTAGCCACTAAGCCACTGCCACCACAATATTGGGTGATCTAGCCACTGAGTCACTGCGGCGCCACGTTTGTGTGCTATAGCCACTGAGCCCCTACTTCTGCATGCTCTAGCCACTTAATCACTGCTACCACACTTCTGAATGCTCTAGCTAGTGATGTACTGGAGCCCCAATTTTACATGCTCTAGCCGCTTAGCCACAGTGGCCCCATATTTTGAGTAGTCTAGCCACTGAGCCACTGCGGTCCAACTTATGGTTACCCTAGCCACTCAGCAACTGCGGCCCACTTTTGCATGCTCTAACCACTTAGCCACTGCGGTCCCATACTTCGGGTGCTCTATAAAATGCGCCACTGCAGTCCCACTTTTGGTTGCCGTAGCCACTAAGGCACTGCGGTGCCAATTTCGGGTGCTCTACCCACAGAGTCACTGCTTACTACTTTTTGTTGCTCCAGCCACTGAGCCATTGTGGGCCCATATTTTGTGTGCTCTAGCAAATGAGCCACAGCGATCCCACTTTTGCGTACTCTAGCACCACTTTGCCACTGCATCCCCACTTTTGGTTGCTCTAGCCACTGAGCCACTGTGGCCCCATATTTTGGGTGCTCTAGACACTGAGCCACTGTGGCCCGACTTTTGGTTGCTCAAGCCACGAAGACTCTGCGCCCCCAATTTTGGTTGCTCCAGCCACTGAGCCACTGCAGCCCCAATCTTGCGTGCTCTTCCCACTGAGTCACTGCGACCCCATATTTAGAGAGCTCTAGCCACTGAGGCACTGCGCCCCACTATTGGTTGCTCAATCCACAAAGCCACTGGACCCCCAATTTTGGTTGCTCTAGCCACTGAGCCACTGCAGCCCCAATTTTGCGTTCTCTACCCATTGCGCCACAGCGGCCCCATATTTTGAGTGCTCTAGCCACTGCGCCACTGTGGCACCATATTTTGGGTGGTCTAGCCACTGAGCACTTGCGGCCTATATTTTGGGTGCTCTAGACACTAAACCACTGTAGCCCCACTTTTGGTTGCTCAAGCCACAAAGACTCTGCGCCCCCAATTTTGGTTGCTCCAGCCACTGAGCCACTGCGGCCCCAATCTTGCGTGCTCTTCCCACTGAGCCACTGCGGCCCCATATTTCGGGTGCTCTACCCACTGAGTCACTGCGACCCCATATTTAGAGAGCTCTAGCCACTGAGCCACAGTGGCCCCAATTTAGTTGCTCAAGCCACGAAGCCACTGCATCCTCAATTTTGGTTGCCCTACCCACTGTGCCACTGCGACCCCAATATTGCGTTATCTACCCACTGAGCCACTGTGGTCCCATATTTTGGGTGCTCTAGCCACAGAGCCACTCCGACCCTAATTTTGGGGCCATAGTAGCTTAGTGGCTAGAGCACCCAAAAGTGTGGCCCCAGTGGCTCAGTGGCTATATTACCCAATATAGAGACTGCAGTGGCTTAGTGGCTAGAGTACGCTGAAGTGGGGCCGCAGTGGCTCAGTGGCTAGAGTACCTAAAGTTAGGCCTTGATTTGCTCAGGGTATAGCACTCAAAAGTGGGGCCACAGTCGCTCAGTGTCTAGAGTACCAAAAACTGGGGCCACAGTGGCTTTGTGGCTAGAGCACCCAACATTGGGGCCGCACTGGCTCACTGGGTAGAGCACCCCTCTTTTGGGGCCCCAGTGGCTCAGTTGCTACAGCACCCAAAATTAGGGCCATGTTGTTTCAGTGGGTAGAGAACCCCTTTAAATGAGGCTGCAGTGGTGCAGTGGCTAGAGCTCCAAAAGTGGGTGCCGCATGGGCACTGTGGGTAGAGCACCCTAAAAATGGGGCCTCAGTGGCACAGTTGCTAGAGCACCCATAATTGGGGCCGCAATGACTCAGTTGCTAGAGTACTCTCAGTGGCTAGAGTACTCAAAATTGGTTCCGTAATGGCTCGGAGGCCAGAGCCACCAAAAGTGAGGCTGCAGTCTCTTAGTGGCTAGAACACCCGAAATTGGTGCAGCATTACTTAGTGGCTAGTGCAACCAAAAGAGAGTCCGCAGTGGCTCAGTGGCTAGAGAACCCATAATTGGGGCCGCAGTGGCTCACTAGCTAGAGCATCCAAAAGTGTGGCCACTTTGGCTATGTGTGTAGAGCCCCCCTCAACTGGAGACACAGTGGCTCAGTGGCTATAAATAAATTATATATATGAATTTACATTTATTACATCGAATTCGAACGAATATAAATGAAATTAACAACTTTTCTGTATGCATAGAAGTGTTCATAGCTTACTGCATCAATTAAAGGTTTTTCTCACGACATGTGGATAAGGACCTTTTACTAATTATGACGTAACCTACGTTTAATAATTTGATAACTGTTGCGTGTTTCCTGTTTATTGTAATAAAATTAGACAAATATCAGCGTAAAAGCCACTTGACGACATTTTCAAGGCACCGGCGTGGCAGGTACTGATATTTTCAGTACTTGTAGTACGAGTTAGAAGTGATGGTGGCGACCTTGCAGGCTACTACCTCTACCCTGCCCGCATTTCAGAAGCTTTCGGACAGTACCTACTGTGTAGTCCAGGTATATTAGTCAAATGAGGGCAAGAATCTCGGAATGAGAGATAGTCAGCTATAAACTTGTATAAACCTTTATTTTGACACCCTAAAACTTGTCTCAAAACCTACCTATCGTAGGGTGTCCGCGACCACAGATATTTCAAGGTCAAAGGTCAAAAACTCAATTTTTTACACATTTATTTAAATATCTCGTTTCCTATGGGTTTGATGCTATTTGTATTTATTATAAATATTGTAGAGGATTAAATTTTCTACAACTTTTGTTTAAACATTGTTTTTATATCTTGAACCATTTTCGAGATAGAGGGCAGAGCGCGTGCAGTGTTTAACTATTTAGAGTATCATTCGAGGTCAACCTGTAGTCCCGATTAAAAACACGCCGTATAAAGTTTATTAATTATTGATAAATATATAATCCTAAATAATTTGCATTTTATATTAACTATTACGTTATAATTAATAATTTTTTCAATAATTCAGTATCTATTAATTTAATAATACTTACCTACTCGTGTACTTATAAAGTTATTAAGGGAAATACTTTAATTACATTTTAAGTAGAAAATAATTAAGTACATCTATATTGAAATCCGTAAACTTATAGATTCTTTTAAAACGTTAAAAATTATACCTGGGACAACGGACCTCTATTGTATAGTACGAACCTGTCTATTTATAGCCAGAAAGGACAGCTGTTCAATTGCTTACTCACGACCGGTTTCTTTTTCAAGGAACCACTGTTATTCGTTAGTTTTGAATCGTATCTTGGTAACTACGGACGTACAATTTTAAGAGTGATGGATAATTTGTGTTTTATATGTAAAAAGTCTGATTCGGAAGGTGAATCATTAGTGAATCTAGTGCGTGGTATAAAAACTCTGAGAACTGCAAGTATCGAACGAAACGACGGTCTTATTGATTATTTAAAAACCGTAACCTCTGTACAAGTGCATGAAAAGTGCCGAACTGTTTACATTAGCAAAAATTGTATATTAGCAGCAAAACGGCGACTAGAACAAGATGAAACTACAGCTTCTCCAACTGTACCGCATAAAAGACTAAGTGAAGTGTTCTATTTCAAGAAGCAGTGTTTATTTTGTGGTGAAATAGCTGACGAGGCCGCAGAGACAAAGAAAAAAGAAAAGTATAGACGCAAGATAAGTGCAGTGAGTACTCTTGAGTTTAAAGACAATGTTATAAAAAAAGCAGAAGAACGTGGTGATACTTTAGGAGAATTGGTGAAAAATCGTATATTTTTTCAATATGATTTAGTTGCTGCTGAAGCTAAATACCATGCTGTTTGTTATACGAATTTCTTCACAATTAAAGTACCATCGTCTCATCCGAAACTTCGTCAAGATAATCAAGTTTCAGAAGCTATGATAGAGATTTTCAATTACATAGAAAATAATAACGATTCACAATTTACACTAAAAGAGCTTAAAGATGTCTTGGCAGGGTATGTACCAGATGATAAAACTATTATTTCAAGGCTACAACAAAAGTACTTAACCAATATAATAATTACGAAAAAAGTAGGAGCTTTTACGATCATTTCTTTTCGTGATTCACACGCTAATATTTTATCAAAAGCTTGGTACGATAATAAAAACTTAAATCCTCAAGCAGAAAGACTAAGAACTGTAGAAGAGAACACGGAGGAATTTGAAATTTTACAGCGACTGGAAGACGATGATGAAGAAGAAGAAAATTGAAATTAGAACTTGTAGTTCTTATTATTATTCAATTTTTTTAATTTCAACGTTCATAAATGTATGAAATGGTATTTTTAAATAAAAACATTAATTAAAAATTTAATTCTTTTCTTTTTATTTAGTAGGAAGTAATTAGTATAAATAAGATTAGAATTAAAAAATAATTAAAGTTTTCCCTTAATAACTTTATAAGTACACGAGTAGGTAAGTATTATTAAATTAATAGATACTGAATTATTGAAAAAAATTATTAATTATAACGTAATAATTAATAAAAAATGCAAATTATTTAGAATGATATATTTATCAATAATTAATAAACTTTATACGGCGTGTTTTTAATCGGGACTACAGGTTGACCTCGAATGATACTCTAAATAGTTAAACACTGCACGCGCTCTGTCCTCTATCTCGAAAATGGTTCAAGATATAAAAACAATGTTTAAACAAAAGTTGTAGAGAATTTAATCCTCTACAATATTTATAATAAATACAAATAGCATAAAACCCATAGGAAACGAGATATTTGCAATAAATGTGTAAAAAATTGAGTTTTTGACCTTTGACCTTGAAATATCTGTGGTCGCGGACACCCTACGATAAGTAGGTTTTGAGACAAGTTTTAGGGTGTCAAAATAAAGGTTTATACAAGTTTATAGCTGAATATCTCTCATTCCGAGGTGAAACCCCTAATATTCCTGGACTATGTGGGCGTATTACATTTTTGTTTCAACTTTAAAGAAATATCCCCCCCCCCCCACACCCAGACTAGACCAGAATAATACTTAATACATTATGTTTGCTAGAAGCATTATTTCGTAACCTACCTTCAACATGACCACCAATCGAATTTTCTTTTTGTTGTGTTTTAAAATACCATAGATAAGTAAATATTTGATTAACTTGTCTAGGGCCCGCACTGAACTTGGTTTCAAACATTCCGCCTATGAAATAAATTAAAAGTTTCACCACATAAATTCACTTAGAAAAAAGTATGGTTGTAGGAACCATCTAGACTTTTAAAGCAGTGACAGCCAAACTGAAGGGTTGTAGGTATATCCTGTTCACAGAAAAAAGAGCACCCTTGAAAGCCCTGCTTAAGATCTAATTGTATACACGTTGTGTATTCCTCCGCCTTATGAGAAATTAACATTGCTATGGGCCTGATCACTTTATTCCTGCGTCAGCAAATTTAATATGTGGAGTTATTGAGAAAGTAAATAATTTACAAATCTGCTCTTTTTTTTACATTTCGATAATTTAAAAATACAGAAAGTGAAAGAATTAATTTTAATTGAACACAAATAGTTACCTAACACTTTTTATTCGACGTTAAGTTAGGGAACTACTTTCCATCCATCGTTACCAATTTTACTGGACGAATGTCATTCAGTGCATCCATTAAAATATATGCATACAGTGGCAGTGACTTTTTTCTAAGGTTCGGTTCTAAAGTGCTCACTTTATCATGAACAGCCTTTACCACCTTATATTGTTCAAGATATAGTAATGCCAACCAAACTTATGTTATATATCTGTCTGTGATTGTAGTTGCTACTGTACATATGGTTTCCACAGCAGAGTACTGTTTTCCTACTACAAAATAATATTACCTGTAACAGAATAACTTCAACAAACATCCGTATTGTAATAAACAGTGCTGAACTAATCTGCAATCAGGTTTGAGGGTGCCAGCAACAGAATATTATTTTAGGTTATTACAAAACAGATTGTTGTGGAAACAATCCAGAATTTCACAACTATGTCATGTCATGACGTACCTAAGTGTGTTTCTTAAACGACAATTGTTGACATGCTTACGTGCAGACAAAAATAACCTTCAGCTGAGGGAAATTTGTACATAATGACGCTGACATCTTGCACTGAGCACTTCGTGATTCATAATCATTTAGCCCGGCCAGGCAAATATTCTTCGCCGTATATACTTCTGTTATGTATTACATGAGATCCAACATAGTAGAAAGGTTCACTGTGACCCACTTGTAAGCCTCATGCGCGTATGTATGAAGGATTTTTAAACCATGTTTATTTGGGACTTTGTTCATCTGCTTTATTACCGCATGTTTTCCACTCATTTATTATTGGTTGAAAAAATTAAATCGAGATCGCCGGTGATAGTAAGGAAGACAAATCCTAGATAGGTTGTCAGAAAAATAAGAAGTGATGACCAACTGACGATTAAAAATATTTCATAGAGGCATGACGTAATATCAACAACAAATGGTGATTTATAATATGTGTGATGGTTATATTTAGCAATTATATAATAACAGTTATGTACCAACAGATTGGCTTCATTATTAAAATTACCAAATAAACAAACTGCACAAATAGATCAATTGAGAGTTTCCTGCAATGAAATGGAAATAACAAATCTTAATCGGTCTTGTAACATATTATAAATCTATACTTATTTTATTTATTATTTTCATCATTGAGATCGTGGTTTTGTTTATACAACTTAAAAAAATATGTGTATGCAGTAAGAATTATTTTGTTTAATTGTAGGTTAGTACGTTATCTGCTATCAGCTATGTCAATTCAGTTTATTTACACGTGATAGAAATTTAGTGTTAAATAATTAATTGTGAAGATATTTATTTATTTTTCTGGCAGAGAGAAATTTTCCAACATTTTGTTACGCTTAAAATTGTTTTTGTAACAATGCGAGGGGTTACTAGCTAGCATATAAGGAAACCATATTTAAAACGAGATTTTTGGAAATATTTAGTTTCTTGGAGAACGTTTTTAAACTGTCAAAAGTAGAGCTAGTCATGTTGGTTTATCTCTGTGGCTGTGGTGTGTAATTATAAGCCCATTTACTTGTAGTGTAGGAAACATATGTTGTACATATCAAGAAGAGAAGAGAGACCACTACAGCAGCGGATGTGATAGTTCCAACTAAGTTCGAACTATTTCTGTGGCGTGCAGCTCACTTAAATTTTCCAGTTTTTATTCTATTCTACACCAATTGATAATTAAAATTTTATAACATTTACACAAAGATAACACCTCTCCCTAGTGATATTAAGATCTAAATGCTTGAGACTGAGAAAAATTTGTGAAATATTATTTTGAAAATGTATTCGCAATCCAATTATTTTAACGAATAAGCGTAATTTTTCTTGCTCTGAAGTAATGTTTGCTAGCTATGTCTCTGCAATACTGCGTAGTACTCTAACGTTGTCTGCAATACTGCTCGGTCAAAGATAAATGCAGACCAACAATACTGGACTTTGCTAAATTAAAAAAGCGAAGTTATTAAATATGGTTTGTATAGTTCAAAGAAAACCATAATTCATGGGTATTTCAGCATACATAAACGTTGTGTAATTTTCTAAGCTTATATCTTCCCACTGGCCCACCCCTCAGCACATCTTCGCTGTTTGCAGCAGAATAATATACTGCGCGTACATTAGAATACTTTATTATTACTTATGGAGGAGACTGGTTTGTTGACGTCTGCCGAGTTAAGCATTCTACGTCCATCTCAGCTGCCAGTGAGTGTAATCCAGCTAGGTTCTGATGCAGACGCACACGTCACCGCGGCGCACTGAAAATTATTTACGCTTCGATCAATTAATTTATGATACTATTTTTATTTACTATGTTGGGTACTTTTATACGGAAAACTTGTTAAGAAAATTAAATATTTCTTTAATTTGCTATGCTGGCTGCCCAGAGAAAAACAACAGTGAGACATTTGAGCGACACATTGTAGTTGAGGTCTAAAGGGTTTACGAGGATGAAATGAGGTGGATACAAAGCAGCGGCGGAATGCAATGGCGAGAGAAACTAAAGCACCTCGAGAAAATCCACCGACTAGAGACAAAATCCACCAAGTTCCCCACTTGCGAAAATCTGGGTTTGACCCTGCCAGGAATCGAACTCCTGCTTGCCGTAGTTGGAATATAACCGGCAGATCACAGTTCTTTCATCAAAATGTATGTCTTTGACCAAAATATTTGATGTCATTATCAACACCCTTTAAATTTGTATCACTTACCAACATTATCATTCCCATTTATATAATGCAAATAATCACCAAACAATCCATGCATTTATGAAAAAAAATTCGTATTTCGAAACAGTGCTATTGTTTAATATATTTATAGTCTCTTTAAATGTATATGTTATAAGCAATAACCATTCTTTGAATTAAATGTTCTTGTAAAATACGTTAATTTCTAGAGATGTTTCTGACTGGCGCAGTCTCCTCACAAAGCTCAAATGGGACATCTTTATTCGGTTCTCTTGCTGTCCATACCACGAACATCTCAGTGAAGGGAACAATAGTAGGTCTAGTATAATTATGAGAGAGCTGGGACATGTCACCCGGTAGAGGAGCCAGGCGCCAACCGCCACCATGTTGTGACTTCAGCCGACAATGATCTTTGACACGGGTGACCTTGGACCAATGACCTTAACCCCGTGCCTGCGACCTTGCCGACCTTAAAATAAAAAAAAAAAAACGTCACAAAAATCGTAAAAAATCAGGAAAGATTACATTATTAATTACAACCACCATATTGGATTTCCACGAACTTGACCTTGACCCGAGGTGACCCCGACCTTAATTTTAGATAACCTTAATATAAAAATCTAGAAAAATTCAAAATTTTGTAAAAAATTGTAAAGTACAGTAAAGTACAGTACAGTAAAGAACCCGGTCGACATTTGGAACGCCCGCGACCTTGAACTTAAACCCAGGTGAACTCAAATCCCAAAAATCTAAACAAATCACAAAAAAAACGAGAAATTCGTTGAAGAATTACATAATTGACCCCGACCACCATCTTGAATATCCGTTACCTCGACCTTGACCCCAGGAAAATTAAAGCAGAGAAAATCGAATCAAAACTGTACAAATAACTGTAAAAATTGGAAAAATGCTTTAAAATTTTTGAATAATTTGGAAAAATTTCGAAAAATTATGTAAATCATTCCTCAAAGTCTTCCATGTTGTGTCCTCCAACTTCTCTCCACCCCATGGTTCGGTTGCTGTAAAGATTTTCTTAGTGCTCGGTTCATGATCATCAAATTTAACATCACAAAAAAAAAGATAGGATGCACACGAACATAATATTATGTAAATTAACTGAATTTCAAAGGGAATCCGAAAAGGAAAAACTCATTGATGATATCACAGAATCCAAACTGTCCTCTACAGGATCATGTTCAGTTGGAGATGAACTACTTTTTTTCCCTGGTGATAGGCGGAAACTCATTTAAATGTGCTGCTGGGTGGCGTCCTGGATGAAGGCGGTGGCTGTTGAGGGTTGTTGTAATGTCAACCAGGAGGTTGGTAAGTAGAAGGACCAGCTGAAGGAACGTTCCCAGATAAAAATTTATACTTTTCATGAGCGATTAATTCATTGGAAGCGAGGTTGTATTGGCATTGAGAGGCTTAGAGCTCTCCAAGTTTCCATCTTTAGATGCTTGTATAGCAGGTACAGTACGGTGTGGCCAGGAGTCCAGCCAGTGACAGACCAGTTGTGTGTGAGGTAGGTGTGAACTGAGAGAGAGAGAGAGGGAGGGTGGGAAAGAGAGCGAGAGTGAGCGAGCATGAGCAGGAGAGATGGGAAGTGCTATCCCTCTGCTTGGCAAGAATGTACGTTGGCAGTGGCATGAGAGCGGCAACAGGCATAGCTCCCATAGAGTGCACTGGCAAATTGTGCAGGCGAGCATGGCTCTTGGATAAATATTCTGCATTACATGTAATAATAAACTTGTGATCACTAAATATATCTAAAATCAAAATAATTTGATCTTTTTAAAAAAGTAACATTATAAATTTATTAGAGGAATGGGAAAGGTGAGTAATAGTTTTACTTTACTATGTCTTACGTTTCTCGACAGAGAAATAATGCAGAAGTCTTGACTCAAGTTTCAATTCAGTAGTGTGTGTCATGCTGTGCAAGAGTAAGAGGGGAGAGTGAGAGTGAATGTGAGCACACCTTCAAGTTGGGACAATGCCTTAGACTAATTAAAGTCTTAAAAGTTGCAAATAAACTAATTTTGTCAATTTGTTATTCACGAAAATACCTCTTTAATACTATTTAATATTGACAGGAAATGACTACAAATAATATCAGATTACTCAGACAGAATACATATCACAAACATAACCTTGTATACTGTCAGGTTGAAATATTATTATGAGGTATTTTTCAGGTTGAAATATTATTAATGAGGTATTTTTCAGGTTGAAATATTATTATGGAGGTATTTTCATGGATAATGTATTGTCAAATTGAGTTTATTTGCAACTTTTGAGACTTTAATTAATCCAAGTCAATCTAAGGTAACCTATGTTAACCTAATCTAAGAAGACTGAATACAACATGTCCTGTTATTTTTATAAGTTTAAAGAATATGTCATGAAGAAATAGAATGTATATGATTAATGGTGATAATAGCAAGTGATGCCAAATTTGATGGGGTTGATTCTGACATTACTAACTGTAATACTGTATATTAAAAAATATGGAGGATTTTTTTATGTATCGATGATTACTCAGTACAACATTTTAGTTGGGAATGCCATTTTGGAAATGGCACTATTCTTTTACTATGGTAATAATTATTATAAAACAATAAAAATAAGTGAATTTGGTCATGTAACATTTGTGGTCCCTTATGAAACCAGTCCGGATTATATCCCTGAACCAGATGGCTTCTGTGCCCATGAATACTTTAGTTTTCTTAGCAAGCTTTTGTGTGGTTTTGTGTGTTGTGTGGGATGTTGTGATGTGCTGGTTAGGTGACAACTAGTAGTGAGTGAAGGATAACTGTGTGTATTGATGTGCAGGTCATGTTGTTGGCTACGTCAAGGTATGGCTGATGCAGAACTACATGCAGGCTGAAGCAGACCGCATCAAGGTCGTGATGCCACTACTGAGACTGCAGTTCCCATTCCTGCTGCGGGACAGGATTACAGGCAGAGCAAAGAGAGCAGTCAGAGGTCAACCACTCCCTCTTCTCTTGTCTTCATACAGGGGCCATGTCAGCTCCATCAACCATCTGGAATATCTTCCGCAGCCTGGCATCGTCATCAGGTTAGCCTGTATTCTCAACTGAACAAAACATTGTATGATGCACGACGTCTATTCCAACCTACTAACTCGACTTACCTCATCAATGTGAATTTTTCTGTCGCACCCGCGGGTTAGTTTAACAATACAATCGACCAGAGTGCCTACAGAATACACCCCTTATCACAAGGCCTGTTACAGATGCACCCAAATTGTACTGTTCACCAGAAGATAAAGATGTAAACCCGCCCTCGAAGTATAAATGAACTGTCGACTGAGCCGTAGAGATTCGAAGGCCATATAGAACTACAGCGCGCCAAGGGATGGCCCCACCAGTAAGAACGCTGACTCGTACTGCCTCAGCTTAAACTTAGGCCGGCAAACATCACGCAGCACAGACTTCACAATAGCCACCCCCCTCTCGCCCAGACAAGAGCGAGCCGACAGAGTAGAAATATCTATACGCACCCCTTAAACAGGAGTCCATGCTCATCTATCGCACAGAAAAATGCCAGGGGAAGCCAACAGGTACCATCCAGGTCTTTCAGATCTACTAGGACCTCAGAATCACCTTCGCCGACGTCTTCAGCACCTCCCAGAGATACTCCGCAGCCAACCCCTGTAGAAGTCTTCAACCACACTTAAATATCTTCATCCCTTCAGGAAGACCAACACTTGACACTGACCTTCTGGGTAGTGGTAAATCCCTAAAGTCCCTCCTGGGTACCAATAATAAGTAGTTACGTCAAGTTGTTTTCATAGCTACATAGCCTTTTTACCTTGCATAGTTCAGAAACAGGTCCCCTTCACCTCTAAACTGTAGTTTAACATCCGTTCAAATCTTGCTTGATAGGAGGTAGTACATAGCCCCATATTTATTCCTTCAGGGAATAAACACCTTTTTATCCAATTGCAGAGTATTATTCCAAGTGTGTTGTTCTCTTTCCTAATTAGATATGAGTTCTGCCAATGACAAAGCAGGAGACCGCAGAATATTTACTTAACCTCAATTTTGCCGAAACTTAATGCAGGACTGCGAGCTCTACTTCAGGGATGCCTGTACATAAAACAAGTACCCATTATACCTGTTGTGTACACTCCCTGTATATAGAAAGGTAGAGCATCAACTATTATGAATAGAATCCCCAAGGTGGCTAGTCAAGAAGTCTGGGTTATACTTCGTCCACCACACTTCTTGTTTCAGAGGAATTGTCTGCCTAGTTCTGGGGTCCTGGCCCCTTATGGGCCCACACCCAAGGGTTGTAGTTGTCAGCCATATTCAAACCAATGATCTGTGTCCACTGCACTCCTGGTGCTGGGCATAAATGTACTACAGGGTACAACCTTGGTCTGTCAACCTCAACATGCGGAAGTACACCTAGCTAGGGACAAACATCGCCTGCTCAAAACTTCTTGGTGCTGGTAGTAGTCCTCTTCATCATTCCCTGCTCCCATCGGAGTGGTATTCAAAATATGGATGAACAGGCAACTACTGCCCCCAAAGTATAAACAAGGCCTTAACCCAATCCCAACTGCACTTAGCAGTTCTAGTCCCCGAGAATGAGGTCAGGTTACTCATTGCTTGGAGAAGCTTCCCTTCCCGGCTCCATTACCATATTTGTTTGAGGCTCCAGTCAAAACAGTATGGGAAACTCACCCCATTATTAAAGCCTTCTGAGGAGTGAGAAAGTCCCTTTTGGCATAGATAACCCCTGTATCAGGGTCCACTAGCCTGAAAGCCCACCTAGGGCCAACAGCAATGACAACTGCAGCCGACCAGTCAGCACACCAGGTTCGGTGCCAGCACCAGTCAGGCACCACAAGTGCCACAACAGGGTCATCAGCCTCCACAGGCTACCGGTCACCCAGGTATAAAGGTGAAAGCAAGTCCAATCTGACGAAAGGTTGTACTTGCTGTCTCCCATTTTGTTCCAAGTCAGAAAGCCACACGGTCAGTTATCTATATTGGAAAGGCACCAGTACGACACTAAATAAGGCAGAGTCAAAGTAACATGGTGTGTCTGTCCCCATACCAAATAAAAACAGCCCGACCGTGACTATCTGCCATTCCTGAAAGGACGTCATGTATGAAGTTTTTCTAGTGCCCAACCTGGTGCCTTTTCACATAATTTACCAAGGCTTACTAGGCAGAACTAAGCCAGCATGATCCCGAGACTAAGTGACCTAGCTGGGAGTTAAATGAAAATAAACCAGACTTCGGGGAGTCTTGAAACATCCCATTAGTTCAAGAAACCTTGTCACAATGCCGGACACATAAGTGAGTGAAGAGATTTGGGCGGCTCTTAACAGCAAGGTCTTGAAAGCCAATGAGGGTGATTGAAGTGAATATGGAGCAGCGCCAGAATGAAGGGGCGAGGTAAATGGGAGATCCCTGAGAAAACCCACCAACCAAAGGCATAATCCGGCACAATTCCCACTTACGAAAATCCAGTGACCTGGCCAGTGATTGAACCGGGTTCGTCATGGTGGGAGGCAAGCATGTTAATCACTCAGCCACAGTGGTCCCGACACAGAAGTGAAAGTACTCGAACCAGTAGATATAAATATTGCCAACCTAATTTTTTAATGTTGCCATAAACCCACTTCTTCCAGATCGGGGCATATAGCAAAGTGTGCGTGCATTACCACATAAATTCCATCATGCCTGCATAGAGTGGGCTGATGAAATATGGCACACTGATGGACTGGATTTCAGATGTGAGAAATGCTATACAAGACAAACAGCCTTCTGCAACTGGGTAACGTGCCCTGGACACAGAATTTACATAGTCTATTGCACCATATGTATATAACCATTCCACCACATCTGCATAGGGTGGCCCAAAGAAAGAGTAACAAAGCCCAGCCTCACTTATCGCTGCTAGGTATTAGGGCGAGCAGCCCGATAACATACAAGCAACCGAGGGCCAGCCATAAACACAGTTACTACCAGATGCACAGGAGAACCTCAAATCTCAGAATTTGCAGGACATCCACATGAGGACCCAGTCGCATTCATGGCGGAATATTAGAAGGAATTCCATGACAATGAAATTCTGCCTAAACTGTGGGTAAGCAGGGCACATGCCAAGCTCAAGGGTAAAGCCCATGAGTGATGGAATAAATATGGCGAATTCATGATAGAGTGGGGACAACTATGTAACCGCCTGGCCACCTAGTTACCAGCGAAGAGGTACTTGCCAACCTCACCACTAAATTTTGTAGCCATACACAGACCACTAACAAATAGGCAGAAATATTTTTATGCCTGAAGGTACGAATATACCAATGATTTTTCCCAAAATTGGAGTCAGAACAAGTTGCATATGCAACAATATCAGATTACTCCTACCAAAGCACAGAAATGTCTTACAATTCCTGAAACCACAGCCAGTGGAAGGACAAATAGAGCATGCGAGAGAGACAGAGCATAACTACAGAGAGTGGGCCATGCTAGATCGCTGACAGGGTGAAGAGGAGAAGATGGGAGTAAAACTGACAGACCACGTGCCCTGCCTTACTTCTCCTACTCCAATCTGCTTCCAAATTGCTGGTTCTGCCCCAAGAGGCACTTAAACTGGGACTACTCCATATAGTCCCCTGGCTGGAGAGAGGCAAGAGGCAAACAAAGGATGTAACCCCCCCCCCCAAGCTACAGGGGAAATAGGTAAAAAGTCTAGTGTCATGCTGCAGATGTTGTTTGAGGGCACCTTCCCCCCAAATGCTCCCTGGAATAAAGTGCAGGTCAAGCAGCAAGTTACAGTGGCTACGTTAGATACAACATCCACTGGTTCTTGGTGATATCCAAAATAGGGGAAACTATAATTTTGGGACAGCCCTGGCTCCAACAGTAGAAGTGCATCGTGGATTGCGAGCAATGGGTGTGCATTGGGGGGAAAGAAGAAACACTTGATGGTCTACTGGGAACGAAGCGACATCAATTCCCAGAACACAGCTCTACCATGCAGCAAAGGGGAGTCTGCATGACTGCAACAGCTACAAGTGCTCCAGACCCTGTTGAACCAAGCTCAACAGCAACACCCATGGGTGAGACGAAGATTGAGGAATCCCTGAAGTCATCCCCAACCACCTTCTCCCCCAATTCAACTGAAGCCGATCAAAAGCCAGGCTCGAAGAGCCCGACATAATCATATGAGGCTTCAGCCTAGAGAACCACCAGACCAAGCACTTCTATGGCCCCAAGTTTCTGACCCCGAGGTTTGATGACACAACTTCAGTGTCTTCGGAAAACAACCTGCCGACAAAGAGGACCCAGCACCAATGGCCCCTTCAGACATCAGGTCACCCTCTCTTAAGGAGCCAGAGGTCCGAGCCGACACGAGTAGGGGAACCAGTTATTCAATTCCATCCCAGGTAGAATTTCCTAAGCATCGAGTATCAGAATCCGTCAGAACTCTGCCCTTGACGCCAACAGAATACATCCAGAAGGTCGCTGTCAGACATCGAAGAAGGACACCAAGTAAAAGTGAAATCTCCTGGCACAGCCCACTAGACCGGACACCTCGCCATGGAATACACCCAAACAGTCAGATTGAAGAACGGACCAAAACCAGCCCAGCCATCGAGATGGAGGTCACCATGGCCCTCCAACTCTGGCACTTTGAGCCAAGGAGTAGGAGAAGAGTCAACTGGATCACTACCTCTGAGGACTACCCAGGTCCTGGTATCGGTAGATGCTGTGGCTGATACACGGATGCAGATTCCTGAATGGGAGGATGTGACCAGCAACCCTGCCATCGAGACCGAGGTCACCCACTGGCCTCCGACTCTGGCGCCACAAGCCAAGGAGGTAGGAGAAGAGCCAACTGGACCACTACTTCTGAGGGCCACCCAGGTCCCAGTGTTGGTAGAGACCTAGGAACTGGAGGGAGTTGCCAGCCTGTGCTTGCCAAGGGATCTTGTTACTGGGCTCATACTGAGAATCACTTGGAGGCCAAAGTCCCGCTTCATGTGGCCATATCCTCAACACATGGTCCTGAGGAAGCAGTGATGTCCAGCAAATAATAAAACCATCAACACAGGAGTAAGTGAAGTGCTTCTCAAAAGACAGACTGAATATTTATAATAATGGTATAATATATATTCACAAGTTATAATTAACAACACACACTGATGTAAGCAGTGTTAGCCAGGGCTGGCAAGCCATTCTCGAGCATCTGGATGGTGCGATCACGACGAGCCAGCCTGGCTGTTATTAAAACAATCCTTCTCCTAGGAAGGTAGTGAGGCTAGGCGGAGAAGTATATAAGGTTGGAACAATGGCAGCTCATGGTTATCTTGCTCTCGAGGGAACGACGAGCTGCCAGCAAGGAGGACCACCAGACTGTGGTCCCCACTTCGATACCCAGCACTGCCACTGTCAAGGAGGTCTCGCTCGACGATGCCGATACACCAGCCAAAGAGTAATTATAATCCTAGTAGGGCGCCAGAGGTTGTGCAGTGTTAGGGTCCTCGTCTTAACTACTAAGACTCTTCAAGTCGTTGCTACAGTTCGGCAGGACCTACTAAAGTAATTGCTGTTAGCTGAGTAAAGTAATTGATTAATGTAACATAAATAAGAGTGCTTTTTGGATAATATTTAATGTAAAGCTGTGAGTGAATGAAAGATAGTATTTTGTACAAGAGTGCTCTATCATCTAGTTACCGACATCCCCCTTCCTTGCATGGCCTGATTCATCCTCAGGACAGGTCACAGCAAATGGTGGAGGCAGCCGAAGCTTCCGACCTCCCCTTTTAGTGCTCTCACAGCGTAAAGTAAAGTAATTGGTGGAAGTTAGCACTGTTAACATTACCACAAGACTAGCCCCTTATAATAATTAGAAAATCGCAGACTGACTTCCACCAGCTCACAGGGAGTTGCATTCCCTGACAAATCATGTACATATAAAGTACAACATATACTGTCAGGAATTAGGAAGCATTGAGGCAAAAGTATTTTAATTTCAATTCACTTCATTGAGTCTTCCACAAAATATAACGTACTATACCACCTCATTATCCCCACCACCCAGGGTTTTAACCCCTGTCAGAAATGCTTTAAAGCCAACGGCCTACAATAACGTCGAGAAGCTCGTAGTAACATTGTAGTAATGTGAACTTGTACTTCCATTGAATGCCACAATGTGTTGTATGCGACTCAGCAAATTCCTGCCGTGCCAGTGCACATAGCTGGTAACAGCTCGATTGCAGTTTCGTCAGCACACCAAGGCGCTCATAGTAGTTTAGTAAGAGTGTGCGTGCTTACGCTTGTAAACCTTAAAGCATGAAACATCTCGGGTGCTTTTCTGACCGAATTGAATATTGCTTAAGCAAATTCCACAAGTGTATTGCCAAGTGAAAATTATATCTTAAAGTCAGCTTCTGAGTGTGCATGGAAGATATTAAGTTCTCACATTACACTCGCACACAGGACACGACTTTTTATGATGGATCCACATCCCACATCGTTTTATAACACAGCATGGAACATAATAAACAAGCGACCATTGACTTATCCAAAACTCAAAGAAATTAGCTACAAGGAACACTAATACAGTAGATAAGTTTCAGAATTTAATTGACTCTGTGGAACAACTGTTACAAGAGAACCCCGAGTTAATTGATCAATTCTACACAACATCCACATGCATCACACACAATTTAATTAACAAAATCACAAAAAGTTGCCTTTTGCCACGTATTACTTAAAAGGATCGGCTAAACACACCCTATAAAATTATCTACATTCATTGATGGGAGCAATTACAAGGCAGAGTATTGTTAACAAATTGAAAACTACATTCTCCACACACACGACAGAAGAATATCTAAAGCAGCTCTTGTTCAACATGAAACAAAACCTACACGAGAGTGCACAAAAATACATAAAAACACTGATGTATTACCGTAGGAAGTACAAACCCACAGTCATAGTCAGCGACATTGTGTGGTTCTCCTTATTACCGCCATTAGCTGACGAAATTGCAGCACTGAAAAATTATATGTTATAGGATATTATTACAAATGTCCAGCATGTAGAACTTGGCCTCTTCAGGTACAACTAAACAATTAGAGGCCACTGAGCACTGTCCAAAGCAGACCCCTTAAGAGCAGACATTACAAAATCGAAGGAAGAAATCGCCAATATGGCGATAGCAACTCAAAGATGGCCACTATACTACAAATATTCAACACAACAACATCGCCAAACTGTCATCACCACCCCTTATGATAAACACTACAACAAGGTGCAACATTATCATACAACTCAGAGGCAGTCAGGCCTCTTAGGGGCACAACCGACCTGCAGACAACAGCCGCAGAAAGAGCAAATGCAACAGCATGGTCAAATGCACAGAAACCAGGCAGGGTCCTTAATGGCAGCACGTGGAAAACAGGAATGCCAGCAGGGCGATAATGGTCATTCAATGTCGCACACAGTCACGTTACACCCTAAACCAAAGTACGCCAAGTTATTAATGTATGCCAAGCATCATTCGCCAAACGAGTCCCTCGCCATACTTACGCGGAAATAGCAAATTTTAATTCTTTTAGCAAACAATTTCAAATTTCTCAGCAACAACAGACGACAGAATATAAATCTAAAAGAGATATTGTAAAATGTAATGGAGGGACATCTTGCATTGAATTCTGCGACCCACAAAACAGGTCAGCACATAATAAAAAGTATTATTCAAATAATTACAAGGTCAGAACAGGAGTTAAACAGGTCATGTCGCCCGGGACACATGACACCTGTATATCGTTGAAGTACAGGTGAGCAACAAGGACACACAGGCCTTCGAGAAATGTGAACCGACTGTGAAATGCGACCCATGCGTAAACAAGGAAACGGCGGTCCCTATCCAGTTGGTAACCCGGCAGGAATGCACCACACAGTAGAAGCGTGATGTCAAAGCACCAAGGCCAGTGTTTGTCAGGCCGAGGATGGAAATAGCATCAACATGCGTGCTGTGTTTGTACACATCGCATCACACCGAAAACTGTCCTTTGTTCCCCAAATAAGCAACCCCATTTCAAACCGACATGGCAGCATGCTTCCGGAAATTTAAACAAAGGTCCGGAATTGGCGCAACTAGGATCAAGTTGCCATGCGCAGGAATGAGTGGTGCTGTAAACAATAACACAGTACCGGTTGGCAATGATGAAATGGGTTAGCGAAACCTGAGCCACTGGCCATTTATTGAAGTGTTACATGAGGAAACCAGGTCTGTCACCAAGGTCGAGTGCCACACAAGTTATGTGAGAGTACCAACACCACGCGTCCTTGTGCGACAGGCCAGAAAAACATACAATGCATTGTTGGATACAGGCTGCTCTCCATCTAGCATGGCTACAACTTCAGTTACCAAATAAAAGCATCAGCTAGTAAAGGGAATCTTCTCTATGGTAGGGGCAATGGAAGACATTGAGATCCCACAGTTTAAAACGAAAGTGAACATTGATATACATGGACATAACTTTTTGCAAGAATTTTTGCTCATAGATAATTTAAAACTCAACATGATATTAGGAGTCGACTTTATGAAAAGATACTATGTAGTACCTATATTAACTGAAGATATCATGTTTACCCCTGCTTCAAACAACAAATTATTCAGATAGCAATTAACATTAATTCAATCGAATATGATAGCAGTAAATACATTGAATTTAACATAAACAAAATCAACACTACAGAAGACAATAAAGAACACACTTTGTTAGGCGATATTAATCCTGAGTTAACAAGTACACAGAAAACAGAGTTTCAAACAATAAACGAATACACTGATCGATTCGCCAGTTTCATGCACTATTTAATGGAAACAAATGCATACAAAATAAAGCTGGACTTAAATACGGACAAATCCATTCACATACAACTTGATTGCATAAATCCAAAATTACGGGAGGATGCACTAGTACAAATACAACAAATACTCGATTTCAAAATTATCACACCTTCTGAATCCACATACATTGTGCCATCGCTAGTTATACCTAAACTCCAAGGCATCATTAGGTTTCTTACAGATTTCTAGTTGTTAAACCAACATCTCACAAAAGTCCAATACCACATCCTGCAAACAGAAGATATAATTACAACTCCACAAAATCCTAAATACATAATGTATATAGACATGTTTAGCAGGTTCTATGCCATTCCAGTCTGCAAGGAAGATAGGCATGAATTAGCTTTTAGTGTGGATGGAATTGAACTTTACGAGTACGCTCGTATGCCGATGGGCCTCGCCACTAGCCCTACCTATTTTCAGAATTTTGTTGACATAATGCTAGGTCCACTCCGATGGAACATAGCATTGACTAATATAGATGACATCTTTATCACTGGTAACACATTCGAGGAACACATCAACAACATTCGTAAGGTTATAGAGAGATTAAGGAAATTTTACATCAAAATAAATAGTAAGAAATGTAATTTCGCTCACCACGAAATCAAAATCCTTGGTCATTGCATAATGTCATGTGGTATCCAAAAAGATCCGGAAAAGATACAGACAATTCAACAAATGGGGCCATCCAAACATGTAAAACAAACCAGAACATTTCTTGGTCTTACATCTTATTTAAGTCGCCATATACTAAATTATGCCCAAATATCGGAACCCCTAACTGAACTCACGAAGGAAACAATACCTTTCAATTAGGGCGATAAGGAAGAAACAGCTTTTCAAAAACTAAAAACAGCACTCAGTAACCCGCCCATTCTAGCAAAATTTGAAGAGAATAGGCTGACTATATTAGCATGCGATGCATCGAAAACCACAATAGGGACCATGTTACTACAGGAAAATCCCACAACCAATGAACACTATATCATAGCCTTCGCTTCAAAGAAGGTATCTCTGAACGAGCGGAAATGATCAGCTATGGAGAGAGAACTATCAGCAAATAAAATACTTCATTATGTATATAAAACAATTTTTATATGGCCAAAAGTTCGTCTAGAGACAGACCACGCCACCCTCAGATATTTGAAGTCCGTGGCCGAACATAACATATGCATTCAGAAATTGGCCATTGCTCTAACTGAATACGAATTCGAGGCCAAAATCGTAAAGGCAAATGCAATACCCTCGCAGATGCCCTCAGTCGTATACCCACTGTAGGGACAGCTGACACAAAACCTGTTACTGTAAACTCAACACAATACCAAGTCAAATGCCAGTTCACAAACTGTACATCATTTTACACAGCATTAGCTGAAATGCTCTACCAAGACCCACAGAAGGACGCAGAAATAAAAATGTCAGTTTCAAAATACATTGCTTATACTAGCCTGATATTAAACCATTAATTAAACCAGACTTTCACACAACAGATAAAGCGCGAGTCGCAAAAGCCATCATACAGGAGGAATACTTGCCAATGCACACAATTGAAAAAACCACTTCCGTCGTTTTCAAGGTGAACATGGAGATCATTCGCGACAATAGTTCACATAAAATAATGTCTACATGCCTAGACCCCCGATAGAACTGTTGTATTCTAACAAAGGATAAAAACAATATAAAAATATTTTATCTCCCTGAATACATTAATGAGCAGGAGTAGATTAAAGTCGATGAAGATGCCCACCTTTTGTTATTACCTCATACTGATCAACTGGCATCACCATTTTTAGCCAAATATGCCAACGACCCGCACATACAACAGTTGCAATTAGCTTTAACAGATCTGGACAAAGCCACCCCTAAATACCATCGCATTCACCAGATGCTATGCTATTTCTGGTAACTGGGAAATTTATATGAAACAGCATACACCAGCTGGGGAGCGGAAATTAACTCTTGTTCCTAAATATTATGTCCCAGAAATTATAACTGCCTACCACAACGCTCTGTTAGGTGGACAGCACTTTGGACAGTTCAAAACATTAGAAAAATAAAGACTGCATATTACTGGTATATGATGAAGAAAGCCATTAAGGTATGTGTTAATGACTGTCCCACATGTCAGAGAATTAAGGCACCTAACCAAAAACAGATAGGCTAAATGACCCCCAATAACACCACAACCTCTTCTCGAGTCTTGGGATCTTGATGCAAAAGGGTAGCTCCCAACATCAGCACACGACAACAAATACGTATTAGTTATGACTGAATTTGCAACACGATATGCCATTGTGCACATCTAGCAAAATCTATTGATGCTCCTACATGCGCTAATTTCGTTAAAGATGTTATCTTAACTTTAGGTTGCCCAAAATAGATCCTCATGGACAGAGGAATATCATTAAACAATAAGCTCATTGTGGACTTATTGCATAAGCTGAAAATAAAAAAACTCCTAACTATGGCATACAATCCTGCCTGTAACGGTTTAATGGAGTAGGTAAACAAGATTTTAGCACAACACTTCACTTCTTGCACCAGTGACAATCCAAAATTATGGGACGAGTACGTAAAATGTATAATTTTTAATTACCACACAACTGTCAACCATAGTACTAAATTCACACCATTTTTCCTTATGCACGGGCTGAGACCACCCAACCGTCGCATGTTATAAGTAACAAATACTCCCCCCACCCCCCTGTGTGAATGATTAGTGCGAACAACTCAAGCAGTTGAGGGAACAAGCTCGAGTTAATCTTATTGAGTCACAGTTGCAACAAAAACGTATTTTTGACAACTTACTCCGACCGAATGACCTAAAAGTAGGACAGTTCGTCTGGATCAAAACGCACGCAAGACAAAAAGCATAGGTCTGTCTACGATCGCTGTGTCAATACATAGACGTGGATGTGACAAAATTGAAACTATCAGTACTAGGAATGTGAAACTAACTACTGTTCGTCATTAACACCCGCCTTTATGTAACAGGAAAAGACATAAAAACTTGTGAACCCAGGACAGTGCAACTCCACAATGTACCATGCGGCCTGCTGCGCCTTGCTACAAATGCTGAAGCTCGCAGCGACGATGACTGCAGTGCCGATGTATATGACACACGACGGTGTCCCCATTCCCGCAGCTGACGCCGCACATCAGTATGCAGCAACGGTGCCATTACGATTTCTGCCGCTATGGCGAGCACAGAACAGCTGCTACTACAGAAGGAAGAGCACTGCGATATTTAAAAATTGAGAACATTTGCAATTACTAAACAAATGTTATTGGTGTGTCGTTTATTTGAAATGTGTGCCCCCTCTTTTTCTTTTGTTGCAGTGCCAGTGCCCGGGCACGTGGACGTCAACCAAAGACAGGTTTGGCCACGGTAATAATAGTACACACGGGGGAGCCAAACCAAAAAAGTTGTGTTTATTAGTTCTTAATATTTTAAAGTTTACAAATTTAATGGATTAACAGTAATAATTTTGTAGAGACGTGGTGTTGTGATATCTTGACCACACGCCACTTTAAAGGTTTGTTGTCCAATGAAGAAATGTTAGCTGTCCAGATTTCAGAGATTGAAACTAACGTAAAATCATCTATTAAGGATCTTAATTTAACTGTGAACACTGTAGCTGAAATCAACGAACAAGTGCAATTTAAGATAAATTTTATGTCTAGTCAACTTCAATCTTTGTCGCACGACTTCAGGTTTCAAGAGAATATGATTCAGAGCTCACAAGCTTTAAGTCAGATGATGATTGGAATAGTAGTTGATTTGACCAATATATATATATATATATATAAGTTTAAATACTTACATCCAGGTTTGCCAAAAAACTTATTTCCACTGCAAGCAGTATCTAAGTGTCTTTTAACTAGGGAATTGCCAACACTAGAGTCGAAATTCGGAAAAATGAATTTAATGTTAAGTATTCCCATTAGCAATATCAAAAATTAATAAACCTTCTGGTAACTTAGTTGCCAGGTGTACAAATAAGTCACTCACTCAGATAATTGTGAAAACAGATATAAGATCCATTGAAGTACAAGTTCCATGTGGCTGTAGAGTAACAATAGATAAGGTAACGATTATAGAATCCACACATGTTTGTGACATCAAAAGTCCAGTCACTACTGTAGCACAAACAAAATTGCCTATTCAATGGCTCACGACAAATAATTCTGAGGCTACTCAGTTGACATTAAATGAAGGAATAGCTTCGGCTCTGTTAACAATGATAGGAAAATATTGCATGCATACTTGCGAGATGTTAAGTATGTTGCCAACACAAATAATCTCAGGCACGATGATGTGTTTTCCATTATATCACAAGATAATTTTTGTTGTGCAAACTCGTCAATTGTTCTTATGTTAGTAACATCTATAGGATTTTTTATATTACAAACTGATAAGGGTGTCTATATTACTACAAACAGCTGTTTCATTGCATAGCAACAACAGCTAAAATATCAGTTCACGTATACAAAGCACTTGCATGAGTAATAAAAATCAGGAGTATAAAGGCTAGTAAAATAAGTAAGATGACTGCTAGGTGTATATGAAAAGTGATAAGAAAGTCACATAGTACAGCAGGCTGTGAGACAAGTACATGGGCTGTTCAAAAGGCGGTTGCCCATATGTATACAGTCGCACCAATGGTGCTTTGTGTTAGCTGACTTCCTAAAGAATTCGCACATGCCGACAAATTGCACACTATGTGTCGGCAGTAGTATGGACTGTTTCAATGTAGTTTAAAGTTAGGCGCTAGAGTGCATCAGGGCAGCAAAGCACCACAAGAATACAATGATTTCAAATTACGTTTTATATTTAAGATTATCAGACCTTTGTAAAAATGTAAATATCATTCCCTGCTCTTACACCTGCAAAATTACTTGTGTGGTTCAATTGCTATATTAAGAGTATAGCTTTTCACGTGCAAATAACCCTGAAATTGTCAATTTTTAAAACAAATAGAATATCTCAAACTATGTGCGATTCGCTAGGAACCCTAATCATTCGAGGATGCATAGATTTAATGGAGAAAGGGGGCCTCGCTGAAAGCAGTGTTAGCCGGGGCTGGCAAGCGATGCTGAAGCACCTGGGACGGTGCGATCACGACGAGCCAGTCTGGCTGTTTTTAAAACAATCCCCCACCGAGGAAGATCGTGAGGCTAGGCAGAGTAGTATATAAGGTTGGAACGATAGCAGCTCTCGGCCATCTTACTCCCGAGGGAACGACAAGAAGCCAGTGAGGAAGACCACCAGGCGGTGGTCCCCGCTTCGATGCCCAACACTGCCACTGTCGAGGTCTCGCTCGACTACACCGACACGACAGCCAAAGGGTAATTATAATCCCAGTAGGGCGCCAGAGGTTGTGCAGTATTAGGGTCCTCGTCCTAATTATTAAGGCTCCTCAAGTCATGAATACTTATTCTATACTTCGTTGCTACAGGTCGGCAGGACCTACTAAAGTAATTGCTGTTAGCTGAGTAAAGTAATTGATTAATGTAACGTAAAGAAGAGTACATTTTGTATAATATTTAATGTATAGCTGTGAGTGAATAAAATATAGTATTTTGTACAAGAGTGCTCTATTATCTAGTTAACGACATCCCCTTCCTTGCATGGCCTTATTCATCCTCAGTACAGGTCACAACAATGCTTACATGTCATAAGTACATAATTAGAAGACAGTAATTTCGAAACATTCCCTATGCTCACCTCAGTGCTAGAACTCAGTATAAACAGTCATTAATAAGCCGGTAAATAGCTGTGGGGTAACCCTTAATAAAATAAAATAAAGTAATTTATTTCCATAACCAGTCTTATTACATGGCCGACTGCCATTCGCAAATTTTTTATTTGAACACTCTTTAGATGTCCTTCAGTGCCAGTAATACATAATAAATTAAGAAAGCACTTCCCGCAATTTTACTGCATGTACCTCAAGTGCCAGTATAAAACCCAGGACTCTTGCAAAAGGAGCGACGGAAAATTCGTCAGATCATTTTCAGAACATTGTTGCAAATATTTATAGGGGTTTTCATGTTTTTCTTGTTATTACAACAAATATCTCTATTATGTGCTATGCCAGCAACAAACCAAAGACTATTGTCCAATGTGACAGCCAGAAATTTTATAAAATAATTTTCAAATTATTGTTGTACATAATTGAGGGATTAATAATGTATTAAGGGTTTCTTGTAATTATTTAGTAGTATTTTATGTAATATAAACAGTGAAATCATCAAACTAAAAACTCTTGCCAAGCGAGCCAAGAAAATAATTGTTAAAGAATTTTCAGAATATTGTTGTAAATATTTACGGGCAAATGATTTGGGGATAAAATCTAATTTTTGACCTAGTGTAAATGGAAAACGTACGTATATTATTAGTTTTAAATTAATTGAGTGTACTCGTAATTTTGTTAGGTAGCTCATCGGCACAGGTTGCAGAAGGCCCGGAGTCGGCATTCCTTTAGAAACTATGCCGCACGAAACTGCTGCCTGCTGTGGGACACCACAGGATAACCACAAAATAGGGCCACTTTTTCCTCGCCTTCAGTGCCACAGCAGGCAGAAGCTAATTCGCCCACACACCTCTACGAGTGAGTCTTTGAATATATTCCCTACCGTCGTTTTTTTAATGTGCCGTTCATGTATTGCATTTTATCCCACAGGTTAAAATTTTTTAACCTATCCTTGTACTAAGTATCCACATCCTTCTGTTGCAAAATGTAAAGCGGCACATTGGATACAGAAGGTCGCGAATCACCTGGCACCAGGTCCCAACACGATGCTTATCACACAACACACACACATACAGGAAGACAAAGTCATTATCAGGTCTTTACCCAGCGACCAGTTGCCCCGCTAAGAGAGAGATAGTGCCAACCCTACAGTGAGTATGAGAGAGACAGTGCGCGCCAGCCTGCCCGGCCGCACTAGGAAAGAGACAGAGCTATACAACCTGCTGCCACCTGCCGGTGATTCACAGAGTGCCTTACTTCATAACCCAGAGACCCCAGCACACAGAGCCGAGACAACTACAGAAGCCAGACCAGTTTTTATTTTAGGGGTCAGTTCTATATCCCCTCAAGCGATTTTTTTCTTTCGCCCAACTAGGATGAGAAAAGGGGGAAAAAGGGGGGGGGGGGGGAGGCGAATTGACTCATGGTGTCTTTTTCAACTTACTAACACGACTTCACCTCATCAGTGTGAACCTTCCTGTTACACCAGATGGGGTAAGTTTAAAAGTACAATCGACCAGAGTGCCTACAGGATAAGCCCCTTATTGCAGGGGCTATTGCATATGCCACCGAATTGTACTGTTCACCCGAAATGAGCTGTCGGCCAAGCCGCCGAGACGGCATTCCAAGGCCGTAATAGTACTACAGCATGCCAAGGGATGGCACCACCAGTAAGAATGCTGACTTATGCCACCTCAACTGAATCTCCAGCTGGCAGACAATGTCATGCAGCACAGATGTCAGTAAACAACCCCCCTCCCCCCTTCACTCTCCCAAACAAGAGCGTGCTAACAGAGTACAAATACCTATTTACACCCCTTAAACGGGAGTCCATGATCCTCCACCACACTATAAGGTGCCGGAAGATGCTGACAGATCCTTATGACCTCCTTGAAGTCTGTCCCTTCTCCGCACTCTTAGTGCCAAAGGAACTGTCGGCATCAGCTTGTTCCATGCCCTTGTGTTCTGGGACCCTCTACAGCTATCCAGGTCTTCCATATCTACCAGAAGCTTAGCATTACCTTCACCGATATCTTCAGTACCTTCCAGAAATCCTCCGGAGCCAACCCCCGAACAAGACGTCAACTACATGTAAATATCTTCGTCCCTTGAGGAATGCCAACACCTAACCACAGCCCTTCTGGCTAGTGGTAAATTCCTTACATCCCTTCTGGACACAGAATAGATACTTAATTCGAGTTGTTGTCAAAGCAACTTAACCTTTCCCTTTGCGTATATCAGATGCAGGTCACCTTCACCTGTCAACAGTTGTTTAACTTCCGTTCAACTCTCGCTTGATAGACGGTAGTATGTACCACTGAGTTTATTCCTCCTAGGAGCAAACACATTTCTATCCAGCTGCTGAGTATTATTCCAAGACTGTTATTCTGTTTCCTAATTAGACATCAGTTCCGTCAAGGATAAAGAAGGAGTCAGTGGAATATATACTTAACCTCAATTTCCCGAAACTTACTGCAGGACTGTGAGCTTCCCTTCAGGGACGCCCATACTTCAAATACATGCCCATTCGACGGACACCCAGCCACCAGCCTGCAACCACAAGTGCCGCAGCAGGGTCATCAGCCTCCACAGGCCACCATTCACTCAGATATAAAGCTAGAGCTAAGTCTAATCAGACGAAAGGTCGTACTCACATCACCGATTTTGTTCCAAGTCAGAAAGCCACACGGCCATTTCTCTATACTGGCAATGCACCAGTACACCACTAAATAAGACAGAGTCAAAGTAACCCAGTGTCTTTGTCCTCACACCAAATAAAATCAGACAGACCATTCCTGAAAGGACATCACACATCAGTATTCTGCACGTAGAAACAAGCAGTTGGTTACTTCAGTCAAAATCCTTCAATTATCATATTTGATCAAATGTAAATCCATGTTTTTTTTGTACCAAATTTACTTAAAAAATCGAGGCTCATTTTTTGAAACATTTTTTATGTTCCTGTTTTTGCTTGAGTAGTAACATGTGTTAGTTGGTGTTTTTTTTATTAAACATACGATACTATATTTTACTACAGTACAAGCCATTAGAATAAATGTTAAAAATTTAAACACACAGTTCATTATATTTTGAAAAAAACATAGAGATGGACAAAAAAGTGCGACTTCCTTATATTTAATGCATTTGAGATGTACTCATACTTCATATTATCATCTTAAAAGAGCATAGCTATGTTTAATCTTTATTTAATAGGCCTGATGAATTAAATGCACAAAAATATTGAGGAGAAATTCACAAATTTGCTTTTTTTGATGACTGTTGCATTATTGCCTGAGATAGCCAACATGACTACTGTGTGTTGACTCTTTCACTATTGGGAATAGAGGCCAACAATTTCCTTCCTTGTCAATGACTCACTGATGCCGTATTCTAATATGAGAGGAGATTTAGCGACTAGGTGTTTCAGAAGTGCACATCAGCAGACCCATTGTGATGCAAGTTAAAATGCAGTTGGTGCTCCTAGCATCTTGCACATATGACTGATGGTGACAGATGCAGTACTGTCGCTGCTAGCATTGCCATATGCAGTAGTATACACTTGCGGGCACCATCAGTACATACATGAGGGGTAATCTGTGATGTGCAGTTTGTGAGGAGGCGTGCCATCCGGCAGTATGAGCAACATTGCATCCAGCTAGAGGTAGGAGGTCTGCGAGCACAGATTTTTTAAATTTGAGTCGAATCTAGCTCGAGTCGAACTTAAGTATTATACCAGTGTTGTCTGAAAAAAAATATTGGCATCTGTATACTTGTTTCTGCAGGTTTCAGAAATGTTTCTTCTTGTTTTTTTTACTTAACTTAATTTGTTAGACTCATTGAACACTCGAGTATCCAAAATGAGATTTCTAATCATGCTTGTTGTTGAACAGGTAGGCATTTTTAGTTGTTTTAGAGAATTTAATTCATTTTACCGTAAATCTGTTCTCCTTCAAAAAAAAGTTCCATAGTGTGGCTTTATTATGTTTTATGCTCACTTAAAAAGTAAAACACACTCATAAATTATGCATGTAATTTACTACCATGTTATCTTAGAAAAAAAATACTATGCTGGAACACGTACAGTATGAAAGTTGAACATGGTTTAGCCAAACATTCCAAATTCAGGAAGGTATCAGTTAATTCATTAACCATGTTGGAGTGGTAGTAGTTATATGTATATTTTGTTTTTTTTTTTTAATTTTCCAATGCATTATGCTATAAGCTTTTATTACTGAAAATAACAATTCAGTTACATGTTATTTACTATCACTATGCACAGTTCTGAAAGTCGTGTTCAAAATCACATACTAATTAATATATTTTTTATTTCAGAATAGCAAAGCTATGCCATTTTTACAATACCTTCATTACATTGATTTTTTTGGTAAAAAAAAATTACTGGAACAATTACATGAATATTAGATATGCATCACAAATGTTTGGATTTTTAGTTTCACAAGCCAAATGAATATGTATATGGTGGGCTTTCAAACTTGCATTGCAATACCTAAAAACTGTAAACATAGGTATATGTGATTGCCACTGTTTTATGTTTTCTGGCCATAACATTTTCTCACAAAAAAACAATAACGGCACAATAAATAGTGTTAATGTTTGTTGTATAAATTCATAACAACGTATTCCCTTAATGGCAAATAAATAATTGTGGTTGGCCCTGCGACATTGTCACATAAATAAAAAGTAAAAATGAGGTAGGTTAAGTTGGCAGTGTTTTGTTGTTTAATTATACTCTCTTGAGGTATTTGCTAAATTAGGATTTCTAAATCTCAGTTACATACATAGTTTATGTAAAGCATTAGACCTTATGGTTAATACGAAAATAAACCATTTAATGTGTAGATAAAAAAACTGCAATATTTCGAGTCTGAAAACAAATTGAGCTCGATTTCGAGTTTGACTTGACTTGAAAATCTGAGTACTCGCAGACCCCTAGCTAAAGCAGTGTAACATTGCATACAGATTCTACCGAAACCAACAAAAACAGCAGCATTCAACTGACCATTGATTAGTACTACCTTAGTGGAGGTATGTATCATACCATGTGGCAATCACTGTGTATACCCAGCATAGTCATCTAAGTGCCAGCAGTTTCACACATCTGTTGGTCAAGACCAACGGTTCTGCAATTTGCTAAGTAAAACAACTACTTCTATATGCATCATGTCATATGTAATGACTTCAATTAATTTCAATATTTTACTACTTATGAACTGTAAAGTGTAGTTAATCACTACAGATCCAACAAGGGTTGCCGACTGTTCCATTTTGTATGGTATTTCGTGTATCCTGAGGCTGAAAAAATTATCCCATATGGGTATAAGACGTGATGCCATATACATCCCATATCTCAAGTCTTATTCGATAATAAACTGAATTTTAATAAACCCCACTGTCAGTAATTTCTGGCTTTTACTATTATAGTTACAATTACTCTGATTCTATAACCTAAATATCACAATAAGTGACAATGATACTGACAGGTGGCATTAGGTTATAATGATGTTGATAGGTGGCATTCGTCTACAAGTTCGTTCGTAGAAGTAGGACTTGCAAGGATGAGTGTATACAGTATATTTTCATAGAGAGCGTATTGACGCCTGTTTTAAAAGTCAATTCAATAAAAAAATTCAAATCACTCTGAATTATGAATATAGTTGCAACTAATATTTTATTTGTATACAGTATTTTCAGAGAAACTGTTGACTGATGTTTAATACTGATTTTAACACATTAGAGAAAGTACCTATTTCAAACTGTTATTTTTCATAACAATTTTCCTTGTTCAGTTCATTGCTGTCGGGTGCAGTATAGTGCGTTTTTGGAAGTGTCCCATATAGCAAATATGAAAATGTTGGTAATCCTTGAGCAAACATTGTGCACACAATTGGAGAAGGAAAATTATATCAAAAGAACTTAGTGTTGTGCATTCTTTTATATTGTGATTTCATTTCTTTTACACATGATCTGTTCACATTTCTGTCAATCTCTGAATTACTACTCCTTGTAGTATTGTAAATTGATTATATGTATTAGAAAAACCATAATATATATTTTTGGGTACATTTTCTGTACTATTGTATTTACATTAATTATATTAAAAATTAGTATCATATTGGAACACTCATTTTTTTGTTTATTGGGACTGCAGTTGCCATAGTGGCCTGAGCGCTTGCCTCCCAGCAAGATGAACTGGGTTTGATTTCCAGCAGAGTTACACTCGTATTTTCACATTTGCGAATTTTGCTGGACGATGATCTGGTCAACCGGTTTTCTCAGGAATCTCCCATTTTCCCATCTCTTTCTCTCTGGTACTGTTCTATATTCACATTATTTCACCATACTTTGTTCTGAAGAAATTTTTAACAGCGTTCGAAACCTCTCCACTTCACTCTTTTTTTTAAAGTGTGCCTAATGGGCATTTGCAAGATTTTTCAAAATAGTGTTATATGAAGCATGTAATGCAGTGTACCTGTTTGTGTCTGAAGTGCCAGCTCTGATCACACAGTGCGACTGTGGACACTGGGTGGTCTCTACGTGGGGACTCTGGGCTCCACAGAGCTATGGCCGAATGTGCTGCACCAAGAAGCAATTACGGAGATAAGAATCCCTCCTGACATCAGCAGAGTGGCATCCTCCACCACCATGAAGGTGAGTGAGTGGGTCTGGATGTGAATAATGATATAACCCAAATGAATATTTGGTTCCATGCACTAAACATTGATGAGACGTTGAGAGCATGTTTATAAGTAGTGCTCATCAAAGAAGCTTGCCGTACTGTGAGCGAGTGCAATTGTGTAATTAATATAAACAATATTGATATTTACTTAATGCAACAAAAGAATTGAAGAGGGTACTCTGAAAATTACCATTAGTAGTTACATGCTAATCACACTTATCACAAACATATATCACAATTTATGCTTGCTAAGGTGATAACTGTCTAGGTATAGCTTATGGCAGTGTTGAGTCCTTTTATTTTCGGTACAGACTACCAACATATTGCCCTTACTCGAGTATAGGGGCTGTTCTTAATCTCAAGCTTAGGGTCAACAATCACTTAGGTCGCTGAATGCTAGGCACTTCAGGTCCTATCCAAGGATTATAAGGTCCAGGCATCTTGTTTGGCGGGGAGTATAGACTCTGGGGCATGGCTGGCTCTACAGGCAATGTGTTCCTATGTACCCATTGGGTTTGGTCTCGTTCGACTGAGTAAACACATTGTATGCCCCAGGATTGTATTTGTTCAGGCTGGTACCTGGGGTCTTGGTGGGTAGCTGGAAGAGCTCAGGTTGGTATTGAGGGGGTTTGTTATCTTGCTGCTGCTGCTGCGCGAGTTGGGCTAGCTCCCTCTGCTTTGTATACACCCCCCCCATCGAAGCTGGAGGTCTTTGGGTTTTATTATCATGGTGTTTTCTTGGGGTTCATTTAATAGTCCATATTGTAATCATTTTGTGTTTTTTTTTTCAAAGATAGTGTACTCATATTTTAAAAGTAGTATTGACATGTTAAAAATTATATTTGTATGACCTTGCAGTTGCATATTAATTATTTTTCTTAATGCAATTTCAGTTGTTGTTATGCCTCCTGACAGTATTGTGCTTGTTTTTACTCTGCTGAAGGTAAAGGGGGAAAATATACAGAGTGGACAGAAGGAAGCTATCTGTTTTAAGATGTCTGTCAAACTTAGGCACTCAAATCAATGTCGCAGATGAAGTTGCAATGAGGCGGTTGACGTAGTGAGTACGGCCTCTGAATGTCATAGAGGGAATCTTGGATACTAAGGCTGCGTATCACTAAAGGATGGTTGGCTAGTGGTTGCAAGTAGTGAAATATCGTGTTGATTGTAAGAGAGAGAAGTGTAGGCAATGGCTGAAGAAGAAGTGGCATTTCATGGGGCTGCAACTCAATATATAGTGGTGTGGAAGACATCCCGAGGGCCAGGGATGCATGGGGGTGACACACTGCTCCTTCTTACCCCCACTCTGTGGCAACTGCACTGACTGACTGCTCATGAAGGGGGTGGTAGAGGGTGTTGGCTGAGCTAGGCTGGGTTGTGAAATGATAACTGGTGGTCACGAAGGTGGTATCTACGCCTGCTTAGGGGCAGACTTACCCTTGTTCAAGTCACCTTACATCTTAAGCTTCAGTGGGAGGGGTCCAGGTGAGGTCTAACAGTGGCAATGATAGTTTTAGGTCAGACAGCATGTGCCAAAGGTTTGAAGAGATGAACCTACCATATTTATCAACATATCTGATGGCCTTATGTATCTTATACCTCCGTATTTTCACTTCCAAATTCAAGGTAAAAAATATCACAGTGTATCTTACATACGGAAAAGTTTTGACATGTGGCTGTGTGGTGATGGGGTCGTGACACACATTTACAGGTAGCTATTATCAATTATTGAAAACTGTTTTCATATTTTATACTTTTTTCTCTTAATTGCATAATTTCTAAATAGTCATTTGTATGGAAGACTGGCACTTCCTCTCACATTCCTAGAATCACTCTTTCTCTACACCCAGGTTACTACTTTCTTTCATTCCTCCCTCTCCTTGGCTCCCACACACAGAAGCAGAGAGAGAACAAATGAGAGAAAAAAGAGATATTCCTCCGTCTCCATGGTTCTCAAGCACATAAACACACAGAAACAGTAAATAATGAAAGCAAGAAAATGATAGAGAGGAGAAAAGTTTTGATTTCAAGGGTTGTCATGGATACGCCTGGGGAAGAAAGGAAGTGGCACATCAGTAGTAGGTTCTTTGTGTTTGATCACGGGTAGGGTGTGGATGAACAGTGATGGCCATATTAGGATGAGCAACTGTCCCTTACTGCTAGCTCTCTCTCTCTCTCTCTCTCTCTCTCTCTCTCTCTCTCTCTCTCTCTCTCTCTCAGTCTGCTAGAGATTGAGGGGGAAGATATAAAAATAAACCGCATGAGAGAATGCCCTAGTTACAGTTGTTTTTGTTGCCTTCTTGCTGCATGTCCCTTACAACAATATTTTATTACAAAAAAACATGACTCTCATCTTTTAACTTATTGCAGATCACACGCCAACCACTTTCCCGTCGAAAATAGTTGCTTTTAATGTAGCTATAGACATAATCAATTCATAAAAATGTACAGTGTTAGTTTTCATCCTGGTGACTGACGACTGAAACTCCAGAATTAAAGATGGACAATGCTAGCAGGCGATGATGGACCTATAGGCCGAACGAATGTGACAACAGATGATACAATATGGTGGTCGAGCACAGGAGAGAGACTAACAGTAGACCCCTGGCAATGAAAGAACATGGTAGACAAGATATATGCCTACAGCAGCAGACAACAAGAATGATGAGAATAAGGTTAGAAGGAAATGATAGAGCATGAAGTAATATCTAGAAATATCTAGAAACAATACAGATAACATGTAATGGTATAACATGAAGTATAGAAAGGAATAGAAACAAAATGAATGATGTTGACACGGAACGACAGCATGATGCGAAACAAAGGTGATGTAGTGCAATATGGTGACAGTACTGCCATACAAGATGGCGGACAAATGTCAAAAACATTCAATATGGTGGCAGTGACACAATCTAAAATGGTGGTGATGCAATATAAGATGGCGCCGAAAGGGTTCTAAGATGGGGTGAGGAAGGCCTTCACCTCCCTTCTGGATGCAAGGTATGGGGAGATAGGGTACAACAGAAACCAATGAAAGTAGAGCCGGTACTTGTGATTATGTAATGTATACTTCTGAATAACCAGTCTTGTTATGAGAGATGACACCTTGTGTTTCTTTTGCTCGGCCCTGCAAGTGAGCAGTGGACAGAATGTCGGAGAGCTCAAGTTACTTTCTGACCGGAATATCTAGGTGTGGTATCCGCAGGAGGTCAGTTAGTCACAGGTGGTTCCAGCCCCTTTCCGGCCCTGCTAGAGAGTGGCGGTGGAGTATGGAACACCCTAATTCATTGATTCGCTTGACGGATGAGTTTCTAGTGCTTTGGGCTCCACCAAATTCTACCAGTTTGGCAGAACTAGGATCGTCCTCTTAATCTTAGGGTATCTGTCTTGTTGCCTTGTTAAGTTTCCAGGCTTAACGTTTAGTAATCTGAACTAATTAGGAAGTCTTTGATGTTTTACACAAAGAATTTCAGTATACAGAGAATAATTAAGTTTCACGTATTTTATTATGTGAGCAATAAAACATGGTGGCACAGTGCTACCCTCCTACACCAACCTTTGAAACGGAAGTTCCCTAAGCAATCGAGATGAAAGTGGTCTTGGAAGTTAATCTAAATTGGGGAAAGATGTTAATTGGTGTATTACCTCTGGGAAACTAAATATTATGAACCATATATATTCAATTTGGTTGGTATGTAATACGTGTAACCTGCCACATTGTACACACTTCTTTCGTTAAGTTATTTCTTTTTAACACTTTCTGATTTAATAAAGTCCCAGACATATATATATATATATTAGTAGTAGCAGTATTACAATAAGAAGTTGTAACATATTTAAAGTGCTGCAACTAATTGTTCCTCTGTACCAAAATTTACCTTGCACTACTATTTATACTGATAACAAGAAACTAGGAACTTAAATATTTCTATGTGTAATCATTAATCATTGTGAATTTATCTTTAACTATATTACGTTATTACATGCCAACTTACAGATACATGAAACTTTGAAAATATATTTTACAACATTTCAAATAAGAAAAAAAATTATGTTAAAGACAAAACATTCATTAAGGCAAGACATTATAAAACTGAATTAAGCAAGGTAAATAAACAATAACAAAAATTTTGAAAATTTAATTACCTAATTAACAACTAAGAATTTCTCTTGTAGAAAGTTTATGATTATTTCTTCTGAAAGTCCACCAACTTTTTGTTACACCTGTATTACTGTTTTCGGCACTTTAAGACACATAGCCTCCGAAACACATTCTATGGATACTGTTTTTACACAGCTGGCTTCCTTTGACATACTAATACACAAATAATTCGAAACAACACTGGGTTAAGTACATGGTAAGGTTGGTTCTGCAGCATTGTAAAGTGAAGGAGTTTTCGAGACATGAGAGTGTTTGCAGGTTAGGGTACCTGGATGGAAGTTAGGATAATAATTACCGGGTTTGGGCGTCAGTGCAGATCACAAGATTCTCAGGGGTCGTGAAAGCCGACGGCCACGTGACCTCCCCTTGGTGTCCCGATGTCATTCCTGTGGTAACTCCTGTTGTGATGAAAAGTTGAAGTATCAATGAACTCAATAAATCCTTGGCTTGGTCTAGTAAGGGCTGTGTACCTCCCTTATATGCCTCTAACTTATCGTGGGTTGTTTCGGCCACCAAATGCATATAACAATCGCAGTACACTTCAAGTCAAAAAGAATTAATGTGGTCTTGTGGTCAGATTAACTAATTAAATAAAGTTGTATGCAGCAGTATTAATTATTTTATGATTTATTTAGTAGAATTCTCGTATGAGGCACAAAAGTTACATTCTCCACTCTAGCTCGGAGAACTCTAAAACTGCGAAAAGGTGCGAAGCCGACAAATGAATAACATTGTTATATTTAAGGTCTGGCCATGAACAAACAGACCGGACTGTGCGGTGGCGCACGTTCTGGGGTTAACGAAAAGAAGCTAAAGGATCCGATACATATAATTTAAGCTTTTGCAGTTACTTGATGAGTTCAAAAGTTGATGTCCCCGGAGAAGGCACTCATACACTTCCAACCCCACGAGATGCAATGGCGCTACTGACTAACATGGCCGCGCAGGAGCTGGTGCCTGGCCGCTGCTTCCCACATGACATCATAAAACCCTGCTATTCGGGTTTAACTAATTTATAATGAATGAATGAAGACATTGGTGGCACACAGATGATAAAACAATGTACAAAACTCTTTCATAATCACTATAAATATATTTCACATAAAAATAAATAATCGGTTGTGAATTGCACTGGCAGGTTCACAATTGCGTGTCCGTTTGTCCTTTCCTTAACATAAATATGCAGATTTCCACATGGGGTGTGTGTCTTTATTTAAAGGTATCGTGTCCCGCCTTCGTGTGAAAGATCACTGTTTATTGGTATCGGGCTGTGGCAATTTATATAAATTATATTAACACTGTAGATTTTAAATATTAACATTCGGACACCCTTGTTATTCAGTCCAAGGACACGTGGTCGGCTTGTGGCCTCCACCACTTGGCTCTACTGGCCAGTCTCTGTACCATGTCACTTATGGTTCACTTTCAAAACAATAACAAACACGGGAGAAAAATAAGCAATTAAATAAATTACATAAACCCTTCAAAAATCCCAATAGGAACATTCTATGATGTCCCTGAGTGGGACAGTGGACTTAAGTGCATTAAAAAAGTAAACAAGAACACTTCAAAACAATAACACTATAATTGTCAACAAGAAATGTACAACACTTAATAATCCATATTCCTCTTAAATATCTCGTGTACATAGTTTGTGTACACATCACTTACCTTATTCATATACAAGAGAACTTTATTACACACTTATATGGCAACAAAACATAATATAACATAGCACTGCAAAAAAGTAAACAACACAACTGTCAATGTTAAACATAACATATGCCCTGGCATTCTTCATGAATATTCCATGTACATGACTTGTGTGCATGGCACATACCTTATGCAGACATCTTGACACATTATGATCACAATATGATACGAAGAACACAAACAATAATATTACCTTTCAAAATGTAAACAGATAATATGTGACATGTGGTCGCTGCGGCACACACGTGGCAAACACACTTCATCACTCTGAACAAAACAATGATATTAAAAGGCCATTTCAGAAAATAAACAAACGTATACATTTCCCTTGCACTGCATCGAAGCATTATTACTGACACATGGCACGTTGGCTATGGCACTGACATAGCACATGATCGCAAGAGATGCACTGGCAGATGTGGTGGTGGCAGGAAGAGCGGGCTGACACTGATGGTTCATGTCAATTGGTTTGCTGGCAAAGTAGGTTTATATGACCGGCACTTCAGACACTTCACTCACAGTTGGCTTGGGGTCAGGGCCGAAGCCATTGAGGGGGGTGGGGGGTAAATAGGGCGTTGCTCCTCCTGGAATTTACTTTGCCCCCCTATGGTTGAAGTGGAAGAAATATTATTATATCTTGTAGGCATAAGGGGTTAGCCCTGAGACGCAATAAATCCCGACATACCCTCGTGCCTTCACTTCACATAACACTTAGATTAAGTTTGAGTAGAAAAAAAGCAAACAAACATCAAAGTCACATCATGCTAAACAAACTAGCAAGATTCAGAAATAAGTCGAACAAGCATTAAGTTAAGAAGGGAGCATTAAGTTATGAATCACCACCTAGCGACAAGTGAGTGAAACATGTATGCTCGTGACTTCTCGGATTGCTAGATAGTGCACCAAGTGCAGCTTGCTCAGCTGGGAATTCAAAACACGATACTTCTTCCTTGGGAAACTGTAACTTGTCTGCAAACATATACAGACAAATATCAACATTTTTTCAGCATTAATGCAATTTTCTCATCCAGGGGGATATAGAAAGGCTTAATTTGTGAATTGCAAAATAGATATTGTACTACAAACATTGTTAAGAAAAAAAGACAATGCATAGATATGTGTTCGTAAATGTACATTTCAGTGAGAAAATATTATTTTATACTAATATAATAATGTTTTTTTTGGGCCTAGATAAAAAAAAAGGATTTGCAAAACACGGAAAATCTTAAGCACACATACAGGCCATAATTATGTGTGAAGAAATGAACCTTCGCACTTCAACAGATACTCATGTTTCACGTCTAGTAAATGAAACAGTTCTTGCGAAGCACCGATACTACATAAAGTCGGTAGCCGAAGTTGTTCAGTTCCTTATTGTTAGTGAACTTGCTCTACGAAGCACTTTTGTAATTGGCAAATGAACGAGGTTTATACGTGAAACTTTTTGAGTATAAAATTAAAAAAATACGAAGAGCTGGCTGAGTACTCTTTACATATTCCGAAAAACGCTACCTCCAAGTCTCTGGAAATTCAAAATGAATTAATTGAAATTATGGCTGCAGTTGTCCGAGAGAGTGTAGCAGACGATATAAGAAATGCAGACGTGCCAAGGTTTACAAGAATAACAGAGAGAACATTGCAGTAGCTATTCGATGTGTTAGAGATGGAAAAGTTAAAGAATCTCTACTTGATGTTATTATAACACAGAAACTAGATGCAAGAGCTCTCACATATGCAACTCTAAAAACTCTGAAAGAAAATCAGCTACATGAAATTTGTCTTTTCAGCCAGTGCTACGATAGTGCAAGTGTAATGAGTAGTAAGAAAGGTTGTGTAGCTGCACACATACAAACAATGCTGGACCAGAAGATACCATATGTGCACTGCTACAATCATTATCTCATTTAGTGGTCATCAGGACAGTGTCCGATGTTACTGCGATTCGGCATTTTTTTGATCAGTCCAGTATGCTGCACGAGTTCTTTCATCATGGGAAAGTTGCAGCATTGTATGAAGGAAATAGATTGTTCGTCTTCTGGAACAGCTATAGTTTGGTCACTTTGCCATCACTAAAGTTATTATTTCTAACTACAAAGAAATGATACATGTTTTGGATGCTATAAAAGAGAGCAGCTTCAGTGGGGAGGATATAGTAAAAAGCACTGACATTAAATCTGACATGGTGGCTCCAATTTTTCGGGGGTTTTCTTGTCCTATGCAAAAATATTCTTGAACTACCTCACCCAGCAGATTCTGCGTTACAGAATCGTCAAACAGGCATGAGGGCTGCACTTAGTATTGTTAGTTCTATAAACAGTGAATTTCTTTCCATTAGGAACGATTCAGAATTTGAATCTGTTCTGAATCAAAGTAAACAGATTCTCCCAGAAGGTGCTGAAGACTGTGTACCTAATAAAAGAATAATAAAATGTCAAGAAAAAGCAGGCTTCATATACATGGAACAGTTGCCAGCTCATGCTACAGTGTGTGCTTTCGATGAACAACAGCTGAAGAGTGTGTTTTATGAATCATTATATATCAGCATTACACAGTTTCAAGAGCGATTTTCGGATAATGAAGAGCTATTGGATGCAGTTTCTAGCGTGGAAAAGTTTAAATTGAAAGATCTGATATTCTAGACAATCTAGGTAAGTGAATGAATTTATCCATGCTGGCAGAAGTAAAACTCTTAAAACGCAAATTATTCTAGTTTCTTTGGAATGAGAACCCTTCGAGAATGTTACTATAAATAATTAAGAAAAAATTTTCCTCTGTAGTAAAATATTTCGTGAAATCATTACATATGAATTTAACTGCCCAAAACATCGAAACATTCTTGAAATTATCTGTTAAAATGTTAACTACTAAATTTGTTAAAGTTTGATTGTTCCCTCCATTTACACATTTTCCTTATCTACGAAATGATTTCCTTTACAAAAGTATGGAATAGTTTTCCTACTGTTTGAATACCACAAAACAGGTTTTTTTTTCTAGGCATAAAATTACCTTCAGAAGAGGAGCTTGCAGTTGCAAAGAGATTTGTTTTTGCAAGACCAGATAAAAACAAATTAGGTCTTCTTTACAATCACAGATATGCTTTTAAGGACATGTATGAACTGTTTGCAAAAGTGGAAACATTTGACTGCAATACTGCAACTTGTGAATCCACATTTTCAACACTAACAAACATCAATAGCCCTCGTAGAATTTCTATGTCTCATCATGGAATGACAGATATGGTATTTCTAGCTTTCAAAAAACGAAGAACTGAAAATTTGAATATGGATAAAGTTTTGAGGCAGTTTTGTGATAAAAGAATTAGAAAATTATAGTTGTATTAAGATGCGTAAGTATTAAATATTTAGAATATCAATATGAGCAATTATGTTGTATTCTATGCTGTAAGATTAAGACAATAACTTAATTCCAGTGCAAACATAGTAGCCGAAAATAATAAAAATGTGCAAAAGCAATTTTTATAGATAATTCAGGCAAATCAGAAAACAAAACTTTCAGAAAATGTTATTTGTATTTTATTTTTTATCTATTGTTATTACTTGTATGTGTAGCAACAGCCCAGTTTATGTTTGTTTTGCTAAACATTAATAATAAAGAAAGATACAGAGATACAGTCCTAGAAGTAATAAACGCTATTTTATTCAATAATGCAGATTTATCAAATTTTAGTGATGGGCGCTAGTTTTTATGATAACCTTGCCTCCCCCCCGCATTGTCGAGCTGACTACGGCCCTGCTTGGTGTTTGTAATGTTCTGCTGTGAACTTACTTGGTAAGAGTTTATGGTCTGTGAGCTTGTTGTACCTTCTTGTGTGGACGACCCCTCTTATTGAAGGCCACAAGCGAATGGTACGACCACATGAACCTCCTGATGGGTCTCCACTGGGTTTTGCGGTAATGGCCTGGTTGAGGGGGGAGGTGCCAGGCATGCCCCGGCATCTCCCTCCTGTCACTGATTTGTTCTGGGTTTATGTCCTGGGTGGGCTCTTTTTTGGGGCCAACGTGCAATTTGTGATTGCTGGGTGGCCCTTCCTTTCCGGAGGGTGTTCTTGCAGGGGTCATCTGGGGCCAGGTTTCTTGGGGCACCCCTACCCCAGTGACCAGGTGATGATCCAACTCTTGTCCAAGATTGGGTGCATCAGGGATTCCGACGCCATCCTGCGCCTGGATCATGGTGTCGCCTTAGCTCTCCAAGACCAATGGCCCGACATAGTGTTGGCTGGAGAAGAGGTCTCTTCGGGATCCCCACCTCAACAGTTTGTAGGGTAGGTCCAGCTACCTGGGCAAGAAGCTTGGGCTGGGTTCTTGTCCAGACACCTCCAGATGCCTGAACTGATTGGGCCATGTGGAAGAGTGGCTTGGTACCATCTCCTCCCCCTGACGTCCTCCGACTGTGATTCCTCTGCTTGTGCAGTAAAGGGTGTATAGCCTTAGGCGCTGGTGAATAATACAATCTCGGGCAGGAATTTCCATTTTGAGCTGTGCAGACAGTACAATCTGTGGTACTATGATGTGTAGTAACAATGAAAACTCTGTTGGAATCAGGTGGCAAGGCTTGCCACCTGTCGAAGTCATAATATCATTGTTGGAAAGACGTCATGGATCGTCACATTTGTTGGGAGTTGAGCCATGGCTGGCCCAAAATTACCTCCTCCACATTGTCTCAGGACACTGTGAACTCGACTTCATGGGTTAGGTAATGGATGCCTATGGTAAGCATGGTTTTCCCATAGACCGTCAGGGTCAGACTGGGTTGAGCCATTCGTATCAGGAAATTTTGGGGTTCTAATTTATCTTTCTGATTAGCTGTCAACAGGTAACTTCTTACGAAACTTTCTGTGGCAGCCGAATAGAGCAAGGTTAAATATAATTTTCCATTTATCTCTACTTGTATATGTGGAGCATTAGGTGAGAAGTTCACTTCGCAAGTTTGGTTCAGGGTTGTAACATTTAAAGGCCTTTATTTGCCAGGGATGGCTACCTTGCGTGCATCCCAGCAGAGGCGTTTCGCGCCTGGTCAGGTTCCTTAATGTTTCGGTGGCATGGTGGTGCGTCTGACACACACGTGTTTTGGTTTCTTCGCCTTCCCCCCCTCCCTTGTTAAAAATTCAAGCGTTTTCTGGGTTCGATATTCTCTGTTGAAATGCCTCCCTGGGCAGTACCAGCAGCAGGGGGAGCATGTTGGCAAGAGGAGAGGGTGGGCTGCGAACAACCTACTACTCAGGAGGAGGTGGGGTAGAGTCTGCGACCTTGGCCGAGTGTGGCTTCTCCAACAAAATGTGTGCTTTATTTATTTATTTTTTTGTTTTCCTTTACACTTTTACGAGCTCATCCTCAGCGGTAGGCTTTGGAATGTATAGTAAATTCCGGAGGGTTGGAAGTAGCATTTGTGTGTTTGTATTAGGGTCAGGGGGTTCTAGATACAAAGGGATGCCACCTTTATTGATATCAAAGGGTTAAATTGATTGAAAGGGTTAATTAAATTGATTGAAATGGTTCATCAAATTGTTTGAAAGGGCTAATCCGGGGTACTGCCCTGTCCACGGCTATGCATCCCCGACCCCCTCCCTACAGCTGACGGCGTTTTCGGCGATGTGTTCCCCTCCCCTCAAGGTTAGAATGCATTTTCGGAGGACTGCCCTGTCCACGGAGGGTGCTGTACAATCTCCACTATCGATCCAAGGACACGAACACCCGCTCCTCCCCCCTTCACCACCAGCACAGATCGCGTCTTTTGTCTATCAACTTCGGGGATTCTCCACCTGTCAGACACCCCTCAAGAGACCAAGATGGACTTTTCCAACCATTTATTTGTTTACAAAACTATGCTATACCCATGAATTGTGGCCTCTCCCGAAAATATCCCCTGCCTGGTTCTGTGAGAGGAATAGTTATTCCCACACCCGTGTCTTCCCCTGACTTGTTATACCTGGATCTGGTCAACATCCTTCAAACCTTTGTGGCAGGGAATGTTTGAAAAATTTTCGTATTTTGACTCTCAGCAATTTGAACATTTGTTGCAAACAAATATATTTTAACAATTCCCACAATTTAATTATTGTACATAATTTGTGAGAAATCTACAAATACTACCTAATCACGATCTAGGCGAACAGCTCGAATAAATAATCACATATATAAATTTGTGACAAAATGAATAAATGTACAAATACTAACCAAACGACTTGAATGAAACAGTCCACACACTTCGTCGAAGAAAAACGACGAAATCAATACTAAGTTATGTAAATGTCTTAACACAAATGCAGTTTATCAGTCCGAAATAATTTTAACAAAAACTCAGTTGAAAACGTATCGCAGAGAAAGTGTAAAAATTCTCATAGCTAACACATATAGACTAGCTTCGGAAATCCACATTTACGATTCCTAGATGAATAACACGTGGATTATTGATAAAATAATAGATGTGTGCAAACTTAAAAATAGCAGAAAAGATTTCTTATTTCGCAATAAAGTTCTAGCAACTCCCACAGTTAACACTCGTAGAGAAATGGAATTCAAATGTTAATCAATGATTATTAAAAAAGAAAGACATTTATTAAAATGCGTAAAAATAGTCTAAAGCATATCGTATTTTATGTTACAAAGGTTAAATATGTGAAAAATGGAAATATTTCGAAAAATACTGCTACGAAGCTGTGTAACGAGATGTAAACCCCGAGCAGATAGATGAAGATAACACCTAGCAAGCTTTGCGGGTTGTCGTCGCAGCCAGGTGAAGCACAGAGTCTATGCTCCCACAGGTGGCCGGCCGTATTCCCAAGCGAATTACGGGAGGGGGGTAGGGGGCCTTCCCGACAGGCTAACAAGCGGGTGTGTGGGCGTGTGGAAAGCAGGTCCTTTTACCGTCATGGCAGAAGCATAGCAAGCGATGGGTTACCGAACATGAACATTGAAGTAATACTCCCTAGCAGCCAAGAATGGAGATGTGCGTAGAACCAGTAGTGAGGAGAGACTAAAATGGGTTTTCCTGACCGCAGCTGGGGGTTGGAAGGACGTTCCTTTGTCAAGGAAATGCAACACCCTGGCGAACTGCCTTCAAGCAACCAGCCTGTCTCTCTCGGGACAAGCACTGCTAGCAATGCTTCAGTTTCATACATGTCCCAGCTGTAGGAATCCTACAGGCATCGCGCAAAGTGTCAAACATATTTTCTTTCTGAATAAATACAAAATTAACTGATTTACACAATAAAGTCAGATATAGAGTAAATGCCAATTCTATGTGTTTTAATTGTCTCATGAAAATCGTCAGTGTTTGTTAATAGCCATGAACTGCATTTTACTTTTATTTTTAAACCTCGTATACTATAAGTAAATTAATTACTTCGTCTTGTTTTCTGTTCAGACACAAAATCGTTTATTCACTGCGAACCTCTATAGTTTTTACTGTGAAAAATATTAACGATTTCGCCATTTTAGGTGATATTCATGCACTGATTTCACAGCGAGGCAGTATCGTTCGCTGTTATGGAAAGCGCTCAAAGTGATTCGCCAACTGTTGCAAACAAACACACACTCGTTAAACCGACTGAAGGACAAAGTACACATTCAATTCACTTCCAAATATTTCTGCTCACTTAAAACATATCAATTAACCAGGTAATTTCAGTTTTGTTATGCTGATATGAATTTTTCATGATATATGTGTGAAAAAAGGTAACACCCACGAATAAATAAATGTTCTTCACACAAACAAACTGCAAGACTACGACCCCTGGTGGATAAAGTAATAAAATATATATATATTTTGCAAAAACATTGACTCACCCTTTCTTTAAGATATATGTTTATAAACTTCCAGATCTACAGTTCGGAAATAAATGAAACACACATTCATTTTGAAAGACACTTTTAGTTTATCCCATTTTACCAACAATTTATATATAATAGTTTATCCCATTTTACATATATAAAATTACATTTTTCTTAAAAATATTTCATTATATACAGAAAAAACACTCAATCTTCTTTTCTGGAAACAAGGTTGGTAAAATTTGGTTGCTGTTACAGAGTTGTTATTCACAGCAGATTCTAGATGAGCTCGCTGGCTGTTAGAATTTCAGATTAGTTACTTTAAGACACTATCTGTCAGTTGATTGGTTCACTCTGGATACGGCTCGCAGTTTAATTGACTTGTAGATGCTATTGTGCCATTTAACTACCTTATTGGCAGTATTGCATATAGCAGAGCTGAATTTACTATGGTATTGAATGTATTGTTGCAAAAAAAATGTAGACAGGATTTCTATAATATCACACAGGGATACACCAGCCGACTGAATGAAGCACTGAAATACAAGAAGTGTAAAGTTTTTGGAGGAAATTTGACATACACATTGTACTGACGTGAGGCAAGGTTCACAGTTCAGAGACTCTACCCACATTCTGGGTTTCGTGGAACAGGAAATTTATGGATTTCCAATTGTATTAAAACCTTGTAGCAAAATTTTTTATATGTACATTGGAGTGAGTGAAGAGATTTTGGCAGTTCTCGAAACCGGGGTCTTGAGAGCTGATGAGGGTGAAGTGAATTGAGTAATGAAGCAGTGTTGGATTATAAACCTTCCTATCGCCAATAAACTTGGATCACTTAGTGTATTTACCACCAGTGGTGAATTACTGGTGTTGGGAGATATGCACAACCATTTTTGATATCAGTTGTAAAGTCCACCCGCTTCTACGAGCACTAAATTATTCAAGTCTGCGTGTTAAGTAAGGCACTATGATACTGTCATAAAGCTTTGAAAATAGAAGGTTTGCGTAACGTCTTCCTCCACTGTGAGGGGTTTCAAGTACTTACACATTATTGTTATACTAATTCTAATAGGTCGGATTGATGCCAATATTAAGTTTAATAAAGAGACCTTACACCTCCGGAAAATACGAGAAATGTCTGTGTCACTGTAAAGCCTACCTTTAACTATCTGCATGTCAGTTAGCCCGCCAGTGTACACTAGCCAGTATATCGTATCTGAGATTGTATGATGAACTTTTCACTGAAGCTGGAGAGTTGGAAAACGAATTACTTCTTATCCTTGAATTAACATATCGAGTTTTTTGAGGAAATGCATTGGGTGGAACTGGAAATGTTAAGTGCTTTGCAGTAGGTGAACTCTGCAGAGCATATTGTGGAGCATATTGTGGAGCAGATTGTGGAGGATGTGGACTATGTGGAGCAGTTTGTGGAGCTAAGTGCGGAGATGTCTGCGGAGCAAACTGAGTAGCTGACTGTGGAGATGTCTAGGGAGCTAAGTGCGGAGCTGTCTGCAGAGCTAACTGAGGAGCTGACTGCGGAGCTATCTGCGGAGCTAACTGAGGAGGTGTCTTAGGATATGATGCTGTTTGCATAGAATCAGTGTTACAACTTCTACCACGTGTCTTCAAAATATTGCTTTGTGTAAATTGTCTCCAGCAGATATCACACTGAAACTGTGTTCTTGAATTTTTCTTTCCACAGCTAGTTCTTTCATGTCGTCGTAAGTTCCGCAGAACTGTAAATTCTTTACTGCAGAAGTAGCAAAGTAAAGACATCATTGCTTCATATTATTCCAAGTTTAGAATGAAACTGAAAGGCACCTTTCATAGGTACTTGTAGGCAATTCTAGGAAGCAATTCAATAATTTTATTAATTTTAATTATATAACATTTACTGAGTTTTATGAATGAAATGGCTTTAAAATTACTAAAGGTTTATTTAATCATTATCCCACACACAAACCTTTATGAGCAAACACATTAGATTTGATTGTTAAATGCAAGCAAACAAAGTTAATGTAACATTTGATTGTCAGAATATGGTAATATTACAATATATGCATTTGTAAAGTCAGTAAAACAGACAAAAATAGTTTCAAGCCATAATTTCGTTACATTTTTCTTACATTTGCTTACAGAATACTTTTCCTCATCACTGTGTGTATACAAAAACTTTTTTTTTTACATCATATCTATTCCATTCTCCCCTTGGCAATACTTATAGTATTTCCATCTATTTGATTGTTATAATTTTTCATGTATTTGGGTGCGTGTAATATTATACATTCTGGTAAATCAGGAAAAGTTTCATAAAAGTGCGAATACTCTTCTCCAATGCTCGCTGGTAGACTTGTATTCGAACACATATGGTATATGACATTTTTTCAGATCTTGACAAGATATTAAATCATCACATTTTTCACCCCCTAAGGGATATTGGAAATTTTTTTAATGAAACAACCCATTGCATATCTCTCCAAAATGACACATTATTCCATTAGACAAACAATAGCAATTCACACTTGAGTTTCCAGGGGCGACAGAAATGTAAATACCAGTTGGGCGGAAGAAAGACATGTTTACAGAAGGAATGTCACAAAGATACTAAAACTATTTCTTTCTGAGACAAGCTTTAAATGGTTTACTCCAACGTGCTAATAACTTGCTTATATTCACTTTACACTTCGATTTCTGTATGCAAGAGCATGTGAGCTTGTTCTCGTCTTGTTGCTTCATCTTTACGAAATATTGGATTACATACAAACAAATACTTTTTATAATAAATTTCACATATTACTTCTCTCATTCCAAATAATGCCATATCACTCGATTAATATCCACAGGTGATTCAGGAGGAGAATCATCATAATCTGTTTCACCCCAGTCTGACATCATTACCCAAGTTAGCATTAATTTGGAGTTTTCCTCTGCAGGGAATAATGTTGAATTAGATCCATATATTTTACATAATTGTTTGAATGATGGGCAATTGAACTATTTTTGAATATCTGTTTCTTTCCCATTATACACACTTTCTAAAATATATTTTTTCTCGACTCTACCTATGCATATTTCACAATTATTTAGGTAATGTTTCCAAATATCTTCAATATTTTCATACTCCATACATCCACTCCCCTATTTTAAATCGTGGTGATGGTTAGTAACCCATTTATTAGTTTTCTCATATTTGAGAGTTAGATATTTCCAATCAAACAGTGCTTTAAAGATGAATACTGTTGTATTTTCTTCCACATCAGTAGCTAATTCTTTAATGATAATTTTTTTCTGCAGATTGAAATCCTAGTACATTGCAAAACACCTTGCCATAGCTGTGGTTCATCACCTATTGACTCAATTCCTTATCTTCACCAGCTTATCCCTTATACTGTAACTCACTAATATGTCATGGATTATCAGAGCATTACCTTGTGTATTTGTGGGAATTGGTGTATTTGCAATAATTTCAATTCGTGAATCAATTATGCTATTGGTAATTGTGTTGTCTTATTTGCTTACATAAAATACAAATAACATTCCTCTGGTTTTAAGTGATTTGGGTTCTAGGATTAGTGAGCTGATTTTGTCATAGTACAATTCCTGAAACTTTGAGTACATATTGTAGCAATTAAGGAATTCCCCATTTTAAAAGTTCAAATTTAATTCCAAAGCTCGACTGTTTAGATACAGTTTAATATTTTCCATATCACAATTATCAAATACTGATCCATCAGTTTTTAATTTTTTTTGTCAGGTTGTTTGAAAATGAACAGTGGCAAATTGTGGTTTCTCAAATGAAAAACTTGATTTCACATTCCAAATTACTTTTTGTGATGTTGGTAGCATTGGAAAAACCTCCAAAGCCCACAATCTGAATGCAATATCTAGATTCTTCCCTTTTTCGATTAATTTAAAAACTTCACATGCTCATGAGTGTTAATTTCAATATGTTGCATTGGCCATTCAACACTGTGTAATTAAAATGTTACACCTTCCTTATTTGCTGTATCATATATGACATTCAAATGTATACTACCAAGTAGAATAACTAATTCTTGTTTAGGTTTAGCATTTAATATTACATGTTTATAGTCCGCAGCAAAGCCAAGTACCTTACTAAGGGTATAACAACTTCATATTTTCCACCTGAGTTTATTTGTAGTGTTAAATTATTACCAATACTACACCCAGCCATATGTCCTGTGTAAATATTGTTTACAATTCCTGAGAGACAGTTCTTTATCATGGAGGTAATTCCAGCATCTCTTGTTTGGTCTATTTCAACACCATTGAGCAGATATGATATTCTATAGATTAAATCAAGTATTCCATTTCCCACTATTCCTGTAGTTACTGGATTACTTGCAGCTAAACCTTAAACTTGATTTCGACTGTAATTTGTAAATATCACGATTTTGTATAGCAATCCTTATTCTGATCAAAATGTATGTGGACCTGCTTCGAATGGTTCATACACATGTATTTCCGTATTGGTGAGTGCATCTTCATAACTGATTGATTCTTCAACTTTAAGTACATCTTCCATTTCTATTAACAGTATATCCTAATTACTTTAAAAACAATTTGTTGCCTTGTGTTAACCTCATGGTTAACTTATTTGAAGTGAGCATTTATGCTTGTGTTTATGTCCTTTTATACTTCCTTTCTTATAAATATGTCCCTTAGTGAGATAATTCTTAAAAGAACTGCCTACTTTATGTCTGCATTGAGTGTTATACACAATACCTATTTTTTATTGTAATGCACACGGAATGCAACTCTTTATATATGTTTTTAAACTATAAGCAAAGCCTTTTTCTTTGTTTCTAAAATTAATCAGTTTACTATCTTGATCGACAATTGTAACAACTATTTCATCAACACAATTAACTTTTACTGGAAGATATATCAATGTATTAGGTTTTTCAATTATTTTATATCCTGGAGTCACCACACACATGAATTCATGTAGTGTATTTGTCAGTTTCCCATTCAAATATGAACTACCTACAATATTAAAATTTATACAACATACATTTACTGACAATATATTAACCTGTTTTGATGATTCATGCAATTGATTAGCTGGATATACTCTCCATTTGTAACCCAGCATATTTGCAATTGAATTGTCTTCCGAGAAATCAATATCAATGTTACTATACATTGCACTAGTTAACATATTCGGATTTCCATGTAATCGAAAATGTACATTTTCAGGAAATGCCACTTTAATGAGTTTTTCCAAGTCATCCAACTCATAAGATCCGACCAGTAACAAAATCTTTTAGGTTCGTTCACCAATGTTAACCGCAAATGATTGGTTATGCATATCAATGTTTGGTATAATATTGTAGTTTACGAATTTGATTACACTTATTTGCCATTCTCCATCTAACTCAAATGTAGGGAAGTATACCGCACGCAATTGCAACAAATTTCCACTTAATATCAACATTATTGACATATTACTATAATTTTTTTTACAATTACACTTACTTATATACAATATTTATAGCAAAAAAAAAACATAAACATACATGTTCACAATCGATTGTATTTGATAATTGTTCCACTTTGTAATTGTATCCTAGCAAGCATTGTGCAAGTTTAGTACCAGGTCTGCAATAATTGTATTTCTGTAAATGTAATTCAAATGGTAATTTATTAATCAATGTATTCAATACACTGCACCTTTTTTTGATATGTTTAGTAAGAGTCATTGTTCTCAGCAGAATGCAAACCTATATTTAGACCTGCATTAATAGTTTTTTATGTTAGTTCATTACATTACATTGTCATGTTACATTTGTGCATTATGATACCTTACATTTCATTACATCACATTAGTACATTACAATATGTTACATTACATTGTGATATGTTATGTCAGTACATGCCATTACATTATGATACTTTATGTTAGTATGTTATGATACATTATGTTACATTACATTATGATATATAATGATACATTACTTTATGTTATGTTATGATGCATTACATTATGATACATCACGTTATACTGTGTATATGTATAGAAAAGATGGTTATAAAATAAATATACAGCTGCCAGTAATTGTAAATATGAAAGAAAATGTAATTGAACAGGAACATCGCATTCTTTTACCATCAAATAAATATATGATAAGCAGTCCTTCTTCATATGGAAAAACTTGTGTTAATATGTCGCTGTTAGAACATCTGAATGGCCTTATATTTGAAAACACATATGTGTTTTGTAAAGCAATACATCAAGAGTAATATAAATGATTAGTGACCATTTTATCATTAATTTAAGGAATGCAATATTTCCCTTTTACAAATAAGGAAGATACAGTGCCACTAAATGAAGCATTGCCCAATTCTGTATTTATTTTTGACGATGTTTAATATGAACTGCAGGGTAAAATACAATAATATTTTGGTTTTGGTCGACATTCAAACGTTTTGTTATTTTTATCTATCACAAAGTTACCCACATGTACCAAATCATAATTTGTGCAATAATTCAAATATGGTAATTGTGTTTAAAATGGATAATATGAATCTGCAACATATTTACAATGATCATGCATTAGGCAATATGACCTTTACAAAGTTTAAATATATGTGTTTTTACTATTGGAAAAACAAATATGTTTTTTTAAGTGATTATACCAATGCTTCCATTATATAAGGGCAGATATAGGTCTGGTTTTGACAGTTTTTTACTTCCAGGCAAAGAATAATGAGTATTTCAAAGTAAGTTTGGACAAAGTGGTTTAAACCACAATCATTACAATAGTTGTTCAACCAAAAATAGCAATGGGAATTGTGATTTGAACGGACATATATTACGTAATGTGGGTATGGCTGTGAAAGATACTGATGTGGTAAATAAATGTTACATGGAAGATTAAAATACCATTACACTAAATGTATTTAAATCGCAATCAAACAATATTCAAGAAAAAATTAATAAATTAAGTTAATGGGAATGATAATGTTTATAAAAAACATGAATGTAATTGCAATCATTTTAACCAATATTGGTAATGATTTGCAGAGTAATGAATTTAGAATAGAAGAACATTTGAATGTATGTAGTAAATTTTAATGATATGACATAGTTTTTACAACAAAACTTGCATAAATGCAAGATAATTTAAGGGATGTTATTAATAAAGTGGTAAGCACTACTATTACAAAACTACTTGAAACACGAGTGGGACTTATAACACAATACTTAAATTATGAAGTGGTCAATAAAAAAATGTTGGTTTAGTTATGCAAACAGATCTGAGAAAACAAAATAATGATTTCGAAACATGAATCAATTATTTTATTAATGATTTAAGAGTTATGATTATAACTAAATCGGATGCTGTTTTAAGTAAAATCTATAAGATTTAAAAAACCCAAACTATTCTACCTACTACAGCAGTTAGAAAAGCAACAGCTTAATTCATATATAAATATATTGATTTTAGTGTAATATGATCAAAGACATGTCTGCCTCTGCTTCAAAATTGCATAACATAATATCTGCTGTGAAGGAGAAATATTTACAAGCTAAACGAGCTCATATGACATAGGATGTTTTAAACAAAGAAATATTTAAACCTGTTATGAGTAGAATGGATACATTGTATTCTGTGTTGAATTTGCCTAATGAAACAGCTTTAGAAATTAAATTGGAATAAGAACTTTAACAAAGGAAAGTAAACTCTTTCTCATTTAACACGTCGTTATTTATCTTTACAACATTCTTCACCTCTGTGCGATATGACATTTGGTGTTTATCGACATGACAATGTCTGGTTCTTTGAAAATTCAGTAATTAAGGTTTTGCCTCACAATACAATCAAAATGGGTGATTATGTAACTTATGTGAGTCAATGATTGCTTGTATTATTGTTTGAAAACTTTCCAAATGGATATTCCGACACCAATTTGCAGAATTATAAAGAACTTGTTCATCATACGAATGCGAGCAACAGTTCAGGGTATGAAGACAATCCAAAACTAATAGGAGATATTGTCGAAAGTGGAATATATAAAGATGAAATTGACAACTGGTTTTCAACTCTATATTAGTACAATACCAATGAATTGGTCGATAGATTAAAACTTCTCATCACTTCGAGAGAATCTGGTAATAATCACATACAAACAAAATTGTTTATATTATTGAAGAGCTGAAAGAAGACTGTTATATTACCAATTAAGTTTAGTAATATTTCTGAGAGCTTCACACACCTGTAAGGATAACATATCTCACAAGATACCATATCTTACTAAAGGGTTAAATGATCTTTCTCAAGATGATTTGTGTGAAATGGCAATGCTTTCCAAATACAATACAGGATACAAGTATATTTTTACCATAATAGATGTTTATTCAAAATATTGTTGGGGTATGCCCTTGAAAAACAAAACTGGGAAACAGATTACCAATGCAATGAAGACAGTTTTGAAATAGAAAAAGCCACATTGGATCCAAACTGATATAAGAACAGAATTTTTCTCTGTGCTGTTCCAGAAACTAATGACAGATTTTGGTATTAATCACTATGCAATATATTCGGAACATAAAGCCAGTATTGTGGAACAATGCAATAAATTGATTAAGCAGTTAATGTATAAACATTTTATGTCGAAAGGGATTTACAAATGAGTTGACATTTTGCCTGAAATAGCCAAATTTTATCATTACAGATATCATAGCACTATCAAGATTGTGCCTAAGAAGTTACAGATAGTAATTAAATCTAAACAATTTATAATAATGTTAAAGTAATTGACCATAGAAAACAAAAGTTCAAAGTTGGCCAGTATATACATAGTTCGAAGCAGAAAGGAATCTTCGAGAAAAAATTTATGGTTAATTGGTCTTATGAAATATTTAAAATTATTGCAATTATACAAACTCATCCAAGAGTGTATTACCTAGAAACATATGATGGAGAGCACATAAAAGGCAGATTTTATTAAATGAAATGAAAAATGTTATTTCTCCAAATCAATATTTGATTGATAAAATCATTAAAAGGAAAAAAGATGTTTCCTTGGTTCGATGGAGAGGTTTTTCTAATGCACATGACTCCTAGGTTGAGAATGAAGATATTAAAAGATTGCAATAAAATGATTGTAAATTATGATAGAAAATAAAATATTTAAAATCATATTTGATGTCTTATTTTATTTAATAAACCTCTGGATAGGTGATGGATGTAGTATTTATTATACAATCAATCGATTTGTTGATTGGATTAGCATTTAAGCATTTATCCATTACACTTATTTTCTTTTATTTATGTTATTCAAATTTAGGTGATAATCTGTTACATTTCATATGAAATTCAATTGGTATATGTCATATATTCGTTTAATTGGTGAATAGCATTTAGGTGTTAATTGGTTGTGTTTGGTACATATTGTAATTCATCATGTTTCGATGTTAAATATTTGTGTTCGATTTGTTATTCATTCGAAATTTGTATATTGTGTTCTTTAATTGCTTTTAATGTTACATTTATTGGAAATGGGATAGAATTTCGTGGAATTTTACATCTTAAAGACATCTAGGAGGTGATTTGTTTAATTTCTTGTAATTTCCTGGAATTGAAATATTATTTTTGTAGAATTATTCAACTTGAAGTCATTTGGGACACTGTTCTGCTTTAATGTTATTTAGATTGTATTTGTAACATGATATATGATATTTCTTGGGATTTGGATGTTTCCCCAAATTTGTTTTTCGGGTTATATTTCTATGGTATTTGTGGTGTTTTAATCATGACATAATTGATAATTTTAGTTCATTAATGTTAGAGTGATGGTTAGGTTATCAGAATTAATTTCTGGGTTTCTTAATTGTTTGTGTTTTAAGAGAGCAAAATAGTATTCCCCACGCCAAAAACTTTTTATACAAAAATCGTTGTTAAATGCAAGAAAGTGTTTTGATAGTGTAAACAATTTGTTTGGTGAAAAATTCATAAATAATTTTGATGGTATTTAGTATTTTTGACAGTGTACATAAGTTTAACTGCGTTAAGTAACTCACAATATTTAAAAAAAATTGCATTTAAGACGTAAAGTTTTCCTCTTAAACAAATCGTGTACAAAAACTAAGCTTAACAATTCTATTGCAATGTTGTGTTGTAAACGCAGTCTGCTTGCTCCAAACATGTAGCTGGGAAAGATAGAGTAGACACGGCAGGTTACGTCACACAGTGTTTAGTGGAGGTGGTCTGCATGACAGGGCAATGTGCTTCGTGGAGTGAAGTCGTTGGTGAGACGTGAGTGAAGGGGAATTAAAGACTCTCCCTCCAGCTGTTATGCATGTGCACAGGCAGCTGTAGGATCTCTGCGACGAACGCTAGTGGGGGAAGAGTGTGGGTTGTCAGGCATGGAAAGAGGAGTATGTTAGGATACTGATAATCTAGTGATGCTTTTCTGAACCATTTTTTATTCTCTTGCCCAATTCTCGCATAGCCTAACACCGAGCCTGCACACAGCCTAAACTCTATCTACTCCACTGCCCCTCCATTCCGCACATCGTATCCTCCACTTCAGCTCTTGATAGCTGACTTTCGCCCATTTCCTCACACACTCAATTCTCAGATGTCCGCTAGCTGGGTTTGTCCCACGAGCCTTTAGAAACCCTCTTCCCTGGTAAATTTTTGTAAAAAACATGTCGCGTTGTTGAAAATTATGCGAGCATGCTGCTTTTTAAACACACAAATTATTAATTTTTTGTTTACATTACATTTTGAACTGATTATTACTTAACATAAAATACTAAACTTCTACAAGATTATATTATATTATCCTATGTGATAGTAGAGTCGAAATTCTGAACTACGAAAACTTACAGAGAAATCTACATGTGAAATACGCTCAAATATTTAAAACAAAACTGATTGAAAGTAAAAACATTTACTTGTGTATTGCTTAAATTGAATGATGCATGTTTTCAAATGGTGTTCTAAGTTTAACTAGTGTAAGTGCAAATATGTGTTATTCTCATTACTGAAAAAAAAAAAAAAATTACGAGTCAAAATATGTCTTATAGTTTGTTATAGTTTGCTGGAAATGGGAAAAAAAGTTTACAGGATTAAATCATAAAGTTTTTGTTAAAACAAATCGTGTACAAAAAACTAAGCTTACTTCTACTACTTTTGGAAATTATATTTTCAAACAAATACTCATTTTTCAGTGCTCCTTTAATTCTATTGGCTGAAGGCTTAACATACACAACACAACATAAAAAGGTGCTATTAGATTCACGTTCTACACATCGAAGATGTTCCTACACAACACAAAATAAAATTGTGCCATTTCCCACACATCTTCATGCTGAAGATGTTTCTACACGACACATTACAAAATGACTTTGAACAGTTTCCCTATGCACATGTTCATTACATACACATTTTTCATCAAAATGGACACTGCTAGTGCTAGGTTCGATATGGCGAGCCATTTTGGGTTGAGTGCTGCTTGCATGTCTCATATATTTGACATCCAAAAAAAGCAATTGATTATAGTAAGTTTTCTATTTCGGTCAATACAAAGACCGTCCGAAAGTATTTTTAACTCAAAAAAGATCAATCTTTTATTTATGTTGAAAACTAATGCAGTGAAGGACATTTGTGAAGAACAATGAGTATTTCAAAGTAAGTTTGGACATAGTGGTTTAAACCGCAATCATTACATTGTAATCCCCACAAGATAATCTTTGGGATTACCTTGTGGGGATTACAATATGGGTAACATTTAACATCAGGGATATAAATTCCATCGGCAGGAGTTGTGAAATTTAATTTCACTGGAAATACACCAGGCTATTGCATCTCGAAAAATAGGAGGTAACTTTAGTCTCCAAGTCAAAGTAACAGTTTGTAGTGAAGAGGGGAGATAACCCAGATCAGTTCAAAATCTGCTGGCCCAAGGGATGGATCCTTTCAGACATTTTGCACAAAAGTCTCGCTTTGGCCTTGAGGGAAGCCTCCATTCCTGGCTGAGGCAGCTCTCGTCTCAGAAAACACGCGTTCTGAGCTGGGGGTACATGACCTTGAATTGACAGCAAAGACAGGGTGCATGGAACGGCCAGTTCTCGAGATATCCAAAAAACGTGTTCTGGGCTAGTGATGGGGGAGGAGTCTGTGTGGCCCTAAACTGGTTTTTGCGGTGTTGGATTGGCAGTGAGGGTGGGGGTGTGTGGACAGGGCAGCTCTCCAGATTTCCAAAAATGTGCTTTGGTGGTAATGGCTGGTGGGGAGGGGGTGCCTAGCCATGGCCTTGGAGAATAACTCTTTTTTCGCAAAAATATTCTGTCTGGATAAGGGCCGGAAGGGGGGAGAGCGGCTGCAGGCAGCACCGATGCGAACAGTTCTCGCGGGTTGGTGCCATGTTAGTTCTTCGTAAACACTTGTCCAGGATAGACATATACACCAGCTCTCCTGACTTCACCAGGCAGGTCGATGGTTGGCGGGGCTTCGCGACACGACCAAGGGGTAGCGAGCTCCCTGATTTGCGCTGTCGGTCAGCAGGCTTTGGAGAGCATAGGCATATAATAAGCTTGAGAACTAGTCACGATTGTCATTAAGCAATCTTAAATACACATTTTAATATTAAAAATATTGTGTGTTTATTGTGTGAACCCCATTTCTGAGCTTGATCGACTAAACGTCGTAGGATTTTTAACTATTGTTTTGGTAACTAGTGCCATGAATTTCACAGCATAACGGAAAAATGTGTGGTATGTCAGTCATTTCAAATAATAATAATATATAGTATGGTTCTATAAATTGCTTAGGGATAAAGCCATCCGAATTTCCTTATACTTCGATGGAAATTTGTGTTAAAAGTGAATTCTTTTAACAATTGTGAAATTTTCGTCAAAAATCAGGGTAAGTTTCTAAAAAAAAATTTTGTTTCATTGTTTGTTGTAGGACGTAGTGTATTCAGAGTTTTTGTCATAAATTTCAACTCATTTGCCTATCGGCCATGCTCCATTTATATAACAGCTTATAGGCCGGCGCACATCATACCCTCCAGTCGTTCATTCTTCAGCCTCCCAGGTGGATGGATGTGTTTTGGGGGAGCTCCTGTTACGATTTCATTAAGTGTTTTTTAATTCCTTTAGTGATTGTCATGTACTTGTGTTTGTTAACCGTTTCATTTATTTGGAAACATTTGTTTTTGTATTTTCGTTCATTTCCGAGTTTTTCACCTCAGTCTATATCAAACGTAGGCCGACACAGGTTATGTTTGCTCTCAACGCAGCTTATAAGTTGACGTTAAGTGGTATTCCAAGTAAGTGCTGCAGCGACCTCCCGAACGAATGGAAGATTATTATTTGTTTTATTTGTTATGTAAATAAATTAATTTTTACATATGGATTCTGTTTCAAAAGTTCACCAGTCGCACAGGCAGATGGATGTGTTTTAAAATCATGTCAGATACGTGTGAGATGGATCAAGTAGTGTAATTTTTCAAATACCTTATAGTGTTCGTTAACTGTTTAATTTATAGGGACTTTTTTTGCTTCATTGTAGATCGTTAATTTCATACTGGAGTCTCGCTTGGTTGCGATCGTTTAGAACTTGTCGACACCAGTTTATTCACGTAGTTAATATTCCCTCTCACATTATTTATTCATAGGTAGAACTCGTTTGAAATATATATCGTTCAAACGTTCAGAAATTTCTCGTGTGTTAATTATATGTAACGTTTTCTCTTTCTCTTAAATTACCAAAAAATCGCCTATCCCCCACAAAATCTACGAGCAATATCACTACCAACCCAAGAGAAATTACGCACTTATGCCACTGTTGCACAAAACTCTGTGTATATATATATATATATATATATATATATATATATATATATACACACACACACCCTGTTCCCAACACAGGGACAACACAGTCGAGGGCCAGAGCTCAGAGTGTGAACATCTACCAGAACTGCTCTTCACCCCCCACCCAAAAAGAAAGGAAATAATAAATTTGCCCTTAGCACACCTTTGTACAAAATTATACACTTATCAACTAACACAAAATTCAAAAATTAAAAAAAAATTCGATCAGATTAAGATGGATTAAGAATTCATACCATCAGATTAATTTTTGGTTGGGTTAGGATCGGATTAAGGATTAATCCTCTCAATCAATTTGATTAACCATTTCTATCTATTTGATTAACCATTTCTATCAATTTGACTAACCCTTTCAATCAATTTAACCCTATGGTATCAATAAAGGCAGCATCCCTATGTATCTAAAATCGCCCAGCCATACTACTTGTGTTGTTGCACACACAGCTTTCCTCCGTCTCATTAGGGTGTATACGCCGAAACATTTGTACCTTTTTGCGTATAAACTACTCTACTTCTTCCTCTCGAAACTGTGTTCGAGTATGGAATTCGGTAGTGAGAGCAGCCAGCACTTCTTCTCTAGTGAACTGGGAGGCAAGCCTGGAGCAGAGATGTTCCCATTCGGTTATGAATTCACTATACTTCCCCCAAATTACATTTTGACGTGACGTTGAGTGCCGCAGGACGTTTTTTATCCGTGGACTCCCTGATGTCCTGGTTAGGTAAGGAGTTCAACTCTAGGCTAGTATTGTGCTTGAGAATTGAAGTCTACTGGTTGGTATAAGGTGTTTTAATTTGCCGACTTCCTAAAGCCCTGATTAAGGAGTTTGACTTAAGACTAGTATTGCACTTAGATAACAGAAGTATACTGGTTGGAAAGTTGCTTAGGCCACATCTAGCGCTACATAACTTGGTCGAATTATGCAGGCCATGTCTAACACTGACATAATGGGAATACCACAAGCGACTGTAACAAATATAGACATTGAAAGGACTTTAATTAGAATTGAGATAGACATTTCATATTGCTCTCAAGGAGACTAAAAACAGTAATTGTTGAGACTGAAATTTTAATGTGAATAAATTAAAAATCAAGTTGAGTTATTTTATTTGACTAAGACTTCCATTCTTCACGAAATCTGATACGCCCCTCTTGGCATCCTGTGTTTTCTAAAGTCGTTAGGTGCACAGAAAACATATCGACCATGAAATACAATTGAGCACATTTAGCAGTAGTATTTTCCACATAACCACTGTTCATTTACGGAAAGATTTTCTGTTTGAAATAAGTGTGGCACTGACTGGTACATGATTGAAAAAAAAAAAAACATTTCTTCAATATCTGTCTCTCTTTCATGGTATGCACACCTTTCTCTCTTCTTATGGGGACCCTATTTGTTGCCTGCTACTCCCTCTGCTAGCTGCTCAAGCGGTCAATACATTCCTCCACTTCTCTTTGTTCCCATGAATGCCGCTCGGCCTGACAACAGGACAATCGCCAGCAAACACAAGAGGGGAGTGAGGAGGTGGTAGGATATTGAAGAGGAAGAAGGAGAAGTCACATTCTAAGAAGGAAAAGTCATTGACATTAATATGACCTCTACCTTTTTAAAGACCAAAAATAAAAATATTTTCATATGTTTCAACTCTGAGCACCAGTGATGCTATTCTTACTGCAGCAGCACACAAAAAGGCATTCATTTAAAGTGAGTGTATTATTATTGTATTATGTAAAACATGGTGGTATAGGATATCCATGTTAAAGTTAGCACTTTTGCAAATTCTCTCATTTGTAATCATATTTATTAAATATATTTGATTTTAGCCTTAGACATTAACTTCCTAGTGTGGTGGAATATACATACATACATACTGTGTTTATTACTTACATGGCTATATTTATTTAAACTGGTGGTTAAAGGAAAAAGCTGAAAGGAAAAAGTATCTAGGGCCTCAAAAGTGCTCACTTTACCATGAACAGCCTATACATTAAGAAATTATCTCTACTGCGAATGTATCGTCTAGTCCATGATTGTTGTAGCATAGTTCTAATTTATTTAAATAAAATAACATTATTTTTATTCCAGAAACAATTGAACCAAGACAAAATTGTTCACTTTTTCTGGATCAGTGTCAGTCAAAATAATTCCAGTTTGATTTTACATTTTAATTCACATTTTGTGATAGGTGTGCAGGTATGGGTCAGAACTGTGCCAAAATCAAATGACTCCTTCAAAGAAATTACCATTTTACTGGGAGCTGTGAAATGTAATAATTTTGTGATTTGTCTGTATTTCATTATTCAATGTATCAAAGGTTGTGTATTAAAAAGAAATACCATGATTTTATAGGTTTTGGAAGGAGCGAGAGTAGAGGGCAGACGGCGAACTCAGACAAAGGTCACCCGCGAGGTTCGAGAGCTGCCCAAACAACCTGTGACTGGAGTACATGGTCTTAGAGCATCAGATCCCATTCTGGGCAAGATTTTCACATTGCCTGTGCATACACTTCCTGTGTACAACTTCAAGAAACTGTCGATGGCTGTTTCACCAGTAAGTAAAACAGCGATAAACACACATCTTAAGTTTAATAATAAAGAAATCAACTGTACTTATATTTAGAAATAAAACATGATTCAGGAAAGCAGTGAGGTTATAAGTCTTTAAGTTTTAAGATATGCAGTTTTATCATCGGCAGTGGTTGAGTGAAAAAATTCATGAAAGTGTAACTCTATAGATAATAGATAGGAATCTTATTATTATTTATTTATCATAGATTTGGTAATATTACTTAGAATTATCATTCTTCCATTTTTAAAAGAATTGACTAAATCATGGGTTGTGTGGCGAAACATGCACAATGAAACCTCGTGTGTGTGTATTTTTTTGGGGACTGACAGAAAAATAATGATCATTTTTCTATGAGGTATGTGTAATGTGAATCTGTGCTGCATTGTGGGAAATGCCAGATAGGAATGTGAAAGCAACATGAAATAAATTAAATGAATATTGACAACATAGTGCTCTCTAAGATGCTGGATTACATGTCTACAGTAACTAGCAGCAGTCTTCCAGATGTCATCATTTACTGCAACTATAAATGTCGTGGAAGTACTTTGCATACCATTAGATGCAATTAACCACATTCATACTTGCATATTGCACAAATGGCACTGCAAGTGGGGGCTTTGAAAATACTGTTTGGCACAGGAACGAAGATATCGAAGATGGATTTGTATCAATGAAAAGCTACAGTTCCACAAAATTATGTTCTAACTGTATAAGCACAATGAGGATAAATATATTTCCCAAAATTAATTAAATATATTTGTGCTTTTCTGTGCTTCGTTTATGGTGAAACACTCACAACATGATCCTCAGATATGTCAAATTCATTTACTAAATATATAGGTTGTACCCTGATAAGTAGAGATGGTGAGAAATAGTTTTAACCACAGTATATAGATGCTATAAAATGCTACCAGCATGCTTTCTAGCTACAAATTGATATAACCCCCACAATTTGCGAATATATGTGAAAAAAGAATTTTTACAATAATTTAACAGATTGATTTGTTGAATTTCAATAAATCTGGACAAAGGACAGCCTGTTTTATTATGTATTTAAATTATTTGTGACATTAGCGTATTTATGTTAAGTTCGTCAGCGCTATCCACTTCTGTGGTGGTGGGGTAATCTTTGCTTGGTGTGGATCCCCTTCTTCCCCTTCCGAGCTTTTTTTCCTTCCCCTTCTTCCCCTTTTCAACTCCGTGCGTAAAGATTTGATTGGCCGTAATAGTTTATTTAAGGCCTTGCATGGCCACGCTCTGCCTTATTCTCTACGTGCTACCTCTACACTGGGTTTACTACTATGCAATATCCACTCTGCATTGAATGGGATTTCCGCATTTCACCTCGTCCAGCTGAGCTGAATATGTTGACGATGGTGTTAAGCTGACACCTTCACTAGTCTCGATAGAGAGCGAAGGGGGCATTATAATGTTAAGTCTTGTAAAACGTTAATATTAGGGCACTCTCTATGTGATATTGTGTTAGGAATATGTCATTTAGAATTAGTAAATTATTGCTTTAATTTGATTCTGGAAAAAATGTTTATGTAACTGTTAAAATCAATGAGTGTGTATGTACAAATGTGTTTTGTAAATTTCTATGTTTTGCAAGTGTTCATGTAGTGTCCTATGTCATGTGTAGCAGTATTATTCAAAGACATGCGGTAAGCATTAATCAATTATTTTACCTTTTATTCTATTCCTAGTTTTGTGTACACATTGCATGCCTGTTAACTAAACAGCGTACTTAAAATAACCATTATGGTATCACTATAATCCAAGAAAGTGCCTTGCTTACCCGAAGTATAACTGAAAAAAAAAAAGATTTTTTCCCCTTAATTGTACAAAAAACATGCGACATAATTTAGAATATAAATTATGTATCCATTGGTGGTCAACTGCACGACCTTGGCTGTAAGACAATTTAACATAAGAAGAATTCCTTGCACCCAAATTGTCGAGTCGGGTCTTTAAGTGTTAAATTATTTTTCCCTTTTCACAGGTAAAAAATAACTAAAATAATGATGTACAAGGACAAAACTCCCTTGCATTAATTTGTAAACTGGCCAGGCAATATAAGAAGTCAAGCAAACCCTGCTGTTAGGAACACGAAACTTCACACCAGCTGAAAAGCTACTTTTCTTTCACATGCCGTGACCTTGCCTTCCACTTCTTACTTCTCACCCCTTCTTACCCCTCCAACCTCAAAAACGAAGTCAGACTGAGGCTGAGCTGACGTCAAGACAAGCTGCTGTTGCAGGGATCTTGACAAGGGAAATTCGCGGCGAAATGGAAAGGGAAAAGGAGCGAGCACAAGGAAAGGGACAGCGCAACGTGCCAGGCTGGCAGGCACAAAACAGGCACCTCCTTCTCGAGCAGGGGAAGGGGAGGTAACTGCACTCTTCTCGCTATGTTACCAACACGCTCGCCTGCTTAGCACAGATCAGCTACAAAGACAAATACCAAAGGGGGATAGTCAAACAGAACCTGGATCCAAGTCAACCCTTCATCATTTCAACTTTCTACTCCGAAATGGGTATTCGTTGGAAGAAGGGGGGTTGATTGATGCATGATGCATTTCGTCCTTAGAGAAAGCACACAAATAATAAACGATTATGCCCCATCTCAGCTGGCTACTAGCCAAGGGGCAAGTCATTCCCAAGTAAAAACAGTAATGCAGGCAGGACATGCCACCCAATCTCAGTTGAGAGCGACTCAATTCACCATATAACCACGTGTTACTTGCTTTTACCATACTCCAAAACTCTACCATAAGTCGTCACATCAAAGCCCGTCTCCGAAGAAGTGCTCCTACTACTGCGCCGCTCCCGCTAAGCACAAAGCGCACTCATTGAATTTCGCACCGCTGTGGGGATTCGAGCCGTCTGCCAGAAAGTCACTGCCTCCCTGAGAGCACAAGAGCAAGATGTGTCAACGCCTTGCGCCGAGCACCACCACAGATAATGATCCATGGTTCATGCATGTGATGTCACAAGCTCCACCTTTGAGAGACGGGGCGAATTCCCCTGCTGCACCCTCTTGCTGTGAGACCCGACAGTGCTAGCACTAGGGAAGAGTCCCGTGCCTGCGCCGATGACCGCGGATGACTCAGTGGTCGACGAAAACAACTTCGGAGGACCGCCATCTCCTAGGTCTGCAACCTCTTCAGCCGCCTTCAGCACTGTCCCGGAGGGCCGACACCAACCTGAGGCCTTCAAACTCTTCAGGCGCTTCCATCCAACAGCACCGGGGTCGTCATCGGACACCATAGGCTCCAGCACGTCGCCCTAATCACACCCTCAATACCTCTCCTTCTCGTCCAACCTCGTATTGCAGGTCTCAACGATGTGTACCTTCTGGACACTCCCTTAAGGCCCTAGCCAGGCTATCTCCTCACCAGTTGGGTTAGGAACGCCCTTATTGAATACACATCTAGGTCCCATCTGAGCACCCTATACCAAATAAGGTTAGGAAGAACCTTGGCTATTAATTTAATTAAATTAAATTTGACGTGTGTTGTACCAGGAATATATACTCACTCTATTATTTTCATAGTTGATGACGGGGTATTTTTGTCTAGAAGTTGAGTCAGGTGCTTCTATATGTACATGGGGTTTAAGTTTTTCTTTCGTACTGGCACTTTCCCGTTATACAAAACTGGCCGAGTGGCTGCGCAACAGGGCACGAAATCTGGTGTGGATAACACTATTCGGCGTTTAGGTGCCACCACTGCCTTGGCAATACTTCGGCGATGTTTGGGTGGAGCAGCACTTGAGACAGGCGTGACTATCTCTGGTACAGAGGGTTGGCGAACGATGTCCTGTGGCTTAGGTAAAGGTATGGGTTGAAGAATATCAGGTGCTAGATAGGCAATGACTGCTGTGGGTAGTTGTCCATGTCGGCGAAAATACTCGACAATCCACCCCTGGTACTCAACGAGGCCGGTCCTCTCAGATGGAGTGAAGAGATTGCGGGGCACAGGAACTTCCTCTGAGTCCTTGAAATGGTGTAGTGCTCACGCTTGTTCTTGAGGTCACAAACTAGCTAGCTGCTTGACCAGGGATGGCTGATATTCGTATGTTCTACCTGATGATAAGAGTGTCTCCCTAACTCTTTCCTTAAAGCCTTTCGTCTAGGTATAGGGCATCGGAACTGTAATTTTTCCTCCTACTACTGTACCATGTCTGCAGGTTCCTTGTACAGTGATACATGTGGCATCATGGGTGGTAGAGGACAGGTAGACACCCTATTCCCAAGTCTGGCACAGACTGCGGTACATAAGGGAAGTCAAGTTTCACCTTGTCCAGTTACACATGAGGGTGTGTGACCCTGTCCCAGTCTTCCGAACCTAGGGAACACAAGTCTCTTCCAGCGGAGTCCACTTGGGAGAAGCCACTGAACACCAGGCCGATGAGCTGTTCCAAGGACAGTGTTCCTGTGTGGCTCCTCCTTTCCGCCAATCCCAGAGGGTTGAAGGGAAGAATGGCCAAAGATAGTGCATGTTGGGTACAAAAATAGTGCCATGCTCATTTGAGTAGAATTCCCCGGGATCACCTGCAAACATGTTAAGCAAGGGTAACTACAGAAAGGTGCTAAGTGTCCAAGGAAGATACTCAAAGTAAAAGCTGACCCAAGTTTTATTTCAATTGATGGAAATAAACATGTGGTGAAAGCACTCTAGCTCCTGGTCAGCAGTGTGAATTTCAGCCGGAAAGCTATAAGTGAAAATTATGATGGCTGGTAATGGCGACAGATACAACAAAAGGGGAACGTGGTGTGAGTTGCTGTGACCTATGCAACAAACTCTTGCATTGTTGTACGAATATGTTGCAGGAAACAACATAGCGTAATCACTGGCATGTAGCAGCATGACTAAGCAAGGAACAGGACAGGATTTATCCTTGAAAATGACTTTAAGGAGAGGTAATCTACAGATACGTCTGTAACTGTAGAAGGTCACAGGATTTGTGGGGTACATAGCAGATATCTCCTAACTAATGTAACCTAACCCTATCGCAAATTTAGCTTAAGTGAAGTATGGGGATGTTGTCCTGAGCAATGGGTGCTAGGGAGAACGTATAAGGGGTGGTTCCTGAGCAGTGAGTGATAGAAAGGGTTGTTACAATAAGCGAAGTCTTAAGGGTCGCAGGCTGCTCAGTGTCTGAGCAATGAGTGCTTGACAGCTGTAGAATGGATATGCTTTTATACTAATCTCGGGCTGCTGCCTGCTATTGATTGGCTTGTGCTGCTAAGAGAGGGATTGGAGTCACTGAGTGGGGGATGATGTGCGAGTGCATGACTTGCCTCTGTGACATGACCGGCTGGCTGAAAGGAGATGCGAAAGAAAAGATAAGCGATAATTACTACTAGAGCTATCTAGAGAGGAGTAAAAGAACTCGCTGTCTTTAAGCATTGTTATGGTAACTAGTGAATAAAACAATCTACAAGGCAGACAGTACAATCTCACATATTAACAGGAAAAAGTTAACTTCCTACTCCTCAACAAATGACCTAGGGATTGAGCGGAATTCATTAAAATCTCCATTGTTAAAAATATGTCATGCGTCAATTCGCCCTCTCTCCACTTCGACTGAAGGTCATACTTGAGATTGTGGAAAGGCATATTCTCCATGCAGAAATACAGCACTTCCTCTATGGCCTCCATCTGAACAAAATTAGATAAGAGCTCATCTCTGAGGAGAGATGGAAGATGATCTGACAAGGAGAACTCCACTTTTCGTTCAGTAGTCACAGCTACAGAGAGATACCGGGGATTAGATTCTGATTCAGTATATGCAGGAACTACCTCACTACTTATTCCTTATTCCTCCGACACTCCTCTCTACTAGCATTCTGCAAGGTAGGATAAAGTTGTACTCCATCTCCCTCCTTGGAGAGGAAGATCGTATTCTCATCTACTAGTCTCTGCCACAGTCAATAAACCTGGCATCCTTGCACAGAGACAGAGTACATTCCTTGTCGGAGTTTACAAAGGCTGTAAAGAGGAGATAATGTTCTGCTCAACGTTTGCTGTCTAGCAGCCTGAATCGAAAGTGTGTTTTCTCAGGTCACGATCAACGTTCCTCTCGGCCACCACTCTCAGAGGGAAGGTGAAATGAAAAGTAAATGCCATTGTTGGAATGATATGCAGACCCCTCATTATCAATTTTCTCTTTTTCTGCTTCTGTAAAAGGCACTGCGTTGTGCACTGCGACATGGCATGTTACTTCCCTCCTCGTGAACTTGACCTCCTTCCTAACAGCTGGACTGGGGTGAAGGTCGTTCACAACACAGGTAGCATCTAAATACACTTTTGCCCGCTGCAAAACAAGAAAGAAAAAGAGACACTCACTGTCTCGCTCAGACACACATAACTATCCAAGTAGCAAATAACAAGCAGATGATAATTGGTCAACTGTTGGCACAGGTGGTACATGTTCACTCACATGGCTGTAAGTGTTTTCTTATGTGGTACACAATAAGATCACATGAACAGTAGTGACTGTATTTGTTTGGGATGTATTTTTGATGTGGGCCATTAAACACAAAATGATTGACAGAATTTAATCTATGGCCTACAAGTAAACATCAGTAAATCACCCACAGGCATATTAGAACACACGTGGAAAACATGTGGCTGATGTATGCGAAAGAGTATGAAAATAAGATCATTTTTCCATATAAAACTCTCATGTGGTAGAGAGGTTCTATTCTGATAGTTGGGCATCATAACATGACCAATTACGGGCCACTTATCACAAAATGACTGACAGAATTTAATATGTGGCCCACAAGAAAGACATCAGTGAAACACCCACAGGCATCTGAGAATATGTAGATAACGTGTGGCTGATGTATGCCAAAGATTATGATTATAAGATCATGTTTGCCCATAAAGCCCTCACGTGGTAGAATGGTTCATTTTTGATAGTTAGGCATAATCATGTGGGAAATTATGAGCCATTTAATACAAAATTACTGACGGAATTTCATATATGACGCACAAGAAAATGTCTGTGAAACATCCACAGGCATCTTAGAGTATGTAGAGAATGTGTGGGTAATGTTTGCCAAAGAGTACATAATATAAAATCATGTTTATACATAAAGCCCTCACATAGTAGAGCAATTCATTTTTGATAGTTGGTGTTCATCATGAGGGGAACTATCTCGCTCTCTTTCGCTACAAGGATAAAAGAGGGAAGGATAGCTGCTCATCATAATGGTATCAGGAAACTCTCTATCGTTTTCCTTTTGCGTCTCAAATTACAGTGTGTTTTGTATTGTCTGCATTTTATTCTTTTTCTATGGAGATCCCGGCAGTGTGACTCGCAGGCCTCTTCCATTACAGCGTGCATTCACAAACTAATCCTTACTCTCGGTGTTTCACAACACAACATGCACGTGAACTGCACGTGAAAGAATTGGCTGGGAGGAATCGTATTTTTACAGACTGTCCTACAATTCTTGTGTCACCAATTTAAGCACTTCACTCTCTAATAACTTGCAGAAATGCTGTGGCCGGCTACACGGAAGATGTATAGGATAATGTTACTAGTATCGCACAGCATGCTATTTTTACGTCTTCACTAATTTCAAACTTACGGGTTTTCCAAAAAGCCAAGCACTTTTAGACAAGTCTCCTGGCTAAGGGTTTCTTTACAGAGTGAAGTCGCGAGGTTTTATTCACCCAAAAATATATGAATGCTTTCACCATTGCAAAGGCAATAGAAGACAGACTTATAAGAAGAAAATGCACGTTAACCCTTGTAAAATATTACAACATAAATACTTTTTTCTCTTCTCGCAGCTTGTCCAATGCTGCTGGCTGAAATTATCTCAAATCATTTAGAAATGAAGATCAATCCCGCTGGTACTTACAAAAAATATATCTTTCTCTTTACTTTCATTATTATTTCTCAATACTTTCTGTGTATTTTTTTCTTTTTACTTCTTGCAGACATATTCATATAATTCCATTACTACTTGTGGAAAGTATTTACACATCATTTTGAACTACGATTACCCTTGCATAATCGGCAAAACATGGCACTCAAAAGAAAAACGACAATTATTTATTAAAATATTGCTCTCTTCTCGCAACCTGCTCTCACGGCTTCAGTCTATGGTTGCTTCTTTTAGCCGACCTTATTCATTTATGATACTGAAACAGATTTTCAGAACAAATGAAAGCTAAGGAATTTTATATACAGGTTAACCTTAGGATTTGCAAGGAATTAATGTCAAAACTAAATATAGCACTCGACACACCAGCCTTTTTAAGATTCGTCATGGTGAGAACTTTTGAACATCGTCGCACTGATTTTTCGTATGGCTACTCTGTCTAACAGCAAATACTGTAGCACTGGGAATAATGTAGACATGCACTGTGTAGCATTGGAGTTAGCTATCTAGCTACACTGACACTAGGGAGTCGATCACTGTATGTTACCTTCTGCTTCCTGCTAGGAGCGGTGTCTTCTCTTCCTGCTGGGGGCATTGGCAAGCTCCATCTCGTTCAAACAGCAGCAAGGAATGACTTTGCTTAGTGCCCCCTGGCACTCAGTGTCACTGGTGTAGCATGTGGGTTCGCATGCTTGGGCGTCCCCATTTCTTTGGAGAAGTGTGTGTGGGGCGCGGTCACTGTAACTTTGAAGATGGCCACCAAGGCGTCTCCTTGTAGTGCCCCACTGTGATGTGAACTCTTCAGGTGCGTGTCGGCTGGACACACAGCTGTGGCCTGCTGGGTTCTCTGTCGTCGTCTTGCTGCTGGCGACTGCTGGTGTAAGTACCCAACTGACTGGTAGTGCTGTTAGCGCTGGACAATAGCATGTGCATGGCTCGGCCCAGAGAGTGAGCTGGCCATAACTCCCGTGACAAACTGGGGCATCTGGATGCAGGGCGAGGAAGGGTGAGCTCTTCCAGCAGGCGATGAGACCTCATTGATGGTGGGGTCGGCAGTCTCCTCATGGTTGGCGGGTGCAGTCCCTTTCGCTGACTGGTCTGCTGCAGATGCCGATCCAGGCACTCGATTGGGCCATAGTCGTGTCATCTCAGGACTATAGACTGTGTTGGCATCGTCCTCGTAGTAGGTCCGGAACTTGGAGGCATTTCGTCCTCCAACTGGACCCCCCTCATGACCATGCTGGTTCACATTCTCGGATCTGTCAGAATTAGTCATGCCAGAGTTTACAGTGGTATTACGAGGGCTTACATTATGAGAATTTGTAATAAAAACCGGGGGTGATCCCCTCGGGTTTACCCTGGTCGTTCTCCTGAGCGAATCTCTACTGTGTATGGCTCCGGATACTCGAAGGCAGCAGCCTCCGCATTGAGCGTAGACTGTGCTGCTAAGTCGGTCACACGATTAGGAGTGACCATAGCCGAGGTGGTGAGCAGGCCCGACGTAGGAGGCTGGACCTCGGGGATGCTGGTTGCTCTGGGTGTTGTCCTGAGTATGGCGGCGGTTGCTCTGCAGGGATTGCCTCAGTGACGTCCGTCGTCGTTGGCTCCTGGCAGGTGGTGCTCGCTTGAGCTGGGGATGTAATACACCATGATGCAGTCTTGGCTGGCGATCTGGTGGAACTGACTGAAGCAGTTTTCTGGTGCCGGTAGTCGGGCACAGGCACTGGTGGTTGGACGCTCGGTCTGTTGGACTTCTCCAGGAAACCTCCATAGCTGTAGATGTCCATTTTCCAGGGTGGTGGACAAACTTCCTTCGAAATTCGGGGTGTGTGTATGGTACCGTCCTTGTGGAGACATCTACTCTGACATTGTTAGGAGCGCCTATTCCTAACTGGCTCGGAGCAGTGGTTATTTGTTTGTTTCCCATGATTCAGCTTCGTTCACACTGGCAGTGGGAGACATCCATTCTTCCTGGCCAGAGGACATAGTCCAACATGTCGGAGGTAACAAGGGATGTGCATACTGAACTGAAGCCAGGGCGGATTCTGGGCAAGGGCGTACTTGGCCTCTTGTTGCTTTCCTTATCCTTCCATAGCGATTTTCCTCCCAGTATAAGTTATCTTGTTGTCCAGTTATCTTGTAGGGTTCTTCCCGCTTACCCGCCAATCCTGTGCTAAACTGATTGCCCCCTTCACTCAGTGGATGGCTGCATATTGGTACAGTTTCTCCCATTGCAAAATGCCGGACTCTTGTGCGGGGTAATGGATACTTCTGGTTTACATACTCGTCCTGTCTCTCTCGGGCTCTTTCAAAGCGTATCCAAGGCTTGACAATTTAATTGCTTCAAGTTGCGGCATGGTTGTGAGCAGGTGCACCCACTGTCATACACCTGGGAGTTGAAACGTGTATCCCAATAGAAGGTGACTTGGGCTTGAAGTGGTGGCTTCATTGGTTCTCTGGCAGAGGGCGAACAATGTATTTGGCAGGTGGTGATCCCAATACCGTTGTTCTTCTTCTAAACTGAGGTGTATACAATTCTTGAGTTCTTGGTTGCGATTTTCCATAGGGTTTGCTTGAGGGTGATACGACTGTGTTATCCAAGTCTCTACTCCCCAGCCTTGGCATGCCTTATGCTATAATGCACTGGTGCACTGGGTTACATTGTCTGTCAGAATACTCTGAGGAAATTCCCAGCATGGGAATACATCCTTGTCAAACTTGGCTACGATATGTCGGGTCTCTTGGCTGGTTAACAGAAAGACTTCGACCCAGCGAGAAAACATATCGGTGACCACGAGCAGGAAGCGGTTCACTTGGGTGCTCCTGGGATAAGGCTCCATCAAGTCCACAGCGATTTGGTTCCATGGGTAGGGGTTCCATGGTTTTGCCGTGTACCATCGAACAGGATGCCTTTTGTGCTGGTAGCACTTGGGGCATTGGCTCACATGCTGACGGATGCCACAACTCATTCCATCCCAGATATAATGAATGCTTATATCTGCGAGTATCTCCCAGGTGCCTGGATGTCCTGCATCCGGTGATAGTAGAAGTGGTGGTATACATCTTAATGCAGAGCTCGTGGGATCCACATCTTCCAGGGGATGTCCATCTGGCAATTACTCGACCACACGACACTGTCTAGCATCTCATACCATTGCAGGCATTGTTGGAGTATATCTTGGATATTAGGGCCGAGTTGCGGATGTCGTTCGATTTGACTACTTGATAGCTGTATCAATCATATCTGTTCTTCCAGTGATGGTTCCGTGGGTTCTGGAGGGAAAACCCAATCCATGTCTTCATCTGGCTTGGCGTCTTTGAAGCTTGGCTTTCGGGACAAAGCATCAGGTAGGTCATTCTGAGCCCCCGGGCAGTGCTGTACTTCGAAATCGAATTCTCGTAGTAGGAGGTCCTATGGTCCCAGTTTGGCTTTGTTGTGCTTGGCCTCCCTAAGCCATTTGAGTGCCTTGCTATCTGTTTGGAAAATGAAATGGTTCCCTTACATGTGGCACCAGAACTCGCGCATTGCCCAAAGGACTGCAAGGCATTCCTGTTCATTTATATGATACCTTTGATCTGTGGGGTTCAACCTGGTGCTGTCTTAGGCTATTACCAGGGATCTGCCTTCGGAGTCTTCCTGGTACAATACGGCTCCCAGTCTATTCTGACAGGCATCGGTTTGCATGATAAAGGGCCCTTTCCTTTGTGGATGGTGCAAATGGTTATTTGGAAAGCTTCCTTTCAAGGTGTCTAAAGTTGCCTGATGTTTGAACGTCCACTTCCATCAGATATCCTTTCTGAGTAGAGGATGAAGGGGTGTCATTACCTCGGCGATGTTTGGAACGAAGTCCCTGAGCCAGTTGCAGAATTCCAAAAGTCGGTGGAGCTGCTTCTTTGTTCTGGGAACTTCGGCTTCTTGGATGGCTCGGAATGAATGATCTTGCAGGTAGTTCCCTTCCATGGGCACAACATGGCCTAAGTATTCTATAGAGGTTCATCAGAAATGGTTGTTAGAAACTTTGTTCCAGTACTCATTGGAGATGGGAGAGATGTTCCTACCAGGTTTTGGAGTAGAATATTATGTCGTCCTGGTAGGCGAAACAAAACTTCCCCAAGTATTCGATCATAACTTCGGATGATATCAAATGCTGGAAAGTTGTAGGTGCATTCTTAAGTCCGAATTTCATAACTCGGAACTGCAGAGTGAATGCACTGTAGGGGCAGCTACCCATATGTAAGGAATTATTCCTGTACCTGGACTGCATGTCTATTGTGCTGTATATGCAGGCCTCACCTATGTCACATTGTACGTGTGCTAGGTCGAGAGCTGGCGGAGGAGTGGGCAGCGTAGCATCATTTAGCACTTTGTAATTCATGCAAAAACAAAGTTGCCCATCCTTCTTGGGTACCAGTACCACATGAGAATTTCAGAGTTACGTAGATGGCTCAACAATCCCTTGTCGCTTAATCTCGTCGATTTCCTCCATGATTACTTACTGCCATCTCGATGAGACTTTGTACGGTCCATTGTAAATTGGTGTGGAGTCGTTGAGAAGTATATCATGTTGTACCATGCATGTCTGGTGCAAGTTCCCGTTGGTTCCAAAGGCGGTTGCATATTTGTCTAAGAACTCCATCAGTTGCAGGAACTGTTCCATTGTCAGGTCGTGTTGGATTTCTTGTACGTCTATTGGATGGGCTTCTTGTTATTCAGATGGGTACACCTAATGTAACACGACTCATCGTTTGTCGCTCAGGTATACCTTATGCTTCCCGTGATCCATAATGCATTGCTGATCGCAAAGCCATGGCTGTCCGAGGATGTCATCTTCTTCGCTATCTGGAGTGACGACGAAGTTAGCATGCATCTTCAGGCTGTGCATTTCGAAATGCAACAATATTAGTCCGTCGATGTCGAGGGTGCCATCTGGCTTGGCCATTCGTACTGCCTGGCTCTGGGGTTCCAACTCATGGTGTTGATGTGGCAGGAGTAAATCGAGGCGAATGAAATTCCCTGATGCAGCCGAGTCCAACAATGCTAGGTTGGTTTTGCCATTTACCCTGTTCTCATGTATGGGGCCATAGGCGATTCAGCTGTTTCATCTAGGAACTTGATGGTAGGTTCCATTTGCTCGACCGGAATGCTCCTTTCTTCCAGCCGACATTCCTGTTTCCATTCGACGACTTGTATGGCAGCACCCCTTTGTCTTCGGCATTCCACGGTGCCGGGGTAGTATCCCTCGTCTCAGTGGATTTCGGCGGTTGGATGACTGGCTCTTGGGGCAGTCTTTATTCAAGTGAATCCCAGGGCAGAACCCACATCTAGGCAGTTTCGGAGACTGCAGTGGAGGAGGCAAGGGTGGCTTTGTATGTCGTTCCCTTGTCTTCCCTTCGTCGAGGGGTTTAGTTGGCTTGGGCTGGTCAAGCAGTGCCAGCACCTGAAAATCCCTTTCTGCCTTCCTGAGTTCCGTCTATTAGATCTATTGTTGTGGGTTTTGGTATGAGTAGGATGTTGCAGATTCTAGGCAACAATGGGCATGTGATCTGACTGATACACGAATCTACATCCCCATTTGGAAAGCTCCTGTGGTACATCTGTACCTTTCTGCATAAGAATATTTCTACCTCATCCCTGGGTTTTTGGAGCACGCTTTAGAATTATGTCGTAAAATAGGCGACAACCTCTTCTCCCATGAGAAATTGTGTTACTCGTGTGCTGAGTTGCTGCCAGTCTGTAATGAATTCAGAGTATACATCCCACCAGCACCTTCCCATTCAGCTTGAGGTGGGCCCACGAAACCCAGTGTTTCTCCAGAATTTCGTGAAGGTGTAATTCATGTTCGCATTCGTTGATGAAAGTATGTGGGTCTTCATGTCGCTCTAAAGAGAACTCTGGAAGTTGTGGTTCTCCCAGGCACATTACATGGCTGCGTGTTGAGGTAGTCCTGGGGTTTGGCGGCCTATACTCTGCTGCTTGTTTACACACTCCATGCTGATAGACCAAGTCTGGCGTATTTATTGGCTTGTCGGGCCAGTCGATGCATACATGGTGGAAATTCTCCCCGCAGAGGATGCAATGTACTGTGTGTATCCCATGACCAGGACAAAGTGGCTGACTGGATGTGCTGTCTTGTGTAACTTCGACAGTCGTTACCCCACATTAGGCACCAGAAAAAGGTTTCGTCCAAAGTGTTCCTCTACGCTCTGGCTGCATCACAGTGTGCCTGCCTGACTGTCTGCTACCCAACATAGGAAAGTGATCGACCAGAAGTTATTTCTTATAAAATACCCCACCAAAAACTATAATAAATAATGAGGACTGCTTCTCGCATTATAGTTCCGGATGTGATGATTGAAATTGGCTAGTGACACATGAATTGTATACGGACATGTAATGTGTGCTGCGCAAAAACTTGGATGCCCGGCAAGCAAGGTAGTCGCCTTGACCTTCACATACAGACTGGCCAGCTCAGAGCACTGGTTCACCTGCCGTCTGTAGCGCGGTTCTGGGTTCGTACTGCAAGCTCTGTGGTATATGCTTTTGTATAGTAAAGACAGCACCACTAATTTAGATGTATGAGAAATTAATATGGGTGTTGAGACCTCCCACGGGAGTGTTAAATTCTATTGGTCTGTTTCAAATGTATCAAAGAATCCATTTTTTTTTGTTATGGGGCCACACCATCACTGCTGACCCTCATTTGCCACTGAAGATGGTATGTGTCATGAGACTGTAAGCCTAGGCTCTATAACTCACTAGGTGATTGTAAAAACAAATGCACCCAGATACTTGGCCTAATCATATGGTCTGTGGTGGGGGCTGTGTAAGTGTATTTCTAGGGCACCGGACCCACATTTAGACTGTTTTATATTTGTTGCATATTTCATGTAAATTTATGTATTTGTGTTGTCGGCAGGGGAGTGAAGTTCCCCTCCAGCCTCCTGACTGAAGTGAATGTGAGTGTCGTGATGTCTGTCTAACACATTGTTCTGTTGTATGCAAGTGTGCTAGTCAATCTCGCGTGCAGTGTGTGTGTCCCTAGTCTCCCAGGGCAGCCCACAGGGTACATTTAATCGTTTCAGTGTGTAGTGACATTGAAAAGAAAAAGTCTGTGTTAGTACCGTACACTACACTAGGGGAGCCCTTGGGATCGGAGTTCATCAGACTCGATTCAAAGCAGAGCCCTCTCCTCATCCTCTCTTCAACGAGGACCACCTCTTTCCTGACATGAAACAGATGATTACGTCGGTGGGTTATTATAAAGTAATAGTGTTAGTAGCATATATGACTAAATATATATTTATTATATTTTAAAATATATTTTTTTAATGTCATTTGTGGTTTTTTATTTTTAAATTTTTATTGCTTTTTGTTTTTAATTACTACTATTATTATTTAAAAGTTCAGTTATTTTAATTAAATTTACTTTGATATGATTAAGCTGTGTTATGTTATGTTAGCCCCCTGGTTCCTACCTCGATTGACTGGCATGTGTGTGTCTCGACTTGGAAGATGAGTGGCAGTTTGGGCTATTTCCCACCTTTCACGAATTCCCATATAACCAGTCTGAGCAGGGCGACATATTTAACCAAGACAGTATGTCTGTATTCCGAAGCAAAAAGTTTCGCATTAGGGAATGTAAATAATTATTTGTTTTATAATTATTTATTTTAGTTTGTTTTATTTTAATACAAATAATCTCTAATGGTGTCCTTAAATGTTTGTTCGTTTAGTGTGGCAAAGTTATGAGTGCTGTGAGAAGCAACACCTGCTTCTTTTGTAGTGTTGTAAAGGCCTTTACCTGTGTAATTATGGGCCTTAAATGGTCCAGCAGTGTTGCGAAATGTGTTTTACTCAGGAATGCGGCCAGTTCTTGCAATTCTGAGACATTGTCGCATTTTCTGTTGTGTTTTTGTCCTTTCTCCCATGTCTTTGTGGTTTGTCATTCTGTTGTTGTGTGGGTGCTTGTTCCCTGTGTGTATTTCCCTGTTCAGTCTGTATTTTCTAAGATTGAGGGGCAGGAAGTTCAGTCTTTGACTGAATGTTTGGTCGTGAATTTTCCCGAACTTCCTGCGTGCTGTTTTGTATTTGTTTGTTGGATCTAGGTCCCAACCTTTGTTTGCATGTGTTAATGTACTTTTGGATCACTTCGCACTGTTTCCATACATAAGAATGTCCTGTTTTCTTACTAAATGTACATTTCCACTTTGACTTGGCATGTTCTTTAACAGCACATTCTGCCTTTGTGTGCTGCTCTGCACACAGAGCACCAACTGGCTTAAGTGTGCAGTATTTCTGAGTGTGGTCCAGTGCATAACATCGCATGCACTGCACCACATTTTCAGTGTGGTGTTTATACAGTTCTATATGAACAGGCATGCAAAAGAATGAGGGAATTTTCAGCAAATCGACTTGTTTGTGTTGTTGTATTACAGCCCTTAAGACTGCAAGTTCGTCAGCTAATGTTCGGAATTTCCGGGTGTGAATTGTATTTAAACAATATTCTCTGAGCTCGGTGTATAAACTTGATATTTCTACTGTGTGTAGTAACCTTTAATGACTACTTTGATTGGCCTCTCATTTTTTTCTGCATGTGTATAATGAGATATGCAATGTGACTGAAGGAACTTGAGGAAAGCAGCACACTTAACCTCCTCTACAAGAAGCATCCTCAAGTGCTGTTTATCGGTGACTGGGATTTTGAGTTTCGTGACAAATGACTCGCCAAGATGATGAGCCATGTATTTAATTTTTGTGTTGTTGGGGATGTACACTGAAGATGTGAATTTTTGTGTATGTATGTTTTCTGTAACAGCTGCATTACTGCTGTCCTGAGCGTCCTTTGTAGTATTTTCTTCTCCTAGAAGGGAGAACGAGTTATCTGTTTGAATATTTGTACATGGTTGTGCCTGGTTCCCTGCTGGTACTGTGTGTTTTGAAATGGCGTGTGCCAGTCTGTTTGTTGTGCACTGTGTTGTTGTAATGTGTTCGAGATATCAGAGGAAGGAGCTGAGCATACAGCAGTTAAATTTCGTAAATGCTCCCTCCATCCGATGCTCCGTCGTCCTGTTGTTGACATCTCGCCTTGTCGGGTTGTCGAGTCGTTGCTGACTCGCCTACCACCCAAAGCCCTGGTGGCTGACTAGTTCCCTTGAGGAGGCAAGCAGACCATTCTTTTGGGAGGCTGTCCTCCCAGCACCGGAGCTCGGTTTGTGGGGGCCATGCCCCTTGAAATTTTTGTATTTAAACCCCTGCAGTCTGGGTCTTGAGGCGAGATGGCTGCAGAAGTCCTGGACTATAAACTAAGTGTCTTGATTGATAGTAGTTAAGGTTATTATGACCAAATGTAGAAAGAGGACATGTTGGTACTGGCAAATAATAATAATAATAATAATGTTATTTTCATTATTGGACTGAAGGATGGTTCACGAAATTGTTTTAAAGAACTTCATATTTAAGTTCTCTGTTTTTCCAAAAAAATTTTATATAATTAAATTTCCATTGCGACTTACATTTCTTAATGCTGTTCCCAGAAAGTTGCGATAATTTAATGTCAGCCTTGTTAGTAAAAAAAAAAAAAAACAAAGAGACCCAGAATATTACAGTGTGTGGCGTGTAACTGTGGGTTACCTCTGTTTTAAAAGATGTTTCTTGTATGACATTCATATTGTGTAAATGTAAAGTCACATACAGCTGGAAATTACTTTGTGGAAAAATATATTATTTTCTTATCCTAGTAAAGTCATATGTGTTTAGGAAAATGTCCTTGTGGGCGAATAAAATTTCTTATGATAGAAAGTCATATAATTCAGAAAGTTGAGTCAAGTAGGTTAGATATTTGACCTTGGTGACAAATTATATTGGCACATTAGAGAATTATGGAAAATTTCATTGAAAGCTCAAATGGAAAATGGAGAGAGATAGTTCTTGCTAGTCGTGAAAGAGAAAGTTCAATATTTTTACTATTGTAGTGTGTGTGTATGTGTGTGTGTGTGCGTGTGTGTGTGTGTGCGTGTGTGTGTGTATATATATATATATAATTGTTTTTGAAAACATTTTATTTTAATTCAAATTGCTCAAGGTTTCGGTCCTCAGTATTGATTTAACAATCTAATTTTAAAAAACTATTTTTATCAGAAAGAAACGTATGAAACAGTGGTAGTATTGTTTTGGCATGAAAACATGGAAATTGTAGTACAAATTGTGTAAAATGTTGTGAATTTGTAAAACTTTGCATTTCTGTAGATGGCGTACCTTTGTAGTGAATTGGTCTACTGGTTGATTATATTTTTAATATATATATATATGAATTTTCTAAGAGCTCTTGCTTTGTGTTTTTATGCATTATTATACCAACCGATACTGCTTTCAAAATATCTTCTGCTGATCTTTTGGACTTCTTTTAAGTGTGACTGACATTTGTGTTGCCCTTGTGTGAAGGGCATAGCAAAGGGCTACAAAGTACTATCAGCATTCAAATGAATATATTCATTTTTTGTAAAATTTGTATAGTTATTTACTGGAGATATGGATGCTATATTTTAACTCAAGTATTGTATTTTAAACCAGTAGTTCGCAAAGTAATATACATAATTATAGCAAAGACTAAACTGCAGGTTAAGCTTGTACTTTTTCCATAATACTGAATAATTACAATCACAGAGATGTATTTCTACATTCACAATCGTTGGGAGACCATTTCCACCTTGGCATTGCATGAAATTAAAAAACCACAAATCTCAAACTTATGATGTATGAAAATCAATGTTAATGGATCTCCTCTAACTTGACACATTAGTATGTTGGAGGTGTTTAATAAGTGATCAACAGTTATTGGAATTAAGTCAAATTAGCAATGGTTAAGTCTCACTGTGTAATGTAGCATTATATAAAATCTGTATCACATTTGTGTATGAATCCTCACAATTGCACTTGACGTCTTCATGCACAATACATATTATTTTCGGTCTATTGTTTTGGTAACTATAATATTTTTTAGGGCGACTTGGACTAAGTAACACTTTTAAGTACGAACATTTACCGAAAACCTGAGTTTGTTCAGATTGAATGCTTTACTGAAATATGTTGCAAATTATCAATATTGACATATGTGATTGGAAGCATCCTTCACATGTTAATTCTCGGCTACACAATTACAATTACTCGACAAATGGGAACGGCAAAGAGGCATAAAGAGAGGCAGTAGTCGCAACTATGATAGACCAGGGGAACACCAGATACTCAGGCTTATATAATATTCAACAGCTGTCGTGGCATGTCATGCAATATTAGCTAATATGTGCATACAGTATCCTTTATAATCTAATATAGTAACTATAAAATAAGTTTTGATATTTATGGATGATAGCTATTTAACAATGATTTTACGACTTCGCCTCATCAGTAAGCAGGCTTTTTCGCCTGATGCCAACATAGTTTTCATTGTTGATACGGATCACAAGACAAGATTGTACTGTTTGCAATGGCGAGTATAGACATTCCAGCACGAAAATTCTATTATTCACTGGCCACTGGGGTTATGCATCCAAGGCGTTTCAGTACCACAAAATGCCGTCAGATGGCTCTACCAGTACGTTTCGTAGCATCTCAATTCTCCAAGAAGGCCAGTGATATCTCGCCTCGAGGAAGTTATGCTACAGTTACCTCCTCTCCATCGCCAACCCTATCCAGCTGACTGAAGGGGAATGACCAGTCAGAGTATAAATAGCAGGTCACTCGCCGGCTTGGGACAAGACTTCATTTTCTCCACCACAGTCTTTGCTGGAGAACTTTATCAGCTGCTCGCTTCGTTCCTAGTTCTATCTACCCTTCCTTCATCGTATTCGTGTCGAAGGAGCCTCCAATCCTTGGTCTCTCATTGCTGAAGCCATCCTTCTAACTTGCTTTGTCTTCACCACATTCGTGTCGATGATCCAATTAATGCCAAAGTCGTATACACACCCAGACACTTCGGCCTCTTCTGGGCAACATTAGTATGAGTAGTACCAGTTTAAGTTATTTTATAGCACTCATAAACCCTGCTATTGTTAGCTTAGGCCCAGGTCGCCTTCACCTAGTTCAACATAGGTTAAGCTTCCTTAAGCTCTTGCCAATGTTTGCAGGAAATGCGACACAACTCTGTTTACTTCGCATAAAAAGGAATAAACAGACGTTTTACTGGTTCAAGGTATCCTTTCCCGTATTGTAATTCCTCTCTCAGTGGACCTCAACCCCATCCAAGAATTGCAGGTGACCGGGTAATTTACTCAAAACACAGTATGCCAATCAGAGTAACCACATGCACATTGGATGGCCACCTTTTCTGTGCACCACTGTGGGCAGACCAGTAGAGCCCCGACACTAGGTACTCAGTCTCTTGAGGCCAGCTTGTCTGCTCAGTGGCGACTATCTCCACCACCCCAGCAAGTGCCGGAATTAGTGTTCTCTGAGTTGTGGAAACTGTTACCTTCGGAGACACTAACCCACATGCAGGGACTGTCAACCAGCGAGACCTAACTCTCAGTGATCACAGTGTTCCGACAGCGAGTGCTGGGATAGGGATACCATCTACAGTCGACATATGCTACACATGGTACTACACAAGGGTAGGATAATACATCACCTAAAGCCTCTTATCGGATGTGAGAGTGTGTTTCAGTCCAGATGCCCAACTACCATTGGAGTGGTATCCGAGAGAAGGCAATACAAATGCTTATAGCCTCTGGGAATTTTCAGGAGCTTACTCCCCTCCTCCTGACTACACTAGTGACACTCTCACCGAGGGAACTAGCCCAGGCATTGTGCCACCTGCAGATACCAGTCACACCGGAGCTTCATAAGAACCCCTTCTAGGACCCCATACATCTCAGCGAGGAAACACATCCCCTGCTTGCAGCATATATTAGCGAACAAGACCGGACCTTGGGACTCGCCAACACCTTCTTTGGGGGATTTGAGCCAGAGGAACCTAAGCAGTCTGTCGACACAACCTCTGAGCTACTGCTTGCTAACCAACCTAGCCCACACACCAGCAGGAGTTGACACAGGTTAAGCAGCCGTCACAGGTTATGCGTCAGCCAGGTATATCACTTAGAACCATTCCACAGAAATGTAAGATCACGCTCACAGAGCCTGATTTCGTGTCCTGCCATAAGCTACAGGCAAGTTTTTTATACTGGACATGCACCAGTATCTCGTAAAGAGTAAATCAAGTCAGAAACTCCTGCCACCGGGTGCACCTGACCTAGCACCCAATAAAAACCCCCTTTTGACCTAATGACATTCTTCGTCACCCTCAGAGTGTCACACATCAATATTGTTCATAGGACATTCTTGTGTCAACAACATAACATAGTTTTGGGTTCATATAAGAAACAGTGCTTACGCCATGTGTACTAAACCTAAAAAATTTGAATATTCTTTTCCTAATTAAATACAATACCTCTACAAGTACTTATAATATTCTCATTTTTAGCTAGGTTTTGTTTCTAGTACAGTTTTATTAAGTATGGTGCAGATGCTTTATTTCATTAGGAAATGTGATTTCCTCATAAGGAAAGTGAGTGAGTGAAGAGATTTAGGCGGTTCTTAACAGCGAGGTCTTGAGAGCCGATGAGGATGAATGAAGTGAGTATGGAGCAGCACTGGAATTAAAGGGCGGGTGAAAGTGGAGATCCCCGAAAAAACCCACTGACCAGCGGCATCATCAGGCATGATTCCCACATGCGAAAATCCGGGAGTATCCCGACAAGGGATTGGACCCAGTTCTCCTTGGTGGGAGGTGAGTAGGCTAACTGCTCATCGACTGCAGCCCCTCATAACGAAAGCATTGTTTCAATGTGTTACTGCTCTGTAAAATTTATAAATGCTAATAAATGCTATAAAACAAATAAATCTTATAAATTGCACAAATAAATGCTATTTTCATCATCTCTACTGATAAGTGATTCTTTGTAATTTTGATTGTTTGTGATTATAATTGTGCTGTTTGTAACAACTATGAAAATGTTAATATATAAGTTCTTACATATTAATAAGCAAATTTTCAGCCATTGAAATAACATCTGTTAGTTTCTTTTTGTTGAAATGTATTATAATTTATTATATATCCTAAATTACGTTTTATTTCCAGATATCCATATACAGACACTTGAAGTGTTATGAACTTGAAGAAATTGGCCAAAAATTACTTTTTGGGTCCACAAGTTTAACATCAGTGTGAGTAACTTATTTCTTCCAACTAGAAGGGGTGTGCGAATATCCAAAATGTCGAATATTTTACATTACCGTATGAAGTGTTTATTTGCTTGACATTACATGCTTACTCATTTGTAGTCGTTCACTAAAATTTTTTTCTATAGTTATCAGAGCTGAAGTGTTACACATCATGATAAATGGTCGTTTTTATAATTTTTTACTATTTGATGTGATGGCAAATCAATGAAATAGATCCAACCGAGATTGCTTACATTGGTATGATATTGAATTATTTGTTTAGAAACATGATAAAACCTAGCCTTATTAACAAAAACTATCACCGAATATTTTTTTTACTGTAGTATTTACAGAAGTAAGTCACGTAATTATTTTTTCTTATTGTTTACAGCCAAAATAAAAAGGTTATATTACTACAGTTGTGCACTACCAGAAAAAGTCTTTGTATTACTTATATCCACATACCACACAGTCCCATGTGACGAACACATACATTTTTTGGAGTTTCCGAGGAAATTATAGCTTTTCATGCATGCAAACACATTAAAAATTGTACAGTTTCGGTACATTGATGAGTGCATGGTACAGTGACATGGTGGACAATGAACAATATTAACGTGTGATAGCTTTGGCAGTTGGCTGAAATGTGAACTAACACTAGTAGTGCAGGACTGTTCCAGTTAAGTTGGTCGCAAGTTGCTTTGCATTTACAAAGCATTTTGTCTACTATAATACAACTTACGGTAATAAAAATTCTGTTACCGACTCAGGGTCATGATAATAGGAAATTGCAAACACCTAAAAACCATTTTCAGCATGTTAGCAAATAGCAATGCAACAACAAGCACCGAACCGCAGCATTTGCAGAGTAGAATGTGTTACCAATTGAACTGCGAAAATACATACTATATTAAACTTTGATGTGTGACAGCTAGGAGACTGTCATGCGCGTCATATCACACAGGATCATGATTTCTATTGGCATCAGGTCATGGGCACGGGCTCGAGACAGTCTCTCATGAGGTGGAGTTTGTAATATCTGGTACTTGAACTTAATGGTTCTCTTGAACAGGGTTGAATGGGTAGGCAGTTAACTTGGCATGTAGTCTGGCAATACGTCGATAGATCTTCAGGTGGCTGTGGTAAGTGCAGCTGCTGGCTTACATTTCTCACACCTAACCTGGGACTGTTGTGTGGTCGGAATCTGCTGTACTTAGGCAGGTCCTCGCACAGGGGCAGCAGGCTGCAGGGATATCCCCTGGAAGCTCCTTGGTGGTAGCAAGATCTGGATGCCTGGGTAGGCTGCTGATGGTATCAGGGTACTGAAAACTGGCTGCGGCGGGCTGGTTGAAGGTAGTGGGGGCAATATTTAGTGCCAGGAGCAGGCCTAGCTGGATGCAAAGTTATGACGGGTGCTCTAATGGGAGGACTAAAGAGGTTAGCGGGGGGGGGGGGGTAGACTGCGAGGTGAAGCCTCAACAGGTTTCCGGCAGCTTGAGCTCACTCTCAAGGGATAAGCAACTGAAGGCTGGAGTGGGTGGTTTACCTAGTGGTTAGCCAGCTGCACGGACAGCAGCTGACCTTCAGTTACTGTGACGCATACTCCTTCTGTGGGTGAATGACATGAACAGGAAGGTGCTAAGGTTCACCTCCACACTGAAGAGGCAGGCCACGGTTCCCTATATCTAATGTGTAATATCTAGGGTGTACCCAGAGGTGATTAGGTCACTCCTTGTCAGGCCTGTCACTCGATCCGGTGGGTCTATATGCCGTTGATGGAGTGGATCAGTTGACTTGGATGGCCTAACCACTTCATCATGTAGTCTTGTTAGCAGGGGCCTCTACCATACTGCCTACCAGGTACCTCTAAGTATCACATTCAAAGCATGAGTGATCTATGAATGTGTTTGTTTATTGACACACATACTGTCTTGGGCTATGGGAAGGTTCGTGGTCCTACTGTAGAGTCAGAAATCCAATTCGTACCACGGTCCCATGCTGCTCCCTTGCCGATTGAATTTTACCATGATTGTAGAGAGTTACAAGTTCACCCTAGATTGGATACTCAACGGTTCAACTAAAATACACATTTATTTTCTAGAGAGTAACCGCAGAGACCTGCAATAACTCTTGCACTTTGCCAAACTGCTAGGCAACCTATGGAAGCAGAATTTAAAGTACAGTTGAAGGGGCCTGTCTGCAAAATAACAAAAGCAATCAGCTAGACAGCTATGAAAACAACTAATTCTTAACTGATGCACTATTAGTAAAGAAGAGATTTGGGTGTCACTACTGTGCAAGTAAAGCGAGTTTAAGAGGGGTCCAGACTCTTCGGACCTATATAGAGTGATAAGTATAGGGTGTCGTTGGTAGTAACTTAGTTAGGGCTCTTCGAGAGGAAAGTGAGCAGGGAGCATTAGCACAACTGGTGCTGAAGCAAACTGCTGAGATAAACTGGTGTTCCTCCCACCAAATTCTCATATGCCACTGGATGTATTTGGTGTGGTGAGACCGAAAGCTCGAGGTTCCATAAACCATTGGGTGTTTGGTAAACAAATGCAACCAAACACATACTCAAACCATTGGGCTGGCAGCGGGGTGCTGTGTGTAGATGTAATTTTTAGTTTACAGACCATATTTAAGATGTGATTTTGTTGATATCCCTAAGGATTTTACATGTTTGTGTGTTCAGCAGGGGAGTGAAGCTCCCCTCCAGTCAGCATGCCGGCTGGAGTGTTTGTAGTGATGTGATGCCTCTTTAGTATGCTTTAATGTTGTAGGCAAGGGTGTTATTCAATTTTATGTTTTATGTGTGCTTGAGATTCCTAGTCTCAAGGAGAGCTGTTCCAAACAATTCCTGGGAACAATTACACTTCTTTACAGCAGCCTCAGTATCGGGCCTGACACCTTCTCATGGTATATTTTATCGTGTTTTTTTTGTAATGGAGGAAAGACTTCTTAATGAAATAATGTTCTTCTGCTGCCCCTGAAACAAGCTATGAGAGTAGCTGTGTTAGTATTATTATACACCTATTTTATAATATTAATGTATTTTCCCTAAAGGACTCTATCTTGAGTCAAGTATGGCTGTAGTTTTAATAGGTATATCATATTGTTTTATTTAATATTTATTAATTTTTTATTAAATTTTTATTTTAATTTTATGCTTTTCATTTATTTGATTTTTTCTCCATATATTATTATTTTTATGTTATGATTATTATTAATTTTATGCTATTTTTCTACTGATTGTTTTATTATTACTGTTACTATTATATATATACATATATAAAATTTGCAGTTTAGGTAGCTCCCCCATCCCTACCTTGACTGGCATTTGTGTGTCTCTTGACATGGACAAATGAATGGTAGTTGGGCTATTTCCTACCTTACACGAGTTCCCACATAACCAGCCTGTGCAGGACACCCTGGACTGTAATGTGTGACCGGTTAAGAATGCATGTTGGCCTTTGAAGTAGTGTGAAGAGTAGCGAGAGAAGTGTTGACCCTAGCCCAATCTGTGGGCAACTACAGTGTTTCGGCTAAATATAGGAAATTTTATCAAACTGGACCGACCAGAGAATTCTGAGACGAAAAGGTGTATGAAATGTGTTAAGAATTTATGTTTTTGCTGGGGCATTGGGGCATTTAAATGTTGTTAATAGGTTTTAAATTAAGTTATTTCTGTTTGATTATATTTTAATTGAGTATTATTTGGTGATGTCCTAGACTGTTTATTTAATAAGTTGAAGTTGTGAGTGCCTTGAGAAGCAATACGAAATGTGTTTCTAATAACATGGTCGTGCTTTCTACTATGTTTTTGTCCCTTTTCCCATGTAGTTGTGACTTTTCTCTCAGTTGTTGAGTGGATGCATGTTTCCTGTGAGTATTTCCCTGATCAGTATAAATTTTCTGCAATTAAAGAGGAGAGAATTCAGTCTTTGACTGAATAGTTGTCTGTGTGTCTTCACAGATATCCTCCCTATAGATTCGTGTTGATTCGGTGAGGTTAGCTCGCATATTTTTTTTTTCGTGCCTCATTGTGTTTCTGGATCACTTCACACTGTTTCAATCCAGACAAATGTCATTTTTTTCTGCTAAGTGTAAAATTCCACAATGATTTGGTTTTTTTTTTCTTTAAGATTACACATACCCAGATAAGCTACTAGGCCCGGTGGTTGAGGATTTTGTCCTCTAGACCAAAAGCGTGGTGGTCTATGTTAAATAGACAGTGAGAAACAATGGGTGTTGGCAGGTACGTACTTATTTCTTCTTGGGTGCCTTGGCCGTAGTGAGTTTTACCCAGACATAGAGAGCTTGACCTATGCCGAACTGGCGATTCCACAAGTGAGCTTCGTTTGTCCAGAAGTGGACGTTATCCCAGCCGAATCGTGTAGCAGTGCCGGTTAACAATCCTTTCACCACGGGATGGCACGAGGGATGAATTTGGATACACGACGATACAAATAAGATGGTTACCAGAGCAGCCGATACTGATTCGTGCCTTAGTTGGACGGCGCAGTCCCGTTCCGCCTGTCGCTCTGGAGTGGGTTGAGGAAGTGCACTAAACTGTCTGGCTGCTAGAACACTGCGTTTCGTTCCCTACGTTTATGACCATACCTATCGTCGTAAGGCAACGAGTCTCTGCTTACAGTATGCTAGGTACACCTTGATGTGAACAAACTAAACACAGTTTATACTGTCAGTCTAATTTTGCCTTGCTGACCACGCACTGCTAAGTCTCCACTGATCCACAGTGCATGTGGGCTGATCAGAGATGGGGAGCTATTTGGGTTACCAATGCCGCCACTGAATGTGCATTCACAGGTCTCAAGTTACAGATATCCCAGGACTAACAATGCTGTGGGTTAAGGTAATAACTCAAGACTGTCGCTTCTCCCTGGGTGAAGGCATTGCTAGTGGTTGTGGCTCCGCTGTTCCTCTCCGCCGGTACTGGTACAGTGCTTCGGCAGTTGGAAAGCAACAGATGGCCGTCTAATGGGTGTGTAGAAAATATGGCGGACCACTGAGGGGCGCCCACTACTGAAGTTAATTCGGTTAGATCAAATACCTGGTTCTTGTCAGTGGTGTAGGTAGCAACCTGTGTATAGCATGCAAACATATAGATACTCTCAGAAATAAAAGTGGTAAGGTAGGAAACAAACTTATGTTTATTGATTGTTCAATAAACATGCGATGCATTCTACCTCCTACCAGGCAATTGAGTGCTGAAGGTTACTACACTAGCCAGGTGTAAGTGACCTTGTTCTAATGGAAAAGCGGGAAATAAATATCTAAACAAGAAATGATTTATTCCTTCTAAACTGGTCTAAGAAAGGTGTCTTGAGGATACATAGTGAATTTAGCGCTTTAGTGAGCATGTTTGCTGGTTGACGGATCGTTGACGGTGAACTAGCCGCAGGGCGCGTACTCAATGCTTCGAAGTTCTCTAGAGGTCCCAGCAGTGAGCAGTGCTGTGGGAAGTGGCGAGAGAAGAACAAGAATGACTATCGAGCTCGGCAGCTTCCTGACTTATATAGTGGAAGCTTGTTGGCTGCCGGCGCGGGATGGTGGGGAGGTTTGACGTCCTGGCCTGGTTGGAGTGGGAATACTCTGGTCAGCTTTTCTGCTTCGAACCTCGTCGGTGGCGCTCGGCCTTGTCCAAGGTCTATGCAACTTTTTGACTCTCAGCGCGCGGAAAAAAAGGGGGGAGGGTGGCTGGCGGGTTGTGTATCCCCCAGGTTAAAAGTGTAGGCTCATAAATTCCCATTGTCTGTGGGTAGGCAACGTGTCTCTCGCATCTGTAGAGGAGTGGAAGAGGTACTCTTGGCGATGATTCGTAATCGTATTAGATTAGTTGTATAAGCGGCACGTGTTAATTCGCCCAGCCCCCCCCCCCACCCCGTTTCGATGAAGACTCATCGTGGAAAAGGTGACGGAGTAAGTCGTAGGCCCCCTCTCTGCAAAGTCTAGAAGGTCTGTTAGGCGTCAGTAGACGTGAAGTGGTAGAAAGCCCGAAAAAAATTTTTTGCAGACAGGTAGGCGGGGCCCTTAAGTGTAGGGTGCTTGATAGCTGTAGTGGCACGTGTTCTGTGCACTTTTGTCGCCGGGCGGCGAAGCGAAACATGTGGAGTGGCGGTGGCCGGCTGGCGACCTTGTTTCTCTCTCTTTTTCGGGCGGCGCCCCTCTCTGCCCCCCCCCCGGACTGATTATCGGATTTTGCTAATGTGGCGAGAGTGTGTATCCCCCCCACCCCGAGCGCAAAGATTACGGGTCTGGAAGCAGCGTGTGTCGGGTGTCCCACCGGCCTACATTTCATATGTGTACCATTGATAAAAACCAGCATAGCGCTGGTGGCTATAACAGTGGAATCGTACATAACGACCTGCAAGCAAAGTCATTTAAAACAATGGCACATCAAAACGAGGAGATTAAAGTTAGAATAATTATAATATGTACAAGCCTTACGCGTGGAAGGCGGGGAAACACCACTATTGTCCTGGAGCTTGCTGCAGTGAGTTAAGAAAGAAAAAGGAAAATCTTTCCAGGGAACCTTTGTGTCTGTCAGCAAGCTAAATAGTTACAGGTGACAGATTGCGAGATAGTCAACTGCAGGCCCTTCAATGCCTGGATTGACCGGCTAAACGAATATGAAGCAAGTACTTTACATGCATGACTATCGCGGCAAATTGTACACACATTGGTCACTGAATACAATACACATAAACACTCAAATTTTGAAGTTAAAAATTTCTTGCACCAGATTTGGGGAACTTTAACGCCTAGAGTCTTTGGTTGATAACTGAGTAGGAGCACAAGATATTGCAAACAAAAGCACATAAATGCATACACATAAAAATACCCTCCTACAAAACGGCATTCTTTCTTGTAGGCGATCTTCACATATACCCATTCAAAACGTATTATAATATTTAAGTGTGTGCCTACACATCAAATTATATTTAATGCTGAAAAACATTAAACAAAACTAAACTAGCTTTCCCTTGCGGGAATCCATCTTATATTGTAGGTCTAACAGCTAGTATTAACACTGTGTATCTTAGTTGGAATGTTCAAGGTAAGTTCCTGAGGAATGTTCACTTTCCTGAATACACACTCTTACACTACTGCATTCTTAATGTAAGCGATCTTCACATATACACTTTCAAAACATATTTATAGGTTTATAGATATTTATAGGTTTATCTAAACATCAAGTCAGATTTATGGATGATCATTATAAAAAATATAAAAAGCTAAAATGTCATTGTAATGTCGATGTCTCTGTCTTCAACATAATCACTGGCACTGTGGTGACAATCTTTTCGTGATTCACTTATGGTAGCCATTACTGTCACTGCAGTGAGTGTCCATTTATAATGATACCTACTTAAGTGGGCTGATGGCCACTGAAAACTTGAACGGTGAGGTGTAAAATGCCTATAAAAGTTATTGACATACCGCTTTTTACGGCTATATTAAAATTAAGTTATTTATCACGTAGTCGAGTGACGAATTACTAGTGCATTTACCTCGTTGGTTCTTTCTACAGGAACTGTACTGGATATTTCTGAATTTTAATTTAGCCTAAATGTGATTGTTCTGCTTACATCACTGTCTTTGATTTGCAGCTAAACTAAATGTGGTGTACATGACCAGTCTATAACGAGTCCTTTTGCTATGTGCATGTAGTAGCGGTTTACAGCTACTGCACTATCTTTAAAATTCGTGCACTTACTGGCGATCTTCGATTTCACTTTCAATGGGCCTCTCCCTTGGATGAAGGGCAGCGTGCAGAAGGTATGGCCACATATACCTGGTTGTGGGACTCCATGGCGATTCCCGTCACCGGCAAGGCATGTGGGTGGCCTTGGCAGCACGTGGAAGCATCAGGCGTCGTGGAGTAGCCTGGGGCGTCATGACGTCTGCTTCTACCACAACAAAGTGGGAGGGCACTCGTTCAACGGACGTTGAGGCAGTGCGGGGGAGTCTCAAACCTTCCATACCGACTGCACGGGTTCCTACCCATAGGGCAGGATGTTTCTCTGATGGGGCAGTGCGGGGGCACTCCGACTTCAGGCAGCACAATTTGTCGTGGTACCAGGTCGTGGGCGTCATCCATGGTCTCTGTGGCCAGGTCCTGAGGCGAGGCAGTGGAAGGGAGATTCACGTGGACCTCCAGTGCGGATGATGTGCCTGTTGAGGGGTAGTGGGTGACACCAACATTCTCGATGAAAGCGGCACCTCGCGTAACAAGATGGTGGGGCAGAGCACTTCCAATGTGGCAGCTCGATTACTCAGTCTGCGGGTATTACTGTGTCGCAATACCTGAGGACAGAGCACATCTGTTGCAGCTCGACGCCCCGGGTAGCAGAGTTTCCTGTGCAACAGGAGGTTGGGACGGATCACTCTTGTCCGAGTTCGATGTCCAGGCTGGCGGGTCTTCCTGTCTGGCAGGATCTTGAGGTGGAGCACTTCCGGCATGACAGCTCAACATCCTGGTAGGCGGGTTGTCTTGCATGGCAGGTTGATGCTGGGACAGAACACTCTTGTAAGAGCTTGATATCCCGGCTGGTGGGTCTTCCTGCATGGCAGGGTTTTGAGGCGGAGCACTTCTGGCATGGCAGCTCGGTGTCCAGATGAGCGGGTATTCCTGTGTGGCAGGTGGTTGGGACGGAACACTCTCATCTGAGCTCAACGTCCCGGCGGGTGGTTCTTCCTGCGTGGTAGGGGCTGAGCACTCTCGTCGGAGCTCGATGTCATGGGTTCCAGTGATCTAGTACCATCTTGAAGTTCTTCGTCGGAGGACGACTTCGCTGAAGTTAGGATGGCCTCGACTTCCAGCTTCATAGTTGTACCAGGTGGATAGGTAAGCGTCTGGATGAATCCTACCCCTCTCACCGTAGGTGCTTCCGATTTCTCACTGATGCGGCTTGAATAGCGGGGTGTTTGAATGGGTTCTCTGTTGCGGGGACTCTGCCAGTATAATTCGGAGCAGCTAGATTTTGTTTTGGCTGCTATCTTTTTGGCGTAGCTGCATGGCATCGAGGGCATTAATATGATGGAGAATGCAACTTGGCATTGTAACTAGGCGCCCTGTCAATCATAATGGGCGTTGATTCGCGTCTTGTCGAAGGTTCTGACTCTGTATCAGGTACTTATCTTTTGATCGGGGGTTCGTCTTCATCCCTGATTGCCCAGATGTATCTCCTTCAGCATCGTTGTTACCAAGTATTGGCATGTCCCCTGGGTATGATCGTATCTGACCTCCGGTGGACTTACGAATCTGTCCGTGTATATCCTCGGCCAGTAGACATCTCGCTTGCCTACTATGCAGTATGGTCCATCCCACATTTGTCAGCAAGGTCACCGATGAATTGGTTGCTGGCTTTGCTGATTGGTTGACTTCGCAGGATGATGGCTTCCCCTAAGTTGAATTCTCTTACACCTGTTTTTGTTGGGGATATTTCTTTAAAATATATGCATTCTGAGCTTTCTGTGCGTTCGTTGTACAGGCTAGGGCTGCTAGCCAGATGTCGGGTTGAGGCATATCAGTGGACTCGCTTTTCCACTGCCAGTAGCCTGGTCGGAAAAAAGGTTGTCCCAGGAGTAGAATGCTCGGACTGGTGTCGACAGCCTCGTTCATATGGCATCGAAGGACAAACAGTATAGTGGTGTTGGCTTGTGGATAGTAGGGAGGGGTAGTCCAGGTTTCTGCCCCCCCCCCTCTGGACAGGTGGTTTGCCATTGATTGCTCATAAACTGGGTGCCATTGTCTGTCAGTATGGCTTTCGGATAACCCCATCGTGCGAAAATCTCTGCCTCCATTTTCCGCACGATTGGGGTGGTTTCTTGGCTGGGTAAAGGAAATGCCTCTGCCCATCTTGAATATTGGTCAGTTATTATGAGTAGGTAGCAGTTTCCTTTCGTGATACGAGGATACAAGCCTATCACATCGGCGGCGATGTGGGTCCAGGCTGTCTTGAGTCTCCATGGTTTTGCGGTGGGAGAGGGAACCGGGTATGCTTTGCTGCAGCAGCAAATGACACAGTTGCTAACATACTGTCGGACATAATGTCTTATCCTGTCCTAATTGTAACTGGTTTTAATATCCAGTAGGGTTTCCCTAGTACCGAGGTGTCCAGCTTGGGAATGGTCGTGATGGTGCCGGCATATATCAGGTCATAACTGCGGCGGAACCCATATCTTTCAATGTGTATTGGTCTGCCCGCTACTTGTCCATACGTCATCCCGTAGTGTGAACCATTGGGGCTGTTCCCGTAGTAGGCGTCGGATGTCGGGATCCTCCTGTTGGCTTAAGGTTATTTGTTGGTAGGTTATTTACAGTTGAAGGAGTCGGATTTGTTCTTCCGGGTTTCTTTCGATCTGAGGAGGGACACATTTTCTCCTTCTCTTCCTCCTCAGATTTCTCCTCCAATGTCGGGGAACGAGACAAGGTGTCTGGCAGGTCGTTCACCTTACCTGGGCAATGTTGAACCTCGAAGTCGAATTCAGTATGGAACATGTCCCACCGGCCGAGCTTGGCCTTCAAATTCCGGGACTTGTGTAGCCATTGGAGAGCTTTAGAGTCAGTTCATAGAATGAAGTCTTGCCCTTCGATATAATACCGATATTTCTTCATGGTCCAGATAACGGCCAGAAACTCGTGTTCATTAATGGGGTAGCGCTGCTCGGTTGCATTTAAGCAGGTTGATGCATACACTATCACATGGGGCTGTCCTTCTATGTCTTGCTGGAATAATACTACACCCGGGCCATTTTCACATGTGTCCATTTGCAGTATTAAGTGTTTGTCTCCTTGAGACCAATGGAGTTGGTGAATATTCTTGAAGCAGTTCTTCATCTCGGAAAATTATCGTTGTTGTTCCAGGCCCCATTGGTGGTGGGTGTGTTTCCCAAGAAGTGGATGTAATGGTGCCATATATTCCGCAATGTTTGGAATGAAGTCTCGTAGCCAATTACACAGACCCAGGCAACCATCGAAGCTGTCGGTTATTTGTAGGTTCTTCCATTTGTTCAATTGCTCGTATTTAACTGTGTTGTGGGAAGTTTCCCTAGGGCGAAATGATGTGTCCCAGATAATCTATTGACGACATCCCGAAGAAGCTGTGTGTTAGCTTATAAATGATTCCATGTAATTTGAGAGTTTCCAATACTCGTTGCAGCTGGCCTAGATGTTCCTCCCAGATATTAGAATATATTATCACACCATCGAGAAAGTCGAAACAGAACTCGTTGATGTAACCTGTTAGTACATCCGCAGACATTAATCGTTGGAATTTTGCGGGTGTGGTTTTCAAGCCGAAAGGCATGACTCGAAATTTCAAGGTTTCGCCCTCGGGTGTCGTAAAGGCCGTATATTTTCGACTCTCTGGATGGACTGCAAATCTGCCAGTATCCAGACTCCATGCCGAGTACTGAATATTTGGGATTTTACAATATCTCGAAGTTTATGAGACAGGTCTATAGCTGGGGGAACAATTGGATGAGTGAATTCATTTAGATAACTGTAATTTACACAAAAACACAATTTTCCATTCTTCTTAGATACAAGGACCACATGTGAGTTATATGGGGAGTTCGACGACTCCACGTTCCCCTGGTCCTTCATATCGTTGACGTGTTCCGTGGTGAGGTCACGACAGCGGTCTGACACTCGGTAAGGACGGTTGTAGACTGGTACATAAGTTGTAGGACATATTTCATGTTGTGTGGAACGTGTTTGTCGTAGCAGTCCTCCTTATCCGAAATCACAGGCATGCTCACCTATAACGACTTTTAATTGGTAGAACTGTGGTTCTTCGAGGTCATGATTAATGCTCATTAGATCGATAGGCATTGGAGGGATGTCGACTGGGTTTTGATCCCAGTTTACAATAATACGGTGGATTTCTCCCAGATAGGCTCTATTTTGTCCGTGATCTAGAATGCATTGATAGCGGATGAGCCATGTACACCCTAGTATTACTGATTCGGACATGGTTGGTGATACAATAAATTCTGTTGGGGTAACAATACTTTAATTTTTTATATTCAAGGTAATTAGGCTGGTTACGTGCAGGGGGCATCGGGTTGCGTCATTCTTACAATTTTGTTTTGTGGTCATAGTTCGGGTAGCTGGTTTGGCATTAACAAATTTCTTCTAATAAAATTCCCGCTAGCTGCAGAGGCAAGTAAGACTAGTACCTAGTCGTTATTCACCTCTACCTCTATGTGTGAGGCTACGGGAATCGGTGCTTCCTCTCGTAATCCCTGGAGGATGGACCCTTGTAAACCAGGGGTGGTGGCCTGCTCCATACCCTGGTTTAGTTCCAGAAGTTGGTTTTACAACTGGTCGTGTTGGAATATTTGATGGCATTTTGTAAACTCGGTTTGGTGGAACAGCAGCTCCTTCTGGTTTCCGAGGGCAGTCCTTGTTCCAGTGGTTCTCTGGACAGAACCAGCATTTGGGTACGAAAGCCGTACAAGGTGTTGTGGTTAGTATGCCTTTAAGAGGTGCAACAGGTGGTGCTCGTACCTTAGAGGCTTTGGTGGATACTGCTTTCTTGATACTGGCCTGGGCTGCAAAGTTTTGCTCAGCTTCTGGGGCTCGATCAACTAATTCATCCAAGGTCATGGGTCATGCTGTCAAGAGTACATTCCGGAGAATTGCTAGTAACATTCGACCGATGGAATGAATGGCAGTAGCCTTGTCGACTCCTGGGATCGCACATCGAAACATTTATTCTTTTCTTCGTATGAAGATTTCTGCTTCTTCGTCGAGTACCTGGGTCTGGCTATAAAACTGTGTCATTAGCCTAGCTAACAGCTCCTCGCCCATGAATTCCGCCACTATCCGGTTACTGAACTGCTTCCAGTCCATTAAAAATTCTCTGTATCTTTCCCACCATGTTAGGGCGAGGCCCTTCAAGAGAAATTGGGCCTGATCATCCCATTGTTTCGGTGGCAGGTCTGTTTCTTTGAATTCTTTCTTGCATTCCTGTGTGAATGCGACTGGGTCTTCATGTGGGCGACCTGCAAAGTCGGTTATTTGAATATCATCTCTACTGGTAGCTGGGTGGCCAGGTTAGATATATATCTGGGAAGGCATGGATCTGCAGGAGCGAGAGATGTGTTTCCTTCTGTGTCTCTTGCACTGGTAGGCCATCCCAGGCATAGAGATGCATTCGTTGGGCCACCCAAGCAAAGGTTGTGATAGGGTTCACTGCACATTGTGCACCTTATAAGGTTTGTGCCTCCACTGGGGCATGTAATTTCGTTACAGAAACTTGTTGGCTGTTGCCGGCAAGTGGTATAGCAGCACTCTAAACCATATGTTGCTTGAGTCTCTTCAGGCCAGCATATGCAGACATAATTAAAGAGTTTGTTGCAGTAGTTGCATTCTATCCTTAGTGTGCCATGGCCTGGGCAGTCGGAATGGTTACACTGGACATTGGATATGTCGGGTTCATTGTCGGTGTTCTCGCCAGTGGCAGTATTGACTTCAGCATCTGACTTGGTAATGGTTAAGGGTGCCACGGGGGTGTTTTGAGGACTCCCCGAAGTCCGCTTGACTGATCATTCTGACCCTTATTTCTCAGGGTATGGTTTGTCTAGTTCGTGCCATTTACTGCATACAGCTATTCGCCTGATGCCCAACTTTGGGCGTCAGAAAATCTCTTGAAGCATGCCCCGATAGGCTACTAGGCACACTGGTCGAGGATTTTGTCTTCTAGACCAAAAGCTGGGTGTTCTATATTTAATAGATGGCGAGAGACAAATGGTGTTGGCTAGTACGTACTCATTATTGATTCTTAGGAGCAGTGATCGTAGTGGTTTCTATCCAGATGTAGCGAGCTTGAACTATGCTGAACTGGCGATTCCATAAGTGAGCTTCAGTTGCCAGATGTGGACATTATCCCAGTCGAATACTGTAGTAGTGCCGGTTAACAATACTTTCACCACGGCATGGCATGAAGGATGAATTCGGAGTGGGTTGAGGAAGTGCACTCAACTGTCTGGCGGAAGGCACGCTGCATTTCGTTCCCTACATATACGACCTAACCTATGGTCGTAAGGCATCCGAGTCTCTGCATACAGTATGCTAGGTACACCTTGTCGTGAACAAACTAAACACAGTTTATAGTGTCAGTCCAGTTTTGGTTTTGCTGACCAGGCTCTGTTAAGACACCACTGATCCCCTGTGCATGCGGGCTGATCAGAGACAGGGATTGAATCACCTATCCCACCACTGGATGTGGATTCACAGATATGGACGGCAGGTCTCAAGCTACAGATATCCCAGGACTAACAATGCTGTAAGATAAGGTAATAACTCAAGACTGTCGCTTCTCCCTGGGCGAAGGTGTTGCTAGCGGTTGTGGATCCTCTGCTCTTCTCTGCCAGCACTAGTACAGTGCTGTGGCATTTGGAAAGCAACAGATGACCGTCTAATGGGTGTGTAGAAAATATGACAAATCTCTGAGAGGCGCCCACAGCTGAAGTTAATTCGGTTAGATCAAATAGCCGGTTCTTGTCAGTGGTGTAGGTAGCAACCTGTGTATAGTAGGCAAACAGATAGATACTCTCAGAAATAAAAGTGGTAAGGTAGTAAACAAAAGTAAGTTTATTCATGGTTCAATAAACATGCAATGTGTCATACCTCCTACCAGGTAATTGAGTGCTGAATGATACTATGCTGGCCAGGTGTATGCAACCTGGTTCTAATAGAAAAGCAGGAAAGAAATATCTGAATGAGAAAATATACGATACTTAAAAACTGGTCTAAGAAAGGTGTCTTGAGGAGACAAATTGAATTTAACATGTTAGTGAGCATCTTTGATGGTTGATGGATGGTCGACAGTGAAGTAGCTGCAGGGGGCGTACTCAATGCTTCGAAGTTCTCTAGAGGTCTCAGTAGTGAGCAGTGCTGTGGGAAGGGGCGAGAGAAGAACAAGAATGTTTTTCGAGCTCGGCAGCTCCCTAACTTATATAGTGGAAGCTTGTTGGCTGCCGGCACATGATGTGGGGAGGCGTGATGTCATCCTGCCCTGGTTGGCGTGGGAATACTCTGGTCAGCGTTTTTGCTTCGCGACTCATCGGTTTTGCACGACCTTGTCCGAGGGTTGGCCAGTTTTTTGTTTCTCAGCATTGGAAAGGGTGCGGCAGTGTGCCTGCCAGGTTGCGCATGATCCAGGTGAAGAGAATATGCACATAACTTTCCTTTGCCTGTAGGGTAGGCAATATGTCACTCACATCTGTAGTGGTGGAAGAGGTACTCTTGGCGATGAGTCGTAATCTTATTAGATTAGATCTATAAGCGGCACATAAAAAAATGCAGTCTGCCTTTGTGCACGGTCTGGTACACAGAGTGCAGAGTAACCAAAGTGTGCAATATTTCTGAGTGTGGCCCCTTCACAACATCGCATGCACTGCACATCTTCAGTGCTGTGTTTGTATGGTTCTAGGTTAACTTATGTGTAGAACAGTCTGTGTATTTTCAAAACAATATCCTGTACTTCTTGTATTGGTGTATTACATCTCCGAAGTCTGCAGGTGTGTCAGCTTTTGTGCGGAATTTCCAGATGTGAATTGAACTGAAGCTATAGTTTTTGACATCGTCCTTTAAGTGTTCTGTGTCTGCATTGTGTGGTATGCCTTGATGACTACTTTTATCTGCCTTTCACTTTTTTCGCATGTGTGTAGTACAGTATTTTATGTTGTTAAGGTACTTGCAGAACACCGAGTGCATCACTTAACTTACAAGTACTTTCTGGTGTTGTTTGTTGGTGTCTGCGATCTTTGCTAATACAGACTCGTCGCGTTAAGCAGCCAGGTTTTTGGTTACCGAGGTGTCGGGGATGTACACCGGCAAAGTGTATGTTTTCAAGAGTTACAGCTGTGTTTGAGCTGTCCTGATTGGTGGAGAGAAGACATTTTCGTTTGAAACAAATGCACGGAGGTACATCTGTTTCGATGTTGATGCAGTGATTTTTCCTGCTTGGTTGTAGTAGGGACATGGGGGTCCTAGGCCACTTTTTATTAATCGGAATTACGATTTGATAACAAATTGATTTATAGGATTAAGGATTAATACAATCTTAATCTGATCAAAATTTTTTCCGTTAATTTTCTCATTTTAATACGATAATATGTGATTGTTTGTTCAAATAAATGTGATCAAAGAAGTTTTATGAAGTAACTTTGATCAAATTTTGTTCATAGAATGTTTTTTTTATTTTGTGTGAATTGATGTGTATAGTTTGTTGCAAGAGTGTGCTAAGTATCTTCCTTTATTATTATTTTTTTGGTGGTAGCAGTATGGTAGGTCCTCACCCTCGGAACCTCTCTGGCAATGTACTGAGGTATGATGTGTGGGTGAAGGGGTATATATAGGCATTGTGTATTATTATTATTTATTTGTTATTGAGGAGTGTGTTTACCATCTGGCAGGTGACTGAGAGAGGGGAGATGGGACATATGTGACTAATGAGAGAATCGCAAGACACATATACTTCGGCCAGCATCTAGCAGGTGACTGAACACTCGCGACTGATTTGATATGCGAAAAAGCAGAAATAAATATTCAAGCAAAGCAAATTAAAAAACTACAAAACATTACAAATGACTTTAATCGTGTCTTTATTATGAGAGGAAAAGCACATCACAAATATGAAATAATATTAATTATTAAATGAAAAACAATTTAATCATGTAATTACCATGAGATGAATCAAGTAAAATGAGTCAAAATGATGATGTTGCACTAGACACAAGTGTAAGTCACAAACAACAAAACACAAGAGAAATAAATGAATAACTACTTTAAACGAATACATTGCACACAACAAAACTATAACAAATGAACCACCCCAGAATAAACGAAAGAAGTGCTAACTCAGTAAAAGAATTACAGAACCTATTTCCACATAAATACCGGACCAGCTATCCTGGTGTTATAAATAAATCCAAAAAACAATTCCCCTACCCATATATAATTTAAGACAGAATAAATTACACAACATGAATTAAACCACTCTAGTCCTACAACACAAGAACGACGAATTCAAAATGCAACAGTTAATATTTATAATAGACACATACCTTACAATGTTAAATGTGTTTACTATAATACAGAAAACATATCTGTTTGCTTAGGAAGTCGATGCAGGAGTGAGGTCAGTGTAGCATTTGTGGCGAATTATAAGCTGAGTGAGATGTTGGGAGCAAACAAAGCCTGTGTCTGCGTCTGCCACTGCCGGAACATCGACTAAGGTTATGATGGAAATAAAATATTTTATTGAATATTATTCTCCAAAAGTGATTTTACTAACCTGTCCTGTGAATATCTATGTCACTACCAATCTAGTTTTAGTGAGTTATTATTCACTAACAATTTAATTACATTTCCCTCAATGTCAAATATTTCAAATTAAATTGTAACCACACAAACAATCACAGATAATTAAAAACTTACCCCAATGCCACATTTTAAATTATTAATGCACAATTTCACTTCCCTTGGAAACATGTATTTTTTTTTAAATTAATAACTCACTTGCATTAAAAAAAACGTATCCACAAATGTAGTTTTCTACCATGAGAATACATGCTGAAAATAAATGTTTTTTTACACAACTTCAGTTAAAGTCTCATGAGACCAGCTTAGGAAATTCACGTTTATAATTACTTGCCGAACGACATCAATTAAACAGTCCATGCCCTTATTCGAAAAAAAAAATTAAATTATTTAAAATCAATATTAAGTTACTTTTAGAAAAATCATAGATGTATGTAAATGTATTAACAGAAACACAGTTTATCAGTACGAATAATTTTAACACACCTTCCGCTGAAACTCACCAAGTCCCGCATCGCGTACAAAACACTTTATGAAATTGTTGATTAAATTTTCGGAAAAGGAATTCACTTTTTTCAATATGATAATTATTAACATGTGTAAAAAGGAATTATTATTACCAAGCAAAAAATATATGAAAAATATATCGCACTGTATTTTATGAAGACTGCGGTTAGATATCCATGCATAGAGAGTGAGGGTTAACGGATAACTGAGATGGTTTCTCCTGACCACAGGAGAGCAGAGTGGATTATAAGATACCGCTAGGTACCACCTCCCTCTACCCTTCACCAAAGCACATCTTTTTCCAGCTAAAGGGTCTACCTACCTCTCCTCCAAGCCTGGATGGTGCCAGGGTGAACTACCTCTAAAGTCTTTGTCATGAGAAAACTGTTGCAAAAAACCTCTAGCCCCAGACTCTCACCTGTTTTGAACATTTGCTGCCAGTGAATAAAAGTTGAACAAGTCTCAATGAATAATTTTTTCTTCATCGCTAACATTTAAGTCTGAAATGTCATTAATTCTCAAACTTACAAGAAATTTTAAGTTTAATGTATATAACAGTTTCCAGTAAACTTATTCATATTAAAATCTCACATAAGTCTAATTCTATGAAAGAAATCCAGGACACGACGAATAACTTCGTACAAGAAAAATACAAGAGATAATTTCACTAAATAAATGTAACACAATTTTTAAAAAATGTTATATGTAATTCATGTTTTGAATATTTAAAGAACACAGTTTTCAAACACAAATCATTCAATTTATGAAAATGTAAGTGATACATAAGTCATGGGTTTTAACTATTATGATGGAAAATGTATGTACATATTCAAAATTTCTAATATTTATGTAAAGCAGAGGAAAAATGTTTTGCACAAAGATTTCACTACAAGAATAAATTTAAGTTATAACCAAAGTTTCATACACATGAAAATAAAGTTTTCATGCAAGATTTTCAGTTGCACCATCATATTTATCAAAAAATGTGTATACTTGGAAAAATATTAAGCTATTTTATTTAAAAACACTACATTTCGACACAATATTAATGAAATAACATGAATCTAAGCTGAGATGTGTTCTATAAGAGCTGTAATATGTTAAATTTAATGATATTGAAAAAAAAAACACCTTATTTTAAGCAATATTCAAGGTAAATAGTGGCTACTTTGGATTCAAATACTCTATATGTAGGATAATCAATTCTAATCATTAACAAATTATTTACTTCATAAAGAGCTACCTGGAACAAGGATCACTCTTCCACATAACTTATACACTTACCATAATGAATTATCAATCAAAATTTACTGGGAAAACAAAATTTGTATTACATCCATACGTTTAAAACAGAACATATTTCAAACACCATTAAGACAATCCTAGCTCCAAAAGTGTTATTCAACATACTATCAGCCTTCGACTAACATGTTTGTAGGCATGACAAGAGTGAATGTTTGAAGAACACATCTCGGGACAATTTTTAACTGAAAAACTGTTTCATACAGTTTGCATGAGAGGATCACCTGAATCGACATTTTAAGATCAAATAATCTTCCTATCGAGAAACAAATTCTGGGAAATATTATCCAATTTCCAAGAAATATAGTATATAACATTTCTAATACATTCTAAATAGCATTAAAACAGAATTACATCCGAAATGCCATGAAATTTGCCCCAATTCCAAGAAATGTAACATTAAAAGCTATCAATTATGCCCCAATTAAAAACACGAAATATGAATTGAATTACAAATCAAATGCAACAAATTGCATCACATTTAAAAGGAATCGAATGTACTAATTGAATTACAAAACAAATTACCAATTAAACAAATCTATGACATTCTCCAATTGAAATACAAATCAAACACAATGAATTACATCACAATTAAAAGGAATCAAACACAATGTATTACCACTCTAACACTAATCCAATGAATTGCTAATCCAACCAACAAGCAGAATGATTACACAATAATTGTACATTCAAACACCAATCAATACATGTAGGTTTATTAAATGAAATAAAACATCAAATATATTTTAATTTTTTATATAGTATCATAAGTTTACAAACATTGTATTACAATCTTTTATGATCTTGATTCTTCATCTACGAATCATGTTCTTTTGAGAAACCTCTCCATCGAAAAAAGGACCTATCTTTTCTTCCCTTTTAATGATTTTATGAACTACATATTAATTTGGCGAACTAAATTTTTGCAATTTGTGTCCATAAAATCCACCAATAATAGATTTTCCGTTGTAGGTTTCGCGATAATACACTGTGGGAAATGACTGTCTAACTGATATGTTTTTAATATTTCATAAGACCAATTCACCGTATATTTTTTCTCAAAGACCCCTTTCAGTTTAAACAATCATACATACTGGCCTACTAAAAACTTTGTTTTCTCTTCTCAAATACTTAAACATTATTATACATGGTTTTTACCAATCTCTATTGCCTGTGACTTTTTGGGCACCATCTTGATAGTTCGATGATTTTTTAATTATAAAATTTAAGGATTTTATGGCAAAACATCCACCCAATTATAAGTACCCTTTCAGGTGAAATTCTTGTATGCTAGCAATTTCATTAATTTGTTGAATCTTTCTGCAATACTGGCTTTAAAATCTGAATATGTTACATGATGATTGATACGATATTTAGCCATAAGAATCTGGAATTGTAAAAAAAAAAACTCAGATCCTTTGACCGTTTGGAGCAAATTTGGAGTTCATTCTTGCAAAATGATTTTCATTGCATCACCAACCTGTTTCCCAGTCTTGTTTTTTCAAAGGTATACCCCAACAATATTTTGAACAAATGTCTATTACAGTTAAATATACTTGTATCCCTTATTGTATTTCGAAATATATGTCATTTCATACAAATCTAATTGAAAAAGATCACTTAAACCCTTAGTAATAACTCTTCTTCTGAGAAACCTTATCCTTGCAGGGGAATTAGTTTGTGAGAAATCTTACTGAACTTCATTAGTAATATAACCATCTTCTGTCAGCTCTTCAATAATAGAAACAATTTCGTTCATATGGGAATTATTTCCAGACTCTCTTGAAGCAATGAGAAGATTTAATCTGTGGACCAATTCATTCGGATTGTTTCAATATACAGGAGCAAACCGATCACCAATCTCATCTTTATATATTCCACTTCCAGCAATGCTGCTCAATAAATACAGTTTCTGATGGTTTTCAGCACCCAATCGATTATTCACATTCATACAACGAATAAGTTCTTTATATTAGTTCGAATCTGTGTCGGTATATCTATTTGGGAGGTTTTTAAAAAATTACTAAAACAATCCTTCACTCACATTAGTTACATAATCAACCATTTTAATTCTATTCTCAAGAAAAAACATAATTACTGATTCTCCCAGGAACCATATGTTTCTATGTCGATAGATAACAACTGTATCATGCATAGGCGAAAAAGTCTTAAAGCTAAATAACACTGTATTAAATTGTATAGGTTTTGCTTTTTATCTTTTACTGATTCTTCTGATATAATTTCCAATGGAGTTTCATTAGGTATATTCAACACAGAATGTAATGTATCCATTCTACTAATAACATGTTTAAATATTTCTTCATTTAAAACATCCTGTTCCATATGGGCTCGTTTGACTTGTAAATATTACTGCTTTACAGCAGATATAACATTATGTTATTCTGAAACAGAGTCCGACATGTTTTGATTATGTTAAATTAACTTCCAACTAATTATACATAAATAATTTGTTGGTTTTCTAACTGATGCAGTAGGTCGACTAACTGCTACACTAGATCGAATAGTTTGTGCTTTTTCAATCTTACCAATTTTACATATAATCGTATATAATTTATTTCTGATACCTTATTACAAATCAATAATTACAATCCTTAGATTATTTTGAATTTCTGAAACTTGTGTTGTAAAACGTGTGTTTAACACACCATCGAATTCTATAGGTAACCCATTCAAACATTATTCTATTCTCAGTTCATTACTCCGCAACCCATTCAGAATATAGACTAAAATTCTTACAATTACACTCGTGTTTTTATCAACACTATCATACCCATCAACTAACTTTTAATTCCTCTTGAATATTGGTCGATTGTGATTTGAAAATATATTTAGTGTAATCGTGTTTAAGTCTTCCATGTAACATCTATTTACCAGACCATTAACTTTCACAGCCATACCCACATTACGATATACATGTCCATTCAAATCACAATTCTCATCGCGATTTTTTGTTAAACAGGTATTCTTATGATTATGTTTTATACTGCTATGTTTAAACTTTGAAATACTCACTATTCTTGGTCGGGAAGTAAAAAACTGTTAAACCCAGACCTATATATCCCTTTATATAGGGAAGGCATTGGTATAATCACCATAAAACTGCACTTTTTTTCCAACAGTAAAAACACATACCTTTAAACATTGTAAATGTCATATCGCCCAAAATATGATCATTGAAAATATGTTGTAGATCCATAGTGTCCATTTTAACTCAATTATCATATTAATATTTCATGCAAATGATGATTTGGAATACATGCATAACTTTGTGATACATAAAAACAATCTACTTTTGAATGTCTACCAAAAACTAAAATATTACTGTATTTCACCATGCAGTTCGCACCAAACATGGTCAAATATAAATACGGAATTGGGTAATGCTTCAATGGGAGACATGGTATCTTCTTTATTATTAATAGGGAAATATTGCCGTCCTTTAATTAAGAACAAAATGGCCACTAAACATTCATATTTCTCTTGTTATATAGTTTTAGAAAACACATACATTTTCAACCTTAAGTCTATTCGGATGTTCGAACATCGACATAATAACACAAGTTTTTCCACATGAAGAATGACCACTTAGTAAAATATATTAGTAATATGTAAATTATGTCTATATTGAGTGGTTATTCATCGCAATTGCATGCAGCATATTTCCCTAAGTTGGAGTTAGATGGAGAGTGGCAAATAAGTCTAATCGAATTCTTTACATACAACAGCATACCAAACATTGATATGGACAACCAATCATTTATAGTCAACATTGGTGGAAAAAACCTATAAGATTGTGATATCGGTAGGACTTATGATTTGGATGTTTTAGAAATGTTCATTAACTCTGCATTACCTGAAGATGTACCTTTCCATATTACCTGAAGATGTACCTTTCCAATTGCATGGAAATCCAAACAAATCAACTAGTGTAATGTATTGTAACATTGATATCGATTTCATAAAGACAATTAATTGCAAATATGTTACGCTACAAATGGAGACTGTAACCCGCTAATGAATTGCATGAATCATCAAAACAGGTTAATATATTGTTGGTAAATGTTTGCCGTATAAATGTTAATATTGTAGGTGGCTCATATTTGAATGGGAAACCGACAAATACATTACATGAATTCACATGTGCGATGTCTCCAACATACAAAATAATTGAAAAACTGAATATCTTGATATATCTTCCAGTAGTAGTGAATTGTGTTAATGAATTAGTTGTTACAATTGTCGATCAAGATGGTAAACTTATTAATTTTAGAAACAAAGAAATTACCATTCGTTTATATTTTTAAAAACTATATAAACACTAGCATTTCATATGCATTGAAATCATAATGGGTATTTTGTGTATAATAGTCAATATGGACATAAAATTGGTGGTTATTTTAAGAACTATGCTTCTAAGAAATGTATTTCAAAGAAAGTAACTATAGAAAGATGCAAACACAACATAAAATGTTCATTTCAAATATGTTACCCAGGAAGTTAACATGAGGTAACTTATTGCTTTTAAAGGCATTAGTATATGTGCTTAATAGAAATGAAAGACATACATAATGATGAAAAACCAATAAGCTATGAAGATGCAATTACCATTATGGAAATGCATGTGGATGGACCTTTCCAAGCAGGTCCGTATAAGTTTCCATCAGAAATAAGGATTTCTATACAAAATAGTGATATTTGCATATTACCATCGAAATCAAGTTTAAGGTTTAGAGGAAAATTAAAAAAAAAACATCAAATGCAAGTAATCCTGTAACTACAAAAATAGAAGGAAATTGAATACTTCTTTTAATAGACAGAATTGCATATCTGCTCAATGGTGTTAAAATCGATCAAACAAGAGATGTTGGAATTACTTCCATGATAAATAACTATCTCTCACAAAGTGTAAACAATCTTTATACGTAGTGTATGGCTGGGTGGATCAATGCTAGTAATTATTCACTACAAATAAACCCAGGGAAAAACACAAAGTTGTTATACTGTTTAGTATGGTACTTGGCTTCTCTGAGAACTATAAAAATGTCATTTTAAATTCTAAAAAGAATTAATTATTCTATTTGGTAATCTGCATTTGGATGCTATATATGACACAGCTAATAACAAGAAAGGTGTAACATTTGAATCAAACAGTGTCCAATGGTTGATGCCACAAATTGAAATTAACACTCATGGACATGTAAAATTTTTAAAATACATGGGGTCTGAAGTCTTTTCCAATACTACCAACATCACAAAAAGTAGTGTGGAGAGTAAAATAAAGTTTTTCATCCGAAAAACCTAGATGTATTTGTGTTTGTTTTGATACAAACAGTGAAACCAATTTAAAAGTGGATCGACCTTTTTTCGATAATTGTGATATGAAAAATATTAAACTATATGTAAACAATCAAGCTTATTCCTATAGAGATTTAAATACAAACTTTGGTAATGGGGAATCCCTTATTTGCTATGATATGTACTCAAAGTTTCAGAAAATGTTTATTTGTAATTAATGTATGCAAACACAACAATACCATTAGCAATAATGTAACTGATTCACGAATTGAAATAATTTCAAATACACACATTCCAGAAAATACATAAGCTTTTGCTTTGATAATTCATGATAGATTGGCTAGCTATAATGTAAGAGATAAGCTGGTGAAGATAATGACTTGAGTCAGTAGATAATGAAACACAATTCAGTCGAGATGTTTTGCAATGTGCAATGATTTCGATCTCCAAAAAATTTGTCATTAAAAAACTAGATTTTACTGATATGCAAGAACACACAACAGTATCCTGTTTCAAATCGCCATTGCACTGGAGATATCGAAGTCCTAAATATAAGAGAACAAATAGATGGGTTACCAACCTCTGCCATGGTTTAAATTTGGATAGTGGAAGTATTGAGTATGAGAATATTGAAGATATTTTCAAGAAATACTTAAATAATTGTAAAATATATACGTAGGTAGAGTCAAACAAAACTTATTTTAGAAAGCATGTGGAGTAAATTATCAGATTTTCAAAAAGAATACAATTGTCCACTGTATAAACAATTATGTAAACATATCGATATAAATCAATATTATTCTCCACAAAAGAAAACTCTAAATTAATTCAAACTTGGTCATTGATGACTGACTGAGGTGAGGAGGAAGAGGAGGAGGAGGAAGAGGAACCCCCAATTAATAATATATACAGATAATACTAATAGTGGTTGTCACTACCTGCAGTGAGATAAGTATAAATAAAGTATGTGATTCACAAGATTAGTTAACTTGCAATATACTAATTGCCTATCAGGTCACCAGACCTCAAGATGTAAACACTATTAATTAGAAGGAAACTTTAATACTGAAGAGGGAAATGTCTCTCTACATGTTAAGATGGAATCATAACATCAACAAAATGTGTTTCAAGGCTGAGAACTATCGAGTGACATTTAGTATAAAACTTATTTGGTTTTATGTAAACTAATGTATTTCGTATATCAGCAAGTTATTTGTGTACCAAGGTAAACCTTTTATAACATGTTTCAGAAAGAAATAGTTTTAGTATCTTTGTGATGTTCCTACTGTAAATATGCCTTTCTTCCACCCAACTGGTATTTATGTCTCTGTCATCCCTAGAAACTCAAGTGCGAATTACTCATGTTTGTCTAATAGAATAATACATCATTTTGGAGAGTTTTGCAATGGACATTTTTCATTAAAAAATAACCAATTCTCTTAGAGGGTGAAATTTTTTATGATTTAATATCTTGGCCATATCTGAAAAAATGTCCTTAATACCATATGTGTCCAAATACAAGTCTACAAGCGAACATTGAAGAACTGTATTCACATTTTTATGACACTTTTCCTGATTTACAGGAATGTATAATATTACACTACCAGATTGCACAAAAAAAATATTAACAATTAAACAGATGAAAATACTACAAGTATTGCCAAAGAGAGAATGGATAAGATATGATGTAAAAAGTGTTTTTATGCAAGTACTTAGTGTTGACAAAATGTATTCTGTAAGAGAAATCTAACAAAATGAATGGTTTGAAAATACTCTTGTGTTTTACTGACTTGACGAATGCATGAATTGTAATATTCACATATAATTAATTCTGACAAAGAAATGTAATTTAAACTTTGGTTGCATGCATTTAACAGTAAAATCTAAATGTGTTAGCACATAGAGGTTTGTGTGTAGGATAATGATTAAATAAAACATTAGTAATTTGAAAGCGATATAAAACATAAAACTCTGTAAACATATGTAGTATAATTCAGAGGTATTGTGATTAAAAACATATAATCTAATCGAATTTACAATTCCTAGAATTTGCCTATTGCTTGCATTTTGCACTCCTTCGAATTGCCCATAACTGCCTATAAAAGGTGTGTTTCTTGTAGTTTCATTCTTGACTTGGAATAGTATGGAATCAATGATGTCTTTGTTGTGTCGATTCTGTGGAAAACCATTTACAGCTCTGCGGAACTTATGACAGCATTAAATAACTATCTGCAAGAGGAATGGTTCGACTGTGACTTTTGAATGCAAATCCTGCCAAAGGCAGTTGTCTCAGAGTGACAAATTAAAGACACATTCTAAAACTTGTAGCATTGGTTCTCTGCACATACAATCGACTGGCCATGCTCCATCTGCTTTGTTGCTCCATAGCTCCATAGCTCCATAGATCCATAGCTCTGTTGATCCATTGCTCCATAGTTCCATTGTTCTGTAGCTCCATAGATCCACTGCTCCATAGCTCCATAGCTTCATAGCTCTATAGCTCCATCTGCTCCATCGCTCCATAGCTCCATAGATCCACCTACTACACCACAATCAGCATTGCAAGCAGCACTGCCATCAGCACCACAGTTAGCATTTCCTGCTCCACCTAATGCATTTCCCCCATCTGCTCCAAAACATCGATGTCTATTCAGGATTGGAAATTAATTTGCTTTCCAACTCATCTTTGTCAGTGAATAGTTTATCATCCAACCTCAGATACGAGATACAGACTAGCGAGTTTGCTGGTAGATTAACTGATGCACTGATAGTTAACAACAGGATTAACACTGATGCAGAATTTGAATGATTTTTCTTGAGTTTCAGAGTCCCTCTGATAGATTCAGCATTGACATCACCTCGGCCTATCAGAATTAGCATTACATTTTTGTATGGTTTTTTTGAATTTCTGAAACTTGTGTTGTAAAAAGTGTGTTTAACACACCATCGAATTCTATAGGTATTTAAATTGCTTTTAAAGGAATTAGTATATGTGTTTAACACACCATCGAATTCTATAGGTAACCCATTCAAACATTATTCTATTCTCAGTTCATTACTCCGCAACCCATTCAGAATATAGACTAAAATTCTTACAATTACATGTACAATTGTTAACACAAACAGAGGTTGTGTTAGCAATTGTAGTGTCTTCCTCCACCATGATGGAGGAAGACACTACAAATACTTTCTATTTCAGGGCAAAGCCATTCCCTTCCTGCATTCGTCCAATGTTGGCATAATTTATTATGAATAAATTAAGCCTTATCTAAGAACTAGACTTGAAGAAGTTAGTGCTCATGGGAGCAGGTCAGATTTACAACTGATATCACAAATGGATATTTATATCTCACAATATAAGGCATTTGCCATTGATGGCAAGAACACAAAGTAATCTGAGTTTATTGGCGATAAAAAGGCTTGCATTTTGGTGCTGCTCTATTACTTTCTTCACCCTCATTGGTTCTAACGACCTCAGTTTCGAGAGCCACCCAAATTGCTTCACTAGCTCCAATGCAAAGATAAAATTTTATTTGGTGTAAGGTTTTACTACAATTGGAAATCTGTAAATTTCCTGTTTCATGGAACCTAGAATGTGTGTAGACCCGCTGAGTTGTGAGCCTTGCCTCATGGCAGTACGATGTGTGTGCCAAATTGCCTCCACCAGCTTTGCACCTCTTGTATTGAAGCGCTTCATTCGGCCGGATGGTGAATGAACTTTACCCCAAGGGGCATTATTCTACATTATTCTGCAAAACTACACTCAGTGCCATAATAAATTCAGCCCTGCCACCTGCAATACTGTCATTGAGCTAGTTAAATTGCACAATACCGTCTACAAGTCAATTAAACTTTCAGCCATATAAAGAGTGAACCAATCAACTGACATATAGTGGCTTAAAATAACTAATCTGAAAGTCTAACAGCCAGCGAGCCAACACCTCATCTAGAATCCACTGTGAATAACAACTTCTCTCAGATTTGAGCATAACAAGTTCAACTCCCTGCAACATCGACTAAATGTTATCAATATAATTTGCAGAAAAGAAGATTGAGTTTTTTTTGTATATGTAAATATATATTATGGTTGTTGTAAAATGGGATATATTAAAAATGTATTTCAAAGTGATTGTGTGTTTCTTTTATTATTATTTACCTCCAAACAGTTTGTAGATGTGAAATGTTATCAAACATATATCTTAGAGAAAGAGTGGGTCAATGTGTACTCAATAATAAATTATAATGTATTACTTTATCAACCAGGGATCGTAACTTTGCATGTTTTTGGTGTGAAAAACACTTATTTATTTTTTATGTAACATTTTTACAGATATACCGTGAAAAAAATGCACATCAACATAACAAAACAAAAATACCTGGTTAATTTATATGTTTTCAGTGAGCAGAATTATTTGGGTGTGACCACAATATGTAATTTTCCATTCACTCAATTTAACAAGTGTGTTTGCAACAGCTGGCAAATCACTTTGTCTGACCACATTCCATATCAGTGAGCAATACTGTCTTGCTGTGAAATCAGTTTGCGTGAATATCACCTATAACAGCGAAATCGTTCATATTTAACACAGTAAAGACTTGTGTTTATGGAGTTTGCAACAGAGCAAACTATTTGTGCCTTAACAGAAAACAAGAAAACATAAATAATTTTGCTAATACTATACGGGATTTAAAGACATACATAAAATGTAGTTAATTGGTATAAGCAAACACAGACAGTTTTTATGGGATATTTAAAATGCCTAGAAATGACATTTACTCTATATCCGCACTTATTGTGTAAATCAACTAATTTAGTGTTTATTCAGAAAGAAAATGTGCTTGATGCTGGTTTGTGTGAAGCCTGCAGGTTTCCTACAGATAGGAGCATGGAGTATAATGCACTGCCAGTGGTAGTAGCAACCCCTTGTATGGAGCAAGCCAGTCCTGCTCATCGCCCCTAGTGTCCTGATTTAGGGCTGAATTGACAGACAAAGATGCTGGGCGAGGGGAGTAGAAGCAGGCCCTTCCAATCCCCACCTACTCTGCTAGCCAGCGGTCCAGTGATGGTAGCTTAGTTATTCGTCAACCCTCGCTTGCTCCACACACCACAGCTCTCTGCTATTAGAGATAGCACTTCACCGCCTATGGTCAGTAGCCTGGGGGGCTGTCACGGCGCAGTGCAGTGTTACCCAACCACTGGTTTTTGGACCCGCCTGGCTGCAGATGATACCCATGATGCTCGCTAGACGCTTTCTTCAACTGTCTGGCTGGGGTTCCGACTTCAATCTTAGTCTTCGTAACATTAATCGCTTGATAATAATAATTTCATTTTTACGTGTGTTAATAATTATCATATCGAAAAAAATGAATTCCTTTTCTGAAAATTTAATCGATGATTTTAAAAAGTGTTTCATATGCGATTTGGACTTGGTGAGTTTCGACGGAAGGTGTGTTAAAATTACGTATTTCCGAAGTTGGTCTCGTGAGACTTAAACAGAGGTTGTGTTAAAAATAAATTATATTCTTATGGCAGGAAACTAAGTTTGTGGATACATTGTTTATAATGCAAGTGAGTTATTTATTTTTAAAAAATTAATTTTGTCCCAGAGAATTGAAATTGGGTATTAATTATTTAAAATGTGGCATTGGGGTAAGGTTTTCTTTACCTGTGTTTGTTAGTGTGGTTAAATTTCATTTCAAACATTTAAAGTTGAGGGAGATGCGATTAAATTGTTCGTGAATAATAACTCATTAAAACTAGATTGGTAAGAAAATAGTAATTCATACAATGGGTTAGTAAAATCATGCTGTGGAGAATATTATTCAATAAAATACTTTGTTATTTCCATCATAACCTTAATCGATGTTCCGATGATGGCCGAAGCAGACACAGGCTCTGTTTGCTCCCAACATCTCTGTCAGCTTATAATTTGCAGCAAGTGCTACACTGGTCTCACTCCTGGATCGACTTCCCAAACAAACTGACATGTTGCCCGTATTATATTAAACAGATTTAACATTGTAAGGTACATGTATATTCTAAATATTAAACGTTATATTTTGAATTCGTCATTCTTGTGTTGTAGGACTAGTGTGGTTTAGTTCAAGTCGTGCAATTTATTCTGTGTTAAGTTGTATATTTGAAGGAAATAATTTTTTGCTTTCTTTATAACACTAAGATAGCTGGCCAAGTATTGATGTGGAAATAGATTGTGTATTTCTTTTAGTGAGTTAGCACTTGTTTAATTTATTCTGGTGCTTTAAATACATTTCATTACGATATTAATATAAATCTTGTGGTCCATTCGTTATAGTTTTGTTGTGTGCGTAAGTTTTGGTTTAAGTTGTTTTTCGTTAATTTCTCTTGTGTTTTATCGTTTGCCACTTGTACTTCTGACATGTGCAACATCATCTGTTTAGTTAATTTTAACTGAGTTGTCTCATGATAATTACATAATTAAAGTGTTTTCAATTTAAAACTTAGTATTATGTCATAATTGTGGTGTGCTTTTTCTCTCATTGCAATCGCACAAAAAAAGTCATTTTTAATGTTTTGTATTTATTTAATTTCCTTTGCTTGAATATTTATTTCTGCTGTTTCGCATATTTAATCAGTCGCGAGTGCTCAGTCGCTTGCCAGATGTCGGCCGAAGTATACATGTCTTGTGCTGCTCTCATTTGTCACAGAAGTTCCATCCCATTCCCTCAGTAGCCTTCCAGGCGGTTAACAAACACCTAAATAACATTTAAAAAAATTAATACTACACAATACCTCTACATACCACTTCCCCAAGACATCACAACTCAGTACAATGCCAGAGCTGTGAGGCCGAGGACCTACCATGCCACTCCCACCCAAAAAAAAGAAATTAATAAAGATACTTAGCACACTCTTGTAACAAACTATACACTTATCAATTCACACAAAATTAAAAGAATCCAGCAAAGAAATTTGATCAAGTTATTTTATCAAATTTCTTTGATCACTTTTATTTGATCAAACAATCACATTTTATAGGACTAAGATTAGTAGATTAACGAAAATTCTCGATCAGATTAAGATCAAATTAATCCTTAATAATCAATCAATTTGATATTAATCGATAATCCGATTAATCAAAAGTGGCCTAGGACCCACACGCCCCTACCACTCTTGGTGTATGTTATTATGTGTCGTGTCGAATGTTGTGCTGTTGTGCTTCGGTAGCTGACTGAGCTGCCTGAAGGGTAGCGAGGCTAGGCCAGATGGGGAGAACTAACCTTCCCCAACCTCTGCCTGGTGCAAAGTAGCATGGGTGACAGGCGTCCGTCGGGGTGTGCGGCCTTATATACAGGTGGCCGGCTTGTCTTGGTTAACTAGCTGGGTTGCTGCGGGATGAACACCACGCTCGTAGTCACTCAGTCTCCGGAAACTGCCTGCCCCTTGGATCAAGCGATGGTGAGGTGTTTCTGCGGATGTGGTGGGACTGTTTGCAGCTTAGATGCGGCGCCTATCCGCAACTAGTCGCGTCCCCAGGTGGCGGATCGGGGATTCCCAGGTTCTGTGATGACTGGGAATAATCAAATACCAGCTCGTGGACGAAGAGGCCAGCTCAACAGAGCCGTTGTCGTGGGCGTTGATTACCTGGGTGGCTCAGTTGAAGATGGCAGTAGCACATCGGCAGGAGGAGGCCCAATGGTCTTGGCAAGTGGGTTTGGGGGAGGGGGAGGATGGGTAATCCCGGGGTGCTGAAACATGCGAATTGTGACGAACCCTCCTTCTGCTGGACTCTGCGGGCTGTCGACTGCAGATGTGTGAGGAATGGAATTGAAAAGCATCTGATCTTGGAAACATCCCGATGGCAGCCTTCGCACCTGGGCCAGCGAATTCGCCTCCATCACTGGTGGGTGCTGGGAAGTCGCGCCGAGCACATTTCACCTTCGACCGAAAGGACAATCTGGGTGAAGGGGGAGGGGGTGGCTCCCCGACAGCAATTCTCCATGCCTCCACCCATGATGCGGAGTTCCTGGCTTCGGTGCCATGACTGAGTTGCCCAGGTTTTTGACGCACTCAACAAGAACCAGGGGGGCCCTGCAACAAATACTGCTGCCGATGTTGTTGTGCAGGCATCCTGCGCAGGAACATGGGCGGCAGCATCCACCTCAAGGGCGCATGTGTCTTATAGAATGCGCCCACAAGCCACGCCCCCTCGCTATTAGTTATTCTGTCGTATTAAACCAACGTTCAATCTACACCTGCTATTTCCTGTAGAATTTTTATTAATGCTCCTACAATTTTGTCTTTCTGTCGGTATGGGTTTTACTGTGTCTGCACGGGTTTTACCATACCCCTTCTAGAATATAGTTTCAGCTATAGGTACACTTAGGGAGGTGGAAAGTTGGACAAAACAGGGAGGTTGAACTTTGATGTATTCTAGGGAATAAATGAAAAGAGTGGCATTGATGTCATTTATACAACATAAACTTCAGTCCTTTTACTACTATGTCACATAGTTGAAAATAGATTTTCTTGTTTTTTTCGGAACATTGCATTTTATAGAAAAAGTCATTTTCCCCCATTTTGTCCAATCGGTTTTATAACATGGGGTAGTGATAACACTTAACGTCGAATTTCATTGAATGCTTGCATATGTTAATAATAAGTCTTCTATAGGTTTTTTCAGGTAATAGCCCTAATATAACAGGTACTATAATACAATTAGATAAATCTTTGACAAGCAAATTGGTGCAAGAGACATTGAAACATGTATAATAGTCTACAAAAACAGCAAAATAAACCAAAAATATAAGATCATTTATCAAATTTGTTAATTGTTTCAGAAAATATACTGAGCGTCTGCTACAAACATTCAAAATAAACATATCGTGATGTTAAAAAAAAATAGGCCTACTTACAACAGTTACAAATAAAAACGTCGTCCAGTTCATCAGCTCCACCACAAAGTTCATGGGCCCAATTTTTGCACTGTACATACTGTATCCAGCCTTCTTGGGCTATAGATCTTGAATAAAGTTAATTACAGTACATACATGCAACATCATCACTAGCTTCATCAGAGCTTGAACTTGAGTAATGTGTTTTTGACTTTGATGATTCACCAAACAGTCTACATGACACTTTCTGCATTTTCTTTGAAATATTGGAATTTTTTTCTTGATTTAGGGGCCTCTTCTGTTATACCTTGGATTTGATTAGTTTCGCTGACTCAGTTGCAACTAGTTCATCCTTGTAGGGTGTATAGGTAAACACTGTTGTTTTACCACTTCTGCGACTTTTCGTAGAGTTTCTTTCAGAATGCGGAATTGGTGTCACAGGGGCCAGTTCCGGTTGTTCATGACGTTCGTAATCTTACTTTGGTCCACCTTGGCAATAAGATTTATAAAATTCTTGAATTTCAACTTGTGCCTGAGCAGGTCTTTCTGTTGTGCCTGATGATTCAAAAAGGTAGTCTGGGAATATGTTTGGATCGAATGGGTAAATCCCTGTTTTCCTAAATCCATTGACACCAGTCTGCATTAAAGCAGCTCTCACGAAAGCTTTTCCATAAAAATCAGCAACTCGCTTCTCAGAGGCAGAACGACCAGTGTGCTGCAGTAGCCACTTATCAACCTTCAGAGTGCAATACTGACTCAGATGCGCCATTAAGACAACTTCCAGGGGTTGATGCAATGCACACAATGAGGTGGGAATCAAATGATCACCACATGATGATCACGAGCCAGCAAAACCAAATATAGACTTTTTGTGTGTGTTGCATGTCCATCAAGCAGAAGAAGGACTGGCTTGTCTGCTGTTGGATTAGTAAAAGCCACAAACCTCTTAAACCAAGCTACAAAGATATATTTTTGCATCCAACCACTCTCATGATACTCATCTGTAGTTCCAGGTGGTGCATGGTCGAGGAACTCATTATTTTGCCTCTTTCTGGGGAATATGAACATTAATGGCATGAAGTTTCCTGCTACGATCATAGAGACGACTGCTGTTGTCAGAGTGCCCCTCTCTGCAGAAAACAACTTTTCAACTTGTTTTTTTCCTTTTTAACTCATAACCTTGGACTACTTATTGGGAACTATAGAAACTCCTGTTTCATCGACATTCCAAATCCGGTCTACTCCAAAAAGGTATTATTCATATTCTTGTCACAGTAACTCAAAACATTTTGCAAATGAGACTGTTGAATCCCATAGCTCTGGCGATAGAAGTGGCTTCGGGTGTTCTCAATAAAATTTCCGGATTTCTTTTCAAAAATGAAAAATACCGACATTTTCCAGCCTTTTTTTTATCTTTGTTAAAATTATGTTTCAGTTTATTTCTTTCAGCTAACTCATGCAAAGGCACGTAAGTCATTAATACTAAATGCAAACAACTTACTTTCCATGTTAAGGATGTGAGAAACCAGTTCCTTTTCTTGGTGTATAGAGAAGACTGTCTTGAATCTTCCCAACCCTGTACAAAAAAAATAAATATTTTCAGTAATGGTTTGTCATATGCCTACAAAACAGTAGCATGCTATGTATTTAACAATGAGGTGCCTTTCTATCTGGTTTCCATGACAGATTTTCCATCCAGGACTTTCTGCACATGCCTTTCAAGGGTTGTATCGGGAACATTGAATTGCTTGGCTGTCTTGAAAGTCTCCATGGATCCTGACTCAACTTCCAGAATTGCCCTCTTCATCGAGTCATGGTCCCATGATTGATGATCTGTCTTCCGTTTGTACTTCGAACAGGGCCTGAAAACAACCTCGTAGTATTCATTAAACTTTTCGTGTCGGTGTTTAATTAATGCAAATATTTATATTTATTATTTGGTTTGATCGTTTTTATGCTTTTCAAAACTATATTCATATTCCGATTTTTGATTTAACTTTAATTGTAAATAAATTGTGCTTGTCTGCTTTACTACATGCAAAATAAACATAATACATATTTATGAATGAATGCTAATCGAAGGTGGGACTACACACTGAAACAAACCGAAAAATATATATATTATAAATAGCATAAAGATTGTATTACCTATGATTTAAACCCAGAATCGCTCACAGCATAAACTAGTGTGTAACTTTATTCGTACATAGTAATGCTAAAAGCAATACAATTAGTATGGCATTATGGGGAGGTTGGACTAAATGGAGAGGTTTGACAAAATGGGGCTCCCCATTTTCTCCAACTTGCTACTTCCCCGTTTTGTCCGACTGTTTTGTGAATTCAAGATGGAGTTCGGAAACTAGTTACAAAATATAAAACTTATTATCGTCAAAAGACAGCTAAATAATGATAGAATAATGCAAAATACTCACATTTCGAAGCACAGATTTATTAAAACCAGTGACGAGCTTCAAACTTAACATACAAATTAATCGAAGCAATGAAGAAACTTAAGTTTTTCGAAACAAAACTTGCTCATGCTCACACACTTCGCATAACAACAACTCCAACTGAAGAAGCTACCTTTTGAAGGCATCCAGTACATAGTTATACATCCGTCTGCCAGATCGCATCGTCTGTTTGACCTGGACGGTACACCTCCCCATTTTATTCGACCTCCCTGTTTTGTATAACTTTTCCCTAGTCATGGCCTTAAACTCTGGCCATGGCTGCCAATCCCTCTTGCCGAGATGCGCACCTCCTTGCATGAATCCCCTTACCTTTAGACGTAAGGGGTGCAGCCCTGAGACGCATTTAGCTCCTGTCCTACCGCGGGCGCACACCACCTAATACTAAGAAATAGGGCAGATTTAGAAAAAAACCTTGGGTCTCGTCGGTTGTCGGGAATTACTTTGGGCACTACCCTTCCTCTTCCTGGGCAGCACGGCCTGGATGTGACGGCCCAGAGATTGCGAAAGGCTGGGGGTAATTTTCATTGTTTTTGGCAGGTGGTATCTGATGCTGGTTTAGGGGCAATTCACTTGCTTTGAGGCGTTCAGTATTAGTGTGCGATGGGTGAGTTTTTGATGCTCGCATAGAGGCAACTCACTTACATTGCCTCGTGGTCATCCCTCTCATGGTAAATTGCTAGGAGGGGTGTTAAATTCAGCTCTTCTTGTATCTGATGGGTCAAGGGAGTCAGTCAATGGGCCTGAAGCAGCTGGTCATCATTCACATCTCTCTAGGGTACATGCCTCTGCACAGGATGATGAGCAATCTGCAAAAAAAATAGTCCCCACATGTGTCACATGCCAATGTAATGGTTTCACACATGTAAACAATAATAATTGAAAATAAAACTCTAGAATCCCTGAAAATAAAACTGCAACAGCAAAAAACCGTTTCCTTTCCCAATAAAAAATTTATTTTTATTGCAAAAGACTTTGAGTATTTTTCCAACGACCAAAATGTCTGTCAATTCTTCCCTGTGGTTTTAATGTATGCATGTTAACACCGTTTTGTCACAATGTACATATCTGTCTCATATTTTCATATTTCATGCAGGCTCTGCCTCGCTGTGTGTGTATATATATCAGCATACATTTTAAGTTCAATAAGCAGAAAATCATCTAAAAATGATATACTGCATTTAAAATGCGTGTATTGTTGTTGTGCGAACAGTTTGTTGCATGATCAATGAAATGGTAGTTATTTCTGTTATTTATAACTTAAATTAAATGCTTACTGGTAGTTATTTGAATTTTAAACAAGTTAATTTTATTCGAAAATTGTACTGTTTGATTTGAAAATAATCTGTCAACATCTACTATTCGCACATCCCTGAAGGTTTTATAATTATGTACCATATTTCATCGTATAATGGCTGCACATTTAATACTAAAAATTACCTTGAAATTTGTGGTGAAACTATTACATTAATCATAGATTAGATGCTTGACAAAAAACATTATCAGTGCGTATTTTCAATGTATCTGATTTTAATTATGTCCCCAGTAGGCATCTGATATGCATATCTGACACACGGCACATATTTCCTTATGTTGGTTGTTTCAGCAAATGTACAGTTACATAGAATGTAACACCTACATTGCATTCATTGTTTACTCTCTACTTCAATTTGGCTGTTGCTCAGCACGATACACCATTGTTTCCTTCCCTTAAGTACCTTGCAAGTGGGGAGGAAATTCTTTGTTTTCCACCTTTGCCTATCTTCGGGCATGCTCTGCTGTTGCTCATCAAGATCAGGCACAATACAGCTTCCCTTCACATGTCTACCAGGAAGGGAACTGGTTGCCTAGTGATTGTATTGCAAAATTCTCTCTTCCCCGCCTCACATATGTGGCAAGAGGAGAACTTGCTGCCTAGCAACCAATGTGGCACACCTTGCATTCTTACTCTGTCTGCCATCTGGTGGAGGCAAAAACACCTCAGTCGTGCTTGACTATCCTACTTCCTTCGAGTGTAACTGGTCTTGGTCTTAATTATTTAAACTTTTTCCCGTCCCGCTCTGTGGAGGCAGACTGACGAAATAACCCACTCCGGGATTTTTTTTTGTGGAAAGGGACATTTTAATATGTTCTACATGTTTCACGTGACCACAAATTTTAGGCTGTAAAATGTTTACTCTTTTCAGAACTTACAAAAATTATGATGCCATTATCACGCAATGGTGACCATTATGCAATGAAATACAGCATTTAGGACTTAAATAATACAAACAGATTTCTATAGATGAGTTAACTTCGTAAAGGTAAATCAATACCTCAAGCCTTGGTGTAAATTTATCATTTTGGGCTATTCTTTCAGGACAAGTCCAAATGCAAGCAAGAGAAAATTTTAATGATCACAAAACCTCTTCAGCATCTTTGCACATCAGAAAGTGACAGTTTAGTTGGGGACTACGATCAGCACTTACAACATAGTAAGGAAAACTGCAGTATAATCTTCTGGACAAGTAAAATAATGGTAATAAAATCCAAATGGGTTAAGGAAAGGAAACACCCAGTTGTACTTCTTGTGGGTGAAATAAATACTTCACAAATATGGTTACAAATACTTTTGGGCGAATAACTTCAAAAGGCGAACAGTTGTTTTGAGTCATGTGTCTGAAAGTATATATAACCATTCCTTTCAGTAGTCTTTTCAGTTTCTGGTATTTGTAGACAGTGGCGGCGCGTCAGACTGTGGCTCTTGTTCTCTAGAACCGACCAACTTTTCACAAATTTGTCTGAATATTTTATTTACTCAAAGTGTTAAATCGGAAGAATTATTGACTCAAAATTGATGATATTATCCTTTGACGGTACAATATTCCTTGGTTACAGTCCAATTATAATGCCAGAAATAATTAATTACTGATTTTCAGTCCCACATGCACCGCCTCAGTGCTCTACTGTGGCTAAGCATGGCTGCTGCTCTGCCCAGTCCATCACGCTGTGTAGGCAGGAACAGCACTGCATGATTGCTTCACCCAGCCGAAAATATTTCAAACTGAACTCATCATCTCTCGAAAACTATCCACTCAAATAATTTTAAAGCAATGACACAATCATCATATTTTCTTTATAGAAAATATTTTCACCATAAAAAATTGTGAAACAATGGTCTGTTGAATAATTTTCTGGGTGAGTACACGAAAGAAAGTAGCAAGCGAGAGATTTTTTTAAAAGAAATAAATGTCTGAAATGAAGCAGGAACACCAACGTTATTTGTGTGCTACTCTTTAACTATTTATCACAGGTCATTTTCTTGGTATACTATGTAGAAGTTCAAAAAAATTTCAGCTGTAATGGATAGTAGCAGCTACAAACTCTCAGTCAAAATAATATTACCTGTTATTAGTTAGCATGTGTTTAGTCTGTAGAATGACTAGGACAGAGTAGGGATATTTCATTACAGAAATTTAGTAGTTACATTTGATTTCAATTTACACTTCACAATTCACAGTTAAGAAAGTTCGGGTAAGTCACAGCTTGCCATGATTGTTGTCATTTTACAAACATTCGTACTACAGTCTTCTCCCTATCTACCATTTTTCAGGGAACTGTCAAAAAATTTCCATACATGCAGGATTTCAGTATATGAGGTTTCTGAAATATACATAAATAAAATACAACTTCTGAATTCATTAGACTTCGTTTTGAGTATAATGAGAACTGTACATTATGTGTGAATAAAGTTTAGCTAATAAACACAATAAAAATGTGAATTTCAGGGAATGTGTTACTGTATTAGTATTACTGTAAATAATACATTAAAACATTTCATCTAAACTCGTTTAATTAAAGAAATTAACATCTCAAAAACAGTGTATAGTTGGTTGTAATCCGACACCAAATACAAGCTGATCATAATGTCTGTCTGAGTTACACAGCACTCGGGCTTTGTGCATATTCATTATTAGACGACCAAACATGTCGCATAGACTTACATTTTAACAGTTTATTCAAAAGATACATGTATATCAAAATTAATTAATATAAATCCTCCGATTTTCCTGCAAGAAGTTACTGAAAATGAACTTTGTGCCTTGTAATGCAAGTCGCTCGATGTTCAAACAATTTTTGGCAACAAGGGGATGTCAAGTATATGCTCCTGGGCTTTTAATTTTATTTGTGAAGTTGCTGCCCCTTCAGTTAAATTAATATTATGTTTTAAAATAATGTTGATTTTATGCCAGATACAATGAAACACCAACCTTATGAGAAAAAACAATCCTTAATCACTGACGCTGTGTGGCTGGACGGAATGTCTTTAGGTTTTGTTTTCGAGGCAGTGAGGTATGAGGTTTTTGGAAATGTTAGAATTTACCCGACTAGCTATCAGAGATCGCACAAGATGGTGTCAATGATGGTGATGTGGTGGTGTTGTAGCATGATGACTCTTGAATGTTCTCGGGGTGCTGTGGGCCGAACGCCTGGGCATAATTCTCCATCGGTCATGACCTCTACCCCTCTGCTGATGTAGTTATCTTATTGGGAGTGATTGCAGTTTGCTAAACTGTAACCTATCGGCAGGTTACATGCTTTTATGACCAAGACAATTTTGGTGGCAATACCTCCTAATGGGCCGCTGAGAGGACAGCCGCGTGAGGGGAGGGTGCGACCAAGGAGAACCGGGTTCAACCCCTGGCCGGGACACTTCCAGATTTTCGAGGCCTTGACCATGGTTTCCCGCGCCATGAGCTCTTGGTTGTGTTGCTTAACAATGGCTGGCCAGATAACTGACTGTGCATCAGCTCTGTAGTGTCTGAACTGCTTGTGCCCAATACCTCGGGACATATCAAGGTATGAAAGAGACAATGCAAACTGCTAATGCCACCGATAGTCCAGTCCAGCACTCAGCCACATCGCGAACACCCACACTGAGAATACAGTGACAGACATTACAGAACCCAAAAGTACCGTAACAATCCAGCCAAAAGTGGAAATAGCCGAATTTTCAAATTACTGCATACTCAATTACTGCAACAATTTACTATGCAGTGAACAGGGCTTAGTTACACTGCAGAGTGCAACGTGCAAAGCAAGTCACCATCGCGAGTGCTTAAATGCAGGGGAAATCAGCGCCTCAGTGGGACTGTCATTTACATGTGTTGGATGCAGTGCAACAGTATATAATGAAAATGCAAGCCCGACACAGAACCTGTTGATGGAGGAAGCACCACAAATACCTACCATAAATGTAACGGGACTGCAAGAAGGGGAGAGAAAAAACGTGGCAAATAATGGCAGGGGAACAGAAGCGATTCCAGGGAACAGGAATAATACAGAGAGTATGTCCACATCAGGAATGGGACTGGAGTGTCACGAGTGCGAAGGGACCGAGCAGCACAGTATGGAGCCGGGACATGCCCACCGCCTGCAAAGTCGACACCCCAGATGCCTACCCTATCCAACATGCCTCTCGCATTTCCACCACTTACTCACTGGTACTGACTGGCACGATTCCCACGTGCACACCTACACTACCCCTCCTCCCAAACTAACCCACCATGCCAAGACAGTTGAGTGATAGCAGATGGCGTCCTGCCTCCCCGCTTCCTGCTCCTGCATGCGCTCTCCCTCAGGTCCTTTGCCCCGCTGCTTCGGGCAAGTGGCGTGGATTTAATATCATGTGCTGCCCAAGATGGCCGCTCTCTGCCTAAGTGCCCTTCTTCTTGCAGCAATGGCAGACACTCTGCTGTTGGCACACTTTACCTCGCCGACCATGTGGTGCACTACCCGGCATCTGGATGTCATCTAGAAGGCGTCACAATGCTACTGTTGCCCTTATTGACTGCTTCCATCTTCCTCGTGTTGTAGGGGGCCAGGAATTTGACAGGAATGACGTTGTTGCACTGGAAAAGTTGTGGAAAAATTTTGGTGGGAAAAGAAAATTTTGGTGGATGGAAAATTTTGACAGAAAATTTACGTCACACAAAAGAACGACAAATTACGCTGCATGGCTCAATGGAATATGGTTAGGTTAGGTGTTCGAGGCAGTGAGGTGTAAGGTTTATGGAAATGTTGGAATTATCCGACTAGGTGCTATATATCGCACAAGGTGGCGTCAATGATGGTGATGACGATAGTGTTGTAGCACAATGTCTCTTGGATGTTCTTGGGGTGCTGCTGGCCGAATGGCCGTGGGTAATTCTCCATCGATGATCACCTCTGCCTCTCTGCTGCTGTAGTTATCTTATTGAAGGTGATTGCACTTTACTATACAGTAATCTATCGGCTGGTTATGTGCCTTTATGATCTATACAGTTTTGACTGCAAAATTGTTTAAGGAACCCGCGTGCATCGCATTGTGGACTATTTGGACTGACCACACGACCATACATTTACTTACGTCGCAAATTAGTTAAACACGATATTGACCCCGCAAAACACTCTAAAAAATACTTTCACTGAATTGGCATGTATTACATGACCAAATTAGACTACACATAGATCAGTTCTCTGTGGGTTTTTTTCGGTGTATAAACTATCGCTTCATTCAAAGCAACTTATATGAGGGTGTCGGTATTACCGGTCATCTGTGGTTACACTGCGAAACTGGTATCAGACCACAATAATGCTTACAGAGTTATTAAGCTTCTCCAGGCAATGTAATCTCTTCGGAAGTTAGGGTGGTGTCCTGGGTGGCAATGCAAAATGGTTCCTATTAAACTAAAGTATATTGCAAGTTAATTGATTATGTTCAAATTGGTTGTATGCCGCATGGGTGAAACAAAAAACGGAATTCGATCACATGCGATGCTACTGGCTTACAGAGGGTCTAACATGGTGCGAGAGCAGGCATTAGCGGGCTCGCGCGCCACATCGGAACTACTTCCTCCACAATTGCTACTTCTCTCTCATTTTACCTCCTTAATCTAAGTATTACACTGCACAAAATTACACAATGAACCCTTAGTAACAAAACATTTCGAAAGATGATGGAACTATAACTGGACATACCATGCATGATAATGAAAACACAAAAATGATACCAAACAAACACAAGATACTGAGCGCTATAAAGGAGGTAGGAATTCGCCGTCTTTATTAACATGTGCGACATCCTTATCTCAAGGATGTGGCAAAGGGGCATTAACACTATCCAGAATTCAATAAAAAAAAAAAGAGTAGAAAACTTTTCAATCACAAATATCTTCTAATGAGAGCAAAAACTTGCCAACCTGTCTACTATTACTGAAAAGTAGAAATAGCACAAGACTATGGGCATTATTATTTTTTGTATATCACCTATTTCAAGATCATAATACACTTCATTCTAGACAGAAAATATAAGCTCCACATGACTACATATCTTACTAGTAAATAGTTCCACATGAACAATGACTAGTTATGGCACAAAAAATTTAAAAAATTAAATTTTTTAATTACCAATGCCCAAATGGACAACATTTAATTGCACGAGTCAGAATAGCTAATGATCATACATGTAAGCAACATTTAGGTAAATATTTATCCTCAAAACACTAATATTTAATGTTTAAAGCATTTCACATGAATACCATTACAGTAATAAGTTAAAATTCCTGGGGCCCCAACATGAAGGCAACATTAAATTTATTGTTTATACTCAAAACAAAAATATTTCAAGTTTGAAGCATTTCACATAAATATCGTGAAAGTAATAAGTCACAGTGCCTGGTGTCCGTTGGCAACATTAAAGTAATTATTGATGTGTTCCCGACGTCCACGTATCACTTGAGCCTGTTTGTACCACTGTAGATGCATCAACCACAACAGCAACACCTGACCGATCGACTCTCTGTCACGATCAGTGCAGGTCGACAAGAATGGCGTGCTTACACTTTTCTTGCCACTATGCAACCTGTGGGCCGAGGCCACCATATTTTAAATTATTACAAGTGGTAACTCTCGTCATGAATTGATATGTGGCCTAAACTGGTGTTTCCTGTGAAGTCACGACCGTTAGGCACAATAGCCACTGGAGGGAACACGAGGGTAAGCGCCACCGCTTTACCTTACACCTTTCCGATGTGCGCGATGTCAGCGGGCCTTGTGCTACGTGGCCCCAAGATGGATGAGAATGTGGGGAATAATATTCCCGAAGTAAGTGTAAAGTGGTGTGCAGCTCCCTATCGTCGTTAATTAATGAGAGGCGAAAGAGTGGATTTTGCTCAGTGTTGCACCATAGATAACTAGGGAAGCCGTCCGCTATTCCATAGAGGGTTGCACGAAACCCACAGAAGACAGTGCAAAGTCAAGCCCACAAAGGAGACGTCATAGGAAGTGACAAACACATAATCGCGTTATTCGCCGTAATTCACTACTACAGCATACACACACACACACACACACACACATATATATATATATATATATATATATATATATATATATATATATATATATATATATATATATATATATATATATATATATATATATATATATATACACATATGTTAGTTTTAAGAGGGCAAATGTATTCATATTTCTATAAAATCACCCATGTAAGGCAATATTTCATTTGATATCCTTCAAGTGCAGTGGCATACTCGGAATAATACATTCTCAGCCATACCATTGGCTCCGACGCTCACGGGTATGTCACCAACAAATTTATAGTCAATGATAAAAATTATTATGATCAATGTTCATTCTTTTAATCATGTAAATTTTGAAGTTATGTTTTATTCATGTTTTGCATTTGGCGGCTGTGTCACTGAGCTCGGCGAGGCTGCGGCCATCTTATTTCAGTCCAACTTCACCACCCGGCAGGACAGGCGGTAAAGCTCCCGTGTTACCCCCCTATGTAATTCAATTTAGGCTGATTGTTTCATCGCAATAGTTTAACGTAACACCAGAACCGTTTTAACTTATATTTAGCCGAGGGGAGGCCTGACTTGCTCCTGAGGTAATATTCCAGGACTTCATGCATGCAGTGACGTGTTCTTCATTTAAGCATTATTAAGGCCCTCGCCTTACTTCGTAGCAACGACCACCACCAGTTCACGAGTGTCAGGTCCGCTTAATCAGGGTAGGTATGTTTTTCAGAGTGACATTGGTTTGTACCCGTAAGTCAATAAAACTGTCACATATTGAAAGGCGACTTTATTGACTTATACTCTCCCGAGTATCCTCAGGCACTGTGCCCTAATGCAGATTTATTCATCAGTGTACTTTGGTGTAAAGTATTGTTTTTACGGGGCCTGCCTCCCACAAGCTGAGTAACTTCAGTGTTAGAATCGGTGTGCGAATTGGCAGACAACTTCGTCCCTTAGAAAAGGATTTGATCAAATTTTCGTAATAATTAATCGTCAAACTGCACTCTCCTCAAATAGACAGCATTTACAGAGAACGCTGTAGGCCATCAGCCATACGACCCTCAACTTCATCGTTCTCTACCGAAAGTGGCGCCCGACGTGGGGTGAAACGAACATTCAGGTGCAGAGGAGAGCATTTAGTACACTTCAGTGGCCTGCTCAACAAACCTAATGGTCAACAAGCTACACAAGAAACAACAACACGGGTAAGAGTGCGATGAATAGTGCATCACGCAGAACAACAGCATTCAGACTTCACTGTTCATCTAGGTGCCAGTCCAGCACAGTACTTCTTCGCCCCGGCCGATAACGGGTTTTCTCGTACATACACGTACATTCCGGGTACAAGTTCGGGTGGCGGCCTCTTGCTATTTGGTACCCACACATTACTATGACTGAGCTGGTTCGCCCTGGCTTCTTCATGTATTTGCACCAGGTGTTCGGCGATTTGTTCAGGTGATCTGGGCAGGTTTTCGTGGGGTGCTCTGGTGACATGGAGTTCGCGACCTTGTACCATCTCGGCGGGTGTTTTGCCGGTTGCCGCATTCACTCTATTCCGTAGGGAAAACATTACCTCCAGGATCAAGTATGATTCTCGCCTAACCGGACACATAATTGGATTTTTACGTCCTGGTTTCGTCTCTTGGTTGGGTTAGCCCTGGAATGGTGGGCTGGGGTAATATAATGTTCTGTTTCCCACTTGGTACAGTACTCCCTCCATTTTCGCCCTACAAACTGTGTTCCATTGTCCATCAACAAATACTAGGGTGTCCCCACATCGGAAAAACTCGTTCTGCATTATTTGTGTAACTGTATGTGCACGAACATTGCTGACAGGAAATGGATCGGTCCAACGGGTAAACAAATCCATGGCAACAACAAGAAAGCTTTTCCCAGTTTTCGATAGCTACGGTTTTGAAAGCCTCGGTTGGCAGCTCTCCACGGCTTCCTGGTATTACACGTGATACAGCTATGTACATGTTTCCTGACATCTCCTTGAATCCCTGGCAAATGAAAGAAATTCTGCACATTTCTTCATATTTACTCGGATCCCGGGTGTCCATGCTCCAAACTGTAGTGTGCATACTTTAATACAAGTTTCTGTTTCTCTTTTGGCACATACGTCCGCCATCGCACACAATTACCAGGTAGTTTGGTTTGTATTTTCCTGTTCACTACCCTCCAGTGTTCTGTGTAGCGTGTGGCACAGTGTTGTTGGCATTGCGCGGCATCTGGGGAGTGTTCTTGTGCAGTGTGTACCTCTTTTAACATGTCCTGTACATTCAAGGAGACAAGTTCGCCAGGTGGTGTGGCAACAATGTTTTGTATGAGAGATTGTGTTTCTGCAGTTGGTATTATACAGCAAGGTGGTAGCGCCTCTTCCCACTCCACATCGTCAGTTACCGTTAGATTCGGGCAAGGATTCCTGTACAAGTCATCCACGAGCTCGTTGGTTTTTCCTGCCACGTGTTCTACCTTGAAATCGTACTCCTGCAGTAACAGCGCCCAGCGGGCAAGTTTAGTTTTTCCCGTTATGCATTCCCTCTAACCATACAAGGCATCGGTTGTCAGTTTTGAGTGTGAACTGCCTTCTTAGCAAGTACTGCCGGTACTTCCGCAATGCATGTACAATGGCCAAACATTCTTGTTCGTTAACATGATATTTACGTTCTGCATCTCCGAACTTTGCACTGTGATAACTGATAATATGTTTTTCCCAGTGTGTTCCCTCCTGATACAGCATGGCCCCAATGCCTTCTTGACTGACATCTGTTTGTACGACAACGGATAATTCTGGGTTGAATCTAGACAGTGGATTACAGTCAATGTCTTGAAATGCTTGATCGGCTTGAGGTGTCCAGACGAATTTACGTTTCTCACACAACAAAGTAGTTAACGGTGCAGTGACATGTATAACACAACGAAGTCACGAGGGGAACATTTCAGCAAAATACACTTGAATCGCGTCACAAGATGCTCAGAGCACTGTAGCACCATTACACGTCTCGGGACGTAACATTCCAGTGCATTTTGTTTCGTTATTATTGTTCATTGCAAAATGTTTCGAATAATAACACAACTTGTAAGCTTTGATTTGTTTATGTGTCATGTCAAGTGACATATAGGGGCCCGAGTGGAAATTGAAACACGTCAACAGACGTACAATGTAGGTTTGCATTTATTTGGCTTTTCATGTCCTGTTTGTTTACAACACAATGTAAACACCATGTCCATTTCAACCTGTCAAAGTGAGTAACGAGTATGTCGACATACCAGCATATAATATTCTACATGTACTGATATTAAATTCGAAGAGTGTTATTGTGTGTTTCCAAAGACTTCTTGTTCATTTATTATTGTTCCATTAAATCAGTATAGCATATGTGTTTCCAAATACTGTGCACCATGCACGATGTGCACAGAAGGTCATGTGATGTATGTAAACAAGGTAGGTGGGTGGAAATGCCACCACCAGAAATTATAATCATTGATCAGTGTAATAGTTTGTTAGTTTTAAGAGTGCTTGTGTATTATTAAAATTAAATGTCACGCATGATAGCGTGCAGAATACTAAACCCGTAGTGGACAGTATCATTCAGTATCAAAGCAGTATCGAACAGAACATTGAGGTTAGGTTGCTCTTACTCTTAAGTTCACTGCCATAAGCTGAGACCATGAGGCAAGTTACCCCCAATTTTTCATAACCTGTAATTAAGAAGTTTTTTAGATATTTTGAAAGGTACCTTTTAAGTTTAAAAAGGGAAACTTAAATTAATACACACAACATGTGCCAAAGCAGGCAACTCGTACACTGCTAAGCATAAGTACACGGTAAGTCATAAGTTTTATATTTTCATTGTTGCTTATAATGTTTTCCAAGTATTATGTACGAGTTTATATTATGTTTCACGTCACAATCATTCATCCAGCATCAATATTTTTATTACCTAAAATAATAAAGTGCAAATAACGGTTCTTTGATACCGAGGCGGGAATGGCCAGCTACTCAGAGGGTAGCACCATAGCCAAAGCAGACGTGATTGTCTCACCCGTCGAGTGGACGTGCAGTTCGGGTCCTCCCAGGACCATCAAGTTTATAACCTATCATGTAGAGTATCAATAGTTAATATGTAATCTAGGAACGTTTTCAAGTTTATTTCATATGGGGAGCATGCTGCTCGATAATCCCACACGTAATTAAATGTCTGAGATATAATATATATGTAATTCTTTGTATTGGCATTCGTGCCTTTTTATCTGCTTTAGAGTACTCCACGCTTTACTGGAGAATGCGAATATTTGTGCCTCATATGAGGGAAGATAATGAATAAAATTGATCATTGCATACATCATTCTTTTGTTCTGGTCTCCTAATGACCACTTAACCTATGAAAGTATAATGTAATAAAGTCTTGATGTGGGAAAGGCCTCAACAGTTCCCGTCGTAGGTTTGGATCAGTATCTCGAGGGAGATCTGATATCCTCGACTAGACCAGGTACTTGGATTTTATAGATAAAGGACAACAGCTACATTGACGTAGGAGCATCAGGGGGCCACATTTAAGGCGAACGGCCCACGACCCCACTTCATCATCGTGTTCTCAGCTGAGCGAGATTAGCGCCCACCTGGTATAAATTAAATCTACAGTAATGTATTCTATATGGTTCGTAATTCCCTGATGCCGAGATCAACATCGTATCACTTACTATTAAATAGTTCCACATGAACAATGACTAGTTATGGCAAACAAAAGTTTTTAAAATAAAATTTTTTCACTACCCAGGCCCAAATGGACAACATTAACTTGCACGAGTCAGAATAGCTAATGCCCCAACATGTGGACAACATTTGGGTAAATATTTATTCTTGTAACACTAATATTTAATGTTTAAAGCATTTCCCATTAATATCAGTACAGTTATAAGTCAAAACGTATGGCGCCCCAACATGTAGGCTACATTAAAGTGACGTGTGTCGCTCCCCTACCTAGGCAGTTTGTCACGCCGACTGTTCCACCAGCGCAGCACGCACCCGCACAAGGCGTGTCATCGATGGAAATTTGCGAGTAGTGACATGCAGTGCAGGAGTAGTGCAAGAGAGTGCAATCTCGAGCAAGAGTAACAAAGTGTAAGTGGTGTAGCGCCAGCGCCACATGCGCTCAGCAGCCCAAGACAAGGGCAGAGGAATATGTAAACATGTGATCATGAATAGAAATAGTTTTCAAACTTTATGAGGGAATTTCTGGACACTGAATAAAGACACGCACACAGTAAATAAAGATTATGTGAATGGAAACCCTCATGCTTCCAATCGTTATGGTTTTTGCAAGTGTTGTGTTTTTATAAATGTTTATTTTCGCCACCATCAGTGTTTTGCCCACTTCATTAATCATGTTAGTGAGATAGGCCTAGATGTTTGTTTGCTTCATTTATTTCTGCAGTGTCTTGGGTATCGTTTTGCATAATGTAACAGAAGAGTTCTTCCGCCTGTGCAAGTAGATCCCTCAACGGCATGTGGGCCCGCACTCGCCTGCCCTCGCACCATGGTGGAAAGTCAGTCAGCAAGTCACACCTGGAGGGGACGGTTCTTTTCCAGGCAATGATAGTCGTCAAATTGGCACCCAATGTGGGGCCATTTTTCCCACCAAAACCTGTGTATGAACTTTCTATTAATCTTTTACAAACTTTTCGCCATCAATATGACCACCTATGCTATCCTAACTCTGTCCAACCACCTACCCGCATCGAGGAGAAGTAGACGAGACCATCTACAGCATCGAGATGCCTTCCAGACACCTGGGAGATGCCGGAAAGTGGACCACATGCTCCACAGGAAAAGGGGCATGCAGAAGCTGGTTCGTCACCATTGTGGGGAAAGCATAGCAGAAGGGCGAGAAGGCAGCCATCGTGGTGCAGCAGGCATGACATCAGAGCTCGAGCCATCAGGCAGGACACAGGAAAAAGGAGAGGAAGGGAGGGCGCCCCCGTGCCACCCCCTCCAGCACCACCATCAGCAGTGCTTGAAGCAGGACAGGAGGGAGGGACGAATAGAGGAAAAGTTCCCCTCCTTCGCCATGCTCGCCATTCGTGCCGCCTGCTGGCGGACATCTGAGAATCGCTGGTGCATTGACCCCTATGCCTGCACACACTCAGGTGAGGATAGCCATGCCATGACCTTCCGTATCGCACATGCATTCCTGAACTGCCATCTGCCATGTATACAAACATGGCAAGCCACACCACATCCACAGGAACACCCACACCGCTGTGTTTACAGTGCTTTAAACCACTGCCTAGGAACTTTGTTGACAAATTTTAATGGGGCATGCAATGTTGTCGTTGAAACCGTCGAATGGTCTTGGCAGCAGACAACCGCACCACAACCAACCATGAGCAACCACACACAGCGACGATAGTTGTGTTAGGTGGAACTTTGTAAATCTGAAACAACGTAATCTCAAGCAGTCAGGCACTTCCAATTATTATGTGCCGCATTATTGCAACCTTATTTGTGACGGGCAAGTAGCAATAATTCTACATTGTCAGGACTGTAAAACTAAATTTCATAAGGAATGTCTGAGTGAAAATGAGCAAGTAACAGCAAGCAGCCTAATGATTATGTGTGGTAACTGTCACAACAGTGACATTCAATGTAATGTGCAACAGCAAGTTCAGGACTTATTGTCGATTTGTTATATCCAGGAAGGTAGTAATGAGGGAACCTTTCAAAATTTTAATTGGCAAGCAGGAGATGTAACAAGCAGGATCGAAGAGAAACAGGGAGCTACTTCCCAGGCCGCAGGAGGGGAGGAACACATCGCATATACAGCGGAGACACAGCAGAGCGAGCAACACCCACAAGCAAACAGTGCACACATGGTGAGCGGAGGGATACATAACCACAACTCCCTTACCATACTTTCCCATCAACACATACTTTCCACCAAAGCCTACAACGTATCCGACACCCTTGTACCCATCCATATTACTGCCATTGACAACACAACACCAAACAGTACCATCTGCAATGCCCTACATGAGACTGTGTGCAGAAGGAGTAGCATCAGCAACGAGGATATCAATAGAGCCGGCATGGGAAACTGCAACCATGGAGCCTAACCACAGTACACTACTGCCAGGATACACACATGCGAGGACGTCCAGCCATTTTCAGATATTGCCCACATTTGCAGAAACATCGTCAGAGTACCCCACTGCCTTTCTGATGGACTGTGCCGGCAGGCTCACCAGATACAGAGAAAGACAGAAAGAAGGGGCTAACAGTGTTGGTGTGCAGCTCCAAGGAGACACATGGTCTTGGTAGCACTCTCTTAATCACTATGGGCTGCAGTGGCAGGAGTTATGCCGCGCTTTTCAGAGCCATTTCCGAGGCATGTTTAGCTCGATACAAGCACAGAGTCATCTCACCCTAGAATAGCAACAACCAAATGAGCTCTTAACTGCCTTCATCACCTGCAAGACTAACCTGATTCGCCATATCCATCAACAATTGCAGGAGAGGGAGATCCTGAAAATAATAACAGAAACAGCAAGACCAGAATTCAGGTCAGCATTAATACACTACTGAATGGAACTGTTGAAGATGTCATGCATGCAACGATACTGTTGGAGCACAACCGCGAACAACCGCGTTGCGATTCGGGAACAGTTAGATGGTGCCACGAGCAGAAGGACACAAGGGGACATGCAACCCCACAACCAGTACAGCAAACAAACCCCAAATCATTCGACCAGCCCAAACAAAATTTCTTCAGGCCCTCGCAAGTCAATAGCCGCCATTTCAAAGCGAAAGAAGACAGGAAGCACAAAGTGCATTTCACTGTACGGGAGTGCAATCAGGTGCATGGGACCCAAATCAACCACTGCGACATTCCTGTTGGTACTATCCCACACTGCCAAATCACTGGCTTAACAAATGCCCCAACAATCCACATTTGCAAAGTATTCAAGCAGCAGCAAACAAGAAGCAGGGAAATGGGATGCAGCGGTGAAGAGGACGGATGTCTCTCCCACCCCTGACCCTTCGAGTAAACAACCAGACCAGATACCACAACAGGCTTTATTGCAGCAGGTTAGTAATGGCGAGCAGCAGTTCATTCGGATTCTTGTGAGCGTGAACGGTCATGAATGTCATGCCTTAGTTGATACTGGAGAAACGCATAATTTAATATGGCCAGAATTTGTTCAGTCGGAAGAAGTGAAACTTGTCAATTTTGTTTTCAGACTAGCTACCAAAAATAAAAATATTACTGTATTAGGCCAAGCTCAAATTACCGTTAGCATCAGAGATATCGGTACCATAACAAGAGCTATTGTCACACCCGAAATCCCGGAGGATATTATTTTCGGAATCCTATGGTTAGCCGAGCAGAATACGATTGTAGACGCAGCTGCATGTAGAATTCATTTCGGAGAAAGGAGAGGCACACAGTGTACAACCTGAATAGGAAGCCAGCCAATAATTAACAGTTTGTTGCACTAGGTGACCTTGACTATAACATACCGCCCGAACATCAGTGTTTACTTAATGAATGCCAGGATTTATTTGGTACACGAGATGCCATATGCCAGACTACAGTAGCAGAACACGAAATCCCATTAGATGCTGAACTTGTTCGTATGCCATCATATAGCTATTTACCACACCAGGCAAAAATAATGAAACATCAAATTCAAGAAATATTGGATGATGGTTTCATAGAAACGACTGACAGCACGTATAATTCCACAATCACACTCACACACCTAAGAAAAATGAGACGTGGTGTTTTTGTGTTTATTTTAGGCCACTCAACCAAGTTACTAAAAATTTGTTGACTCTATATATCAGTTAAAAATATGCCTTGGGTTCGCTAGGACAGACGCCGGTTGGATGGCCTAATAGGCGAGTACACCATGGCCTACCTGGACAATGAAATTTTATGATCCAACGCATCGGAACAGCACTTACATTAACTATCTGTTATGTTGGAAAGATTCGCGATGAATGATCTGACATGCGCATTGGAAAAATGCCACATTTTTAGGACATGTGATTGATGCAGAAGGTAACAAGCCAAATCCATAACACCTTAAATTAATTGCAGAATATCTAAGACCCAAGACAAGAACACAATAGCGAAACATTTTCGGACTTATAAATTGGCTTACAGAGCACATTCAAAATTGTTCAGTGATTACAACGCCGTTAACAAATTTGTTTTCACCGCAGACCCGGTTCCAGTGGTCAGAGGAAGCAGAAAAGTCATTTCAGGAAATAAAAACCAAAATTCCGCACATGTCTGACAGTGGCGAGATACAACACGGGCAGACACATATTTGCAGTTACAGTGGACCTCTCGGTCATGTATTTTGTATTTTGATGCAGCGCTCTTAGCCTTGTGGCCTTACTGCGCTTTGGCCTCCCAATGGGCAGGGAAGAGGAATCATGTCCTCTCAATGCAAGAAGGCTAAGATTAATGCGACCAGTGGCCAGACCCAAAGCCCAAGCCTGGCACCTCCGCACATCCTCGCCCCATCTATCACAGAGGTTCTGAGATCCTCATCCTCAGAAACCAAGCGTGTAGTCTGGCCGGGTTCTATCCATGCCCCTAGTGCCTTTCCAGGACACAACTGGAGCAGGTTGCCGCTCACTGCCCGGCCTGTCATCGAGAGTGGGAATCTCTCCAGACCTCCTCCAGCATACGGAGTTAACCACTACCAGCACGAGTCCAACCCTATGATCGGACACCAGAGAGAACCTCGTGGTGCGGCCAACCGATCGTCCCATGCTACCACTTACTTTCCATGGCACTTGTGGGATATTCATGGCCAACATTATCCCCTGAATGGAGTGGCAAGAGGAATTCTCTTCCACAAGTGGTTGAGAAGACCTCACCATGCATAGCCTTACACCCAATGAAGGGCCGGTCACACTCCACTCCCTGGGAGCCACATCCTATGTGGCAGGGAATTACTATGACCCAGAGTGGCCACCACCCTGGCGGTTGGGCATAAGAGAGCAGTCGGGATCCGTTTTATGGTGTCGCGGTTCACCAGGGATAGCAGGCCTTGCTCTGAAATGGAGAGTTTATATCATATATAGTCATATATTCTCCATAGTTTCATCACTGCAACTAAGCCATTGTTCCCGCTGCCACAGAGTTGTTATGTGACCAGTTCTAAGTACGAGGAAGCTGGGCCTTAAACAACACTCCATTCTATGTCTTTGTACTTCTTCTTTGAAGTGCAGACTTTGGGCCCCAACGGCCTGAGTGCTAAGTGGTCCAACCCCCCGTCAAGTGGCTGAACCTTCATACCAGCTATCTGTCGAACCATTATGGCAGATACCCCTCGCCAGTCACGAGGACTCTGGCAACCCATAGGGAATGGGCTGTGTTGCCCAATCTGTCAAGCGACTAACAGGGGTGGCCCGAGAAGCCTTGGGTCGCCTTGAGTGGAGAGAGGCTATAAGAGATGCTTCATCTACCCTGTGCAGGTTGTGTGCAGTGCATACCTAACTCGGCATACTATAGCATGGTACTGCCACACCGCTTATCATGCTCAGGACCTTCCTCCTGTCTACTACACCCCAGGAATATCAAATAACGAATAAATGCCTCATACAAGAGTCACACAACCCTACCCCCACTTATATATGCAGATAGATGCGAGCCAGGAGGGAGTAGATGCAGTGCTGTACCAACTAGCAGACAGCAGAGAGAGCAACGTAATTAACTTCGCTGGCGCCAAGCTACGCCATACCGAGCAGTGCTACGACGTTAATGAGTGCGAGTACCTTGCTGTGATATGTGCGATAAATATATCGGGCGTATCTGGAGTATCAACACTTCACACTACATACTGATAATATATGCCTACTGTGGCTGTATAACATGCATGGAGCATTAAGCAAGTTAACCTGATGGGCATTGTATTTACAAGCGTTTGATTTTTGTGTGGAACACGTACCAGGCAAGGAGAACCAGTTAGCCTATACTTGTCATGTGCGCCAAATGAGCAGATTGTATGCAAGACGAGGCAGAATGGTAAGAAATCCTTCCATCAGGTGACAATGGGACTATTTCAGAAATTAATATACAGCAATTGAGTGCAGTAGAAAATGACATGCTAATATCAGAACTTTTTGAGCAGGTCAGGCAAGTGCAGCAGGATTGCCAATTCTCGCAGGATAAAACTCGTCAATGCGAACAATTTATGGTTGAAAACTGATGCATTATGAATTGCCACTTAGAAATGTGCTCGCTGGGAAACCTGGGGAAATGAGGGTGTTTGTCCCTACATGTGTACTGGAACAGGTATTCAGGCGGGAATCTACCCAAGGCCAACAAATGGGAAGCGATTTATAGTCGTGGTGACAGATAATTTTTCCAAGTAGGTCAAGCGCTATGCTTTCAGGAGTGTACGTACCAGCAACATTGTGCAAGTGCTCAACAAATATTTTTCCCGAGTTGGGGGTTTCCCAAAAATTTACTCACAGAAAATGGGACCCAATTTACTGGGAAACAGTGTACGAAGTGGGGAGTAAGACACATGATCACGGTGGTGTACCATCCCAGGGCCAACCCCATGGAGCGGCGCAACCAAGAGTTGAAGGTTCAGCTCCGCCTCCGTGTGGGCGAAAAACATGCCAAGTGGCTGGATCATCTCGCCACCACCCTGTACTTATTCCACCGGCATGCCAATGTCACCACTGGCAAAACACCTGCGGAGCTGTTGCTGGGCAGGAAGCTGTGCTTGCGAGGGGTAAGTAACTGCCAGAGGCCAGACAGCAGTGATGAACCCAGCAGTACTGCCAACCGACGAGCATGCAGGGAACATGAGTGGCAAGTATGCGAACAGCATGTACCCTATGCAGCAAAATGGCTGTCCACATCAACAAGACAGCCACCGGAGCTGCTCGGCTAGGAAGTCTATGCAAGGCTCATCCGCAGTCCACCACGCGCAAGGATTTTTGTGTGGGCTTCGCGGGCTGCACCGAGTGTTACAACGGTTAGGACCTACCATCTACATGGTCGGCATCGGCAGGAGAATGGTGAGGGTGCATCGGGACGTCATCCGAATCACACTGGCTGTCGTTTACACCGAGCTCGACGATGCAGCAAGAGAGGAAAGAGGTGCAACGGCACTTCAGGAAGAAGGGACGGTTCCGGCCTCACCACAAACGATACATATTGGGGAACCACCTAGTAGCCCCGTGACGGTCTCGTGTAGGACGAGCTCTTTGAGCACGCAAGAGGAAGGGGGGTACACCCATACCTCTGGCAGGGTGTGAAGGAGAGGAGGTAGAAGACCCACCGTTGCCCGACAGGGAACGATGGAATGCATACCCAGGTGTATCCGACGGCGAAGCGTCTACAAGCGTAGTCGCTGATATTATGGCACCAATTCCTATGGCAGCACATCAGGAAAGGCCATCGGTAGCAGCTGCACCAACAGGTATGGAAGAAGGACCAGCAGGAGAGAAGAAAGGAGCAGGAGAAAACCACACAATCAGACAGGAGGAATCAGATTGTCTGGGTCGCGCCCAGGGATTGCAGCAGGACGAATGGGTACAGGAAGGTAGCAGGTAGAAGAGGAACAGCAGGAGCAAGCGAGGAGATGCAAGTAGCAGCAGCAATGGCAGGAGTGATGGCAGCACTTCCATCGCCTCACTTCGCCTCCACAGAACCATCACAGTGGATTCACCCTCCTCAACAGTGTTGCCAGTGTAGGTGCACCTCAGCCACCCGTGGCATGGCTTGCCACAGGAACAACATAGCACCGGGTGGAGAAGCAGCTCAGCAGGAAAGGACCTACTTCTTGCGCCCTCGGAGGGCCCTGAGGACACCCCAGACCCCAGTGATAAATGTAATGGTGCCCCCTCACAAACTGTCTCCAAAATAGAGAGGGGGGGGCATCTGATGTGAGATGCTCCCCACCTTAGATCATTTGTCACGCCAACCGCCTCCCTAGTGTAGTATGCACCTACACCCGACGTGCGGCGAGGTCGGCGAGGAAAAGTGATCCAACAAAAGAGTGTCTGCCATTGCTGCAGGAAGGACATCACGTGGGCAGAGGGCGGCCATCTTGGGTAACACATGATGTAAAACTCGTGTTACCTGTCCTATACAGCGAACAAAGGACCGGAGGGAGATAACATGCCAGTGCTACCCCCACCACCAACGCCGAGCCAGAACACCTGAGCGATGAGAGAGGGCAGCTCCCTGCCTCCCTGCTCCTGCATCGTGCTGGTCAATACCCCCGAACGAGCTGTTTGGGGGAATAGCCACGTGAGTGGTGGGCACTCCCTCTCCTCCACTGCCATGCTGCAAAGCCACAACCTTGGTCACCCGTGCCGCAAGCACGTGGATGTGTTCCTCAACAATGGCTGGCCGGATAGCCGACAGTGCACCAGTACTGTGTTATTAGAACTGCTTGCGCACAATTCCACAGGCCTTCACATCTAAATATGAAAGAAGCACTGCAACTGCCAGTGCCATCGACAGTCCAGCCCAGCGTTAAGCCGTGTCACGACCAACTGCGAAGGGAAAACAATGAGTGAAAGTCCGAAATCAAAATTTACCATACAAGTACAACCAAAAGTGACAGGTTTGCATGGCCCGAAGGCCGGCACGCCCTCCATCCTCCCATACTGCGACTGTGCTCTGGTGAGTAAGGTAGTGCATGCCACTTTCTCCTCTTGATCTTCATTCTTCAGGGCCCTATGCCTTCTTGATATCTACTTGGCTGTAGCCAGTTTTCTCAGTGAAAACCTGTCGTCCTCTCAAATCAGAAGTGCTCTGGCTTTAACATAAAGCATTTACCCGAACACTCCCACATGGGTCATCGGATTGCTCATGATGCCACTGGTCATACTCTTCGAGTCTCTTGCCAAGTTTGGTAGCAAATATGTTCCACAATATATATATATCTCTTTATCCACCACAACTTGTTGTAAATTCAACTGCAGGCCTCATCAGTCTGCTTCCCCTTGAAGCTATTCCCTGATGTCTTCAACTCTGTATACATTGCGCAGGGGTGACAGAAATAGTCCCATACTATGCAGATTCGCCTTGAAGTTTCCGTAACCAGTGAACAGCTGAGTACTGAAGTGGTTCGTGGTGATCCACTATATTTCCATTCGTTCTTCCAAATCTGGAATTAGTTGATGCATGATTATTCCTCTTTCAGATGAATCCCATGCGTCTTGCCACATGACAAGGTGTGTTTGCCTGACTGACTTTTGTTCTTGTAAAGTTGGCCTCATCCTTCTTCTCTCTGCCAGAAGTCCTTGTTCTCTGACCAAAAGATCCACAGGCAGGACACCCACCAAAACAGGGAGTGCCTCACTGTACACAGTTCTACATGCCTTTGCAACTGCCAGCACTTCTGAGCACTAATGAGCTTTCTATGATGCATTTCCAGATCAGCATGAGTGTACCACATCACAGCCCTGTGTGTGATGATACCTGCAAAAACGGCCTTAGTAGTTAGAGTCATTCTCAGTTTGTGGAACAATACCACAGCCTTTCTGGTCACATAAAGCATGTGCTTCAGAAAAATCATTTTCTCATCCAGAATGACTCGCATATACTGGAACTGAGTGACATACTGGAGAAACTCCCCATTGAACCTCACTGTCGGGTTTCTTGCAAGATTATCCTTCAACATCATGGTCTTGGTCTTACTTGTTGAAAAACTAAGCTTCACCTTCGAAGCCCGTTCATCTATCATTGCCACGATGATTGCTGCCTTCTCTTCAATTTTCTTTCTGGTAGCCCCAGAGACCAAGGCCAATCTGTCATATGTGTAACCAAAGATCTTACATCCTTCTGGGAGAGTAATCTCCAGTAGCTTATCAAACAATACATCCCAAAGGACCAGTCCAAGAACTGATCCCTGGGGACATCCATTTGTGAGTGTCTTCTTCACCTGTACATTCCTTGAAGAGTAATAGGTGACCCTATCACGAAAGTAGTCTATCAACACCCAATAGATGTTAGCAGGGCACAGCTTACTCTTCAACTGACACATTACCTCCAGCCACCAGGTGTTGTCAAAGACCGCTGATTTATCGAGAAATATCGCCATAATATCATTCTTGTCACTGTTGGTAATGGCAGATCTGACGTCAAACAATGCAAAATCAACTCTGCTTCCCTTCTTGAATCCATATTGCTTCTCATTCAGTATTCCATTTTAATCCAATGCTTGCATGAGTCCGACATTTAGGAGCCTTTCAAAAAACCTTGCCCAGCACCAGAAGCAAAGCCAAAGATCTGTAAGACTTTATTTCCGACTTGTCCTTCCCATCTCCTTTATAAAGGACCCGAACGACACCCATTTTCCACCAGCCAGGAAACACTCCACTTCTAAGGCATCCATTGAGATGTCGAGAAGCCTTATCTTCACCCTGGATAAACATATCTCGACAATTTCAGCCCCGATTCCACCTAATCCAGGAGCTTTCCCATTCTTCAGATTTCGTATTACATCCTCCAACTCATCCATGGTGAATTCCAGTGTGTCCAACTCCTCTGGCACATCTTCCATCTTCTCTTGGCAGAATCTTCCTCGCCCTCACTATCCTGGAAATCATCCAGCAACAACTGGTGGAGCAGAACCTCCCTGTTCTCTTTCAGATCCATCACCAGGATCCCATTAACCTTAACACAAGGCAGCATAGTTTCATACTTCATTTTCCCAGCAATAAGTTTGTATACCAAACCAAAGGGATCATCATTTCCGAACCTGCTGACAAATTCTGTCCAAGAACTTATCTTCCTCTGCCTGGCCCTAATGCTTGCTTCTTCCTCTTATATTATCTCGCAAGAACCTCCCTTTCTTCTCATCTTGACCAGTGAAGTCTTATCCCCTCTCTTTGGAAACTCTTCCTGTCTTCCTCCAGTTGGTTGTCCCACCAGCTGAGAATGGGTGGTCTCCTCTTGGTCTTCCGAAGCACTCTTAAGAGGTCCCAAGAATTACAGGTGTCAAAGCATCCACTTGTTCTTGCAATCTTCCTTCTTCAAAACCAGCCAACTCTTCTCCCAATCTCCTCAGCAGGGCCAGATCCAAAGATTTCCAGTCTGCCCCATTAGGGACAAACCTATATTCCAGTTGTCAATCCTCCTGTACTCGCAGGTCATTAGTCCCATTCACAGGGAGTCCTATTTCAAAGATAATCAACCTGTGATCACTAGAGTTGTGTTCAGTGACCTTCCAGCCCCTAACAGTTCTAGCAGTTCTTCTGTTTCCCAATGTAACATACATAGAGTACTCTGTGTATCTTGCCTGCGACACGTAAGTTGGAAGCTCTTCCTCCACATTGCATACTTCAAATCCGTTTGTTAGGACATACTGGCTAGCCAACGCCCCTTTGTCATCTGCTTCCCTGGAATGCCACATCTCCGATTTTGCATTTGCATCAGCCGCAATGACCACATGCCGATCTCCCAATACATCCAGTACAATGCCTCATCTATCCAGGTGATCCTGCATTTCATTCCCAAACTGAAAATAGGAGGACACCAGCCATGCCTTCAAACCCTTAAACTGGATCTGTGAACACACACATATACGGTGTCTAATTGACAAACTAGACATCTGCATGACATCCATTTATATATTCATCCTCACTACTCCAGCCTGAGGCTTAAGTCCAGTTGTTAAGACTATTCCCATTAGTCCGACCACCTCCTCGAACGGGACATAGGGCTCCTGGAACGACACCAAATCCAGGTTCTCCTCCACCACTATTCTATTCATCTCAGAGGAGGCCACTACTGCTGAACTTTGCATATTCACTTGCCCAATCCTGAGTTCATAAGCCATAGTCAATACGAGCGAGCTCTACTGACAGGGTCCTCTGGTAACACAGGCATTCTCTACAATTGACCCTATGCCCAAATTACAGCTTACGGCTCTTGCAGTTAACACACTTCTCTTATAATCCTTATCGCCTTTATGAGGACAATCCTCATACTTATGCTCCTTTTCGGAACACCTGGAACTTGTAATTACTGCAGCGTACCTTTTGGCGATATGTCCCTATTACTACCAATGATACCATCTCAAGACTGACAGGTAGCCTTTTACTCAATAGATGTCGAACCCCACAAACACTCTGCCTTCATTGATGAGACAGTTGATGTGTTCCTGATGTCCATGTGTCCCTTGTGCCCGTTTGTTCCATCGCAGATGCATCAACCAAAACACAGCAACACTCGACCGATCGACATTAGGTCGTGGTCTCGATCAGTGCAGGTTGACAAGAACGGCATTACACTTTTATTGCCGCCCTGTAACTCGTGGCCGCAGATCATAATATTTAACATTTGTCAAAAGAGTTAACACCCGTGATGAATGGATATGTCACCTAAATGAATGTGTCACATGAAGCCATGACCATTAGATGCAACAGCCATTGGAGGGAGCAGTGGGATAAGTGGCGGAGCTTATTCCCACAGCTTTCCGAAATGCGCGATGTAGATAGACCCCGTGGCCGAGATCGGAGTGCGAGGTGGCTCCAAGTAGTGTCAAAAGACGGGGAATCACATTCCGCAGGAAGTCTGTCTATGCATGTCCGCCTATCGAGAATCAGCCACTTGAGGCATAATTTTATTTAATATCCACTTCAAGTGTGGTGACATACTCGTGGTGTCACATTCTTAGCCATATCTGGGGCTCCTGTATTCATGAGTATGTCACCAATGTGTTTTACTTTAATAATCATAATTATGTACAATGTCAGTTTCATTTATCATGTTATTTATTAAGTCACATTTTTTAATGTTTTCATATTTAGCACCGGATACGCCTTCATCGCCTCTCACTCCTGAAGGTCCAGGTTCCACAAAATGTTCTACCGACTCTTGCAAATCTGGGTCCCGTTCCAGGTGTGTTTTCTTAACAAGTTTGCCTCCCTGGCCGACCACAGTAAACTCCTTGACCTTCTTCTTCATATCTTGTAGGTAATCATCTCCCTATTCACCTAGTTCTCTAGGTTCCACATATGAAGGTTCCTCATCAGAGTCCCTTTCTTCATCACCTCTTCCGCCTTCACCATCAACACCATCTTCATTCTCGAAGATATCGCTGATCCACGAGTCGATCACTGCTATGTCGACTTCATGAATACAGATATATATCTTCTGATACCATTTTTTGTTGTTGGTTGATAGCGTATATGACTCCTAATCAAATTCAGCATCCAGCAACATATCCACTGTTACCTTACCCAGCATTTTAGGAACATTTCCTTGTGATAATATATTTTTAAACTCCTTCCATTTTTCCTTTAACAGCTTGGGCTTTGGGAGATTCAGGAGGAGCATATCCACCATAGAGGTCTTGTGCCTCTTAAACGGGCTTGATTTAGACATCACTGTACCCAATCAATGTGTCTACCTCTGTTTACGCACTTTTTCCACACCAGCTTCACAAAATTATCACCAGCCAAATTACAGCATCTTATGGTGGGCAGACCAGGGATTAAGCAACTCTGGTATATCCTATGTCGGCAGGCATACCACCCAGTGTGTCTAAACAAAGACGAAGCAGTAACTGTTTGTGGACAAACATTTCGATGTTACGAGTGCAACAATATCAGCAAGTCAGGGAACATTTCTATTGCGAACAACAATTCTACATTTCCGCCATGAGTGCTCTCACCAGTGTACCACTTAGCACAACAAACTAAGCAAGACACAACACAAGCACTGAGCATGGTAGCAACAATGCACATCAAGAGCGAGAGCAAGCTGCCATGGCTCAGCATGCCGTTACTCTCTGCCACGCCCACCTCAGCGAGAGTAAACACCATGCCACATGGCCAGCTGGCCAGATTGATACCAGCCACAGCTGACACACATGAGCACAACAGTGTTCCTACCTCCAACGCACAGAACAGTACTAAAGTTGGAGGCAGGACGTCGGCCAAAAAATTACGCCCACCTCACCCCTGCAGTTACTGCACAACCACACGGTACCACCGGCATAGTGTATGCCATAACCGGCCGAAACCAGTCAGGTAGACCATCAAAATCACAAAAGACACAGTGACACAGGTGAGTAAAAGTGCGACATCAATGCAGGAAATTTCAGTATGTGCGGTCCCTTCAGACAGTGTTCACCTGTCAATGAACACCAGTTAACCCCCCCCCCCTTCCCATGTGCAGTCTACATGTCACACCATCACTGCATCGCATGTGGACAGCAACAGTTTGATGAAACTGACGCGTCATCCTGTAACAGAGGGCTCACTGTGTTCTGAATCTTCGCAATTTCATTACACCATTTCATTACAAACGAAAGCATTCAGCTCATAGTAGCAGGCAAAGGAAAGGGAAACAAATGTGTGTGTTAGTCTGCCGCATTGTCGCAGCAATTTGCGAACTTAATGTCCCATTGCTCACTTGCAAACAGTGTTCATGTAACCTTATGCGACCACAGCGCACGTGTCTGCATGTGAAGTTCAAGAAGATATTTCGACCACTGAGGCCAACCGAAATCATGTAAAATTACAAGTGTAAACATATATATATTTTTTGTTTTGTTCGTCTTATTTTGCGAGTGTAAGTATTGTGACACTGCAAATGTACCCATTGTGACATTTATTCCCAGAAAGACGTTTTCAAAGCAGGGCAAGTAATTTATATGTCATTCAAACTTGTTTGTTTGTATCTGGCATTGTGTGTACATTCGGCCCTCATCGATCGGCCACGCAGCATGATGCGAACGGCGAGTCACCCCTTCCACTCGTGGTCCAACCCCAATGACACAGGTTCAGCATAATGCGTTGGGTATGGAAACATTCCACCCTCCCTCCACCGCTGAACATTCGCTCAGGGCCATGGGTCTGAACCTCACATCACGCAACACGCCGACTGCTACAACACAGTCGCAGGAAACGTCACATCACTCGGACAGCAGCACGACCATCATTCTCACTTCACCCAATGGCATGTCGACAACGGAGTAGCAGGAGTAGTGCATGGAGATATGCCTGCACCAAGTGTCATACCAGAGCACCCAGACGCAATGTAGATGGCATCGGGACAGCTACCTGGTCAGCTCACCACAGGCAATAAAAGTGAAAGTTTATACGCTCACAAAGCAAGAGGGGAGGCGATGCATGAGGGGACAACGGCAATTAGCCAGACTCCCTTATGCCCTGTTCAGTCGAGTCGCACCCGTAAACAGCGGACACAGCAGAAGAGCAGGCAGAGCAGCAGGGAAAACAGTGCAAGTAGTGATGGCAACACCGAGAGCAGTGGGTTCAAGGACTCATACCACCACCACCAGTCACGCAGGCAGACAAATCAGCCACAGCGGTGTCACCAGTGTCGGCGCACTCAGATGCCTCGCAGCAAGGTGAACCACCAGCAATTGCAGCAGCAGTTAACACAACAGGCCACATCACGAGGGAGAAAGCTGTACAACTAGTGGCCTCGGAAGTCGCCAAGGGCCCATAGTTGTTGTTCATAGCAGCATCTAGCATACAAACCATCTAAAAAAAAAAGGGGAGGGTGATTTGACGTGTGCTGCGTCCCTCTCCCTAAGACTGTTTATCCGACCGATCACTTAAACGACACCGCAGCGATGATCCAGACTCTACTTGTGTGCACCGGTGCGAATCAAGGCTGTATAGTGTACCAGTACTAGTGCAGATCAGGGCAGGCCAGCGCAGTGCAACAAGCAGCATGCTTGCCTGACTTGCCAGAACTCTCATGTATGTTTTGTGTAGTTCTTGTTTGTTTTCATTTCCACACACATTGTGTCCACTCCATTCCAGTATCATATTAGCAAGTGTTTTGTCATTCAGGGTTCAGTGTATAATTTTGTGCATTGTAATGCCTATGTTTAAGCAGGTAAGCTAAGAGATCAATAGCATGTGTGCAAGAAGTAGTTCCCATGTTGCACACAAGCTCACTAATGCCCGCTCTCGCAGAAAGTCAGTAAGCATGTAGCATCAGAGAGGGTTGGTTGCGTGTGACCATGTTCCTCCCTTTCCCATGCCGGGGCAACATACCTTCATTTAGACTTCTCCCTTTAATGTGCAACAGACGTTAATTACAGGAACCATTTTTCGTATTGCCGCATGGGACACCACCCTCACTTCCCCATAGCGTACACTGCCTGGGGAAGCATATCTACCATACTTCCGTAATCATTATTGGTTAGTACCTTTTCGCAGCGTAATCGCAGAGGGCCGGTAAAGCCACCACCCTCAACTAAGTTGCTTCTGCAAAAGCGTTAGTTTATTCACAGAATGAATGCAACAGAGAACAGATCTGCATGCATTTTATTCCTGTAGCCACAAGTCATGTCAGAGTACAGGCCCTTATAATACCCACCAATTCATTGCAAGTGTTTTCAAAGTGTTTTGCAGTGTTAATGTCTTGAGTATTCTATTTGTAACGTGAGTAAATGTATGGGCGTGTGGTTAGCCCGAATAGTCCACAGCGCGACACACGTAAATGTCTTAAACAATTTTGCAGCCAAATTATCTTGAACAGAAGGGTGTGTAACCAGTCGATAAGTTACCATTTAGCAAACTTCAATCAATAATATTATTACAACTACAGTATCATAAGGGCAGAGGTCACCGTCGATGGAGAATTATACCCGAGCTATCGGCCCGCATTACCCCGAGAACATCCACGAGTCTTCATGCTCCAGCATCACCATCATCATTGATGCCACCCTTGAGCGACGTCTGGTGCCTAGTCGGGTAAAATCCAACATTTCCAAGATCTCATACCTCACCACCCCGAAAAACAAACCCAACCCCATTCAGTCCAGCCACACTGTGTCAATTTCCTGTCAACGGAAAATAGCACGTAATGATGTACTGTAGCTCCTGCATCGGCACGAGTTATTCCAGGGAAGCTAAAGCTCTCAAATTCCGGTATAGGCAACTGGTTTAACAGACTGAGTTATATGGAGTGCATGACATTGAATACTATGTGATTCTCTCTTCTATTTTTACCTCCTTGTTTTGACATAATGTTCAGATACAGATGCATCACTAGGATGACTAAGCTAGGATAGTATGGGAATAGCCCTAAGGACTGTAAGGATGGGCATCCCTTGTGCTGTCATGTCCATACGGAATAGGGAGGTAGGTTAGCAGGGTTCATCGTGAAGAGAGATACCTGACTAACTTGGAGATCGATTGGTCAAACAACTCGTAGAACAAGGGGCTTAACTAACAGCTCCGAGCAGCTAGTACTGGGGACTGCAGCGTAGAATAGTTACAGGTGCAGTTTGGTCAATGAAAACTGTACCTCCTTTTATACTCCTTCGAGCTGTTGCCTGATGCTTATTGTAGAGCATCATGAAAGCGAGGGTGGTTGCTGAGCAGGGGGTAGCAAATGCATGAAAACATGATGTCACCGGCCGGCTGGAGGATGGGAACCAAAGACAAGCGAAAATCCTACTAGTGTCGCTATCTTGTAGCAGGTAAAAGAACTCGTCTATGTGCATAATTACAGTGGACTGGTGAATAAAACAATCTGCATGGTAGATAAAACTATCTCATGTTGAGACAAACTGTAATGTTACTTCAAACTCCCAAACAAAGCTAAGTTTAGGATGGAGATGGAGTCGTCGAATCACCATTGCTATAAAAATTTTCATGTGTCAATTCGCCCCCTTTCCACTGCGAACTGAAGCTCATCCTCGAGGAAGTTGATAGACATATTTCCCAGAGGACAATAGTTTTCTCTCTCTCTCTCTCGACTGATGTCCCAACCATGATGTGAAGTAGTCTCATCCCTGAGGCGATTAAAGCAGTCGATTCTCCTAGAGACGAACTTAGCCATCCTCAAGTAGCCAGAAATCCAAACTGGCATGGAGTGAGGTATGCTTCAAACCAAGGAGAGGTAGTATGAATTGTGCTGTGAAAGACCCTTGAGTGTCCTCGCAGGTCGTTGGTCTCCTCTAATTTAAGTTACCCTCGGCGGGACAGTACCATCCTCCATTCACAACTGGGACGTATCCTCCCTGTGGTGGACTGAGCTCTCCCACTCCTCTCAGCACCAATCCCCACAGGGTGATCACCTTTCCGGACGACTACCTTACTGAACAGTAAAGACGAAGGATGCTAATTATCTGCGACAATCAAACTCTTTCTCAATAGTCGACTCATAAGGAATACTGAACAGTGGGCCCTTGAGAGAATGCAGCGCTGTCCTCTCATCTCAATAGCAATTTCATTTTCTCCTGGGTGCGCTTCCACCAAGCGTGCTTCTCTAGGTATATGGCACCTCTTGCCGCTCCCCTCATGGCTGAACTTAACCTTACTGTAAACACAGCTGGGCGAGGTGAAGATTGCTCCTTTTTACAGGTGGCATCCGAATGCTCTTTCATTATTTTTTTTTAATTCGCTGCTCTCGGTGTAGAAATACTCTATCTCATGGGCTGAAACCTATATCTCTCTCTCTTTGCTTCCGGAACAAAAGGAAGGATAAAAAAAGAACTAGCCGAACATCCAGCGAGTGCCTGGCGGCGTTTCGTCGTCTTTTATCTGTCTGTAGGTCTCATTACAATGTGTGTTTTATTTGTTTGCTTTCGTTTCCGCGAAACCGGCGATCTGCCGAGGGCCTCTTTAATTAAAGTGTGCATTCACAATTAATTTGTTGCGAGATGCAAAATTTCAAACAACGTGATCCGCGCGTAGAATAAAACGGTGTGGAAAAAATCGTTTTAAGATTATCCTACAATAATTGTCAGAATTTAAACTTCACTCCTTTTATTGATCCTGATGCTTTACTATGGCCATCTATATGTAAGTGGTTTCAAAGTTGCCTAGTGTCGCGCAGCAAGCATTCTTTTGCATCTGTACTACAACAAAATAAAGGGTTGAGTGAACTGAAATTTGAAATTATGCACACACACACACACACACACAAAACACCAGCAATGCCACACCCTTTCACACACAGCAGTTAACGAAATACGCGCAACAGTATATTTATTACTACAGTGGAAGCACAGATTTATCACAACATCGTAACTTGCCTAGGTAGGTTTAAAAAACACAACGTCTACAAACGGCATGTGGTAATGTGAAGTATTTTTCCGAGTAAGTATAATTTACGCATCATTGGACAAAAAGCAACACACCATGTCATGGCTCGCCACGTCTGTCAACTTCAGATGGTAACTGTGCCATCATCATATCTAAATTTATTAAAATAAGTATTCAAACATTAAAGTCTCTTTTCAGTTGAAAATTGCAAATTCAAAAATCATTATTTTGCTGTAATAAGTATGAAATATGCTAACATATTAAACTTGTATATTTTGTCTACTACTTAATGATGCAAAACTTCCCGAGGGGGAGAGAGAACAAGTGAGTGAGAGCGACAAACCTAGCCCAGCCGACAGTTGCTTCCTCAATGGATAAAAACAAACACAGTGTCCCTAGGACGTAAATACAATATTGTGCGTTGTTATTTTAAACTGTAACAATGAAATGTGTTGAAATCGGTGCTATCTAAATATTTTAATTGATGCGTGCCGCTTATACGTCTAATCTAATATGATTATGACTCATCACCAAGAGTACCTCTTCCATCACTACAGATGTGAGAGATTTGTTGCCTATCATACAGGCAACATGAACTTATGAGCGTATTCTCTTCATCTGGAGGATACGCAACCTGACTAGCATGCCACACCCCCTTCCCCGTGTAGAGAGCTGACAATCTGCACAAACCTCGGGTAAGGCCGAGCGCCACCGACGAGGCACGAAGCAGAAATGCTGAGTAGATTATTCCCATGCCAACCAGGGCAGGAGGACGTCACGCCTCCCCACACCACGTGCCGGCAGCCCACAAGTGTCCACTATATAAGTCTAGATGCTGCCGGCCTCGGGAGTCATTCTTACGCATTCTTCTATAGCGACCTCCCACAAAGTCAGTACGCGGGAACTTCAGAGAATTTCGTTACTTTCAAGTATGCCCCAGCTGCTACTTATTACGTACATCGATGACCAGTCAACCCGACCACCAACGAACACAATCACATATTTATTTAAGTTCACTTTGTCGCTTCTAGACACCTTTTACTTAGCAGTTTAACTTTAAGTAATTTGTATTCGTCTAGAACCAGCTTTTCCCTTTTTAAATTGAACCAGGTCGCCAACACCTGGAACCGCAGTTACCTTCAGCTCTCCACGACTTGGTAGGAGGTAGCACAGGTCACGTGTTTATTGAACCTTTAATAAACACTCATTGTTATATACTTTCTGTTTTTTATTTACAGGCGATATGTTACAAACGTCCATGTATCCCTTGTGACCGTTTGTACCATCGCAGACGCATCAACCACATAGCAACACTCGACCGATCGCCATTAGGTCGCGATCTCGATCAGTGCAGGTTGACAAGAAGTGTTTACTCTTTTCTTGCTGCCCTGCAACTCGTGGCCGTGGGTCATAATATTTTTAATTCATAACAAGAGGTAACTCTCGTGATGAATGGCTATGTCGCCTAAACAAGTGCATTCCATGAAGTCACGACCATTAGACGCAACAGCCATTGGAGATAACACTATGATAAGAAGCGCCGCTTATTCCCACAGATTTCCTATGTGCGCTATGTCGATGGGTCCCGTGACCGAATCTGGAGTGCGACGTGGATACAAGTAGTGTCAAAAGATAGGGAATCACATTCCCGGAGCCAGTGCAAAGTGGCGAGCAGCTCCCTAGCTGAAGTTATTAATTAGAACCTTTTAAGTTATTTTTAGCAGTAATTGCACCACAATTAACTAGGGAAACTGCCCACTCCCTAATGATGAAATCCGTATGTCGTCATATTCATACACATTCCCGTAACTACCACCATTACGGCACAGAACGATATTAATATGTCAATTATAAGAGTAAACATGAAATCATCTCTCGAATATCAGCCACCAACATGTTTTAGTTCAGTAATCATAATTATATACAATATCAGTTTCTTTAATCATGTTGACTATGAAGTTGCGTTTTTTTAATGTTTCCGCAGGACATGTGGCGAAGCCGACGCCATGTCGTTAGACTTCAGCACTCCAGACAACTGGCAGGGCAGACAGTAAGCTCCGTGTAACCCCCCCCCCCCCTTGCCAACGGCCATTTCAATTTAAGCTGTAATATTTCAATGCAATATTTAACGTTAATTCCAGAGCATTTCATTACTTAGTTAGCCGAGGGGAGGTCTCCCTGCATCCTGAGGTAGCATACCAGGACTTCAGGCATAAGACAGGTTTTCACTTAATTATAACTTAAGGCCTTGGCCTTATTTTCAGCAGTAGCGACCACCAGCACGTCCAGAGTGCCGGGTCCGCTTAACCAGCGGTATGCATTCACATGTGCAGCAACATTTCATTGTACCTTTGCAGTAATAAAACAGTCATACCCTAATTAGACGTGATTTATTGCATTAACTCTCCTAAGTTCATCGGGTACTGCGCCCTAACAGAAGCATCAACATTAAAGTGTATTTCAGTGTATGTTTTGCATTTACGAGGCCTGCCTCCCTCAAGCGGAATAAATTCAATTATAATATAGGCGTGCAAAGTGACCGACAGCTTCGCCCCAAAGGAAATATTTTATATTCAATATAATCTAACTGACTATTAAATTAGCTCTCCTTCATATTGACCGCATATCCAGAATCGCCGTACGATCCCATTCAACATCGTTCGCTTACCGAACATGGCGCTGGGAACATCATCAGTTCCTGTTTTACAAATACTCCCATGCAGGACACAGGGTATTTGTTTGTATTAACAGTTGGAGACAGAATATGCCGTGCACTGCCGACAGGAGCAGGGAGTTTTCTTAAATCGAATTAGCCTGACTGTGGATCCCTTTCAGGTATCTGCACTTCGGAAGACATACATATTAGACGGATATCTGTTTCTTCCCAATCACACATTAGCACTAAACCAGTGCTCGTGTGGGAGAAACAGCGATGCCATAACCACTAGAAACACCTTCACACGGAAGACACGACAGACACAACTTGTTTCTCACCATTCGCACTAAGTCAGTGCAGGTGACCGTAGCCTGAAGTATTTCTGTTCATCCTAGTGCGAACGCACAACCAGTAGAGGCTTGGCGGCCCCCATGGCTCCCCGTCCCTGATCAGCCCGCATACTGTGGGGGATCAGTGGGGACTCTTATCGAGCTCGTGCCGGCTAGTCACTATTGGGTTACACCGGCAACCTTCCTGTCTAAATGCATCGCATAGACTATAGAACTGTTTGTCCTATGCCTAACTATGCCGAACTTAGACGTCAAGTAGTCGCGCCTACTCGTTCTCATAATTGACTTCCCACCATGTATCTGCATACATCATAGATGTCAACCTGTTGTCAAAGGACTCCTGAATGGCACTGACGTGCGCCTAGACTGGGATAACCTTATCTTCTGGTCCAATGAAGCACACCTGTGGAACCTCAACTCCAGCATAGTTCGAATTCACCGCACCTAGGCAAAGCCTGCCCGTCTACAACACCTAGAAGCAGCAGTGAGTAAGTTATACCCAACACCCTTCGCCTCTCATACATAATTTAAACGTAACTACCCCCCTTTTGGTCTAGCGGACAAAATTCTCTACCAACATGCTAAAGCAGTCTAATCAATCACACGCCAAGAGATTTTATAGCGCCCAACTTGGGGCGTCAGACGAATAGCTGTGCACAGTAAAAAGGCACGAACTAGATCAACCATACCCCGAAAACTAAGGGTCAAAGCGATCGGTCAAGCGGGCTTCGGAGAGTCCTTGAAACACCATGTGGTGCCCTTAACCACTACCATATCAGACGCCGAGGTCAAGGCCGTCGCCAGCGAGAACTACGACAACGAACCCAACATATCCAATGCACAGTGTAGCCGTACCGACTGCCAGGGCCATGGTATACTATGGGGTAGAATGCACCTACTGCACGAAACTCTTCCTTTATACCTGCATAGGCTGGACTAAAGAGATCCCGAGTTACAGGTGGGTTAGAGTACCACTGTACAGCTTACCGCCAACGGCCAGCGAGTTTCTGTAACGAAGATACGTGCCCTGGGCGGGACATAAATCGCATCAGGTGCACGACATACAGTGCCTCTATCAACACCTGTGATTAGGGTGGCCCGACGAATGCGTCTCTATTCCTGGGATGGCCAACCAGTGCAAGAGATGTCGAAGAAAACACATCTCTCACTCCCACAGATCTAAGCCTTCCCGGATATATATCCAACCTGGAACGGCACCTGGCCATTCAGCTACCGTTAGAGAACACAATATTCAAATAACCGACTTTGCAGTTCGCCCACATGAAGACTCAGTCGCATTCACACAGGATGTGAAAAAGAATTCAAAGAAACGGACCTGCCACCAAAACTATGGGTTGACCAGGCCCGACTGTATCTGAAGGGCCTGGCACTCACATGGTGCGAAAGACGTGGAGAATTTTATATGGACTGGAAGCAGTTCAGAAACTGGATAGCAGCAGAATTCACAGGCGAGGTCTTGGCTAGGTTAACGAAACAGTTTTATAGCCAGACCCATGTACTCGATGAAGAAGCAGAAATCGTCATCTGAAGAAAAGATCAAATGTTTCAACGTGTGTTTCCTCCATCGGTCGAATGTTACTGCCAAATCTCCAGAATGTACTCTTGATAGCAGTGGCGTATTTTCATAATCTTATATATTTTTAATAATCTGATCGATGACAAAGCGATGTAACCTTTACTACAGTGATTAGTCTAATGGACGTTGGAATTATTTTGTGCGTAAGAGGATATAGTACCAACCGATTTTCTGTGAAATTCTTGTTTATGCGTTTAAGCCTTTAACGGTAAATTAGTGTTGCAGGAATGTGTTTCTGGGCAAAAGAAACATAGACCAAGTATCTACTACTATACGGTTTCACTTTTAGCATATCAACAATCGTGAAAACGGCAAAAAAAAAATCATATGCTCACTGCTGAATTAAGTAGTTTCTGCAAGAAATAGGAGAAAAGTACACCAGTGCAGTAGTAGTTTAACCTGTGGGCTTTCGACACGTATAATAAAATCCTACTACTACACGTATAATTTGCAAAGTACAGCGAAACTACGGAGACACTGCATGCATTGTGCACAGGAGCAGGTGAGTGGCATTTGTGAACCATGAAATGGAAAAACTCCAAAGACGAGCTGCCCAAGGCTGCAATCACTGCACTGATGAAGTGTTAAAAAAAATTTGTTTCCCAACTTGCATATTCTTCTAAGAATTCTGGCTACCCTTCCTATTACTACAGCATCAGTAGAGAGAAACTTTTCGACACTCAATAAGACTTAGGTATCTCAGAAACAGCACTTGTGAAGACCGTTTAAATGTACTAGCACTAATGTCAATCACCACAGCATACCATTAAATGAATATATATTGTTTGAGAAATTCGCAAAGAACACGAGAATGTTGCTTATTTAAATGTTTTAGGCAAAAGAGTGACCAAAGTAACATTAGCAAGTGATTAATTTCTTTATCGTGGACTTCATTTTATGCAGTGTTTAATGCTTTTAACTTTTAAATGTTTTTCTAAATTGGAATATTAATATAAGTTCTATTTGTTGTTTTGCTCGTTGCAGGGGCGTAGCCGGAAGGCACCCCACAATTCGCTCCTTAATTTTAAAAATTTTTATTTTCAAAATATAAATATTTCTCCCAACGTGCTAAGTCAGTCTAATCTAGCACGCATCAAAATATTTCAATAGGCAACGTTTAATTTACAAATAGCATACAAAAAAACTATGTTAAAACAATATTTATCTGTGAACTATTTCTTACTAGTAGTTGCCAAAATATTGCTGCTTTCGCTGTTAATTCATATTTAATACAAAATAAAGAATACAAGTTATAGAAGACACTAAGGTAAAGTTTAATTAATTCAATAATGCAGTACGCTAAAGTTAATCACATTGTTATATATTTGTGGAATGAAGGTTATTAAATAAAAACCAGTTCGACATATTACACCTAGGTTAATTTTTCAACGGATCGTTTTCAAAAGCTTCTTCCAGTCAAGAATGAACTATAGTTGGCGAGACTCCATCCCTCAAATGCTTCCCATTGGCTAATTACTAACATTCGCTCTACTGTTGACAAGCCTCCACCACGTTCGCTCAATCAATTATTCACTTTAGTTAGACTTCCTCCATATTTTGTTTATATTTTTAAACACACAGGTATTATCAATTAGGCTGCCTACTATCAACCTGTACTGAATGGTGACATTGACCATTCCTGCAAAGTACGTAAACTGTTCTTATATGCAGGTATTTTTCACTAAAAATAATTTTTACATAAAGCAGAAGGGTTTTTATAAAGTAAATAAAATGCAACATAATTAAGAAATATATTTTATTTACAAAATTTTAAATACAAACCTTTCTTTGCAATGATTTCTTCGAAAGCAGGAGGAGGATATCACATTACTTCGTAAGATGTTGGTATGCACTAATTCTCAGCTGTAGATGATTTATCGAATTGAGTGTTCAGCCCAAACCAGTTATCATCATTTCTTTTTCCTCACAACACACCTTTTGTTTATCATCATCTACACTCTTTTCGATGTCGTATACAATATAGACAGGTACATGAGAAGTCTGGAATCCCTCTTTTTGGTACCTTCGTCGAGCGGTTATGGTTTTGTATAATTGCATTCTAGCCATATATTATATCTTAGAGACCCATGTTTTTTCAATCTCTTCTGTAAGTTGGTTTATTAAATTTTGCTTCATACTTGACAGGAACAAGCAAACATCTTTCGACGAAAATATCAGATTCGGAGCAACGTAATCATTCAACATGACACTGAATTTAGAATGCTTCAGAAGATATCCATTGGTATTAGGTTTGCCTAGAACATGGACAGTTTTCGGGCATGAGGTTTACGCTGTTTGGCATGGTTGTTATACGACTCATAACACTGTTTTCTCCGTTGTTTGGAACATGTTTTACTCCATAGCACATGAACTTACGACCACACTTGTGAAAGCTAATAATCTAACTAGGCCATTCTGTCTTCTCCGAAAATTGACTACTCTTATTGTGCCTACGCACTTGACAACTTTTACTGTACGTCTTACCACAGTACCGATACAATTGAGCTGATATCGACAGCAAATTGTCCGTGCTATCCACATGCACACCCCACTTACTGATGGTAGCATCATTGCATCAGCACTTACTGTACAAGACAGCGATGACATGTTTACACCATCATTTTACATATCAGTACATACTTGTAAGTCCATAACAGGTTTATGGTGACGACAGTAAATCTTTTTGTATTGCTGGCGGAGGAACAAGTCATTTACATACTTCCGAACGTTTGTAGAGTGTGTCAGTAAGAGCAAACAGACAAAGGCATTTCTCACACACACTAGACACGTTGCGCCTCCAGAGGTGCTGGAATGTGTTCATGTCCCACCTGGGAGCAGGTGGAGAACAGAAACTGGTAATGTGCCCAGCGCCACGTTTGGTAGAGTGAACGATGTTGAATGGGGTCGTATGGCCGATGGCCTACGGTGACTCTGGATACATGGTCAATATGAAAGAGAACTAATTTAATTGTCAGATAAATGATGTTGAATGTAAAATAATTCCTTTGGCACGAAGCTGTAGGCCACTTCGCACGCCTATATTATCACTGAATTTACTCTGCTTGAGGAAGGCAGCCCCCATAAATACAAAACATACACTGAAAGACACTTTAAAGTTGATGCTTATATGAGGGCGCTGGACCCGATGAACTCAGGAAAGTTAATACAATAAAACACGTCTAATTATGTTATGACTGTTTTATTTCCACAATGGTGCACTGAAATGTTGCTGCACATGAAAATGCGTACCCTTGGTTTAGCGTAACTGGCACTCTGGACCTGCTGGTGGTTATTACTGTGGAAAGTAAGGCGTAGGCCTTAAGTTAGAGTTATGTAACAATGCGTCCCATGCATTAAGTCCTGGTATGCTACTTCAGAATGCAGGGAGACCTCCCCTCTGCAAAATAAAAGTACATAAATGTTCTTGAGTTACGTTAACTATTGCGATGAAAGAAAATGCAGCCTAGATTGAATTGCCGAGGGGAGTACGTGGAGCTTACCATCTGCCCTGCCGGTTGTCGGGAGTGCTGAAGTCTAACGACATTGCGTCGGCTTCGCACCCCGTCCCGCGAATCTGGCACCAAAAATGAAAACATGAAAACAGGACTTAATAAATAACATGATAAATAAAACTGACACACTACATAATTATAACTAAACTAAAACACATTGGTGACATACCTGTGAACACCAGAGCTCCAGATATGGCTAAGAATGTGACATCACGAGTACGTGACCGCACTTGAAGGGTGATATTAAATTAAATGATGGCTCAGGTGACTGATTCTCAATAGATGATTACATGTATACTCTTATAATTGACATATTAAAATTGGCATGTGTTGTAATGGTTATAATTACAGAAATGTGTATGGATGTGACGACATATGGATTTAGTCACATCTTCTACGATGTGTTATCTACTCTCTATGCTGGAATAGACAGTTTCCCTAGTTCATTGTGGTGCAATCACAGCTAAAATTGCCTAAAAATGCCCGTTAGTTAATGCGGCTAGGGAGCCGCTCATCACTTTACACTTCCTGCGGGAATGTGATTCCCCGTCTTATGACACACTTGGAGCCACGCCGCACTCCGGATTCGGCCACGGGCCCCGTCGACATCCGGAAATCTGTGGGAATAAACTGCACCTCTTACCCAATTGTTCCCTGCAATGGCTGTTGCATCTAACGGTCATGACTTCACAGGTCACACTCGTTTAGGTCACATATTCATTCATCACAAGTGTTACCTCTTGTGATGAATTAAAAATATTATGACCCGTGGCCACAAGATGCAGAGTGGCAAGAAAAGTGTAAACGCTATTCTTGTCGACTTGCACTGATCGAGACTGCGACCTAATGTTGATTGGTCGAGTGTTGCTGTGTGGTTAATGCATCTGCGATGGTACAAACAAGGGATACGTGGACATCAGGAATACGTCACACTCATATGCCACGAGGAGCGAGATCATCTTACGTTTATGCTTCTTGTGTCTACTAACATTACTACTATTCACAAAGGCTTCATTACAGTATGTGCATCGAAGTCTTGACACTGGTGGCTTGGGTCGCGATGCCAATGAAGCTGCTGTAGATGACCCATCCGAATAGGTCGATCGTGCTGTTGGCGCCATACTAAAAGTCATTGATGGCTGCACTGCTGATACCACTCCCAAAGAAGACAATGGCACTGCCAAAGCTACCATTAACTCTGGAGTAGGTACCTGAAGACATCGCAGATGAAGAATAGCTTAGATACGAAGCTGTAGAAGCTACTCGAGGCGATCCACCTTTCATGGAAGCTGCTGACTAACTAGGCCTCTCAACAGACATCCCTACTGCTTATAAGATACAAGTGTGAAAGCCCTATGACGACATATCGACCTTGAACCAATTGTATTGCACCATTAATACATTGTGCGAACACCAACCAGCCAATCACCAAATTTTTATGCAATTGCAGCTGGCCAATCATGGGCAAGCACTAAGACATCACGTGCAGGAGTCAGTGTCTGGGTCCTACCAGACCTACCCCTCACAAGACAGACCCCCCCCCCCCCAACTCATACACACATAAACACACACCCAAACACATATACATGCACCAAAACACAACTTATAAACCTGAACACTTCTACACAAACACAACCTACACCAACCCAAAGAATCCGAAATATTCCAATTTGCCGACTGCCTCCAAAATAATCCAACTTTTACTGTCTACCCACAGCAAAGGGCAGATGCTCCATGCTAGACTTGTAATGTTCACCACCCGAGCCACCAAGACTATGCTTCAAGATCATCCGAGTACTTTTGCACACTGCCGGATGGCACCACTAGTATGATCGCCGAGACATTCCGTCCCTGGATCCAGCAAGGAGTATTGTCAGTCGCACAATCTCCCCATACTCTGTGTAACTCGTGCTCGGCTGGCATACGGCTAAACAAGTGGTACACAGTGGAGGTGATGTGGCTAAAATGTACTCTTAGAAGTACATGCTAGCTCGCTTAGTAAGTGCTTTGCTTATTTCATTGGCTTTCCCTCATGAGGACAATCAGGAGTACTCAATTGTAATTATTTACTTTGAATTATTGAATTCTATTGTGGCCTTTTGCCTTGCCCACATACGGGTGGCAAAAAGCACAAACTTAAGCAAACCTTAAAGAAACTCAGAGTCAGAGATTAATAACACTACACAGAAAATCCATTATTTACACCTCCCTTACGCATAAGGCAACATATTACCTTTGAATATGTATTACTGTAGAATTGTAAGCTTGATGTCGAATCGACCCAGAAATACTCCCAGACTCATACACTGCTATTCCTCCATGCCTGTTCCAACTACCCATCAGCTGAACAAACACCATTCCGCCGCAGACAGTGTCAGCTGCTGTTCAGCCACCGTTCGCCAGCAGTCGAGAGAGCACCAGCGCTGAGCGGACAACAGGTAAAGCAACGTGACACGCTGCGCCTCCAGAGGTGCCGATGGTGTGTTCGTGTCCCGCCTGAGCGCAGGTGCGGAACAGGAACTGATGATGTGCCCGGCGCCATGTTCGGTATAGAGAACGATTGTTGGTGGGGGGTAGTATGGTCGACGGCCTATGGCGACTCTGGATATGCGGTCAATATGAAGGAGAGCTGAGTGTATTTATCCTTTATATTATGTAAATGTAAATATTGCCTGTAGGCGAAGCTGTCGGCCCCTTCGCACACCTATGTTACAACTGAAGTAACCCTGCTTAAGGGAGACAGGCCCCGTAAATGCAAAACACACTGAAATATATTTGTAAATTTGAAGGCTGCTATTAGGGCGCAGTACCCGATGAACTCAGGAGAGTTAAATGCAATAAAACACGCCTAATTATGGTATGATTGTTTTATTACCGTAAAGGTACAATAGAATATTAATGTACTTGTTAATGTGTACCTTAGTTAAGTGGGGACCTGGCACTCTGAACCTGCCGGTGGTCACTACTGCTGGAAAATAAGGCGTAGGCATTAGATTGTAATTACGTGAAACACGTCCCGCACATGAAGTCCTGGTATGTTGCGTCAGGATGCAGGGAGACCTCCCCTCAGCTAAATAAAAGTACTAAATGGTTCTTGAATTACATACATATATATATATATATGAAGACAATGCAGCCTATATTGGATTGCTGAGGGTAGTACATGGAGCTTAACGTCTGCCCTGCCTGGTTGTCTGGAGTGTTGAAGTCTGACTAACGACACAGCGCTGGTTTCGCTGCACGTCTGGCGAATACGGCGCAAAAAAAAAAAAAAAAAAAAAAAAAAACGGAACTTGATGAATAACATAAGTGAAATTGATGTTGTACATAATTAAGATAGCTAAACTAAAACACATTGGTCACATACAACGCCGGAGCCCAAGATATGGCTAAGAATGTGACGTCATGAGAATGTCGCTGCACTTGAAGGGTGATATTAAATTTAATGATGCCTCAGGTGGCTGTTTCTCGATAGATGATTACATGTACACTCTTATAATTAACATAATTAAAATTGGCATGTGTTGTAATGGTTACTGTTACAGGACTGCATATAGATGTGACGAGACACATATCGTAACTAAAAGCGGAGCTACACCCTGTTTTCTATGGAGTGTTATAGATTCTCTATGCTGGAGTGGGCGGTTTCCCTAGTGAGTTGAAGTGTAATCACCGTGGATTCTGCTTAAAAATGTTCATATTAATTAATGCTGCTAGGGAACCGCTCGCCACTTCACACTTCCTGCGAAAATTTTTTCCCCCATCTTTGAAACCACTTGGAGACATGTCGCACTCCGGATTAGGACACAGAGCCTGTCGACATCACGCACATTGGAATGTCGTGGGAATAAGCGGCACCGTTTACCCCAGTGTTCCCTCCAATGGCTGTTGCATCTAAAGGTCATGGCTTCACAGGACACCCTTATTTAGGTCATATATCCAATCATCGCGAGAGGCTGCTAGGTGCAACAGGATGTCGGCAGGCACAGATGGTTGCGGGGCCCTAGGCTGTAAGGTCCGCGATGATGCTGTGCTGCTACCTGTGCTCGCCGAATTGGGTTGTTCCCAACGCAAGTGGTGCATGCAGGCCGATGTTGATGCTGATGCTTGGTGTGGCGGGGAGGGGTAAAAACCCGCTCTTCTGTCGACTCGTCGTCGCTGCTACTGATGGCACTGCTCTTTGGACCCCAAGATTGCTTATTCTTCTGGCGAGGGGAAAGGTATGCTGTCCCTTGCTGGACTTGATGCTCCTTCTGTTGAACCTTCCCCTGTGCTCTTGATGCGGTCCTCCAATACGAGGTCAGCTTCCCTGTGGGCTTATTGGGCCCACAGTTGCCCCCATTGACTCGCTTTGTACGACGTCTTCCGAAGTGTGTGTCTAACTGGGTGTCGTGACACTCCGGTCTGGCTCACTTTGGTTTGCAGTGCCTGCGATGTTGATTTCATGTGTCTGAGATGGTGTGACCTCTTCCTCTTGCTCCTATTATTCCCCTGCCAACCTTATGGGCATATGATTACCAGGTGTGGCAGTGGGGAAAAAGGTGCCGAAGAGCACTCCCATCTGTGCATGAACTTGCCTCCGCTTCGCCATTGGGCGTTTCTGCTACCTGCTCTTGGTCATTGGGCCCTTCCTCTTGCTCAGGAGTTCATGCACTCAGTGTCTACACGGCTAGCCGAAGGTTGTCGCGGTGTATGGCCACCTTGCGCTTGCTGCTGACCTTGACTAGGTAAGTTGTATACCCCAGCACTTTTACAACATGTGGTCTACTCCCCTTAGGGTCAAACCCGACGCAAAATTTGCACCTTGCACTGCTCAGCATGTGTTCGCAGAAATAAACATGTTTTCCGGACCTGAGACTCTTTGGTGGGTGGGTTGTTGCTGGTACCCATTGTCCTATGTACCTCTCTTGGTGAATGCATGCATTTTCCAGGTCTTGCTCCTGGCACTGTCGCCTTCCTGCTGCGCTTTCTGTTGCGTCGCTGTTTGCCTGTCGAATTCTGAATTCTCCAGAGAGGGGCAGCTCCCTTCTCTGTAGAATGGCAGCTGGTGATTGACCTGTGGCTAGGTTCACCCTCCGTCTCATTGTTAACAAGGCAGTGGGCAGATGTTCAGCCCAGCTTGCATGGTTTGTTCCTACCGGCAGGTACAACTGAGTCTAGAGGTCTTGATTCCTCCTCTCAGATGGGTTGGCCTGCAGGTGGTACACAACTGTTGTATGATGCTGGACTACCCACCTGGTACACAATTCTCTCCAATACTTTGCCGTAAATTGGGTACCATTGTCGGTTAAGAGGGTGCATGGGTAGCCCCATCGAGGGTAGAAGTCGGTCTCCAGTACATGGGCTATGTTGAGTGCCCGTGTACTGGAAACTGATTATGCTTCTGTCCACCTTGAGAACGAGTCACTCACCACAAGAATTAACCTGTTGCTGTTAGAGGTGCGCGGATATGGCCCCATCAGGTCCAGCGAGATGGACTCAAATAGCTTCTGTGGCTTCTATGGTTGTTGTTGTGTTACTCCATCTGCACTCCTACTCTTGTAGAGGTTACACTTTATGCAACCCCTCGCGTATTGCCGGATGTCTCCCGCAACGCCAAGCCAGTGGAAATGGTTCTACACATTTCTTGTGGTTTGTGATGCGCCAGGGTGCCTGCAAATCGTGCGCCATGTGCATGATGTAGTACCTGTGCTTGTGCACTTTCGGGCACGTATAGCTTCCAGGTTGCTTCAGGGCGACGCTGTCGTGTCTCGACGCGCATGCCGTTCATTTGCCACCACTCCAGTTCACCCTGTATGATGGAGGTGATACGATGTTGGGTGGTCTGTACACTGCAGTTGTGCTATTAAAACACTGTCCTGCAAGTCTCGATCTCGAGTTCGGGATCTTCGATGATGGCACAGCTCATGTGGCCCTCGCCAGTTGTTGGATGGTTGGCTATGGTAGACCTTGCCTGCTAACTAATTCTCAGCTTCCGGTACATGCTTCACTTTGAAAATCTTATGCTTTGAGGAGGAGTGCCCAGCATGCTAATTTACTCCTGGCCTCTTTCATGGTGTGAAGCCAGAGTAAGCACCGGTTGTCGTTTCGTAGTGTGAACCGTTGGTACTCTAGGTATGCCCTGTATTGTTTCATGGCCCACACTACTGCCAAACACTCTTGTTCATTCACGTCGTACCTACCCTCAGTTGCCCTGAACTTTGCACTACTGCATTCAATGATGCGCTTCTCTTGGTTATCCCCAATCTGATATAGAACTGCTTCCAAACCCTTCTCATTTGAGCCTGTTTGAAGATATAAATGGCGACTTGGGTTGTGTCGAGCCAATGTCTTGCACTCCCTGTACTTGCTCTTGGTCTCTTGAAAACTTGCTTCATGTTTAGCTGTCCACAAGTACATTATGTTGAGTGACATATGTCAGTGAGTGGTTAGGTTATTGTTGCAAAATCCTGTATGTTTTCCCGTAGCCAGTTCACTAACCCGAAGAATTCCCTCAGTTGTTTCCCCGTGCATGGCGCCTCGTAGTCGTTAATGAGGACCAAATGCTCTTCTGTTGGCCAGCTTCCGTGTTCATCGATCATGTGCCCAAGCAACTGTATGCATGGGTGGCCAACGTAACACCTGCGGTTCGCACATGACATCTTATTGATGGCTAGTCTCTCCTAAACTAGTTACAGGTGTTGGATATGTTCATCCCAGGTTTCGGACCAGATGATGTCACCCAGGTATGAGAGGGCAAAATCTCCAATGTACCCATTGAGCATTTGGACCATCATCATTTGAAAAGTTGCCGGTGCACACTTCAAGCCAAAGGGTATTGCACAAATGTGGAACCTTCTCTCATCTGCGCTGTGAACGCCGTTTTGTGGCAGTCTGCAGGTTTTATTGGCACTTGCTAGTACCACCTGCGCAGGTCCAATGATGTCATGACCTTAGCCTTCCTCAAGGTACGCAATGCATCCTTGACACTTATGTAGGGGAACGGGGTGCTCAGAGTGATTTGGTTGCTTGCTCTGAAATCCACACAGCAGTGCCACGTCCCGTCCTTCTTGGGTGCAAAGGTGATTGCGCTTTTGTAGTGACTGAGAGTGGGTTCAATCACACCCTCAGCTAGCATTTCTTCACTCTGCTCTTTGATGATGGCACATTGATGCGGCTGGTAACTTCTGGGTCCAGAGTAGATCGGCCGGTCATGTTCCAGTGGAATACAATGCACAGCTATGGTTGTTCATTGGAGTGGGTCTCCTGCCGCAAGTACTTCGCGTCGTTCATCCAGTATGCGTTGCACCATATTCCTGTATTCCGTAGGGACCTCATGATCGAGTTAGTTTAGTTGCACTCTGTGCTCATTACCAGTGGGGCGGGATTCGTTGTACGCAGTTTGCCTTTCCTTCAGGCTGAAATGGATCCTATAGCTGGCTGGCTCAACAATGGCCTTTTGTTCGCTGAGCCAGTGGATACCCAAGATGGCATCTTCCCGTAGGTCCGCAGATATGAGGGTTGTGGTGATGGTGTCCACATCTCTAATTCGGATGGTAATCAGTCTCTCTCCCATTGATTCCCCCACATTCTGCTTTGTTGCGAGGCATAGTACCTGTGAACTCGTGTAATCTCGCCTGTGTCCACGAATCCGGCATACACTAAATTATGGCTAGCTGCTGTATCTGTTAATGCATGGCATGATTGCCGATTTAAATGTACTGCAATTCTAATCATTCGGTTTTGTATTTTACTGATCTGCTGTATGCTTGGTTGCCGACTTCCGATTCCTGCCTGCCCTACTTGTTGAGGAGGTTCGCCTACCTCAACTGTCCGTTTCCCGTCGGTGATTTGTTGTTGTTCTACAGTTTGTTGTTTTTTGGGCACTGACTGTGCCAATTCATTCTGCCTTCTACCTTACAATATTGGCACGTAAATGGCGGCTCACATGGGCCTCCTAACATGCCCATGGTTGCTGATGTCCGTGCTGCCATCCTGCAATTGAGGTATGTTCTTGTTCGGAATGCACCTGTTCCTACTACCTTGTTCGCTGCCAATTACTCCTTTGCCCGCTCTCTCTGCTCTACATCTTTTCTCCAGCACGAATGGTACCCGTCACCCTCTCTATTCGTGGCATTTTGTTCTCGGCTGGCTTGGTCCAGTAATGCGGCAGAGCACATTAAGTCCTCTGTGCTACTGTGAATTAATGGTGCCATTGCTAGCCTGTTTTCCACTCTTACAGTTGACCCAACTACCTCTAGGATCTCACGCTTGCTCATGGGTGGATTAAAGTTTTTGATTTGCCCTATCTTCCTCGTCACAAACACGGTCAGGGATTTACCCACTATTTGCACTTCTTGCACAGCCTTGCTGTGCTTACAATGAGGAGTAGGTATTGGCAAATCGGCTTTGAAAGCTGTTACGAAATCCTACCCACTCAATACCGTAATGACAAATCGTTTTCCACCAATTACTCGCCTCGCCGACCAATTGCGCCCCTATACAATTTGGCCATTCTTGTTGGCACAACCTGTCTCTCTCTAAACACGCTGTGCAGTCGTTTGGAAAATCCTGCGGGTCCTCACTTGGTAGGCCTGGAAACGTTGGTAATCGTTAAAATCAGGCCGGAGTTGTACAGGCTTCTATGGCTCTTGTGAGTGCTGTAAATAATTTCGGATTATCACAATCGTTTTGCTGCGGGTACGTGACACGCATGGGTTGTGACGTCTGCTTCCGCGGTTCTTCTGCTCTTCTGAGTAGGGGCACTGAATGTACCCGTGGGTTTTGGTACACACTGGCCCATCCCGAATGTTCCGAATGTGATAAGGACTGAAAAAACTAATAGTAAGCACGTTACTTATTCATTTCTGTCTCAAAATTACCAGTTTACTTTGCAGTAAAATATAATTAATTTCTTTAAAAGACAGACATTTGCTGTGCACGAAAAGGTGTCTGCAACAAGTAACGGCGTGGAGGAGTAATTTTCCCGCCGCCACCCCTCCTCCACCAGCTGCCATGAGCACACTGCCTGATCGATAACTTCTCTGTGCACTCTCGCTGAACGAGTGAGTGCGGGACATTCAAAATTTGACTTTCAGTTGGTGTCATTTTCTTTTCATTTTCAGAGGGTTTGAAGTTTTACATCAGCTTGTATTTGGTGTCTAATTACAATAAATTATATACAGTATTTTGAGATATTATTTTCTTTATGTAAATGAGTTTAGGATAGGAGAAGTGTTTTTCAATTTATTATTTACAGTAATACTTTTTCTAAAATTCAGTGCGAAGGGCACTGCATCTCTATCGCAAAACATAGTATCGGAACAACTCTACTTAATAGGTTTTTAATGTGGCTCTGAGCTAATGTAGTGTGTGCCTAGTTAATTATGCTGCACTTTGATTGTATTTCCAGTCAATCTCACTTCCGCAATTCTATCACTTTCCTATCACTGTAGACGTGACATCTATGGCAGAAATGCTGGGCATCCTGGCACAACCTGTTCCAGCGTTCCATCCAATGGCTAGGACGTCTGAATGCGGTGGCAATCGAGGTTACACGGTGCTGGGCTGCATATAATGCGGCCCCAAGAGTTACTCATCGATGCGAATAAACCAAAGAAAGCCGTTCCAGTTCTGTAGTTGGTGATGGCAAAGGCAGGTGCATTCCAACCTCTAGTCGAGAGTGGGTGTATTCTGACCTCATAGTTGGCGATTGCATGATCAAGTGCATTCCGACCTCGTAGTCAGCGATAGCAAGGGTGGGTGCATTCTGACCTCATAGTTGGCGATGGTGTGATCAAGTGCATTCCGACCTCGTAGTCGGCAATAGCTAGGGTGGGTGTGTTCCAACCTCGTTCTTGGGGATTGTGAGGGTAGGTGTGTTCAGACCTTGTCATCTCATGTTGGACTTACCGGTTAGTTGATCAACAACCCTGTTGTTAACTCATAGGTGTTTTAAAAAGTAAGGCAACAATAGTTCTTACAAGTGTCTCATTAATCATCTCATTCAAATTCCTTGCCAGGCCACAGCAGAAGGCACATCTTTGTCACACAGCCATTAGATGGTGTATATGTTGCATCAGGACCTTGCGTTATCAGTTGCAAGATGACTGCACTCATGGAAACATGGCCAAATGTGGAAGTGGATAGTGTGATCAGGTTTGTACGTGTAAAGGCTCCTCGCTAGCCAAATTCATTTTTAAGGTTTGTGGTGCTTATGTCAAGTCATGGTAATACGTGAGGTTTCTGTGCACAGAGTACAATAATAGCACGACAGGGACAGATGTGCAACATGAGCAATGATCTGGTTGGCCAAGTATGTCCACCACAGATGATGTGTGCTGTACTGAAGGTCATATTCAGACACATCGATGTTGTTAAGGAGCTCAAAATCGCAGTGGGCAATGTGCACAAAATCGTTCATAAGTAGCTGGGCTACAGAAATGTTTGTTAACACTGGGTGCCACGGCAACAACAGGTCACAAAGCCACTACGATGGGATTGTTGTCCCTTATGCACTTGATGTGGTTTCACGAAGAAGGAATGCCACTCCTGTACGGTATTGCTATAAGGGATGAACTGTGGGTGCATCACATGACACCGGAGATGAAGCAAGCATCAACGGCATGGAAATACACATTGGATGGTATAAATAAAAATTAGTTCTTGCTCGCGAGCAGGTTAAGAATTGAACATTTGCTCTCACAATAAATATATATATATATATATAAAATCATTTCCGCTTCGCATTGAGCAACTGCTTCAAGACTGCCAAAAGATGCTTCACGCCATCACCACTTACAAGTCACTCCGCATAACAGTTGAGTAACACATCACATGCACTAGTCAGTTGGCACATTAAAAATGTGGTACCTGTACCTAAACCATCTACAGCAAGTGCTAAGGTCACGGATACCATACCATCAGCCATTTTGTATGACGTGAATCTTGCATGCAACACATCTGCATAATTTTCTTTTTACAAAATATTCGCTAACGTATGGCGTAGAAAATACATGCTTGTATGTTCTGTACATCAATAATGGTGATGGCCATTCATTAGAGAGAAAATTTCATTGATTTAAATTTGGTGCACGGGATTAGAAAATTTTGTGTGTGTTGAGTGAGGTTATGTGGCATCATATTAGTCTAAAGATGCCTGCATATTGAATGAATATAATGTTTCATTTGGTTTTATGCCAGAGAAGATTAAAACATGGACTCTGTAAAACTTTGCATCACTCTAAGGTTTTAATATATCCTGCTAACAATGTGTGATTAAGTGTACACTTTTCCGGTATAACTTTATTCGGAAAACATCTGGATAGTAAAAATAATGAAACGAACTTCATGAAAAAAAAAAAAAAAAAAAAAAAAAAAAAAAAAAAAAAAAAAAAAAAAAAAAAAAAAAAAAAAAAAAAAAAACATTTACATTGGTTAAAGAATTTTTTATGAGGTCAAAATTGGTGGTTCCGATTTTGAGACGGTAGCAATTTTGCGGCAATATTCTTGGGGTCCATTGACCATTGCAAATTTGGGGCTCTATTGTATGTACTGGTTTAAAAAAAAAATCACAGTAGAGATGAATTTACTAACCATAATTAATTCAATTAATAGCAAGTGGATAAATAAAATGCAAAGACTGATCATTTAATTAAAAAAATTCATTTCTATAAGTACAGTTAATGGATTTTCATTATTTGATAAATAAATTAATAAAACATTATGAACATTATACACAAAGAAAATTATAATACAGTAAAGAATTTGAAAAACTACAAACAAGTAAAATAATTTCAACGAAATTTGTGAGAAATAACTATTCTGGACAGAAGTTAATTTTACACTGCTAATCTTAAGAAGTTAAAAAAAAAATAGCACAATCTTTTCAAATAATGACTGCAATTATGCCTAATGAAAATACACCACCGTTAAAAATCAATGTCAAAAGATTACAGCATAGTACTGCAATAAATTGTATTATTTTGCAATGAGTAATTTTTTTAACAAGGTAAATACATTTAATTCAGGAACAAACTTAGTACTGTGAATCTCTCAGATGAATCACAGCATAATTTACACTATTCACAAAATAATACACAAATGATAACTAAATATGTATTACACAACTCTGAGAAAGTGCAAGTACAAAGTATTATGAACATGTGTGAGAATGCACAATTCTTGGATGAGCAAAATTCACGAGTACCTCACAACACCAGTTTTGTTAATTATTTGAACATATGTTGGAAGAAAGAGCATAAACACAGTAAGATCTACAAAACCAAGAGGCTTGGAACTGTACACAGCCACATCGCATCCAACAAATTTAAGTTCTCAACAAAGAAGTTGTTTCAACATTTCTAATACAGGTTGTACAGATCGAGGATACATTTTACCATACAGACATTAAAAAAAGTCTTGGATTCAAGTAGTATTAATGTGTCTGAGACTCAATTCTAATTGCTGGGAATAAAGTTTAATGCAGTACACTAATAAGTATACAAACATTTTACCAAAATAGAGAGTTACAGACACAAAGATAAAAGCAAAATCTGAAAATTTCACCAAATTTTTAATGGTGCTTAGATTTTTCAACAAACAAATCTCTACACAATTCCCTGGACATCCCACACTTTAGTTAACATATATTTGATAAAATATGTACCCTAGTAGACAACTATTGGTGAGCTTCATCTTGGAGCATGGGAAAAGTGCAACATGCCTTGCTACAGCTCTGGACTGCCTAATGTGACCAACTACAGCCAAATAATCAAAATCTTCATAAAGTCTTCTGTAGCTTGCTCTACGACCAGTGTCACTAAAAAATGTAATATTCTGCAAATTCATGACTGCAAGCCTGTTGGCATAAGCTGCTTCAGATATCACACTGTCTCTAACATAAATTTTTCACATTCTTGATAGTTCTCTCCCAAAGAGTATCTCTTAACTGCAGTTTTGTGGCAACAAATGTTTACAGACTGGTTCCCGTATAACAGTTCATAAACAGCAAACAGATATTGGGGATTACTTCTCGTGCCAGTGCTGTCTTGCAGGTGTCACTCCCACGCTAGGAAGGGTGTATTATTTTGTTATATTCCTATACCTTACTTTTTTTACACCTACATCTCAACTCTGTTATGCAGCATTATGAAAATTGTTAACATTTTACTTCATCAGCCTTTGTTTGCTTAGCCTCAAGTTATAAAATGTCATACTATTGGATTTTATTTTCAGCACTTTATAGACAAAAATGCTTCTCCACGTATGTATTAATACTGTGCGAGATGTAACTTATTTCTTATATTTATTCCAGCTCAGTCCACCTATAGGCCATTTACAGTTACTTCACACTTTTCTGAAACTCTTCTACAGTTCAACTTCTAGGATATTCATCCACCTCATGCAAACAAAGATTAGAAAATTACACCAAGGGGCAGCACACTGGATTCGTGCACACTCAATGTAATAATATTTTGAATAAGAACTATTTCTTACTAGGCATTACTAACACACCTGTTTTCTCCCTATTTTTATTCATCTTCTTCCAAATTAACTATTATAATTTGTAGATAAAATATTATTATAGCTTCAATTAAACCAAAAATAAGTACCTAGGTACTTAAATATCAACACAATTATAAAATGCTTGTGATACACATAATTTGAAATAACATACGTGGGATAATTTTTCTGAGGTTTGATTCAAAAAGTGTGACGAAACTTCAAATAGACTATGTAGTCTGCATATTAGACTCTGACTGCCATGTATGTTTATAACACCATTACTTACTAAAAATTGTATAATAATATTTATAATTTTTATGTGTTTAAGTATAGTGCATACAACACTATCCATTCAGTATTTACTAGCTTTACGAGTACATATGATGCATTCATAGGTAGGCCTTCTCCAGTTTTGTAACCTGAGGAATATGTGGCCTTTATTTGAAATGGTATACTAAAATTTCAATATCTGCACATTTGTCATCAGTGCTTAGTGTTGTGCATTCTAATTTTTGTCAGAAGATCAATTATATGTCTGTGCTTATCAAAATTTTGTGCACCTGGTGTACCTCTTACCTACACAACGTTGACTGTGACAATAGAGGTACTAACGTAACATTTGATTTTTTACGACTTCAACTTTGGTGCTTCATTCAGTGCATTAACAAACATCTGCATTTTGAGCCTAAGTGTTTGACACAAGTTTTAAAGTACCTAATTGATAGGTTATTTAGTGGTTAATAACCCTGATGTCATACATTTTAAGGTTGTATTGTAGATAAATTTACTGCTAGTTATTTTTTGGTTCTAATCCATTTTTACTTTACTGAAGTATTTTCTTTACTTCAATGTTGAGATGGTAATCTAACAGATTGTGACTATGGTTCCACCAAACTCATTTTCAGGTAGAGAATTATAAAAAATTTGAAATCTTATGCAAACTCAGACAAGAGTACCAAGATGTTTGGTAAATGCACAAATGCAAAGAGTACATTAGCATGATGCAGCATGTAGCAGCTTAACAATACGAGCCGAGGGCATGGCCGACGCTCAGGTGAGGGCGAGGCGCACCTGTGCGACGGACAGCGAAGGTCACAAGGAGTCCTGCAGCGCCTGAAGCGCATCCAGCATGTGCAAGGCCAGCTGGTAGTCTCTGTGGCTCTCCGGTAGGAACTTCATCACATGGCTGAGCAGTTGGGCCGTATCTGGGAGTGGCCAGCCACTGCTGTGCAGCGTCCCTTCGTCCTGCCACAAAATATCAGTTTCCTTAGCCGCAACTTCTCTAAACATGTTTCTCCAAACAATACATGATTTTACTACTGCCAATTCATGTCGTATACTCAGTGTCCGAGTACTTTTGGCACCGCCTGATGGCACCACTAGTACGATCACCAAGACATGCAGCTCTGGATTCCGCGACGGCCGGTGACCTCACATGCCCAGAGGATCAAGCACCACTACACAGCTGCAACCCCCTCCACAACCTACCATGGGCTAGCCAGGAAGAGTACAAATACTGGAGCCCAGCCCTTGGAACGCCAGTCTATGCTCCACCACACTGCCTATGCTGGAGGAAGGCAATGGGTCTGCACGACCTCGCGGAAGCATTCTGTTCTGTTCCTTCACCGCATTGATTGCGCCCACTGCCAGAGATACTTTCACTACCTCTGCCTAGGCTGGCAAGACAAAGCAAGATTCACAGATGGGCATGAATACCAGTGCAAGGACTGTCACACCCGGCAGATGGCTTACTGTAGCTGGATTACATGCCCGGGACGTGGTACCCACATAGTGCGCTGCACACTACGTGCGGAACCGTACCACCACAACTTCATAGGATTGCCACACAAAAGGGTCACCAGACCAGGCATGGTTTATCAGTGTGAAATATTTCGGCGCATCGCTGAATATCGACTGCACAACCCATGGCCAGCCACCCATACCAGTACCACAAGAGGCACAGGGGGGCCTCAAATCCCAGAATTTGCAGGACGCCCACAACAGAACCCACTTGTGTTCATGGCCGAATGCGAGAAGGAGTTTCGTGCTAGTGAAATTCCTCCAGAGAAGCAATGGGTGAGCAGGGCACAAGTGAAACTCAAGGGCAAAGCCCTCGAATGATGGCAAAAATACGGTCAATTCATTACTGAGCTGAGCCAACATAGTAGCCATCTCGCCACTCAGTTTGCTGGCAAGGAGGTATAAGCGCGCCTCACGACGGAATTTTATAGCCGGACCCAAATGCCAGATGAAGAGGCAGAAATATTCGTCCCACACAAAGTAAAAATTTATCTGCGGATATTTCCCGACGGGAATGAAGAAAAGTTGCGCACAACATGTAACACACTTGTTGTTACCCAAGCTACGCAATCTGTTGGTGATACAGAAGTCACTCATAGTGGACAAATTAGTAGAGAGTGAGGGAAACCGAACGCAACTTCAAAGCGCAGGCGATATTGGACCGACCAGAACTCAGCAACTGAAGGAGACAAACCCTCATAACGGAAAATAAATCTTTCCCACTCTGCAACCCCTGCCCAAGCCTTCCAAAATGCTGGCACTGCCCAGAGTATCACTGCCATAGGGGACGCAACCCACGCAATGGGTACCACCTAGAAGACAGCCATGAAGAAAACACCACTGCAGGCGGGAAACACCATGACCGGCGGAGGAAACAGGCCGACCCCACCGGGCGGAAAGGGCCCATTATCTAGCTCTTAGAAGGGATGGAAACGCCAGAAGCACTCCACATAGAAGTGGGAATCAACAGGATGAAAGTTCTTGCTCTATTGAACTCCGCCACCATCGGCAGCAGCAACGTATTGAGTGCTAAGCAAAGGGCATCACTGCACCCTCAAACCTACATGGTAAGAATGGCAGAAAGGGACTGCACACTCAGGTTCGACGGCAGAACTACTCTTACAGTAGAAGTGTACAAGAATTCACAATCAGCAGACTTTGTCGTTTCTCCAGACATCCAAGAAGCAGTAATCCTTGGGCACCCCTGGCTGAGCAAGCAACATTGCGGGATGGACCATGGGCACATAGGATATACCTGAGCGACAAACACTGTGTAACTATCAACTGGGAACTCCGGATGCTATCATTCCACCAATCCTCAAGACAGAGGAAATTAACCACCAGCTTCCCAATGCACATTTTCAAGAACTGAAGATAGTACTCGACGAACACGCCAGTGCTTTTGGACATGGAGAGAAACTTCGTCAAACAAGGTCCATTCAACTTGAGGTATGGCAGACCACTGAAACGCCCATATACAAACAGCCCTACCGGGTGTCCGCTTGGTAATGCCGTCTGATAATGGAACAAATCGGGGAGATAAAACAGCAAGGAATCGTAGAGTCCTCCAATTCCCCATACAACTTGCACATAGTATTCGTCCCTACGAAAAATGGCCAGCTACGGTTCTGCGTAAATAAGGCACTGCATTAAGTCACTCACCCCATTGATCCTCCAACCATTAATTAACCTGACGCACACACTGCATGATATAGGGGAAGCAATGATATTCAGTATCCTTGACATGTAGTCAGGGTACTGGCATATAGCCGTACATCCCGACAGCAGGATATAAACAGCTTTCACTACTACAGAGGGAAAAACCCTTCAGTTTCGAATTATGCTTTTCGACCTCAAGAATGCTCCAGAAACCTTCCAGCGCCTCATGTCAGCCGTAGTCTTGATGGGGTACATAGGCCGATTCTGCTATGCATACCTCGATGATGTCATCATTTACTCCAAATCATGGGAGCAACACCTCTGACACATCCAATGGGTCTTAGAATGATTGGAGCTACATGGAATAGTGGCAAAACTCTTGAAGAGCCACTTTGGGAAGACACTGATCGATTACCTGGGCCATGTAGTAACCACAAAGGAAACTATCAACAGGAGGTCTCGATAACAGCCATACACAAAGCAGACGAACCAACCTCCAATAAGCAACTGTACCGCTTTCATGACGTATGCAACTGGCTAAGATACTACTTGGAAGGCAATTACTTCATCTTGCGGACCGACAGCAGAGCCCTCCAATTGCTACACTAGTCGCGATATGCCAAGGCTAAGCTCGGCCAGTGGGACATGTTCCTGAAAGAACTCCTTCGAAGTGCAAAACTGCCCGGGCCAGTTAAATGATCTTCCAGATGCCCTGTCCCGCTAGCTGTACTTAGAGGAAGCCATTAAAGCTGACGAATAATGGAAGGGGATGACTCAGCCCCAGCTTCTAGACCGCAGCCTCGACGAGCAAATCAAGTTGCTCCAACTGTAATGTAGCCAGAGTAAAATAGCGATACACCACCAGCGAGACCTGGAAATCCAGAACCTACCGCAGCAAACTAAGAGGTGATGTTGTGTGGTCCCGAAATGGACAGTGTGGAAGCAAGTGGAGAATCTGGATACCCAAGCACCTATGGGCCGACACATCACCATGAACACCCAGAAGTCACACACTTCAGTACTCGAAAAACCCTAGCTGACATCGGAGTGCGTTACATATGGGACTGAATGAGCCGAGATATCCGACAATATGAGCATAGCTGTCAGACATGCTGCAGGGGGTGACGCATACCCCGTACCGGTCCCCAGCTCCAAGCCCCGTCGGTCCCACATGCCTTTCCTTCATATCGCAGCCGATTTGATGGGGCCATACCCACAAAGTACAAAAGGGAATGCTATTTACTAGCCGTGATCGACCTGTTCTCGAGATGGGTGAAGGCATTTCTGCTACCTAGCCAGGAGACCCACCACATCATCAGTAAGTTTGAAACCGAGATCTTTCCGCCCTGGGGCTACCCAAAATCCATGCTAATAGACAATGGAACCCAGTTTTCCAGCCAGAAATGGCTGATAACTTGTAACAAGTGGGGGGGTCGAAGACCTGGACAACCCCTCCCCAACATCCACAAGACAACCCCACTGAACAGAGGAACCAGGAACTGAAGAGCCTCCGCCTCAGTGTGGGAGAAGATCACAAGCATTGGGATAAACACATCCCTAAGATACTATTAGCCCTACTATGTAGAACAAATGAGGCGATAAGTACCAGCCCCAGGCCAGTTCCTCCTGGGGCAAACAATTTGCCACCCTGACGAATGGCAGTGGGGCAACCTGCTGACAGAGATGCCTCGCCCTGAAGATGTCCGTCTAGCAGCCCCAGCTCAAACAAACAACGCCAGAGACTCTTGGGAGTCTCTGGCATTGTCAAGAAGAAATACCAGCCGTCCCACACTAGCATTAGAACCTTCAACATGGGCGAATCAAGTCCTCCTGCATAACCACCCCCTTAGCAAAGACAGCGACTAGTTAAGTGGGCTCTGGCAAAGAAGTGTGAGGGCCCATACCATATTATAGTACGCCAAGATAACATGTATTGGGCGAAGGACTTCAAGGTGCGCATCCGTAAAGTGACACGAGGACAAATACGACCCTTCTCAAGGGACCCCATCAACCCAGAAGTCAAGATCGTTACCTCAGAAACCTTCAAACCGACAGTGAATCTCGATGACCTGACACCAATCATGGCCCTGCAATTCAAGCCACCTTACGTGAGAGAGCCAGAGTTGAGAGCTGTCACCATCCAAGGGGCCAGTTTCTCCATTCCAGCCAGAATGGAAATTCCAAAACGAGTGGCAGAATCTGTTCTAATGTTGTCCTCAACACCCACAGACTTGCGTAAGATGGCCGGCCCACACGGAAAATGGATACCCAGTTTGAGTGAGGTCTCCTGGAGAAGCCCATTAGACAGCGAGCCATGCCATCGACAGCCGCCACCATGCCCGATTATAGAAAAGAGCTAAACCCACAGCGCCAAACCAGTGGGAGGGCTGCAGAGCCTGACAACATTGCAGCCACTTCCGAGATGCCACCTTCCAAGAGGGAGGAATCTGCCAGAACTGCCAGCCACAACAAGGCCATCCTGGAGGTCTTAGTTCAGCTGGTACCTTCCACCACGTTCTACCTGGACAGCGCAGCAACCCAGTCGACCGTGACGCCGCTCAGCGCAGATGCTGCCAGCACTACCTCTGTTGGCGACCCAGATGGCAGCCCTTCATGGCGATGTGGCTGCAGATCGTAGCCCGGTACCCAGTGGTCAGCCCACGACTGTTGCTGGAGACGAGCCTTCAACGCTGGCCGACCCACCATGGAGAGTGCAGCCACTCTGTGCCTGCCAGGCAAGCTTGGTACCAGGCTGGTACTGAGAAGACTTCCTGGACGCCCACTGACTGCTTCATCTGGCTGTGCCTACAGCATGCGGCCTTGAGGAAGCAGAAAAGAAGAAATCGCCAAACGAGTGAGTGGAGTGCTCCACACAGACAGACTTAAATTTTGACAGCAGTCAATGTGCTATTCAGCTTTCTTCAATCATTTAAAACGTATCTGTAAATTGTACGTAAAATCAGTAATTAAAAACAGAGCAGTTATGTAGTTAAATCTTTTCTGGACACTAGCCCTAGTGCACTATCATAGTGCAAACTCACTTTCAACAGTCATAACAACTAGTAAGTTAAACCTTCTAACCTACTCAGTAAATTACATAACTAGCCAGTGCAGTTCAGTCATAATTTCGCATGAACACTTTTAGACACCCCTCAGTGCCAGTGCCACATGAATCCTTAATGAAGAAACTTTCAGTGATAAACACACAACGTAAAGCCAACCAAATCTTGTGAAAAGAAATTAACAGAAACGTCAAATTTTCTGAGAAATGTTTAAAAGACTATCATTAAACCAGTTTGTATTATATACAATCACCTCAAAAAAATAGTCATAAAATTTTCTGAGCACTGTGTAAAATCAATTTTCTAGATCAATTCAAGTTGAATTTATTGTTAATAACATTTAAAACTTTGATAAACCATTTTGTTTTGTGTAGAATCACTTGAAGAAAATGCCAAGCATTTTCTCATTATTAATGTAAATAAAGTAATATTTTTCTAACTAAATACTTTTGCATTGTGACAAAAATTTTCATGATATTGTAAATCTATCCAGTGCCTTATTTGTTTTTGAGGGTTTTCTTCTATGTACTATATTCTATTTGTTTGTAGGTGGTGATTGTACATATTGTTTGTACAGTTAACTTTATTTGCCCATGCATTCATTTTTGCAAAGCTTAGCCAGTTGGCCGAATTGAAGGAAGGTCTCAGTTAGACTAACCCCTTAGCTGATTAACACACATAACCTGCTTTCCTGCTGTGTGACACATAGGAAGGCCACATGTAGAGGTCATTATTTATTCTTAGCCAGAGCAGCCACAGCAGGATAGCTAGATAAATACACACCTTTACGAGTGAGGTTATGGGTATTTTATTTCCCCAAGAGTCCATTTTTTTGTGCTATCCCCATGTCTTGCTTTTCGCTCCATAGGTTAAAATCTGTAAACTGCATATTGTACACACCCAAGCCATCAGCTGTTAAATGTAGGGTGGCACACTTAACAACGAAGGCAGCGTAATCACAGACAACAGATCCCTTACGCAAAACACGCACCACACATGTAAAAGAAGATGCCGTTATTTACTTGTCACCCGGCCACCAGCTGCCTGCCAAGAGAGAGTCAGCACCCCTCTTCAACACATCAGAAAGAGAGAGAGAATATCTAGCATGCCCGATGCACCAGGAAAAAGAGGAGTGAGACAGAGAAACTGCCCGCTGCCGCCTGCCAGTGATAACTTCCAGCACGCCGCTCCGGAGCTGAGCACATGGAAAGCACAGGCCAGGGACAACTACACACGCTGATGCAGAGAGAAAAAAATTATTCTTAATGGTACAGTACTACATTCTCGCAAGCAAATTTTCTCTCTTCTTGTTCCTTCTCCCATGAGTTTCCATCGCAAAGGGGGGGGATTGACACACAACTTCTTTTCAGCATTATTAAATCAACTTCTATTCATCACTGCGCATCACTCAGCTACAAGTTTCCACGGAGTTTGACTGTAGACATCATAAGACATCAAAATTTGTACTATCTACCCACAGCAAAGGACAGATGTTCCATGCCAAATTTTTACTGTTCACTGGCCGAGCCACCGACACTATGAGTTGAGATCATCCAAGTACTTTCATGCAACGCTGGATGGCACCACAAGTACAATCGCTGAGACATGCAGCTATGGATCCAGCAACAGCCACTGACGTCACACACCCAGGGGATCAAGCGCTGCTACACAGCTGCCACTCCCTCCACAACCAACCAAGGGCGATCCAGGAAGAGTACAAATACTGGGGCCCGGCCCTTGGTACACCAGTCTATGCTCCTCCACTGCACTGCCTGGTGGCAGAGGAAGCCAACGGATCCGCAAGACCTTACAGAAGCAGTCTATTCTGTTCCTTCACTGCAATGCCTGGTGATTTCGAATGAACCTTCAGCTTCCTGGTCTTCCCTGCAACCCCAGTGCCGAAGACTCCTGCAGTAATATAACACCATCATTACACTTAGACACTTCCGGTCCATTCAGGGCAACACATAGCGTAATAAGTTTAAGTTATTTTCCTACCACTTGGTCTATCTACCACTGCTAGCCTAGGAACATGTCGATTTCACCTGTCATTGCATAGATCAGTTTCCGTAAGTTCCCGTTGATAGTAGGAGGTAGTGCAACACCACCCTCTATAATTCCTTAAACAAAATAAAAAAAGTTTTCATCCACTTGAGGGTATCTTTCCCATAGTCATAGTAACTCGTCCTGTAGACATCAGGCCCATCAAAGGGAGAGTAGGTAACCAAGAAATTTGCTCAAACTGCCACACATAAACATAGAGTACCTATGAACATTCTGGACGGCCACCTTGTCTGTGCACCACAGTATACGGAACAGTAGAGCTCCAACACTAGGGACTCAGCCCCTTGGGGGTTAGCTTGTCAGCTTCGAGGTTGCTCTTCCCACCGCACTGCTTGCACCAGATGCGAGTACTTCTGTGGGTCTGAGGAGAGACAGCCTCCAGAGGCACTCACCCACGTATTGGGACCGTCAGCATTGAGTTGGCGGGGACGGTACATGGTTGTACACCCATAGAGGACCACACATTAAATGCCCACCTCCATTGGTTTTTAGAATAGTGATTCTTTCCTCATGCCATACTCCTCGTGCAGCAGCATCCAAAAGCGAGTTAAAATGGCTGCAGCCGCATCTCAGTATCAACAGGAGCTAATCACCTTCCACACTGCACTCGTGCACCTCGAACCTCGGGAGAGAGATCAAACTATCCATCGCTTGGATAGGCGCACCACACCAGAAGCAACACTGGTACTCTTTACATCACCCATCAAGATAAATGGAGATACACAGTGTGTTCGCAGTGTTCCCAAGTGGTCACGAGAAATTCCACGGTATAGCTAATGCACAATTTTGGGGAATCCAGATTGCTGAGCCCTGCCAACCTGTACTTCCATTTCAAGCCCACACCCTAGCGCTTGCACATCCTAGCCACTTAAGGTCCAACAGGCTCCACAGGTTATGCATCTCCCAGGTATCACCATAAGAGTGGTTGGTCCCACTAAAACACAAAATAGTACTAGCAGTACCAGACATAGTGCCCTGCCGGAAGGTCACCCGGCCAGTCTTATATACTGGATGTGCTCCAGTGCTACAACACGACTAGCGTCCCAGTTTCATCCTGGGCGTGTGTCCTACCACCCACCAAAAATACTAGGCATTGTGATGTATCTCCCTCGCCTCAGGGCATCACACGTCAACATTTAAATCTGTTAATAGAATTTTACGTAATTCAGTCCACATACAAATACTATTTAGCAAGTACATTTGACATTTACAGATTTCTGTGACTCCGGTTACTTACCGTAATTTGGCATGTATAGGCTGTGTGCATGTATAGGATGCACCAGAAGTTTTTAATGAAAAATTAGGGATAATTAATATTTCAAGTATAGGCCGCACTCAATTTTTGTATTCCTGTAAATATTATTAAGTCACGATTCCGTACAAACATAGTAAATTCCGACTTAATTTTTCCCCTACAAAACTTTGTGACAGAAAATGTGTGTTATGTTGCACTGTTTACGAATATACATCACACTATTGCTATTCCACAGATAGCAACATGACTTGAGAAAGCAAAACCACGGCAACATGTTACACAAATTGGCATCTTATCAATGTGCATTTGTAGAGCCGTGGCAGGCATGCAAACTACGCAAGATATCTTACTCTTGTAAAGCAGAAAAATTATTTTCTCATGTACGACCTTTATGGCCAAGCTCCAACATGTTTACATTTTACCCATGTGGGAATAGCGGTTAAGTTTGTTTATGAACGAAAGTGAACAAATAACTCCACAAGGTATTTTTTCCTTTCTTCATTAAATTTCTTCCCTTCCTTCCTTTAAGAGTTAAAGCATTGAAATGTACTGTATGTTGACAAATTTCTAAACATGTTTTGGGAAAGAAATTTCAAAAAAATGTTATGACAATATCTTGTATGATATATAAGTCGCACCCCACTTTTTGTAGTTTTTTTTTTTTTTGCAAAAATGTGCAGCCTATACACGCCAAAATACAATATTTTCAAAATGACTGCAATTGAAACATTTTTAGGACCTATGTTATATCTCGAGAACCATCTAACATATTCAAAACAAATTTGGTAAGATCATAGCACATTATGTCATTGGTCAGCCATTTTGGAATATAATGGAACATGAAAACAAAGGTTTTACATTATATCTTGGAAATTACCCAAATGATTCCTGTCAAATTTGGCATATATGTATTTCCATAATGGTGGATGTAAAGATTTTAGGATTCACTTACTATAGCTATTATAACATTTGACCAAATTCGAGCACGCTTATTATTCTGAAAGTATTTATTATAAGTATAAAATTTTTCAATACATTATCTCCTCCATCCAACATTTTGTAAGATAGTGCCACATTGAAAAAAATTTAATGTCATATCTTGAGGAAAATCAACCATTCTTACTAAATTTCACAACGAGCAATACTACAGTAGGTCACGTAAACTGACAAGTTTTAAAGGGTCAGACAGTTCTTTTCAAAGCCATGGCCATATGCACATTTAAGATTAACATGATATATCTACTAAACCATGTAATAAATTTCAACTTAACTTTGTCTGCTAACAGTATTATTTCTGATCTTATACTGTAGCTCAATGCACTATGTAAGTTTGACACCCCACCTAGTGTTGGCCAGCATCAGTACATCCCTCCAAACAACTAGGAAACAGGCATTGTCCACTTGATGGGGTGTCTATTGGGGGGTTGAAATGGCAGGTTTTGGTATATTGATTATGGAGCATTGAACACAAGGACGGACACTAGCAGGAGTAGGTCTCATTTGCACAAGAGACGGTGTTAAGCTAGGTGTTATGTTCAGGCATCTGATCACCTTGTGTGCAGCTGAGTGCTGACTTGGTACTACTGGTTTCCTTGGTGGCATGAGAGGTAATGGCAAGATGCCACACGGGACATGCCAGAGCAGGATTCTGTTCCCTCAGGTGGAGCTGGTGGATGTTCCCCCTCCACTGTGCAGCTGCTTCTCTCTTCCACGTGCATACTTGTCTGACACCCTGTTCACTAACGTCCAGGCCTCCAACCAGGGATAGTCCATGTTTTGCTGCTTTGTCTCGCTCAATTTTGTAGCGAGGCATATGTGGGTAGATAGCACAGAGAGGTACACTGTGGGTACACTGTAGGGGTAGGCACTGCCTGAGAGGAAATATAGGTAGGCAAGCTCTACTGGCTTTCAGCATGTGACTTGGTGGGAAGGATGTCGCCAGCAGAGCTAAGCACTTGACAAAATATGACAGTAGCCACATAGCGGTAACCACTTGTGTTACTGAGGAAGGTGGGACGTCTCCACAGATCCAAGCATCACAAAGAGACGGAGCTCCCTAGCAGGGGTATTGGTATCCTGCAAGGAACTTGTTAGGCAGCACGTCATCTCATAGATCCATGTATCACGTAGACGGTTTTCCCTGATGGTGAGATAGGAAGAGAGATTGCGGCTTGTGCTTTCTCCTGCAAGAATGTTGGAGGTTCTGTGGACAAAACCGGAGATAGTGGGAGATGGTAATAAAAGAATAGTTAGCGCAAGTGATATGTCAACCAAATTTGGATTGTCTGTTTGCCAGAACAGTAAACACATGAGCCGCCTGTACTCTGACTAGGATATGAAGGGCCAATCCCAGAATGCCAACCAGAGTGACGACTAGTCTTGGAAGACACAGAGATGTGGGGGGCAAAGATGACCCCAGCCATACGGTACTTGGACTTATGACCTCTAACTGCGTGGCTACTGGGCAGCTGAGAAGCAGAAGGCTTCTGTGAGCTTGCAAGCAGTGTAACGATCTAGTCTGATGACTAGAATTAGCTAGTAAACAAAAGCTTGATGCGTTGGTACATAGTCGGACAAGGTAAACAGAGGAGTAACACTCTATGATTGCGCCGGGAGAGTCGACTGGTGGTGGAAGGAGTCTATGGTGGTTGGGCAGAAAAAACACCCTACAACTGAGCCATGAGACAATCTTGAATTGTGGGTTGCAGTCTTTATATATATCCAGAGCAAAGGGCCAGCCCAGGGGGTGCAGATAGCAGAGAGAAGTCGTGGAGAGAGATAGGGCAGAGAAATGGTAGAGATGGTCGAAGCTGGAAACTCAATTCTCCTCCATGGTCGAAAGACGAAGCTGTGAATGCCGCACCATGAGCGAAGTGGGTTGAGGACCAATAAGGATGCAACAGCTGGCCTGGGCAAACCCTGGGCTTTGAAGGTTGTCTGTGGTATGTACGGCTCAACATTTCTTCTTGGGAGGGGGCCGCAGCTGCAGGAAGATCAGAATGGTTAATGATGATGCCAGTGGCGAATCAAGCATTCACTCTTTTGTCTTTCCATCAACCTAAGCTACAGGCATGGCGGATGGGCGTCCTCTCGAAGGCGGCTGGTATGTGTGTTGCTCTATGTCTGACTATCTATCTGTCTATCTCTCTCTATGACAGGTGCCCCCCACCTCCCACGCTTAACCCGTGTGTCCAGTATAAGCAAAAGGGCACTGGAGTTAAAATGGCCAAACATGACCTAACAGATTATGCTTAGTGGTCAGGATCCTATGAATCCTCTTCCCTACCCTTGGGACTGTGGTACAATTATGGCTGAAGGCCTGGGTTCATACCATTATATAATCCCAGAAGTTTGGTTAAATTCTTGAGGTGGGGCATGCAGTTGCAAAGCTAGTGAAACACGAAAATATTTAGTGTTACAATCACAATAATCATAGCCTTTAGGGAGTAACAAAGTTCCACTTTCCACGCTTAAAACAGAAAAAGCATTTATACAATGTGAAAAAATAGTGCACAAGGTATAAAAGGTTTACAGCTTTAATCCCTTAACATTGGCATGCCATCAGACAGAAGATTTTGACAAGTGCTTTTCATGCTTAAATACCATGTCTCCTATGGTTTAATGAATTTTTGTAGTGCTGAGACTGCACTTGTCAACTTTGAAAAGAGTCCCCTAAGCTGATGTCGCCCAGACACACAAAATGCTTGAGTAGTAGGGGCGGGCGGGTTCTAATTCACTAGGCGGATGACATATTAATGGGGATGTTCTAAAAATAGATTTTTTGGATTAATGGCTAATTCAAATCAGATTAATTTTCAAATGGCTGCACAGAGGAAGTGCTTTGCTAGAAAGCAAAATGGCTCAAGTAATGAATATAACATCCACAAAAGTTTTACAGTGCAAGAAAGATGCTGCTACCATACAGCCAGGTTGGACACACCTATTTCATTGTGATTAGCTTTTCTTTAAAAGTAAATAAAATATATTATTATTCATATAATAGCATTTCTTCTTGAAGGGTTTGTCACAAATTCACGCAAAAATACTTTCAACCTAAATATTTTTTTCAGCACTTCACAGGGGTAGTCTTGAATTTAGGTTTAAATATTCTTCCCGCAAAAATATTTTTTTTTTTAGGAAGGGGTCGTCTTAGATTCAGGGTCGTCTTCCTTTTGGGTAAATACGGTACATCTACGGGAACTAGACAAGGTTTAACATAGTTACATACCACAAGATGGTTTATGCAAATAAAGTTATAAAAATGATATATTTATGACCAATTATTAATATGGTTAGCAAGTGGCTACGTATGGTTGCATCTTAAGACAAGTGAGTAAATTGGAATGAGTGAAGTTTACACAGAAAAACGGATTGGTACAAGGTACAAAGTACAAGTTTTTGAATGGGCTGATCCATTCTAGCATGAGGTGCATTACTATACCAGCTCATATTAGTACAATAACGGAAAAATGTTGGCATTAGTCATGGGCTTGACTTCCAGGCAAGCTTTAGTCTAGGGTTTTATCATTAGCTGGTTAACATTAGATGTGCTTAAAACATTAACTCACTAACTCACTCTCTCTCTCTTTCTCTGGCTCATGGCCACAACACAACTGGCAGTTAGACTGCAAAACATTAACAATAGCTTAAACAATGCAGTTCAGCTGCAAAACAACTAAAAACTTAAACAAGCAACACACTTCACAAGAAAAAGCAGAAACATCATATACAGTCAACTTTCGATTCTACAACCTTTCACGGTTTTCAAAAATCCAGCTATGTTATATGCATGCCGCTTCTGAATGACTCTCACTGCCAAATTACACATTATAGTAATCAAATGTGTTAAATCTTGACTGTGACTGTACGAGTTCTAAAGTTACTCGAAAATGGGCTCGTACGCTATATGCAGGAATCTCCTTCAGATTCCGAGCCTGCAGACAGTGTACAAATTGGTTGAAAGAGCTAAAGCGACTGAACACAATAATAAGATGCTAGCAGCCTTAGACCAACCTAAACCCATGAAGACCAAGGAGGAAACCAGTCCAGCCGAAGGTCATCTACTCACACCTTCTTTGTGTTTCCAAGACCTAGATACAAGGAAACGATAAGGATGACATGTCCACATGCACACCAAATACCTCTACACCTAAAATATACAGAAAAGTATATAAACCACAAGCTCAGATTTATATAAGTATCATAAATACTAAGAATGTATACAATAGGCTACATCGGTTCATCTCTGTAAACAAAAATTATGAAAACAGAAAAAATTTCACTACCAGAGAAGTGCAAACGGCGCCCCTTCTTAGATGGCACCCATGGCACAAGCCATACCTACCATACCCTAGATAGAAAACTCTGCACAAATGATAAATATTTTCTTGCTAACGTTGATGCATGACCTTTTTTTAACAATTGTGATTCAACGACTTCAGCTCCATACTACGCTTAGCTTTGCTTGGGAGTTTAAAGTAACACTACCATTTGTCTCTACTTGAGATTGTTTTATCTATCGCCTAGATTGTTTTATTCACCAACCCACCGTAATTATGCATACAGGCAACGAGTTCATTTACCTGCAGCTAGATAGCGTTACTAGTAGGATTTCCATTTGTCTTTGCTTCCCATCCTCTAGCCGGCTGGTGACCTCACGTTTTCAGTCATGCATGCATTTGCTACCCCTAGCTCAGAAACCACCCATCACCCTCATGATGCCGGCCAATAAGCATCAGACAGAGGCCCAAAGGAGTATAAAAAGAGGTACAGTTTTTAACTCCTGACCAGTCTTCAGTCATCCAGCACTTGCTGCTCGGACACTGACTAGCCTGCGCCCTTAAATCTTCTATGCTGCATTCTTCAGCACTAGCTGCTCGGAGCTGTTTGCTAGTTAAGACCCTTGTTCTAAGATGAGCCTGATCACTCAACATCCGCATTAGTCAGGTATCTCTCTTCACAATGAACCCTGCTAACCTAACTCTCTATTCTGCACAGACAAGCCACAGCAAGGGAAACTCATAATTGTAGTACTACTTAGGACTAATTCCGTACTATCCTAACTTAGTCATCCTAGCAATGCATCTGTATCTGAGCATTATATCAAGACACACATGCAACAATAGGAGAGGGAATCAGCATAGTATTCAACGCTATGCACCCCAATACCCCAGTCAGTTCAACCAGTGGCCTAGACCAGAATTTTAGTGCATTAGCTTCCCCAAAATAGCACATGCAGATGTAGGAATTAGAGTACGTCATCACATGTATTACCCATAGAATGGAAATAAAGGTGTGCTAGTTAAATCCTTGGATACCGAATTTCCTGCAGATTAGCACCATGTTCCCAGTTGAGTCTCCACGGGACGCGAATGCAGGTGAACCCGGGAAAGGTATTCATATGAGCAAGAACACTCCATTTTACCCACAAGAACCTAGAATGGCTATTCTTTCTATCTACATGTAGATAGAACGAGGTGCCAACACAGGTATACTGGCATTGCACCAGCTTGTTGACTAGGTGTTCGCCAATCTTTCCATTGCACATCCATGCCAAGAAAGGCGGGCATCCCCCGAATTGGCAAGACTGTCGGCGCAACACCCACGTGCGTGACCTGAGAAATTGCGGCCTGACTTCCAGTACATATCGCGTGTCCGTGCCAGGTACTGGAATAGGGTGTCTACTAAGTCGCTGGCCCTCATGTGGTCCTACACGTGGTATGCTATACAAGGAGCCTGCCTTCCTTCTCTCGGATGGAGAGATTATTTGTGCATCCCGACATCTTATTCCAGAAGACGGGAACTGAAGGAAAGAGTGAAGCTGACCTTGCTTACTTCTGGCCACCTGCACAAACTATCCCCTGGACTTGTAACATCAATAGCTAAGCACAATCCTGGAGAGCAGGCTTAGGCATAAAGGCACGTACAGAATCCTGTGACACCAGAGGTACCGAAGGACTTGTTCACAGACCATGTACGCACTGGGCTGGCAGAATACGCATGGTGGGTAGAAGACCATTTCAGTCAGCCTGACTGACCACCAACGCCGGCCATCCCCCACTTGGTAACAGCGATCCTTTGACTAGCTCCTCAGCACGTATCTCCAACCAGGCTTGCAGTGACCACACAAGCTCTACCGCCAAACACTGTTGCACACAAACCTCCCACACTCCGTAGCTCAGGTATCCCTGTCAAGGCAGTGTCCCGGAAACACAAGATAGTTCTAGCAGAACCTGATTTTGTGCTCTGCCGGCAATTAACCAGGCCAGTCCTATACAATGGACAAGCACCAGTGCCCCGTCAGGACTAGAGTCACTGCCCCAGGAGATAGGAGCGTCCGGTCTAGCATCTAAAAAAAATACCACACTTCTGTACTGTATTTACTCGTGTATAGTGCGCACTCGTGTAAAGCACGCACCATGATTTTTGCAACAAGTTCCAGACGAAAATTTTTTAAAACTACACCAAAAATTTGTGGCTCCCTATTAGTAAGTATGTTTGAAAAATACTTTAATTAAATAACTTGGGTGCAAAAAGCCCCCTTTTTCCTTTTAGCAGTGCCGGGCTCTCTTTTTTGTCGTGCTAGAATGTCACACTACCCCTCGCCCCTTCTCCCACTCCCTCCTCTTTCCGTGAACATGGTTTGCTAGCCACTTCCAGGGAAACAAAGAGGATGGCAGAATTATCGACCGGCAACATCTGGGTGTTATAAACGGTTATGTGCGGAGGAGGGGGGGGGGGTGTGGGATTTCGACCTACACATAACTGAAGGGTCACTATCTGTGTGTGTGTGTGAGAAAGAGATAGAGAAAGAGAGAGCGAGAGAAAAAGAGAGAAAGAGAGAGAGGAGACAACAGACAGAGTTGCCACTTCCTCAACATCCCCGGACAATATATGGGTACCAGTCCCCCTCCGCTTCTTTTTCTTTCCGTGTAAAGCACCCATACCAGAAATTTTTCCTTTATTTTGGGAAAAAAGGGTGGGCTATACACGAGTAAATACGGTAAGTACTTACTCCTGGGTATGTCACGCGTCTACGTTTTGGCAGCAGATGAACTGTAAATAAATAGGGGCAGAGAGGAGTGGTAACAGCTTACAGTACTTAATTTCTTAACCTTTGTGCAGTTCCTACAACTTATTCTCAAGAGTCATTGTTGTTATTTATTCATATAAAGATCTTTTGGACCAATGCATGTTGTCTGCACTTAAACAGGTAAATCAAATCCATGTTTTATAGATGGTCCTCAATCCATCAGCTACTACACAAGAGTTCCAGAAAATAACATACTACATATTTCCTCTCTGGAGCTACCCCTAAGAGTAGTGAGGTACAGCCCTTGTCCACATTCATGCACCCTGTGACCAGTATAAAACAACAAAGGGCTTCTAGCTGCTGGCCACAACATTCAAGCCAGGAATCATACCTGACCTCTCGTAAACAATAGTGGATCACACATCAACGCAAGAAAAAACTACCATACTTATCAAAACTCTAGTTACCAGACTTTCCATCCAATTGGATAGTAAGGGGCTGAGCTGGGCTATTTTGTGGTGCAAATTAGAAGATGACATTATCATATGCTTCACTCTCTGTCCAACTATCATTAGCAGCTGTGAGCCAACTGTTGCAGTGTCACTGACAGCTGGAATTATCTATAACAAAATACAACAATTTTATTTCAGTATGAAAATTTTACTGTATACACTACATTTCATACAAATATAAAATAACCATTTTGAAATATGTAATTTAATAATTATTAGGGACCCACTTTTATGGTAAATAAAATGTGCCGATTTTGTCATTAAAATTCCACCATTTCGTAAAAAAAAAAAGTAGAAATGGGTCGAACATTCAAATTTCAAACTGAACCCGAACTTTAAGGTTATGTTCAGTTCGGTTCAAAATTAATATTCATGTAAATGATTGGTTCTAGTTTGGTTCAAAAATGTTACACGAGTTTGTGTTCCGTTCAAAAATTGGCCAGAAACGAACATTATTAACAGACTGTGAAACAAACTTACGTCAGTTCAAAGAAGTTGAAAATAACAATGCAACACAACAAAAATTACATAACGAGTGATATTTGTTTCACTTTTTTAGCAGTGATAATATTATATCTTGAACTAAGTTTGTAACACCCGGTGCTTTCCTTATTACCGTATGGCATATATATGGCTGAACACAAAATAAGTGATTTGCTTGAGCTTTTAAAAAGTGACATTTTTAATTAATATATTTTTTGTATTGCTAATTTCTGGTTTTCTCATACTTCTAAAACAACTTGAAAGATACATTTCTCAGTGGTTTAATAAATTATCATGTCAATCAAATCTATAGAAACCAAAATTTAACAATAAGTTAATTTTGCAACAATTAGTGGTGGAACTGTGAAGGTTGTATAGGTATATGATGCATATGTTTATTGTTTATATTAGATATTTAACCAATTAGATGTGAAACTGTAAATGTTGTTATATATGTTGGTTCGTGTTATATGCTTGAAAAAATAGGGGCTGAACTATGAGGGTCATATGTAAATATGTTGTTTTCACTTCGCACCTTGTAGCCAAGTCTGGAACATCAGTAATGAAAACTCTCGTTTCTTGAGTGGGGGACACTGCTAACATGACCTATGGGACCACTGTAATTGATGTTAAGAACTTATTTACAGACATGCATGTATGCACATACCAATAAGCATCAATAACCCACTGTCTTTTTAAGACGGTTCTACACATTTGTTCTTGGTTATATCCTTAAACAATTAAGGGCAGAACTGTGAAGGCATATATGTGTGGATAAGGCATTTTTTTAAGTTTGGTTGGAGTTTGATGAATTATAGCATAGTTCGGTTCAATTTTCGTTCGTAGACAGTTTTGAAGGTTTGGTTCAATAAGAATATTCTAGGTCAAGATCTAGTTCAGTTCGGTGCCAAAATCTGGGTTCGTCCAACCTCTAAAAAGATTTTCATTTAGTCAAATTTTATAGCAAAAAATTCATGCGTTCTTATTAGAACATGAATATGTTGTTTTTGTAACAATTTCACTGAAACTAAACGCAATCTGTTATTCATTCTTTTAATCAGTACATATACACACATGCCAGCATGCTGCGCAGCGCAGATGCACTCTCTACGGGCGACCTGAGCTCTGGGGCAAGTCATATCAGTGGCGAACGAGATAAACTTATCGAGCAAGGAGATTCCACTAGCCTGGACAGCCAAATACGTAATTGAAATTAAAGAAAGTAATTACAATATACACCACCGCCCACCCGGAATCTTACACGCAAGCACCACCCCTATGAATAGAATAATAATTATTGAAAATGCACAACCCTTCGGTTAGCAGTGAGAGCAGTTCCAATCAACCCCAAAGAAAGGTGGCACCCCCCATGAACTTGTGATGTCACATCTAGCCAGCCTCAGAGAAAGGTGTTTAAAATTGTCATCGCCTCCAAACGGGGAGATAAGAAATGTTTGGCACTCCAGCGCTCTGATAAACCTACCCCCATGTTGCAAGGATACGTTACCCCACACACCCCAAAGGATCACTGACAAAGTTTTTAAGTATAAATAGAGGTCCAGCAGAGGCCGGGCTTGCCGACCGAATAGGTTCGCGAGCGCCATCCAGTCTGAGAAGACTCCCCTTCCTCTCCAGAGCCTGCGGCACGGCTCAAACTCAAAACCGCTGTTTGGGAAGGCAGCAATCTCTCCAGCTGGCAGTTCGGGAAGGCCGCTAGCACTCTAGCCCTTCAGCTTTAGTAAGGCTTTCCACACCAGTGACCGCCCAGGTCAGCACACTCTCCGTACAGTAATCCAACCACCTGTACCCATTACCCTTACCTGACACTTCCTTTGACTCCCGCGATAGAAGGTCGCTGCACAATTAATGTCCCCCTGGAGAAATCCCCTAGTAACGTCAAACGCTGTAAATTGCAGTACGTAGATTTTGCAAATTCTTCGTTTATTTTACCAGGCTTGCCATCGCCCGTTGAGTAATAATTGTTTAATTTGATACTAGCTAAACTTTAGTTTGTATTTAATTAGCCGGATGTCATCCGCAATATTTATTTCAAAGCGTAACAAATATAACGTGAACCGAAACCTGTGTGTCGCCTACAGTAATTGTAGTTTAGATTCCCCTGTAATATTTTATGTGATTTTATTTCAGTGTGAGTAAATTAATATGTGCATTTATCTAGCATGTTAGCAAACAGTTGCTAGATGTGCTGGATTCCTCAGGAGACGGGGACTAAAATGATTGGCATTTAAGCCTGAAGGGGCATGCCTATGATTCTGGTTTTTCAGTGCATCCCCAACTGCTGCTCTACATACGACTTAATACCTTGACTGCACATCATAGAGCAGGTCCCTGGGAACAATTGCGAAATCGAGCCCACCAAGGACTGCTACGTCCGCAGAAAGGTAGACAGCCCAAAATTCAATGCATCACAAGCATGGCGGATTTGGGAGCCACCAGAGGCATCGTGAGAGACACTCTCTACGTAAACCACCTTCTATTAATGATCTTGTAGCTAATTCTAATCCTACGGAGTTACCTCAGGAGCCAGTGAACTTACCTCCGTGTTACATGATAATACCGCCGATACACTAGAGGCCACTGAAACGTTGGTTAGGTTGGTGTTCACCAGATGACGACGAGCAGGAAGATATCTCACCAGAATAAACAGAGACTGTATTGCCTGTTAATACTCTGGACCCCCCCCCCCCCCCCCCCGGTACCTCTCGTTCAGGCCACCCCAGTCCCATCGAGCATTGTTAAGGTAGTCTCAGACAGATTGATACGGGTTCGACACCCGTCGACAGAAGAACTAACATTTGCACCATAAAATTGGCATCCAGGAAAACCGCCAGGGTTCGACTCACACCGAAGGTCATCCCCAAACCACGCGGAAAACAAACCCGACCAACTTTATTCCTGCATGCCGAACGATGAGGCTGTTGCAGATAAACCCAGTCACCTCCGCCGGATCAACCACCGCCATTATAACTTTTGATTGATCATCGACTGCTTTCCATTCATCCTCTCGGGACCATTGGCATCCCACATTTTGACAGCCCTGATTGTGAGAACAGTAAAACTCCCTGGGAGGTAGCTCATCTCTTTCCACCTCGCCCTGGGGTTTGATTCCCGTCTCCTCTGCTGGAATAAAGAGGGCAATCAAAGTAATCCCCCTTAACCCGTAAGATCAAAGTGGGACCGCATGCATCAATATTTAACAGGAAACCATTAAAAAATACTGTTTTTAACTATAAGGATGAAAGGATAACTGCACACTTGTCATGTAACACACATTGTCACATCATAGTAATTTTTGTTCAAAAAATTTTGTATTTTATTGAGACACTTAAAAACTGGCAAAGAACATTCACTAGCATTTGAGTTTACACAATTTTTACATCACCCACATACAGCTTTTGTTCATTTGTAGATGTTAACTAAATCCCGTTCAATCCAATATCACTCCAACACAAATCCACAAACTAACTGCAAAATACTAGGGATGGGTTGTATAGATTATTTGATGCCTTGATACCACCAGTTCTTCTCTGAATCAAAATCGTTGATACCTTTATCAAAATTTCAGGAATTGTTTCAGATTAAATAATAAAGAAAATACATATTTTTATTTTCATAATAGCAATATTTGCAATAGCCTACATCTTAAATGTATTTTCTATGAATGAAAAGAATGATTTTTTTTACAAGATTGCAACTTGTTGCAGAGTTGATAATCAAAATTAACTAGGAGTTGTAGTTCACAAGCTTGCTTTCACTCGAGCATCTACTTCAAATACTGTTGTTGCCACCATGCATTTCTAAATCATTTACACACCATAACACAGTCAGCTGTACAACGTCTGATATACACACAATGATTTTAAACATTTCACTTGTTATTATCACATTTACAAGCTTTTAAATTCAACTCTGAGGACATCACGTGGTGAAATTATTTAAATTTGAAAACAATAGTTATACAACTTGCAAGGACCGCCCTGTAAGTTAATTTATTCTGCGCAGGCACTGCCATGTTATTTGTTTATCGTAGTGATATAATTTTTTTTCCCAAAACGCACTTTTAGTGACTTTTTGCTGTGGAAACATTTTTAAATCCTGCATTGCGATTTGATTGTGCTAAAATATTAGAATTTGAGTTTATTTTATTAATAAGTAGCAAATAAAAACATATGAGAAAGAATCTGCTATGCCTAAACTTCCATAGTTCTGGCATTTGGTTCACAATTTAACCTGCGGCCAACTTTAATAATCGAGAGGAATTGTTCTATAGACATCAGCTATGCTGTTTTCTACATAGTGATTGCTCTCACATTTTGAGATAAGTTGGGAAGTGACTATTAGACGCCAAAATTAACATTTTAACTTTATTCATGTTGTTTAAACTTAGGCCTAAAGTATGTGGTGCAAGGCAATGGGCAGGTATCTGTATGAAGCAGGGGTTGGAGTGCAAAGAATCAGCTAGCTTTTAGAAGGCCAGGCAGCACAGGTGTGAAGAGACACTTTTATGTCATTTCTTAGCTGGCTGGTCTCTGTTGCATGCGAAGCATTGTCTGTCTCTTCTTGCTCAAAAGGATGGGACTGCAGCTGTGCCAGGCTGCGCGGCGTTCTGCCATCTTTTCCTTAGTGAGATTTTCATGGGACACAATTTTGCTTTTTGTGGTAGGTCATGTCACAGTAAGGGAACCAAGCGGTATGCTGTGATCCTCTTTTCATTATTGCGTGCAGTTCTACAAATTACGCTTTAATGTGTGTGTGCATACAATGTATTTATATATCACAGCTGAGCTGGGGGGAAAAAAGGTGATTGAGAAAGGTACACACTGGATTGCACATGAAATCGCAATGACCCTTGGCGAATAATAAAATATGACTGTTAAAAGTAATTAAGTATTAAATATATAATAAAAATTGCCAAAACAAAGACTGTACTAGTTTGGTCTGTGTCAGCTGTGCTCTGCTGTGGCTGCCTTTGCGGAATGATAAGCTTGGCTACTACCCTAGCCAAATGTGTGTTACACAGCAGGCAAAATAACTTATCTAATTGAAAAAAGTTAAGAGGATTATTCAATCAGAGATGGGTGTTATTTTAAGGTAATGGTTATAAAAACTGTTACAATTTGGTAACACGTTACACAAGTAACACATTCCATTGTTTATACAGTTATTTTTGGAATGTCTTGGATGGCCTCGACGCCTTGCTACTGCGCAAGCATTAAAGTTATTTTTTGGAATGTCTAGCTTTGTTTACTTTTGTTCCTAACCTAACCAAGTATATCACAACTATATTTTAACAAATCATACTTCAAAGCTGACATTTTCTATCAGGGAAGCTTATTTTTGTGAACAAATATAATCGTAAACATGTGCATACATACGCTTTTTAGTATTATTTATACTTACAATAATGTAAATAGCAGTTTCCTGCTAAGTCAGACTGCACTGTTCTGATTGGTCGCAACCAAACATGTTCCACTTCCCTTTCTACAGGCAACTGTGAGTGTGCGCATGTGTAAAAATTCCATTTTGGAACGTCTTGGTTTGATTGCAACAGTGTGCATGCATAAACTTTATTTCTTGAAACGCAGAGCCTTGGAACATTGAACAACGTAATCGTTATATTCCGGAATGTTTTACTTGTTTGGAGCTGGAACTAAAATTACTTTAAAGATTCTTTATTGAGCAAAGTTAAACTTCATGCTATATAATGCAAAGTTTGGAACCCAGCAACACCTTGCTGCCATGCCAATCTCGTTGTCATAACCATTTGAAAGGTGTTTTACTGGTAGTACACGAGTTTCTGTACAGTAAATCTCAACATTAACCAACAATAAATGAGTAGCTCATATGTAGCTGATGATATAACTCAATATAAACCAAAGTATGTAATTTGATACTTTAAAAGTCTTTAAACCGACAACATACTGAACTTGTTTCATTTCTGTCTGTCCATATTTACAACAATACATATGTACACTGGCATATTGACAAAATCACTGGCCTGACGTCTTCTTATCACTATTTGTATTACATTGCACAAATTAACGTGGCCGAGTGTCCACACGTCATTTACAGGTTCACTATGGCAATTTTACGAGCAATTTTTTTTCCACTGGAAGCTCAGTTACGTAATTAGGAATGCAGGAGCAGCAAGCATATCTGCAAACAAAGGCAAATGCCTGAACACTATGTAGCTAGATAAATATCGCTAAAATGTGTCTAGAAAATTATGAAATTGCATAACTGCACTGATTTTGACGTACAAGTGGGTATGGTCAACGACTGGATAGCATCTGTCGGCTATTTGAGCTTACTGGAACATTGCAAGACACTCACTTTTGCTGTTTTTTTTTACATTTTGGCTGGTCGTCCACTCTTTCTTGGAGGTGCATAGGGGGAGTGTGGCCAGGTAAAGTGGGCAGGAGGCAGCCATGGAGTCTCTTTGTAGAGGCCCACGACCAAGTGAGCCTAGTAGGCATGGGGTGGCTGGATCCGTCGTGGAAGTATGTTGAGTTCTTCAGTGGTCTCCATTGCTGCTGTCAGGGGTGGACTGGAGGCTGCATGGTTCACCCCGGTGTTCCTGTTCTTTCCAGTGTCCGATGTGGGTGAAGCCGTTTTCATGGAGAGAGTGGTGGCTACGTAGACTTTCCTCTCCATCTCTTGATTCACAGCAAAAAGGGCTGGATCAGCATCGATGACTGGCACTTTCGTCTGATTTGCTTTGACAGGCGATCCTTCTCTTCATCCAAGGATAGGGGACTGAATCTCTGACAGCAGTCTCAGCAGCGGTGGCGGTTCTGGTGGTACTCCCACTTCTCGAGAAGGCGGCATAGGAACATGGATCAGAGACTGGGCCTCTTGTTCTACGACGACTTTGCTGTGGTTCCTCTTCTGTCTGCATGGCTGCAATTTACCCCACCTGCTCCCTCGGCAGGGAACCAGGGCAGCTGCAGACTATTGGTGCTGTTGGTAGGCTTCCTCTCATCCAGGAGAAGGCACAGTGGGCACCCACGGGACTGTGTCTGCGATCAGTATCTCGGCATAGGCATCCTCTTATGCGTCCATGATGCTTTGGGGACAGGTTACAACATTGGGCGATGCTAAAGCCCTGTGAAGAACAGCAGTAGTACATGATATTGTCTCTCCTTTGTCAGGCTCAGCGGGGTTAGCATCAGTCACAGTATGGGAGACGACAGATGTCTCCGCAAGATCTTCCCCCCGTCCAGGAAGAGTGGTCCGCATGGCAGCTGCGACGTCGGGCGACAATGTTGGCCCGTCGTCAGAGATGTAGTCGTGACGACTATTGGATTTAATGTTACCTTCTCTCCATTGGGTGGCACCAGGCACTGGAAGCTGGGAACCTCTGCATTGAGGGTAGACCCCGCTGCTAGGGTGACAGCACAATCCTGGCCGATCGCAGCCAGTGATAGCAGCTGATCTTAGGCTTGGAGAGCGGCCTCAACTGGACTGGTAGCTCTTGGTGATGCCTCTCTGGTAGGCAGCAACTTCTCCGCAGTAGCGGCTTCGTCCAGCGTGGTGCGCATCTCGCTGAGTTGGGTCTCCGGTGGTGGTCGCACTGGCGTCCCGATGATGGAGGAGTGGGAAGTTCTTAGGGTGCTGGCATTCTGTTAAGACCACAGTCGCCTTGCGTCTTGATCCAGCAGACTTCGCCAAGAGACTTCTGTTGTGCTTGGTGTCGACTTTCGGGTCGATCAGTGAAATTCTTGTGGAATTCTGACGGTGATGGCAGCATTCTTTCTAAATTATTGGTCTGGGCTTTGGGAAACTCGATCCTTATGGGTGTAGAATACGTCATTCCCCTTATTGGTTGCTCTGCCCCATCTCCTTGCATAAATTGTGACGTCCGTGTTTCCTTGGGCGGGGAGTGAACAAACGATTCTTTGACCTTGTCCGGCGTGTTCGAAATCATCGAGGTTGCTGAGTGTTGGATAGGTTCAGAGGTGTCTCCGGAGTAACGTCTCATCTGCCCGCGTATGGCCTTTCGTACATAACCTCAGCTGTCTTCCGTCCAATACACATCCTGGCATCCAATTACTTTGTAGGAGCCTTCCCATTTCCTGGCGAGTACTGCACTGAATTGATATATGCCTCGACTCAGCACGTGACTGCAGAGTAAGACAGCCTCGCCCATGTTGAAGGCTTGTACTTCAGTACAAGGTGGCTGATATTTATTAGTGATGTAGGCATCTTGTCTTTCCTTTGCCTTGTGTATCCGTTGGAGGGCCGCTAAGCATATAGCTTTGAGCTGAGGCAATTTGGTGGGCTCGTATTCCTTTGCCAGTCCTCGTGGCACCTTAGAGTCTGGCCCAGGAGGAGCTGACTGGGCTTGAGTCTATTGCTTCGTTCGTGTGGGGTTGCCGAGAGAAACAGGATCTTTGGGATGTGGCGGTCCCAATGTTGCTGGTCCTTTCGTATGCTAAGGCGAAGGTTCTTCTTGAGTTCCTGGTTTCGGAGCTCAGTCGGATTGACTTGCGGGTGGTATGGTGGAGTGGTCCAGGTCTCTGCTTCCCATTCTTAACATGCTAGCGGACACATCTGACTAGAGAACTGGATCCCGTTGTTGGTTAGAATGCTCTGCGGGTATCCCCAGCATGGGAACTTTCAATGTTCAACTTCCTTATGATGTGGTGGGTTTCCTGGGTTGGTAATGGGAAGGCTTCTATCCACCATGAAAACAAATAGGTCACGACTAGGAGGTATCTGTTTACTTTGGTGCTGTGGGGATAGGCTCCCATCAAATATGCTGCTACTTGTATCCATGGCATATATGGTTTTGTCGGCTCGGTCGTAGATTGCCTGGCTGGGTAGGCCTTGTTGTTACAGCATGTTGTACATCCACTGACGTGCTGGCGGAAGTCATGGCTCATGCCATCTCAGATTTACCTGGTACTGATGTCGGCCAGGGTTTCCTGAGTTCCAGGATGTCCTACATTGGAATGATTTGGTATCCAGATCCTCCACTTGGCTTCCAGCTAGTTGTTAAGAGACCAAACGACGCCACATAGTGCAAATTGTAGCAGGTAATTTCATAGAAGGTCCTTCACTTCCGGGTCCTGTTGCTGGTGTTGTTCAATCTGGCTTTGGCTGATTCTGAGCTGAGGAGTCATAACTGTTTTTCGGGGCTGGTTTCCAATGGTTTGGGCTGCAACATGCGGTCAACGTCCTCATCTGGCTTGGCCTCTTTATTCAGGTTTGACTGGTGGGATAACGGCATCAGCGAAGTCATTGTCCTTACCAGAGAGGGCAGTGTTGGACATCAAAATCAAACTCTGATAGAAAGAGGTCCCATCTGCTAAGCTTGGCCCTATTTTTCCGTGACTCCTGCAACCACTTGAGTGCTGTGCTGTCAGTCCACAGTATGAAATGAGTTCCCTCCAGGTAGTAGCGGTATTTCTGGATTGCCCAAATTACAGCGAGGCATTCCTGCTCGTTAATGTGGTACTTTTGTTTTGTGGCATTGAGCCAGTTGTTGGTGTTAGCTATCACCAGAGGCTTGCCGTCCGGGTCCTCCTGGCACAGTACGGCATCTAGACAGTTTCAGCACGCGCCTGTCCGCAGAATAATGTGTTTCTCTCTTTGTGGTTGATGCAGACGGGTTTATATGTGGGAAGCTGGTTTTTTGAGGGCTTCAAATCCAGCGCAGTGTTCTGGCGTCCGCAGCCATCATGTTTCTTTTTCCAACAATGGGTGCAGCAGTGCCATGAGGACGATGATGTTGGGACAAAGTCTCTGAGCCAGTTACACAGTCCTAGAAAGCACCTGAGCTGTTTATTGGTATGCAGTTCTTCAGCCTCTTGTGTAGTCCTCATGAACTTCTCTTGGGGTAAGTTGCCTTTGGTAGACACGGCGTGGTCCAGGTACTCAGTAGAAGTTTTTCCGAAGTGGCTCTATGAAAGCTCGGTGGTGAGTCCATGGAGTCCCAGACATTCCAGTACTCGCTTTAAGTGTGTGGGGTGCTCCTCCCAAGCCTTGGAAAAGACATTCACATAATCTAAGTAGGTGAAGCAAAACTGTCCAATGTAGCCAGTTAAAACTTCGGTGGAGATGAGTCACTGAAAAGTATCCGGTGCATTCTTGAGTCCGAAATGCATGACTCGAAACTGCAGAGTTTCTCCTTTCTGTGATGTGAATGCAGTATACTTGCAGCTATCAGGATGCACAGCAATTTGGCAATAACCAGACTGCATATCCAAGGTGCTGAAGATCTTCGCCTTGCTTATGTCGGGTAGAATGTGCGCTAGGTCAAGGGTGGGTGGCGGAACTAGTAGCATCACATCATTTAAAGCCTTGTAGTCGACACAAATCTCAACTACCTGTCCATCTTGGGTACAAGTATGATAATGATGGAGTTATAAGAAGAATACAACAGTTCGATGATTCCCTGGTGCTTTGTGTCATCTAACTACTCCAATAATAGGCAATGACGCCTATCTGAGAGCTAAAATGGTTAGTTGTAAATCGGGGGCCGACATGTTCAACAATATTACATACTGAATGGTGCAGGTTTCTTGCAGTGTTCCCCCCAGATCTGAAAGCCACAGCGTGTTCGTCGAGGACTTCCTTCAATTGTTGGAACTGAGCTTCTGTAAGTTCATGATGAATCTCTTCTTCACAGAGGACTTGTGGCTTCTGACGGTCACGTTGGTGCTCTTAGTTTACAGTTATGCAGTGTTTATAGCCCAGTTATACTTTCCTTTGCCCATGGTGCATGATGCACTGCTGCTGCTGAAGCCAGGGTTGGTCTAATATCAGATCTTCCTAGATGTCAGGTGACATGACTAACTCCGCTTGGGTCTGGAATTTGTGGAGCATAATGTTAAGAGTGGTACAGACATTGATGGTTAGCGTATAGCCGAGTTTCACCATCCTCACGATATTGGTATGTGGATACAGGGTTGCCCATTGGTCCTCAGCAAATATGTCTCTCCTGACAAAATTTCCGGAAGCGGCTGAATCAAGCAGCGCCAGTACGTTCTTCCCATTGACATTCACTTCTATGTGTGGGGCTTCGGATACCTCAGCTTCTTCATCTAGGAGATTGGCAGCTTGCCCTTCTTGTTCGACGGGTTCACCTCTGTTGAACTGCCGGCGACTGCATTTGTCTTTCGTGGTGGGCTCTTATGCTTTGACTCAACTTGGGTGGCACACAGCGTGAGGTTTGCGCCCCCTTCCTTCGTTCGTTCCTGCCCTGGTGCGGGCAGTCCCGGTTGAAGTGATAAACAGGGCAGTACCTACACTTTGGTAGGTGTGGAGCTGGTGGTGTGGGCGGTGGTGTCTTGTTTCGGCGGTCAGCTGACTTGTCTGATTCCATCGGTTTTGTGAGCTTCAGGTGGTCAAGGAGAGCCTGCACTTTAAAATTGCGTTAAACTTGCAGTGTATGATCTACGAGGTAGTCCACTATAAGTGGCTTCGAGATTAGCAGGATATTATGCAGGAGAGGTAACAATAGGCGCATTACCTGCCATATGCAACTTTCTTCATCCCCGTCAGGGAAAATCCTCCTGTACATCTGTCCTTTCCCGTGGACAAAGATCTCCACGTCCTCATCTGGTGTTTGGGTAAAATTGTAGAACTCAGTTGCGAGGCACGCCAGCACCTCCTTGCCAAAAAATTGCTGTTCCAGGCGGTTACTGAGTTGGCTCTATTCCAAATTAAATTTTCTGTATTTATTCCACCAATCTAGGACTTTGCATTTCAGCTTGGTTTGCGCTCTGGGGACCCAAAGCTTTTCTATTACCTCGTGTGTATGGAACTCACGTTCACATTTTGCTGAGAATACTAATGGATACTCATGAGTTCATACTAAGTATTTGGGTAAATGCGGTTCCCCCAAGCAGGGTGCTGTGCTCTGGTGGGAGACTGGGATGGGATTATGCTGTCTGTATTCCAAGGTGCACCGGCATATTTCACATTGGTACACCATCCTGGGTCTAGTTACACGTTTGTCTGGCCATCCAATGCAGCTGTGATGGTAGATTTCACCATATTGTGTAGGTTCCTTGCCCTGGGCCATTACCCAATTGCAGTACGGCGTTTGCAGTGTTCTGCAATTATTGCACTGGTATTCTAGGCCGTCAGTGTAGTGGGGTTTGTCAGCCCAGCCAAGGCAGGAATAAGGATACCATTGTTGGCAATAAGCAAAGCTTGTGCTAGCTCATGTCGGCTGTGGACATTTCTGGTGCAGTTTTGAGCGCCACAGGGTGTTTCGATGGACTCCCCGAAGTCCGGGTGGTTCTTGGCTGGGTCTGGCTGACCTGTTCGTACTGTTGAGTTGCTATAACTGCGGTTAAGTGCCACATTGGGCACCAGAAAAACTCTTATCACCCTCTTCTTGATGCGTGATGCCTCTGCAGATTGGCGAGCATTTCATTTAGGAGAGTTTGATTTTGCGGGGCGCTACATCAGGTGCACCCCTTCTGGCAGGGTTTACTGATTTGTTCTAATCTCTATGTGGCATGGGTGCTTACCCAATGTAGAGAACTGGCATGGTAGTTTTGCAGCAGGGCACAAAGTCGGGCTAGGGCAATGAGATCTTGCGCTTTAAGCTGGGTGCTTTTGGTGGTATACCTGGGCGAAGTGTACCCTCTGTGTTTGACTTAGTCATGAGAGCTTCTGTGGGACATAAATGCACTCCAGGTAATTGAATATTCAGACTTCTAACGTGTGTTCGTGCTGGTGGGGGCAGAGTAACTGTCTTGAGGCATAAATAAGCTGTTGGGATTGTTGGTAGCCAATGAGGCTTGTTGAGGTATTCAGTGATCCAAGGTTGGATCTCGTGGTCCATACGGGTTGGGGCCTCAAACAAATCCAAGGGAATCTCAGGCGAGACAGGTACAAGAAGGTGGCGCAGGACTTAAGGTGGTTCCTTTGGGAACGAGCTGGTTGATAGATGCAACAAGGGCAGGGGTCAGCTCTTGTAAATGCCAGCAGGCAGTGAGCGCCTGTTTAACCTTTTCATGAGTACCACTATGGTGGGAGAAAGGTATTAGGAAGAGGTGTTCACCTCTCACATTCATGAGAGAAACACAGGAGCATTTGCTGAGGGAGCAGAATCGTCCTCACAGTGCTCGGCGCCTAAACATGGTGAGCACAGGGATTCAGGCCTTGCTATCAACAGTACCTGAACATGGGTGTAAGTTCTGAGCTCAAGTCTTCCAACTTGGGGAACAACCCCTCCAGGGCCTAAATGCGGTGGAAAGGGTGAGCACCATGCTGACAAACTGCACTTGAAAACAGAGTACCTGAGAGTAGGCTCTACCGTTCTGCCTACCGGGGTATGCAGAAAGGTTGGTCATAGCTAGCGAATGTGTGGGTGTGCAAAACTGTGTTCTGGCTCGAATGAGTATCTTTCCTGGTTCACCTGGGTTTCTCTTAGCAGGGTGAGGTAAACTGGGCAAAGCTGCAAAGTCTACAGGAAATTGATACCCTTTAGTAAGTTAAACACAAGTGTTTATTCCTTACTACGGGAAATAAATATGTGGTGTCGCACTACCCCCTACGTTTATCAAGAGCTTAGACACTAATGACTATGGTAAACAGGTAGAGGTGACCTGTGCCTGAGCTAATAATAGGCAGGGGTAGACGAGCGCTGTGAAAACACTAACTTATGCTCACTCCCTAGGCAATCGTTGCCCACAAGAGGCCGGCCATGGTGTCTAGTGTGTAGTCAACGTGGCGGTTTGCAATCTTCAAGAAAGACTAAGCAGGTCTAGAAGGATGGTTCCGGCATTAAAAGTCCGGTGGAGAACAAGGAGTAGGTTTACCTTTGGCACTGAAACTGCTATGAAGGTTCGAAGGTAGAGCTAGGAGCGTAACTGAGCAGGCTAGTCAGTTCCGGCAATGAGTGCAGTGGAAGACTGGTCTTGAGTGAGCATCGTGACCTGCTGTTTATACTCTGCAGGAGACTTCCTCTGCTGTTATTGTTTGGCAAGCTTAAGGTCGAGGGGTTGCAGTACCAAGAGGAAGGCAATGATAGCTTAGCTTATACGCTCTAGCGGCGTGCAGTGGAATTCGATGCCTTCATTGCAAAGTCTTGGTAGGCCGGTGAATAATAAAATTTGCAGGCTGGAACATCCATTTTCTGCGACTAACCATAGAAACTCTTGGCGTCTCATGGCGGTCAACAATATACACTCCGCTGTGATCAGATGCATGGCTTTGCTTCCTGATGAGCTGAATACAAAAAATACCATTGATGCAAAGACGACGATTCATGACATACCCAGGCATAGTACAGTATTGACATGTCTCAGAAGCGTGGTATTTTGTTTTTATATGCTAGACCGGGCGCTCCTATCTCCTGGGGTAGTAACTAGTCTTGACGGGGCACTGGTGCTCGTCCATTGTACAGGATCGGCCTGGTTGCTTGCCAGCAGGGCACAAAGTCAGGTTCTGCTAGAACTATCTTGCATTTCAGGAGCACTGCCTTGACAGGGATACCTGGGCGACTGAGCGTGGGAGGTTTGTAACAATGGTTGGCGGTAGAGCTGGTGTGGTAACTGCAGGCCTGGTTGGAGGTATGGACTGAGGAGCTGGTCGAAGGATCGCTGGTACCAAGTGAGCGATGACCGGAGTGGGCGATCAATCAGGCTGGCTGAGGTGGCCTACCCACCACGATTGCTCCGCCGAGCCGGTGCATACAGGGTCTGCGAACAAATTCTTCATTACCTCTGATGTCACAGGATCCTTTAGGTGCCATAATGCATGGGCCTGTTCCCTTAGGTTAAGTTTAGCTATTAATGCTACAAGTGCAGGGAATAGCTTGTATAGGTGGCCACAAGTAATCAAGGTCAGCTTTACTCTTTACTTCAGGCCCCGCCTTCTGGAATAAGGCATTGGGATGCACAAACACCTCCATCCGAGAGAAGGAAGGCAGGCTTGTATAGCAATCTACGTGGACCACCTGAGGGCCGTCGACTGAGTGTACACACTATTCCAGTACCTAGCATGGATACGCAGTACGCACTGGAAGTCAGGCCACACTGTCTCGGGTCACAGGGATGTACAGTGGAAAGATTGGCAAACACCGAGTCAATAAGCTGGTGCAAGGTCAGTGTGCCTGTGTTGGCACCCCCATTCTATCTACATTTGGATAGAAAGTATAGCTGTTCTAGGTGCTTGTTCGTAAAATGGCGCGTGTTTGGCTCGTATTAATACTTCTCCCGGTATCACCTGCGTTCCCTTCCCGTGGAGAGCAAACTGGAAGCAAGGTGCTAAGTCTTAAGTCTACACGAAATGCGGTATCCTAGGATTGAGCTATCACACGTTAATTTTCTTTTGACAGGAAATAGTACGTGATGACATACTCTAACTCCTGCATCAGCATGAGCTATAGCCGGGAAGCTAAAGTGCTCAAATTCCGATAGAGGTGACAGTTTGAACTGACTGGGGTATATGGGGTGTGTAACATTGAATACTACGCTGATTCCCTTTCCTATTGTTGCCTGTGTGTCCTGACGTAACACTCAGATACAGATGCGTCACTAGGATGACTAAGCTAGGATAGTACAGGAATAGTCCTAAGAAGGACTGTAAGGACCTTTGCTCTAACACTTCCTTGCAGAATGGGGAGGTAGGTTAGCAAGGTTTGTTGCAAAGACACACACCTGACTAACGTAGAAGTTGAGTCGTCAGACTAAACGTAGTGAAGGGGCTTAACCATCAAAGAGCTTCAAGCAGCTAGTGCTGGAGACTACAGCGTAAAGATTTAAGAGCGCAGGCTGTTCAGTGTCTGAATAGCAAGTGCTGGATGACTGAAGACTGGTAAGGAGTCGAAAACTGTACCTCCTAATATACTCCTTCGGGCCACTGTCCGATGCTTATTGGCCGGCATCATGAGGGACAAGGGGCGGTAGCTGGGTGGGGGTAGGGAATGCATGACTGAAAACGAGATGGCACGGCTGATTTGCTAAGACCTTATGCTTAAAAAAAAACACACACACACACACGCACACACTTTTGCTTATAAAATTTAAATGCCTGCACTGATATGATCATAAATTAACCAGAATATGAAAAAAAATATATAGTATTTACTCGTCTATAGAGAGCTCATTTTTCCCAAAATAATGGAAAAAATTTCTGGGGTGCGTGCTATAAAAAAAAAAAAAAAAAAGGGGGGGGGGGGGAAAGGGTGGGAACGGCAAACTGTCCGGATATGTCGAACAGTCTGTTACCTCAGCTCTCACTCTTACATATCATCACTCCTCTTCCTTCTTTCTCTCTATCCCTCCAGCCCTCCCGTAACCATTGCTGCTAATGCCTCCCCCTTTTTTGTTTGGCTTATCCATGTTCCTGTTATATCACATTCCAGCTCAGCAAACAAAAAACAGCTTGTCACTGCTTAAAAGAAGCAAAAAGAAAAAAAGGGTGTCTGCTGCTTATCTGTATACAAGAAGCAAAAAGAAAAAAAGGCAGACTGCTGCCCACCCCACCACAGTTGAAATTTTTCTTTTAACGACCGACCCTAGTGTAGTTTACCTTGACTGTACAGCATGCCACAATATTATGGCTTTTAGTGCAGCGAGTTATTTAATTAAAGCGTTTTCCAAACATATCACAATGACAACCACACATTAATATAAAGATAGAATCATTTGTTACATACTTTACTAACAAGGCACCACAAACTGTTGGTGCACTTTGATTTTAAAAAATGTTTTCCCCGGAACTTGCAAAAATCACTGTGTGCACTATACACGAGGGCATGCTATACATGAGTAAATACAGTAATACCTAGCTGATACCCATGTATTTCACGAAACTGCATCTAATTTTGAAACATATTACTCACCTTAAAGTTAACACATGCCCACAGGGGAATGAAGTTAAACAACAAATTATTTAGTGGGGTTAAACATAAAAAACAGTGACTTCAAACGTTTGGGGTGAAAAATTACAGTGACTCCGGTCACGCAACGTTTAAGTGAGGAATTTCCGTCTTAGTCACTTGGACAGATTTAATTCATGATGCCAGAATCACAATTTGCATTGTATGCCTTAACGGTGAACTGGGGCTTGGCCAATATAAAGAACAGGTCTGGTGGTCTGCTTTAGGGTCTCGAAATCCAGTATCACTGTCACGGCCCTTCGAGCTGACTGACTCTTGATCACACAGTTACCTGAAGGTTTGTTGCTCTTCTACTATTGTAGTGGTGCCAGCTGGAGACACTTACCCTGGCGTGGCGAGGGTTGGTGGTCGCCTTAGTTGATTGTGGACGGTGGAGTGTTCTTGACATGCGGGTTGCTGCTGGGTGCTGCTAGACTGCAGATATGGGAACTGCCAAACCAGGGGTTGGCAATTACTAAGGGTGGTTACTTTCCTATCAAGAATGCCTCAATCACGGGATGAGGGGTACCTGGTAGCTTAATTAATGGCGGGAATATCGGGTTAGGTAAAGCAGAGGGGTGAGGCCTCTCTGCGATGCTGGTGAATTGAACTCGGTCCCTGTTAGGACACGTCAGTTTTATTCAAGGTGGTGGCGGCCATGTTGGTGACATCAGGGGCAGTGTGCTTGTGTCCACCATGTTAGTACCTTGCTTACTCCGGTTGGTAATGGTTGTGTCTGGTCGTCAAAGTCAGGAAAATAGGGTGTTCGGGATATTGCAAATGCTACATCGACCAAGTGTGGACTACCTTGGATATTTGCGCTAGTTGTTTCGTGCATTGGTGCTGTGAATTCCTAATGACGAGTTTGTGAGGAGACATGTAAATGCATCGGGTATGTAACTTGTGAAGAAGTGACTAATCTCTTTTCTATGCAAGTGAGTCAAGACATTTTAGTCCTCCGGGCCGCATTTCTTCGACATCTGCTAACCATGGACTTGGAAGTGTGTTTCAACATCAAACTAACGTTTCTTACTCTCCTTTGTTTTACATTTATAATGGTAGCTGGATCTACCTTTTCATGCAATCGACAAAATGAGTGTTAATCGATCTTGCTTTTTGAGATATCAAACCGCTATGTAAAGTACTGCTTCACTGTATGTTGTGTTGGTGTACCTGTTGCTGCCAGCGTTATTGTTTACGTTCGTAGCAACGATGTCGCTAAAAAAGTTGGAAACGAGTTTTCAGTTAACAGAATGCAGGCTAAAGTGACTTTTTTCTCTTGCTAATGAAGTTTAAAATACAGGTTGCGATTAGAGTTGTTTAAAGCCCATTGCCGTGATTTAGCACAACTGAAAACAAATTTTGAAGAAATCATTCAATTAGCAGCTAGTAAACCAGACTGAGCCGAGTCTGTAAACACAAATATGGAAAATTTTTACTAGGCCTACTATTGAATTTTGGAAGTGCACACCACGATCTTTGATTCGAAAAAAATTACAATGGTGACGGGAAATCAAATCAAAATCTGTGAACCTTCCAAAATTGCAGCTACCGACATTCAGCGGGCAACTGAAACAGTGGACAAGTTTCTGTGAGTTATATAGAGTGTTAGTACATACCAACAGTTAGCTTTCAGATGTTGAAAAGCAACAGTATCTTCTGACATATCTCACTAGAGAGCCACTTATCATCAAATCTGTACCATTGTCTGAAGGAAATTATGAACTAGCAGGGCAGATGTTAACTGAGCGATACCAAGATGTGTATCAAATAGCTACGATGCATTGGGAGAACATCATGAACATGCCAATGGTAACAGAAGGTCGTCCGCATAAACTAAGATGTCTAGTTGATGTATTGAAGGAAAACCTAGGTGCTCTGAAAGTGTTGAAGTTTCCAATGGACCAGTGGTGCTTTGTGATGTTGAACATTGTGTTATGTAAACTTGATGCAGAAATGCGATGTGATTTTGAGCTGGAGCATAAAGAAGTGAAGGTGCCTAAATTTGTGCAGTTGTTAAAGTTTTTGGAATTTCGATGCAAAGCATTTATGTCTGCTGCTTCAGTGATGTCTACATCACACAGCACAACAAGGAAGGTTGGACCTGTGACTACAATTAATTCTAGAAAATCCTTCATTGCCAGTTCAGAATGGGTATGTATTGTATGTAATAAGGGTTATGAAATTTATAAATGTCCAGTGTTTCTTTGTCACACACTTCTGGAGAGGCGAGATGTGGTGCACCAATACCGCCTGTGTTTCAATTGCCTAAAACCACGTTGTGTTAATGTATGTACTTCCAAACTTTCATGTGCATATTGCAATAAACGCCACCACACATTAATTCATCCCGATTCCATATTAGATGTCAACAAGGCTAGTAAAAAAGTGCCACCACGATCAGTTGATGAGATGGAAAATATTGATAGCTTAGCAGGACATACCACTACATGTGAGGAATCTACACAAGCAGTTTCACTCACTAGTTCCAGCATTAATGCTGTTACTGTGATTCTAGGTACAGCAGTTGTGAGAGTGAAGGATGCCTGTGGTACTCCCCAGAGGGCTCGTGTTCTACTCTATACTGGATCACAAGCTTCCTTCATATCTGAGGAATGTGTGAAGAAATTGTGTTTGCATTGGAGAAGGTCACATGTACCAATTAGTGGCCTAGGCCAGTCAGTCGTTCAAGCCAACAAAGGTGCAGTAACTTGTGTGCAAAAACTGTTCCTTCATGAGGGTTTCCTGGAAATTGCGAATACATTAATCCTCAATAACATAACCTCAAATCAGCCATCTGTTGCATTGCCTCAACATGTAAAATCCCATTACGAGAGTTTAGATCTTGCTGACCCAGGCTTCCATACTCCAGGGCCCACTGACATTCTGTTGGGTGTTGATATTTGTCCTGAGGTTTTTGATGGTGGGCGGTATCCAGGCCCTACCGGTTATGGCAAGTGCTTTTAACAGTAAATTTGGTTGGATCTTAATGGGAAGGTTGAGCGAGGAAGCCACTAGTAACCCAGATGGCCTTGTTTCACAATTTGTTACTTCACCAAATCTCTCAGATGTGCTGCAGCGATTCTGGGAACATGAAGAGTTGCAGACAACCAAACATACTGATCCTGAAGGGGATCTCAGTGAAGCTCATTTCAAAGAGACCTACACACGTAGTCCAGATGGACGATACATGGTAAGATTGCCCTTCAAAGATGTGGAACCCAACCTGGGTGAGTCACGCTTGCATGCTGAAAAAAGACTACGTCATCTTGAAAATCGTCTGGCACGTCAGCCATAATTGAAAGCAGAGTATTGCAAATTTCTCAAGGAATATGAATCCCTTGATCACATGCATCTTCTGAGTGAAGCTCAGATACACCAGGCTCAGTACTACATTCCTCACGACTGTGTCCACAAAGAAACCAGCTCGACAACTAAATTGCGTGTGGTGTTTGATGCGTCTGCAGTAACATCAACAGGTCAGTCTTTAAACGATGCACTTTTCAAGGGACTGAAAATGCAAAAGGATGTAAATGAAATCATCACCCAGTTCCGCATATATCCCACTGTGATGACAACAGACATTTGTAAAATGTATCGGCAGATTTGCATGCATCAAGATGATCAGCCATACCAGGTAATCTTGTGGCGCGAGTGTTATGATCAACCTATTCAAGAGTATCAGTTGGACACTGTTACATATGGTGTATCTTCAGCTCCGTTCTTAGCTATGAGGGCACCACTGCATCAGCTAGCTACTGACGAGCAAACTATCCCATTGCAGCAAGGGTGCTAAGAGAAGATGAGTTTTGTGGATGATGTGATTACAGGTGCATCATCAGTGGCAGCTGCTCTCTCACTCCACGAAGAGTTGATAGAGCGCTACTCAAGAGCGGTGGTTTTGAGCTAAGAAAATGGGCCAGCAATCATCCTGCTGTGCTAGATGCCGTTCCAGTTGACCACAGAGAGTGCCCTCTGACATTTTGAAGATAATGGGGATGAAGTCATAAAAATTATGGGACTAGAATGGCAGTCCAAGGGAGATGTGTTCTCATATAGTACTCACAGTGCCAGTTCTAATATTACTAAACGTGTGATGTTGTCTGATATAGCTAAGATGTATGACCCATTAGGTTGGATTGGCTCAGATGTCTTCAAGGCTAAACTGTTTCTGCAGAATCTATGGCTTCTTGGTATTAATTGGGATGAACCTCCACCACGTGATATCAAAGATAAGTGGCTCACATTCATTGTTCAACTTGACAGTTTACCCAATCATCTAGTGACACAAGTTGAGGGTGCAGTGTACCAAATTCATGGATTTTGTAATGCATCAACCCAAAGTTATGCAGCAGTTGTATACCTGTGGAATGCAAATCAGTCCAAACTTAAAGTCCATTTATTGGTGGCCAAGTCCCGTGTCACACCATTGGAAACTGTAAGTCTTCCTCGCCTAGAGCTGCTGGGAGCTCATTTGCTTGTGAAACTCATGAACTTAATATCCATTTTGTCAAAAAGGATAATTGTTGAGATATTTGCGTGGTGTGATTAAACAACTGTCATTGAATGGATCCATACTGAACCATATTGTCTCAAGACCTTTATCGCAAATAGAGTACCTCAAATACAGGAAAGCAAAGTAGTGCATCAGTGGTGACATGTACTATCACAAGACAACCCCGCAGACTGTGCCTCGAGAGGCTTGATGCCAAGTCAGCTTGTCAGTCATGATCTTTGGTGTAGAGTGGTCCATCATGGCTTGTTGAGTCAGAAGATGCCTGGCCAGGAGGTTACTCAGACTCTAGTTCCCCAGAGTATCAAGAAGAACTGAAGCTTACGAGCCTAACAGCCCTAGCTGCGCATACCACGGTTTTCTTCTCCGAGTGGATAGAGATATTTAGTTCTTTATCACGGCTGCGATGAGAATTAGCATAGTAGCCCCTAGGACATCAACCGATCTCAAAGCAGCAGAAGTTCATTGTGTACACCAAGTGCAACAAGACGTTTTCAAGATGGAGATAGAGCAGTTGCAGAAGGGAAGAGAATGCTCACCACAGACCAAAAACTCAACCCTTTCCTTGATCATCAGGGCCTAATTAGAGTTGGTGGATGAATCTAAAACTTGAGGTTGTCATGCGATGAAAAACATCCAATCCTGTTACCCAAGAAGTGTCACCTCACTAATCTGGTCATTGATTACTACCATGCTTGGTCCCTACACGCAGGTGTCAGCACTGTGCATTCTATCATCAGACACAGGTATTGGATTCTGGCGGGCAAAGGCATGATACGATCAAGAATTTAAAAATGCGCGAGGTGCTTATGTTTTAAGAAGTCACCTGTCCAGCCGATAATAGGTATTTTGCCAACCAGCAGGGTTCAGAGCACGACGGCATTCCAGTGTGTGGGAGTGGATTATGGAGGTCCATTTCATATCAAACAATCTCATCTTAGGAATGCACATGTATTGAAGGCATACCTATGTTTGATTGTATGTTTTGTTACAAAGGCTGTACATTTGAAGGTCGTCTCTGCACTGACTACAACAGCATTCCTGAATGCCGTTTATCGTTTCACTGCTCATAGAGGATTATGTATACATGTTTATAGTGATTGTGACACTAACTTTGTTGGTGCTCACAAGCACTTTAATGAACTGGGAACATACTTGAGAGATAAATCCAATTCAACCCAAGTAGCAAGTAGCCTGGCAGAAATGGTATCCAGTGGCACTTCAATCCACTGTTGGCCCCTCATTTTGGTGAGCTTTGGGAGGCTGGCATCAAATCAGCAAAACGTGTAATAGGGCAGGAAGTATTGACCTTTGAGGAATTGATCATACTGTTCACTGAAGTAGAGGCAGTGTTGAATTCAAGACCATTATGTGCTTTTTCCACAGATCCTAATGACCTGAGTGCCCTGACTCCAGCACATTTTCTCATTGGCTGTGCGTTAGTAGCTCCACCAGCTGCTGACTTAACGGAACTGCCAACAAAGCGCCTCGACAGGTGACAGCTGCTACAACAATCTACACAGCATTTTTGGCAACGATGGTCAAACGAATATATACATACTCTCCAACAAAGAAGTAAATGGTCTCAGCAAGGGTCTACAGTAAAGGTAGGAGACCTGGTATTGGTACGAGAAGACCACCTTCCTCCTCTTCAGTGGCAGCTTGATCGCATTGACACAATTCATCCAGGCAAAGATGAGGTTAGTCGTGTGGCAAGTATCAAGACTCGCCAGGGAGTAATCAAGAGGGCAGTTGTGAGGCTGTGCTCCCTCTCCCCTCAGTAACTTCTTCCTTAGTGTTCTACATAGTGTAAATAACTGTTGACAATTCTTAAATTTGTACCAAATTTGGTGGGCGGAATGTTGGGACACGTCAGTTTTATTCAAGGTGGTGGCAGCCATGTTGGTGACATCAGGGGCAGTGTGCTTGTGTCCACCATGTTAGTACCTTGCTTACTCTGGTTGGTAATGGTTGTGTCTGGTTGTCAAAGTCAGGAAAATAGGGTGTTCAGGATATTGCAAATGCTACATAGACCAAGTGTGGACTACCTTGGACATTTGCGCTAGTTGTTTCTTGCATTGGTGCTGTGAATTCCTAATGACGAGTTTGTGAGGAGACATGTAAATGCATCGGGTGTGCAACAACCTGTGAGCAAGTGAGTTAAAACAGTCCTGCTCCATTGAACTACTGCTGAGGGCAGTAGAGGAAGGGGATTGGAAAGTAGGATTACCTTGCGAGGCGTATGATGCCTTTTCCATCCTTCTCCACTCACCTTCCTTCCGGAGTATGGTATACATGGAAAGGGACTAATACAGCCTCGCAAAATGCAAGCCGGTGACTTACATCCCTAACGTGTACTTCTGAGCAACATGGTTATGCAGGGAGGAACTATACAAATTGCTCCTTTTGTCTGGCACTAAGGAGAGTGGTGAACAGAGCAGTGGTTGGTTCAAGTTGCTTGACCAGAAACTCAGGTGAGGTATCCACAGGCATCGATAAATCCAAGTAAATTCCAGCCCTTTTTTGGTCCCATTAAAAACCGGTGGCGGTGAATGGAATAACTAAGTTTGCTCGATTTACCTAGTGGAGGAGAGTTGCTAGTGATATAAGTTCTACCGAAGTATACCAGGTGGCACAGCTCAGGTGGCCACTTCATGGGAGTGTATTTAGCTTAGTGACTGATGGTCTACTGCAGAGAATAGTTTGAATTCACGTGTTATATTAGGTGAGTAATATTTACACGGTGGCCCTGTACTATCTCCTAAGCTAATTTAACTTGACACGGAAGTTCAGACTAACGTAAACTGCCACCAGGTGAAGGCAATCTTGATAAAAGCTAAAAGGGGGTTACAGGCGATAATTCTGGTAGTAACATCTCTAGCCTAACTATCACTGGTTTGTTCTGAAGGAACAGAAACAGGGTGGGCAGCTACCAGAGGAATAGTGTCGACAATGCCAGCACCGTCCGGTGGACTAGGAGGCCCTGAAGGGACTTTGTCTTGCCTGTTCTGGATTCTGGGGTTGATAGCAGGAGGTGGTAAGGAGGGAGCAAAGTCTTCAGGAGATGTTGGAAGGTCCAGTCTCCCAGAAGAACAGGGTCTGCGGCTGCTGCAGAAGTGGCTTTGAGATTCCAGCCCCAGAAGAGTGGTGGAATCTGCAGATGTACCAGCTAAGTGCGACCCTGATGGCTACGTCCAACCCTGTACAAAGGCGGTAGAGGAGAAGAGACTGAAGATTGCTGGTCGCACCAGCTATTTTATACTAATCTCGTAAAGGAGCATCAGAAGCCAAGGATACGGAAACAATTGCCTTGGTCGCAGGTACCCCAAATTCAAAGGTGCTGATGCTACATTATCATTCCTTATCTCAGCCGCAAGACTGAAGTAGAATGGGTGCTGCCCTTCTTCAACTCGCCGTGAAACTATGAGGTCTTGGTTGGAGGGAGCAGTGGCCATCAAACTGTACAATCATGTATAGGGAGGTATTGGCGTGACGTGTCTTTGAGAATATTGGTGAACAGTACAAGATGGAGACACATGTCTGTAATCGCACCCAACATTACGCCGGTGTATCCTGTAGGTACGTGCTGAGCCTCTTCAGTACTGTTAAGGAGTAACTGACCTGCCCAAAGGGTCGGACGTTGCGTTCAATAGTGTGTGCATAAAAGATGCAGAAATACATTGTGCATCAAAGTTCAATGGTGGAAGCCAGTACATGTCATTACATAGACTCATAAAAAATTAAACCCTTCAGACAAACGTTATAATACTGTTTTAACATTTTCTAACACTCAAGGAATGTTTCACATGGAGTATAAAACATTATCATAGTGTTATTATTTCAAAACGGGTGATATATATGCCAAGGTATTAACTCGTAAAATGTGAATCGCGTAAATACCTAATAACACACACACATTTATTCAAGCTTTCAGAATTTCAACTCACATCACCACGGCCTAGAAATTTTTGCGAACCACGGAATAATGTGGAATACAGTGAAATTACGTTCATTAGCAAAATTCTGTAATAATTCCAGTTTTCACTAAACATTGATGAAATTGCTTGATTTAAGTTTACCTAAAACCACAGTGCGAGCTTCTTTTACCATTAAGACTCTTACAAACATTGAGATTTACAATTTTTGAATTGTTATACAGCACTATCTCTCAGTTACTTTACATATGGGCAGATAAAACTATTTACATGGCGATCATGCTGTTGACTATATAAAGAAGTAAAATATATGTTATGTTACATCACGAGAAATAGAACAATTCATAAATTTATTGTTAGCAAGGTCAAAAGAGCTTCCAAACACACCAGGAGCGGGGATGATTCCCCCTACACCCTTCTGAAGCCAACAAACTGGAAAAATTATTAAATATAAGGAGTTCCAGAGCTAGTCTCATGGCAGTCTGTTACACCTCTCACCACTGCGAAAGCTGAAGTGTGTTAAGAGCAGAGTGAGTACCTTACTCGCGCCGGTGACCGCAAACGAACCAGTGGCTGTTGACGTCTCTAACAGGTTTCAAAGACCACCACCTTCTCGAGGCCTTACACGTCAGCCTTTGCCCGCAGCTCCAGAGGGTCGCCAGAAGCTACCAGAGAGTCCAGCCAACTATGTCCTTTACCACTTTCCCTATGTACATGGCAGCCTGCCAACCTTCAGCGGCACAAAGTATAAAATTGGTGGTCATCCTAGAGGGAGTGACAAATTTGAAATGGTAGCTTCTTCGAGGAGAGGTGTAGACGGGACTTCTTGAAGAGAGATGGCGAACATTTAAAGCTTAGATAACGTGGTTGAAGGTTCCGTTGAGGCTCTGTCATCTCTGGTAGACCACGTGTCCCGTCACCATTCTGTTTTGTTTGAGAGGTGACTTGCCCATCAGGTGATTGTGGCTCAAGATGAGGCAAATTAATTTGGCAGAGTGCGCTTTCTACCAGTGCAGTGATGCATCAGGCGTCAAAGCCAACTGCATTAAAAGCAAATTTGTGTAGTTTTAAAATTCAAAGGAAACGAAAACAATTAGGTTTCAGCCACTTCTTTGAAGAAACATTTTTTTACTATGTAAGGAGTATTTTTATTTTATTAATAATGAAATATATACTAATGTTGTGGATTTGTGCAGGAGTAGTAATGAAATGAACAGGATTTAATTAAAATATTGTTATCTACAAATCAACAAAAGCTGTATGTGGGTAATGTCAAAATTTTGTAAAATACAAATACTAGTAAAAGTTCTCAGGCAGTTTGAAATGTTTTGATAAAATGCTTGATTTGTAGCACAAAAATTACGGTAACATGACACGAGTATTCTCCTAAGGTTGTTCTTTCATTCTTACCCTTAAATATTTTAAAACATTAATTATTTTCTACTTAAATACATACTGAATAAAAGAATGATTATCAAATTCAATTTAGTTTGCATGAAATAATTACAAAAACATCAGATTCATGTTCTAACAATAATGCACCCTTTTTTTTTGCTATAAAATTTGATGAAAATGAAATTTTTTTTTTTGATAAAATGGTGAAATTGTAACGACCAAATATGCTCATTATATTTACCATAAAAGTGGGGCCTTACAATATCGCAAATATAACAAAACACAAAGTTTCTTCACGTTTATTTACAGTTCAAAATTTTTATCGACTCAAATTGCATATAGTTTCATATTTTCCAGGATGGCATTATTATACGACTTTCTAAGAATTTCTGGGACAAGAAATTACATGGAGAAACAGAAAGCAATAACAAAAAATGCCACTTCACTCAGAAATACGTTAAGGAATACTTTATTTCAGGAGTTACAAACTGACATTGAAAATCACTTGGGCACAAAATGTTATTTTGTTGAAAAGACCGCTGACTGGAAAGAAAGAAAAGAATATTTATCTATCTGTCTATCTATATCTATCTATCTCTATATCTCTCTCTCTCTTTAAACAATGAATCAGCTAACTTGGACACTATGTCATCCAGGTGATGGTACGAAAGAATTAAAAACATAAATGTTTTACAATCATGCCAAATTTTATTCTTATTGCATACAAAAAAAGAAACAATTACACATGACATTAATTTTAAACTTTATGATCAGTAAAACATTAAAATGTGGAACCACATTAAAACATGGAACCACTTCTCGAAGTTTGCTGCCCACTTATTTGTTAGTATTGCAGCCAGTGCTTACGATAAAATATATGCAGTTAGGGGCAGTGATTATTTTTTCATATTGTGATTTTCAGTGAGCTCACTTTATCATGAATCACCTTTAAAATTAGTATAAAGAGAATAAATATTCAGCAGAGAACCAAATACCTCTTCTGCCATTCGGTCATGTCCGCAAGAATACAGCTCGCAGATTTGCTGTCTCCGCAAGGCATCTGGGCTGACGTGCCATGCAGCGGCCAACTTGTGACAATGGCTGGTCCACTCTATTGCACTTTGTGCATCCAGACTGCATACCTGCACATAACGCACAGGGGCTGTAAGCATACTATTCTGTGAAAGCTACAGCCGTTTACTGTGACAGCTTTAACTTTACAAGTAGTCAACTCTGAGACACTTAAATATTTTCCTTAGAGTAGCTATGAGATATTATAGAGGCATAGCACGCAATGTCACAATTATGTCACCAAATAAACACTATTCAAGATGGGACAACAAAGGCCCATTTCAAAGCCTTACATGTAACCAAAAAAAAAGTCCCATGCTATGTTTCCTTCCCATTACCTAAAATATAGCAGGCTGTAGTGTTTGGAGGGGAGGGATGTTGGGAAGAACTGAAGAATAGAGGGGATATACAGGTTGTAAACAGCTGGTGCACTGTGACATAAGAAAAAATATGGGAAGTATATTTCACCTGTGAATATAAATACAGTATAAGAGTATAGTACATATACTACATACACAATGGACAACTTCCAAGGATGTATCTTAAAGCCATGCTTGCAGTTTTTGAACTTAAAATATAGTATTAGGCTCATTTAATATATGACATCCAATTTTAATTAACAGGTTGCATGACATTTTTTAAAAATTCCGAAACTTTTGTAAAGTGTTTCGGCATAGAAATAACAAAAAAATATAATAAATCTTTTCTGCATTCCTTTTAAGATGGCAGCAATTTTTATGAACTTGGCGGAAGCAATATTTTCAGAATGTCAACATTTACGAAAAACTAAGTATCTCAAGAGTGTATAAGAGCTAGAAACCAATTTGTAGCTTAAATAATCAGCTTTATGGTACACTAATAAACTTTATTTTTAATCACAGCATCCAAGCATACGTACCTAAATTTTAGCATCTTTTGGTTCAAAATCCAATATTCAAACCCAATTTACTATGAGAAGGAAGTAAGTCTAGGACCTCAAATTTTTTCCACAAGTACACCTCTACCCACTCTATGTGTAAATATAAAATGATTCTCTAGAGATGCACAATTCTCATTTGACATGGAGTTAAAAATTTAAATTATTTCAAAAAGGTCACAAATTTGGTACGTAATAACTCGGGTGTGGGAGATGCTAAAAATAAGAACTCAAGGTTTGTAAGATATCTACCCACTGTAAAAATTTCAAGTTCTAGACTTCACTGGTTTAATATTGATAAAATTTCAAAATGTGGAAGAAATTTGTCAAATTTAATGGCATTGAATTAATAAGGTGCACGACTGGTAATAAAATATTAAATTTAATTGTTAGGCAGTAATATATTTATAATTATCTAATTACTTTTTACAAGAAGCTCATCTATGGATAAGCAATAATTTAATTTTCTGGTAGTGTACTATGAGCAAGCAGGCTTAGCAAGCGAAATGGGAGAGGGTGGATGTAGTGGAGTGGAGTGAACAGTTTGTGACCTGTTGCTCACTCATTAACTCTGTCTTTCATAACAGGCAGGAAAATAATGCCACCTCACACATTCCTATATCAGCAGTCACTGCAGTGACTGAAGGATGTGATTAACTGAACAATAGGAACAGTGGGGTGAATAAATATCATGACAGAGCATTGCTCACAAGTGCAGTCAAGACAGGCATCTTGACTGCCTGCTGCTTCAGTCTGCCTATAGTTTTGGTGATGAGTAGATATATTTTCTGACATTCCCAAGTGTTATGTGCATTAATGTGTGATAGTGATAAAAGGGGGGGGGGGGGGGGGGGGGGGGGGGGGGGGAAGGGGGGATTTTGTGTTGGATTATTATTCAAGAGAACTGCCACAAGAAAAGTAATGGAAAAGTTGGTAAATAAGTCTTCACAATAAACCAGCTAATAGTCTAGATGAGTAGACATTTTAAGCTAATCATAGAGTAAAAATTAGAGGTGGAATAAACCCAGATTTTGGAACTGAACAAAACTAGAACTTAACCTAGAATATTTTTATTGGATTGAACCTGAACCGAACCTTTAAATTTGTTCACAAACTGAACTCGAACCGAACAATGCTATAGTTCGTCAAACTAGAACTTAACTTTAAAAAAAAAAAAACCTTATCCTCACATATATACCTTCATAGGCCTAACCGTTCAAGTGTGTGTGTGTGTGTATATAACAAATATGTAGAACCACCTTAAAAATACCATGGATTATGGATGCTAAACAGTAATCAGTGTGTGCGCACATGCGTATCTGCGAATTAAGTACTTAAAATCAATAACAGTGATCCAGTAGATCATTTTAGCAGTGCTGTCCACTCAAGTAATGAGAATTTTGTCACTGGACCTCTGGACTTGTCTACGAGGTGCAAAGTGAAAACAACATGTATACATTAAAACCTTCACAGTTCAACCCATATTTGTTCAAGTATAAAACACAAATTAATACAACAACATTCACAATTTCACATCTAATTGTTTAAATATGTAGGCTTAAAATAAACACTAAACATATATATCACATGTATACTAGGGATGTGCGAACACTGAAATTTTGTTTCAGTTGAGCTCGAGCCGAGTATTCAAAAAAGCTCCGCTCTTTCAAGCCGAACTCTAGTGAGTTGCTACGATTATTAATAAAACTGTCAATATAAACCTACTAGCAGCCTACTTCACACAAATGGACATGAAACAATTACATTATCTTATTAATTAAGAGTATTTAACAATACAGTTTAATGAATTATCTGAATCATATTATAATGTGCCCATTAAATTATTCCCATATCAAATTTATAAAATCTAATATTGTACAGTAATAACATCAACATGTAAACGCCCTGTCTAATAATAAATCCCACGAAAAAAAATCAGTGTGGGAAATTAATCATTCAATTCAAACAGCATTGTAGTATCGTTCAAATAAACAATAAAATGTTTTTTTTTTTTTTTTTTTTTAACATAGGCCTACTGGCTTCTCTTAACATACTATACACAACTAAGGTTACTTGTTTACTTCTACTACATTTGGAAATTTACTTTTCAAACAAATACACATTTTTCTGTGCTCCTTTAATTCTATTGGCTGAAGGCTTTACGTACATGACACAAAATAAAATCAAGCCATTTCCTACACATCTTCATGCTGAAGCTGTTCCTACACAACACGTTACACAATGACTTTGGACTTTGAACCGTTTCGCTATGCACACGTTCATTACGTACACGTTTTTCATCAAAAGCGACACTGCTAGTACTAGGTTCGATGTGGCGAGCCATTTTGGGTTGAGTGCTGCTTGCATGTCTCGTATCTTTGGCGTCCGAAAAAAGCAATTGTTTACGTTACGTTTTCCGTCAATACAAAGACTGTCCGAAAGAATTTTTAATTCAAAAAAGATCAATCTTTCATTTACGTTGAAAACTAACGCAGTGAAAGACATTTGTGAAGAATGTTGTGCAGCTACAAATTTTTCTCATTTATCGCTAAATCATAATTTAGCTTTTTATAGTGAATAGTGCAATTTTTCAGATATTATAATGGTTATTTCGCATTTGCCAATTTTCCGGGACTCTACAAATAGGTAATGTTTGCATTTTCTTTCATGTATGCGTAAAAGGTGGCACGAAGCTGTGTGGCGAATGTTACTGAGTGCACATGAAGCGATAATAATTTGGTATATGCATCAATGGAAAATTCCCAAACTTTGCCCACCATCTGGCCAGTAGTCGTTTATTTTATGATGCATATAAAACGAGGCTTTCTTTCTTGTATTCTTCAGGACGAAATTGCTATATGCACTTTTTCCCCCAAAAAACTCTAAATTTTTCAAGCTCGAGGAAATGATATGATCTCGAGTCAAGTAATTACAAAGCTCGAGATCATACTAGAAATCTTGAGTATTCGCACATCCCTAATGCGCATGCACACACACACATATATACATACATACACACACACAAAACCTGCACAGTTCCACCATCAATAGTTCCAAAATGTAATGGCAAATTTTTTTATTAAAGTGGAAAAAAAAGGAGCAAAATAAACTTGATATTAACCTTTGGTTTTTATAGATTTAATTGTTGATAATTTTAACACAGAGAAATATCTTTCTAGTTGTTTTAGAAGTACGTGAAAATCACAAATTAGCAACACAAAAAATATGTTAATTGAAAATGTAATTTTTCAAAAACTCAAGGAAATCACTTATTTTGTATATAATTATTAAAATGCTGTTAAGTTAATACAGAAAAGCACCCTGTTTTACACACTACATATAGAGTTCAAGATATAATGTTGTCATCACTGCTACAAAACAAATAATCAAATATGGCTTGTTCTGTAATCTTTGTTATGTTGCATTGTCATTTTTCAACTTCTTTGAAGTGAAGTACTGTATTTACTTGTGTATAGCTCTCACCATGATTTTTGCAACAAGTTCCAGGAAAAAAATTCTTTTTACTAAAATTGCACCAACCATATGTGGCACCTTGTTAGAAAGTATATAACAAATAATTTTACTTAAAAATTACTTTGTAGCGATTGAGATACGTATGGAAAATATTTTAATTAATTAAATTGCGGCGCTAAAGCCAAAACATAGTGACATGCTGTATGATCACCCACCAATCACTCACGGTCGTTAAAATAAGAATGTCAACAACTGAGGTGGGCAGCTGGACTCCTTTTCCTTTTCACGCAATAACTGAAGGTTATTAAAAGAAAACCAGCAAAGCTGTCATGGGCAGCCTGCTTCCTTTTTTTTTTTTGCTTCTTTTACAGGGTGACTGAAGTGCTTAGTCTTTTCTTGCTCTGCTGATCTTTTTTTTTTTGCTGTGCTGGAGAGACACCACCCTTCTCTCTCTAAAAAAAAAGGGGGGAGGGTTGCCTCATCCATTCCACCCCCTCTGAACTAAATAGGCTATTCAATGCCTCACAAAGAAAAAAAGGGGAGGCGAGTGTAGGACAACCACTCCGCCTCCCTTAATTTTTTTTGTGTATAGCATGCACTCCAGACAATTTTTCCTTTATTTTGGAGAAAAAAGGATGTGCTAAACACCAGTAAATACTTAAGTTTGTTTCAAAGTTCGTTAACAATGTTAGTTTCTAGCAAATTTTCGACCAAAGAGGAATTCAAACTCATTTAAAATTTTCGAACTGAACTGTAACCAATTTTTTACATGGTAATAAATTTCATACCTAACTAAACATAACCTTAAAGTTTGGGTTAAGTTCAAAATTCGAACAATCAACCCTTCTCTAGTAAAAATGATATAAGAACTATATGTCAATATCATGAAAAAAAGTACGCAACTAATTACAATCATAATTTTTTTAGTGAGGTTTGTTGTGGTCCTCCGGACTATCGTAGCAAGCTTAAGAAACAAGATAATAAAGAGTGTTTTGAAATAAAATTACCACACTTGGAAAAATAAATAAATTGAAGTCACTCTTATTCCCGGAAAGTCGTTGTGCCCAACATGTCATGTCATAAAAGAATATTTTCTGATAAAAACGACTGCAATGAAGATGACAGAAATGATGATTTGTCTGTCTCACCAGAAGAAAGTTTGTATAGGCTGTTCACGGTAAAGTGAGCACTTTTGAAGCCTTAGCTACTTTTTTTCTTTGAACCAATTCATATCCTCCTACCACTTGTTAATATAAACCCTGCCATGTGAGTAACGAACATAGTGTATACATTCACCATACCTAAAACCAAAAGTCAGAGGCAACAATGAAATGTATTTATTGGTTATTATGTCTGATGAAACAGCTTCAAAAAGGGCTCACTTTACAATGAACAGTCTCTAGCATTGCAGCTAGATATATATAATTGGTATATTCGAGAAGTATTTCAATTGTCTATATTTCAGTAAAGGATAGTAATTCATGTAATATTTGAAAGGTCGTGGCAATGACAACTTGTTTGTAATTCATATATTTTTGTTTTTCCAAACTTGTTATTTTTCTTTCCTCATTTCATCAGTAGTAACAGACGTCGTCGTCAACAACAGACATCATAGGACGATAGCACATCTTTTCCTTTTCACTGGGTTAGCAAACTAAAAGCATCGCCACCGCAAGGCACAACATGGTGAAACAACGAAAATAACAGAGGTCACCTTTAGCCGACGTGACCGACTGCTCGAAAACAATATGTTTTCAATGAGGAAACTTTCTACCAATATATAAGGAAGCACAACCTTTCTCCAGTATCACAACAGTTCATTGCAGCATGATCGTCGGACAGCCTGCAACGTGTGATCACGTGACTTGCACCGGCCAGCGCCCACGACTTTAAATTCTTTTGTATTTCAAACATTTCTATTCTAATATCTATTAAATTTAATTTCCGTTAATTTCCGTCGGTGTGTAGTAGTCAATAGGGTGCCGGGAGAGAAAAGTAACGATTCTCTCTCTCGTCTTCGTAACTCTCGAAGTGAGAAGTTTTGTTTTATAAAGACTGCCATTCTGTCTTGGTTTTTTTTGTTTGTCAGCTGTGAGTGTGAATTGTTTGTTTTGCCGAGATGACAATAAATCTCTAGACATTAACTTCTTCTTTTATTTATTGGCAATTCTGGTATCAACAAACATTCATTATTAGGTACTCCAAAGTCTCCAACTCACACTGAGTTAGTCTGTTGGTGTTTACGGAGATCTACGAGAGAACAGGACAAAAACCTGTAACAAGTTTAAACAAGTCAGATGTTGTCTGCTCCATTTTGAATATATCACCAGCCTCTAAATACAAAAAAGTTACTTTCAAAAAGAAATCGGCAACATTTCTGAGCAAAACCAGAAGAATGTCAGCTGCTGTGAAAATAAAGCTAGGCGATTAATTTCCTGAAAGTTTACTGGATGATGAAGCAACTACAGGTGTAAATCCAAGCTCATCAACCAGCAAGGCATATTCAGAGTTAGTTGAAAAATTGAAGATAAGATGCAAACAAACTACAAGTAATGCAGAGAAGGGAAGGATTGTCAGCTGATGCCTCAACATTGGTCTAGATCAATGATAGCAACCAGTTAAATGTACCTGAGTAGTAGTACATTTAAAAGTTAAAAAAGAACTTGTGAAACAGCAAGGTATTCTTCCAACCCTGGGTAAGGAAAAAGTGGGAAATAATTGGGCAAGGAAGAGATTACCTATGTTGAAGAATTTTACCAAAAGATGAAATCAGTACGATACTGCCAGGCAAAAAGGACTGTAGTTGAAAATAAATGACGTTAAAGAAAAAAAAACATCTAATTTTGTGTAACTTACAACAGTTTTATGTTTATTTAAAAAATACTTATCCAAACTTGAATGCTGGACTTTCCAAATTTTGTTCACAAAGGCCTAAATGGTGCATAATAGCTGGTTCTCTTGGAAAAGACATGAGTTCGTGTACGTGCACAGATCATCAAAATGTCAAATCAAGTGGTATGAATATTTGATACAAAGACTTCTTTGAATTTATGACATGTAACATGGATAGCTATAAGTGGATGATGGGTCCGTGTTCAGACCGTAGCGATGTGGAAACCTTTTCAGAAATGCTGACTGAAGAAATGGTAGTTGAGATTAAATATAAACAGTGGGTTAGTACAGATCGATCAAACCTAATAGATGTGGTACAGTCGACTAAGGTTTTCGGTGAGTCAGTTGTTGAAAAACTTGTGCTTAAAAAGCATCATTATATGTACAGTATATGTAAAATCCAATCAGCTTGTGTGTGTGTGTGTGTGTGTGTGAGAGAGAGAGAGTAAAAAAATAACTTTAACAACAGCGAATTGATAGTATTGGTTGATTTTGCTGAGAACTATTCAATTGAGGTTGATTCCATTGGAGTACATGACAAGCAACAATTCATCCTTTTCCCTTCTATTTGTAGGAAAACAACGTATTGAAATTGTGGTGTCTGTGTGTGATTAGTGATTATTTACACCATAATACTGTCACAGTTCATACTCTTCAAAAGTATATGGTAAAAAATATAAAAGAATACAATCTCAAGGTGAAAACATTAATTCACTTCAGTGATGAGGCTTCAACTCAGTATAAGAACAGGAAGAATTTTGCTAACGAGTTTGTGTGAAGCAGGCTTGCGGCAGGACTCGTGCCCGTGAGAAGAACGCTTTTATCTGTCTGCTGTTAACTCCACTCCCTCACCCCGCCTAAGCATGTCCCTAAGTACCTTGTGCTACTCTTATGTGTCACATTCTTCAGCCTTGCCTCCTAAACCTCCTCTCATGCAAACCAAGCGCATTGTTCTATAAATAGAATACCGCCATTTATAACTTGAGATTATTTTCATGAACCAATTCTACTTTTCCGTAGTCGTTCCCTGTCACTGCACTGTCAACTGTGTTTGGTTTCAAACAACTTGGCATATGTGGGTCAAACGTTATTTTTATATAAATTTAAATTAAACATACAGTCCAAGCGACAGCTGAAATCTAATACGGCTACATATTAGCAGATTTTCGCCTGTATTTTTTTTCTCATAATGTGACATATCAATTAAAGATAGGGACACAACTACTACTACATTTTATCGCTGTACTATTACGAACATAATTTTAATCCATTTTTATAAAGGTTTATTGAGTTTTTGCTGGTTTTGAGTAAGTCTCGCACCATGCCAGTTTTTTTTAGTTGAAAACGTATAATTTTCCAGTGACTACCGTATTTACTGGCATAATTCTCACACTGGCACAATTCACACCCCGTTTTTATGGTGCCGAATTAAGGGAAAAAATTTTCCTTTCGTATTTCACGCAGCATGTTTCTCTCAACGAGGCTTGTAATGTGAATGGGACTGAACGGCACGTGCTTATTCGACCGCGCCACGTTGCTGACACTTCAAGGTCACTAGTCCCATTATCAATTTCTGGCTGCCGGACCCGCGCTGCAAACATGTAAACAAAATCAGTCACGGAGTTTATTTGTATGCAGGTGGTTTTTTTAATGGGAAGGGAATAGTTTACATTTATATCAATTTTTGATTAGTACGAATGCATAATGGGTAAATATTCCAGCCAAATTGCTGCATTTAAACTTCAGGTAATTGCGCATATCATGTTTTCCCTATACTGGGCCGCTGTTACGAAGTGCATCGGATCTGTAGCGACGGCAATGGCGGGTGCCGCCGCCTGCCAGAATAATAGTATAGCGACCAAAAATTAGGTAACCAAAACGAAACATAAATTGATAACTATAACAATGGAACATAGCACAAAATTATTATGAAGTATGGATAAATGACTGAGATCAGAGTATGCAGAAACAGTGCTGTCACAAGAGGAAAACAAAAATGTAATCGGTAGAAAGTGTTAATATTTTATGCACTCTAAGAATTTTATTCACTAAAGGAGGAGAAAGAAATGTAATAATTAAGATCTTCAAGCAACAAGAACCACAGAGGTTTATAAGAAAACTGGAAAATAAATGTGACCAAATAAACTCTCGAGGACTAATGTGACCTGCCACCACATTGATACTGTAGGATACCACGCCCCTAAAGTGGCCACCAAGATGACTGGCACTAGCTCAGCATGAGGCAGTTGAGGGAATTTTGAAGTAAATAAAGGAGTTAGAAGTGATGGAACTATCAGTTAGCCCATGGTATTCTCCCATTGTACTTGTTAAGAAGAAATATGGCTCTATAAGATAATGTGCAGATTATTGCCAGCTTAATAATGTGACAAAGAAAGACTCTTATCCACTTCCAAGGATGGAAAACACACACAACAGCCTAACAGTTTTACAATTGTTTTCTTCTTTAAACATGAAGAGTGGGAAACGACAGTGCAAGGTGGCCCTAGAGGACCAAGAGAAGACTGCATTTTGAATCCAAGGGAAAGGAACCTGGCATTTCAAAGTTATGCCTTTTGGGCGGAGTAATGCCCCTGCCACTTTCAAATGCTTGATGTAAAATGTGTTCCCTTTAGATATCTGTCAGGTTTACCTTGAAGCGTGACCGGCTAGGTTAATAGTCACGATAGTCAAAGATTCTGCCCGCTAGACCAAAAGCAGGGTGATTGAGTTAGCTAGGCGATGAGAGGCGAGGAGTGTTGGCTAGTACTCATGGGTGCCGTGTTGGTGCACTCGTAACAAGCCTGGCCCACATCGTGGCTGCGGTTCCACAGGTGAGATTCGTTTGTCCAGAAGTGGATGTTATCCCAACCGAACCTCACTTCCGTACCGGTCAACAATCCTCTTACCACAGGATAGCATGACGGGTGAATGTGTATGCACGGAGAAACAAATAATACCACAACCAGAGCAGTCGATATTGACTCGTGTAAGAGTTGGGCAGCGTGGTCCCATTTTGCCTGCCTTTCCGGTGTAGGCTGAGGAATTGCACTCAACTGTCTGGCGGCAAGGAGCGCTGCGTGTCACTCTCTACACCTGCGGCCATGCCATTGGCTGAAAGGCATTAAGTCTCCACTCACAGGTTACTGGGTACACCTTGACTCAAATACTGAACACAAGTTATAGTGTAAGTCCGGTTTTGGCTTGCTGATCAGACTCTGTAAAGTCTCCACTGATCCCCCACGCTATGTGGGCTATCAGAGACGTGGAGCTGTTTGGGTCACCAATGCTGCCACTGGATGTGCGTCCACATGGGAATGGACGGCAGATCATAAGCCACGGTATATCCCGTCACTGGAAGCAGTGCTGTGGGATAAGGCAATAACTTGAGACTGTTGCCCCTCTCTGGGTGAAGGTGTTGCTAGTGGTCGTGACTCCTCTGATCCTCCCCACTGGCACTGGAAGCAATGCTGTGGTAGTTTGGGAAGCAACAGATGGCTGTCTAATGGGTGTGTGAAAATATAACGGAGCCCTGAAGAGCGCCCGTGGCTGAAGTTAAATCGGTAGTTATAAATTCCCCGGTCCTCATCAAAGGTGTACGTAGCAACCTGTATCTAGTGGATAAACAGACAGATACTCCCAATAGGAAAGAACAGTATGTTTATTGAAGTCTCAATAAACGTGCAATGCGTGCTACCTCCTACCAGGCAAGTGAGTGCTGAAGGTTACTCTGCTGGCCAGGTGTAGGCGACCTGGTTCTAATGGAGAATGGGAAATAATTAGCTCAACGAGAACATACATAATACTTCTAAACTGTCTAATAAAGATGTCTTCAGGAGACAAAGTGAATTTAACGTGTTGGTAAGCGTGTTCGCTGGTTGACGGGTTGACTGGTCGTCGACGGTTGAAGTAGCCGCAGGGGCCGTATTCAATGCTTCGAAGATCTCAGAGGTCCCAGCACTAGCAGCAGTGCTGTGTGCTAATGCAAGAGATGGAACAAGAATGACTGCCCGTGCCCGGCAGCATCCGGACTTATATAGTGGAAGCTTGTAAGCTGCTGGCGCGGGCTGCGGGGAGGGCATGACATCCTTCTTCCCTCGTTGGCATGGGAAAACTCTTGTCACCGTTTCTGCTTCGTGCCTCATCAGTGGAGCTCTGCCTTGCCCGAGGTTGGGTAGCTTGTAGGCTCTTAGTGCGGGGTAGGTAGGACAACATGCCTGCCGGGTTGCTTATCCTCCAGGTGAAGAGAATTCGCTCATACATTCCTGCTGCCTGTAGGGTAGGCAAAGTGTCACGTCTGTACTGGCGGAAGAGGTACTCTTGGTGCTGAGTCGTAATCATATTAGATTTGTTGTATAAACGGCTCACATCAACGTGCATACAAGTAGATTATAAGCAGGACTTTTAAAAGTGCTCATTTTAACGTGAATAGCCTATAGGTTTGATTATCAAGCCAAAATTCAATAGGACAGTTTAATTTTACTCTAGTTTCAATCAGAGTCAAACAGTAAAGGTTTGAACTTTGACACAGCTCACGTTTTTGAACTTCAATCTGTATCTAATTATTTACAATCCTTCCATGGTGGCACCATTTTTTTTATTACAAAACCACAACTGAATAGGAAGATATAATTTAAATTGTTACGAATTTTTCATTCTTTTGACTGCTACACAAATATGGATTTGGACAAAATGATCATACGGTGCAATGTATAATATTTTTAATAATTCTCCAATGACCAAAATTTGTAAAAATTATTCCTTATACATAATTGTGTTTTAGGGATAATAAATAAAAAAAAAAAAAACGAATGTGTTTAATGTGCATTCTGTGTGTGTTCAAGTATTATTTCATAGCCGACTCCTTTTGAAGGCAGGCATTTTAGAATTGAGTATTGTCATTAACTTACCCTGTCATCCGTAGAGTCAACTATCCTCTGTATGGACTGTGTGGCTCCTGCAATTACACGGAATAGGAAATCCATTCGACTTTCACTCAATTTTTGGTCGAGGCTGTGACTAGGAAGTTGCGGGTTGGATGCCATGTCACTGAACAAGGCTGCTTGACTCTAGAAAAAGTTAAACAATAATGATTAATTAGTTACTTGAGGCAATTTATGTGGTTCTCAGATCATACATACTATTTTGAAAAAACGGTTGAGGTGGTCTCCTCTCAAAGTCTACTTACCACTTGCTATTAAAGTATCTATAGCCCCTTTTAATTTTTCATGTAAAGAGCTTTGAAAGAATACTTACTATATCAATCTGGGGTTCAAAATTAATTGAATAGCGAAAAATAAAGCAGCTGTTGTTTAACACATATTTTTAAAGTATAAACTCCTTCCATAATAACTTCTGACTTGGTTGGATATAACCAATCCAAACAACTTGAACTTACTACCCTAGTGCATCATCAAGGATAGCTGCTGGAGAACAATGGAAGAATAGACCAGCAATCTTGGAAAAGAAAAGTCAGTAGATTGTACACCACCCCATCCATTTGCATTGCCAAGTAATGGAAATGGCCTAAATGACTTGCAACATGCCGTTCATGGCTAATCGTGATGACAAGAACTAACCCTTACCAAGGGGATCCTGCAACAAATCAAGTAAGGTGTATTGTATCAGTGGCCGGCATGCAATGTGATTCAAGTCTATCCACAACAGCACACTCAATGGTGAGTTGAAGTAGTGTTCCAACCTTTCCATGACCAGTCAGCAGCCTACTTCCTCGCAAGGAATGAGGAAGGGGTGAGATTTCCATGCAAGATAGTTCATGAACACAAGTAATACTGTATGTATTTTAGTGGCAGAACATTCACTTGTTGCTGTACTTACAATTTATTTTATTTCAGAGCACTTAAACTTGTCCTTAGTGAAAAATTATTGAACACATTTGGATGATTATAGTAGGCATGAGCGAGACTCGAATTTTTGAGATCAAATCGAGAAAAAATTACTATCTCAATCTAGAATCAAACTTTTTTTAACTCTCGAAAAATTTTGAGAATATAAGCTTTAATTATAACTGTTGTGATAGCCTAATAGTATCATGTTTCCTTGCACAAAAGAATTGTCTTTATTCACAGTACAGTGTAGTCTACTTGAAAGACTGAAGATTTGGAGGAAAAAAAAACCCACACATTCAGAAATCCCCACGCACCTACTACTCAGCACAACCTACTCGGGTCACTTGTAAAATGGGAATACTAACTCCCACCAGCACCCTGTAACTCTAGGCGCTAGCCTGGTGCGAGGGTTCTTAACTCCAAAGCACATCCCGCCACAGCCAGGCGCTGAGAACAGGAGGGGGGGGGGGGGGGGGGCGCGCTTATCAACTTTCACTGATTACAACATTTCCGTTCAACACCAACCTACCTTGAACTGCTAGAATGAATTCCCCTTTCATCCCAATCACATGAATAAATATTTTTGGACATGTTAAATAAATGGAACACTTGGAGGGGGGAAACACAGTTTTGTGAATTCTCCAACATGATTCTATGCTATTTGTGTGTGTATGTGTATGTTGCTTTAACACACATACACACACAAACATCATAGCAACAAGTTGGAGCGCCTGACCACCCTCCCCGGTTCATAGTACCAGGCTGTGGCTGGATGTGCTTTGGAGATAAGAACCCTCGCACCCGGCTAGCGCCTATAGTTAAGAGGCGCTGCATGGCTCGCCTGCCTTTCCAAGGGGGTGGGGAGCCCCGGCGGCAAACGTAGCTCTGGTTTGCAGTGTGACAGGATGCTATAAGTTGGGGGGGGGGGGGGGGGGGGGGGGGGGTTCGACCTACAGATAACTGAAGGGTGGCTGGGAGAGGAGAGGAGTGATATAAGAGCAAGAGATGAGACAGCAAGACAGTCCTCCACTTCCCTCAACATCCTCCGGACAATTTATGGCTACCACTCCCCTTCCTCTTTTATTTCCTGTGTATAGCGCACACCCAGAAACTTTTTCCTTTATTTCGGGAAAAAAGGGTGCACTATACACAAGTAAATACAGTGTATTAGTTTGCTTTCTGCACTGCTATCACAAAACAGTGGAAGTCAACTACCTTGTTGTTGTAGTCCTCTGATAGTCGCTGGGAAAGCAAAGTTCTACAGTGGAGTAAAAAATTCTCCTGCCACATAAATCTCATCGCTCAGCCACGACTTGCCTTGAACTCGGTATGCAAGATGTTCTGGATGCGTGCAATTTCCCATGCTTTAAATTGAATCATTTCCAAAAAAAAATGCTGCATTCATTATTTTGTAACACACTAATATATTCCACAACTTTCTTGTCAAGTTTAGGAAGCTGGCCATTCTTGGGTCCATGAAAAGCACGCTTGGTTGAATTTCTGTTCTGTAATTTTCCAATTGCTTCCTCCACTCATGCACATTTTTTTACATTAAAGTAGTATTCCCGCTCAGCTGTCCAATTTCTCATGTTGTTCTGCATATGCTATCACAAGCACTTAAAATTTGCTGTGTATGAATTGTACTAGCCCATTTTCACCTACAGCCATTATACAATTAAAAATTTCACCAAACACCACACCAAATTCCAACCGCTCGAGACACACAAGAACTAACAAAAATGGCGTGCAGTATGGTGGTCAAACGCAAACTACCCTCCCATCAACACTTCCACCTACTAGTGCAGCCAATAAGAATACACCACTCAAGGGCAATGGAATTCCTTGCTGTCCATAAGAGCCACGTATTTTAACACTACCTACAGGGATGTCCAAAATTATCTTTAAAACACCAAGCACTTCACAAATGAGATGCAAGGAATATACAAGGAAATTTAAATACCAAATTCTGCCTTTCAAAACACGGGTGTGGGCATTACGCGATGGCCTCAATTATGTGAGTAAATAAGGTAGTTAGTAGGAAAAAAGAGTGAAGATAAGTTAAAAGTTAGTACCTGAAAAGTGTAACAAGGTAAACCACCAAGTTGACGTGTGCCCGGCTATTAACTGTGTGGCACAGTCGTGGAGATTTGATGCGCTAGACCAAGTGCGCGGTTATAGGTAGCTGACGGCAGGTGTTAGAAACCTGACTTACTCTGAAGGTCTTCGGTCGGTTGGTAACATGGATTAACTGGCTGAGTGAAACTGTTGCTACAGTTCTTGAGTTAGAGTACGTTGTAATTCAAGTTCCAGTCCACTGACTCTTGACTCCAGAAGTTAGGATTGGCTAGACTGTACCTAGCTTCAGTCCGGTAGACTATATCCCCCACCACCGAGTGGTAGTAAGGACTGGTTCGGACGAGCGGTGGAAAATGAATATATTGTATCACATGGACAGTCGAGACTGCCCCTAATCTCAGTGAAGCGACGCAGTCCCGTTCCGCCTGTCTTTCCTGCGTAGGAGGGGCTAAGGTACTCCGCTGCTGGGCATCTAGATGAGCAATCTTTTGTTCCCTACGCCTTCGGCCATGCCTTTCCCTTCAGCACCTGGGTGCTCGAGGTAATAGGAAGCAACAGGCAGCTGTCTAATGGGTGTGTTCCAGACTAGAGGTCTCCAGAAAGGGGACCTCAGCCAAGCTAGTTCGGATTAACAAAAGTATGAGTTTCTGTCACCAGTGAACAATGCAACTTATTCCTAGCGAGCAAAGTAGACGCTACTCTAGAAATAAAAGCATTAGGATAGAAAAAAAAACTGTATTTATGGAGGTCTCAATAAATATAGTGACTCGTGCTATCTCCAACCAAGTAGATGGAATACTGAAGGAAAACTACGATAGCCACGTGTAGACGACCTGGTCCTAAGCTGGAGTGAAAGTGAACTAGAAAACTGAATATTTAACTACTCAACTAAAGCTGTATACTTGCCAACTTTTCAAAATGGAAATCAGTAAAAACATTTTCAAAATACAAATTTTAGTGTAAATTACACACAGCAATTCTAATTTTTATAAGAAATTTGAGATTTCCTACATTTTAGATTCCTTAAAAAATAACACATTAAGAAATGAAATAAAGTTTAAAAATTAGGTTACAGTAAAATATCAAAACATGCACACCTGACACAGTCACACATTGGAAAAAGAATAAATTTTCTCCTCTTACCTCAAAATTTCATAATTCAGTTCTCTGAAATACATCTGTTCACACTTAAAAACTGAAACATTTAGGTTTTTTCATACTTAAAACTCTTACCACTAAAAAAAATATGTACATACATTAGAAAAAACAGTTGCAGCTTTTATTTAAAACATTTGAATTGATTTAATTCTTCTTGAGAGCTTGTGCAGTGGCATGCTTTGCTCGCTTCAAAAATTTGTCACTAAAATTTTGCTCATAGCACATTCCCCCTGATGGCTTGCATTTAACAAGCGACATGTTTTCAAGAACTTTTAGTCGACAATTGGGAGCGGAACTGAGTTCAGTTCCTCTTTACAATGCTGAAAACTCTCTCACATTCAACATTGCTATAAGGCAGAGTTAAAATGGACTGTATGACACAAGACACCCTGTCAAATTTTGGTTTCCCAGAAGTATCTAAAAATATGAGATACTTTGACCCACTTATGAACAATTGAATTTTCTGTCTTGACAATAGAAGAGATATCTTCAACCTGAAGTACAGAAAACTGGCACTAAAGCTCATCTAAGGCCTGATCTTTAGTTTCATTCTCACGCACAGGTAAAATAAATGGGAACATTTCCACAAAGAAACTGACACCACTAAACTCGATCTTTCAATATTTTCAAGTTCTGCAACACTAGCTTTCTTAAAAACCTAATTTTTTAAATGGAAATTTATGAATTATGTAATCACATGAGGTTACAAAGTACTTCCTCACTGGTGGGTAAAATACCTTCTTAGCTTCTTTCAGTGCACTAACAATCTGTGAGGTTGTGTTGCCAATCAACAAATCTGTGTCCAGTCACTGATTTTCAACAGAATGATTCTTGATTTCAAGCAATGCACCACTTTTCATAGTACTTGGTTGAACAAATCTTAACATCAAATCCTTCAACAATCCATGCAACATTTTATCCAATTTATGAACTAGTGGAGAAGATGACTGCAAAATGGTATTAAACTTATCAAATAATGGAATTACACTAAGTAAAAATCAACAAAAGGTCTTATTGACAGGAGATGACAAAGTCATGAATAGCATTACTTCACTAGATGCATTGTGCATTGCACATACTGCAGGCTTTGACACCCTTGTACTCTCAGAATTCAAAAACAATTACTTACCAGATCCAGCTGAAGAGGACTCGCTATCATCAGTTCACTTTCTTTTCTTTGAGGCACCTTTTAGTCTTTTCAGTGGTACACTTTTCAGGTTTACCACTCAAATTCTCAATATTCTTTTTGAGCTCCAAGCTGCAACCTGCTTCGACATCAAGTTTTTTTGGAATTATATATTTGAATTCAGGCTTGAAGAATGTGGTTTATGCACACACTGTTGTTCTTTGAAAAAACTTATCAAGGGGTCCCATTCTTCAACAAGCCTCTTCAAACATTTGCCAAGGGGCAACCATCTGGTGCACACGTGTTTTAGAATTTTCTTTGTTTCTTCGCCATGTAAAGCTAGAAATTTTTTCAGGTTGTTTTTGTGTTTCAAACTCTTTTCCAGGTAATAAAATATGTCTACTAATAGTTCGTCAATTTTAACTGGCAGGCACGAAGTGCCTCTTTCTGCTGCCAAATTAATTAAATGACGTACACAACCCACAGCGACGAGTCCCTTCTGTTTCTCTATCATAAGTCACTGCACCATTTTTATTGCCAGTCATAACTGCCATGCTGTCTGAAGAAAATCCTATCATACGACTTAGAGGAACGTTTAACGATTCAAATTCACTGACAAGTAGATTTCCAATATTTCTACCAGTTGCATCACCCTATAATTCTGGTAGCGAGAGAACAGTTGTCACGATATTTTGTACATCTTTGTCAAAATACGTTACCACAATAGGATATACTTTTGAATCGGTATCATTTGTTCCATCTGTTGCCACGGAATATGAGCTACTCTAAAATTTTATAGAATAATGTCTTCTCTTGTTGCCCGAGCCACTGTAGTCTTTGTTCTTCCGCAAGCACCTTTTTTTACTATTTCCGAATCAGGAAATATTCTGTGAAACAGTGGTGCTGCATGATCAGATACACTAAGCGGAATGTTGTGCTAGACCAAAAACGATGTGAACAAACACACTGCTTTAATAATGTTATCAACTCCTGACTCGGCACAGACAAAAAACCAATTTATTTTATGGTTAGCTTCAACATTTTTCGCATAGGTTGTATGTTTGCTGGACTTCACGTGGTTTGATATGTAATTTTTACCGCCATGGGAAATATTTAAGTCACATCTGTAAATGCTACAGAACGCAAACTTGTTTCTTTCAGACTTAGTAATAAACGGAAATTCTTTGGTATAATCTTCTCGAAAAGACTGCCAATACTGTTTCTTTCCTGCACAACTCATTTCGGTTTTTCAATTTCATGTACCATTAAAAACAAAACTTACACGCACACACATGGAACCGAGTACCCTTTTTGTTAGTGTCGCTTGAAGACTTCCGTACATGCCGACGATCACACAAACCACAACACACTCGCCATTTTAACTAACTGCATCATGGGAACAACAAAGCCAAACCACAAGACCGAAGGAACCTGACTGTTCATCCGTGTACCTTCGCTGGTCGTACCGCTAGACTCGTAAAAACAAACACAGTCTGTGTACGGCAGCATGAAATACGACACGCAAAAATATAATAATTTTAATGGCGATTGAAAACAAAAGTTATTATTTTGTGGACTAGTAAATTTATGTTTCAGTACTGCACATGGTTTTTAGGTTGATATGCAAACTCGTACATGATAAAAAAAAATCACTTTCGTTTAACAGATACTTTGTAAACAGTAAAAAAGTCTCACTGCCGTACACTCTTAAAAGACCCCGCATTTCTGTACATTTTACGAGCAAATTGTACAAGTTGGCAAGCATGAAGCTGTCTAATGTGGGTGTCTGGAAGAAACAAAAGAAGTTAAAGTTTAAGTAGCAAGGTATATTCGTGTTCATTGGGTGTTGAAGACTGTTGTCGTCGCAGAGGGTAGCCGCGATGGCTACAGAAGACTCTACATTTTGCTGGAGGCCCTAGCACTAAGGAGTACTCGGGGTGAACTCAAGAGAAGAATTACTAATGACTGCTGGAGATCTGCTGCACATGGACTTATATAGTCAGAAGTCTACGCTGCCGCACTGGGGTGCGGGGAAGACGCATGACGTCCTGCCACGAAGGCTGGCGTGGGTGGTGGGAACTCTCTCATCAGCATTCTTGGTTCGTGGATCTTCGGCGGCGCTCGGCCATGCCCGAAGTGGCAGACAGCTTGTAGGCACTCAGCGCACGATGAAGGTGGGGGGGGGGGGGGGGGAACGGCATGCTTGCTGGTTGCATAACCTTGTAGCCACGTGTTTGGCCACCCGGTAGATTTAAATGGTGCACAACAATGTGTAATGGTTTGCAGTGGACAACTCTTACGTAGGTAGAAGTATGGGTATAATTCACGTAAAGAGCGACGTGTCGTAATCATACTTTATTAGTAATATAAGCGGCACATGTCAAAGTATTCTGATTTTTCATATATTTACAGACACAACATAAACTTCAAGTGTGGACAAAATTAACTGTCAACTTAAACTTGAAATTAAATGACTTTTCTAGGGAAAAAGAAAAACTAATACGTTTGAATTTTTAGTTACTTGATTGAAAAATTATTAAGTGGAGTTAAGTTAAAACTATTGCTAAAGTAACATTTTTACTTACCTTTGTAATTGAAAACAAGTTAATAACCTTGTCTGATCCTTACAATTAACCCCGGCCTACATAGTGATTATCAAGAATAAAACAAGGAATGACTGTTATTATTTACTAGCATTATTTCCAGTGAAGATGTAAAATCCTGTAGGTCAAAAATGAATGTTATCAAGAAGATGGAGAAATTTTATAAAAGGTTAATAAGAAATTGCAAAAATGTAATAAAATCGCTGTTGACAATCTTGAAATAGTTGACAGATTTTTTAAAACAGGATTTGTTTTAAAAATAATAACTACTACTAAAACTTTGTGGGCACATGAGGCTATACATCTCATTATGTGATGAGATACAAGTTTATACTTTATCTTATACACAAAATTGTTGCAAAATACATAACTATAATGATTTCCATTTATAATGTGAGAAAAATTTTTTTTTGTTGAATTTTCTGTATGAATCTCAAAAATAGCCAAACAATGACATAATAGGAATTGGATCTTCACTGATCATATGTCATACTCATAGCAAGAAATGGTGAAGGGTGGAGTCTCCAAAAATCAAGTGGAGTCAAAATAATAAAAATTAACATGTCACTCAAGTCGAGTTTCTGTCCAACAGGCATCGAGTTACTGAACTTTCAAATTGACTCAAGAGTGCTTATAAGCTATAAACAAACAAATATTTGCACTTGAAAATAACCCTTAGTCTCTCGTGAATTAATAATTTTACGTTGCTTACGTTGCTAAACTGCTAAAGTTTCACTGGAATGAAAACCATAACTCGGCTACATCCCTGGCACACTGTTGTTTGTGATGTTTGCTGTGAAAAAACCCAATGTTGAATGACAACACTGATTCCTCTTGCCGTTATTTTAGGGAAACCGACCGAAAAATAAATTTGTTGCACTTTTTGGTTGCTCTAATTTGGATTTCTCTTGTTCAGTGCTTTGCTGGATGTAGGGCATATCTAAAAATATCTACCACACCCCTACGCATTCCGGGCTACCCAATACTGCCTACCCTCCTCCCCCCAGGCAGCTGAATGTTTCTGCGCAATAAGACTATGGACTACTGCTTCCTGTTAAAATTAATTCATATTTGATACAAAATGTGTGTTATTTTCACCATAGTCAATTGAATATGGGCTTGATGACAAAATTTCAAATTTTGGGGGCAAGTAAAATGTGCTATAAAATTTCTCATAATATCCATAGTGACTGACCTGTCATGACCTTATTTCTAGAAACCATGAGGTGTCATTCCAGTAATGTTCTACTGTAGTCTGACTTATTTTTTGGTAAATCTAGAAGGGGAGGAAGTTATAAGGGGAGGGTGTTATACTTGTGTACATAGGTACACATTTACACTTGTTAAAATTTTATTCAACTCTAAAATTTTATACTGAACTCAATTTGACTCGATTTACATTCAACTTGACTTGACTCGACTCGGAGCTGTAAAAATCAAACAAACTTGCCCATCACTACAAAAAAGATGCACGTTTGCAACAGAGGCACACAGCTGGAGCTGGCTAACAAAGTGAAGTGATGCAGTGCTCACGCTGCTGTCGAAGAGCACTGCGATGGGACGAGGGATACGCATGTTGAAGGCGACCATCATGAGCAGGACTGAGGCCAGCTGGTGGTGCAGGTGCAGCAGGTCATAGTCAGGCGGAGCCTGCGTCAGGGCGAGTGTGGAGAGGGGCGGGACTCCTGAGCCGTCAGTCTCACACTGCCACAGCTCCTCCCACCTGCTGAAGTCTGCTGGCCGGCACGAGTCGCACTGCAAGCTAGCCTGACAAGCACACACCAATCATTGTTTCCCCATTGCTTTTGCCATTGTCAAACTTGGTACCACCAACAGACAAGGGTTAGCTCTAATTTCAGTATTGCATACATTTTAGCGAACATCTATATAGACATTAGTAACCATTTTTAAAACAGTAAAACTATGATTCAAAAATCAATAAAAATTAAAAAAATTTAGGCAGGACCACAGCAAATTATTTGTGATTACGGACTTTAAATACATGTCTCTTCAATTTATAGAGTTTCCACTGTTTAAGGAAAAATATTAGGAAGCACAAAATGAGTTGTAATGTTGCAGGTTATGTAAGTTTTTATTAAATATTTTCAATTGAGACTTATGGTTAAATTATTATTTTTTGACCAGTGAGTGCAATATTCTAAATTTTCCTTTCGTGCCACATGGAGTGGGAATAGTCTATCAGGTTTAATTTGTGGCTGTAATTTGGGCGCTTATAGGGAGTGTATTTGAAGTTTTTGAAGTCGTATCAAAGTTGCATCAGTATTTGGAGATTGTAATATGTGTAAGCAGTTCCTGTGCTCCATATGCAATAAGGTTAGCAACGACGCATTTCCGATACAACATGTGGAGGGATTTTGTGCTGCGATGCAGTAAGGCATGTGGCAAGGTCAGCCGAGTTTGTGCACTGCGTGTCTTTGCCCTCCGGTCATTGTTCTTTGTTCCTTTGTACTTGTACAAAGTACTACTGGCCGCGATGTAGGAGAAACTTGCGGTCGCCTCGCAATGAGAGTATGAAGTAACATTGATCCTAATTTACTGCAATGCTGTTCTGTCATATCAAGGAACTAACAGTACATGTATTAACATTTCTGGAAAATATGAAAATGTTATCTGAAAAATTTATCAAATATAATTGAAGAATTAATCCGAAACTAATAATTACATTTTTATTTAATATGGCACCCTTTCAAATCACTTGTGCATTTTGACTGAGCTAAGCCGAGCTGTGATTTGCAAGTTTATTTGTTTGGTAACAACCAACGTTGCAAAATGGCGCGCCACGCGAGGTGATATTTGTAACATTCGGAGTAACCAAAAATAGGAAACTTGAAAGTCACAGCTCAGCTTAGCTTAGCTCAGTCGAGATACACAATAGATGTTTAAATGAAGCCACATTTAATGAAAAAAAATTAATTTTAGTTTCAGATTAAGTCGTCAATTTTATTTTGTAGATCTCCAAATAACACTTTCACAATCTTTCACACTTTTCATCGCGACATCCTGCTCACGTTGCAATGTCCTCCCAAGGACGTGGGAAAGGGGCATATAAAACCAGCCCTAAATTCATCCACAAGAAACGTACAAGTGAAATGGTCTTAAAAGAGGGCATATGCATGCAAACCTACCAACTAACAAACATAACACAGGACTTGCTTTATTTTCTTTTATTATCATCAAAACTTTCCAGTACAAAAATAGATTTTATATAGATAGCATAAATATTATAAATACAATGAAACTTCTTAAAACAGGATACCTTTCTGGAAAGGAGAAGTGTCCACTACTGAGAAGTGTCCTTTATTGGGAAATATAAAAATCATTTACAGTAGTGAATTTTAATTTTAAAAATTCATTTCAGAAAGTGTAGCGCTGTGTTTCATGTCCATTATAAAAGTAAATATTTTAAAAATATAAAAAATTATTTGTGTCTATGAACCTCTTAGAAGGCTTCTTCACTATTTGAAAATCATGAATTGGGGTTTGTTTTTTTGGACAGCATTTGTTTTTGCAAGTGAATCAAAACATTGCACATCATATTCAAACCATCTAAACCCCATTATTCAAAAAAATGACGCTTTAACTGCCTTGTCTCACATGCTGATGTGTAACACAGCAAATTGTTTAAGGTTATGAACCACAGATTAAGTTATATGACCGTGCAATGTAAGAAAACTGGGGTTATAAACCGGATTTCTCAATAATAAATAAAAAAAGATAAACGTCTAAACAAATCAGCAAATTACAGGAAAGGGTTAATGGTGCAATAAATGTCTAGCAAACTTGGCCAATGACAGTCAAGGTTATAAAAACATTCATGTTTTCCAAAAACAATATCCTGATTAATAATATGAACTTACCTGCATAAGATTACTGTAGACCCTGATTTAGTTTTCGGTCATATTAATTTATATTTAACTTGTTGACATCAAATGTTTTTGTTTACCTTCTGTACATGCACGCTAAAAGCTGGTTGAAATACGGTTTTTTATTTTTCTTCGTTAATCATTTGGTGACTGTTTACTTTCAGACATGGGATACATATTAAAACAAAACTATAACCAAACTGCGTAACTTCGTGGTTGTATTTGTAACAAGCTGGCCACAACAAACCATTTTCATTCACAAGCATTATTAGTTATGTTTAAGTAAACAGCAGTTTTATTTTCTATAGTGCTCAATGCCATATTTACTTGCATAATTCTCACCCTGGCATAATTCATGTACCCTAATTTTATGGTGCTGAATTCCGGAAGAAACTTTTTCCTTTCATATTTCACGCAGCACGTATCTCCCAACAAGGCAAAATAACACGTGCTTCCTAAACGTGTAATTTTTTAAAATAAAACAACTGTCGATATAAACTAGGGCACACGCCAATGAATGATAGTCAGCGGCATGTCCGTCTACAGCGCATTATCCCCACTGGTTCTAAACCTTATTCCATATGTTTTACTGCAAATGTGCATAACTGTGAAAAATATGCGACGAATAATTAATAGTAATAAAAAGACACCAAACCCCCTTAAGACTACAGCGTTTGTTAGTTTTCTAAAAATCATGTCGGCAAGTGAACACAGCCAGAGAATTGGATCAGCTTGCAGCATGTTGTTCAGGTTTCACAAGATGGCAGTTATAATATTGGGTCGCTGCCTAGTTAGAACAGCGACACTGAATCAATATGAGCGTCAGCAAATGATTGGTTGAACATACTTGAAACCATCTGCAGCGTGCAGTTCAGGTTTCCTCAAAATTTCCTTGGACCCTGTGCAGCGTGCGGCTCAGGTTTCATTATCGCAATAAGTTTAAAGTTTATAAGTGCTGATTTTACTGTATTTTTACGCGTGGAGTTAAATTCTCTAATAATGTTTACATAAACACTGACACATTTATTACCTTTTGGTCTTCTGGGATGTTTAGAAATGTACGTACCCAAAATATTTTTGTTTTTCTTACTAAGCTGCCATGTTGAAAACAGTTGCATTACCATTACAGGTGTTTACAAACACCTTTTTTTACGTTTAGTTGCACGGTAAAATAAAAACAATATGCAGTAATATTAACGATTGCCCTTTATTTTGTTCCCCTGTAATTATTTAAACTGATGACGTAGAAGAAGCAGCCAGCAATCGAACACAACATATAAGTACAGTAAACCTCATTTTAATGTTTACATGTACCTGCCTTGACGAGTCCTTGCATAATTCACGCACCTTTATTTTTTGCACTAAAATCCTGTAAAAAAAGGTGCCACAATTATGGCAGTAAATATTACAGACGTTTGTATCCGTTTTTCAGCATGTGCCACAATCAAAACCAAGCACATTGTTTATGTACATTTCCGTTATCAAGAATGTCCGCTTTTCAGAGTCGTTATGTCTATTATAACCTGTATTATCGTGCCGGGGAATTGAAAGCCTCGCCGATATTGGGAAATGTCCATTTTAAAGAAGTGTCTGTTACCGGAAGTTTTACTGTATTATAAATATTATTCATTTCAAGAGAAATATCAATTTAAAATGGTGTCAAGCAAAACCATTAAGGTGCATTTAAACTTAGGCAAACTTGTGAAGGTGCATTTAAACTTGGAAAAACTTGTGGATTTTCTCTTAAAATCTAGTGACAAACTATCTCTGATAAAGATTACATTTATTCCTTATAAATAAATATCATGTCCATTAAAAATTTCTTTGGACTGCCAACTGAAATGGCGACAACCGTTACGTGAAACAGAAAACAATAGTTTTCTGAAAACTACTCATTTAAGTATGATTTTGCCTAGTTGCATTTACTTTAAAATCACCAGCCAATCCTGAGAATTATTTTTCCATATAGTCCACATAGCTAAATTTCATTTCCTCTCAAAGTATAATTAATTTGACCACCTTTGATTGGATAAAACTATTTTGCATTTATCGCACATGGCTAAATATCACCTCAAAAGGCATTTAAATTAACCAAAATACTCTTATCATGCCAAACATGGCATCAACACATCTTCGAAAACTTTAAAAGGTTTACACAGACTAGAACATGGCTAAAACTCATAATAAATTATTTTTGCCATTCTCCTCATGTAGGTATTTTTCAAAAGTTTGCAAAACTTTTAGTTTGATTTTTCATGAAAATTTTGCTGATTTTAAGGTACATTTTAAAGTGTTTTCTAAATATCGGCAAAAATTTTTTTTATTATTTTAAACGCTAATTGCCGACTTCACTTTGAAAACTGGACAAGCTCATGATCTTTAGTGTGCTTACGGCGCCTACAAGATTATGTCACGGGACATAAAATGTCCCTTATACTAGCCTGACGGGCCATAATTATACCATTTACAGTCTGAAAATTTTGTCTACTTATCTTATCACTGAAGTCTCAGGGACCACAATTCTTTCCCTGAATGAGCCAGCGCCCCAATTTTAAACAGCGGAAAAACTTAATTGTCCCTATCAGGGTGGTTACAAATGAACAGCCAATCCCTACACAACGAATGTTCTGTATTCTTCAACAAAGTTTTCAAATAATCTCCGTCATAAGATTCTTCCACCAGAAGTGACATAACGCCAGCCGCCACGTGGCACAGTGCAACACTCCAACATGCCGCCCGCTAGCAGCGCTCCTGGTGGCGAGGCATGGTGGATTCATGCAGTTAGGCAAGACAGTGGTGATGGAACTTGCAGCCTGAGCAGACGTGCATGCATGAACTTCCGCACTAGTTGCCGTTATTCTTGCATGCGCAAGAAAACTTCATCACAGAACCATCGTGGGACGTGTTTTAAAGGTCAGTTATTATATTTTTATAAGTTTTCACCATAATTTTGCAGTTTTAGGAACAAATTTAAGAACCGGAAATTACCACAGCATCACGTTTGCGGCTGCACTTTGTTGCGTAGAGGTGAAGCACCGGTTGCCGCCCACACACCAAGAACGATCAACAGCAACACGATGGGGGGAGGGGGGGAAGTTGATAATTTTGATGCGTGACAGTCCTGGCTGTCAGACTGTCTTCACCCATAGGTTACTTGATGACGGTAGGCGAGTCGCGTCTTACTTAGTTTGCTTACTCTGTTCTAGGCCCGGTGTATAACACGGGCCTAGTGGGTTGGCGACTTGGTACAAAGTTGGGCTCTGCGACCTTGATGTGGCAAGGTGCAGGCTTTGGTGATGGTGCAGGAATACGGCGAGGTGACTGGGTGCTTGCATGCACGCTTTCCATCTCTGTTACTGTGGTTGCACTCGGCACAGATACGGGAGCCGGATGCAGTTCTAGCGTGCTGGACTGATGTATGCCAAATAGTGCCTCCCGCACTATACGGTTGTATCCCTCCGTGATCTTGGTGGGCGGCTCGAACAAGCCCACGGGTGGGACAACGGGTGCTGGCACGGTGAGGCATTTCAGTAGCGCAGCTTGCTAACGTGAACTGAGCAACCGGAATCCGCTGGGAAGGATACATAGTCCCTGGGGAAGCTTAGCAATAGCCCTCGCCTTTCTGGCCCATCTCTCAGCTCCACCCCTATGGGTGTAAGGCATAGGTACAAGATCGGCGCTGCAGGAGGGTGGCAGTTGAAGTGTCAGTGTTCACGTGCAGATTCAAATTACTGCCACCAACACCGCCTCAGTCTCAACGACTATCAGGTAGAGCTGGCATGGGCTGCCGCGTGATGGTTGCAGGGACCGCATGGTGTTGTCCCACAGGGGTAGAGTACCCTGCACCAGTATGCAGCCCTCTCTGCATCACCAGGGAGCGATAAGAGTTGAGCACCTGGCCGGAGAGTCTATCCCACCGGGAGTGTACCTAGTGTCGTGGCTCTACCGTTCCTCCCCCTTGATGCAAGGAACGGGTGGCCTTCCAATAGTGGTGAGGTGAGGGTCAAGTGGTCACTAGTCTCCCTGGGCTCGAAGAAGATTGCCTCCTCGGCTCCACAAATGGGGCGATGATGAAGGGGTGACTTTAAGCCGGCAAACCAATTTCCAAAGAATGGTATCCTAGTGTTGTGGCTCTACCGTTCACTGCCAGGGCAGAGAATGGGTCGCCTACCAAGGATGTGCTGCTGTGTTGTTTAGTGTATGTTCAGAAAGTAACAAAATCCGGTCTTCTGCCAAATCCTCCAGCTTTGATGACGCAAGGAAGGAGCTCGGAGTCAAAGTCAAGAGGACTGGTAGAATTGGCGTTTATTTAACCAAAGTGAAATAAACATGAGACAAGTACGCTTATAAATTTGTGTACTATTGTCTCTCCGTGCCCCGGCCCATTTCCTATGCAACACAGTTTTCACCTGTCTGCCTAGTGAAAAGTATTAATTGGAAGACGTGTGGTGGAACAAAACTACAGAATATGGACAAATAATGCTAAAAACTTACATTAATACCCATAAACACTTACGTGTATATGATGGAAGCACACGTTTGTGGATTTACGGCTCATAGTAATGTGATTACAGCACAAATTAATTTTTTCTTGGTTAACTGGCACCGTGGCACGTCACAGTCCGCAGGAGTCTGCTAGCATACTGCCGGGCGAAGCTAAGCTGGCTGGAGTTGAAGCAGCCGCCACCAGAGTTCAGCAGTGTTCCTTCCCCAAAGCTCCGCGGAAGTACGTGCCTAGGACGCACACTTATGAATGGCTAGTTTGAACGTAATGGAGCTGACGTCACAGAGAATATTCACTGGATTGTTCTTAAACGTTTGTGAATTCTGGTAACCCCTATAGGGCTCAATTGGGTGAATTGATTTGCGACAGTGGCTCGCTATTGCCTCCATAGCGAGGCAATGCTCATATTTTGTATTTAAACGCTGGTAAAACCTGGCATCGGGGTCAGATGCTTGGTTGCGAGGGACATCTTCCATAGATGAAGGTCGAGTATTCAGTTTGATCCCTGGTTGTTAAAAATGTAAAACCCTTCGGGAAATGCATGAACTCATTTTGACGCTCTAAGTTTTCAGTTACAGTAATGATATTTCTGTGTTGGATAAAATAAGCACTTTAAGTATTTCTGCACAACTTAATAAGGAATCACTTCTTAATTTCTAATGAGACATTTATTAGTAAATGTTAGAGGTGGAACCTTAATTTTTTTTGTTAAAAATAATTTAAATTTTCCTGAAAATGTTACTTTGTATGTTGTCAGTTCTCTGCTGTTTTTGGGTTGATGGAATAACTTCATTCATTGTCTCATTTTGCCTACCGTTTTGGAAACTGGTTGTTTGGTAAGATTATATTGGCTTCTGCCAGGGCTTAGAAGCCAGAGATTTTTCCCAATTTAGTTTGCAATAGTTGGAGATTTACATTTTTGAATAATTGATATCACAATTGAAGTAAGAAATAATTACCTTAAAATACCTGTCAATGGCCATTAAAATCTTAGGGGGTCAGGTTGGGAAACATAAACTTTGTGTGTTTGTTGTAAAAGAAGTATGAGCTAATATTTTAAGTGGCTTTTCAAAGTTATGGCCAGGTGAAATTTTTAAAGATGAAAATACAGGATAGGTCACAAGTTATCCATTTTAAGAAATTTTTGTGAAAGTTTTACCCAGAATTTTGGAGTAATTAATGGAATGCACAGGTGAGTGCATATAATATTTTAGGTTTGAGTACCTTTTGGTTGAACACCTAGGTTTTATTCAAGCGGTAATATGGTGAATGAATAATCATTCTTGTGAGATAATCAAAGAAAATACTTGATTGAAAGAATCCTTGTGGGACACGAAATAGTACTACAAATATTTTGTAAGGATTATCAGCTTTCTAAAAATTTGTAAACTAATATTTTGTTGAGACCATTTGGGTTTTTGTAATGTTTTTCCAAAAGAAAGAATATTGCTATATTAAAAATAGATGTGAAATTTACTCATGTTTCCATTTGGTAGTGTAGATTGACTTTGTGCAAATTAAAACAGGTTTTTTTTTCTGTTAGTATATTTATTTTTCTGCTTCATGACTATGTTTCATGCATACTCTATATCTCTTTCCTTATCTAACTTTGCTTTTTGAAAGTTACTTTGTTTTTTTTTAAGTATTTGTAGTTGTATATTTGAGAATGTCCTGGGTATTCCTAGGCCTCAAATACTGATGGCAGAGGTGCGTGCTATCTCCTAATTTCCCCATGGGCTATATGGAAAGTAAACACCCTATTGTACTACCGGGGAAGGCGCCTTGTGCAAAGCTAGCGGGAAAGGCAGTTAACTTGGTACGTGTACTCCCTCGGGGCTAGCTCTAATCTCAGGTGTGTCCATAAGGGACCGAACGTGTAAGTGTTTGAACTGTTGTTGTCCACTGGTTCTTCTTCGGTAAGATACTGGAGAAGATCTTCGGCCCCGCGAGGAGAGTGATTAAGTTTAGAGGAGGTTTAAGCCTCAGCACCAAGAGTTGGGATAATGAGAGGTCAGGAGAGGTGATCCAGAACTGAAGCAAAACTGACAATCTGGAGGCTGGGATACAGCTCCTTATATACTCCTCAGTCATCCCCTCTTCCACTGGAATAGGGCATCTGAAGAGGGGGAACAGCAGGTGCAAGCTCAGTGCCTAGATCCTATGAGCATACGGCGTTGTGGGGTGTGTCGGGATCTAGGCATCTCACATGTGGCGGCATCTATAATCCATTCCCGATGAAGCGACTTATGAAAATCAACCTTTGAAAAAACACCCTAGGCATAACATGTCAACCTGTTTTTTCAATAACCTGTATTACACAAATATATAACACTGTGGTTAACTTTAAAGTACTGTATTATTGAATAAATGAAACTTTACCTTAATATCATGTATAATTTGTAATCTTTATTTCATTTTAAATATGAATTAACAACCGCGCGAGCAGCAACATGTTGGCAACGGCTGGTAAGAAATTATTCAAAAATACAATATTAATTTAACCTAGTTTTTTAGTATACTATTTGTAAATTAAACGGTGCCTATTTAAATATTGAGGTAGCCCCGATGGCAACATATCCAATTTTTACAGTTTAAAATAACAGCAGAGAATATTGTGAGTAGGCCGTAATGGTACGGTGTTGTTTTATTGAGCGAGAGCAACTTTGCAGCAACTGTCTACTGAGAAAGGTTTGTCGCTCTGTCTCTTTCACACTCGGAAAATTTCACTTCGCTAGTATGCGGTGAAATCGTACAGGTTTTCAATTGTAGCATATTTCATACTTATTAAAGCAAAATAATGATTTTTGAATTTGTAATTTACAACTGAAAAAAGATTTTAATTTTGAATACATATTTTCATATATTTAGATATGATGGCGGGGCAGAAACAAAGTGAAGTTGGCAGACGTGGCGAGCCATGACTTGGCGTGTTGCGTTTTTACCGAAGGAAGCGTAAATTATACTTATTCCGAAAAATACTTAAAATTACATCACGTTTGTAGACATTCTGTTTTTTAAACCTAATTAAGCAAGTTACGAGGCTGTGATAAATTTGTGTTTCCTGGGCAGTAATAAATATGCTGGTATGGTGTGTGTCGTTAACCGTTGTGTATGAAATAACGAGGCGTGGCTGCGTGGTGATCGTTACACTTGATCTTTGTGTGTACGTGATTTCAAATATTTGATGTGAACTATTTATACGTTTTAAAAGTGAACTGTTTTTATGACGAAGTTGTTTATTTACATCCACGTCTGTTTATTTATCACAACGTTGTACCTTTGCCCTGTGTGTTTAAAACACAGTCGTGTAACGTGATTTACCATGAATCCCAACAAAATAACCAAGCCCAGCACCAATAAATTTTAATAAACCTAATACACAGTAAGTAGCAACACACACACACACACGCACGCACACACACATGCACGCACGCACGCACGCGCACACACGCACACACACACACACACACACACACACACACACACACACACACACACACACACACACACATATATATATATATATATATATGAACAAAATAAAAGTTACGGTAGGGTTATTTGGGTGCATGTTCACTACTATATTTTAAGTTTGTATGACAAAAAATGAGCGACAAGAGTTACGTGCTCAATTTTAATGTAGCTTTTTCGTTGGACTGGCTATTCCTTCGTTATTTGAACTGAGCCCGTCCTTTTAAAGAAATAACACAACACATATCAATTTAAAAAAAAGTTAAACTATAGTTCACTACCCTGCAGTTGTAACAGTGTTAAACACAGTCGCTGCAAAATATTAATGTGCATTACGTGTAATGTGCTATGTCATGGAAAACAAATATGTTAATGTAACATAACCGTAAGAACTATAGTTAATTCAGGCATTTTTAAAACATCATAAAGCTGACCTAAATAATGCTATAGGCCTACACTGTGAATATTCGTACAAAATGGTTTTTGAAATAGACCTAAGACAGAATTCTTTGAAAAGCTCTAAAGAGTAAACAACACATTTGACAGGTATAAAAGTAGAAGTCACATTTAATTTTTTTTTTTAAGTGTAGCAAAAGTATACGAACACATCTACACACACAATGGATGTAAACATTGATTTTGACAGATGCTACATGGCAGTCACATGGCAATGTTCGTTTACATTTGGCAGAAGGATACAAAACGGGCCAAGTAGATATTTAGCAGGGCTCTGAGAAAGTTGCTTCCAATGGGGAATGGACTATAATGGCACACTGCTGTACTCGCCCTGGATCTCTTGCATGGTATCAGTGGCTCATCGGGCAAAATAATACATAATTATTGGGACGTCTGTCCCGGCCTGGTAGGTAAGACAATCTTGCAGGCGGCGGCGGCACGCTACTCTTAGACAAGCCATCAGGAATGTAGTTGTGCTGATCAGTAACACTCGTTTAATATAAATCAGCAAGATGTCATGCGTAAATTTTGAGACACCGTCTCAACATCATGGTTGGTCTTAATTTGTTACTTGACAGAAGCCCTCGCTGCTACTATCGGCATGTACCACTATCCCCTATCCTAGATGCAAATCTAAAATTAGAAATTCCCGTGTCTCAAATCCATTCCAAATGCAGTGTTTATTCCCACTCCTGCTTCCAAATATGAGATCCCAGGTACAAACCCTTACTATTGGCCAAACCCTAGTGCGTCGCAGAGAAGGTTTAGAACAAATATTGCTTACTACACTACAACGGCAAAAGAAGTTGAAAAAAAAAAAAATATATATATATCTCAGAACTGACGAAACTTCACTCTGACTATCGGAACTCGAAAATGCAAACACACTACTGATAACCACTAGAATACGGCCAAGAATTAAAACTGATAAACTGTTCCTGCTCCATGTGGCACCAAAGAATAATTTATAATATTACACTCACTAACAAAAGAAAGAGGGATTTTAACCAAAAGTCCCAATGAAAAATTATTTTAAAAATATACATATATTGCAATGTTACAGAGTTTGAATTACTATTAGCATATTGGGTGTTTTGATTTCATTCCCTGCCAACTATTTGCACCAAGAGATTCAATTTATTTAAAAAAAATGGAAAACTTGTAAAAGTAGGCCTTTGTGATGCCTAAAGAATATTTAAAGATTATTTCAAACTTTGCAAACATTAGCTGAAAAATTGTTACTGAAATGAAATTAAGAAATGGTAATGTCACATGATGATTTTGAAGTGTCTGATTTTTGGTGTTTGATATTAAAACTAGGGCTGGACAGATACAGATACTGATACAGCAGCAGATAAACCCAAAATCGAAATCAGTTACAATCTGCCATGGTCCAACCAAATCATTTCATTAATTCAAATGATTTAATCATCACTACAAATTGCCTGCACTAGGTTATCTTGCGGGACATGTTTAAAAAGAAAATAATTTTATTTTTGCAGCCAAATAACTATTTTCTTAATTTTATTTTTATCTTTTAGTAAGAGGTGATTTTGAAATTAAAAGGAAACTAATATGGCTGGATTCGTTGTTGCTACATATTTAACTCTATGTAAGTCATACCTGGTGAAATTCGTAAAATAAAATGTAATTAAACTTATAATACTGCTATTTGCTTTTGAGGTAGTTAAAATTAATTTGTAAAAAAAAAGTTTCACCACTATAATATTCATTTTGTACATTTTCTATCACGTAAACGCCAACTGTATATTGGTATATCGCTCCCGCATTGTATATCAATATTTTGTTCGCACCATATGATTCATAAATCAATTACTAGCAAGGTCGAATGTTTATCATTTTATGTACTTATGAGCTGAAAAGGCGCTCATTCATGGGCAGAATCATAACTGTGTGTATTTTATTTGTAAACAAATATCTTTAACCAAAAATGTTAAGAGTTATGACAAAAGTAAATAGTATGTATATATAAAGCAGATGAATGTAACACCCTGAACATGAACGTGGTATTTATAAACACTGCCATCTTTACTCATCTTCTGTGTTTGTGGTTAGGTTATTGACAAATACAGCATTTTCAACTATTGGTTGAGGTTCGTGATTGTAGCCAGTTGCTTACATCGCAGAACAAGTTAAGAATGCAAAAATTTGTTTTAGATTGTGCCCTGGAGTTTGATTAAGTGAAGTTTTTTTTATAAACTAACCAAAGTGCTAAACTGCATTGTGAACATTGAGTGGGAGGGAAAAGACAGTGCTTAAATACTGCTGTGACATATGCAAAGTAGTGTAGATATTGTATAAGGAATTGTACATAACTTTTTTTTGTATTTATTGACATGTTTTTCCACATCCTGGACACTTTGTATTCATTTTAAAGTTACTCAGACACACTATAAAAATTACAAATGAAATTATTTGTATTGGCACTATCTCCGGGATCGGCCACAAAGTATGGGTATAAGTAATAAATGGGATTTGGACCCACCTCTAATTTATATACAATATTTAGATTAAATAACGAAAGAAGTCACTTTCATTTAAACTTTACTCAGGAAAAAATTTACTTAATGAGTTATTAAATATTATATTAATTAAGGCTTCAATAAAATCAACCATTCCATTACATAAAGAAATAAAAAATATTCTCAAAAAGATTTTTACTTTTACACATTTTCTGCTGTCATTACACACTAACATTTTTGTTTAAAGAAATTTTCTATTTTGGTTTAAACTGTTTTTGCACTATAGAAGCACTTGACGACGGAATACAATTGATCAAATACTGAAAAACAACACACAAATGAAAGAATAATTACTTTAAATAAACTTAAAATTCAAGTCTGCATAACACATGAATGTTTTCTATGCACACAAATAACCAGGACGTTTACACAGATTAACAAGATCAGATGTTTTCATCCATGTATGCACAAAGAGTGCCATCACAAGAGAGCCAAACACTATCAATATCAGCACTCACAAGGTGGTCACATTGTAACTGAGCACATACAGTTGTGATCACAGTCTCACACACAGCAGTAGTTTCTAATGTGTAACATGGTGCAGCGCTTCCGCCATATCTATGATGAACATTAAATTCATTTAGACACTGTCAAGCTGTTGTACTGAACTATCTGAGAGATCAAGAAAAACTTTTGTTGATGTATCATAAAAATGTTCCTGAAAAAAAGTAACCTGTCCAAAGTTCATGTACCAGAAAGCCCGTTTATTTAGGGGGGGGGGGGGGGGGACACGTGCACGTGCATGCTCACACACATATGCATGCACACATGCATGCCACACACACACAAACATAATTTAAATTGCTTTCTGGAAGACTGAACAATGACACAACCAGAAATTTATTGTTAAATGTGGAGGTTAATTGTAATGAACAGTTAAGTGAATCAAAGTTGGTTAGTGTATTTGTATTAAACATTCTGGATTTGAGGCTAATAATTATTAGGGCATAAAAAATACTTTGTTATAATGTATTACCTATATTTTGTTTAAAACAGCTTTTAAAACATAGAATTGCATACCACAGGTTCAAGGGACCACAAAATCACTTTGCAATAATGAGTTATCTGCAATTACCAAACTTTTACTAACAAGGTTCAAATGTAATATGAAAACGTGAAGCCGAACGTGGTGTGAAATGTACTGTTTGCATATCATATCTATGTCAGTGGACCCCCTAGTGCTATGCAGGACTGTCATCGGAACAGTGCGGCGAACTGTTCTGTGCAGCTAGTAACGGCAAGGCAGTGTATTTACTGTGCATATAATATTTATTATTACGATGCAAAAAAGTTGTGTGTTTATACTTAAAATTTATTTTGTGACAATAACTATACAGTTTGTTTAGTTTTTCAACATAGAACACGCACTAAAAATGTGATACACTTGACATTAAACAAATGAATTTCAATAGTAATAACTGCACAAAGATTAAAAAGTAATGCATTATAAATTATAAAAAAAATATATACGAACTTTAGAAAATTAACACCAGTTAAGTAGGTAAACTTAACATTCTAAAAGTACAGCAAAACAAATAAAAAAATTTCAGAGAATCTAATCCAGATAATAATGGGTGGATGTCGTGCGTATAATAACTTACCTATATGTTTGAAACACAGGTTCGGTTCTAGTTTAATTTTGCATCAGAAACAAGGATTCTCCCACCTCTAATTCTTAGCTGTATTTGACGTAAAGATATGCAACACTGCAAGATTCCTGGAAGACTGTTGGTAGAATAGGCAAAAGTGGAGAGAAATAGAAAAATTGAAATTGCTTTGTGTTTAGGAAATTTGATCCCATTACACGTACACAAAAATTTTACCAGAGGGACACGTTTAAGGTGAAGATAACTGTGCAAAAGGAAACTGCCACTTTACTTACGGACGTTGTTTATGTTATCAGAGATACTTCAGACTTTTGGCTTGATAATTTAACAATTCCTAACAATACAATTGGCTGTGTACTTTATAAACTTGTTTTGTGGACCACAATATTGCTGTATGATAGCTGTTGAGCATTCTGAGGTATGACAAAGCCATTACCTTATAAATTTTGCACTAAAACATAATTTAACTTGACAATATATGTGCTACCATTTGCTTTGAATTAAAAAAATCTTTGGACGCCATAGTAGTTTTTGCATTAAAAAATAATATTTTCAGAACACAAATAAACTGCAACATTTACAAAAAGTGTAAAAGGGCAAGAAATAGATAACATCTTAAATAATTTTGGCTAACGTTATTTTACAAAAACTTAGGATACAGCCACAAATAAAATTAAAAAATTTCTTACATTCAACAACTGAAGGTAGTATTCAAAAATGTTTCCAGCAACAGCTGCTATAACTTATAATAATACCTTGACCATTTAAATAGGTACATGTCTGAAATTTACACACACTGAAATTAACTTAGTATTATCAGTACAGAGAGAGCTATCCTGGCTAAGTTATTAATGACACACTACAGTGATAAACTAAATTTCTATGTAGGCAATACATACTTCCATAAATATGTTGAGAAAAGTGACGCACAAATGCAGAAATGAAGTGAGTTCCAAATCAGAGATGCCAACCTCCTGCCGAGACAACCTCTCCTTTGGGATCTTCCCAACTTTATGAATGAGCTTTGCAGCTGATTCAAACCTCTGTCCAAGGTGCATTGACCATGCAAGGCTGCATACCCCTGAAACAAAGAAAACAGATTCCTGGTTGCTTGAGAGATTCAGATAAATATTTATTAAACATTCACTCAGACTGCAAATCTGTTGTTTGGTTTGATAGTGGGATTCACAACTAATCCTTCCTTAAAATTTCTTCCTAAACCTATACTTTTTGTAGTAGTATTCTGTAAAACTTTCCTTTAAAGTGAAAGGGTCTTGAATTCTGATCTCCTCCTGATATGGTGGCAAAATAGAAACATGCATACATTGATCTGCTACCTGACTCTACTCTGTCATAGAAGGAAACTTAGGTAGTGTTTGTCATTGGATCTGTTCTTTTTTCTGCTGAAACCCTATGTTCTCATCAGAATTGCTATCAGTTGTGGCACTGAATATGTATAAGTATAGAAGGAACATGGCCAGCAAGTTTTCTTCAGTGTTGTTGACATAGTTGGCCTAACCACCGCAAGGGTCATTGCAATTCTTCCTACAAGACATGGGATACTTTAGCAGTGAGTTGTGAAACTTTATCTGTGTTCTGCGCTGTTTCTTACTTTGAAGCTACAATGCTTGTGATCAATGATTGTTACATACACTATAAATAAAATAACTCACAGTAGCCCCTACAGGGGATGTTCTACTGAGCAATTAAAATGTGCTAGAAAACTTTCAATGTTTCACTTTCCTGCGAAGGGGCAGCGGTTAGCCTGCTCGCCTCTCACCAAGGTGAACCAGGTTTAATGGCTGGCCAGGTCATTCCCGGATTTTCGCATGTAGGAATCGTGCTGGACAATGATGCTGGTAGGTGATTTCTTGAGAATCTCCCATTTCCCCCGCCCTTTCATTCTGGTGGCACTCCATTCTCACCTCAATCACTGTCATCGTCTCTCAAGATGTTGCTGTTTAGAGCCACCCAAATCTTTTCACTCACTCACTCTTTTTCTTGCAAAGGGCAAAGAGCAGTAACTAAGTTATAAACTTAAGTGGTTAATTCTGTATAATGTACGTGAAGCTTCATAATGTTAAATTTAATGCTAAAAAAGTACATGGTGTTATATATATATATATATATATATATGTGTGTGTGTGTGTTTATATTTTGTACTATAATCAATATTCAATTTTGAATTATTATTAACAATTTCTATATATTCACAAATTTTTTACAGAAACCTGCCAACCCTAGGCTACATCTGCAACATGCTATGTATGCCATGTGGCCACTTATACCAACTTGTAACCGTTCTGCATCATGCCTAAATATTATAAGTATTCAAACATTATAATTTCATTTCAGTTTTAAATCCTAAATTCCAATTCAAAAATCATAAAAACTTCTAGAGTAAATAAAACACAAGTTCCACTCTGCCTATTCAACTCCAGTTAGTTGCGAATGATAGCTGGGTAGCAAAGGTGCTTACAGGAATCCTGGAGTGGGTACTGCTTTAAATTGAACATTTCCTATTGAAATATTAACATTTTCATGTGGCACAGATAGAAACATATTTCACCCTTTCTGTTAAAATACTAGTCAAAAAAAGAAGAAACCACTCCTTAGGTCCTAGTGAACTGGAGCATTTTTTTTCATCCAAGGAAGAAACAATGTTAACACAGTTTTCAAAAGAAAATGCCTGGGACAGTAGGCCACCATGCAATGTTCTCTGCAGAGGGCAAGCTCAGAAGTTGGAGATAGCAAAATACTTTACGTAAAAAACACGGAACTCTCTACGTATTCAGTGAGCTGCCACCCCACCCTGTGCTGGAAACAAATATGGTGTGTGCTCTGCACCAAAACAGTGTTGCTGATGTTCGGTGGAACGGCACAGCTCCTGATGATTGTGTAAAATCTCAATCTGTTTCTTTGGGGCACAGACACACATGTCCTGCGATGACACACCCAGGTCCAGGAAAACACCAGGTTGGTAAATTGTTCCTTTCATGGGTCTACACAGTCTGCTGCAAGACAATTAAGTAATGAGGAGTCCTCTTCTGTGGCAAGTACAACTTTGAAGGGGTGTGATCTCTCTGTGCCTGTGACAGCTACAGGGATTGTTGATTTTACTATCATCTGAAGAACCCAGAGGACCATTAAACAAAACATTTTACTTGTGTTTCTCTTGGAAAACTAACAATTGGCCCCCCATCATGCAAAAACACAGATCTTTTTGCTTGAGTCAGATTTGCCAACTGTTACAGCACAAAATTTTAGTGATGAAGTCACATAGTACTATTTAGAACACAACACTGTTTACCACACAAACACCCCCCCTCCGCCAAGAACAAAACAACATTTTATTTATTGGAAAGAGGGAAGGAAGGGGACATAACTTTCTGGTGGGACACTGGAGGACAGCTTGTTCTGTGCGAATGGAGGATACTCAAATGACTCCATCTGGTCCTGGGTTAACTTCAATAACCCCTCCCAACTTCCACTTGGTAGGAGGTAACTCATCTTCCTTAACCAGCACGAGGGTGCCCACAGTGATGGACGACTGTTGATATGTTCACGTGGACCTCTGCTACAGAACATGCAGATAGCCCTGACTCCAACGTTTCCAGTAAGTTTGGTGTATTTGTTGGACTAGTTGCCAACAATTTAAGCGTGAAAGAGGGGTGTTTGTCAATTCAGGTTCTAGAATTGCTGTCAAAGGTTCTCTTACCAGGCAATGTGAAGGCGTTAAAGTGATAAGGTTGACGTGTGTGCTTCCTCTTAGGATTAACGGGATAGAGGTTAGGGTGCTAACTGTCTTCTCTGACATGTTGGAGAAGAGGGGAGTCAAACGCCATAGTGAAGTGGAACAAGAGTGTCTCCCCTCCATGGAGTTCTATCCGCCCAACTACCACAGTTGCCAAAATTCGGGATGCCAGTTGTCCCGGGATGAGATGCGGTAAGCACTGATTATGCGATGGTGGGGGTGGACGTGGTTGACCTGGCTAGTGAGGCATGGTTAATACGCATAGGCCTGGTTGGATGGTGTGCGGGGATGTAATCTGTGGGTGATGTCACGACGTGGGGTTTAGGGGCTATGTGTGATAGGACGAATCCGTACCGTCTTTCCAGAAGCCAATTTAATTGTACAGAAGTTGGTAAGAGCTACCTCCTACGAGTGATGGAATCAATTGAGCTTACCCGAAGTCAATCTTACAATACTGGAATGAACAGAGGCTTGATCTGGGACTACCTGAGTGGGGGGTCACACTGGCTACCGGAAATGACGACCTATCCTCACGCTGTCGATCTCCTTCGGGGTCATATTCTGGCCAGCATGCCCCTAACAGATGATTGAGTCAGGACTCTTGCGTGGATGGTAGTATAGGCGAGTCTCGTTGCGGAGGTGAAACAGTTTCCGTGGTCTGTGGTTCTATCGTAGTGGGTGGTGTATTTGTGGTAATTGTATTACGTGCTCTTTCCAATGCACAGCACTCTCTATGCCCTTGACTACACTGTACGCCAACTTTCCTATTGTGCATTGGGTTAGTCCCGTAACCAGTTCTGTGTACGTGCAGTCCTGGGAACGTGGCTTCTGCAGGCACACCCAAGACCCTGACGTGCAAATAGCAGTTCGGTATTGGGACTTCACTGATTAAATTTGCACTGCTTAAAGTTACCAGAGAACAAATTAATTAAAAGTAACAAGGGAACTACAAACAAAAATAATGGTTATCTGAAACATAAGGTTTCACATAGTTTTTCCATTATGTTGAAAGGAAGAATATTTGGAAAGCCCTGGCTAATATTAATTACAAAAAGGAATCCAAAATTAGCTAGATGAAAATTTATAATAATTAAAATCTTGGTACATATTAAATCAAGTGAAGGCGAGCCTGGGGGAAAAATATTAATTACCTAATTATTCATGCAAAAATCTATGTTACGCAACTTACAGTGTAACAGAGGTTTTCTAGAATTTCGACGACCTGCTACTACGAGACTCAAGGGAAGTTGACCGAGGTAAAGGGTTGTGGGTACAGGTCGTGGATTACCTCTGGAGATGGATGCTGCCCTCATGGTCAGCTGGGCAGTTGTGGATGAACCTTGTGCAAGCTGCTGGAAGTTGCAGTCTTTGCAGTCTGCGGATGCGAGCTGAAGACTTTGCAGACTTCTCAATCTGAGCTATGTTTCAAGCTCAGGGCGGAGCCATGTTGCAGTCTAGGAGAGGAGAGAGTGTCTTCTGCAGACCAGGGAGAGCTTGCGAACCTCTTTGGCCGGCGAGACCAGCGTATCTGCTGGACCATGCCGTCTGACTTCTATTTATACGGAAAATCTTCTGAGCAGCAGTTCTTCGGGGTGCGAGGGTAGCGTAGCCTTCCAACACAGGGGTAGGTTTATCTGTGTAGTGGGCGTGTAGCTCATTTCTCATCTCGCTGCTTGGAGGCAACAACAAATTAAAACGCCTCGTCCTGAGGCTGGCAGGTTGTGACATCACAAGGCCACAAGGGCGCTGCCATCTCTGGGCTTGTTTGGAACTTCTTCCGTGGCTTCTTCACGGAGGTGGCGCCAGCATGCAGGATTTCGGGAGGGCAGTGCATATTGTAATTAAGAGTGTTAATTGCGGTTACGTATTTAGGTGTCCAGGCTTGTGGAATCTTCTCCCTCAATACGTTTGAATTATTCTGCCACTGTTATGACTTGCCCCTGAGCTCAGGTCGCTCTTGGATGGGGCGAAGTCGCCCGTAGAGTGTGCATCTGCACAGCACAGCATGCTGGCGTGTGTCAAGGTCATTAGGATTGTCACTAACAGAACAGAGGGGGGACACCGTTTGAGCCTTGGTAAGGTGAGAGCCTCTAGAGGCACTTATTTAGATTCAGCACAAACCCGAGACACAACAACCTTATTGGTCGCTTCTACCCAAATATAGATTACAGGAGCATATCCTCTTTCTGAAGCGTCTACAAATCCGTGCAACTCAAACCTTTTAGCTCCCAACGAGACTACACAGTGTGGGAAGTGTCACCTTTGAAAGATCATTCAGCTCTTTCTGAAACAGACTTCAAAAGTCACTTTGGCAAGATATCGATAGAGTACCTAGGCCATATTGTGACAACCAAAGGTACTTTCCCCCCAAGAAAAGTCCCTATGGGCAATTCAAGATGCCGAGGAACTGCATACCAGGAAACAGTTCCGATGATTCATAGGACTGTGTAATTGACTTCACGACTTTGTGCTGAACATTGCAGATCTGATGGCACTGCTACACCCATTGTTGGAAAAAGCAGCACCATGGAGGTGGATGCCAAAACATCGCGCTGCATGACTTTGCCAATGCCTTATCCCACCAGCCAGCCTTAACCAAAGAGGCCAAGCCAGACGAGGACGTGGATTGCATCTTGCCGCCTGAACAACGAACAACCAGAAACTTGTCCCGAAGAACAGCTATGCCTTCTCCAGCTCAGAATCAGCCATAGTCAGATAGAGTGACATCAACAACAGGACCAGGATGTGAAAGACCTGCTACGGAAGTTCCCACAACGGTTTTCTCTATGTGATGACCTCATGTGGTCATGCACCAATAAGCCAGAGGCCTAGTGGAGGATATGAATACCAAAGGACTTATGTATCGACATCTGCTGTCATTTTCATGAGCATCCCAACGCAGGGCACCCTGGAATTCGGGAGACCCTAGTCGATATTAGTACCAGATACATCTGGGACAGCATGAGCTGTGATGTCAGCCAACATGTCAGCAGCTGTGCCACGTGCTGCCAGAATAAGGCCTAACCTGCTAGGCGAACTACACCCAAGTCTAGAAAACCTCACACGCTCTAGATTCAGGTAGCTGCAAATTTAATGGGACTCTACCTCTGCAGCACCAAGGGGAATAGGTACTGGCTCTTGCGACTGACTTATTTTCACGATGGGTAGAAGCCTTCCCTATACCAAGCCAGGAGATGCCACATATCTTAGGGAAGTTTAACACTGAGATACACCACAAATATCCTAACTGACAATGGTACTCAGTTTACTGGTACAAATGGCTCCAAGCATGCCAAGCACCATAACTAAGAACTCAAGAAGAGTCTACGCCTCAGTATAGGGAAGAACCAGTGACATTGGTATAGCTACCTTCAGAATATTATTTTCGCTCTATGCCATCGTAAGAACGACACCACCGCCTCGACCCGAAGCCATATGGTTAGCCACCCTACAATGGATAGACCAAGCAAGGGAAAAACAAGAGACCTACATCTCCAGGAAGTACCAGCCACCACGTATTGGGGTATGAGCCTTTGAACGGGCGAAGCCGCCCTACCCCAGTTACCCACTGAGACAAGGGACCCAATAGTTCAGTGCTGGACTTGCTGGAAAATGGGAAGGCCATGCAAGGTAATCGGCCACCACGGCAAAGTATACTGGACGGAAGACAACAGAGGGCACATACGAAAGGACACGCAAGGGCAGATGCGGCCATACCCTGGAGACACCTAGGAACCTGTCCTACTCTCTGCACCTTCGACGATAATGGACACGCCGAACAACATAGAAGACTTGTCGATGCATCCCCCCACCTAAGAAAGCATGGACATCGCAACCAATGCAATGGGACGGGGCAGAGCAACCAACGCAGGAAGCCTCGATTTTTACATCAGTAAGGATAGAGTTTCATACACCAATGATTCCGCAATCATAATGGACACTGCCCACCACGCATTTTGAGTTCCAGAAGAAGTTTGCAGACAGACCCAGGAGGTGGACACCTAGTATGATGGAAGTCTCATGACAGAGCCTAAGACCCAGCCTGACTGGAGATTAAAAAAAACACTGGCACCCGAAGACCTTCCCCGACCTCCATCGCCATAACGCCAGTGTGTCCAGTATCAGAAACTCAGCTCAGCGAGAAGTCGACCTCATCGGACTATGTCAATGCAGCCACTGAGAGGTCACCGTCCATCAAGGCCGCACCACCCAGAGCTACCAGTCCAGTCGAGGCCCCGCTCGAGGCGTTCAGTCAGCTGGTAGCACCGGCCGTGATCTCCCGAGATTGCACAGTCCATCTAGGTGCAAAGTCCACACTCAACGCCGAAGCTCTTAGCTTCAAACTGCCAACGATGCCCCCACACAAATAAGGCACCCTGCGACCCAAAAGTCGTTATCATGACTCCACCTCTGATTTAGGGCTAGCAATGATGCCCAACGCAGACACCAACATGGGGATAGCTCTTCCTGGATGGGCAGAAGATGCCACGCTGTTGACCGTCACTCACTAGACAAAGCCATGTGTAAACAAGGTAAATTACAGTAGAGCCAATGTACTAATGTCAGTAATTTTCAGGTCTTCCACTACAACGGATGTCGAGGCTTGTGAATGAGATGACCAGACTGCTTCAGGGGATGCTGTGCCTGAGCCATCAAAAGAGTCAGCAGCTGCCCCGATGCCCAGCTCCAGGAGAGGCCGCTTGCCACGCCAACCAAGGGAGAGTCAGGACGAGGGCCATGTCACCCCAGAGGCCTCTACGCCGATGTTGTACCACCGCTGAACCACCGCCTCTGCCGGGCTCATTGTGAAAAGCCCAGGCTTCATTCCATAGACGACGAAAGGGGTCGCCAGACGTAGCCCCGGACTCACCAGGACCAGTCAATGTAGACCCTGATCCAGTTGCTGTGTACCAGGAATCCGCCGGGGTGGGCCACTCATCGTACAGTCAACAAATATGGTAGAAGGACAATGTGGGAAAGTAGCCGGAAGAATCGTGAGACACCGATGCAAGTACTCCTAGCAGTTTGTGCTGTTCGTACGATGTTAAGCTGTGCATTGAATGGATAGTTTGAGTATTTAGGATGCGTTTTAATTCAAATTTTCTCGCTTGTGTGATTATTTATGGCAGGAAAGATTTGTGCAGTTTTTGGCTGCAATAATTATAACGTTGCGAACTGCAGGGCCTTTTTTATATTTCCATGTACTGACACCAGATACCACTTTAATTGCAGTAGTGGAGATGTCATCAGGTTGTCTACAGTTGGCATGTCAGTGTAGGCTATATATTGCAGAGTGTGAACCAACTGTCGAGTGAGGGTTACCGTCGAAACCCTTAAATTTGAACAGAAAGTATGATGTTAAAATCATAACCAAGGTAAGTTATTCTCAGTTCAGCTGCTTTTGAATTCTGCAACATATTTTCCAGTCTTCTCGCCATAAAGCATATGAAAATCTGTGGTAAAATTTATTGTAAAAAAGTATGTATTCATCTTGGTTATTAGAAGTGACTTGTTCATGATAATCTAATGTTATCAAAATTTGGAAATACACTTTGTTTTTGAAAGTGAATAACAAAATTAAATGTGCTTAATGCATGCAAAACTTAGGTGGAGTAAATTGGCTTAATAGAATGAGTACATACATTAGTATGTACTATCCAATATTTTGACCCATTGCATTTTCATCCTAGCGCCAACTGTACTGCATAAATTGCATAAGTAAAAGTTTTTTAAAGGGTGGGGGATGGTTATCTCATCTATAATCTCTCAAATGTCATTTAAGTGGCATGATACCAGAGACAATGCTACATTTTCATATTTGGTATAGGAGTACCATTGTGTTGTTGAAATCTGTAAGAATTTTGCAGTCAATGTTGCTGCTTCCTCCATGGATTATCTACACTAGCCAAGAAAATGGATGTCTTAAGTAGGAAGTTGTGTTCCGATGCATGTATGTACTATATGAACACACCATGTGTGGTGTTTGAATTAGTCGAGTAAAATACTGACGTATTTGAAATTTTCCATGAAACGAAACTTATTAAAATTCTAAATTACCAAATGACAACCACTTCTGAACACTTGAATTAAAAGCATTTGAATTGAACGCTATTACATATTAAAATACTGTTCTACTAAATGGTAACTTTGAACACAGTCTCACTATGTGTGGTATGTTTGGGTGTAACTGTTTATTTTTACATAAATATGTAGACATAAAACATTTTAAAAGGTGTGAGGTGAGCAGTTTAGCATAATTTATAAAAACTTGCTAAATGATGAAGTGGTCACTTAGTGTGTATCAAACCAGCTTTTAGAAATGAGCGGGAGGAGGTGATACTCTTGCCCCTTCTGTTGTACTCGACTGTGCCTTCAGTACAATTACAAATTAGACTATGCCCAATTCAATAAAAAAAATCATCCAATTCCTAGTTGCTCTGTACCACAAAGATCCTTATGTTTTGTTGATGAATAGGCACTAAATATTGCCAAGCTACAGAATAGTCCTTTGTTTATAATTTATTGTTATAGCCCCAAAATTTTATAACTGGTTCAATCGGATTATGAAGAAGTGACAGAGGTTTCAAATGTTTATTACTTATAGTTGAAGCATGGCTGTCAGTGGGTTAGCCATAGCTGCCTGTGTTTCACTTGAGGCAGTGTAGTTGTGGCATAACTGCACAAAAAAAAAACTGATTTATATGTGTAAAGGTGGACTTTCAACCATCCATCGCACCTGTCAGACAGTCACGTGATCTTCGATGAATCACAGGGTAACGTTTTCCTATCTTGTCAAATATATATCAAACTTCAACTTTCAACGGACGGGCCACCGCCTACTGGCAACATTCTGTAGACACAAATATGCACTTTGAAATAAAATTTAAGGTGCTAGATATGTGTTTATTGATCTTGGTGGTAAATTCAGGAATTTAAAACGTAAACTATAATTCAGTATACATATCAATCACGTAAAAAAATTATTTCCCCAAAATGTTTCTCTCTTGAAAATACATATCCAACCAAAATATACCTTCTACGAAGAAAAAAGCAGAACAAAAACCATATCTGTTAGGAATATAAATTTGTGAACAATTTATTTTGTTGCTAATTTAATGATAATAGCTTCAAAAAGCAGTAAGTTAATATTTCTGGAACTTAATATATCGCGAGGTTAATCTTAATATCTTTAAGATATTACTGCTTAGAGACCTAATAAAAGCCACAATGTTAAATAAGTAACTGTAGTAGAGCTATTTTTAATTAATCTTGCATTATTAAACCACAGATAAGTTGTGGAGATTTTATTGTCCACAAAAATGTTTGGTTATGTTCATTCCCAACTTTTTTGCAGAAATTTAAGTTTAGTGACAGCAGCTCCATTCTCAAGAATTTATTGAATGAATGCAGTCAGTTATGTGGCTGACATATGAAATACTGGTTAGCATTCCATTGTCTGACTTATATTTGATTAACATTTGTCCTTTGTAATTTGCAACATCTAAGTCTGCGCCCAGTAACACGATTCTGTTACAACTGGTTGTCCTTGTTTTAAGTGATAATATTTATTCTTTAAGTACTTTTTTAAATACGGCATAGTAATATGAATAAGCGACTATTATATTTCTGCCAAACAAGACGTTTTAATACGAGACGACAAATGCACTTAAATTACGCATGCCGAGCCATGTAAATTTGAATTTCCCAGGTATTCGTTAGCACAAGCAGCTAAGAACACTGTTGTAGTGTGTCTTGCATGATGACAATATTAAAACGCCTCAGTTTCCCATATTGTTTTTCTACCATATTTGCAGTAAACTCTTGACGGCAATGCAGAATACTGGCAAGCTCAACGAGCATCCACAACAGATCCAGCCCACCCGCACCTGCAGGCTCACATAACTGCAGGTCACTATAGACACACTCCATGGCGGCCACCAGCCCGTTTTATCTGGCCGAATCACACCTACACACCACCATGGAAATGGGGACGACCAACTAAGACATCAAAAATACCACAAAAAGGAGTGTTGTGAATCAGCAAGAATACTAAATAGCTGCCAGCCGCTATCCAGTTGTGAACAGTGCCACTTTTTATGATGTTGACCTTAGTGTTAAGTAATTTCACATAACCTTTAAGAGCTTTCGAGCATCAGTTGATATTCCTGTCAAGAAACACTGTCCCTGTAATTCCTAAATTAAGTAAATGAGTATGTGGTGTGATTAAGAAGAATAGGCAAGTCATTTTGCCTTGATAAGTGTTTATATTTATAATACTGGGACACGTAAATTTGTGCCACGTGCAACAAACAGTAATAAGATGATGCCAGACTAGTGATATTGTCAAGATGCTCGAGTACATATTGTTGTAAATATGAACAAAGACAGAACAGTGACAACAGTGATGAAAAGAAATTCAGCGTGTTATCAGTTTTAAACTTTAGTTTCAACATACTGTTGGTTTATATTGAGTAACAACGATAACCAAAAATTAGGGTCGTGCAAGATCTCGAAACTCAAGAAAAATTTCAAGAAATACTGCATTCTCAAACAGCAAGCAAGAAAATTTATTTTCTCTAAAAACGAGAAACTTTTCATGCCAATAAATTTTTTTAACATATGATAATATGCAGTTACAGTTATTTATTTGTTGAATACACAAGTGTGCAATGAAGGCATCTTCAAGGCACTCCACTCATGTCTTTAACCAACATGTTCAAGCACAATGCAAGCATGAAACAAAACAAACATTCTAGAGTGACAGAGAGATTATGGTTATCCTGCTTTATGTAGCAGATATACTGTATTGAATACTGTCTCATTAATCAAACAAGTATTAAAAGTAATTAATTGCAGTGACAATGATAAATTATGCATTAAAGGCACTGACCAGGAGGCCTACACCTCAGAAACAAACAAATCGCAGACTTGCCAAGTCGTGTGCTGATATAAGAAGTAAATATCACGTCATGATAATAATGCAGACAAATATTTTATAACATAAAGGGAACATCCATATAAGTGAATCATGAACCCGGTTCTCCTTTTCGGAAATGCCAACCAGTAAGTTTACAATAAAACAAAAAACAAAAAACGAGCATCATGATGAATGAAATGCGCCTACTGCGCAAGCACAGTTAAAAAAAATCCTTCGAGAGAAATATATCTTTAGTAGAAACAAAATGGAATAATTTATCACTGTAACTAACCAAATTGAACAATTAACAACCGACAACTTTTTTTTGTGAACAGCGCATTCCCACTTATTGTGGATCAAGTGACCAATATATAATGTGTATTTTGCAATTGCATCATTAGCGAATTCGGTAAAACTGGTATTTTGGCACTCGTGGTGACAATGCTCTTTGTCTGAGTTCACAATGGAAAATATGTACTTAACGAACGTGTATATTTCAAATTAAAAGTAGATATTCATTATGACGTGGTTCACTTTCATCTGACATTTGAATGTATGTTTAAAATTTAATTGTATGCTAGGAAATCACATGATTTTTAAAAATACTAAAGGCTGGTCACAAATGTGTTAATTAACTGTGATGTGTGTCCGATAGTGAAGGCTGGATCATGGTCGTGTGGCTTTAGCTGCACTTAGATCGGTTGTGCGTGCGGGTTTAGTTTAAGGTTTAATTACTGCTGCATATCGCAGTCGGGCACGTGGCTTTGCGAGCTGGAACAATGTTCTCGATTTTACGGTTCTCTAGCCCCTTGGAGGGTCTGGCTTGTAGCTTGCTTTGGAACCAGCTGTAGTCGGTGATGGGCGGGAGGTGCTAAGGGTTGGTGCCTTAGCGGTTTGTGGGTGAGGAGTAGCGAGATATTGTTGATTATGTCGCTCATCTTCAGCTCGAGTGTTAACAAGGGAAGGACATGACACAACGCAGAACTTACAGTTCCAGTCCTCTGATGCCCTGCTCCAAAAATTACTGTTAAACATGCCTAGCTGGTCCTCAGTTTTGCTCAGTAACCTTCTTACCACAGGATGACAGGCCGGGTGTGTACGTAGAGGTGCTGACGGAAGAAGAGCGGGGTTTATGGCAGTTGTCGTAGGTGGTGCCGATGAACAAAGTAGGGCGGCACAATCTTGTTCGGCTAATCGGCTAGCTGGAAGCGAGGTTAGACCAGCCAGCTGTCTGGCAGCAAAGCGTGAAGCTCTTTGCTCCTCTCTCCTGGTGCCGTGCCTCACCTTGAATGACATAGAGTGGTGTAATTACAGAGAACTCGCAGTAAGCACCATGGACGCAGGTATCCCTAACTTGATTTTGCCTGGTGAAAGTCTTGCCAACGCGAGCTCCGGTGCTTCAGAAGCTCCCCCACTGTTGCGGGCTGATCAGAAGCGTTGGAGCCGTGTGGATTGCCAAGACTATCACTGGGTGTGAGTTTCCCAACCAAGGCCAGGCCGTAGCACCTAAGTAAATTCCCCCACCAGCACCCCGGTGCTCCGGTAGGGATATATCTCAAATGTACCGTCTCTCCCTGATTGAGAAATGTTGCTAGTGGTCATGGCTCATCTATTCTATTCCTCCAGTACCTGGATACGTGGTAGGAATAGAACAGCTGGCCATCTAATGGGTGTGTTTTCAACTTGGCGCCACCTGAGGGGGAGTCTCCAGTTGTAGCTAATTGTGGAAATAAGAATACTTTCCCAGTGCTGGTCGGTGGTGCTCAATTCAAGGTTCTTCCAGTAACTGGTGACAGATTACCCAATGAATGATACTTGAGGGTAACAGAAACAAAGCAGTGTTTATTAAAGACGTATTAAACACGGTGACACGTGCTCTCGTGCCAGGCAGACCGGTGGTTGGAAGTAATCCTACGGAATCCAGGCGTAGGTGACTTGGTCCTAAGCTAAGTGGGGAAGTTACGTGAAAAACTGTACAAGATTACTTAAATACAATTCTAACTCTATATAGGGGGTGTCTAGATAGGTTGCGAGAAGAAAGACAGAGGAAGCTTACAATTGTTAAAAATATTGAGAATTTTGTCAGTGCTGTGTATGTGATACCTATCTCTTTTCTTCTATTTATCTGTAAGTGATGCCATGTGACATTTGAGATAGTTAACTTCTCAGCCACTTCACTCCTTTGCAGAGCTTTAGACGGCTGCTGGGTCTGGGAAACGCTAAGCAGTTAATCTCCCTTAGCTTGAATACACGTAATTCTGCCTGCTGTGTGACACATATGCGATAAGGTAGAAGCCAAGATTATCACCAAGCAGACGGCCATAGCATAGCTTAGCAAACAATTGTCTGAGCAAGTGCTGTCATTTTCTTGTGGCAGTTCTTTATTATTAGATTAATAATGTTTTACTGTAATAATCATAATTTATGATTTCCCCACACCGGACTATTCGCATGCAGCCACAGCAAGTCTTGCTATGCGCTGAGTAGGGAGAAAGCAAAAGCAATGCTGCTCTGGCAGGAAGACAGCGCAATACACACAGCAGACACTATCTAGCAGCAGATTGTGGTATTTGGTGCCTTTGGCGCATAGATTTGGTGGACCGGTGAATAATACAATACCGCTGATCAGGAACATCCATTCTTACTAGGGTAAACAGTACAATCTGGGATCACGTGCCGGCCAACAATGCCCAACTCCGCTGTTATAGTAGCAATGCGTGCTAACTGATGAGCGAAAGTCGAAAATGCCAATTGTTGCCAATGCGTCATGTGTTACTGTGGTGAGGGTTTTACCATTGGCTGCTGATCAGACCCTGGCTGCTGTATAGGCTGGGGCACGTGGCCTTGCAGCACGGTACAAAGTCTGGTGTAGACACAGACACTCGTTTACCTTAGGGGACGAGGGCTAGGGTAGCTCCTGGCTGGAACTAAGGCCCAGTCCTTGGATTGTAGTGGCGTTGCCGCTAGAGGAGCTGGTTGGTGCTCGCTGTGGACTGCTTGTCCTTGTGGTTCAAAAGCATGGGTTGGTAATGCCCAGGGGCACTGGAAGTCCCAGGCAAATGTTCATGACATCTTGTGGGGTGGCTGAAAGTGGGAGAGTGGAAGGACAGGGAGGTGAGGCCTCTCTAATTGTCAGGCAGCTTCAGCTCTTTCCCAGGGGGACAGACTGCAGAGGGTAGTTGGCACTGGATTGCAGTTCAATTGGCTACGTTCCAAGGCAATAGATTCCCTCTTAGCTGTCCACTTTGCACCACTCCTATGGGTGAAGGCCATATGGGTAGATACAACGGTCTACCACCTAAAGAAGATCAGGCGACAAATTCCCTAGGAATGTGTGTTGTTAGTCGGGGCTAGTCCACCCAGACATGGTCCTATGGCTCCAACCGGCAAAAATAGCACAGTGCATGGAACAGTGGGCTGATCGGGATGTCTAGTCTCATCGTGGTGTGTGGTACAGAAGGGGTCAGGCCATCAGTATCAGTCCTATCACGCCAACCGGTGAATATAACAAAGCAGTGGATTGCGTGATTTGGCAGATCTGGGTGTCTCGCAGATTCATGAATTTTGTTACTAGTGGTTGTGGCTCTGCCGTACGTGTGCACCAGATATCTTTATGTACCTGATCCACAGTATTGGTGGGCACGTGGAAGTCAATTGGGTATATTTTGCGGCGTACATGCGCCCGGTTAAGGGAACCTGCAGTCCTACACTTATGTCGGCAACGATGCTGCCAAGACGTGGTCTCCTGCTGTCCCTTAGTAGGGGGAAGTTTACTTGCGATTGATGTCACAGTCACCATAGAAATAAGAACTCTGAGGTTACCATAATACCAGGTGAAGGGGATGTTGGTCTAAACTAGATGAGAGCAAATGCAGCTAGATAGCTATTATATTAACTGACCTTATCTAACTCGATGCTGTTGTCCAGAAGGGACTCGTGTGTCACTACCAAAACAGTAGTGAGTGTAAAGGGGGCTGAAGACTTCTTTGGAGTATCACTGGGTGAAAGTCTGGAAGATATCTTGAAGGTAGTGGTAGTCCTTTGTGAGGAAAGCAAGAGCTCCAGCACACGAGGTGGTTAAGCAAGCTGACGAGTAATAACTGGTTTTTCGAGGGCTGTATGCTCACTTATATGGACAGCCAGCAGCAGGTCTTTCTGCTCTCTTCGACCGGTCGGGTATCTCCGGGATGGAGCTCCTCCCGTAGTGGTGAAGGCCGCATTTTCTAGGGGAGACTGGAAATGCAATTTTCCTCGTATGCGGGTTGCATTGTTCACGCAAGCTTAGGGGCAGGGCTGGGCTGCTTGACTGGCTACTTCTATCGCACATGGAGGTGACTAACAGACACGTGACGTCTAACATACTGGTGTAGATGGTCTTGACTGCAGTGTCCTTGGGTGCCCTTGCCTGGGGGTGTACTGGTGGACTCTGGAAGCAATTCTTCCTGGGTTCAAACCCCGCTCAAGGTGACATAATGTCACATGAAGACGAGGGGAAGTCGTATTTAGTAAATAAGTCAGTACGTGTCATGCGTCAATCTTTTTGGCTTCACTAGACAGTTGTTCATTGGCAGCCACTCTAGTGTCATTCTGTAGCTTAGCAGCTTTAAAGTTAATCTTGAACAATCACCTATGTTAGCTTTAATCCCCAGTACTCAGTACACAGTACCCAGTATTTCAACAAAAGATAAGATCTTACATGAAGAGAAACCACTTCACAAAAAAAACATTTTCCCCTCAAGCATGTTAGCAGAGTGGAGACACTTTGTTTATCTACAATAAACTAGCATTAGCAAGAAATCTTGTACATGTTTATTCAAAAGAAGGATTTCTCTGACAGAAATATTAACCTCTTTCATTCTACCTAAACTCTTCTGGAGACATATGTACTGCTTAACTGTCTGAGTTTAAGTGTCTTTTGGTTGGCGCTAGATCAATTGCGCACTACAATGTTCCTCAGTTACTTAATTAGACCTCTCTCTGGACACCAATGCCGGCCGCGTTGGCTGCCTGCTAGGTACAAAGTCTGGTTCCAAAGGTCGGGCAATATGGCGAACAGAAACACTAGCCCTCTTGGGCAAGACTGACTTACCAAAGTTCTGAACGGTTGGTTTCAGCATAGCAGCAGAGGTGCTGCAAGAGGGACGGCTCTCTGTTGCCTTCCTGGTCTCATTGGTCGTGGAGCTGCGGTAGTGTTTGGGCAGGTGCTATTGATTCCACTGGGTGCCTTTCCAGCTGCCGAAGTTAAGGTTGGCGATTCCGAGCTGGTGTCACGCTCAGTAACCAAGGCCCAAACCACTGGATGGTACCCACTGTCCGTCCTAGTAAGGTTCGAGAAAGAAACTAAGGTCCCAACGGGAAAAGTCGATCTCCCAGCGTGACGTGTGGCTTGAGGTTGGCCCTGTGGAGTTTCAGTACTCGGAGCAAAAAGGTTGGCGGCACACACCTGCTTGGCAATAATAAACTCCGCCTTCTTTACCTCTCTCTGAGCCCCGTGTCTGGCGGTGAATGGCATAGAAATAGAACAACACTCAAGATCCCCTCAGTAGTAGCAAGCAGTTGACGAATACCCTGGCTAGAGTGTAAGCCGACCATGGCTGACGGTGTGCTCCCTAACTCCAATCAGCGTGGGTAACTAGTACTTGAACCTGGAGTTGCAGGTCATAAGACCGCCTTCCTACCACTGCCAGGTGTAGTCCACAAAGGTAGGGCTTCCACACCCAGGCAAATACCCCTGCTAGACTCTCTGGTCAGTGATACAACCTGAGGTGGCTGTCCCGCCTCATTGGGTTGTGTACTTTGATGCGTGTTCCCCTTTGTGTATAAGTGGTTATGGCGCTGACTGCCCTCTCTGACCTTCTGAGGTGGAGGGGAGTCAAAACCCAGAGTAATTCGGAGGGTTAGGCTATCCTATCCGGGCAGCCTTACTCTCCATACTACAAGGAACGTCAATAGTCGGGATGCCAGCTGTCCTGATAAGGGGGTGAATGAGCTCAATCGGTTACGAGTTATGAGTGATTGTGGGGGTGAGCAATCTGGCTTATACTGACAAGATTGATCCGCTGCAGCCTCGTGAGTTGTCGAGCGGGGATGAAGTTGGCTACGGATTGTTCCGACTGAGTACGGGGAATGGCCTTAGGAGTGATTCAAACCCTGATCGTCCTTCCGGAAGCCAACGTGATTGTGCAGAAGTTGGAAAGCACTTCTGTTCTCGGGTGTCAAACCCGAGGTATCCTGTCAGATTTTAGTCTCACTAGGCTAGATCGACTAGAGGGGCTCTGTGTGTCGTATTCGAGTGCGGTGCTTGTATCAGTATGGGCTGAACGGGGGTTTCCTCGGAATCTGATTCTACGTCTGGCTCGCACCAACCTAACATGTGTTTTAACGGAGTTTCATGGCCAGGAGATAACACTATATTATAATCAATCGGGTCACTCTCAGATTCACTAGTATTCAGTGTACTGGGTCGCGAGTCATTAATTACCTGGTTCAACAAAGCTTGCTGTAATAAGGCACGCCTCTCGCGTCGCCTCTGTTGGCTTCCAAAATCACTGTGTTGTTTGCACCTTGATAAATGAAATATAGCAAATAAAGAAAGGTCATCAACAAGGGTTGCGTGCAAGCAGTCCTGGGCAGGGATAAATCTGCAATCACACCCGCGAAACCTGCTATTCACAATGGCAACCCAAGTAACAGAACCTTGTGTCTGGTATTGGCGGTGAGTGCACTGGAATCTCAGGAATTAGGTCCAATGTCAGGCCCTGCCTCTTGAGGGATTCTGCACACTACACGACCAGATAAAGACGTGACGTTGGTTAGAATTACCTGCGCACTGAATGGATTCACAACACTAAATTAATAAAGCAATAGTAATAAAAATGGTACATGATAAAACCAAAATGATGGTAAGCAACGGACAAGAAATTATGTTAAATAACTACACACTATACGCTAGGTAAGGCATGATATTAAATGCTGAGCTAAATCAACAGGCGAAGGCGAGCTTGGTAAAAATTAATAAAATTAAAATAATTAATTTCCTACGAAGAATCCTAATTAATTATCCAAATTAAAGTATATGCTATTTACAGCATGATCGTTACAAGGGGCTCTATCCAGGGTGACGTAAATCGTGCAATAACCTGTTACCGTGGAGTCAAGGGAAGTTGACCGAGGTAAGGGTAAGTAGGTACAGGTGTGGGATTTACCAGACGTGGAGAGCTGTGCTTGAGCGGTCAGCTGAAGAAAGCTGTGGCTCGAGTGCTGGCGGCCTTCTGCAAGCTGCCGGCTGGAAGTGGTGGTTCAAGCCTTACCTCGGGGTGCTGAAGTGAAGGAGGCTGAACCCTGGGTGGGCTGCAGAGGAGAGGAGAGTCTCTTCTGTAGACTGTAGGAGAGCTCGCGAACCTTACGGTCTGCGAACTCCGACATCTCTACTGGAGCACAGGGCCATATTTATATGAAAATCACCCTGTGTCAGCGATTCTCGGGGGCAGGGGATAGCGTAGCCTCCCAACACAGGGACTGGTTCATCTGCTGCTGGAGCACCGCTAAAATTCTTATCTCCCCTGGTGGAGGCTATGATATTTTCATGCACATTGGACAGAGGCAGGTGGGCCGTGACGTCAGGAGGTCACGGGGGTGCTGCTATCTTGAGGGTTGAGTTGAACTTCTTGGCCAGGCGGGGTAGCATAGTATAATTCAAATAAATTATATCTTCGTTGGAGTTGCTCTGGCACATTCCTTCTCGATTGAAAGTGGAAGAATATAAATTCAGACGTGAAGTTCAGTTACTTAATTGACTCATTGAAGCCTGATGTAATTTTAATATATAATTTCCAAGTCTCAGCGGCCAATGAATTTGAATTCACCCTGCGCTTGGCGCGCTCAGATGGGGTGACGTTGGCAGTAGAATGAGTATCTCAGTAGCGTAGAACGTTGGCATGTATCAACTTAGTGGTTGAGGCTCTACCGTTCTGTATACTGGGGTATACAGAATGGGTGACTGTCAAAAGATGAGGTTGTATGTGTGGCGATGGGCAGACTCCTGAAGAGTGTCTGTCGTGCTACTCTTGAATTTGCAATAATAAATAGCCTGGTACCTTACTTGACCTGTCAGAAGTCAGTGAAAGAAATGTTTTACCTCTAGGACAAAAGTACTCTCGGATAAGGAAACAGAACTAGTATTTGTGGTAATAAATACTGGGCGACTCGTACTAAAACCAAGCAACGCGTACACGGAATTAATGCTATGCAAATTAAAGGGTGGAGGTGACCGCTTCTAAAGCTACTTAAGATATAAGGGATAATCTTTTTTATCTAACTGAAACTGTTGCCAGAACTGCTGATATGTACATCAATAAATTTTAGACTTCGTTTTGAGTATAATGAGAGCTTTATATTATCTGTGAATAAAATTTAGTTAGTAAACACAACAAAAATGGGAATTTTAGAAAAAAAATATTACTGTATTATTTCAGGGACATAAATAAAGAAAATTGATCTAATTTCAGTTAATACAAGACCATTTTATTTTTCCCCTGTACAAGCAATTTCAAAGATTCCTTCTTATGGATGTTACATTTTACTTCAGTTAGGTCTACACCTAATATAACATTTCAAGGCAGTGTAATGTTTGGTCTGCACACATTTAGCAGGAAGAAGTTCAGAAACAGCAGCACTTGACATAAACAATCATCCTCCTATTCATAAAACATTTATGTAACTTAAATCATCTTAACCAGAAAGCACAATACTATCTTATATATGTTGTGTGTTGTTTGCTATTAAAAAAAACACTGGATATGTACATCAGTATACCTGGGGAAAAAAAACCAGAAAGGTGTAATTCACACCACTACAACAATCACTAGTGGAAGTTGACTAAATAGTGCAACAGTGCTTAAATCTAAACAGTGTGCATTAATCTATGGCTGTGATGGCTAAAACGGAAGTAGCAGCTTCTATTGTTTACACAATCATTGTAAAGTGGGACAAATGTGGCAGAAGTAGTGAAAAAATGAGACAGCTAGTGCCACACTGTCTAGTGCCAGCCCATGAGTGTTGAGGAAGAGAGAGTAGGACAAAGAAAAAGGGGCCGCTTTTGGGGTTGATGCGTCAACAGGGGGTGGAGGTGTGAGAGGCAAGCGGGCGAGAATGCTGATGATGAATAAGGCTTTGGCAGGGAAGGGAGCAAGAAACAGAGATGAAACAAAGATAGGTTGAGAAAGAGAAGGGAGTAGAGGGGTATGGGTATGGCTAGAGGGTTGCTTGGCTGAAGGTAGAAGAGAGGTATGATCATGGCTAAAGGGTTGGTGAGCACCAGGGTGCAGAGGGGTATTGGCATGACCTAGAGGAAGGGAGGAAGCAGAGTGTCACCAGTAGAAAGGTGGGAGAAGGCAGGCAGTGTGAGAAAGGCAGCAGAAGGGTGTGAGCAGGGTCGCACGAGGAAGGCGGTCTGGCGGGGACTACCGCTGGCCCCCATGACGATGGGAGAGGTCAGACCCAGCCAAAGTCAGCTTACAATGCAGTAAATATGGTAGTTTATTGCTGCACGCATTAAAAAAATGTTTTAACCAAGTTGACATTTTGATTTATTGTGATATGTAATGCTCTTGTTTCTTAGGCAGGAAAACTTTTCACACAGGAAACGTATTAAAAGGGTGTGGTATAGAGGTTAAGAAAAGCTTACATTTTCAAAATTTTTCCAGAGTTTAAAAAAGTTAGATTTGAGATCAAGATCGTAATTATTTCTCTATTTGATCTCGAAAGTTCGAGTCTCGCACATGCCTACTAGATACTATGCAACTAAACCTATCTGGTTGTCTAGAAGAGACACTAACTTACGGGAGCCACTACCAGCAAGACGTGGTGGTTGTCGACCCAAGAGGATCGGTAACGGAAGTGTTAAATAATGGTCAATGTCTTCTGGTAGACGAAAGCTTCCGGTCGCTGGTGATTCCAGAGGATGTTGAAGACTCTGGAAGATGGTGGCCATGGCCACTGGTGTTTGTTGCAGAACTGGAAGTTCTTGGAGAGGACTGTGAGAGTCTAAGTCAGTAGAGAGCCCCAGCACACAAAGTGTTTAGGTGAGCTACAGGAGACGTTAACTCTTGACCTCGGCCATGCACTGCCTTATATATGGTTCAATGACAGGTGTGCACCAGCCCGGGTTGGGAGGCGTGATGTGCCTCTGTGACGTCTGGCTGGAAAGAGTGGGGTAGGAGAAATACCCTCGTGTGCTCGGTATATGGCCTCGGGTGCTCTGTAGTGCTCAGCCGTCTTCGGCAGGTGTGGCGACACACGGTCTGCTGGATGCTTCAGGAAGGCTGATGTGTCATGTTGCTGATTGGAATACTCTTGGTTTTACTTGCAGGAATTGTCAGTTTGGGTTGAAATGATTCACTGTGCACTCATAAAACAATATGCTGGGTTTGACCCTTCCTCTGGTTTTAATACTATGTAGTAGAGAGAGAAGGCAGGCCAGGAAAGTCCAGAAACCAAGAAGCATCTATGTCCCTCTACAGGATCACATCTTGGAGTCATTTCCTTGGGTTGGCAAAGCACGTTAGGATGAGTCGTAGTCGATAAGTATTAGTTCAATAAGCGGCATGTGTCAGTACAGATGAATAAGTGGGTACTACACCTTAGTGGTTACATGGTCGGTCTTTCCTGACAACAACTCTTATGGCTAATGTCTCAGCAGCTGGTGGTTGATTTTGATCTACCTTGGAAAGCACAATGACTTTTTGCACTTCTAGGCACAAGCCACAGTTCACAAAATCTGCTTTCCAGGGCAGCTTTGACTTTTGAAGTATGCACACAGCACTATAAGAGTGTGAGGTACATTCAAGATCTACAAAACATAATTTCGTTACTAATAATGCTATGCATGTGGGGGCAGAAAAAAAAAAAATATATAATCACTGTAATAATGCGATAGTCGTACACTTTTGATACTTTAATTTTTTAAGCTCCAAAATTTAGCAATTGCTTTCAGAGATTCTAATTTAATAATTGTGAAGAACAAATAATGGCTTAGTAACATTATACATTACAATTAGTCCTTCCTTATGTTTTGAGCACTTATGATGGTGTAACTATCTCATCACTCCATAAAACCTATTTTTTGTATTTCTACCAAGTTCATTTTTTATACTATAAACAATTAATGCATTTTTATTAGATTTCCATTTAAAATTTTTCCATCTTTGATGATTTTTTCATTTTTTTTTAAATTTCTACCAAAATTCTTTGATTCTTTGGAAGTAACTCATAAATTTGCTGTAGTAGTAATTAATTAAATCTGGGACTTTTAAATTAGAAACTTAAATAATATAAACCTGATACAATACCAACCTTGCCTCATGTGGGGGGAAGGGATGGTTCGCAGACAGGAGATAGCAGCTTCCAAAGCCTCCAGGATGAGCTCAGTGTTTCGTTGCCATGTAAGCAGGTATTCCCAGCACAGGTTTGCCAACAGCACACTCGACGTAAGGCTGTATGGGAAATGTTTCTTCAGTAAGGCAACTAATTCTGTAAATAATACATTAAATATTCACTATAAACATGTTACTAAGCAAAGTAATAAACACATTAATTACAAAGAAATACGAAAACTTATCTAGGCTGCAAGTAAGTAAATTTACTACAGGTTGTTCAAGTAAAGTGAACAATTTTGAAACAAAATTCTGAATAAATCTTTGTACATTACTACATGTTAACAAGCGCACATGCATGCACGCACATGCACACACACACGCACATGCACACACGCATGCACACACACACACATGCACGCACACACACACACCACTAGCAGCATGGCTCCCAGTTAAGAAAGCAGTGAATTAGTAAAAATAGTTGTACAGTAGACTCTCAATGTACCATTATCACATGTATCGATAAACCGCATCCACCAACAATATTTGTGGTCCCAGAAAAATCCCTATGTAAATAATAGGCATGTGTGAGAAGCACTTTTTTGGTTTGAGACAAGATCAAGACGAGATGCCTAAAAAAAATTTGAGATTCGAGATAAGATTGAGAATTTTTATAACTACATTTTGCCATGACACAATGTAATTTTTTTCTGTGAATTACATTTCCTTTTTTATTCACATAAAGTACACACTAATTGCAAGAAATTAAAAATATTACAACTATCCATGCAATTTTGTAGTCACCAAATGGAATTATCAATACGGAATTCCAACAATAATAAAGTTTCAGGTTTTTAAAATTCCTAAACATAGATTTTGACACACACACGTATTGAAAAACAAGTCAGTCAACATGATAAAAAATGTCTGTCTTATCTGTGCTTATAGAAGTTACAATATATACTAAGTAATATACTATGACAAAAAAATTCAAAATGTCTTGTTGGCACATAATGGCGAGCATTTTCAGTTTTTCACACATTTGCAATAAATTGTACATTATTTTATATTCAGAAATATTGGTGAAAAATTCAGCAATAATAGTATGGTAAAAGGTAAGTTACTTGACAATCTTCCAAGCAGAAAAACAAGCTATTGAGAAGCTTTCCGACCACCAAAAGGGGGGGGGGGGGGGGGGGGGGGTGTGTGTTGTGTGTAACAAATGTGCCTCACTCAAGACAAAAACAATCCCCAACCCCCGTCCCTGGATGCAGTTAGACATACTCGATGTTAACACCCATCCGAGCCATGCCCCGTCAAGATATTATAAATTAATTACTGGTAAAATACACCCAACAGCAGTAGTGGCTCATTTCAGTGGCCTACGAAAGAATGCTTTTCCAAGTCCAAACTTTTTTAGCAAACAATTTATTTTGAATGTACAATTCATTGATCAATGTGGCATTGCAAAAATCTCAAACCCTCATATTTAAAATACAGCATAAAAAACATTACTCTTACACAAGTCCCGACAGTTCATTTCTCACTCTACGTAATTTTGTGTACCAATACATTTTACCGCAAGTTCAACAACTTTATTATTTCAAGCCACCTGAGAGAAGCCAATGAGTTCACTCGCTGGCAAGTTCAATCCACAGCGTGATGTGTTGCACTCTGACACGAGGAAAATACCCATATGCTAATCACAATACTTACAGCGGCCCTACTGTGGGCCTGTTGATGTGTTGGGAACAGTCCGACAATTCGGGCCATGATGCGATGCAGTGGTCGGGACGCCTCTGCCCGCAACGCCATCGTGAAGTACTTTTCCACTCCCAACAATCAGCTCAGCTGTTTTCTTCCCGCAGGTGCGAACTTAATTTCCATCAGCTCTAGGTGTTAAATATGCCGCTCTGTTGCGACACACTTGCACACACGTGAAGTTTATCGTGGAAAGTTTTGGCTAGCGGAATAATCCAGGCGTTATCCCCGGCCAGAATGATTTTCGTCATTCAGCCCAACAATTTTACTAGGGCCACTGTCCAGTAACATGGGGCATAACTTCTACCACGTCCGTCATTCTCATACAGTCCGGGTTCTCCTCAAAAAGTTTTCTACACCAAAGTCCCGCAAATATTTCAATGACTTCCGTGGCGAGTAATTTGATCTATGGGTATTTTTCATCCTATTACTATCTCTAAACAATATTCCAAGTCTCGTTACAAATTGTCTACATTTCTAATCAGTCCAGCACACAATTCCCTGGGAGAATTGCACCTCACGTGAAACTACCTGCCAGCTGTTGCCTAGTCAAGCGGTGCCCCGTTTCACAATATTACTTATCGAGCTGCACCTCGCTCACTTGCAGAAAATTTTGTCGCGCCTCCGACAATACATTTAATGCAGGCACACTCCAAATTTGCGTGACACGACAATTGTGGAAATATTGTCGCAGTCCGACAAACGAACGCACCGTCCACTCTCAGCTGGCTAATAATACACATATTTGGGCCTCCTGTGCAAATGCACCCGCGTCAACCAACACCCACTATCCAGCAGCGCGATTTTTATTAAATTCCGTAACATTTCACAGCCGACTATTTTGCCCGCCAAAGTCAGACTTTCTCGACATACGGGTTACAATTCTACTGTCCAAACTCATACTCGGCTCACGCACTGCTGACGACAGTTTCTCGCCAAAGTCACATACATCGTGGCCGTATGGGTTACGACTGTTTCTTGTCATACACACATACTCCCGCCACGTATGGTTTACAACTCTCTCGGCCTGCAACTCAGCAACTCCTTCCTGACTTAGCACACAAGCACCACCGACGCGGCCCCCTTCCCCCCGCGACGTCACGCGGAACACGCCAGGTGCGATACCCGGCAGCTGCTCTTTACAGCCTCTATTACAATGATACCCAGCAAGAACACTATGATAATTCTCACGTAATGAATAATGGTGCTTATGATTAAATGCTGTATCAAATGATTACACAGCATAAATGAACAAATTATTAAATGGTAGAATTAAATATATATGACTGATTAAATGGTAAGATTAAATATATATGACCGGTCATAAAACCATTGATCCAATACATACTAAAAACTACCAATGCTGTAATACCAACCACCAATAAAAATACACCCTAAAAATATATACTAAAAACACATACTAAAAATGTGGCGATCTCCCAAATTGTCACACTATTCCACATGTTCAGCAAACAAGTGTTTACATCTAACAAACCTTTTCCAGCACTGCTGACATAAACATCAATAAAATATAACTTCTGACCTTTAGACTTTGTTTTGAGTATAATGAGACCCATATTATCTGTGAATAAAATTTAACTAATAAACACTGATGCATGCAAGAATGCGACTACGCGCTCTACGGACGATTTCGCCCCATCTACGAGCCATGTGCGCTCCGGGGCAGAATATATAAGCGGCAATTCGAAATAAACATATCGCACTAAGAAGCCCACAAGCCTGGGTAGCCGATCACATCATTGTATATTACGTGCGTAGTTACAATCCCCATTGCCCATCCAGAATTATGGATACAAAAGGCACCCCCGCAGTTGGAATTATTATTATTGAGAATTATACTACTTGTGTCAGGCCCCTGGAAGAAGTTCCTGCAATCACGAGAGATGGCAGCACCCCCGTGACCTTGTGATATCACAACCTGCCCGCTTCGGAGACAGGGATTTTAATTTGCCGTCGTCTCCATGTGGGGCGATAAACTCGCAGCGCGTCTGCGCCCCCGATATATACACCCCCTGTTGGAAGTGTACGTTACCCCCCGCATCCCGAAGAACTGCTGACCGGAGAAAATTTAGTATAAATACAGCCCCGGCAGCCAGCACCAATGAGTGGTGCTGAGCTCGGCGGCCGAAGAGGACGCGAGCCCATCCCCCAGTCTGCTGAAGACTCTTCTCAGTCTGCAAGGACTCATCCTCCTCAGTCTGTAAGGACTTATCTTCCCTCCAGTCCGCAAGGGTGGACAACACTCTAGTCCGCAGAGAACTCTCCTACAGCCAGCTTGTAGAAGGCTCTCCTTCGAGCCCGACCAAGTGTTCCTCTACTTCCTACCGCCACCCCTCCTTTCTTGACCTGCACCTTAAACCTGCATCAAGTCTCTCTCTCTCTCTCTCTCTCAAGACCTGCACGTCACCGAGGACCTGCATGTGAGACGTTAAACAGCTACAGCTATACCCCGCCTTAAACCGGTAATCCTTACCCCAGTAAACTTCCCTCGACTCCGCGGTAACGAGCCGTTGCATTTTGTGTTACCTACCTGATTAGTTTCCGTAGCCACTGTAAAATTGTGTTGCTATAGTTTTCATTTTTAGCCGCTGTAAAGTTGCGTAGCTATATTTTACTTACTTGAGGCTCGCCTTCCTGACTCCCGTTTGTTTACGTGATTCTCGTATCGTATTTTTCTGCAGTGTTTGTAAACCAATTTAATTATAATTGTGCATTTCTGTATTAGTGATAATCATTGTTTTTACTTCCCAGGGACGAAACCCTAAATAAACAACTTCGTAAGGTTGAATTCTTGTGTACCGTTACTAGAAGTTAGCGGACCCTTGCTCCTTATATTTTGATATTGTGTGAATCCTAATAAACAGATGTACAATACGAAAGGTGGTGCTCCTAGTGTAATCAAAGACAGAGGGAACCTTCTGCCCTTGCTCGAGCCAACACCAACTCCATACCTGAGGACGAATCCCCACTTAGGTGTCCCAATCAAACACCAAAAGCCATTTCTCCCTTTATCCCTTTGGATATTTCTCCCCGACTATACCATCTACTCGGTTGCAATTGGCCTGGGTATCTGACAGAGAAATACGAAGAACAGGAGAAATAGTTACGTCACGAGGACGAGACTATTCCCCATGACAACCCTACTAGCCAGCCACAGAAAACTTTCAGTACTGTTAAATGAAAATCCGGACAGCATATTAGAGTGAAACACCCCGTGGGTGCAGTACTCCTGAAATATTCTGACAAACTGGCAACAGGAAAGGTGATCCAGGTTCGACTCCCAGTACAACCCGACTCCCGTACCCGTGTGACATGCCCCTTGGTAGACTTTATTCCAGCCCGTCAACTTACTCGCCAACTAAAGTTTCATCTGCCAGACCATGCACCCCCCCCCCCCCCATCATAAAATTAGATTAAACCTCTCACCATTTCATCCATTTGGGACAGCTGGTGTCCCGTATATTGGCGACCCTAATAGTGAGGATTATGCTCCCTGGGCAGGAAGCCACCTCTATCCAACTCACTCTGGGGTTTGACTCCCCTCCAGCCCATAGCAAACCTGCCCCCAAGCGGCAGAATGCTGTACCTAATCCCCTTATGCCTCATAGGCCTAATTGAATGTATAGTATTAGCCATGATGGGCTAAACAGGGTTCGGCAGGGCGGTCAATGTTACCGTACTACCTTCTAGGCTAGTCATACCCCGCGTAGCACATGAGCCAATACAATAAAAATGTGAATTTTAGAAAAAGTATTACTGTATTAGTATTACTGAAAATAATACATTAAAAACATTTCACCTAAACTCGTCTAAATAAAGAATATAACATGTCAAAATACAGTATATAATCGATTGTAATCTAACGCCAAATGCAAGCTGATCTAAAACTTTCAAACCCTCTGAAAATGAAAACAATTTGACACTGAATCCAAGTCAAACTTGAATGTCCCAAGTGCACTTGATCAGCTGAGAGCGCACAGAGACATTATCGATTCAGCAGTGTGTTCACTGCAGCGGGTGGTGAAGGGGAAGCAGCGGCGGCGGGATGATTACCCCTCCCACCCTACATGTTGCAGACACCTTGCGTGTGTGTCAAACGTCTGTCTTTTAAAGTAGTGAAACCCTGTTAAGATGTTTTTTTTTAATCTGACAAATTTAGGCTTATTAAGCAGGAAAAATTATTATATGGGTACCTGTATAACATCACAATGGTGTTTCATACCATTCATTCATGAAGTGTAGAAAAAAAAATTATTTTAGGTACAAAAATTATATTTGATGTAACATCAGTTAATATAAGACCATATTTTTTAATTTTAAACCTATACAAGCAATTTCAAGGATACCTTCTAAAAAATGTTACATTTTACTTCAGTTACACCTAATACATCATTTCCAGGTACTGTAATGTTTGGTCTGCAAACATTTAGCAGGAAGAAGATTAGAAACAGTAGCACTTGATATAAACCACCATCCTCCTATTCATAAAATATTAATGTAACTTAAACCATCTTAACCACAAAGCACAACACTATCTTATATATGTTGTGTGTTGTTTGCTATTTAAAAAAACACTGGATATGCACATCAATACACCTGTTAAAATAATATAAAAAAATAAAATAAAAAAAAAAAACAAAATCTGTAATTCACACCACTACAATAGCTAGTGGAAGTTGACCAAATAGAGCAACAGAGCTCAAATCTAAATGGTGTGGGCATGGATTAGTCTACGGCTGTGATGGTTAAAATCAACGTCAGCTAAAATGGAACTGGCAGCTTCTATTGTTTACCCACCTAACGTAATAGGGTGGAAGAGGCAGAAGCATGAAAAGATGAGACAGCCAGTGCCACACTGCCCGCATGAGGGTGGAGGGAGAAAGAGAAGGACAAAGAAAAAGGGGCTGCTTTTAGGGTGGATGTGTCGACAGGGGGTGTTGCTGCTGTATAAGGCTTTGGCGACAGGGGGTGGTGCTGCTGTATAAGGCTTTGGCATAGGCGGGAGAAAGAAGGAGAGATGAAAGAATGAGAGGGTGTGAAAGTGAGCTTGGAGCAGTGTGGGAATGTCTAGACACAAGGTAGGGATAAAGAAAGAAATGGTGTAGAGGAGTATGGGCGTGAATACAGGGGTTGGTGGGCGTGACCTAAAGGAAGGGAGGAAGCAGAGTGTCACCCATAGGATGGTGGCCGCAGAGGTGGACAAAATTCCTAGCATGTAAAAATTTCCCCAGAACATAAAAATTTTGGTCAAAATTTCCCCAAATATATAAAAACATATTTTTATAACAAATCCTTTATGGTGTTGATGAACATACCATTGTAATACATTACAATTTACAGTAAATATTTGTGCATGCACACTTTACAAATTAGGTAATTTAGAAATGAGATATTGGCATAAAAAAATTTTTCCCCCCAAAACATGTTTATAAATTTGTCAAAATAAAATACATTTTTATGTTTTAACTTTGTTTCTAAAAAAAATTTAAACAAATAAGAACAAATGAATAGCTTTTCACTCGTGCAATAATTTGTATTTTGGAAAGCTGATGGAAATCTGTGTTAAAGACAATGTCACACTATGTACTATTTGATGCTTTAAGTAAACATACAAAACAATAGGTAAATTAATTTCACATAAATTCTTCAAAATCAAAGAATAAAAGCAGCACTCAAAAAATACTTTAATAATATATTTCTACTCTTAAGTCAGGGCAACTTAAACAATTAATATCACAGTATATTATTCTAGGGTAATACTCTGAAAAACGAATTCGCTTCTGCTACATTTTAGTAACAAATCTAGAAAAAAAACATCACAATTATTAAATCCTGAAGTAAAACCCACCAATCGAAATGAAACTCATAATTTAATAAAGAAACTTACCATATAATACATTAATAACACACCAAATCCAAACTTCAGAAAATTCCTGGATCCTTACGCTCCCACTACTACTAAGGTCGCATTTAACATGGGAATGGCAAGTTCGGTGGCAGTGCCCTGTAGGTAGGTAGGTTTAGGCGCTGCCGCACGCGATGATTCTATTCCCTGGAACACATCCGGGTTCCAGCTGTAGAAGATTATCTCTTACAGTGCCTGTCACAGCAGGCGGCCAGAATGGGGTGGGAACGGCATCTCACTCTCTCCCTTTCGCTCTATTAGAGGATTATCTCTCAGCAGGGTAGCTTTTCCCACCACCCTTCCTTTTTGTTAAGTGCCAGTCTGTCAGTTTAGTTCTTAGAATAAGAACAGCAGGTATCCGCATCAGCCCAGCACTAGAGATTTCCCCAGGCTTAAAATATTTCCTATGAATCTGGTTTGCGCGTTCACGCATTTTATCCACCGGTGGGCAGAGCAAGGAAGGAGGCAGAGGGGAAAGAGCAGGGATGGCCGAGGGAGGGCGGCCTGGAGGTGACTGCCCCCGCCTTAACTTTGTTAGAGGTCAGACCCAGCCAAAGTTGGCTTACAATGCGGTAAATATAGTAGTTTACTGCTGCACGCATTAGAAAAATATTTTAAACAAGTTAAAATTTTGATTAATTTTAATAATGCTCTTGTTTCTTAGGCAGGAAAACTTTTCACGCTGCAAACATATTAAAAGGGCGCAGTGAGGGTTAATAAAAGCTTACATTCTTGAAATTTTTTGAGAGTTAAAAAAAGTTTTTTGAGATTGCGATTGTAATTTTTTCTCAATTTGATCTCGAAAGTTCGAGTCTTGCACGTGTCTAGTAAATAACGTTAACATAAACCACTTGTATAGTTCATCGCATGATGCATCGATCAAAATATATTTTGGGTTCCTTCACCTAATATTACCTGCAACTATCATTTTTAAGCTGGCTGTTTATGCAAACGCATAGTAACTGGATGTGAAATACCTCACATGCACTGCTGTTTATAACTGCTCTGTGATGCACTGTCTAGTGTCTTGTCTTCCCAACAAGTCTGTAGACACCAAGGGCCAGTCACTACATAGGACTTTCGCTGCTCTTATTGAGCACTAACAACTCCGTTTGTACCAACATCGAAAAGTCATTCAATTGTAAAATAATTTATTCATCAGATTGGCGATCAAGCAGACTTACCCTTTTTTACTGTCCATCAGTTTGGTAATTATTAATGCTAAAAAATCCTTACAACGCCCTCTAAAATTATATTTTATCAATTTAATATTATAAAATAGCCATGAAAAAAATAATGATTTGTCTTTTTATGTTGTTCACAAGAGAAGCGTCCGTGGCCCGATTGCAGAGAGGTAATAAGCAAAGAAGTTCAGCCTGGCAGTGAAATCTCTTTTTCCCTTCCATACTCTTTGGCCGACACTGTGGCATGATGCGACAAGCGAGATTGGCTTGCTACTTCCCCTACGTGCCTGACAAGAGGGGTGGTTACCTATAGCAATGAGCATGGCGAGGAAGCATCCTCTCTCTATCTCTCCCTTCTTTCTGTCTCTCTTAGCCACATGCCTTCCTTCCACTCCTCACAAGCCACCAAAAGGGGAAGTTGTTGTCAAGCCAATAATAAAGCAAGTCCTCTCTCTCTACCACGTCTGCTTCCCTTGCCTTTCACACGCCGCCCGCCAGCAGCAGAGCAAATAAAGTGCACCTGGCGAACATAATTTTATCAAGATTATGCGTCGCTCAAAATAGTTGCACCTATCATCACTTGTATTTCAAAGCAAATGGTTTCACCTGAAAATGTTACGCAAACCATTTATTAACGAGGAATCATTATTTGCAAAGATGTTTTCTTTTGTGATTAATGGTAGTTTTTTCCAGTAAGGTTGGTGTTTCATAGTATCTGGCGTAAAGTTAACATGATTTTAAAATGTAATACTTATTTAACTCGAGGTTCAGCATCTACGTGAATAAACATATATGACCAGAAGCATATACTTAATCTCTCGTCACCAAAAATGGGTTGAACCTCAAGCGACTTGTATTATAAGTGTAAAGTTCGTTTTCAGTAACTTCTTGCTGGGAAATCGGAGGCTTTATATTAATTTATTTCAATAGAGACACGTCGTAAGTAGCAGCGTGGAGTGGTAAACGTTCTGCCGCCATCCCTCCCTCTGCCCACCTGTCGCAGTGTACTCACTACCCTATCGATATCTTCTCCATGCCCTCTTGCCTGAATGAGTGTGCGCAGGACATTGAAAATTTTACTTGTATTCAGCATCATATTATTTTCATTTTCAGTGTTTTTTGATGTTTTAGGTCAGCTTGCATTTGGTGTTGAATTACAATAAATTATATATGGTACATTGAGATGATATTATAGTTATTTAAATGAGTTTAGGAGAAATGTTTAATGTATTATTTACAATAATATTTTTTCTAAAATTCCCATTTTCATTGATTAGCTAAACTGTATTCACAGAAATGTATAGCTTTTAATATACTCAACAAAAAACCTTATAAGGTTAGAAGTAGTATTTTATTGATATACATGTCAGAAACCGCATCTACTGAAATCCCGCGTTTTAGACATTTTTTGGCAGTCTCCTGAATAACGATATATCGAAAGTCGACTGTGTTAACCTTTTATCGAGAGTATAATGTTAAATTAATGGCCACTATACATTTTTCTCCTTGTTTTATACACAACATAGTAATAATTTCCATATAAGTAACACATATGTTCCCAATAATTCCAGGGTTTCCTTGGATGGTGCATGAATAAAGCGATCAGATGCATGGCAATTTTCATTTTACATATGGCACAAGGATACAAAATGAAAACTAAAAACAGAATACAGACAGGGCTTACAAAAGTACTAAAATGTCAACAGCCTATACCCATTAACCATTTTAATTTCTTTACTGAACTGGACTTGTGCACCACTAGGCTTGCCAATTGCTACGGAACATTCAGGACCGGATCACAAAATCCAGGTGAGGATGAAGCATTTTGGCACGGGTGAGACAGTAAACAGTGGTCAACATGCCAAGCCTACATTCAGGTCTACTCACCTGATGGTGAGCAACGGCAGCTGGCTGCAGTCTACCATAATACCCAACACTGGGCCCACAATCTTTGGGACTACCATAGGTTAAAAGACGACATACAAACCTGCAGTTGGACGAATCACTAAGAGCCACGTAGTCTTGCCTGCACTAGCTTTTCAAATACTGTAAAGAATCGGACATGAACATTCATCTCACCGTCTGAAAATAAAAAAACTGGAAGACAGTACAACTAACAGGACTTCAAAGTGTTGCAGCAGGTATGATCAGTTTTCCACAACTCTGAGTGCAGCATAACAAAGGAGATGAACCAGCCCTATAAGTGGCATCTTCATGCTGCCTGCTTAAGTGCATAGACTTCCAGTAACTAGGGAGGGAACAAGGCCCACTCAACTAACTCCTCATACACTTCCTTCCCAGACTTTCTTGCACCAGGCACCAAAGAATTAAAGCTGTGAAATTGTGAAATTATAAGAAAAGTAAATATTTTAAAAATTTGCTAATTCTTTCATTTATGTGCATAAAAAAAAAACAGAAATCTAAATAAATGATAAATTTATACCTAACATGTATAATTTCATGTTAATACACATGAAAATATGTACTTACTTAAAAGTTTGTATAACATTTTTGCTCATTGCATTACACAGCTTTCCTCACCAAGAAGGGGTATGTGTGTTTTGAGACACGAGAAACGAGGACGACGCCGAGTATATAAGGCATGCACGAGAGTGGGGTAACGTCTTAGCCTACTGCCATGTCGCAGGAGCCCGTGCAAAGTGGGTAGACGTCAGCACCTAGAGAGAGCTCTCGCTAGAGTACCGTCTACATGTCTGTATAAAGAATACAGAGGTAAGTGTTAAGTTCGTTGAGTGTGTGATTTGGTGTTTAATAGCAGCTTATTTGCAGACCTTTCATCATCATCAGTCATTCTGAAGTAGTGCTAAGAAAACTAGATTTGTTCTGGACTTCAGAGTGCCATTCACGAGATCTATGTAAAGTTATTTTATATGAATTAAATAATAGCGTGACCTCAGCTTTATTGAGTTTTTTACACTTTCTGTCTAGCCATTCCATGCAGTGCTTTACCTTAACTTGTACTGTCCTAGGTCACATAAAATAAAACAGTAACATTGGTGGAGGCGCCTAACGTTTCCTTCCTCTGCTTGCATTAAATACAGTAGACTCTCGATTATCCGTGAGTGGATTATCCACTTTACGGCTTTACCGCAGCATATTCAGAAAGATAAAAATAAATTTTGGAAATTAACTCAAACACTGCCAGAAGAAAGTTATTTAATAAAACGCCCATCTTAAGTAGTGAAATTCGTAACAGGTACTCTCTGAAAATAACTGTGGAATGAAATATGTTTGTTTATCGATGCAAATGCACGTCAAAATGGGTTCCCGATGGCGCAATGAGCTTAGTTACGTCGTAAGACAGTGAGCTGACAACACCACAAACTCGTTAGCCTAGATGCCGCCCGCCAGTCGACTGTATCTATTAATTTTGCCGTGCTCTGTACTAAGCTTATGCATGTTTTGATGACGCGTGGAATTGGGGATACTAACGAGTGCAGTGTAGTGTTAAATTTTACTAACAGTGTCAGCAATCACATAACATGTATCACCTTACAAAACATTTTGCAAAGAAGGCCACATTAAATAATTAAAGTATTGTGAATACTATATAATAATAACAGTACACTTATATGGCCGCATTTAAGAATTTACGAGTTCTGATAAAAGTAAACCATTGTTACCATCAGCAAAGAAATTATTTAAAGCCGCAATATTAAATCGATCAAAAGCTAGGCAAGCAGTAGAAACATTGGGAACTAGACACCACAACCAGATTTAATTCACTAACTGTATACATGTTTCTGTCACACCCACTAATGGTAAAATTATTTTAGTAGAAATATCAAAATTATTTTCTTTCCTTCCCCCCCCCCCCCCCAAAATTACGGTTTAACATGCTGTGATATAAATGGGCAATTACGGAAAGCCAACCTCAAACGTTTACTCACTATATATTATACGCACTCTCATGTCTCAAATACTCAAGAAAATCTTCTATTTAATGGATCAGAGGAATCTTGGATTTCAACATCTCTTCCCTACCATTATGAAGAACACATAAAATAACTACAATAAGTAGAAAATTAAAGACAAATATTTAACAGAAAAAAATAGTTAAAGAATTATGGAAGCATTATATTTATAGGAACAAAATGTGTTCATAATCATACTAACCGAGTGTTTGTGCATGGCTATTCTCGAGGTTCATAGCTTCTGAACACTGTTCAACTCTAAGCCGCACACCTTCCTTCACGCCTACAGCAAGAGAGTGTCTTCGAGGCGATCCTTCATCAGATGGCACTCCACCCACATTTTCAGGAATATCCTCGCAGAACTCAGGATCAGATAAATCCACCAAGTACTGAGGTTCTATACCAGAGTAGCTCACCCACCGGGCAACTAGTTCAGATACTGAACCTGAATACACAAAGAAATTACACTAAACTATGAAATAACATTTGTCTTCATCTCAAATGGAGTACTACACCTACAACTAATTAAATAATTTCAATTGTATACTGACAGAACAGAAATTTTCAACCACCCATGTGTGACAACTTACCTTTCCCATCTTTAAGAATATTACTCAACGACACAGCCAGCTTCTCATATGGCAACCAGAAGGTCTTAATTCTAGTCTTTTTCTCTCCAGTGACGTGAGGTCGCTGCCTGCAACAGATGCACTTTTTATCTGTACTAACTGGGACACTGGAATTCCAGTAGAGAAAATAAAGCAAAGACATTACCTAAGAACTGCATCTAGCAAAGCAATGTCCTCTAGCTGACCAATCAGCAGTGTCCACTGACAGATATCGCGAGACATGTTCTCCCACTCACTACTGGTGCTGCGAGAGTCATCATCCTGAGTGGCTTTCCTCACTTGTTGCGAACTACTTCCAACCTCAGTGGCACTATCGGGGCTGTGGTCCTTCTCCTTCATGTCCTCCATATAGCAGGCCACTGTGCAGCAAACTGTTCCTCCAGTGAGGGCCATGAAGGGATTGGTTGACTCCATGAGCTGTGCACGGATAGGCTGCCACCATGGCGACACCTCACTGTATTCTGCACACACCTTGGCCACACCTGCACCATAACAGAACAAACACTTCAGGACTGTACACTGAAGTAATTCGTGACTGCCTTAACTTACATGGTGGATGACATCAGCTGGAAACACTGGCTACTGAATTTCATTTTTTGTCCCGCCAAAAGTTGAAACATGCTACAGTTTACTCTCGTTGTACCGAAAACGCATGTACTGATAACACGTATCCACAGTTTATATGGCTACTGATGAGCCATGCTTTAAATTTTGTCAGGTTATGTAATTAGGGAATATTGAACAGCTGATACGGCTGCAAAAAAAAGGAGTCGCCTCAGAAACTAACCTGATGCAAACATTGCCCTTAAGCGTCCAGAATAATGTATGTAATTTCGTAACAAAACTGACTATCGACAATGTACTAGGACTGCATGCATCAATCAAACAGGGTTGAGATAGCACATTGTTTAGAAATACATGTCGTCTTGGATGGACGTCCTCACTTATGTGGTGGTATGTAAGGCGAGTTTGGTCAGGTGAAATGGGCAGGTGGCCTCCATGGTGATTCACAGTAACAGCCGGCTACCAAGTTGGCCTGACAGGCGCATGACGGCTGTATCCGTCGGTGAAGGTTGGCCGCCGTGCTGCAAGGAGCTTTCCATTGCCAACAGGGGCAGGTTAGGGACAGCATCTCCAACCTCCTCAGTTGCTGGATCTGGAACTGGAGCTGAAGCTGCGGTGAAGACAAGGATCTCCAGTTCTACAGCTTCACTGAGCAGCTCTCCTCTTCACTTAAAACTGTGGGGTCTGGTCCGTCCTGATTCTGGGTGACTCTGTTGCCGTCAGAAGTATGCAGACTGCATGGCCTCCCTCCTCGGTTGCTGTAGCAAGTTGCATCATCAACAGAGGTGGTGGCTCAGGTGGTGCACCCACCCCCCAAGATGTGAGTGCCGGCACAGAGACCAAAGATTGGGCTGCCAGCTCAACAACTGATTCAAAGTGACTCCTCGTCGTTTCTTGTCCGATTATCGTCTGAGGCAGTCTGTACATCAGGTTCATTTAGTTGAGCCCTTCCGCTTGTAGACTCGATGGGTGCCATCAAAATGATAGTTAGGTTCCCTTTGACAGGATGAAGCAGCTGTAGAGTTGGGCTGAGCTGCAGGTGAGGCGAACTTTCTGTGGAACTCAGAAGGTGTCAGAAGCAGTGCCCATTCTCATTCCTTTGCTCTTGTTGCGTCAATAGTTTCGAGAAAAGTTATGGATTTAAGGATTGTTAATTTCCTCAACGATTTTATCCTGTGACGAGTATCAGGTTCAAAAAAATGTTCAAGCTGAATCACAGAAAATAAAAGATGATTTCGGTGACGTTATCACACCTTGTATTGGTAAACATGATGTTTTGCCATACTGATTTTCCCTAACTAACGACATCCCAGTGTGATATCGTCATTACAAAAGATCCCCCCCCCCCCCCCCAAAGTTGAAGGCATTCAGGGATATTATCAATAAATTGTTGGCCGCAGGTGTAATAGTGCCCTCCACTTCTGGACTATTGCTCATCCCGCTTTATCGTTTGGAAACGAGACAGTGAAAAAACTGCCTAGTTGTCAATCACTCCCTGATAAAAAAAAAAAAAAAAACACAAACCTTCATTCCCTCTTACAATGATCGATTGCGCCTTGCAGCGTTTAGGGAAAGCTAAAGTTTTTTCAGTTTTAGATCTTAAGACCTTTGTGTTCAGCTTGTTGATTATTTGAAGGGACCCCTGGCACCGGAGAGGAAATGCTTCAATCCAGCGAGTTAATAAGTTGGTACCCACTAATAGATACCTATTGCATCGGCTGCTCCTTGGGTAAGGTCCCTTGACGTCGGCAACCAATGTTTGTTAGATCCTTCCTGTCGAAAATACACTGCTTTCAGTACGCCCTGGAGCCAATTCGAGTTCACCAGAATTCCGATGGGCTCAAATTTTGACAATCAGGCACTTTCGAGGGTTCTGGATTTTGTTTTGTCCGATTTCAAGTATAAATTTGTATATTTAATTATGTTGACAACATTATAGCACAGTAGACTCCAGACTATCCGGCCTAATGTGGTGGAAGAGCAGGCCTGATAACAAAAAAACAGGATAGGCTAGAGTTCTACAACTACTCACTTCCTGCCCCACCCACACCATTAACAACACACTTTTCAGACCAAAACCCGTTCTTATTCATATTTTCTGACTTAGTAGAGGCCAGTACTTTATGAATGTTTATTATGCACTGTCCGTTTTCAAATTTATAACAGAAAAAGGAAGTCCAAAAATAAAAATATTGCACACATTGTAAGATAAATTTTATAATGTCTAAGTTAATTGCTGGAAACATAAAATATTGTACACTGTACAGTATGTGGATAGTATACATACAATTTTAAAATAAACAAAACACTAACATACAATGTAGGCCTAATTCTTTAAAAATTTATTTCAACTTATTTTACTGTTCATTGATAAATGATTACACAAATATGAAAAGTAGGCATAAGATAAAAGAGTCAAAACCTAAAGTTTTTAGTGTTTGAAAAAGTCTTTGATAGACGACTGCTTCTCCCTGTTAGCCCTCTTCCGTGATGCAATGTCCCTCCACTTACATAAGCAGATGATATCAGCTGGCATCACTTCCTCCTGCTGGCTAATGTATTGCAGCGCTGCCTCAATCGTCTTGAACCCTTCCGAATGTGGGATGAGATTTTTCCGGTCATCTAAGGATGCCTCCTCATCTACTTCTTATATTTCTTTGTCCTGTGTCACCATTTCCACAATATTGTTGTCAGTTATTTAATTAACTTTGTCGTTTGCCATCCATTCTCTAATGTCCTCTGCACTGATATAGTCGAAGCCTGGTACTTTTTCCAGCAATGAAACAAGTTTATAGTTTTCATCTTTCACTTCGATTTCAGACATGGGTTGAAGGTTGAAATGTCCACCTTCATGGTCTAAAAGAACTTTCCAAGACCTTACAAGTGATATATTTGGAATCTCTTCCCATGCTTTGGCCACCCACCTTATGACATCTAGCATGTCAAACTTTTTCAGAGTGGTTAAGTAGTCTTCATTATTATCAATCGCAGATATCAACGAATTGAGAAGACGGCGGCGATACCTTTTCTTTAACATTTCAATGACACACTGGTCCATCGGTTGACAAACAGCCATCACACTGCTTGGTAAAAATAAAGCTTTGATATCTCCATGTGAGAGTTTGTCAGTGGCCAGATGCGAAGGTGCATTGTCAAGAATTAGCACAGCCTTTCTCAGCAAATTGTTATCTTTCAAATTTTTTCTACAGTGATCATAAATTCATTTTGGAACCATGCTTTAAAGATTTCTGGATTCATCCATGCTTTCTTTTAATGTGTGTAATATAGGGGTAGTGATTCCTGATTTCCCAGTTTTTTAAAAACTCTACCTTTCTTTGATTTTGGTATTAAAGTCAACCTAAGCTTGTGGTTGCCAGGTTACATTACTGCAAGCCAAGATGGTGACTCATTACTTGATTTTCTTGTATCCTGGTGCAACGGCTTCATTTTTTGATGCAAGAGTTTTTGTAGTGAGCATCTTATAATTTAAACCAGTCTCATCGCAGTTGTACAAATGCTCCCCAGAAATTCCTCCCTTTTTAATAAGCTTAAAAAGATAGTCTTTGAACAAAGGTACAGCGTCTTTATCAGCAGATAAAGCCTCCCCACCTATGGTAATCTGACAAATACTGAATCTTTTTTCAAGCGATCTAACCATATATCACTGGCAGTAAATTCTGAATCCTCTCCTATTTGTCGCTTAAATTGCAATGTTTTTCCCTGCAATATCGGCTCAGTAATAGGCAAGCCTTTTCCTCTTAAGTGTTCATGCCACAAAAATAAAGCTTCCTCAATTTCCTTATGCTTACCTTTCAACATGGTTTTTTTACTTTCATTCCAATTCCACTAACTTGGGCGGCACACCACTTTTCAATTTCTGCACGACTTCTTCCAGTTATCAACTGTACTTTTCCCTACTCTGAAGCAACAGTCTTTGCAGCTACCCTAGAGTGTAGTATCTTTATAGCGCATAGTATCTCCTACATAGTCACTACAACCTTTTTTCGTTTATCACAAATTTCCTGATCTTCAGTAAAAAAAAAAAAAAAAAAAAAAAAAACAACAAAGCACACAAAAAACTATTTACAAAGGTAACCAGGAACAGTGGCAAACATATTCCTTGCTTGTTCACATCCGATACACAGCTGACGGAACAAAGAGCAAAAATATTCACTTTATTACAGAGAATTTATTATTTTGGAACTAGGCCAGATAGTATGGAGGCTGGATACTAGAGAGTCTACTGTATACAGAAATGATTTATAGTCTCATTTAGAGCATTTGCGACTGGTTTTGAAAACAAATGACAGAGGTCGGCTTAACTGATAATCTAGAGAAGGTAACCCTAGGAGTAAACAGAGTTAAATTTTTGGGGTATATAGTTTGTAAGTAATTTGTAAGGTTCGGCGATGGTGGATCTCGATCGAATTGCGCCAATTGTGAACTTCCCGCGGCCCAAAACTCCAAAAGAGATTTAAAACTTTCTTGGTGTATTTGGATATTACTCTTGTATCATCCAATATTTTTCTGAAATCGCTGCTCCTTTGAACTCTCTGAAAAGGAAGAGAGTAGTGTTTGAGTGAGGTGCGAAATAGGAGCCGGCTTTTCATCAATTAAAGGGCAAATTTATTTCTTCTGCAGTTCTTCATTTGTCAGACTTACTTTGGGATCTCAAAACTTTCATAACATACAAACATCTGCACTACTCGCTTTATTGCATAAACACAAACATTTTGTGGTGCAGGTCGATGCTTCCTCTATAGCTCTTTGAGCAGTTTTAAGGTAGACTATTGGCTTTAGTTTGGCACCCCTTGCCTTTGCCAGCTGGCTGATTACTGAAAGCGAGCAGAAACTTGGTATTTATGAGAAAGAAACCCTTGCGTGCATATTTGGTCTCGAGAAATTTGCGTCCTACGTGGAGCATGATGAATGTGATTTGTACACAGATGACCAAGTGCTGAGTTGGGTACTCAATCACTCTCAGCAGCTGGGTAAGTTAGGTCGGTGGGTGCTGAATATTTCTCGTTTCAGATTTAAAGTGCACCACGTCAGGGGTTCCAAGAATCAGGTTGTGGATGATCTCTCATGAATGTTTGGTCCGAGGATTTCTAAGTAGTAGAACCTGAGCCCTGCACCACTTTATTCTGCAAGGATTTCCTGAATTTTTTTAAAAATTGTGACAGGCTCAAAAGAATGATCCATTTTGTGCTCAAGTGGTTGATGAATTGAAAAAAGGTGCAGATGTTTCCTATTTTATTGATAATGATTGATTGTATTTCTCCGGTAAAAATGGGCGGCATAAAAAGATTTTAGTTCCTTTAGTGTTTGTTCTGTGGACATCTTGAGTTCTGACACGTTCCCGGGTTACTGAATATGTGGCACGGTCGTCATGGCTTTGACTACACTAGACCAAGTGCGCTGTAGTAAGGATTTTCTAATCCAATTAACGTTTACAGATTGAGACCTTAACAGGATGCATCGGTTTACGGGTTGGCACAAAGATTTTGGTTAACTGCCTTCTTCCCCACTGTGGGTTTAAGTACAGGTGGTTGGTGGGAGGTGTTGGGTTTATCTGGCTTACGTGTCTGTACTTCGGCCGGTTGTCTCACTGTTGCTGGTCGCTGGTTGGCACAGGTAGTTCTGTCAGCAGGCTGTGGGTTGGAGATACCGTGTCAGCCAACACGGTACCGCAGGTTCCAAGCTGCTCCTTCCTCACCCCCGAACATGGGGTTGGCGACCCCGTATGTTACCTCAGTACCTCGTACAAGATCCTATAGGACAGGGTGGTAATCTCGATGAGTACGGATGTGCGGCAGAAAGGCAATATATTGAAATACGGGAGAGGTTGGTTTCTTCAAAAGCCATACTAAGGCAGCGCTATTCTGCCTCTCTGTCCTTTGTCGGAAGTCAGAGGAGCTCATACAGACCGCTGCTTGGCAGCGACGTGAGCTGTCCTTTGCTTTTCTCTCCGTAAGCCATGCCTTACCTTGAAAGGCATAATGTGGTCCACCGCTGAACAATACAAGTCGTGCACCATGGATGCAAAACAATTCCCTAGAATAATGTACTTCCAGTAGCAGCTGCTGGCACGACCTCAGTTCTCCAGAAGCCCTCCACCACTGGCGAGCAGATCAGAAGCATTGAGCCGTATGGGCCGCCTTCCTGCTACTACTGGGTGTGGTATCGCAACCAAGGCCAGGCCGTAGCACTCAAGCAAATACCTCCACCAGCACCTAGGTGCTCCGGTAGGGATACAACCCAAGTGTACTGTCTCTCCCTGGTTGGAGGAATTTCTAGTGGTTGTGGCTCTGCTGTTCTATCCCCAGAGGTCTAGAACAGGTGTGGCCATTGAATGGTGTATGTATGGGACAGGCGGATTCCAGAAGGGGATCCCCAGTCTTCGTCTAGATCGTATTAAAAACACCCAGTTTCTGTCATCAGTGCACAGTTTATATCATTCCTGGCAGGTGTAGTAAGAATTACTCTATAAATAAGACTTGTGGCTAAAAGAACAAAGCTGTATTTATTGAGGTCTCAATAAACACAGTGACACGTACTATCTCCTACCAAGCAGACGGTGTGCTGGACGTAACCTACGCTGACCAGTTGCAGGTGATCTGGTTCTAGGCTAAGCTGGAAGTTAACTAGTTGACTGTTTAAATAAAATGTTTAACGAAGATAACTAATTCATGGGATGTCTAGAAGAGACAAAGAAGTTAATGTCCACTGTTCTAGTAGCAGGGAGTGTTACTGTTCAGGATGGTTGCAGAAGAGCTTCTGGTAGTGGTAGTTATTGGTGTCACATAAGCCTCTGGTGACAGCAATAGTAGAAGCCACTGGTGGTGGCGGCTGAAGACTTGGAGGTCGCTGGAGGCCCCAGCATTAGAAGTTGTGGATAGAGCTCGAGAAACTGCAAGAATAACTCATGAACCCTGCCGTGCACTGACTTATATAGTCCGAAGGACAGGTGTACGACGGCGGGTTCGGGGGGACGAGGGAGGGGTGTGACGTCCCTCTGGTGCATGGCCGGAGTGGGGGGTAGCAACCCTCAAGTCATATCTTGGCTTTGCGAATGTTTGGTGGCGCTCGGCCGTGCCCTGAGGCGGCCGATTGCTTGTAGGCTCTCAGCATGGGGGAGGGGAAGGGAAGGGAGGGCGACGTGTCCGCTGGCTTGCGCAACCGTCGTATCCACGTGTTCAGGCGCCCTCCAGGATTGTGGCGGCCCGCAACGTCCGTGTACAGGTTGGCGGGGTTCGACTCTCAAGTGGGTTGAAGTCGATATACTTGGCGTGATGTGAGATGAGTCGTAATCGTATTTAGTAGTATAATAAAATGGCATGTGTCAGATCAATAAAACATTTAATAAAATGCTTTGAATTTTGCTTAGCCAACTTTGAGAACCAGTATCGTGGAGTATATTCGCTCGTGCAACTCTTGTCAGAGATGTAAGCAGGGACAGGGTATGAATGTAGGTCCTTCCATATTTCAAATCCCACCTGCCCCTTGAACCACCTTTCACCTCAAAATATTTGGCCCTCTTATACGGTCAAAAAAGGGTAATCATACTGGACACATTTACTAAATTTGTTTTTCTTCTTCCTCTTTGAAACATGAAAGCTACCTTCATTGTTAAAGTTCTCAAAGACCAAGTTTGGAAGATATTTAGTGCTCCAGTGAAAATAGTTACTGATAATACCAGATATTTTACTTCAAAAATACTTTAAAATGTGTGTTTTAGATGGGCTATAAAGCACTATACGTGTATTCCCTATTATCCTCAAGGGAAATAAGTCGAAAGATTCAATAAAACCTTAGAAGCTTGTTTGACAATATTATTATAATCAAGAAAGTTTACTTTGGGATCTTCACTTGAACTTCATCAATATAGGTTTCAACTGTGCTATTCATGATTCTATGGGATGTCCAACCTCTTTTCCCTTTTCGGATCGTGTCCTCAGACATCCTTAACTGAATGTCTGGAATTTACTTCCTGTTCCTTCTTCCTTGAGCGACACCGAGCAGGATCTCCTGTTAGGGAAGGTGATGCAACAAGTTTTGGCTAAGCTGGAGCATGGTCGGGGTACAGCTAAATTTCGAGTTGGGGATTTGGTTTTGTGTCATAATTTTGAGTTGGTAGATTTGCTGCAAAATGTAACAGGCAAACAGATTCAGAAATTTAGAGGACAATTTCACCTAAATAAATTTATTAACCCAAACAGTGTTCAGTTAGTTGATGTTAACTCTGGTAAGGCTTTTAGATGGGCCATATCAAAGTTTATATTGCAAGGAAATTACTTGTTGCATAGTTCTGCTTTTGAGTTAGTTTTTTCCTTCTTGCCCTATTCCCTGTTCCTCACTTATGCCTGGATATATGGTTTCATGTCATCTTTTGTTCCTCTCTCCATTGAATAGTTGGCTTGAGTCAAGTGTGTGCTGCCTTCTTCCAAGCATCTGCATCAGCAAGAGGAGATTGTGCTGCTGGACCTTGGTGACCAAGTCGCTTCCCAGTTACCCCCCTCCAAGATGAACTGACGAGAAGATTCCACATCTGCACTTCAAAGCATGTTGATGCCCACATTTGTAGTCCCCGGGGACTTGCGTCAAATTGTACGACGACTGTGTGTTATACTCTGTAATGTGAATTCTTTCTCTCTTCTTCAGCTTTCTACTGTGAACTATCTTATCTTCGCTTTATCTATTCTACAATTTCAATTCTTCTTGTTCCTTTGTGTCTGCGTATGCATGAAAACTTTCAAGCAGTTTGTGGAACCCAGGACTGAATTTTTGGGTGGGAATTGCGACAAATGGGATTGTCTCAGAACAGTTTTGAACTGTGCTAATGTTGGCTATGCGCACGCTCCTTGGCCAACTCCTTTCTCCCTAGTTCTCCTTCTACCATTTCTCCTGTCCCCCTCACCCTCTTCCCTGTATGGTTAGGTCTTTATATGCACCTCCATTTCCCCTCCCTTCCTTCTTATGTCTCTAGCCTTCGTACGCCTTGTGACCTCTCCTTCGGTGAGTCAGTAGTAATTATGGTGATGACATTGATGACACCTCTCAGCATTATTCAACATCACTTCTAACAATGACTTCAAAGCAAACCATTACCGCTAGCAGTGGGCTAGAAATGTGGGCAGTACTACTTGCACGTGGTCCTACTTTTATTGATGATGAAGCAGCATTCAAGCATTACGCGCATGAGTCGGGGCATTCAGTAGAAAAATACTTTGATAATCTGTAAATATGCCAGTTATTTTACGGCTAGTTTTCTCTGAGCAGCGGTTTGACAGTAAGGTATGTATTGGATGAGTAATGTGTATGAGTAATTGTCTGCTGTTTGCAGTAATTACAATTGTCTTGTACAGGCCTTTCCCGGTTGACTGCCCTGACTCTAAAGAGTCTAAGCTGGCCTGTGTTTCTTTTACAGAAGTTTTTAGTACAAGTTCTGGAGTTAGTTTAGTGATTTATGTCTACAGCATGTGTTAGAATCATCCAGGGAAGTTGCAGGTCAATAGACAGTGGCTATGACAGGGCACTAACACATGCCCGCTGTTAATGGCCTGGAATTTCAGCTTGAAGCCTATGTTTTGGGTGGCGTTGGAGGCAGTAAATTATTTAATTTTTGAAAACTCCTTAACATTGAATACTTTGAGTAAATTATTATTTTGGTACATTTCAGACACATCTATAAGTTTAGGAATTATATTTTTGAATTTATATTGATAGTGAACGTACGCTGGCCACATTTCATCACGGCTCACTACTTAATTGAGTTTGATAATTTTTGAAAGCTTTAGAAAAGTACAGGTTGAGGTACGCAATTTGACCCATCACGCCTGTGGTTCACCGACGTCGTGTTGCTAAATCAATATCATTTGGTTGCCGAGTGATAGTCAATTTCTTGAGAATGAATTTCCTGGCATGACGAAATAAATATATTTTCTCTGGAACTAATTTTGAGAATTTCCTTATCACTTTCCAAGCCATTTTGTAACTAGCAGTTACTGCAATCATCTATCAAGTTTATACTCCTGTCTGTATTTAACAAGTTACATTACGAAGGAGAGAAAAGTAATTGTAATCAACTATTAATTGATTGAAGGCTTGTTGTGACGGAGCAGTATTTTAAGTGCCTCTGTTCACACTGCATTTTGCATTGTAATATTTTACATTGATGCATGCCAACATGCTGTGCAGCGCACATACGTGTTCTATGGGCGACTTTTCCCCATCTACGAGTGACCAGAGCTCAGGGCAAGTCAGTAACAGTGGCAAAGTAATTTCACATATCGAGCAAGGAGACTCCACGTGTTGGACAGCCGTACACGTAAAATTAATTGACGCATTTAATTATAAAGTGTACAGCCCGCCCGGAATCCCGCATGCAAGCGCCACTCCCATGAATAAATTAAATATTTTTGATGAACCACTACCTTACAATTAGCTGTGGAAGAAGTTCCAGTAAACCCACAAGATGGCAGCACACCTGCGACCTTGTGACGTCACATCCCGCCAGCCTGAGAAAGAGATGTTCTAATTTGTCATCGCCTCCAGCGGGGAGATAAGAAATGAGCGGTGCTGCCCCAACTCTGATAAACCAACCCCTGCATTGGAAGGCTACTCTACCCCGCACCCCCCAAGATTGCTGATCACTGGATTTTTCCCTATATAAGGAAGTCAGCTACCACGCTCCAGCAGAGACGCCGCTCACCGGCCGCATAGGTCAGTTTGCACTCCCTGGTCTGTAAAGACATCTCTCCTCTCCTCAGCCTGCGAACAGCTTCGAACTCCTGCCCAGCAGCTTGCGAAGGCTCGTCCACACCAGCACGAACTCCACAGGAGACAGAGTCTTCAAATATTTAGAGTCCGAAAGGACATACCACTGCCCCTGGGTTTCCGGTGTTCCCTCATTTACCCTCAATGTAGTCCTAATACCAGAACACACAACTGTATTACAGGGCCTTGGATGCGACTGACAAAGTCACCCCCCCAAGACTGTATGTCAGCAGAAAGGTAGACGGCTGTACCCACGCAGAGTAAACGAGGTGGCATCAAGAGCTGCGTAAGGCCCAGAGAATGACATGCCTTACAATGCCAAGTTACTACTGAAATTTATATTGCACCCACGAACAAGGTAGAACTTCCATCGACAGATTCAGAGTTAATACGCAGGCCGAATTTGCCCCTTCTACCACCCACACAAAAATTTCCGTTAGACTATTTATTTGGTGTTTGTTGGCCGGAGTACGACCCAGAGGGGACACCCCCTACCCCATCTGACACTTTGTCACCGGTAGCCAGCGTTACCCCAACCGAGGTAGTTCCAGTAAAGGTCCCCCAAATTCTTGGATAATAAAGTTGGCTTCGGGAAAAATCATCCGGGTTCAACTCCCGCCTAAGGTCATCTCCAAATCTCATGCGAAACCTTCCCCTGCCAACTACATTCTTGCATGCTGTCCGATGAGGCCTCTGCGGATAACTCCTATATCTCTAGCCAGATCACCTATCGCCACCATCACCCTCGTATAATCACCTTTTCATCATTCATACACCCAGGGACAGCTGGCGTCCCACCTGTTGGCAACCCTAGTTGTAAGAAAGATCGACCTCCCTGGGCAGGAAATGATCTGTGTCCACTCTGGGGTTTGACTACCCTCTCTTCTGATGGACCCAAGAGGGTGGTCAGCGAACTAACCTCTATCACCCAGAATGCAAAGAGGAGCACATCAACACAATGTGTTATTTTTTTTATGGTGTGCTGTACACTTTTCTCAAGTATATCATTAAGGATCTAGTCTACCAAATAATCATAATGGAAATATTGTCTAACACTGGAGTGCCTATCATTTAGAATATTATTAAAGAGTGTAATTGGTGGCTATATCTCAGGTATTGTGTACAGCACTGGTGCGCATGTTACTAAGTATTGAATTAAAGTATGCAATATCGGACTACAGCTCAATAGTATTTTAAAAGGGATAATTTTTACATAGTCAGGTAAATGTTGAAGATCGGTTCTGGCTTTGCTTGAATAATTTTGAAGTGTGGTTGGCCACAAAAAAGGGAGCTAGTGTGATTTTATTACAGATTCCAATAATCCTGAAATCAACGTATTGTCATTTCAAAATGACTTTTACTATGAGTTTTGAATGGCTCTCAATTGCCTGTTTTATATAAGCCATTATTATCGTTGGTAATTCATGTGTATTATTTCTTTTAATGGTGCTCTGTAATAAGTGAATTTGAGGCATCTGCATTTTTGAACGAGCCAGTTTCATTATATTTACGAGTGCTGAAGTCTGGAGGCTCAATATTGAATTTCTTACACTTTTGTGTAAACAATATATTTCTGAAAGGGTTTTTTCTGTCAAGTTGAATCAAGTGTTCAAAAATGTTGTGTACCAACATGTAACGCTTAGCGTAAATAAAATTGTGCTTCACTCTTGGATTCTGTGATTGTCTACCAATTATTATCCTGTGTCACCTGTTTACGGCACAACTTCATAGCCAACTTGCACAGTACGAACCCCTTTGGGCAAGATAATCTATTTGCATTTACCACCCCAAGAACATAAGCATCCTAAGGTGGCTCTAAATCATTCCGACTTTGTACCCGCTCATATCCCGACTCGTCCTACCCTCTACCGAGGCAGGATAGATAGCCACCCAGACAGTTCTGTTTAGGCCCCACTTCCATGTTACTCGTGAAGCTGGTTTCAGGGCCTTTGACAGCCCTAACTGTAAGGAAAACCAAAGTCTCATATCGCAAGTCCTTCCAAATTCAACATACAACATACATTCAAAATACAACATAGGAGAAAAAGAGTAAAGTTCTTGGGTTTTAGAATAAAGGGAGGAAAACCCCAACATCACTCTAAAGCATCTAAAATGTTATATGTTCTGGGATACTCAACAACTTTGGTTTAATATAGTAATTTAAAATTACAGAGTTAAAATTAAAGAGATTTTACTGTACTTGGAATCACCACTTTATAGAGAAATCTAAAAATTGAACCACGATAGTTATAATTAATTACCTGTAGCATTTTTCATGTGATAAAACAAGTCAATATTATAACAAGTTTGGGTAACTTAAAATTTCAAACAGTAGTATGAGTGAAAGTTTGAAAAGTAAGTCACATTTATAGCGCATGAAGTCAATTAACATGAAATTGAGAAACCAATTATGTGATCTACTGTTTTTGTAATTGCTTTAATTGTTACAGTAGTTATTATTTCAATTTTAAACTAATGTAAATGTGTGCACAATCTAAGTCAACATTTATAACACCTATCTTCATTACACAATTTGAATTCCTGCAATTCAGAACATACTGAATGATTTGTTTCACTACAGGCTATTGCCATAATATGAAGCAATGAGACATGAGATGACAAACCTGCCAAAGAGCAGATGACACGCAGCAGCTGGGAGAAGCGCATCATCTCAGCAGTGAGTGCAATACCTTCCCGCCTGTAAAGCCAGAAGACGACGGCCAACCTAGCAAGGTGCAGCGGCTCAATGTTACTGGCTGCTGTTGCATTCTGCCACTGCTCCACGCTGCTGTTGCTGTACAGGACGCCTTGGAACAGTAGCTCACCTGTACATCCATACGCATCATATCTAAAATACTGCTACAATCAAATATGATCATCCCATTCATTCAATTCATTTCTCATGTATAAATATTAAACACTTTTGTGGTTTTACACATCTATGAATATGAAAATTTCCACTGCTCAAATACTACAAGAACTTTATCAAACAATTTCAAACCACTGTGACTGAATGAATGGGCAATGCATATACATGCGTGCATGTACAATATATATATATATATAACACATGCACGCACACACACATACATACACGTATACAAAATGTGTTTAGATAAAAGTGTGCCATTTTGTGGGAGAGGTAGTATACATCAAAACAAGAAACGAATGTCTAATAAACTTGGGTCCCAAAATGCATTCTATACTACCTCTTCATACAATACGGCATAATTTTAATTACATGGAAATGCCATTGTGCACCTCCTCCACACCCTGACAGCCTGAGGTGTCATGCTTAAAACAGTTAGGAGGTAGTACGGGCCACTATGTATATTCAACCTGCAGTTCGCACTTATTTCTGAATACTTATTTATTTCCATGATTTACTGTGTTTATGCTATGTAGCAATGAGTCCGCCAGAGTGAAGCAGGATGAAACAATCAATTTCAAACCCACACACACCCATTAGATGGCCATCTGTGTGTACGGAAGAGCCCTGACAATTACCAAGATCTTCTAAGGCAACTGGCCAGCCAGGCCAGCCTATACTCCTTCCAATGTGCTCAACTGTGCTGGAGGGAGTACGTGTAGGTTCTGGACTGACCACTTTTGCATACCACACCCAAGTGTTGTCTACAGGTAACTTATGAAAACCCAACACTCTTTATCTACCATGCTAAACAGTGCTGGACGTAGGAGCACAGGGTTAGAGTCTTGTCTGTTCAGTTTTGGTCTTGACCTTACACACCACTCAGGACTTCACCACCTGCTTCACTGTGTTGAGTCCAGTACTAGTTCCTTTCCCCCTTATACTCAGACAAGGGGTATTCGACGGAAAGTGAGAACATCAGCTACTGACTCTAAAACTAAGAAGATTTGTAACCCCATCATGACTGCAGTTCACAGCCTAACCCAATGGGAATGAGCTGTTGCCGCCCGCCAACTGGAGAGGCCTCACCTACCAGGTCCCACCCCACCATTTTTCCCTGCACTCATCAAGCCTGCCGGGAGCCCACATCCTATAGTAGCAGCCATCTACTGAGACGAGGACATCCCGTACGGAATAACCAACCCTCTGGTTCAGGGGACTACCAAACTAGAGCCACAGCCCAGCCCCAGCTGCCGTCAGCATCACTGGTGCACAAAGTCTTGGATCCAGCCGCAGCAACCACCAGTAGACACCGCAGCTGGCTTAGCAGCCAACTTGGGCCACCGCTCTAACAGGTAAACCCATGGCAGTGTGCTGCCCCATCTGCCGGGCCGTGACAGTGGTACCGGACCTTTTGCTGAGTAGATAGGCCACACGGCCTACTCTATACACAGGCCTTGTGCCAGTCCTCAGAGACTAAGTTTTGACATCACTATTCTCGTGTGACTGGCGACATGATTAAAATTGTAAATTGACCACAGCGACCACCTCAAAGCCTAAGGCTATCGTGCGTCACAGTCTTATATACAAGTTACATCTATACACTGTGAAACTTTCTACTGTGCAGGTATTGGTTGCTGATTGATGCAAAATGCAAGTTTTGATAAATGCATATAACCTAAACACACAAAAAAAACTCTGTAGTGCACAATGAATAGTGTGTGTTATTTTGACTCCAAATGTTTAACTGTTTTATCATTTTGCTGAGATCTAACACGGTGATTTTTGACTTATTGGGTTTGGATGAAATTATGTGTTTTTTTTATTTCAAGTTGTGTTCACTTTCTGCCACCAAGACTGTTTCTTTTCAGACAAATTACAACTCTTCCATCAATACATTGGGTGCTGTTTGTAACATTTCAAATAAATATTTAAGTCATCAGTTGTTACCTTCATGTAGAAATCATAATATTAGAGTTGTTCCGATACCATATTTATCGATGCCGAACCCCGATACCACTACCGATATCCCAATACCCTTAGCACTGAATTTTAGAAAAAGTATTACTGCTAATAATACATTTAAAACATTTCTCCTGGACTCATTTAAATAAAGAAAATAATGTCTTAAAATACTGTATATGATTTATTGTAATCCGACAAAATGCAAGCTGACCTAAAACTTTCAAACACTCTGAAAATGCAAATAATATGACACGAAATGCAAGTCAAATTTTAAATACCCTGCACGTACTATCAGCTAAGAGCGCACGGAGAAGTTATCAATTGGCTAGTGTCATGTCTGATAGTTTACGGAGAGAAGGGGGGAGGGGGTATGACCTCTCCACACCATTACCTGTTGGCAACACCTTGCACGCATGGCAAAAGTCTCTCTTTTAAAGTAATTAATAATATTTTAATGAAAAGAAAACTTGTAATTTTGAGACACAAATGAGGCAATCATAACTGATTTCTTCACTGTCTTTAATAATTAATTATTCAAAGCCACGTCCTCTGACTTTACCTGTCATGAGGTAGACTGCACTTGTCTCCATGCTTAAGCCGTCCCTACACGATACCCAATTTATACCCATGGGCACAACAGAAGGTATAAAAATTTCAATAGCAGAAGAGAAGAAAGAATGCATCAGTTTATACCCATACGTTGCCTGAAGTGCTAACAGAAAATTGTAGATGGCAGGCAAAAACAACTCATAAATGGCAGACATTCTGCAGTTGGCAGGGCTACAAATGCAATCAAATATTATATTTTGGAGCTTTGTGCTACATCCAAAAAGTAAGAAGATTATTTTTTTTCCCCTGAAGACTGTATTTATTTAAGTTTCTGAGTACAAGTACTCTGTTATTAACGTATGGAAAATAATGTTAGTAACGGCACTGCTTATATACAAACAAGGTAGTCTACTGTTTTCACATTTATGTAGACTACAATGGACATTTATGCGACTAATTAAAACATTAACAAGAATAATTATCAATATTGTGCTTTCGGTAGCTAAACAAGTTTATACGTTAGAAGACTAAAATAAGGGGAAAATATCACTATACTAATAATAAAGCTTTTATGTGTAGGGGTTACCATCACGCCTGTTACATGCATTAAAATACATAGTTACACACTCCATTTTCAAGTTGTATGTATAGCACAGTGGGTTAGTGCGTAGTTTCGTATCACAAAGCTCTTGGTTCGAGAGTTCAAATCTCCACCATGTAACAAAATTTTTAGTTATTTTATGTGATTACATTATTGTTTTTTATAATTTATGTTATTGTTAGAAATGTTTATTTCTAGAATTTCTTTGGATAAAAGCAATAATAAACAAGTAACTGCACAGTGCAATCGCCTGCCTGTGGTTTTATGTTTAGCTGTGGTTTGTATTATTGCTTTTAGACAAAGATATTGCAGAAATAAGCGTTTTTTGGCAATAACTTAAATTATAAACAGCAATAATGTATTACATAAAATTACTAAAAAAGTTTTGCAACACAAAAATTCGAACTTTAAAACCTAAAATATTGCAGAGCGAACCCGCGCACAGACGCACTGAGCTACGGACACAACTTTGTAGTTAACTGTGTAAAAGGATATATACATGATAAAAGTCCATAGTTATAACGTATTTTCAAAGTAAGTATTTGTACAAAGTAAGTACATGTATTTATCGCTTCATTATGACCGTGGGGTTAATTGAAATGTTTCCTGTTGCTTATGCGTACATTAAGCTTCATTTTGTACATACACATATTTTACAGAACTCATAACTTTTTTGTAAACAAATATATAAACCTCGAGGTTGCTACTCGAGTGTCCGCCATCTTGTCTGTCGCACGCTCCGTGGGTATAGCAGAAAATTAGAACATATTCTATTACCGTTTTGGGCATGCCCATGGGTACGAAAACTGTTAGACCCAGAGCCAGGGCCCCCTGGAGGGAGCTGGATTGTAACCTACAAGAGAGCAGATGCGCTAGCAAAAAAATGGGTATGAAAACTGCTACGAAAATGGGTATAGTGTAGGGTCGGCTTTACCTACCCATTATAAGGCGGTAAAAGGTGTCAAATAGACACTTGGATATTACCAGTTTATTCAAAGATGCATGTCTATTGAAATATATTTATATAAATTCTCAGAATTCTTCTCCAAGAAGTTACTGAAAATGAACACTTATGATACAAGTCGCTCGATGTTCAAACAATTTTTTGCTGTCAAGTGGTAGAGCATATGCTTTTGAGCGTATAATTTTATTTGCGAAGATGCTGCCCTTTGAGATAAATAAATATTAAAGTAATGATTTTACACCAGATACAATGCAACACCAACCTTACTGGATAAAACAACCTTTAAACACAAAATAAAACAGCTTTACAAATAATAATTCCTTGTTAAATTGTTTTGCATAACATTTTCAGGTGAAACCATTTGCTTTGAAATACAAGTGATGTTAGATGCAACTATTTTGAGCGACGCATACCGTATTTACTCTTGTATAGTGTGCACTTGTGTATAGCAAGCACCATAATTTTTTCAACAAGTTCCAGGGAAAAAATTTCACCATAAATTTGTGGAGCCCTGTTAGTAAGAATGGAAAAATAATTCTTTTTTACATTAATGTGTGGTGATTGTGTTATGATTGGAAAATAATTTAATTAAATAAGTTAGGTGCAAAAAGCCAAAATAAAAAGAAATCGGGAAACTTCCTACTCCTACTACTCAACATTTCCAACTTCGTCTTTCTTTTTTTTGCCTTTCTCCTTTTAGCAGTAACCAGCTCTTTTTTTTTGTCTGCTGTGCTAGAATGTTGCACTACCCTTATCCAAAAAAGAAAAAGGGTCTCCTCCCTTCTCACCCCCCCCCCCCTCCTCCTCCTCTTTCTCTACGAACATGGTTGGTTCCCTAGCCTCTGCCATGGAGACAAAGAGGGCTTGGCGGAATTATCGACCAGCAACATCTGGGTGTTATTTGATGGCAGGGGGAAGTGGAAAATGGGGGGGGGGGATGTTTACGGTGTGACAATGTTGTTAGGGGAGTGGGGGGGTGGGTTCGACCTATAGTCCATTCCCGATTGGAAGCGACTTATGACAATCAACCTTTGAAAAAACACTCTAGGTATAACATAACAAATTGTTTTTTCAATAACCTGTATTCCACAAATATATAACACTGTGGTTAACTTTAGAGTACTGTAATATTGAATAAATGAACCTTTAGCTTAATATCTTCTATAATTTGTAAATTTATTTATTTTTAAATATGAATTAACAACAGCGAGAGCAGTGACGTGTTGGCAACAACCGGTGAGAAATAGTTCACAGTAAAAATATTATTTTAACCTAGTTTTTTAGAATATTATTTGTAAATTAACCGGTGCCTATTTAAATATTTAGGTAACCATGATGGCAACATATATCATTTTTACAGTTTAATATAACAGCGGAAATATTGTAAGTAGGCCATAATGGCACAGTGTTGTTTTATCGAGCGAGAAAGCATCTGAAAAACTGTCTGCTAGGCGAGGCTTGTCGCTTTCTCTCTCTTTCTTCGTCACTTTCAAACTCAGGAAATTTCTCTTTGGCAGTAAGCCAAACCTTTATACATGTTTTCAATTATAGCATATTTCATACTTATTACAGTAAAATAATGATTTTTGAATATGTAATTTACAACTGAAAAGAGATTTTAATGTTTGGATACTTAATTTAATATATTTAGATGTGATGGCGGGGCAGTTACCAAGTGAAGTTGGCAGACGTGACGAGCTATGACATGACATGTTGCTTTTTGCCAAACGAAACGTAAATTATCCTTACTCCGAAAAATACTTCAAATTACCACATCATGTTTGTAGATGTCGTATTTTTTTATACCTACCTAGGCTAGTTACGATGATGTGATAAATCTGTGTTTCCAAGGTAGTAATAAATATACTGTGATGCATGTTTCGTTAATTATTGTGTCTGTGAAATGGTGTGCCTTTATGCATTGTAGTCATACGCTTGGCACTGTGTGTGCGTGATTTATAATATTTGATTAGCACTACTTATATGTTTTAACTGTGAACTGTTTTTATGACGAAGTTAATTATTTACATCCACGTCTCTTTATTAATCACGTTGTAACTTTGCCCTAAGGGGTTTGAAACACAGTCATGTAACGTAATTAGCCACAATCCCAGAAGAAAAATACTAAGTTCAGCCCGATAAAATACAATAAACCTAATAAACAGTAAGTAGCAATACATAGAAATACGAGCGGAATAAAAGTTATTATATGCTTATTTTTGTGCATGCTCGCTGCTATCTTTTAAAGTTTGTGTGACAAAAATGAGAAACACGAGATGCGTTCTTGAATTCAATGTGCCTTTTTCGTTTGGTTGTTCCTTCGTTTTAATATTTATTCCAACTGAGGCTGTCCTTTTAAAGAAATGACCCAACACATATCAGTAACTAATGGATAATTAGTACAACCTTTTAACTCAACAGTTGTAACAGTGTTAAATACAGTCGCAGCAAAATACTAACGTGCATTACAAGTATTGAGCTATGTTGTGGAAAACAAATATGTTAATGTAAATTAACCATAAAAACTGTCGTCTATTCAGGCATTTTTAAAATGTCATAAAGCTGACCTAAATAATGTTAAGAGGCCTAAACTGCGAATATTCGTACGGAATGGTTTTTGGAATATGATAGAATTCTTTGAAAAGCTGTAAACAGTAAACAACACATTTGATAGGTATAAAAGTATAAGTCACATTTCAATGTTTAGTTTTAGGTGTAGCAAAAGTATACGAACACATGTACACACACAATGGCATGTAAACATTGATTGACACATGCTACATGGCAGTCACATGGCAACGTTTGTTTACATTTGGCAGAAGGATACGAAACGGGCCTGCAAGTAGACATTTCGCAGGGCTCTGAGAAAGTTGCTTCCAATGGGGAATGGACTATACTCATAACTTAAGTAGCGCTGAGAGAGAAAGGGAGAGGAGTGAGGTAAGAGCACGAGATGAGTGAGACAACAGACAGTCCGGCCACCTCCTTCAACATCCCCGGACAATTTATGGCTAACACTCCCCCTGCCCCTTTTTTTTCCTGTATATAGTGCACACCCCAGAAATTGCTCCTTTATTTTGGGAAAGAAAGGTGTGCTATACACAAGTAAATACGGTATTTGATCTCATTTTTTATTTTCTTTTAATGTGCGGCATATACAAACAGAAATACTGCAATGTTTGTGCCTAAAGAAAGTAATAACCTGACTTCATTGTCTACAACCAATACGTAAGTATCGGCCCGATAACATACCCGATACAGATACATTGGGAAAAGGCGAAGTATCAGCCGATACCGATATTAAGTATCGGTATCAGAACAACTTTACATAATATTACAATTAAAATGTTCTCAAAATGTTATTTTACTCATGTTTCTTCTTCATCAACAATATTATACATTTTTCATCTTTTATCTTCTATAACACAATAAAATTCATACTCATTCTTCTTCAACTAATAATTATTCATATTTCAAAATGTATTGAAGCATATGTATTATATCTTAAATCATTAAAACTTTCATGTTATATGACACACGCACGTTGGAGGAGGTGAAAAATGATCTAAAGAAAAAATTAGTACTATTTTACATCTGCCTGACTTACATTTTCTTCTGTCCTTCGATTGGCTGTCGTGTGACCATTACACATCTCTACGCCAATAAGCAATGGCGATACGAGAGACAAAGAGTATCATTTTATTTACTATGTATGTTTTATAAACATTTAATGCCAATTACCCTATAGTAAAGAAAGTTAAATAACAAAATGAATACTGTCTAGAAACAAATGAAAAATACTTACAGATGATCTCTATGTTAAATAAACTATTAAAATAACCAAAGATTTGACGGGTGCTGACCCTCTTGGGTCTTACGGGTTAAAGGGGGATTACGCTGATTGCCCTCTTTATTCCAGAAGAGGAGGGGGGGAATCAAACCCCATGGTGAGGCAGAAAGAGATGAGCTCCCTCTTTGTGGGCTCCCTCCCGGGGAGTTTTACCGTCCTCACAACCAGGGCTGTCAAAATGTGGGACACCAGCGGTCCCGAGAGGATGAATGAAAAGTATTCAATGATCAATCGAGAGTGATAATGGCGGTGGTTGATCTGGCCGAGGTGACTGGGTTTATCTGTAGCGGCCTCGTCAGCCAACGTGCGGGAATAAAGTTGGTCTGGGTTTGTTTGCCACATGGTTTGGGGATGACCTTCGGTGGGAGTCGAACACTGGCGGTTTTCCTGGATGCCAACTTTCTGGTGCAAATGTTCGGCAGTTAATCTGTCGATGGGTGTCGAACCGATAGCAATCTGCCGGAGGCTAACTTAACAACGCTCAATGGGGTTGGGGTGGCCTGAACAGGGGATACTGGGGAGTCCAGACTATTAACGGGCAAGACAGTATCGGTTGATTCCGATGAGATATCTTCCTGCTCGTTGTCGTTTGATGGACACCAACCTAACCAACGTTTCGGTGGGCTGTCGTGTGTCGGTGGTATTATTGTGTCGTAACACAGAGGTAAGTTCACTGGCTCCTGAGGTAACAACTCCATAGGGTTAGAATTAGCTACGAGATTATTAATAGGAGGTGGTTTACATAGAGCGCATCTCTCATGACGCCTCTGGTGGCTCCCAAATCAGCCGTGCTTGTGATACATTGAATTTTGGGCTGTCTACCTTTCTGTTGACATAGCAGTCCTAGGTGGGCTCGTCTTCGCACGTCATCCCAAGAACCTGCTGTATTATGGGCAGTCAAGGTATTAAGTTGTACATCAAGCAGCAGTTGAGGATGCACTGAAAACCCAAAAACAGCGGCATGACCCTTTGGTCTTAAATGCCAATCGTTTCAGGCCCCATCTCCTGAGAAGTTCACCACACCTCACAACTGTTTGCTGACGTGCCAGATAAATGCAGATATTAATTTACTAACACTGAAATAAAATCACATAAAATATTACAGGGGAATCTAACTACAATTACTGTGGGTGACATAAAGGTTTAGGGTAATGTAATATTTATTACGCCTTGAAAGAAATATTGCGGATGACACCAGACTAATTAAATTCAAACTAAAGTTTGGCTATTATCAAATTAAACAATTAATACTCAACAGGCGAAGGCAGCTTTGGTAAAATAATTAAAGGAAGAATATGCAAAATCTACGTAATGCAATGTACAGCGTTTAACGTTACTAGGGGATTTCTCCAGGGGGACGTTGTGCAGCGACCTTCTATCGCGAGAATCAAAGGAAGTTGACTGATGTAAGGGTAGTGGGTACAGGTGGTTGGATTACCATACGTAGAGAGTGCTGACCTGGGCAGTCATTGGTGTGGATGAGCCTTATTAAAGCTGAAGGGCTGGAATACTAGTGGCCTTCCCAAGCTGCTGACTGGAGAGAATGCTGCATTTCCAAGTACCAGGTTGGAGTTCAGGCCCTGCTGCAGGCTCTGGAGAGGAAGGAGTGTCTTCTCAGACTGGGCTGAGCTCGCGAACCTATTCGGCCGGTGAGCCTGGCGTCTCTGCTCGACCATGGTGCTGGACCACTATTTATAATTTTAAAAAACTTTATTGTCAGAGATCATTCGGGGTGCGGAGGATAGCGTAGCCTTCCAACACGGGGGTAGGTTTATCAGAGCGCTGGAGCGCCAAACATTTCTTTTCTCACCGCTTGGAGGTGATGACAATTTTAAAATCCTCTCTCTGAGGCTGGTTGGAGGTGACATCACAAGGTCATGGGGGTGCTGCCATCTCGGGGGTTGATTGGAACTGCTTCCACTGGTAACCGAAGGGTTGTAGATTTTCAATAATATTTTTTCTATTGAAAGGGTGGCGCTTGCATGTAGGATTCCGGGCGGGGCATTGTAATTATGTGCTTTAATTACAATTACATAATTGGCTGTCCAGGCTAGTGGAATATCCTTGCTCGATACGTTTATCTCATTCGCAACTGATATGACTTTCCCCAGAGCTCAGGTTGCTCGTAGAGGGGGCAAAGTCGCCCGTAGAGAGCGCATCTGCACTGTGCAGCATTCTGGCATGCATCAGATTATACTGTTAACTCATATAATAAAGCATAATTTGGAATAATATGAAATTAATGGACAACATAAGCAAGTGCAATAGAACCACACTTTTGCATTACCGCTTTTTACAACTTCCCGCAAATTACACCATTAATTTTTTTTCGTGTTTCATCTCCATCTGAATCCATGTACTTCTTTCCACTAATTACAACACACAATATTTTAATTTCCGGCTCTTCACATTTTTCTTTACGTTTACACTGCAAACAAAATACTTTAAATACCGCTGTTCACTTAATAATTTTCTCAACACAACTGAACATGGTGAAGTGTATACAACTATTCCATACAATCAGTGTTTACAGTGCTCACAATCTCATGGATGAAACGCTTGTCATTCGGAACTCTACACCATGTTATTGGCTACTTAGTAGCTCTAGATCACATGACAGCATCACTGTACACTCAACACTAGCACTCTTAGTTCACAGTACTCCATGTGCGATGCTGCAAAGGTAGCCGATCATACAGGACGAAGAGGCTATTTGTTCACTTTGATTTCTTTCAAAAAGAAGTTACACCTACTGGAATACCTACTCACCTTAGGCTGGTTTTTTCTATGGTGTGCTAATGAACTGTTTGTTTATTTCCGTGGTGTGGCGAGTTTGTTAATACTAAGACATATGAGAGTAATTATAATTGCTCCATCCTAGTCAATTTACTACGGTGTGAATTAAATGTCTGACAGTAGTAAAAGAAGAGCATTTTCCAAAGTGTGTCTATGAACATACCGGGACATGTGCCTCCTTTGTGGATAAGTTGGGTATCCCAATTTCCACAATCAATACAATTGTCAAAAATCAATCAACCATTGGATATATATATATATATATATATATATATATATATATATATATATATATATATATATATATCAGCATCAAATTAAGCAAAACTTGAACTTTTAAAGGTGTGGTTTGTATGTACAAGGGCAGCAAATGTTCCAATTAATGGACTTTTATTGCATGAAAAGGCACAAGTGATGGCTACCAAACTAGGCACTGATAATTTTTGTATATCAAACGGTTGGATTGACTATTTTAAACAAAAGCATACACTAGTTTATAGGGTTATTGTGGAGAAAATTGCAATGCCGATTCTGCAACTGTGGAAGTTTGGAAAAGGGAACAATTGTTTGCACACATGGAAAGCTGAGCCGAAAGACATTTTTAACTTTGATGAAACTGGTTTATTTTATTCAGTTCTTCCTAGCAAAACAATGTGTTTGAAAGGGGAACAGTGCCAAGGTGGGACACTCAGCAAGCAGAGACTAACAGTTACACTAATATCAAATTCAGATGGAGCGAGAAGTTGCAACCCGAGATGTTCCGATACCGATACTAAGTATCAGTATCGGCCGATACTTCGTCTTTTCCCGATGCATCTGTATCTGGTATGGTATCGGACCAATACTTTAGTATCGGTTGTAGACAATGAAGTAGGGTTATTACTTTCTTTAGGCACAAAAATTACCATATTTTCATTTGTATACGCCATACATTAGGAGAAAAAGAAAAGTATGAACAAATACCGAATTTACTCGTGAATTGCGCACCCTTTTTTCCCAAAATAAAAGAAAAAAATCTGGGATAGGGGCTACACTGAAAAAAAAGAGGAAGGGGGAGTGTTAGTCATAAATTGTCTTAGGATGTTGAGGGAAGTGGCGGAACTGTCTGTTGTCTCCTCTCTCCCTCTTACATCACTCCTATCCCTTCTCTCTCTTTCTCACTCAGCGACCCTTCAGTTATGTGTAGGTCACAACTATACCACCCCCCCACCCAATTAATGACATCCTGTCATACCACAAAACTAGAGCAGCTCCACGATTACGACGACCTTGTAATAACACCTAGATAGTTGCCCATCCCAATTTTCCACCATACCTCTGTTTTCATGGTAGAGGCTAGCGAGCCATGGAGCCATGTTCATGGAGCCATGTTCGTGGAGGGAGGGGCTGGGGGAGGAAAGGGCAAGGAGACCCTTCTTTATATAAGGGTAATGCATCATTCTAGCACAGGAAAAAAAAAAGATTATATATATATATATATATATATATATATATATATATATATATATATATATATATATATATATATATATATATATATATATATATTATATATATATATATATATATATATATATATATAGTTACTGCTTAAAGCAGGAAAGAGAAAACCGAAGCTGAAAATGTTGAGTAGTAGGAGTAGGAAGTTTCCCGATTTCTTTTTATTTTGGCTTTTTGCACCTAACTTATTTAATTAAATTATTTTCCAATCATAACACAATCATCACACATTAATGTAAAAAAGAATTATTTTTCCATTCTTACTAACAGGGCTCCACAAATTTATGGTGAAATTTTTTCCCCGGAACTTGTTGAAAAAATTATGGTGCTTACTATACACAAGTGCACACTATACAAGAGTAAATACGGTATGCGTCGCTCAAAATAGTTGCATCTAACATCACTTGTATTTCAAAGCAAATGGTTTCACCTGAAAATGTTATGCAAAACAATTTAACAAGGAATTATTATTTGTAAAGCTGTTTTATTTTGTGTTTAAAGGTTGTTTTATCCAGTAAGGTTGGTGTTGCATTGCATCTGGTGTAAAATCATTACTTTAATATTTATTTATCTCAAAGGGCAGCATCTTCGCAAATAAAATTATACGCCCAAAAGCATATGCTCTACCACTTGTCAGAAAAAAACTGTTTTAACAACGAGCAACTTGTATTATAAGTGTTCATTTTCAGTAACTTCTTGCGAGCAAATCAGATGATTCATATTAATTTATTTCAATAGTCACGTGTCTTTAACAAACTGATAATATAAGTGCCTATTTGACACCTTTTGCCGTCTAATAATAGGTAGGTAGGCACCGAGCTGAGTGCTGTGTAACTCATTACAGGGAAAATCAGAGGACGTGGTTTTGAATGATTAATTATTAAAGGCAGTGAAGAAATCAATTATAATCGCCTCATTTGTGTCTCAAAATTACAAGTGTTCTTTGCAGTAAAATATGATTAATTACTCTAAAAGACAGACATTTGCCACGCGTGCAAGGTGTCGCCAACAGGTAGCGGCGTGGAGAGGTCATCATCCCCCCCTTCCCCCTAAAACCAACAGACATGACACTGCCTGATCTATAACTTCTTAGTACGCTTTTAGCTGATAGTGCATGCAGGACATTTAAAACTTGACTCGCATTTGGTGTCATATTATTTGCATTTTCAGAGGGTTTGAAAGTTTTAGGTCAGCTTGCATTTGAGTCAGATTACAATAAATTATATACATTATTTTAGGACATTATTTATTTTTAAACAAGTCTAGGAAAAATTTTTTAAATTTATTATTAACAGTAATAATATTTTGTAAAATTCAGTGTGAATGGCATTGGTATCGGTTTTTAGTATAGGGGTATCGGCAGTGGCATCGGTATCTGAAAACATGGTATTGGAACAACTCTAGTTGCAACCATTAGTGATAGGTAAATACAAACACTGCACATGTTTCAAACATATCAAGACTTTACAACAAAAAGGCCTGGATGTCATCTATATATTTGGGGAAGAAGTGCACACTCTGGATGCTGCAATAGGAGTGAACAATAGAAAAATTGTGCAGTTTGTTGACCGGTATCCAGCTCATCCATTTCGCATGACGCTATGAATCATCAAGCTGGTATTCTTCCCTGCCAACTGCACAAGTGAGCTGCAATCTTTTGACTTGGGAATTATAAATGCCTTTAAGTCCCAGTACAGGAAAAGGTAGGTCCAAAAAATTCTCTGTCTTATTGAGAGTGGACAAAATCCATACAACAAGAAGATAAGCGTGTTGGATGCAGTCCACATTATTTCTTATGCATGGAAGGAAGTTACACAGAACACAATTGTGAACTGCTTCAGGAAAGGTGGTTTACCATGATCAGTGGTTGGCAATGAAGATGGAAATGAAGAAGATGAGAATGTTGAAGTACATGGCTGGGGAAAAATTGAGCTAAATGTATCATTCACATTTCGTCTGACATGATAATCACTGAAGAAAAGTCAATTGAAGATATTAAGTTTCCATACCATGGAAAGTCAAGACCATGAAGACGACGAAGTTTGTGAAGAAGAGGATGCCCAACAAGCATGAGGCATTACAAGCTGTATTAAATATGAGGACCTACTTCTAGAGATTCAAATGCAAGGACAGAATTTTCGATCAGCTAAATGTCCTTGACAAGAAAATTGAACATGGTTAGCAGTTAGCAGCTGAAACAGACAAAAATCTCAAGACTTCTTTTCAAAACCTAATTAAAGGGCAAGTGTGAACTGTTGTAGTGCATTAGTAAATAATAATTCTAAATTTGTATTACCTTGAGTCTTATTTTTATGTGCTTTATTTTTAAAATTCCAAGTTGTGACAGAAATGGTCAAGAAAGTTCTAGGTAAAGTTTGTAAGTATGCCTATATTTGTCAGTTATTTGTTCTATTTTCAATATTTGCCAATGTCACATATTTTCTCTTGACATGCATATTTTTTAAAATCAATTTGTAAATATACTGGATTATATTTTGGTATAGCTTTCCATGTTTGGCAGTTAATTTTGTAAAAAATTTTTAGTATAGTATTAATGGCATATCAATGTTGTGTTATTACAACTTCATTACTTTTGAAACACTTTACTGCATTTCCCACATTTTACACTTTCCCATTTTTTACATCATTTTTGCTGAATTCCTAAAAATGGCATAAAAAAAGGGGGTTCTACTGTACTCTGTAATAATTTTTAATGAAAATGTCTATGATCAACAGTAAAAATAACCCCGAAAATATGCAATGTTACAAGACTACATACTTAAAAAAATGCAAATCTGCTGGGTGAGTGGGAAGGGTTACACATTCATATAGCCAGGGTCAGATTTCCCATTAGGCCAACTATGCCCGGGCCTAGGGCAGGAATTTTTCCAAGGGGCGGCATGCAGAAAGACATGTCTTCCTTAAATTGTCAACATTGATGCTGAAGACAGCTGTGTTACTTCGCCATCACCGTGAAATGTGACACACAGGTGCAAACACGCTATCTTGATAATCTTCGCTTACACGATACTATCTAGATAGATATTAAGCTGCACACAGCACATATTTGATACACATTGTTTCAATTTTCAACCTTTATGTTCACACAGGAATTCACTTGATAAATTATCCTTTGTATTTTATTTCACAAAACTCCCCTCCCGCCCGTTTCTGCCGCAGTTTTAGTACATAGATTGCTCCAGGGGGGGGGATTTGAACCTTCACCGTCCTTGCTGTGAGAGGATTGACCCTGGCAATAAGGGCAGTAAGATTCAATACCATTGTTCTCTGTTTTTGAAATGGTATAGTTGCCAGTTGGCATTAGTTGTCGTACTGATGTGATGTGAGCGGTGTGGCGCAGGCCACATTATGCCACATCATATTCGTGTTTCGTACCAATTATTAATTTATGTTTGGTCAAACTATGAACATGTCCAAGCTTATAAGTGTAAAATAGGTGTTTGCTTCCGCGTGTTTAAGTGTTGCGAATTTAGCTGCCTGTGAATCGTGAGCAAAATGAGTACACAAAGAGCAAAACTCGGTGGTACTCAATACAAAAAGTTAAACAAGAAAGGAATGGTGGTCTTTTAAAACAGATCCCTAAGATTTCTTCTTTTTTTGTACGTAACAGTGATAACCGACAGGAAGAAGATGTCGCAGATGCCATGGCTGCAAGTGATAATACTACCAACAGCAACAGTACTTCTATAAATCGTCCTTCCTTTGATAGTGATGACTTAGAAGCTACATATGGATGTGTTTCGTCATTCCCACAAAAATTATTTTCTGCTCCTAACATCAAGTACCTATAATTCACTGAACAGTGGCAGTATCCATCTACATATCCATGCTGAAGCGACCTGTATGAATTTGATGGAACCAGATGCAACTAGCAATCCTAAGCAGCTTGTTTTTGAACCCAGTACAGATCCAGCCCAGTGAAAAATTAATGAGGAGCTACGAGACTATGAGGCTCTTCAAGGAATCAAACTAAACTTAGATGCAGACTTCAGTGCTTCAGAACGTAAGTACCCTGATAAAGAAAGGTGTGTTTCAAGGCATTTTTTCCCTCAGAAACTGCATAATGGGGAGAGACAAGTTGGGCATTGGCTAGTATACTTGCCATCAAATGGATGTGTTTTTTGTGCAACTTGCTTGCTATTTGGTGGGGAAAATGCTATGTTTACTTCAGGGTTTAATGACTTGATAAATGCTTAAACTGAGAATAAATACTTAGGCACAAATTTATAACAGGCTCATTGCACAGTTTGAGCACGAATGCAACTATTGGAAAAATGTTTTGAAATGTATCATAACAGCAGTAAAGTATTTGGCTATTAGAGGGTTACCATTTCGTGGTACTGTGAACACATAGGCAGTAAAAACTATGGCAATTTTCTAGGGTCGCTAAAGTTTCTTGCAGAATTTGAGCCATTCATGGTAGAACATCCAAGAAAACATAGCGACAGAGGTTCGGGACATACATCTTATCTTTCCAAGACCATTTATGAAGTGGTTATTTTGATGGCTGAAAAAGTAAGGGATGAAATAGTGAAGGAAGTGAAAGAATCTAAATACTTTGGTATAAGTGTCGATTCCACTCCAAATATTTCACACACTGATCAACTAACATTTATTATACGCTATGTTAAGAAGGATGGAGTTGGGGAGCCAGTTGAACAGTTCATTTGTTTTTTTATCAAATGAACGTAAGACAGAAGAAATAGTCAATGTTGTTTTTACTGTTTTGAGCAAAAATGAGCTGAACATAAAAAACTGCAGGGGCCAGTCATATAACAATGCCTCAAAATGTCTGGAGCATATACAGGCATACAAGCAAGGGTGAGGGAACTCTGTCCCTTTGCTGACTATATGCCATGTGCAGCACACACACTTAATCTTGTGGGATTCATGTGCTGCGGAATCTTGCACTGAAGCAGTATCGTTTTTTGGACTGCTACAAGAACTGTACAATTTTTCCTCAGCTATTTGAGACCTTGCAGACTTTAGAAAATGATAGTTCAGAAAAATCTCAAACGAGGCACGAGGCATCTTCATTGAGACAAAAATTAAATACACTAGAAACTGCATAGTCTTCTGGACTGCAATCCTTCGCAGGTTTAATGATGTTAGTGCCAAGTTGCAATCAATAAACATAGATTTCAGGCAAGTTGTGAAAATATATATTTCGCTGTCTGACTTCGTAACAAATTTAAGAGAGACAGATATGTTTGAACACTATGAATGCCTTGCGAAGTCGTTGAGCAGAATAGAAATTTACAAATTTGGTGACGGCAGGAAACGGAAGCGCACTCTGAGACCTGATGAGACTAGCGTGGGAGAAATAACTCTTAAGACTGGGTCAAAGAAATTTTGTGTTGGTACATATAATGTAATTCTGGATACACTAAGATCAGAACTGCAAGTGCGAAATGCACATTACACTGAGCTTCAAGAGAGGTTTGGCTTTTTAGAACATCTCAGCATGTATGAACCAGCACAGATTTCTTCAGCTGCACGTAAATTGGCCTCTTATAACAATAGTGATCTTGAAGCATCCATTGTAGAAGAGTCATTGTACCATAGAGTGCATATGAAGCCACAAAGACCTAACAAGGGAAATATCAACTTACCAAAAAAAGTAAATGTTTAAACCAAGAAGAGTTTGGTGAAGTCTATCCCAATGTAAACATAGGACTCAGAATGATTCTCAGTGCTCCAATAACAAACTGTTCAGGCGAACACTCTTTCTCTTCTCTACACCATGTGAAAAACTACCCAAGATTGACCATGGGAGGAGACATGTTATTGGCCATGGCATTGCTGAATATCGAAGGACAGATGCTGCGGGATCTGGACTTCGAGGATATTATCAATTCCTTTGCCCAAAGGAAGGCTAGAAAGAAGAGCTTTGGATAAGACATGAGTTATCTTACTAGACTTAAGTTAAAAGTTTTTTTTTCTTTCATGGAAAGCAAATTAAATTTCTAAATGTTGCCCTTACTATTGAATGATACCATGTCAGAGTTTTCATTGCAATAATTTTCATAATATTTGCAGTTCTGGTTGTCATTTTTTAAATGATGTGATTTATTAACAATACATTTGCACGTTGGTTCAAATTAAAACGTCGCACCTCCTATGTTCTCCGTGGATCTTAAAATTACAAATAAATATGAGATAGCAAAAATAAAACAGTTTTACTGGAGGGGCAGCACATTTTTATGGGCCTACAGGTGGCTACAAAGGAAATCTGGCCCTGTATATCGCTTCTTTTCATTGCATTATTTATAGAGAAATCAGCTTCCTTGGCAGAGAGATACGGTACATTGCATTGATAACCTACCCGATGCGACTAGGTTGTAACTCTACTATGTGATTTGAAGCTTGTGTGTTCATCAACATTAAAAATACCACTAAAAGTTCATTAAAGAAAAATTGTAATGATGTAAAACATTTTATAGGCTGTTCACAGTAAAGTGAGCACTTTTTAAGGCCCTACCAAAAGGCATTAACCCCTAATAAATAAATTTTATTGCAGTCTCAGACGTTAACTTTTCAGAGTGATGAAATGTATACAATGTGTTTATTAGTCATAATGCAATATTTATATTAAAAAGTGGTAGAAAGGTAGAAATTAATTGAAAGGAAAAATTTAGCAGGGCATTAAGAAGTGCTTACTCTACTAAGAATAGCCTATACTATTGGAAATTAAACAAAAAACTGAATAGGTCTTTGGTAAACAACACAAAATTACAAACAATTGACAGTGAAGTGAAAATATAAAGGCAAATATTTTGAACACATTTCATGTGATGTACATATTTGTTTTGATCATGTCATGAGTACTACTTTTTATATTGTTATACACATATTTTAAGTGATTTTCTTGTTAAAAAATTGATGCTGGCAGCTTAAAAGAAGTGCTCCCGACAAGTTGGACTTCTATTCCTCTCATTTATACTATACATTATGTTTCTCCAACTCATTTGGTAATCTGACTTAGGCTAGGCTAGTCTGGGCTAGGCTTGATTAGGTTTGGTTAGTTTAGGTTAGGTTAAGTTTGGGTACGTTAGGTTTGGTTATGTTTGGTTTGAGTAGGTTAGATTAGGTTATGATATGTGAGGTTAAATTTGGTTAGGTTTAAGTTTGGTTGGGTTAGGTTACATTATGTTAGGTTAAGTTTGGTTTTGTTTGGTTTGATTATGTTAGATTTGGCTAGGTTCTATTAGGATTGGTTAGATTAGGTTATGTTAGGTTTGATTAGATTAGGTTAGGTTAGCTTAAATAAGGTTAGGTCACTTTGATTAGGTAACTTTGAACAGTGGAAGTGGACATTGGTAACTTATGTCACCACTTAACACTTGAAACTACCTATTAAGCAAATGAATGTCATACACAATAAGTTTCAATAATACGCTATTACTTTTTAGTGCACCAGCCAAGCGTTATAAGAATATAACACAATATTAAATTTCTAGCACTAGTCTTATTTCATTTAGTTTATACAGTCATTATTCTCAGTTTCTTTTATGTTTACACGGTATACCGTATTCACCGCATTGTAAGCTAACCTTTTTTTATCAATTAGAACCCTCCAAAATCACACCTCGGCTTATAATTGTGACAGGCAATACTACACACAGTTTTGACCAAGTACATATTAAACAACCTAATGAATAGTGCAATTTATCAGAACCATTGCAGTCCTAATACAAATATAATAAAGTGGTCCCAGTTCATAAAAACATGCCTTTTTATGTGAAACACACCTCCTTAATGCATGGTTGGGTCTGTCCGTTATGCTGCTGGCTGCTTCTGTCATCTTCCCCTTCACACACTTTCCCGCCTGTCCATCATCCAGCACCATGCCAAGCCCACAACCTCTGCTCCCTTCCACCTACCATCCAGCAGCCAAGTCCACACCACTCCAGTCACTTTTTCTTCTTCCACTCACACCCTATTTACTCTTATTCAACATCTACATTATCGTCCCCTTGCTTCATACACCTCACCCCCTTAGAGGTAACTGTAACAAGAAAGAGCCAGGAATTTTCTTTGTTCTACTCTCTCTACCTTCAAGCAGTGTGGCACTAGCTGTCACATCCAGTGATGCCAACCATAGCGGAATTCTGGTACACATATAGAAATTTAAACCTTGTGCAGATAAAGTGGCGAAAAGTTATAAACACAGATAATGTAGAAACTTTCTAGCATGCTGCTGGCATCCCAAAGAAAAAAAAGGTATTGGTGGCTTAACACTACTCGGAGCATAGGAAGGGTTTCTTTTTAAAGCTTAAACATTATTTTTTATTAGCTGGTGTTATATTTTTTAAATTTTGTAAAAAAATATATTTTATGTGACGACCTCATAATTAAACACCTGTGACTGACTACTGGCTAGTGCTACCACCATCACTGCGCTGAAGACAGTGGAATGTTCAGAAGTCACCGTCAATTAGCTATAAGTGTCTGATATCTTCATTCTTCTAATTTGATCACCTGTTACCATAACTGTAAATTTTTCTCCCAGTAATAGTTGTGTAGTAGTTCTGTAACCGCCGCTGGTGACGGTTTGGATTTTTGGACCTCGGTGTCGGGGTTGCAACGTAATTTTGTGTGTGTACCGTTAGATTGTTTGACAAGTTTACTGGACTTATGATTTTTGGAAAATTCATATTTTGGAGTTGTGTTTGTTCATGGTTTTCATTGTTTTTCGTTCCAGATTTATTGTATATCTGGCTGTACAGGATTAGTTCCTTAGACCTGGCACATTTTACACTAAATTAGAGTAAAAAAAAAAAAATTGTTGTGTAGTGGAATGTTGCAGAATTTTTCTATAGCTGTAGTGAAATTGCCTCTTTCCATGTTGGCAACACTGGTTACACCTTGTCAGCCCTGTGGCATGTATGGCGTAACTGCTCTTCTTAGGAGGAGGTATTTGCTGTGGTGAGGCTGGATGAGTGAATGACACTCGTGGCGCGTCAATTTTTTTTGCCTCTTCCTGGGTGGGAGGAAGAGTAGACAAAAACCAGTCAACAGACGTGAAAACACTGGCATGCTCAATAACATCACCACATGCTCTCTCAGCTGATAGTATACGCGGAAACGTAGAAAATTTGGCTTGCATTCTGTATCACATTATTTTCTTTTTCTGAGGATTTAAAAGTTAGAGGTTGGCTTGCATTTAGTGTTCACTTACATTTAATTATATACAGTAAGTCATTATAGAATGTTACATTAACTAAGTCTAGAAATCCAAAACCTTCCATAATCTGAATTTTTTCCTCCAATTTTTCGCTAATTCCTGTGGGGAAATTTGGTTTCCCCACCCAAATTTTTCCCAATGCTAAATTACCATTCCCACCCATCCATAATAAAAGTTTAGTCATTTTTGCAACCCTGTAACTTATATATTACCATGCATGGCTTACCAAAATGCATATTTTTGCAGTAAAAGGTTGGACATACCTAATCTAGACAATGCTATGCCTTCACGTGAAAATTAATTTTACAGTCTGCAATAAAGGCAAAGTCTTTCAATACGAGAGGTCCATTTATAAATTTCTGAATCTTTGCCACAGTTTGAAGGAAAAAAAAGTACAGTATATACACAGTAAAACTCTGTTAAGACATTTTGAAGGGACTGAAATAATAAAGCTTATTAACAAGGAAAATTATTAAAAGGGTTAAAAATTGCACATGTGCATATAGATAAGCTGCAAAATTATTCAATTAAGCAAGAAAACTTCTTAACAGGGTTTCACTGTACTTAAATTTCTCAATTTGTTCAATACTTTAAAGAATTTAGGTACACAAGGAATAAAATGACACATCTTTAAATTAAATAAAGAATAAACTACAGTGGATTCTCTACTTAATGCATGTACTGAAAATCTGTATTCACTAAAAACTTTCAGTGCTCCCTGAAAAATTCCTATAAAAATAATATTAAAATTATCCACTTATTTATACAATAGTGCATCAACTGAAAAATCTTATAGACAGCTCACTTAAGATTTCACACAATGATCATTTGTAGATGAAGCATGCGTTGCTGTTACATCCTGTCGACCTGACCTGTCACATCATAGCATAAACAGAAAGAGGGTAAAATGGTAAAAAGAACACAAACAATGTTCCTTTTTACCTCCCTAACCCTCACGCAACAAAATGCGACATTCTTCCTCCCCCTCCAGTTAGGAACACCCATACCCTCCCTGGAGTTCACTCTCTTTGCCAAAAATAAATAAACAACTGTACATTTGACGCAATGTAATTTTTGGAAAATGTGAATTCCTTTTTTAAAGGCTTCTTGTAAAAAAATATATAAATATTTCAACAAAATACTAATTTATATTAATGCATAGACTTCTTCTGAATAAAATAATACCACCAAAGGGTATCTGTGGACTCCTTTGTTTCCAAACAAATACAAGAAATGTAGCACTGGACAAAGTGTTCTTTTTTCTGAGCACAAATTCAATTTTTGGTGGCCTCATGCAAAAAAATCAGACGATATAAAAAAAAAACATTAATTTATATTAATAAACAGATGTCTTCCGATTAAAATGATACCACAAAATGCTATCTGCAACCACCATTGTTGGGGGGGGGAGTGGTGCATGTTTAAACAACACAAAGTGTAGATATTAGCCTAATCACACTAAAATGGAACAAACAGCTGTTTTTACTGTAGAATTGCTGAGAATGTTAACACTAGCCAGCATGTGAGAGCCTGACAGCCAGTGAGATAATTTGAAGTACCGTTCACAGTTCAATTAACTGTTCTGAACTAATGTTAAGTACAAATAACGAAAAGAACTGTAAATTATTTTACACTAGGTGTTTTAGATACAGTATTTTATCGCATATTGTAAATGATGTCATAATTTGTTTTAAGCAGCTTACTTTATTTTTCACTTCAGGTCCGGGTTAGCCTGCATTGGGGTAAGGCCAAAGGTGCAGAGGCAAGCGAGGTCATGATGAACCCAGCAAAAGGGAGGTGGTGATGGGGGGGGGGGGGGGGGGGGGAGGTTGGAAGTGAGGAAGCAAGAATGCTCATGGCTCTCGTCGTGTGAGATGGATTGGAGGGACAGGGTGAAGACCAAAATGGGAGGAAGATCTGCTGTGGTTGTATGCTGCATGTAATGAAAACTGCTCCTGTCCAGAACTGTAATTCTGAGTCAATTTGTTGGATTCCACATGGCTAATGGCATTCATAATTCACGCGATACCCATTAAGTGTGTGTGCAAAAACAATGCACTGCATAAAATGTTGCAGCACTGTAAATATAAATATAACACTAGTTTACTATATTCACGCTTTCTTCGGCCTTCTGGAATCAAACCTTTGAAAAATCACCCAAGACGTAACATGTCAACCTGTTATGTTCAATCACTTGTATTCCAAAATTATATAACCCTGTGATTAATGTTAAAGTACTGTGTTATAGAAGATACTAAGTAGATTATTAATATATTCAATAACTTGTAATATTCATTTCGTATTGAAAATGAATTAACAACAGCGAGAGCAGCGACGTGTTGGCAACGGCTGATAAGAAACAGTTCAGAGTTACAATTTTTAAACTCGTTTTATGTATACTATTTGTAAATTAAACGTTGCCAAATTATATTTTTGGATTGTTAGGTTGCACTGACGGAAGCACATTTTATTGCTGCAGGAAAAATATCAGCGGAAATTAACGTGCGTAGGCTTGCTCTAGTGACAAGGTGTTTTTTCCATCTGGAAGAAAAGTTTAAGCGAAGTGGATCGTGTAGCTCTCTCTCGCTCTCTCTCTTGAGAAGTTCGTACCACCTGTGTGGCAGGAAAAGTATAAATTTTGTTATTTCTAATTTCAGCACAATTTATACTAATTACAGCAACAATAATGATGTTTTAAATTGTAATTTACAACTGAAATGAGATTTTATTGTTTAAATACCTATTAAATGTTATTTAGATGTGATGCGATGGTGCGACGCTTACAAATCCAGCAGGTTGGCAGACGTGGTGTGGAAAGGAGAATCTAGACTCACGCACTTTGCCTAACCCAACCCAATATGGCGGGCAATTATACCCATTGCCTTACGACTGGCAGTGATGTGGCGACGTGTCAATGACAATGCATGTTTCTGAACGAAGCATCAAGTTCGTACTAGTGTTTTTTAAACATCCTAGCAAGTTACAAAATTGCGATAAAAATGTGTTTCCACGGCAGGGTTAAAAGGGTTGTGTTGTGATCACTGTGTTTGAAAGGGCGTGGTGGCTGCATTGTAACAGTTACACAGGCCAGGTGTATCCATGGATTTCAAATACCTGCAAAATGTATACGTTTAAACCATGAACTGATGTATGACAAAGTTACGTATTGAAATTTATGTCTGTTTATCACAACACTGTACCTTTGCGCTAGGTGCTTGAAACATAGTTATGTAATGAGCTTACGTTTCTGTGATTTGAATGTCTGCCATGATCCCCTTAAAATACTAAGCCCAACCAGATAAATTAAAATAAATAATACAATAAACCTACAAACCAGTAAGTACCAATGCATGTAAACATTAGCAGAATAAACATTATGGTAGGCCTATATGTTTGCATGTTCACCACTATCTTTTATGTTTGTTGACGCTACAAACAATAAATACCCAACGAGTTGCGGGTTTGAATTTACTGTGTCCCTTAGTTTTAATTTTTATTCAAACTAAGGCCATCCTTTTAACAAAATAACCCAACACATATTAATAACAACAGGTTAAATACTACTGTTGTTTCCGCCACAGTTGTAACAAACACCGTCGTGGCTAAATATTAGTGTGTATTATGTGTAACGAGCTATATCGTGTGTAAAAAATAGTTATAAAGCCAACCTAAATATTGTTATAGACCTAAATTGTGAACATTAATAAGAAATATGACAGCATTCTTTGAACAGCAACCAACGAATTTGACAGTTATAAAAATAGACGTCACATGGCAGTGTTTATGTATAGCAGAAGAATAGGTAATCAGTAAGCAAAAGTAGATATTTAGAAGGGCTTCAGAAAAGGCCGAAGTTATCGTGAATCAACTATATAGCGACAATTACTACACATTGTTAGTTGTCACTGTAGTGGTGTTCCACTGTATTTTCTACTGATAAATTTCACTTTGTGATATTATATTCTCTATTTAAGCAAGTTGAGGTGAAAGGTTTTTTATTTATTGTTCACAACATATGACTTTTTTTTTAAATTCCCATTTTTATCATGTTTGCAAGATAAATTATATTCACAGATAATGAGCAACTGTCATTATATTCAACATAACGTTTAACAAGTTTGGAAGTTGTATTTTATTGATGTACATGCCAGTTACTTATCTAATGAAATCCTGGATGAATGGATATGTTTCAACAGTCCCCTGAAAAACTGCAGATAAAGAATCCACTGTAATAAAATGTCACTGAATGAACTATTCCTCACCAACTCTGATAAGCTTATCTTCTGTGATATCCTTCTTCAGTGAAACAGGTTGAACTTCTGTGATGGCATTCAACACATGCATATTGGTGGTTTCTGTAATTTAAGAATACATGCATATAGAATAAAACAATAGGCCTATCCAATTACAACTTAAATAAATTAATGATTGCATGTTAGGTGAAATAACTCTTATAATGAATGAGATATCATGAGCGAGCCCCATTTTAGCACAAAGTTTTTTAACTACTATAATTAACAATTCCTATAATTTGTATAAAATATCTTAGTTTCATTACTGTATGTCCTTTTATATCTTTCAACAATATATATAAAAAATATTTTTTTGGTCATTAAGACAATTTTAATATATGTTGAACACACACACACACACACACCGCTATACTGATCAAGTAGGTACTCACTATCTCACACATCCCATTGGTGAACAAATTATAAATATGTTTGAACAAACCATAAGTGTTAAATCACAGCAGTCATACCCCTCGCCCCATGCGGAAGACAAAGAAACAATTACAGGAGCTCACCACTTCCTTGGTAAGTATATGCTGTAATTTAAACGAGCAGAATGTAAACTATGTCAAGCACTAGACACTACCACACGTGTGTGTTTTCACGTGAATGCATCTTCAAATTTGCAACCATAGTGGAAGCCAATCCAGAAAATCTTATCAAATCGGGAGGTACAGTTTGGCATTGCAGCTCCGAATCTAGGTATCGTCTACATTCAAAATTAAATTACACCACTCAATTGTCAAAGGATGAAAGAATATGTTACGTTGAGTGAGGACTGCGAAGCATCACGCACGGCGGAGGGGGGAATTTCGTGTGTTTCACTGAATCTCATAACTTCCGCGAAGTATAACTTCTAACTAGGAGAAGCTACGACGTTCGTTTAAGTTTCAATCGACAGCTCTCGTCGAGATCAATCTATAGCATGTATAAAAACATTTGTGTGGCATAGTTATGGTGAAATTGTATGCATTTAATTTAAAAAAATTAAGAAAACTTAACACAATTTTGGCCTATACTCGTCAAAAAGCAAAGTCGAAATACAGAAATTGTATACGGTTGGAAAGAGCATCTCAAAAGCAATCCAGTGATACTCATAAAACCCCATATGATTGAGTGAAGAGGTGCTGGGAACGTAAAATAATTATCAAGGCGTCCAAGCGCGTCAACATAGACGTATTCACGCAAAGCAAACTGCAGTTTCCCCAACACAGCCAAACCCAATTTTTTTTACCTGTTGCAAGGTGACCTGGTAACCAACCAATTTTTTCACAAGAGCATAGTATCTAGAGTGTATGTATAGCTACTGTTACCACATGCACACAGCTTGGCCAAGTGGTTTCTACAGCTACATAATTGAACCTGACAAACACCAGTTAATACCTATTTTAGGGACAGATCAAAATTCAATGTACTCTTCCCCATACCACTAGGCAACTTGTTTCATTCCCCTGATGATTATTATGGACATGCACTGCCACATTCCTTCACTGGACTGCCAACAACACTGCAGGCCAGACCACACTCCTGGCCGAGAATGAACAGCATCATACAGAAATGTTCACTACGCAACCATCAACTTACTCTCTATCCTAGCATTAGTCGCCTACTGCGAAACAAAGTCCTATTACATGGTGACTAGCAGTATCCTTACAGTAAATCTCCTGACATTTCCCCAACTTTTCCAGGTATCCTGTTACGTTTTCTTTGCTAACTTACACTGCAAATATTATAAATATTTTTTGTTTTTCCTAAAACAAATTACACATGTTTTTACGAGTAACAATTAACAATAACATAGCCTTCAATTATGGATGCTTCCTATGCAAAAACCAATATTTATAAAAATTAAACAAAAGTACATAGGTACAAAGATGGGAACTGGAAAAGGGTGACAGAGGTTAAATACTAGCATTCTCAGAACCCGAAATCACAATTCAAAGGTAAGAGACAAAGTTACACGCTCAGTGGTTTGCCCCACGCGAGCGAGTGGAAGTGTAGGACATAGTTAAATGATTTATGGACGCGCACAATATCAATTGCAACCGGAGACATGGCTGCTTTTCAGAAAGGAATGTTTCCTAAACATGACTGTTATGCCTATCAGGGCGCATACCGCTACCGACCTTGGGTATAGGATGTCTGAAGAATGCTCTGGATTATTGAACTCGTCTCTCTCAGCTAGACTCGGGGTGCGGTCAACCTAACAGGTCAAGGCCAGCACCTATAAAAGGTGTGTCGGGCCTCCGAGCCCGCAGTTACCAAAATATCTGGCAGTCAGAGCAGTGAGCCGAGAGGCGACAGCTGCAGAGCGCACACACAAGTTCCCAAGCTTACTACATATGGCAGAGTGGTTCTTTTCAGAGCTACTCATGCATATGATATGAAAGGTACACTAGTGTGGTTAGTTCTTGTCAGAACTACCACGCAGTCCGGGATTGACAACTTGGCGCATGCGTTCGAGCCACAGACTCCCCCCCCCTCCATCACCCCACACATGCACACGCACACACGGGAAGCATGCGGCAGTAGAGTGTGCATGTCAACAGCACCACATCAAAGATGTGCACTATTTATTCATGACTCACAGAGGCACACCGCACCTTAAATTCATACACACACAAACTCAACACAAAGGAGTCAGATGCGCAGTTTTTCCGGGGTCAATTGCGAGGATTCTCGGGCAAGGAGACCTGCCCCAGCTCCACTCGGGAGTCAGGCCTAATGGCACACGCACTGGTCCTAGTGATCATATGAGGTATCTTCGTAATAATCACCATCATCATTATAAATACCATTTAGCATCCAACACCGTACATTCTGGGAAAATAGGTAGTAATAACAATAATCAAACATAACAATTATGGAATACCAATTATATTTTTAACAAAGATAATAGTAATTAATAAATAAAAATAATAAAAAAACATAAAAACCTATAAAAATTAACAAAATTTTAAAAATAAAATAAATAAAATACAAAAACAATACAGAATATTTATGCATACATGTATTCATAACGATGCACTGACTTCATAGTCTGTTTTGGGTTGGGAAGAAGATGAAGTGCACAGAGAAGAGCCCTGCTTTTACCCCAATCAGACTAGATGGTGGTACCAAGGTCCCCTCTAGCATACTCATTAATAATGTTTATCTTCCTTGCCACAGGAATTCGCACCTTCAGTGTTCAGTAAAAAAAAAATTTCAAATTTTCGAGAACACCTACCTGCCCCTCCACCACTCCTTAAGGCAGTAAATTTTAAAGTTTTGATTGAGATCAACTTGGCACAATATTTTAAGATAAAAATTAATTAATGATAAGAATAAAGTAAGAAAATAGACTAATTTGAATGTAAATGTAAATAATTATAATCTATTATATAACTGACAGAGCACCATAAATTTAATTAATTTAAAAAAAAGTCAATTTTCTTTCTTTTTACTTTCTTTCCTACACTACGCATTGAAACGATGAAACATACCCCGTGGGCTGACCCAGGAGACTACGGACTCACAGATACAAAAAAAAATGTGAGTTTAATTAGCACATTTGCAAACAACAGACCAACATATTAGACAGACATCATGACACTAACATTCACTCCAGTCAAGAGGCTGGAGGGAAGCTTCACTCACCTGCCGAATACAACTACACGTAACTTTACTTCAAAATACACAATAAATTTGATGTGTGCAGCTTATACAACTAATAAACTACAATTATAACTCATTGCTCTATATGTAAAGTATACTCTTACTTTAACTTGGTCTAGCACAACAAATCTCGACGACTGTGCCACACAGTCAATAGTCGGGCACGCGTCAAATTAAACAGCCTTAACACGGGTCCAGTGCCCAAGAAACCACAGCTACACGGAGCCCTGGCACCTTACCCAATGATTAGAGTATGTGTCTGGGTGCATTTTATATTTACAAATACACAGTGAGTTATGGGAGTCAAAGCTCCAGATCTCATAACACACAGGCCATTTGGTGGCGTATAAGGTGTTCGGCAAGCCAGCATTTGTTGAATGGATGAGTTTCAGCGATAGACGACTAACAAGAAGAGAAGTGCGCTGCGAGAGAAGTGACCAGTGGGAGGAAAATCTGCGACTGCGAACATCAGAGCAGTGAAAAGTACGACTGCAGGCTGGACTATTGTACTATATGCGTGAGTTAAAGACATTACAAATGATGGAAACAGATACAGAGAACGTAAGTTAATGATTAGTTTGAGTTAAATGAAATAAACCAAATTGAGACACAAATAAGGACTTAATAAGAGCTGAAATAAACATTAAATATTGCACTCACTGTGAAATAAAAAAAAGTAATAGTGGAAACAGATAATTTAATGCTCTAAATAATAGCTGTGTGAATAAATTTAAAATAAAATTTAGTTCAGGTGGAAGCCTGGAATACCGTGGCCCGGTATACAGCGGAGCAATTTATGTCCCCCGGCCTGAATAAATAAATAAGTGGAAAGTGTGGTGGTCTGTCGGCGGGTGATCGTGAGTCAGGGACATTGATTGATGAGGCGGAGGGAGCGGGCGTACGTTCTCCCTCCTTTCAGTGCCAAGATCTATTTTACTGATTCATTACAGCCAATATTGTATGTTTTTCGGTATTCAATTTTGTTGGCGTGGTGCGAATATTTCACGTAAGAATTCCTAGTGGTTCTTTGTTTTTATGTGACCCTATTATACCTGTTCTGCTGTTTGGTTCTAAACAGACAAAAGAAAGATACTGTGGCAACCTTTCCATCTTATCTGGGCATTGGATCAGTATAGGGGGATGGTACGGCCATATTCCAAACCTTATATCATACCCGCAAGTGTCCTGCTGTCACCCATTTACTGGCACTTATACAAGTTAACATGAAATGTGCATGTGTTGTATAGCATAATACGTAATCATTATAATAATGCTGTAGACACTTTAATTATAATGTGTATATAGCAGCTATAACAGTAGGTCTTCCCATTTTCGGGGGAAAAAAATTCCCAAAATTGATGCGGGACTCGAAATTCGTCCTTCTAAGTCATTTACAAGCCTATAATTAATCTCCTAAGGGATATAGCTAAACCTAATCATTATAATTATGATGTAGACACTTTGGTTATGTGTATATAGCGGCTATACGGTATGTCATCCCATTTTCGAAAATTTTTTTCGAGCGAACGAGCAGAAAGCGGCCTTTCATTGCATGCCACATATCATTAGCTTTTTGTTTTAGTTTTCCTTTTGAAAATGCAAATCAGACAAGCAAGCGACATGTTTCACATCACATGAGGCACTGATAGATCCCATCTATAGTGTAAGCGTGCATTCAACCTTTGGATGCGAGCTTCCTTTCTCATTGTCACTTCCTCCCAACCAGGCCCAGCAGGTGGCATAAACGAGAAGTGGAAGATGTGGGAGGGGGGAAGGAGTGTGTGTGTGTGTATGTGTGTGTGAACTCCCTTCTTCAACCCACATGACAAACAACTCGCAGTGCACACTGCCCTTGGTAGAACAAGTACATCCTTTGTCTGAAAAATGTGGTATTTTTAAGTTATTCTTGCTTGAATGCATGTGACCCCCTTCATCACAGTGCGTTTCTCTTCTCCTGTTTCCCTCCCTTCGGTGCTGTCAAATCCAGTGATGCAGATAAAAAAAATAAAGTTCCGATAGCGAGTTCCACGCGTTACGGCGGTAAATGACATCACTTGCCCCGTGTTTGACAGATAGGTGCCATGCCCCATTAGAGCACAGCCTTTTTTTTGCTACTGTACTCAGCCACTCCTGGAATAGCACGGAAAGCTATAACGCGGGTTTGAGTTATGTTCCCCAACAGCCGCGTTTAATCAGGCTTTTACATTTAATTTTTATTTAGATCTCTATCCCTCATGAACTCAGATACGCCTTACAGGCATCCATGTAAAAATAAAATGTATCAATTCAATGAGAACCACTATGAAAGTGTTTGAATGAGTATTTCAGTAAAATTTAAAAAAATCTGCCTAGGAAATGTGTGCGATGATAGTTACAAAGATATGACAAAATTGTCCCCAGGCTCTTAAAACTTCCTATGAAGAAGGAATAAACTAAGAAACATTAAATTCATTAGATGGCATGTACCAGAAGTGGTAGAATAGAATAAATATTAATTTTCTGAATAAATACATTAAAAATATTTTGTCTAAATCTATCTATCTATCTATCTATCTCTCTATCTATCTCTCTATCTATCTCTCTCTATATCTCTCTCTCTATCTCTCTCTCTATTCTCTCTCTCTCTCTCTCTCTCTATCTCTCTCTCTCTCTATCTCTCTCTCCCCTCTATCTCTCTCTCTCTCTTCTCTCTCTCCTCTATCTCTCTCTCTCTCTATCTCTCTCTCTCTATCTCTCTCTCTCTCTATCTCTCTCTCTTCTCTCTTCTCTCTCTATCTCTCTCTCTATCTCTTCTCTCTCTCTATCTCTACTCTCTCTCTCTCTCTATCTCTCTCTCTATCTCTCTCTCTATCTCTCTCTCTATCTCTCTCTCTATCTCTCTCTCTATCTCTCTCTCTATCTCTCTCTCTATCTCTCTCTCTATCTCTTCTCTATCTCTCTCTTCCTCTCTCTCTCTATCTCTCTCTACTCTCTCTCTCTCTCTCTCTCTCTCTCCTCTCTCTCTCTCCTTGTGTGTGTGTGTGTTGTGCACGTGTGTGCGTGTGTGCGTAGGTATGTATGTTTCCCCTTTAATGAAATTATATTGAAAAGAGAAGCTTCTGGAACTTGCCACACATGCTGGCATCTTGCTGCAGGGACACGAGAAAGAAAACAGGCATCCATGGTAAAGAAGGCTGGAGTGGGAGAAGTGAGTGCCTCCTTAAGAAACCACAAAAAATGCCTAGAAAACAACCCTTAAACCATAAGTATGAACCGTTACATTTTTAAAGACTAATATATATATATATATATATATATATATATATATATATATATATATATATATATATATATATATATATATATATATATATATATATATATATATATATATATATATATATTACACATATAAACTTATTTAAAGTATATATAAAGCAAAATTATATCAATAATTTTCTGAAATGCATGCAGAGAAACCATACAAGCAGGCTTGCCCCTAAATCTTGTACCCAACGAAATTTAAAACATATTAACCAAAGCCTGATAAAACATGGGATAATACAGAGAAAATAAATTGAAAAATAAAGACATTAGTGAAAATGTTTTTTTAAAAACCTTCAGCTACAATCCTACCTTTCCCTTCCTCCCATGGAAGCAAGATCTGGTTGGCTGGGAAGGCGAGTACTGAAGTCTGTTTACTGACGGACACAGAAATTTAAAAGTGACAAAATTAAATGAATGAGACAAAATTAAAATGTTTCAAAATTCTTTTATAAACTGAAAGACTGGGATGGGACTGCAGTTTTGATACCACGTTGTTGCAGTCATCTGTTTTTCTCCACCTACCTTTTCCATCTTAAAAAATATTTCCCACCTTCCCGCACTTTTTTAAAGTATTTTATCTCACAGCGGGGTGGCATTTGGCTACCTTCCTATTCATGGAATAAAAGTGTACTTCGGACACTTTGAGGTCTGTAAAGAAAAAACTGGGCCATTCTTCGCCTGATGCTGCCATCTACGATCATGTAGAGGACAACAGCATCAGAGGAAAAAAAACAGTTTCCCATGTTTATATGCAATGGGTTGGGTCAACACTTCTTATTTCAAGTGTGGATAGCCAGCAGATTTTTGGCAATTTGTGAAATTGTAACAAGCAGTGGGAACAAGTGAGGTGAAGGCACGCAGGGCAACAAGGTATAGAGTTGGCAGCCTCGACTTTCAAAATGATGGATACAAAAATTACCTAATAAGTAATGTAGATTCTTTTCATATTTTTCTAAAAATAAATTTCTCCACACTGTGCAGAAAAAACAATAGAAAAAATTATTAATTGAGGTTTTACTACGAACAACAGTACCTAACAACGAAAATGTTATTTTAAAAACTACAAAACATTATACCAGTAGTTGCGCTGGTGTGTGGCATTCCTTCCAGTTTGAAGCCCAACAGGAATTCTGACAATGCAGACTTCCCATCATCGGCGAAAGCAACTCTCGCTTCAGGATTTGGTCTTGATTTTTCTCCAATTGAAGTTATTACATTGAACAGGTTCAGCAACCGTTCAACTTGCCTTTCGGGAGCTTTTAGAACTGATGAAAGATACTGGAAAAATAATTTTTGACAGATTAAAGAAAGCAATTTTTTTAAACGACTGGGTGGGTTAACAACAGAGGAATAGAATTGTAACAGAGTCCCATAAAAATCCAATATCACTATGGAATTTTTATGCTTACTGTTAAAAACATTTTTCACATAAAAAACAGTGTACAATAATGTTTTAGGATGAAACGATGTGATCGTCTCAGGTATTCAGCAATGATATCTTAGTGACTTTTAGTGTTCGCACTCGTGTTTTCCTGACCAGGCGCTGTGATCCACAAACTTTTACAGACTTTGTATTAATAGTACAATGTTATGCTACTAATTTTCCAACCACTTAGAACATGATAATTTTTATTGGTAAATTATTTGGATTAATATCTTGTATACAGTACACTCTCAACAATCCATGTTAATTAATGGGAGCTGACGATCGGAAAACCGGCATTGTAAAGAAGGGCGAGGCAGAAAAGAGGGAATGCTGTGTGTGTGTGTGCGCATGCCGAGAAAGGGAATGGCGTTCATCTGTGTGTTGAGGGGGAAGAGAAAAGTGTTCGAACGGGATGCTGGAGGCATGGTTGTTGCCGTATCAATGGTCACACAAGGTTCCCAATTCTGTATGCCAGCTACTGGATCTGGCCGCCACTACAGGCTGGCTATCATTATTACACAATATTTTATTATTAAAGTATATGAAGAAACAAAGCTACTTGTTTTAAATGAGAACATTCACTTTTTATTTCACAGCAACATAATGCGGTGCTAAAAAAAAGTTTATCCAGCTTTATTGCACACAGTAGGTCTCGAGCAAGTACAATAACGAGCTTTCTGAGCTGTCAAATTAATACAGTACACTTTAAAGTGAAGAGATTTGGGCAGCTCTAAAAGGTGAGGTCTTGAGAGCCGATGAGGGTGATTGAGGTAAGTATGGAGCACAGCCGGAATAAAGGGGCGAGGGAAAGGGAGATCCCAGAGAAATCGTGCCGACCAGCGGCATCGTTCGGCATGATTCACTGATGCAAAAATCCGGGAGTGGCCTGGCCGGGGACTGAAACTGGTTCGTCTTGGTGGGAGGTGGGCAGGTTACCCGCTCAGCCACAGCAGCCCCAGTACAGTTTAAAGTATTTTTACATGTAAGCATTTACATGTAATTTGGTTATATACACAAAATAAAATGTTCCAGCATAATTACAGTAACCCCTTCATTGATAGTCCGTTGTTATTGATTATTGTTTGACATGTTACAATTTTTCCTATTCTCATTACGAATCTTTCTGGCGGCTACAATCTCACTATAAAATTCATATTGTTTAATGTAATCAAGTAACATGTCAACCCATTGCAGTACTATGCTATGACTTACACGTTCACTGGTGTCATCGTTATCAGTATCTGATGACTCACTTTCACCATCATCTTGCTTTGTTGTGGCAAGTATAATTTCTTTGTTTGTCATTCGTTCGAAGCCAGGTTCACATGAATCTGTTTGGAGCCACACATTTTTTTCCCCTCATATTACGTTTTCAAATCCACTTAGACTTGAAAATAAAGCAAGCATTTCAGTCTTTATTTGATCATCATTTGCGAAACCATGGAAATCCTGTTCTATACCTGGAAGAATTTTTCGACATGAATGATTAAGTGTTTCCGGTTTTACAGATGACCATTCTTTCAAATTCCGTACAATGCATCCAGTATCTAAGTTTCTTCCAAAATGCTGCTAGGTCATCATCTACATTTGCAAGAGCTTTCACAAAATCAGATCAATGACGTTTTATCGAAGCAATTACACCTTGATCGATAGGCTGTATTAAAGAAGTCTTATGAGACCATCGTCTGATGTAAGAACTATCTCATTGGGATGTGTAGGGGCGTTATCTAACAGTGAAACAGCTTTCTGTGTTAGTCCTTTTTCTTTAAGGAAAGACTGAACACTGGGAACAAATTTATCTTTAAACCAGTTTGCAAAGATATCTCGGGTCATCCAAGCTCCTTTCTGATTGTAATAATTTACGGAAAGGTTTCTTGTATCCATGCCCTTAAAGGATCTTGGCATTTTTGCTTTAACAATCACTAGAAGTTTAAGTTTGTGGCTACCAGATGCAATGCCACAGCACATCACAGTGAGATGTTTTATAGATGATTTGTATCACAGAGCATGCTTCACTTTTTAAATGCCAGGGTATTTGACGGTAAACACTTCCAATACATGCCAGTCTCGCCTGAGTTATAAATTAGATATATTGTTAAACTTTCAACAAATTTTGTAATTTGACACGGAATTTATCAATTGCAGCTGCATTAGCACTAAGCCGTTCTCCCTGTACATTAATTTCCCTAATATTGTATCGTCCTTTGAATCTCGTTAATCACCCAGACGACACCTTAAAATCTCCCAATCCTAGAGCTTCATAGAAGAACTTTGCTTTCTCAGCACACATGTGCCCCGACACAGAAATTCCTTTGGCCCATTATTGGTTAAACCAACGACCTATTACAACATCTAATCCTTCATAACAAGATTTTTTATGCTCTTGCACTTAGAGAGTCCGGCACCACTATCACAGATTTTGGCAATTTCCATTAACTTTTCTTTGCTTTTTCTAATGTCTCCGACAGTCTGTAAACCAATGTCATACTCTACGGCTACCTTACCTGCTAATTCACCTTTATCTCACTTTTTGATTAATTGAAACTTTTATTTCACTGTCAAAACCACTCTTTTACTCCTTAACCACATTCTCTGTGCTTTTTCAGAACATGACTATACAACAGGTTCGCAGGAGTCATGCTCAAACAATAAGGCATGTGAATGCTGAGTGGACTGCGTGGGTGGGTACTGATTAGTCGGGCGGCCAGCGGGCAGTCTCGAGCTACCGTTTTCGAACAATGCTTTTAACATGGCACTTATCAAAGTTATGTTAATGCAATTCTAAAAAAGCTAGGTGGTGACGTGGTGCAACTGTTTACAAATGTGAAGTAGAGTACCATTTGCAATTTCATGAATGGTGAACGTGGTATGTATAGTGCACTACGTAAATTTATATCCAAAATAACCACCAAACATCATATTGTATTGACTACATAAATAAAATTATTCCAATATTTTTTTTACACAAAGAATTACACATGGATAAGATACAAACCGGAAAATCCGCACACTGATAAACGAGAGTTTACTGTATATATTTGTATTTAAATTGTTTTATAGGGGTAGTTTTAAGAATGTTGTATTTTAATTGTTAACCCCTAGGTGAGGGGCCTATCACACACTTTGCCCGGTGTTTGACAGCGTTGAGCGGCAGGCCAGGGAGTCTGTTTCGAGCTGTCTCTGTATGAACAGCTGATCGCATTGCACAGCCGTTATACCGGTCATTTCTCACCACTGCTATATGATGATGGCTGGCATAAGCCCAATCGGCAACTAGTTTTTTTGTGGTCAGTGCCTTACGCCCTCGTTTATGGATTGCGCAGTTGATGGCACAGTTCCTATTGGTTCTGAATAAATGGAAATTATTTTGTGGAGATACATTAATGTTACATCACCACGTCAATGAAATTACGGCCTTTTACATCTTTTGTACCATGCTGGTGAGGACATCGCTCGAGTGGAAGCAAACTTCATCCTATCTCAGCTGGGTGCCAATTTAGTATGTCATGTCTGCGGCAGCCCCAGAGGGATACCACAACCGACCCCATTCAAATTCTTAACACTACATTGCAGTACAAACTGCTGAGGGTGAATACTTAGTTCTTCAAGGGCTTGTCCAACACCGATGAGACAGGTACGGTGACAACGTGGCATTTTATGTGCCATTATAGCGGGCATGTTCTCATAATGATTTTGTGTGCAAAAACATGATACAAATATTAAAGTCAACAAATAAAGTACGTTCTAAGCCCTCTGCCTTTCTGGCAGATTAAGTATATCTATTTAAGGATGAATTTGTAATGATTGCCAGATGTACTGTAATTGTGAACTACTGAAATGCTACCCCACAACAGTAAATTTTTTGAATGAAAATAATCATTCTTTGGTTTGTAGTTGCTCCTTTATCTTGAAAGGCTGTTCACGATAAAGTGAGCACTTCTGAAATCAACCTTAAAAAGATTCACTGCCCCTACCTGCATATATTTTAACGGGCACACTGACTGTATGCACCCAGCAAAGTTAGTAATGATAGACAAAATGTAGTTTGGTATCTTAACTTCGAAAAAAAGTGTTGAGTATCCATTGGTTAATTAATTTAGTTAATTAATTAATTAATTTCTCTTTCTTTTTTTTTAAATGCATCAAAGTGTAAAAATTACAATGTTTGAACTCTATTTACTTTTCTAATAATTCCACAGTTTCACCTGACCTACGCATGAATAAACTGATGATGCCAATGCCAATGTTAATTTTACATAAGGCAGATAAATACAAATCATGCACACAAATAGATCCTAAGCAGGGCTTTCAAAACAAGTGAATAACTTATAACTGAGGAAACTCTTAATTTTATTACACCGAAAAAAATCAGTCTACATGCGGCGAAGAAGGGGGGGGGGGGGATTTTACTGTATAATAAGTGGACGAGTGAGGCACACTAATCCCCCCCCCCCCCCCCGGTTAAACTTAGATCTTAGATGAGTGGTTTCAAGGAGAACCAACCTCTGCAGGGATGGCCAGTATTAATGCGTGTTCTGTGATGCAAAATACGTGTTTTAACATTGAGAAAATCTACCTGTGGTTACATACAGGTACATAGCAAAAGTAACTACAAAGTACTACGTCTACACAGAAGTGGACACAAGTAAAAGGTGTCGCGCACATTTTAATTTTTCTCGAAAATGAAAGGTGTGGTGGTAGTGCTCTAGCTCTGGGTGAGCATCACAAGCATCAACCCTTAAAAAGCTATGAATTATGATGGCCGGCAGAGGCATTCAACTCAAAAGGGTGCAAAGAAATACTGAGTTTACTTCTTGCTGGTTGGAGTGTGTGTTCGAAAACTACGACACTGAATTGCTGGCACTTCACTCGGGAGACCTAAGCACGAGGGTGACAGGATTGTAGCCTTGAAAAAGACTAGGAGTAGGTATACTGCAATCACAAATTAAAGCAGGGGATGTAGGTTTTGCGAGGTATGTAGCGGATAGCTCCTAAATAACGTAAACCTAACCTACTGCAAGCTCTGCTGATGTTGGCAGTCGGCAAGGGGGTATGTTCCGAGCAGTGTGTGCTGGAACAACAGCAACAATACACAACTAGTGTGGCAATGAGTGTTGGCCTGAGCAACGAGTGCTAGGCACAACGACGAAGGCTAAGCTAAATGCAGGGATCAATTCTGAGTAAGAGTACTGGAATTTTGGCAATTTTATTAAATCCGAGCAGCGAATTCTGGAAACCAAAACTCGCCTTTGAGAGACGAGCTCCGCTGCCCAACGATGATTGGCTGACATACTAAGGCGAGGGGTATTAGCTGAACGGGGGTGCGAGTGCATGACTTGCCTATGTGGCTTCACCGGTCGGCTGGAAGGGGGATGCAAAACAATAGACAAGCAATATTACTACTAGAGCGATCTAACGGGGACTGGGAGTAAATGAACTTGCTTGTCCTCCTAGCATAATATGGTGGACAAGTGAATAATAAAATCTGCATGGTAGACAGTACAATCTCACTTCTGAACATAATAATTTAAGCTTCAAACTCCATGCAAAGGACTAGGGGATGGAGCTGAAGTCGTTTAAAACTACTCGAATAGCATATTGCGTCAAAACAATATGATTCACTTTGTTGGTAATCTGTAAAATATATTGTATTGTGGTTTTCCAGCACACAATTTCCAGGTATTTTGTTTAAGTAACAAATGGTAACACATTTGTTTTTAGTAGTGGCATTGTTACAAAGTAACTAGTTAATGGATCATAACCATGCTCATGGCTATCAATTTGTTGCTGTGCCACTACTCTCAACAAATCTGCTACAATTAGTTATTTAAACAAAATATCTGGAAATTGCATGCTAATTACTATTTTATGATGTGTCTAGTAGTTAGGTTTTGGAAGAGCCTAGTATAAATTACATTTTGTCAAAGGAACTGGTAATTTTCAAATGTAGGGCGAATTTTGGAGTATTTTTTATACTTAAAACTGAGGTCATTCTTGTACAAGTGCATGTCCAATTTTTAAGGGATTGTATTCATTTATTGGGCATAATTTACTCGCTGTTTATGTTGTTTAAACATAATTTTATTTACTGTTAATTACTGGTGTGTTGTTTACTTTAGTAGAAGTCTTCGGAGCACTACTGTTTTAGTATGACCAATGCCATCTTGGCGCAGCACTGCCAACTGCTCAGGTATATTTTACACTAGATTCAGTGTTTTTGTTTACCTTTTACGTTCATGACTCTTCATAACCTCTGATGGTTTTAAAGTTCTTCGGGAGTGTTTTAATTATACTGGAGAATTTGCTTAAAATGATTTTTCCGAGTTTTTAAATCATTTTACTGGTTATTCCAGGGGTTCGAAATATAATTTGTCAAGAAATGATTCTGCTGACAACTTGTGGTTTTGTCTTGACTGTTTGAATTTCATATTTCACAAGGTTTATTTGTTTATAGTGAGTTTGGAAATGTGTTTTCTTCGCAAGATTTGTTTAAATAATTTTCTGCTCATGACATTTTTGGGGACTCTTTCGGTTCTTTAGTATTTGAGTACAAACTTGCATTTTCCAGTTTTCATTGAGATTCCTTGCAGTTTTTTTTTTAACTTGCATTTTGATCGTACATTTTCATACACAAGTTTAATGTCTAATAGTTACTTCGGCATTTTATTTACATTAGAACTTTTATTATTTCATTGTTGAATAATGTAACAAAATTTCTTGTAACAAAATTTCATGGTTACTTATTTCATTTAATCGTTAACAGAACTGGCATATTAATTAATTTTAATTTTTTTTTCTGTTCTTGTGCTAACTCTCATGTTTCAGTTTTCAGCAGTTAATCTTGAGTAAGTTGTGGTACGAGACACAGATTACTTTCCTTTGCCATTTCCACAGGAGCTTTGTTGACATTGTGAATGAACACTAGTTTAGTAAAAGATTTTAATTTTTTGGTTAAATTGTGTGCGAGTTTTGATGATTGTCGAGAAGTGATTTTGGTATGGGACTTAATTGCTTCAGATCATGTAATTAAATTTTTTATCTCTTCATTTTCCTTCATTTAATTTAATGTAGGTACACTATTGTACACTTAGAATAACAAATTTTTTATACTGGTACACTCACTGACATAAAAATTAATTTAATTGTATGCAAACCAACTTTGTTTTGCATAAGTTTTTTTTTTCTTTGGGGAGTTTGTTGACTTCCAGGCAACAACTAGTTTTGTTTCTTTGTGTATTAGTTTGCAAGTCTAAATTATCGGAGCTAGGTAAGCTTACTCATTCTGCAGTCTGAGAAGAATCTGCTTAAGCGCTAAATTGGGTTAAAGAGTGTTTTAACACCCTGGCCCGCTGTGGTTGAGCAACAACACGACCCGCCCTGGGGAGTGCCATGAATTTCTGTACTCAACTTTGGACGACCACTCAATGATTTTCCCTGTCACGCAGTGTGAAACTAAGAGTCATCTTGAAAGATTTCTGTATTCATGTAAAGAGTAATTTGTTTAGTAAAGTGAATTTTGGTAATTATTTTACTTAGGGACTTGGTCATATTTCAATTTGAGTGTTACCATAATTAATTTTTTCTAGGAGTCTTGTTGAAATGAGCAGGTCTCTGATTTTTTTTTTTTGCGGTAGCATGGAGAAGTCTCTCGTAGCTGCTGACTTGAGTTCTAGCAAGAGGCTGATCACCTTCCAGTGAAACTAGACTTTACAGTATCTACATGCTCGTAATGCTGATTTGGAGCCTAAGGTGTTGACTGTTTTCGAGCAGATGTTACTTCTTTAGGTTATTGCGTTAGCTTTAAGGCTAGTTTTAAAATTAGTCAACCACAGTCAAGAATTCTAGGGCATCACGAGAACTAGTGATTCCTCTGACTTGTATTTACTGATAGACTTAGTGGCGAGGGTGACGAGGCCCCTGGTTTTGCCACTAAACTGGGCAGCAGTCCCAGATTCGTTTGTTGTAAAGGGGTGTCATTCCAGTTACCTCACAGTGCTCACTGTAATAACAAATCAGCACTGTACCTAAGCTCCAAGGTCATCATCATTTGTTTAAACACACAAGATTCTCTCGCTACTCTTCCTAATGTTATTTGAACATAACTGCTTTTATTTGCGTACGTGTATTGTTTTGTGTTTAAAATGTAGAATTTGGTATACCTTTAAATAAGTCATGTATGCAACCAGCACATCCACATAAAATAAATTACTGAAATTAATTTATAAGATACATAATGGCAAGTGTTACATTCTCATGGTTCCTGAAAGTAAACAGCAGAAAAAAAAAATTGCAATTCTAAAACAACATCTTACAAGAATAAATTAAATTAATTTTGTGAAATGCTGCATATAAAATACACACTGACAGTGTCTCCTTTCAATAAATCACTTACAAGTGAAGTAGATGTACACCATTTTTATGTCCCATTCTCTAGCAACTAACGTTTTTTCCTCCCCCAGTATTTTGCATATGTTGTCCTCACATATTAGTTTCGCAATAATGTGCAGCTCTTTTTTTAACTTAAGAAACAGTTACACCTTTAAATATTTTGCACATAATGGACACAGGTGCATCTAGTTGAAAATGTAATTAAATAACACATACCAAGTTTTGTAAATTTTCTCCTTACTGTACTTAAAAATGGGAAACTTTGTTTGAAACATTCACAATTTTTTTAAAATAATGGCACACAGTGTTTGTGAAGTATATGTCCATTGGTTTAAAAAAAAAATATCTGAAGAGATATAATATCACTAACGCACATAGAACCCTATGAATATTGTGGAAAATGACATAAATTGACAGTACTAATCATGCTGAATCATATGCACATTGTTTTATTACAATGAATCACAATAGTGAGAAAGGCTGTAAAACTATGAAAATAAGGGATATTGTGGGCTACAATTCATAAAAAAAGACCACAAATGCAACCACTAAAAATTACAAAAAGGACAGAAAAACTTAAGATATCCAAAATGACTCAATATAAGTGAATTTACACAAAATTTGTCTCTTGCGCACACCAGTTTAACAGCATCAAATGATTTTACCAAATATGAGCTAAGCAGGTGAAAACATATGAAGTAGGTAAAACTGCATGCATTCTGTGCTTACTACCACTCACACTCCAGTGAAACAGGATGGTACAGATTTTACACGAGTTTTCTTTTCTGGAGCTAGTTGATTGTCGCTATAAAATCATAGTAACTGAGGCATCCTGTGTGAATTATGGGGATTAACTATGATGTATGATGTATTCCTGTGCTTTTATAACGCACACTCTACCAGACAACTTTGCCCCATCTTGGAGCACATTATTCCTCATGGGGCAGGTCAAACATTAAAAACAGTGCTTGAAGTGGGACACTTGCCTACAGAGTACATTGACGCGGTCAAAGCTACCACAGACACATGAACCTAGATTGTAGTGTTCACCGAAATTCGCCCAGAAGCCATCAAGTCAACAACCCTCACCAAAGATTGTACTGTCAACCAAACCGCTGGCACCCTCCAGAGCCTTCCGCCTAGGAGATAACAAATATAAATACCACAATCACAGTAGAAAAGAAATTAAAAGCACCGCTTCAGTCACAAGAATATTCAACCCCTGAGAAGCGAGGCTAGCTTTCCCCTCACCCTACTGAGGACCGACAAGCTCCAGAATTTAGTACAAAAGGACCAGCAGAACCAAGCCTCCTCCAGGCCATCGCTACACTTCCACTACTGTAATGGTCGGAGGTGTCAGCTGAGGGCAACTGGTCACAAACTCTTCTCCACCACTGTAAGGACGGAAACTATCTGCAGGGTGCGCCAGCCACTAGACCCCCCATAGTCCCATCACTTTAATGGCATGGAACGCTTTTCACCGGTAGTCGACAACCACCAGAGGTCCGCAACCTCTTCGGCAGCCTCCAGCACCACAGATCCAGCAGCTCTTGGATGCTGTCGCCATCCAGATGGTCCTACCAATGCCGCTCTCATCAACCTCCCCTTCTTCTTTGGTTTAACACCTCGAGGTAACAGCTCACAATAACATCTCCTCAGGACAACCTCCCCCATTTTGTACATCTTCTACTGCAGCAACTTTCAAATGCCCTTCTGGTAATTGCCAATTTAGCCCAGGTTCCTTCAGAATACTTGCCAGTTATCAATTAGACTTAATTCATTTGGTTTGCATTTTATTAAATTAATCTTTCTTGCCAGATTAATTTCACCCTTGTAAGAATTAGCTTTGCCTCCAGGTCGCCTTCGCCTGGTCTATTAAAATAGGACTACCTACTGTTAATATTTTTATTTTAGTAGGAGAGTGCGGAACCATGAGTCAAATACGTTATTTAATAAAAAGAAATTTTTTTACAACTTAATTGTACTCAGAGTTATCACTTCTAGTTTTAACCTCCCATTTAGGCCTTTATGCTATACAAGGTTCTTTTATTTTATCCATAGAAAAGCCGGTCGAGTCGCATAACCACCACTAAGGTAAATCAATAATGATTACGAAGCAAACCGAGTTCTTCCAACTTGCTGGATGTTCCTCAGTATTAACACAAAATAACTTTAAAATGTTTCAAAGTTGTTTTATAACTTGAATTTAAGATACAATTAAATAACACACTTCCAGACAGAGCAGAATATAAGTGAATATTCATTTGAGACCCTAGTTCACACACTATACAGTACAACCCCCTTTTGCATTACCACTTTTTACATTTTCCCGCAAATTACACCATTTATTTTTGGTCCTGTTTTATCTCCATTTGATTCTATGTACATTGTTCCCGCTAATTACAACACACTATATTTTAGTTTCCTGCTATTTACACTTTTTCTTTACATTATTGGCAGTGCCAAAATCCACATGACAAGATAAACATGTTGGATGCAGACCACATTATTTCATATGCATAGAAGAAAGTTACACAGAAAACAATTGCAAACTGCTTCAAGAAAGGTGATTTGACTCCAACATGATTATTTCTGAAGAACAGTCAGTTGAAGATATTGTAAGTTCCCATGTCATAGAAAGTAAAGACCAAAAAGATGACGAAGCTTGTGAAGAAGAGGGAAAAGTACGTATGCCCAGCAAGCATGAGGCATTACAAGCTGTATAAACTGTGAGGACCTACCGCTCGGGATTCGAATGTGAGGACAGTATTTTCATCAACTGAATGTCATTAACAAAAAAATTGAACATTTTAGCAGTCAGCAGCTGAAGCAGACGAAAATCTCAGACTTCTTTTCTAAGTTTAATTAAATGGCAAGTATGAACTGTTGTAGTGAATTAGTAAATAATTGTTCTAAATTTGTATTACCTTGATTCTTATTTGTATGTACTTTATTATGGAAATTCCAAGTTGCGACATTAGTTTTTAAGAAAGTTTTGGCAAAGTTTGTAACTACGCCTATATTTGTCAGTTTATTTCTTCTGGCTTCAATATTTGCCAATGGTACATACTTTTTTTTGCTATGCATATTCAATTTGTAAATGTACTGGATTATATTTTGGTAGAGCTTTCCATGTATAGTATTAATGGTATGTCAATGTCGATTTATTACAACTTCATTCAATTTGAAACACTTTACTGCATTTCCCTCATTTTATACTTTCCTGCTTTTTACATAATTTTTTCTGGATCCCTTGAATGGTGTAAAAATGGGGTTCTACTGTATTCTCAAGCTTTTGTTTTGCTTGTAACATAATTTTATGGCATATAGGTTGCACATTTTATTTTTAAAATTTTATTGAAAACTTGGGGTGCAACCTATAAGTGAGAAATATGATTTTAAGTTGCTGGATAAAAATAAGTAAGCTCCCAATTAACAGAGTTAATAGAGACCAGAGAAAACATGAATAAGTGTTGTATTAAAACACGGATAATCAAATTTACACATTTTTATTATTAATGGAACAGTGCAATTGGCTATGAACACAGTACCAATTATGCATTTCAAAGCAAACACAAATCATGCACTGTATGTGCAGGATTTTAAATACACAATGTTTCAAATGATATTTATTTTGCACCGAGTGTAGTTAATTCATGGCACATCGAGTACACACAGTCTGAGCCGTCGCCAGGCGAGGGCGTGGACGAGCGACACGGAGCTATAGATAAGCTCTCCCTAGTTGTGTGTGTGTCGCTTTCTCAACATGCATCAATCAGACAAGTCCTTTAGATGGCAGAGTTAGTTGAAAGTTTAGAATGCAATGCTATGCAATAAAGACTAGACTACAACAGACTTCAAATAAGGCAACCTGGCATTTAAACAATACGGTACAATCCCCATTAAGAGAATAACGCTTATAATAAAAAACCTCATTAAAATTCTACCAACTTACAAATGCACACAAAAGTTTTAAATTTCTGAAATGTGAAGTTTCTTGTAAATATTTAAACACTTGATATGAAAAAATGTAAGAAAAGTTGAATTGTGCCTTTCTTGAAAAAGGATTTTATTTTCTTTTGTTTGGCAATGGAAATTATGTTTTTGTTTATAACACACCATGCTGAAATTGTTTTACTAACTCTAACTTTTCTGCAATAGTTTAAACTGTCCTTTTACACTGTTGACATTGCGAAAACAAGCGAACAATGACCCAAGCCGGTGATCAATAAACTGGCAAGACTTGTTTCTTGAGGGGGGGGGGGGGGGAGGGCAAACTGCGGCCGTGTCTGAATGCGGCCGTGTCTGAAACCAAAATGGCAAATTCTTTATTTTGTAATTTGTCATTTCGTAAGTTTCACTTCGTAAGTTGTCGACAGTTCTTTTGTTTAGCACTTTCGGTGACACATTTTTACATTAAGGCCTCGGGTACAATACGAGCGGCAAGCGGCAGAGCAGCAAGCGGCAGAGCGGCACTGGCTACAATACACACTGCAATTTCCTTCAATTTCCAATCCAGTCATTAACATGTCATCAGAGGTGCTTGTGCAGCTGTTTGTGTTAAGCAAGATCACTTTGTTAAAGAGGAGGGTGTTTCATACAACTAGGAGAAAATACAGAGTACACCCCATAGCGGTGCAGGCGTAGGTTTAGAAAGTATCACCATCTATTTAGTAACTTCAGAAAATACGAAATTCGTTTTTTCCAACATACAAGAATGATGACAAGAACGTTTGATTACATACTAGATAGGAATAAGCCACGTTTCGAGAAGAAAAGAGTCTTGGAATGAAGTTCTCTCTCTTTCAGTAGCATCGATTTTCTTTCCATTTCTTGTTTTGCTAACGCAGTAGACTTTGCATGGTGCAGTCGGGCGTATCAGTTATTTGTACCACCTCCAGAAGTAGTCAGTGATCTTGGTGTTTCTAGCTGCAGGGATTCTCGCCCAGTTTGTGGCTACTGAGTGGGTTCCGTTCTGGACAAGAACCCATCTTTAGCCAACTACATCAAATCCAAAACCACCATGCAGGCTTTAAAGTACCTGCAGCTGAAACCTGACTTTTGGGGTGGTTGCTGCATAATTTTGCGGAATTTGTCCTCAATGTTTTTCCATTTCTGTTTAGTCTCTTCGCGTAAAATAAAAAGAAAACTTGTTAATTTTTTTACAGTCAGTTTTGTATCCTATATAAAGTTAATTCACACCACATATAATACACCATAAATGCAGAAAAAACAAACCACATACCTTCCACACACTATAAGTCCATTCACAGTAGGTTCCCGGGGCGGGCGAAGTCGACTAGTTGTTGTGGGAGGGGGGATAAGAAGGGGGAGGGGGGCATCGGTATATTAGCACTCTCCCCCACCCCCATGAAAAATAATAAGCGAGAATTATATTTGACAAGTGTAAATAATATATATATCTTAATAATCTAGTGGAGAAACTCTTAATGAATCCTATGTAACTATAATGTGTATGGTTGCAAATGTTTTGACTGCCTATCATGAATATTGTAGCAGCCACCAAGGCGCCGCACACAAACCTCTTAAGGTACAATGGTATTTAACTTATGGAGCGAGGAAACTGTTTATTAAACATGCTCCACATAGCTGACTGCCTAGAAGATATATAAACATAGTAATGTGCACCACCCCTCCCCCACCCCCCCCAGATGCTCACCGCCGCGTAAGAATTCAGCCAGTGTGATATTTGTCGCAGTTGGCCATGAAGTAGAAGGAATCACTGTATCCAGGCCTGGAGGAGCTCTAGCCCATCCTACAATCTGCATGGCGGTTAGGCGTAGCGCTATCTCTCGAGTCTCCGTTACACAGTCACCCTAAGCATTATCATCTCTGGCAAGGTTAGGCAGTTCCATTTAGACTCTTGCAATTAAGAACAGCTCTTAATGCCTTGTATATCTGTTAAAGAGTAAATTTTGTGTAATTCAGTCTTGTATTGATAATGTATAACTCAATGTGTAGTAATTGTTATAATAAAAGTGTTGAGTTTATGGAATTCTGGCTTACCAATCAATCTTAGAGCTACGTACTCCATGAATAATCCCCCTCCTATGATGATGACTGTAACATAAAATAACTGAGTTCAGTATCCAGATAGCAGGTTAGGATGTTATATTGATTAGGAGGAAGGGGGATTGTTACACTGGTGGAGACCCGTTTGACCCACCTCGCGCTTATGCAAGTAGGCTCAGATTTTATGAATGTGTTTCAGTTGCTCTTCATGTTGTTAGAAGAGTTAAACGTGGACGGGCTTCCCACCACCACACCCTGCAAAGGCGTAATTACTTGCTGTTAGTTAATGTGTATTTTCATTACCATATTATCCCAAGCTGTCCATGTAAAATTAGTTTCTTAGTAACAATAGGCTACAGTACTTGTTTTGTTATAGATTCTACTAGTCACTTGATTGTAAAACTTATTGTATTAGAGCCAGCAAGCGTAACAGCTGCTGTTACCCACATGCGGTCAGGGCACGTGCAGTAAGCGATAGTGTGGCAGATTAGTACGCCACATGCGTAGTCAGCAGTCCGCGTAGGTGGCCCTGCCAGACTAGCAGCTTGATGTCACATTGCCCACCCCGCTACCTTTAGAACTGCTTGTTTTCACATATCTACAAGTAATGTATGTACTCTGCTTGTTTATGCATGTGGAAACCTCTTCCCTTGTAAACAAGGAAATCTCCACTTGTATTGTGTGTGTTTCGGGGATATTCCCCTTTTCCTTTGTATTTAGAATTAATTATAAGTTACACAAAGTGCACGACACCATCTACACTACACACCTTTCTTCTAACATGTCGAAATGACTACAGAACACCCATTTACCGCACACAATATAACGAATTTAGTTAAGACACTTAATTGATTTAGGCGACGCTAAACGTGCAGTTCAAATACACAAACAGTTAAGAAATCATTTACCTAGTACTAACACAGAATCGCACACCACACTAACAGAACACATTACACCACTTGAACACACTTCTCAACACCTATCAACATTTAACAAATTTGAAACAAAGCGGTTATCTAAGATCACGCCCACTCAACACACTAGAGACAGCAAATCCACTTTTAATTTCCATTCCCAGCAAAAGTACACAACATAAATAACACTATCGAAAACCATTCTGTCAACACAACACCACAGTACAAATACCACAACCACCCAACATTCCAAACTCCAATCAAGTTATTTTACAACATCCACAAAACATCACCACTTTCTCAGGGGAAAGTAATGAAAATGTGGAGGAATTTTTAGACACCTTCAACACCGCAAGCGAAGTTAATGGTTGGTCTGAACTTGACAAACAACGATGCCTAAAGTTCTATTTCCAGGGAACAGCAAAGGGGGCTTACAAAAATCTGTATTATGCCAGTGCACAGGAAATCTCTTCGCACCATATTACAGACAAATTATTGCACACATTCAGAAAACTCGACACAACTGATCACTACAGACAGCTTTTACACTCCACAAAACCACAATCAGGCGAGAGTGCTCAAGCTCACATGGAAAATTTCACTTTTTACAAGAATAAGTGCGAACCCCACTTGCCAGAGCCAGGATTTCTCAAATCATTTGGACCTCTCTGTTACCAGCATATGCCGACAAACTTGTACCATTAGAAAACAACACAATACAACAGCTAGTACACAACATCAAAAACATTGAGCTTGACATGTACAAATATACACAGAATATTGAACACACAACCATCACTTAACAACATGTCAAACTACAAGCGGAAATAAATATATTGAAAGAGCAATTGCAAAACCTCAAAAACACTAACAAATATAGCACCCTGCCCCTGTCCAGTGAGTTATTGTAAAAAACCTACATTTCCACCCCCTACCCACAGAAACACACATTTTCAGACCAGCTTCAACAGGCCGATGGTAACTGAATGGCAACAGAATAGGGACCACTACACACAACCACCAAACCATGGCCACTATAAATACCACACACGACCAGGCAGGCCCCTTCAGGGCATAACCGAGACATTACGAACATGAACAGGGGAAAGTTTGTGGAGAAAATTACATGGAAAAAGTATCTCCCCCTCACAGGAAAATAACATCTGAGTTCGTGATGCCTGTAGGGCTATTTTCAATAAAGTTGTGCCGCAGCGTTCATACACTGACATCACAAAATTCAATGCCCATAGCAACCTGCCTCATTCAAACAAACCAACCCCAGTTCAATTAAATGTGTGCGTACCATGCCATGTCTACACTTCACGCAAAAGATTGTGTCGTAAATGTAAACATTGCACAAGAGTATAATTCTGTGATACATTTCACATCGCCAAGTAACCAGGCTATAATAGATAGGTCAGGGAAAGCTGCACCTCAGCGGAATGTGCGTGTGCCGCCGGCCCAGTGCTCAGTTGCAATAACGTCACCCCGCCCTATTCAGGTCAGTGTTGCCAACCGCCGCCCAATCAGAAGTGCGACGTTGCCAGACCTAAGCAAACTGTTGATACGAAGATGAGAGTAGAAGGTCTGCATAGCCTCGCAGAGGATACGTGTGCATTGTGTTTTTACGCCGGACACAAAAGCCACCACTGCAATTTATTTTCAAAACTAAACTTAGAATTTTCTACCAACATCGGTGACCGCTTTAAGGCGTTTAAAAACAAATTCGGGCTGATGCTGAAAACTGAGTTTGTAGAGCGGCCACATAGAAACAGTGTAATTGATAATACTACTTGTTTTCACAACACGAGGAGCGAGGCCTGCGATGAGCCGATGTTGAAAAACAAACTGAACGGGTCCGTGCCTCAATCTAGCTCAAGTACGCCCCACACCAAAAGTAGAATGTCAGCACGTAGGACTTTGTACAGCGACACTACACGTCCATGTCCCCATTAAAGGAAAAATGTATTATACACTACTTGGCTGCTCTCGTAGCAGCGTAGCGAGTACAGTAATATCTAATCAACACCTTTACCTTTACCACAAACAAATAACTTTAGCTGATGCCACATCAGTCTTTACATCACCGAAATTTGAAACAACTATTAACATTAGCATTCATGACCGCACTTACCCACAAAACTTTTTAGTTGTTGACAATCTGAAGCAAGATTTAATTTTAGGTGTAGATTTCATCAAACAGTATGAAGTAATACCAATTTTGAAATATAATACTCTCTGCATACATTCACATGGCGCAAACAAAATTATGGAAATACCACTGTACACAGGCAGGCCACATCACGAGAATACTAACTCTATCGAGCAGTATTGCCATGCATTAGACAGTTTTGAATCTGGACAACCACAACTGCCACATATTAATAAAATGTTCTCTACCACACAAAAACAGGCCATTGCCATCATTATTGACAAATACCACGAGTGGCCTTACAGAATCAGTCCCAAAATTCATCATGAACATTTAATTCAAATTAATGACATTGTAAAGACTGAAATTATCGAGGAAGCGGACTCACCCTATTCTGCGCAGTGTTTGGTAGTTTCCATGAAAAATGGAGGGGTTAGATTTCTAACAGACTTCCGATAACTCAATATTTGACGAGGGTGCAGTACCCATTGCCTCGCAAAGAGGAAATTTTAAACGCCCTTCAGAGTTCACAATACATAACCAGTTTATACTTATTTTCAGGCTTCTATAGCATCCCTGTCCGAAAGCAGGATCGTCATAAATTGGCATTTACAATAGATGGCATGGGGTTGTTCCAGTATAAAAGAATGCCAATGGGGTAAAGTACATCCCCTCAGTACTTCCAAATGTTTATTAATACTCTACTAGGACCCTTGTGTTGGACAGCAGCAATTGCATACATCAATAATATTTTCAACTTAGGAAATTCGTTCGAGGAACATATTTCAAATATAGACACAGTTTTTCAATGACTATGCATGTTCAATGTAAAAGTAAACCTAAAAAAATGCACCTTTGCCAAACAGATGGTGAAAGTACTAGGTCATATTATTATCCCTCAAGAAATTTCTACGGATCCTGACAAAGTCTGCGCTATAGAACAAATGGCACCTCCAACAAATTTAAAGCAACTCCATACATTCCTTGGCAGGACTTCATACCTGTGGAGGTACATAATGAATTATGCTACAATTGCGCAACCACTTATTGATTTGACAAAACATAGTGCAACTTATTAGTGGGAAGACGTTCACCAGCAAATATTAATTAACCTAAAAAGAGCTATTCTACAGGCTCATGTATTACAGAAGTTCGATGAGAGAAAAAAAAAAAAATCTTAGCTTGCTATGCAAGTAATGACGTAGTCGGCAGAGCACTTATGCAGGAAGACCTGCAAACAAAACAGCGATACATCATTGCGTTCACTTCGAAAATGTTATCGGTCCAGGAATTGAGTTGGAATGTGACGGAACAAGAACTTGGTGTTATACGTTACCTTTGCAATCATTTCCGTCAGTATTTATATGGACGACAATTTAAAATCGAAACAGACAATGCTAGTCTTAGATGTTTGCGATCTATGGTGGAGCATAACATCAGGATTCAGAAAATGGTGATAGCCCTTAGTGAGTATGACTCTGAGCCTCAGCCTCATATTGAGAAAGGAAAGTTAAATACCCTCCCCAATGCCTTCAGCAGAATCACTACTGACCCTAAGGTACAGACAAACAAAGTCATCATTAACAACGCTACATACAAGGTTAAAGAACAAATGATGATGTCCACATCCCTATACCAGGCATTAGCACAAGCTATTTTACAAGCAAGCCATAAGCAGGATGAAATTAAGAAAAATACTGATAAATACACTATTAACCACTGAGACGATATTAAAAACTATTTCAAGTTCGAATGACAACCTCCCTATGCACGCAATATGTAAAATTATCACCATCCTTATTTCAAGTGAATGTGCAGATAATTAAGGAAAATAGTCCCACTCGGTTAGAAACAACATGTATTGATCCAGTGTTACAATGTAAGAAACTCACTGTCATTATTAATACACTAGAAAAAGCACATTTCTTGCCTGTGTACAAACATGACCAAGAGTACATTAAAATTGATGACTCGATTTTTCATTTATGTCCCATTGCCATAAATACATTACCATTCGTTGGAGAATACAAACGTGACCCTCACATTAAACAACTGAAGCTAGCATTACTTCACCCAGATCAGGCCGTCAATAAATACCATAGATTGAGCCAACAATATAGCATTACAGCAAATGGTGAAATTTTTCTGAAAGTTAATACACCTCAAGGTCCCACCAAGCTAACTCTTGTACCACAAGTTTATTTTAATTAAATTATCCAAGCACATCTTGATGCAATATTAGGAGGAGGGCACTTTGGTACTTTCAAAACCCTTCAAAAAATTAAGCAGTCATACTACTGGGATACCATGAACGACGACGTTAAGAAATATGTACGATCATGTCCTATTTGACAGAAAACAAAAGCTATTATTTCTAAACAGATGGGTCAAATGACTTCTGTCCCTCCCCAACCGCTTTTGAAGACTTGGGCTTTGAATGCGAAGGGACCAATCCCTACCACCGTGCATAAGAATAGATACATACCATGAAACCCCTCTATTACAACCCGATTTATTACGAGCACCTCTCTATTAGGACCAAATCCCGAGGAACCGTTAAAAGTTTGGGTCGAAAAAGTCAAACATTTGAGGCACTTCTAAAAATAGATACAGTAATCCCTCGCCAACCACAGTATCTTGAACCGCGGTTTCAGTTGTGCGGATTTGTTTTTGTAGACCTTTTCTCCAACCACGGTACTAGTTTCTATTATCCACAGTTTTCAGTCTATGAAAAACTAGCCCTTATTGATGTTAGTGGTCACACATTTCTCAAGCTACCATCATAGACTTTGACATTTGTTGTCCCAAGCAGCATGAAGCAATAAATTACTTAATGCCAGAAGGGGATACTGGTGTATTGTCCAGGGAAGCACGTAGGGAGGGGGGAGTTGCAGGCCGGGTCCGTAAGAATTCTGTCCTAGTCACATGCAGCCGCCTCTGCCTTACCCTCAATCATTTTTCACTTCCGTTATCCCTCCTCTTTTACTGTAAAAACAGCAGCACATTACACAGACTAGTCTTTTAATCAGTGTATGTATAACTTCAAATTTAATTCAATGCCCCTTTATTAAATGATTATTTTTAAGGTTATGTGCGTCCATGCATACGTAATATGCAAAATTTTTATGGTGGGCAATTGTTTTTTTCATGTGAAGTCAACTTTATGTGTAAAGTGAATAAAAATAAACGTGTGCAAATAAAATGTGTTCTTATGTTACCGGCACCATATTATGACAAGCGAGGCCGTGTGCATGTATAGGCAACGTCAAAAGCTTTTGATGAAAAATTCAGGATGGCTAATATTTCAAGTAGACCGCACTAAATATTTATATTCCCGTAAACATTACTGGGTCTCATCGTGCCAGTGCAGAGGACAACACGCCACCTACATTTCATATAAATTCACCATATTGTTGACATGAATCGCATCTATCAGCATGTTTTCCCAACGCCGGACCGCTGTTATGAATTGAACCGGCCCTGTAACGATGGCAGTGGCGGTAGGCGGGCAGTCACAGCCCGCCATCTTGTAGCGACCAACCAACAGCTGCCCAGCCTGAGGATCTACGGCCGAGCTTCAGCAACAGGCCCAACGGCTTCAGAAGAATCAATTTGACCATTCCTAGAAAAAGAATATGCTGCGCATAAACGATTACGTGTGGGTTCGTAATAAGGCAGGCAGAAAGTGCTCACACACCGATATTGCGGTCCCTTCAAAGTAACTAATGTGTTAGGCAAATCAACCAACTGTATACCAACAAATAAAACAGAGCCTCCCAAATATGAGACAGTGTGTACCCATCATACTATGCCTGCCTTTATGCATTAATTCAGTGTCATTCTGACGGCATTTAATTGTAAGTTTTAAGTGTGCATTGTTTAATATATACTCTAAAAATGTGTTACAGTACTTATCAATATCTAACTGAGTGACGTGAACCGCTGTGGGTGCTGTTTGCAATGCCGTCCAGGCAGCCTGTTCGCACTGCAATCGGGGCCTGCTGACAACACCTGGACTCAGCACACGTGTAACGCAGCAGGAATCAGCCAGCACGAGGCGCGTGCCCAGCATTCCTGTCTGTCATCGCACCTCTGGCGACTGCTGAGCGACCGGGGTCGTGAAGGAGAACCACGGCTGTCAACCCCGACCCTGGAGCTGCACTTCTAGAGTAGCTTCAACATGCTCTTCCCACTACCAGATGCTGTTGGCAGCAGCGTACGAGTTACGCTCTGTGCATGCGCCAACCGTCGCCATGGCAACACCAATCGATGTCTGCGCCTGAGCAGAGGAGTGGGGCGCACTGTCAGTCCGCCTCACCTGCCGTGCAACCAACGTCATGGCTGTAGTATGTTTTCTTCTGCCAGCTGTTCTGTCGATGCCAGCCACCTACAGGACCCATACTGAAGTCTACTGGGCTCCGGCCACCATCGATTTTGTAAACGGACAAAGTATTCCTCTCATTTGCAGAATTGCACTACACCTTCCAATAATACCTGAATCCATTGATCAATATTTGCATGTAATTTGTGCAGATATAAACTCAACATCATGTGGTAATCAAAAACTTATATATGGTTATTTACAAGCAGTAGAAAACTGTGTATTACGAGAATTCCATGATGACGTGAACACTCAGTTTAGAGGGAAAAGATGGATTCAGGTACTCGGCGATGTGGGATCATGGTGGTGGTGTAATTTGTTAACAAATGAACACCTACATGCTTTGCTTGAAAATGATGCCCTGTTAGACGGTCAAAATATCACACTTGCAGGCAACATTCGTACAACCAACAAAGCCCTTAATGTATCCTTTAATGTGATCAACGAAATACAAAACAATGTGGAAGATAAGATAAATTCTCTGTCACAAACAATTAATGACATTTCCAATGTTTTGAAAAACCAAAGGTCAGCCATGAGTAAACTCGACACCTTTGTGGCTCAATATAACTTGTAAGTCACAAAGTATTTTGCAGTTGATTAATAATATGGTAATAGAAAATGCAATTCAAACCTATATACACTACTGCCAGTTGCATAAGTTACAGCTTAATTCGGTAAACAAGACCCAGCTGTCAAATTATCTCAGTAAATTAAATGTACAACTCTCGAAACTGAACTTAACATTAAGCATTGGTGTCACCAATATTATTAAATATTACTCGCATGAGCTGACAGAATGCTCATTCTCTAAAAGCCAACTAGTGATCAAATTACAAGTGCCTGCTACCAGAGTTCATTCCTCATAGAAAGTTTACAACTTAATACCAGTCCCTTACTGTTTTGCCAACCAAACATGCACAATTCATGTACCCTCTGCTACCACTGCAATTTACTGTCAGACAGATGTAAAATCAATCTGTCACTCACCAGAAATGCCACAGGATGTTATATTCATCCTGAAAGAATCACTCACATGTGATACTTCTAAATGTGTAAAGGTGGCAATTCTGCTATCCGATGCTACGTGATTATTTTCAGCATGCAAATTTCACTGCTCTTATGACATTTCATTTCTCATCACACGCATATTTCCACATCAATATGTTTTAACCAACACCCCTGCAGGCAGTCTTACAGTGTGTGAAAACTTCACTAAACGTAAATGTTTCTGACCATAACATAGGAAGTGTATAATTACAAGAACCATACGGCTGTCAGATTGCAACACATGACCACATTATTGTTGAGGCCACACATCTGTATGATGTACGTGCGCCTACTGTGCCCTTACAGCAAACTGTCATATCTGTTCACTGGTTCACCCAGCAGTCCTTCCATTTACAACAATTATCCCTCACAGCTGGTATACACTTTTACAACATAACTACTGCTCTCGTCACCAACTGGCAGAGTAATCACACAGCATTGCCAGCCTTTCCAGCAGTAGATGGTAACTTCAGAGAAAACAAACTATTTTCAGTGTAGGATCTAAGCCACTACGATTATATATCCATTGGAATAATTATTATCCTTGTGTTTGCTGTTGTTACCTTTTATATTAAGCTCTCAATTTTGCTGTCACGAGTAAACCCACCCCAGTAAATATAGCATCTCCGAATGTCCTATACACAAAGGTTACTGCAGATATCTTCTGTACAACACAGAAATAAGACGTGTATGTGTTTGTTAACTTGTGTTCCACTATGGTGCCTTCTTGCATTGTGAATCATATATATGAATACAAGTTCCTAAGAGCGTGATGCGTGATGAGTCTTAATTATAAAGAGAATCTAAACATATGTAATTGAATATCAGACCTAAAGGTCTTTTAAGTAGGCATTATTAGTTCAGTGATAAACTTGATTGCTTTTGCATTTGGCGCATATATATATATATATATATATAAAACCTGTGCAACTGACAAAATTAGCTCAAACAGCAGTGATAAGTGTATGGCTATTGAGCACCCACTTATATATATCAATAAGGTAAAAGGAAAGTTGGTATTTTCTTAATATATATTCTGAGGTAACAAGACTAATGTCATCAAACATCCTTCATCATAGAATATAAGTTAGTTGTAAATAAAAAAATATTTATATAAATATAATTCAATATTCCCCACAATTAATACCTACTGGTATATATAGTGTCATATTCAACAATTGTATGCATTATGATTGAATAAAAATATTTGCAAAAACAAACATACTAGTATATAAGGCAATTTTTAAATACTGTTTTTAAAATTAAAGATTAAGAGAATTTATTTTCACAAGTGTCATGTAGTAGCTATATTAGAATTGAGCTAAATTTTTGTGTATTAACTATAACAAAAGGAATTTTATTGTATTTGTATATATTCAAATCATTGATGCTACCAGGTATACCTATATTACAGATTTTTCTTGTATATGTTCCATTTTGTCTTAACTGTACACACAAAAGTGCAAAGACTGTCTATAATTCATAATATTATCTGCAACAGACTCTTTTAACTACAAACTGTGTATTGTGATAAAGTGAAAAACACACTTAGTGAGTATCAACGTTTGTTATGACAGACACTATTACGACAATACAGTGCGTCTAACATGTGAACATTTTAAAGTAAACAAAAAAATTAAACAGTGATACAAATTTCTGAAGATACTATATACACACAATAAATGTCCAATGATTGAATGCCAGAGGCGACTGTGAACCAAATATAGTACAAAACTCTATAAAACTGTATTTTACTGTTACGAATGTTCATAATTTTTAAATTTTACTTATAAGGTTAATTTTTGTTCTGAGTATAAGTTCTTATGCTCTTTGTTTATATGACGACTTAACTGCCAGAATTTAAATCTTAGTTACTTTCCGTTTAAACTCAAAAAAAAGTTGCAATAGTTTTGTATCACGTGTACTTTATCTGTTTGTGTGTACGAGAATATGATTAGCCACTCTAGAACAAAAGTACCTTACACTCTGTAAAAAGAAAGCACACGCTGGAAGCCGGCTAAAAATGCCACGTACGGGTTATTGTAGCTGCCACTGCTGACAAAAGACAGCAAGACCGTTCGGCACTGCCAAATGCGGCATGATTCTTACCTTTAACATAGGTAGCGACATTAACTGTATATTTGTGTTCTCTTTAACTTTCAACATCACTTTTCAGAATTATTAATTCCAAACATGGTATGTTAGTGAGTATTTCTTAAGAATTAATGTTTCAGCCAGCAGGCATTTCAACTTGGAAAAATTTACTTTCTCAAAGAGTAGTATTTCCCTGACACGTTGTAGAGCGCACTAGTACCAAGTGCATGCAAATTTAAAACTTCCTTTACCCCATGTCCGCCGTCTAGTTCTTGGGGGTTACATTAAATGTGGCACTGGACTACCTCCATCTATCCTGTGGTCCCGCTACACAACGTGCATAGGTCTTATTTATCAAGATATAATGCACAGAGGCCAACCTTATATTATTCTATTATGGATTCTTATGTACCTAATTTTACATAACATTGAATGATAATTACAATTTTTCCTACTTTGCCATTCACATAAAACTTAACATTAACCCTTTCTAAGTTGTAACCCATTTACTACCTTTTTGTAAAACGTAGACTCGAATTTAGTTTTGCATCTTTGACACTGCCCCTGAATCATATATCGCGTATGCCACCATTCGTCTACGTTCGTCTTCAGGCTTGAGAGCTCCTCTGCCACTTCCTGTACCACTGCAACCTAACTTAGAAGGCTACTACTACTCTGGATACTACTACTGCAGCCCGGATGACTGCCCTTTCGATGGCCGGAGGAGGGAGGAGGGGGGAGGTGTGTGTGTGGGGGGGGGGGGGGGGGAGTTAGCAGCCACCAAGGCGCCGCACACAAACCTCTTAAGGTACAATGGTATATAACTTGTGGAGCGAGGTAACTGTTTATTAAACATGCTCCACATAGTTGACTGCCTGGAGGACATATAAACGAAATGCTGTGCCCCCACCCCCCCAGATGCTCACCACCATGCAAGAAGTCAGTCAGTGTGATATTTATCGGAGTCGACCAAGAAGAAGAAGGCATCACATCACTGTAACTAGGCCTGGAGGAGCTCTAGGCCATCCTACAGTCTGCATGTTTGGTGAGCATAAATCAGCGTGGCACTTAGGCGTAACGCTATCTCTCGAGTTTCCGTTACCCAGTCACCCTAAGCCTTAATATCTCGGGCAAGGTTAGACAGTTCCATTTAGACTCCTGTGATTAAGAATAACTCTTAACTTCTTGTATACCTGTTGAAGAGTAAATGATGTATAATTCAGTCTTGTACTGGTAACATATATCTCAAGGTGTAGTAATTGTTATAACAAAGGTGATGAGTTCATTGGAATTCTGGCTTACCAATCAATCGTAGAGCTATGTACCCTATGAATAGTCCCCCTCCTATGATGATGTCTATAACATATAATAACTGAGTTCAGTATCCAGATAGCAGGTTAGGATGTAATATAGATTACGAAAAAGGGGGATTGTTACAATATTGTCTTTTACCATATATTAAAAAAAAATGTGTGCTCCCCCGCCCTCTTCCCATATGAAATCTGGGCTACGCCCATGAAAGTTTACATATTTCTGAAACCTGCAATGTTCTACAACCTGCAAAGTTCTACCTTCAAATACTCGTTACATATCCTAAAACTATATGCAAATAAAAACATATCCAGGTTACTTCTATATTTTAGTTGCAAATTTGATGTGTTTATGTTCTAGGTGTCCAAACAATGGTGGCCTATTTCAAAAAGTCTGAGCAACATTATTTTACAAGTAAACTATGTTTTACGAGCTGTTGTCAACATGGCACATTTCCCCTTGGTTTTGATTCGCATTGATTAAGAAATAAATGTAAGCATATATTTATAAAATACAAGTAAATGGTATAGTTCAGCAAAACATGTTCCAAAATTAGCACTTCACATTCTGCATCAGTCAACCGTCTATCATATTTGGCCTTCTTCACTGTAAAAAACTGTCTGAATGTTCTCTCAACATGAACAACACACTGTTTGCTCATAACAATCTCTTCCAACATCCTGATCCAGACTGAAACCAGAGCAGCACATTAAATTTTTAATGTCTGGAACCTGCGGCGAGCGGCAGCATGTGAGCGGCGAGCGGGGCCGTCTTGCCACTGCAGTCCACCCTAGCTAGGTTTATCTATTTCTCATAACGAACACTTCCGACATTACTTTGAGTGGCGCAGCTCTACCACTTTGCCATGCGCCGCTCGTCGCTTGCAGCTTGTATTGTACCCGAGACCTAGCAGTGAAAAATACTTTATCTAAATTTAATGCTTACAACGGACATGATATTTCTACAATCATAATTGGAATACTGCGCATACGTTAATAAATAAGAAAATAATAAGTTATGCAATAACAACTTAAAAAAAATTTGTTGCAAAATATTACAAAGCACAACAGTTACTTGCTTTTTAAAATATACCTAGTGTAATTTATTAACAATAATGTGTTTTATAAAACATTTGCGCATGTGTTCATTTTGTATTTTTGCTAAAATCTGCTGGATAGTAGATACGAAATACTAAATTACCAAAAAACATCACCATTTTTGTATACAAAATCAGGTCACGTGATCATTTTGTCAACAAAATCTGCCTTTTCAGACATGGCTGCGAGACAGATATTACTTCACCGGGCGGAAATGGATGACTCACACAGGTTTCTGTGACAGGCTGACAGTTTAAAGAGATAAACATCAGCTCACAAGAGGCAGAGCGATAGACATAAGCTTCTTGTTAAACGACACACACATTGCCTTACTGCAGAAGTTACAGTAGAAAAAACAGCACAAATTTTTCTTATGTGAAGTTATGACTACACAGTTTTTATTTTGATACACAAGTAATGCACGAATAACCCGAAAACTTACGAATTAAACCGAACACATTTCAAAAATATCGCTGAATAATTAGTTCATAAATATTTACGGAAAAATTGCGCTTGCAGCTGTCATAATATAATACAGCTGAAACAATCCTTCCAGACCTGCATGGAAAAAAATTGCTTGTATGAAAATAAACTACATGGCCAAACTGTTTAAAACTTATTTAGAAACAATATTGCTGTGAAGGATAGTCAAACTAAGACATCATCGTCGTCGGTAGAATCAGAACAGCCACTTCCACCATGGCTGCTGCTTGTTGAAATATCGCCATTACTCCGCCACATGTTCATCTTCTATTCCATCAAGCTAATTTGCTATTCCTGTCTTCTTAAAACTTTTAGCAAGGAGTTCATCAGATATGAGGGTCCAACTCGTTGCAACCCACTAGAATATTTGTTCCGGCAATGGACTTTTCACTCTTCCTGTTGGCATATGCTCCCTGTCTGCACTGGCAATCTATTCACCATACATACCATATTGATGCACACGTCCAATGGCTAGCAGAATCGACATAAGGCCACCTGGAATAATAACCATCTCAGTTTTTCCTTCATTTAACAGTTTCCTGACAGGCTCCACCAAGTATCTTGGAAACTGTCCAAAACCAACAAACCTGATTGTTTAAGTAATGCTCCTGGTTGGTTATTCCACACGCACTTCACCCAGTCCTTCATTAAAGTTTCATCCATCCAGCCTTTATCTTACACACGCACATGTACACCCTGTGAGAACTTTCCTTTTGACAGTGTTTTTTGCTTGAAAATTACATATGGCGGCAATTTCCTCCCATCTACTGTTATTGCCAACATCACTGTACACCGTAATTTTCCATTGCCGGTTGTTATCATCACTACATTTGAGGATCCTTTTTCAGCTAATGTGGTATTCCTTGGCATATCGAAAAAAAACTGGCGTTTGGTCAGCGTTGTCGATTTGTGATAACAAATAAGCTGTGGTTTTTCTCTTCTCAATCACAAACTTGTGGAAGTTTTAATACCTTGTCAGTATAATCAGCAGGCAGCTTCTGACAAACTGTGTTCTTCTTCGCATTGAAAAATTATTGCGTCTCATAAAACGCACAACCCAGCCAATCGAAGCTTTGAAGCAACTTATCAATTTTATTTTCACGCGCGATTCGCCGAGCTCTTACTTGATGTATGTCATAGGAAATCACACATCCATTATTCCGTGTCTCGCATACATATTCAAGCACACCTGCATCAATTTCTGGAACTTGCCTTGCTTAGCAGCCCAAAATGCTTTTCTCTTCATGTTTGTGTTGCTAATTTCAGTTTTCTGCTTCCTCAAACCCGCACCAATTTTTCATTTATTCAGAATTCACGGCTTGCGGCTTGATTTCCATTCTCTTCAGCGAACAAAATCACTTTCAATTTGAAACCTGCGGTGTAGGCACTTCGCCTTTCCAACATGAAACTGTCGCACTTCTTTACTACCACATCAAAACTACACCTTTACTCATGTATAGCATGCCCTTTTTCCTCAAAATAAAGGGAAAAAAATTCTGGGGTTTACAGCCATCAATGTAAAAGGAGGAAGGGGGGGGGGGGGGGGGGTAGAAAGGAAGAGGCGACACAGTTTATTTTGGAGAGAAGGGCAGTGTCACATTCCAGTACAGCAAAAAAAAAGACTAGGATATCACCGCATAAAAGAAGCAAAGGCTGGCTGCCCACTGTGGTTATTGACGTTTTTCTTTTAACGACCTGTCACTGCATAAAAGCAAAAAAGAAATGGAAACCCGCTGGTTGCCTGTATCTGCCATCCTTGATGCAGACTGTGTTGTACAGGATGTACAATCACAAAGATGAATGTGACCTATAATCAATAAATAATATTTTTTTTAACACCCCTGGAAAATAAGGGTGCGACCTATATGCGCAGGTGACCTATATGTGATAAAATACTGTAGTACATATTTGCAAAAAAATATAGTAACACTTTAGAAACAGCAAGTAGTTTACCTGTGGTGTCAGATCCTCAGCCGGCACAACAGTATTATATTCCGGGGGCTGTTGGTGCTGATGATGCAGAAACTGATAGAAGACCACCAACTGCTGCAACTTCCGTGCAACAGTAAAAAGTGATTTGCTGTTGTGGTCCAACGACTCAATATCTACAACACAAATGTTAGTTTTCAAAAGTGGCTAACTCACAACACAGAATAGGTATACATTTAAAAAGGAATGAATATTTCACAGCGTGACATTAGTTTCACATAACATATATTGTTCATTTAAAATAAATTCACACATCTTAATTAAACTCACAAAATAATGAGATCAAAATGCATAGGGGCCTACTGCAAAAAAAAAGACTTATTTACATTTTTCACAAATTTTTAAAATTTTTCAAAAATTCGGTATACCAAAATGAAAACAAAAAATTACAACTTTCATTTTCATTTCTGTAAGAGATCTGGTTACTGAAAGTTGTAACAAAACGAAAATTCTTGAAATCGATGAAGTTTTGGGTGTTTAATGAATGTACACAACCAAAGAAAATGATTGCCTGCCAATTATCATGTTTGTTTTTATTATTTTTTAACTGAAGTAACAACATAAAACGAAAAATTTAATGTAGGCAATGTTAGTAAGAGTATCTCATTACTCACTCCACTTATGAAAACCTTTTTAACCCAGAGATACCACTGGTTACGTAATCACATACCTATAATAAATTGCCAAACATACGCCTTATATGTATTCAATTAATTCTATATTCAGCTAGTCTCTTTAATTAATCCCTTAGGTTAACAATGCTTTAAATTACTTGACTAAAGTGGAGAATATTGTTATTAAGTGATTTTTGGGAGTTCATTACTTCTGAAACTCCATTTGTAGTTCAGTTGTTTTGGTTGGGTTACAGGTCTTATAAGTTATTCTGTTTGGATGGTTTTATTTAAATAATTTTTTTAAGGTTCGGATAAAAGGGCATTCACATTGTCTTCCCGGGAATACACCTTAAGTTGTCTGTAGAAAATTCTAGAGATGGTGCTGGACATGTTTTTCAAACTTGCTACAAGCTGAGATCAGTCACAGCATTTTCATTCGTACCAGCCGCAACCGAGCATGTTTTCCTTCACCGCTGCATCAGTAAGTTGCCATTATAGTTAACACAAACTGTTTTGTGTTGCATTGTGTTGACTGAGGATGTTCCGGGAGTTATACTGACGGTGACATTTCGGCGTTGACAGCTGTGAGTTTGTGGATGATGTCAGGGGAAGAGGGATAGTTTCATGCTGCGAGCAGCAGATGGAGTGTAGGTAGCTAAAGGGACAAGGGAAGAGAGTTGGTGCGGATAATGTATTTGCAAGCAGTACCGGACTGTTCCTATTGGTCGGTCTGCATCATGGTGATGAGAGCGATGATGTCAGACGTGGCCAACCACTGCGTTGTTGATGGAAGCCAGCTGTCGAGAGGTCACGTTTTTAAGAGTCATAGTAGAGACGGTGCAGAGAGTTCAGTTGAAGCCAGGCAGGCGGTCAGCCGTAGTCGTCGTAGGTCTGAGTGAAGGCAGGCTGGAAGAGCCTGGGGCTGGCTGTACGACATTGTTGCAGGCACAGGACTCGAACCCGCACACTTGATGATGGATCGCTGTCCTGGTGCATATGCGGTGATGGGAGCTAGGAAGTAGTGAGGATGGCAGGCGGCATCCCTGTATGTTGGCCAGTCGCACAATATAAAAGGCCGCTGGGGCCTGACGATGCCCCACTCTTTGACCCACTCTGCTGGTACCAATACTTGAGGGCACATCGATGCTGGAGGTCAACGCTAGCTACTTGAGGGCAACACTGCAGGTCGAGCCGAGATACTGACGTCTTGGAGATACGTGAACAGATCGACCTATCACACCACGACAACAAAACATCACGAGGAGGAGGAGCTCCGGTCGAGTGTCATTAATTACCATTGGTAAGGAGATATTCAGTTGAGTGCACGATAGATCCAAAACTGATATTACGTGCAGCGAACCCTAGAGGTTCTCTATTAAGAGCCTTAATGTTGTTAACGTAATTGTAGTTTGAATGAGTCGAGTTTTATTCATTATTATTGTTGAGATATTCAATCTAGTATTCATTTAGTATTTGTTCTTAAAAATGTCTAGAGATCATTTATTGTACGAGGAGTAATAAAATAATTAGTAGTTTTTGTAATTGTCTTGTGTCGTTGAACCAGCTAAGTCATTCCGCCAGAGTACAGTAACGTTAAGAGGATTAACCTCAGAGATTGGTTGTGTATAAACTTGTGTTTAACAGTAATAACGTTACAGTGGGCATCCCAAGTAAAGAACGTTACAACGTGTAGGCTTTTAATAATATAAGTACCCTTTGTTCTGTAGTTGCAGTTTTTGTAGGAACACCAGTAGAAAGCTTAAAGTTTTTATAATTGTTTGTTTTAGGAGTCAAAAGTTTAGAATTCTCTTGGAAATTTACTGCAACTTCAGTGAGGAGGAACTTTTACTGGTTTTTTTTTTTTTTTTTTTTTTTTTTTAAAAAAAAAGGTTGGCTGACATAAGTTTAGCTCTGTTGGGTTGGTAGGTCAGGGCCTTTATTGTCGATAACGCGAGTGAAACTGTTCAGACTTTTTATTCGAGTTAAACAGACATCTTCCACACGTTGATAAATTTGTGAGCCGTAAGTCGCAAACTTTAAAATGTAATACAGTATAAGTGATAAGATCTTTATCTTCGTAGAAAACAGTTGTGATCAGTCGCTAAATAATTAAGTTTGGATACAAAGTGTCAAATGTCGAATTTGAAATTAAATTTGTAATGAATTTATAAAAAGATGTTTATTTGTTCTAATTTTAATAACTATAAATAACAGAAACTATGTATTTGTAAAGACATTATTAATTTATTTAATTCATTTTAATGTTAAAAATTTGTAAGAAAGCCGAATCCAAATTATGTATTAACTTTTATTGTAAAAACTTAAAAGATATTTCTTTTTTATGATGTTAATTAATTTTAACGAATTCATCCTTCTTATTTTTTGGAAAAGAATGATTTTAGTAAAATGTATAACTTGATGACTACCTTCTTTCATTTGTAGAGTTTTAAAAGTTCCCTTTTTCCTGGTAAATATGGAATTAAAATTGTTGAATTCATTATTCGACTTTTATTGGCGCTTAGCCAGTTTCAAACAATTTTAAATTGATGATGGAAGTTTATTTAATTGATCTATTCGAGTATGTTAACTATTCTGAGTTACTGCAGTATCACACTCTCTAGCCATGAATTGGAGAAATATCACAACAGTGTGTCAGATGTAAGGATTTCTAGGGAATTTCAGGGCGGCCCACTTAACAGTCCTGATGGTGGAGCTACATTCACTGTTACTTCAAAGGTTGGCCGATGTAATTATAGAATTTCATTCTTGTTCAAGTCGCAATGTTTATTTGATACTTAGAAGTTATTGTAACAGTTTATTTATGTTTTGTAGATGCTACAATGATAAAGATGTGTCTAACTGTTGTTGAAATGTTTACAGAATGTGGATGTTTCGAGAGTTGTTGAAGTTTTGTTCAACCTTTGAAGTAGCCACATTAGACTGATAATTCAGTGCACTGACACACAAATAACATACAACACTTCTTAAAAACTATAATTTTATTTACTTGAGCAGTCCCATTATACACAATGAGTAATAATTTTATTTAACAACATGGCAAATAATAAACCGTGTGTTTCACGTAGTTTCTTTTCTACCAATTTATACTGGCATGGGTAAGATGGAATCACAAATTTACTATAGTTATAATACTGAATGGTAATAATTTGGTTCATGAGAATACTCTCTCAAGGCACAATAACCAACACGCCACATTTACCAGATGGCATGCAGTGCCCTCAATTTCTCAGTGGCTGATAGAATACAATTTCATTACTACACCAACTTTAAAAATCATATTTCCAACCAATGGAAGTAGAATATAAACCCCTTTGGCCAATCCTGATTACTTAAGGCAATTTTTAAAGTACACACTTATCTTTCCGGAAATTTTCCGGACACAAAATATTCTGAACAATATCCTACTATTTTAATTTGTTTGGCCACTATAAGATTCTTAATCAATATGCCAACTTTACACTTTAACCATCATGATCTTATGTGCTCATATATTGCATTTAACTGTGTGAATAAACTCCAAGCTACCAGCGTGTTTGCATTTGCTGCCAGTAAAGTAGTTACCAGAATTCTCACCGGCTTACCCTTTTGTTTACAAATACTCTCAGACAAATTCGTCCAGTATGGTAGACGATAATTTATGAAACTCACCATCAAAATATTTACAATTACTTCTAAGTGCCTACACTCCTCATTATTCAGAGTTCACATACACGACAGCAAAATATTTACTTGCTCCAAAAATACAAATTATGTTTAAAAACCTGGCAAACGCCGCAGCCTACCAACCAATCAAAGGGCATTCACCATAAAAAGCAACACTTTATAATTTATTAATTAAAAAATATCTGACAAGCATTACATGATGGCGCGCCCATCTGAGTTTACAGGCCTCCAAAGCATCACGTACCTGACAAAAACATTAAAGAGAATACATTTAAAAAGTTTCTGGTTGTTGGCAAAATGTGGACAGTTCGCCAATTCCAAACAATGATCCGGGCCAGAGAAATGGGCAGCGGCAAGCAAACTAGACTAAATGTCTATAATTCAAATGCTCAGATACAAAATAATTCGGACACATGATTACTACTTAAATTTAGAACGTGCAAGCCAATGTTTATAAACACCAAACTCTACCAAATTAATAACGCTCACCACCTAAAATTAAGCACTTTCGACAGCTATTGAAAAAATTATAAAACTGTGCCCATATATTCCTTTAAACTGTCCAACACTCACTGTTCATACTATTTTCTGTCGAGGCATTACATTTAAATTTAATAAAATTACAAGCTATTAGTAATTAAGCCGTTAAGCTGAAACGAAAATTACAATTTCTGATCACATAGTGTCCATTGTGACAGTCAGCGAAGCCCCTATTATAATATGCAGGTCCTCTCGACGTGGTGATCGGCAGCACAATAACTTGAGGGAGGTCAGCGCTCCTACCCTCCAGTAGTCATGTGCCCCCTCCAATTAAAAATTAGTAACGTGCCGGGAGGGAAAAGATGAGTGGGGGGAAAAGGAAGGAGAAGGGAAGGTGAGCCTAACTGGCCATGGAGAACGTCCTCGCACGCTGGCGGCAGTGATGGTGCGAACTAACCATAAGAGCGCAGCACCACTGCAACAAGTTTCCAGGTTCTCGTGGAACCATTTGTAGTTGCAGATAGTTGAGTCACAGAGTGTGCAAAAGACGTTATTGAAATGATGATTGAAGTGACGAATAATTACTTTTCTAGATTTCCAGCCAATCCCATTCCCCCCTCCCCCCTTTTTGGTGTTAGCTGTCACTGTAGCTAGATTCCAAATCTCAATATTTCCTCGATATTCATTTCTTCTTCTACTCCTCTTTCCACTCCCCGCCATAACATTCAGTGTTCATGTGTTGTCTTCACTGTAAGAACCTGTAAATTAGTGGTTTCTACACAAACAATAGGTTAGACATAACGTAACCTTAAAAGTAAATATTTCTAATGACTCGTACGGAACTTGTGACAGGGAGAGAATAGATTAAGTGTATATTAAGGAAGGTTTACACACTCACTCACGTTTATCGTGTACCACACACTGGATCAGGCGAAGGCACCTTTAAACTTCATTTTCCTCACAGTAAAGAGCAGTTAATTTTTCTCCCAATCCATTTATTACAAAGGGGACACCTAGCATTCCCTTCAGAGTTCGAGTTGTGCCAGCTTGTATATTAAATTCTTTCTCCCCTTTCCAGGAAATTATGTAAACTAAATATTGTATATACCCATTCCCTTGGCAAGATTTGTGAACTGGCATGGCGCAATTTAAAGAAAGTACACAATCCCTTTTACATGCTAGGAATCCAAACACGCAGTCGAAAACTTAAGATTTCACGCACCATGGCCTTGATCCTTTTTCCTCACCTCAAGCCAACCTTCCTTTTCTGCAGAAGAGAACAACGAACAAAGCCGATCAGCTGATGCAGCTACTGTGTTTGAGGATGCAGACAAGGGGAAGCAAGGGAGAAGCAAAAATAAGAAGGAGCACATGAACAGAGGCAGAGGGAGACCTACCAAGCAGCGGATTGAAACCAGATTCCTCCCAAGCCAAGCGGCCAAGAAAAAGGGCCCACTACTCTGCTCTCCGAGCCTGCTAGCACACAGAATGGGTATGCTACAGAGAGGAGAGAGGAAACTGCCTATAGTCCCGGCCTATATTGACCAGCTAGAAAAATCAACATTCCACTCTTCAAGAGGGGCCTTCGTTGAAACAACCGGGGGGGGGGGGGGGGGGGGGGGGGGGGGTGGATTGACACGTGTGATGCATTTCTGTGCTTTTATTACACGCACTCTACCAAGCGACTTCGCCCCATCTTGATCTGCAATCACCCAATGGGCAAGTCTAACCTAAAATAAAACAGTAATGGAGGCAGGACACGTCTACCAGAGTTGACAAAGCCTCAACGGAACCTAGAGACGCGATCTCAGCAGTTACTATTCATTGCATCTCGTCTAGAAGTTGTCTCATCAACGCCCCTCTCCGACGATTTTACTGTCTACAAAATTGCTTGCACGCTTCGGGACGGTTGAGGTATATCAACACCACACCGCTGGAGAATAGCACGCATCCCAACAGAGAATCAAAGCCTCCATGAGCATGCTCAGGTTTGAATATGTCATTGTCTTTGTGCCAAGTGCCGAGCACCGCTCAGATAAGGACCCAGGAACCCATGTTTGACATCAAGCTTCCAACCCCCTTAGAGCAGGGATGACTTCCCCTTCACCCTTCTCAGAGCCACCAAGCTGGAAAATTTAGTATAAATAGGAGTTACAGCACTAGCCTCAGGGCAATGCTGCACCTCTCCGCTGCGAAGGCAGGAGGTAACAGTTAAGAGTAAGTGCCGTGTTACCCTTCCTCCTCCGCTGAGAAGGCCGGGAGGTAATATCTGCAAGGGTATCAGTACTAGACCAATACTCCAGACCGGTGATCGCAGTTTACCAGTGACCGTTGACGACTTCAGCAGCTCCGGAGGACCTCCGTCATCCAGAGGACCTCTGACCTCTTCAGCTACTCCAGCAGCTTCTGAGGGCAGTCGACACCATCCAGAGGGTCTTGCCAATGTCATCCTTACCATTCCTCAGCTTCTTCCTCTTGGTATCCTCCTCAGGAATACCTAGGCCACAGTGAATGACGTCCCCTTCTGGGAATTCCGTGTAAAGCTCTAGACAAGCCATCTTCATCACCCCTTTGGTTAAGATACCCTGTTGTCAACTAGGTCCCTTTCCAACATTCCCTTCTGATTCAGATAGGATTAAATAGCTGTGGCTAATTAATTTAATCTTCTATCACCAGACTTTTGTAATTATCAAACAATTCATTTTAATTGCTCAGGTCCCTGTAAAAATGTAAAATGTAAAAATTAACTAATTTGTAAATCCAAGTCATTTTCTATTTTATATTATGCACTTAGAAGAGTGTGGAACCACGTATTTTACTTTACGTTCAACAAAAAAATTAAAACGTAATGACTTAAATATATAATTGGTTGGTACTTTTTATTATTTTAGCTTTGATAACCCTTGTTCATTAGACCTTTAAGGTTATTCTGATTTTCATTCAAGTGTGTTTTAATTTGAATTAGGGTAAAGCCGGTTGCTGCATGTTAAAGCCACCATGGCAGATACACAACTTAAGAGGCAAACAGAGGTTTGCTGCCGGTACATATTTGGGAACACCCGAATCACCATAGTTACACCTTCTATCTGTGGAATTGAGCATCTCTGGCAGTTTCTTACTCCGCCACCACTGGAGAACGGCCAGGTTGGGGAGTAAACTGCTTGCCACTTGACCCAAAGTAGAAAGTCACCTAAGCATTTCTGGATAAAACAATGCACGTTATCCAAAGCTCTGTTTCACTACTGGCAATGGCCAGTAGTTCACCGCCATTTTTCCGGCCAAACGTATAACATCAGAGTATAGTGCATTGTAAATGCAAAGTGTCTAGAAATACATAGTGGGGATGTTAACTAAACACCGGCTTCACCTTAGTTAATTAATTCCATTTCATTACCCTCATGATGTACTTTAAAGTACAAGTTGAATTTGATATTAAGGCAGTTGGAGCAGCATCGCCAATTTATCTACCCCGGAGATAGAAGAAGAGAATCCCTTATTTCTTTCACCCACAAGGACAAACAACCGTTCTCAATTAGAACATTTATTAAAACTTTGACCACACTGTTGTAGGTCTTGACCCTACTTTGTTACCCGATTCACATACCACGATCCCTCCCTATCTACCCCAGGAAGGTCACAGCAGCTCCAGCACTACACCTCCACAACCAGTGTTGACCGCTGTCCAGCTGCTGGCCCCTTATTCAAGCCAGCCAGAGAGGAGGTGTGTGATGCTGCCTCGCAAACAGCAGGTAATACATTGAAGTTGTAACCCCTGTAATGCTTGACTTTGTGCCCACAACAATGTCAACCAGACCCACTCTGTACTCATAAGTCCTGCCCAAGCAAGCTTAATATCCTAGGGTATGTTAATCACACTCCTCTCAAATATTGAAGGCAGTCTCTCATAGTAAATCCAGGTCTCAGTATAACAAAACATTACAAGTGAAACAAATAGTGGGAATTGAAATCCCCAGGTTCCAGGCATGAAAGCGCACTCCCAAATTACCTAACCCATAAACCATTCCAGATGTGGGTCACCTCACCTTAGCTGGTGCTTTTTAGGAGGGCTTGTGTTTGACACACTGCGACACCAGGGTTTACAGCTACGATCTGTCATTATAGGTAGCTCTTGGTTAATGACGTTACATTCCTCGTTCCCGACCAAAGTGACCGCAAAGTTTTCAATTTCACAGACCATACCAGTGTTGGATAATCATCATAATAATGATGATGGACGACGGTGACGACGATGATTGATGGGTGATGATTTATGATTGATAACTGATGATAATTATGATGATTGAAGATCGTGATTATAAAGATAATTGTGATGATTGATGATTAATGATGATTGATGGTGATGGTGGTGATAATTTATTACTATTATTACCCCTAGAGAGAGAGAACCATGTCACAATTGTGGCATCCAACGTGGGGCATATTGTCCTCACTAACCCCATGAAAAGATAAGTAATAAATTATTTTACCCCAATAGAGATATGTTTCAAGATTTTAAAAGTTTTTACTAAATAACTGAAAAAATATTTTTATAAATGCAATATTGTTAAGTTTTAAGTGATGAAACACAAAAACCAAGTGATTTCCTTTAAAGCAATAACTGTCGCACAAAAACTGAACAGTACCTAGACCTGAGAGCTTCTCTAGGCAGATGTCGGCAGACACTTTGACAGCCTCTGGAATGGAATGTCGGCTGGCACACAGAACTTCTAGGGCCTGGAGGCGCACCTCGCTGGTCTTCAGGTCATGCAATGTTCTCTGCACCTCATTCAATAACTGCTCATCGTCGTACTCGGTCTCCCGCAGGAACAGCTTCAGTCGTTTCAGCAAGTGTAGGTCTCGCGCCCGCTGACTGTGCTTATCACTGCCACACAGAATACACTCGTATGTTTACAAACTGTTTCTAAAAGGTGCAAATATGTGGTTATTGGAAACACCCTTTAACCCATTCAGACCAGGGTACACAACTGGCTACATAATGCACAACAAAGGTTATTTTTGACCAGTACTTTAATGTGCAAGGATCAATGCCCAACAATTTTCCTTGTGGGTAACTGTTTTGTAAACCATGTTACTGTTCTATAGACGAACACAAAGAATACAACTCATTAATTATAATAATGACACAAATCACCCATCAAATAAAAAATAAGTAATGTTACAATTTTACATCAATACACAAAATGCTTATGCTCAAAAAATACTACTTCTCGTATCACATTCTTCCTGAAAGAGTATTTTCTGAGATACATTCAACTGTAATTCTTTTAGGTGATGCAATTTTCCAAACCGGCAGGCAATTGAACATATTACTTATTTAGTAAATATGTACACACATCCCATAAATGCCTAGATTGAGTTTTAGAAATCATGGAAAGCATAAATCCGGATGGCTGAACACATTAACTATTAAAAATATGTGAGTGATTTGGTTATATAGTCGACTCTCGATGTATCGTTATCTCATGTACTGATAAATCGCATACAGCAACCATTATTTGTGGTCCCTGCGAAATTCCTATTTAAATAATGTTAACATTACACACGTTTATTGTTTATCGCATAATGTGTCAGTCAAAGTATATTTCTGGTCCCGCCAACTAATATTTCCCGCAACTATAGTTTATAAGCTGGTTGTTTATACAAAAGTCTAATAACTAGAAGTGAAATAATCATGCACACCGCCGTTTATCACTGCTCTGTGGCGCTTTGTCTAGTATCTTCCCAACACTGCGGCGTGGTACGACGTGCGAGACTGGCTTGCTACTTCCCCTTACATACCTACGAGAGGAGAGACGGTTATCTAGCAACCAGCATGGCAACCTAGCATCCTCTCACACACTCTTTCTGTCTCTCACTGCAGCACACTTTCCTTCATTCCCTTACATTTTATGAGAGGGAAAATCAAAGTCCAGCAAAAAAAAAAAATCAAGTCTCTTGGCTGCACACGCTTGCCTTCATACGCCGGCCTCAGAGCAAATAAACTGCGCCTGGCGAAAGTAGAAATTTTATCAAGACTATCCATTGCTCAAAATAGCTGCACCTATCATCATTTGTATTTCAAAGATGGTTTCGCCTGAAAATGTTACACAAAAATATTTTTACGAATATTTATTATTTTCAAAGATGTTTTCTTTTGTGATAAAAGGTTGTTTTTTTCCCATAAGGTTGGCGTTTCATTATATCTGGAATAAAATTAACATGATTTGAAAATGTAATGTTTATTTAACTCAAGGTACATCATCTTCACAAATAAAATGATATGCCTAGAAGCAGATACTTGACCTCCCCCACCAAAAATTGTTTGAACATCGAGAGACTTGAATTATAAATGTAAAGTTCATTTTCAGTAATTTCTTGTGGGGAAATTAAAGGATTTATATTGATTTATTTCAATAGATGAACGTCTTTTGAATAAACTGATAAAATGTAACGGGTTATTAGAAACCTTTTGCGTCTAATAATGGATAGGTAAGCATCAATTCGAGTGCAGTGTAACTCACGACAGGGAAAATTAGAGGATGTGGTTCTGAATGATTAATTAATAAAGACAATGAAGAAATCAATTACAATTGATTTATATGTTCATTTCTTTCTCAAAATTACAAGTTTTCTTTGCAGTCAAATATAATAAATTACTTTAAAAGACAGACATTTGCCACGGGTGCACAGTGTTGCCAACATGTAGTGACGTTGGGGGGTAATTCTCCAGCCATCACTTTTCCTTCACCAACTGCTGTGAACTACTGCCTGATCGATAACTTCTCCGTGCGTTCTCAACTGATCGAGTGCCCACAGGACATTCAAAACTTGACTTGCATTGGTGTCCTATTATTCTAATTTTCAGAGGGTTTGAAAGTTTTAAGTCAGCTTGCATTTGCTGTTGGAGTACAATCAGTTATATATGGTATTACGAGACATTATTATCTTTATTTAAAGAGTTTAGGTGAAATGTTTTTTAATGTATTATTTACAGTACAACTATTTCTAAAATTTCCATTTTTATTGTGTTTATTAGTTAAACATTATTCACAGATAATGTACAGCTCTTACTATACTGAACAAAGTTTCATAAGGTTAGAAGTTGTATTTCATGTCAGAAACCTCATCTACTGAAATCCTGCATGTATGGACATTTTTTGGTAATCCCCTGAATAATGATACATCAAGAGTTGACTGTATATTCTTGTATTGATAACAGCTGAATTTTGTCAATGCAACTTTGCTAGCTTGGAGAGAAAAAATTTATAAGAGTGAAGGTTTTGATAATAAGGTGTAGCCTTTTATAGGTTTTCAAGGTAATTAATGCCTGGCAAACAGCAATTTTACTAGAGGAAAGCTACAAGTAATGCTTGAAACATGCTTGGGACTGTTGTTCATAATTTTGTTTACCTTCACTCTATTCTATCTTTCAAAGCCTCAGATATTAATAAATGGATTCCATAACCCCCTACACTGAAATAGCAAATCAGTAATAAAAAAATAAATACTTGCAGCTTTATATAAGTCCATGTACCTCTAACAAGTACGCAACTTACATGGTAGACCTTAAATGTGTGGCAGGTTAGTAACTGTAACAGTACTTAAAAAAATTGTGCAATATTTATCTTTCATGTGTGCATCCAAGGTACATACAAGTACATTAAACATTATTAGTTTTGGGACTGTGTGCCTCTGAACTCGCATGGTCCGGCTTGTATGCATTTTCACCATTAATATTAATTTTCTTTCATCACCAAATAAATCAACAATAGATAGCAGTTTTAAGATGTTTTTACCTGCCAAATTTCCAAATGCAAGAATAAATAAAATATTGGGATAATTCAGAACAGTGCCTTCATATGGCACTCGCATAGCTATTCAAAGTATACATTTAAGATGTAGTGATCATTTGGTTTACTTCAGAGCGACAATAAATGTTTCAAAGAAACGTTTCTGTTTTATGAAATCATCAAGGTAAACACACTGAAAAGTAATATGTATGTTAAGAAATGGAATAAGATAGTGTGATGTGAAGAAAAAACTACAATGTTATGGTATCCGAATGCATATCAGTAAAATTTTTAAATGCTTAAATATAACAATACATTTTAAGCAATTTTTACAGCACTGAATTAAATATTACATTTTTCTTTTTAACTCTACAGTTATTAAATTACGTTCTGCCATTCATAGACAAATGTAGTTACTGTATCTTGTTTAATGTTGGGACATTTTGTTGTATCTTTGTGGTGCAGTTGCCACCTATTCTAAGTGAAGAATGATTTGAACTTTGGTGTTGCATAGTTTGTATTTTGTTTCCGGCGTGTTTGTGGTTGACGGCGTTATTTATGTTTAAATAATTTTAATTGGCAAAAAGTTTTGTTAAGCATCTTTTGTTCTGTTACTGTTACAATTGATGTCTTAAATTTATTCAAACTATCAATATTTTGCCATTAGTTGGTTACTTTTCTTTGGTTGACGTGTTGACAAGGCGGCTGCAGTGTGCCGAGAATAGATTACCGAGGGCAACATCATACGCCGGAGCAGTTGTAAACAATTTATCCCAAACACAATTATTTATTAAAACATGTCAGGATTTGCCACAGATACGAGCTGGATTTGAAGATGATTATTTATCCTTGCAGTTATTCATGAACGATAAAGAAGATTTTGATAAAGACCTCTATTACAAGCAGTTAAATGACTTTGACAACATCTATTATGGTGTTATGTCATACCTAGCGACCATCCAGGATGAAAGTGCAGTCACCTATTTGCCTCGCCACAAATCTCATGTTTCTCTTCCTACAATCCATTTACCATCATTTTATGGAAAGCCAACTGAAATGATTAACTTCTCCAATTTGTTCTCAACACTAATGGTGAGTAATGAACATTTAAGCAATTTTGAAAAGCTGTTATACTTAAAATCTTCACAACTAGCTGAACCACTGTCATTGATCCAGCTGCCAATGACAGCAGATAATTTTGTTGCAGCTTGGCAGTTACTCAACAAGAGATTCAATAAAAAAAGGCTCATAGTGTCTGATCATTTAGATGCATTGGTTCAAACCTCAACTGTTTCTTTGTCTAGTCCTGCCATTGTCACCACCTTTGTGTCATTGTTAAAAGAGCATGCCGCAGCATTATGATCATGAAATTTAAATATTTATGCTTGAGACCCACTGTTATTGTATCTTTTGGAAAGGAAGTTGGATCATAAATCACGGCAACAGTGGAAATTGAACATTAGGGGCTATGTAAATAAGTTGCCTACAAAAGGAGGTCCTCCCAAGGATAATCCTGAGACTTCCGAGTATGTAAACCATTTTCCATCTGTTGCCCTTGTTTCTGCCCAAACTTGTGGAAGGCATGATACTTAAAGTGTGCTATTGTCAACAACTATGGGAGACGTGCAAGATAGCGTTGATGCTTACCACACAATGCGAGCACTTCTCGACTCTGCTCGCCAGTTGACCATCATAACAGAGGACTGTGTTCAGCGTTAGGCTCTAGTTCACAGAAAGGCACATCTTCCTATTCATGGGGTTTCTGAGACCTCCAGCCACACAGCATGGGGCGTAACTGAATGTTGCATAAAACCAGTGGGAAAACAAACACCACAGTTCCCATTAACTGCACGTTTTACAAAATATCACCTGTGCACATCTACAACTGGCTGAGCCCCTGTTTGCCACCCATGCACCCATTGGGTATTGGTCAGGGCTGACCTGTTTCTTTACATTTTTAAATGCAACAGAACTGTTAAAGAAGCTGACACCCCAGTCCCCTTATACACTATTTTTGGTTGGGTATTGATGGGCCAGGCTCAGAAAATACATTGGGCATCACCAAAACCTTCAGTGACTTTGTTTGTATCTAGCCCAAAGCAACCATCATTAGAAATGTTGGTACAGATGTTTTGTTTTGGGCAGTACATCATATTCCTGCAAAGAACTATGTATCCCCAGAAGATAAAAAGTGTGAGTCAGTTTTTAATGCAACTCTTCGTTGACAACCATCAGGCCATTATGCAGTATCGCTGCCATTCCATCACCTGAAACCTGAAATAGGTGACTCCAGAGAATACACCATATGCTGCTTAATTAAGGAGTATAGAACGACACCTGCGTGAGCTATCACAAATGCTTACAGAGTATGTAGTTCTCATAAAAGATTACTTGCAGTGTGGTGGCCATATGGCACTGGTAGAAAACCCACGAGAGAACTTGAAATTTACATACTATCTGTCGCATCATGGAGTAATCAAGGATGACAGTACAACCACAAGGCTTTGGGTCTTCAATGCATCTGCTAATACGCACCATGGTGTCAGTCTTAATATGCTGCTGACTGGACCCAAACACGGATATCAGTGAGATTTTACTAGAGTTCCGTAGTCCAGGAGAAGTTTCCACAGCTGACATTAAGTAAATGTATAGGTAAATACTGGTTGAGAGTGAGTATCATCAAGATTATCAGCGTACAGTGTGGTGTAACTCCCCAGACAAGCCCATAAGGGATTATCACTCACACAGTGACGTATGGATACGGTTAAATCATTTCGATACCAAGCAAGCATCGATACTTTGAGTTTCAATATCCAATACTTGAGTTCTCGATGCCAACCCCCAATACTTGAGTACTTACTTGGTAAAAACTCTCAATACTTTGAATAAGAACTCATGCAAAATGTGAAAGTGAGAGTTATCTTTTTTATACTGGCATCTCTGTGCACCTCATTGTAGAAACAATTGAGTACATATTCACAACAGATTTTTGCATGCAGCCAATGTGCCAATTTAGCCTTTTTTATATAGCTAAATTCACATTTGCTTTTGGTCAAAAACCGTAAGAAATGTAAAACATTTAAATTTTTTTATTTATTTGGTATTTCTTAGTTACTTAAAAATAAACAATACAGTATAAATAATTACATATACATAGAAAAACAGGCTTCACGGTGATGAAACACCATTGAAAGAAAATAAAAAAAATTCACACGCGAGATTACCTTTATTACAAAAGCAAAAATTTATAGTTCACATTTGAAGAATGTTTATGGATCAAAAGCATTTAAAAAAAAAATTTCAACTTTTAAAAAAATGGGAGGTTATGATTACCTGACAAACAAACACATTCCGTTTACCCTGTTTACATGTAGATGCAAAATTAGTTTTCTGTAAAAAATAGTTCCAAAATAAATTCAAGAGCTAAATTTCACTGCTTATGACATCACACACATATTTTTACAACCAAATAAACCGAGTTTTCCCATTTAGCCCCACCATAAAATACACCCCTTTGCGATACCAACGCACCATGCGACAGAAATCGTTCCTGTTTGAACACACAAAAATAATGACATGTTCAATCCATCATTCCTTCGCATAACTGCTGTTTACCACCACTCACAGCACTAGTGTGACAGTCACATGCAGCATGCAAAACTATCTCAAGTAATAAAAATTAAAAATTTTTACTGGCACCAACACCGCCTACCGAAAATAATTATTTTCTAGTTGTAAGAAGACTACCACTGAAAAAGTACACATATACAACACAAAACAAAAATGTTCTTTATCACTAGGGTTTTTTAGCTGGTGTTCTACTCCACTGGCAAAGGGCAAATCTTGATGAAAGGCCAAGTAAGCTCCCCTTGAGATGTCCAAAGTGAAACCACTCGCACCACACCATCAGGGTCTGGATATACTGCAGCCACTCATGGCGTTTCCCACTTCAGCGGGGTCAGTGCTGCATCCTTCAAATGGACCAGGTGATCCACACTGACTTTGGAGTGGGTTCAGTCCACTTTGCTCTCTGCTGAAGTATGTGGAGATACTACAGACTCCATCATTTCCGAATTCTCTGATGAAACAGAGTGACACTTTATCACCTATTTAGTCAATTAAGAAGCAACTCCAATAGATCGTAGTCTGGTACAGCAACGAGGGGTTCCCCAACAAGGAAATGTCCTGGGGTGAGCACATTAAACTTGCCTGGAATTGCTGACAACGGGCACAGAGGTTGAGAGTTGAAAATTGCAGATATCCGAGCCAGAGGTGTAGTTAACTCTTCGTAGGTTAATAGCTGGTTGCCTACAACTCGCTTCATGTGATGCTTGATGCTTTTTATAGCAGCCTTCCAGATACCGCCAAAGTGAGGGCTGGCAGGTAGGTTGAAATGCCATTTGATTCCTTGTTCAATTACACTGTCTGCTATCTGCTGTTTGTTAGCACCCTGAAATAGTTCTTGGTTAACCTCCTACAAATAATAGCTAGCCCCACCACGTCGGTGCCATTGTCAAAGTAGACGTCTGATGACAAGCCTCTGATGGAATGATGGAAACAATGTGCTTCAAACTGGTAGAAATGCTGCCGCTGACAGATATCATCATTTCCATGTGCACTGCCTTGGTGGACAAGCACACACACATACATACACCTTTAGTGCAGTCCTCTTGTGACACACGGCTGGGATAGCACGGAACAGGCCACCAAAGTCAGTCCCAACTGAACGGAAGGCTCTCACCTGACTTAACCTAACCTTTGGCAGTACAGACATCACAGGGTTGATTGTCCGAGGTTTGGCTCTAAAGCAGTCAACATAGTTACTACGTACCTACATGTGGATGAGTGATCGTGCTGAGATGATCCCATAATATCGATGAGTAAGATACAACGTTGTTTGTGGTCCAGCATGTGTGGCAAACATGATAGTGAAGCACAATTAGCTGTGAAAGTTTACTCTGATACGGTAACAAGGTCGTATGCCTAGCCGCTTCAGGTATCTGCGTTCTGCAACCTGAGGCCAATAGTGACATTTCCTTGCAAATCAATACACGGTGCCAGTGCCTGAATGTTCTTGCTGCATGTTTCACCTCTTTTTATAGCAGTGAAGTCATCCTTGATGTAGAACAACTGAACAATTTTAACCAACATGACCAAGACATTTCTCCACTCTTCCAATGTCAAACCTGGCTCACATGAAAGTGTCTGTCTCTGAAAGGCTGCCTTTTCCTGCAAAACCCATACCATAACACACTGCAGTTTCTATAGAGATGCGTAATTCTAGAAGATGCACAGGTGGTCTTCTGAGGTGTGAGTTTCCTGCCGTGCAACCAACACTGCAGCTGATGATTGCTTCAGCCCTGGAACTCCAACCTGGATCTTGAACATGGTGTGATGGCCAGTGTTCTGCCTGCTGCAGCAACCAGTCACGACCCAAGAACCAATTAGACTGGCCCGGCAACTGGTCACACAGCCATCCACGTGCAGCTGTGTCAGCTGAGTTACACTCTGAGGGAACATGACTTCATGCACTTAGAGGCACTACTGACTGAATTTCAGCAACGCTGTTGGCTACAAAAGTTTACAACCTGTGTGGTGACATTCTTAACCATGTCAACACAAAGGTAAAATCTGTCCGAGCATGCAATACTGTATTGTTGATCTTTGGTTGAAAGAGTTCCAAGAAATATTGTCACAGCTTGCTTAACAAGTGTGCTGCACAAAGTTCAAGTTTTGGAATTGACATAGTTTTTAAAGAAGCTACCAATCACCAAGTGAACAGTGACTTCATTTCCTCTCTCACACCGAGCATACATAACTGCTGCATAAGCCTTTTCACTTGCATCGCAAAACCCATGGAATTGAACCTGGGATTCTCGTACTTGGAATGAGTCCTTGTACTCTCACCAGAGATAACAAGGGTAATGCAGCCTTGACGGTCTCCCAATCATTTAATACATTCCCTCCTACCATCTCATCCCAATTAAGGCCTCTGCTCCACAGCACCTGGAGCATTATTTTACTTGCAGTTACCACAGTGACTAGCCAGATACACGGAACGTACAGCCATGCAATCAGGGATAGGATATCACATTTGGTAGTTGGTACCACTAGCACTGGTCGACTTTGCCTCATCAGCGAGCGCTGAGAGCCTTGAGAAAAGTCTAAAGCGGCGTACATTAATTTTAGTGGTTATAAGGTTGATTCCACGCATTGCATAACTACAGAGACAGAAAATAATTAATGTGTTTAATTATGGAAATTGTACTGCCTGCCCAGAATTCCACATGAAGTTGCCACCCCCTCGAGCAGAGATTCTTTTACCCGACGAACCATGGATCAGCCGACACCAATAAGGAAGTTGAAAGAGTCCCCACAGGATCGCAGCATCCCTGTGCCCGGAGACATAACAGCCGCCGAGCTTCGAGACGAGGCGGTAAACTTGTGATCAGCCTCCACCAAGGGTGATAAGAAAAGTCTGGCACAGCCAGCTACCCTGAGATAATCTACCCCTGCGGTGGAAGGTTAGCAATCCCAGCACCTCTGTGAGAGCCACAAAGCTAAGATTTTGACTATAAAAGAAATCCTAAAAAGGCTCTTTTGAGAGTTCCTCGGCTTGCCGACCACAGAGGTTGGAGGGCTCTCCTGAGTCTGGACAAGACCTCCACAACTCCCAGCCTGAAGAAGGCCAGCCTTCCTCTACGAGCAGCCTGCGAAGGCTAATCCATCAGCTTGCAAAGGCTCTCCAGCACCTCCAGCTCCAGCAGCTTGTGAAGGTTCTCCGGAGGTAACTTCATAGTCCACAACCCTGTACCCCTTATCGAAGTCATTCCTTGACTCCCACGGTAGTAGGCCGTCGCGACGTCCCCTCTCTGGACAATCACCCCTTCAATAACTAACCACTGTTAATTGCAATGTTTAGAACTTTAGAGTTTGCTTGTTTGGACAGAATTCATCCAAGTTTGCCTTCACCTGGTGTGAAATTTAATAATGAATAATTATTAGTGGTCTTAGATTATAAAAGAAACTGATTCCCAGTGTTTTCTCAACAGTCAATAAAACAATAAGACGGTAGTTTCATTTATGCATCCTTAATATTTATATTTTTATTACTTTCATTTGGGGCTCAACAGCAAACCTAACCTTTTACTGCAGAATAAGTGTGAGTGGACCGAACCCCTCAGGATCAAACACCTGCAAAGGCTATAGTCTGCAAAGACATACTGGGATTCCCGAGAGCGTCCGGTATGCCTGTGCTTACCTGCGATACCATTCTGACTCTAGCCTGTCATTTCTCCCTGTCGGTATCCCGGGAGTGACTGAATACGATACTCCCACGAGGGCTGTACTACGGCAGCTAGGAGGAGTGAGACCAACCAGTAAATAAATGAAAAGAGCCTCAGCGAGAAGGAAACTTTGCAATATAACACTAGTTTGGTAAAGTTCATTTTCACAAATTTTGATGACTAGAAAGGGAGGACTGCTTAGCAGAAATAGTTGTCGAACTCCTACTCACGACACTGCACCCCGTCCCCTTTACCAGAAGTAACTGCTCCCGCACCATACGATTTTGCCCTATATAGCTTGTGAACACATCTGAACTAGGCATCTGTTAGCTGTGGCCAAGCTACGAATACATTAGCATTTTCAGCCCGTCTAACTTTGCACCAATTGCGAAGGCACTTGCCCCATCCCAAGTTAGTGACACTGCACCACCAAAGATGTTTACAATCCAAACGGCAGCCGGGAAGGTAATTAAACTCCCATAACCAAAATTCCGGATAGCTTCCCCTTCGCATAACTTTGTTCCTTCTCGTAAGACTATGAGGCCGGCCCCTTTCAGACGTCCCGAAAGTGAACGAGACCCCGAGTAGGAACTATCCTAAGAAAGTCAGACTCATTCCCATTCCAATATCTCCAACCCCACTCGTGGTATTTCACTCTTTTGGACAGCTGGCGTCTCGTATTTTGCAACCTTCATGGTGAGCAAGGTCGCCCTCCCTGAGAGTGAGTCTTTTTAACTAAGCTCACCCTGGGGTTTGATTCCCCTCCCTTCAAACGCAACACTTCCACTAGGCAGTATCCCCATAAGGACCACAACGTGGGACCAACCCCAACCCACCAGGCAAAGAACACTCGTTAGAAACGCCGCCAAAGGGCTCCCTTATAACCACCCGGAGTCTAATCAGCACTCCTAATGCACCTCTACTGAGGCGTCTCCGTAACGAAACGAGAGACTCAGTGCTGGTAGGGAGCATCAAGGTACACGCCAGATACTTCCTATTGCTACGACAGGGTGCGTCAACCTTTTAGCAGAACTGATCCTTTACCTGGTCCCAGTGTATTCCTAACACCTTCACTGAGCTTGTGCTTTCAAAATTTATAGCACCTTCACTTGGGTCAGTGCTGTTTACTACACTGCTATGATTGGAACACCACTTGTGTACCTGGAAACCCCCTGCTCCCGGCAGTGCCACTAACTGAGCCTTCAGTTATTAAAGTGCCTCAGAATCAGTCTCTGCCCCAATCACAATGTCATCCTCAAACACATCATATAATAAGGTGCGAGCTGCCAAGGGATATTTGGCACCTTCATCAATTGCCAGTTTACTGGATTGTTCGGAGCCCCTGGAATGGTGAAGATATCCTGCCATGTGTCACTGTATTGAGTTCAAAAATACTCATTGGGTCACAAGTAGAGTTTTACCAAAGGATGCACTGGAACTTCAGATCCACATAGTCGATTACAACCTGGTAGTACATTCTAATTATATCAGCTGTTATAGCAACTGGTGATCTCCTGAAGTTCAGCACTATGTCACCCACATACTTCAGCAACTTAGGCCCTGACAGGAGCAAAATGCTTAGACAAGATACATTGCTAGTCTTCGAGGAGTTATCAAACACAATGCGCACCTTAGTTGATACACATTCCTCCTTGACAACTGCATGATGAGGGATGATGAACACTAGTTGGCTAACCATGTAACTCTGATGTTAAGGACACAGCAGCCTTCCCATTGGTACCAACTGTTAACGTTTCAATCTGCGACATGTGCCCTAAGCTCTCGTACTCGTCCACAAACTGCCTGTTTTGTTGAAGCAACTCTGGTGACCTACATAACCCATGCTCCAGTCCCTACAGTCACTTAAGTGCACTATCATAAGAATCACCAAGTGTGACATCTGTGGTTGCAAAAGGAAGCCTCACATACCTGCCCTCACTGTCATGCAAGTGGGTGTCGAAGTGCTGCTTGCACCGTTGGAAGGTTTTCCTAGGCAGGTCTTCAATTTCCCAGAATTTTTTCAGGGCAACATCAAGGGATAAATCAGTAGATACCTGTAGTGACAATGCTTGTTGGGCAGCCTGTGCGCATGGTGCATTACCTACCAACACCCATCCAAACCTGGTATGGAAGGCATGTGGCTGTCCAGTTATCTTCGGTCCTGTCATCACCTCTGCAACTATCTCTGCAGACAGCAACATGTCTATTGCACTGGGTGTGGCAAACTGTGGATCAGCCAGTGGCAGTCCATCTAGATGCTCAAGACCTCAAACAGCAATCAGTACAGAAGGCAGGCATGTCTCTGGTAATATTTTTCAGAATAAGAGCTCTGGTGGTGATGTGAAGCTCTGGCGACCAAAGAGAACCAATCTCACACAAAACTACCACTCTTGTTTCTGGAACCGCAATGTTGCTGACACCAGCAATGTTCACTTCAGTCCAATTTTGCCTGAGACTCGGTCATTGTACGAAAGCAAGCAAGTCATTGTAAGCAAGGACTAAGAGGCCCCATCTAGAAATGCAAAAACCCCCTAGAAGTATGCTGCCCCATCCTTCACAAGTATTAATGCAGTCTTTAATAAAACGGTGGAAACTTGAGTGTCAACTGGCTTCCCTTCTGCTGCACACATCATAACTGTATTGTCATCTCTTGCTTTAAATTCATCCTCATCTGAACTTGCAGGTGGAGTAAGGTTTGTGTCTATACGCAACGTGGAGGAGTGTGTGATGGCTACCTTGACAGAGCTGGCAGTGGTACTTGGAATTACACTGTGCTGCCAAATGACGTCCTCTTACACACATCCATCTCTCTTAACAGACTTAGCAAGGAATACCTGGCATTTATGTAGTGCATGAATCCCCTCACACACACAACACTTCAGCTTGTCTAACTTGTGAGTGGATATGAGCATAGTCTCTGTGAGGTTTGTTGCAGGCTGGCCATTCTTATTCAATGGCCGCCACTTTGTCAAACCAGGAAACCTGTTGCCTGTAATATTCTGCAAATGGCTAGGTCTCTGTTCTGAAACTGTTGTCAACTGCACTTGCTCTGCTGCTTTTGCCTTCTGGTTAAGAAACTAAATTAGTTGGTGGTAGGAGGGGAGGTCCACTTCAAGTGACATCTTAAATGCCTGCTTCAAAGGTATGAGCACAATATTTAACAATAAGAAATCCCACTTTTCCATTGGAAATTCTTGTGCCTTCAGAGCAGTCAGGTTCTATTGCACACATGCTACAAATTTGCTGATAACACCCTCTCTATGGCTATCCAACGAGGATAGCTGAGAATTTTTTGCACATGGAGGGTTGCCGTAATGTGTACACTCAAAAACGTTTACTACAGCAGACCCCAAATAACATCGTAATTCTTTTCTTTGACTGGTATATTGCTCACTATGTCCCTTGCTAACCTCCATGACATTCTAACAAATAATGAAATTTCTGCACCTCTGTTAAGTGGGAAACATGGCCAACCAATGGAATTGAATAATTCCATGAATCCCTTCCATTCTGTGCAGTTACAACTGAAAACAGGCAGAACATGGACAACTGCGGCATAAAGCAGCTTGCATCTCATCAGTAGTGACCCCCTCCCCCCCTCCCCTCGAAAGCCTAACCTCACAATATTTTTTTAAAGCAGTTTGTTATACACTTTACTTAGCTCACGAAACACAATCTTGTAAGCCACAAACTGTTCCTTAACCTCGTTAATGTCAATTTTGTCATCTGCTGGTGGCCTAGCACACAACGTACAAATTTTTGCCAATAATTTGTTTCACTTGTTAATAACTTCCTGGAATATTATTTCATCTTGAAGCGACTCTTCATACATTTCACGCGCTTAGTCTGCTTTGCTCACTAGAAAGAAGAAAATTGTGAGTTGTAACTCAGAAGTTTGTGCCACCGCCATTCTCTCTTACCATAAGTGAAATTTTGTGCACTTGATGCATCACAAAAACAATCATCTGATACAATACACAGCAATACAATTTATGTTGCACTAGAAATATTAATTTAACATCCCAAGCTCTTGCAGTCAATATACTTGGCGCCACTACATTACATATTTTTTACCGCTCAAATATCATGTTGCTGTGTATAGTATTACTTGAGGATACAGCATCAGTTATCACGCACCTATAATATTCATTTTCCATTCCATTCGGACCCCAGAGGACCAAAATGTTTGAGCACCCAAAAATAATGACACGAACCATCCACCGTTACTTTGCATAACTGCAGTTTACCACCACTCTCAGTGCTTGTGTGACAGTCACATACAACATGCAAAACTTTCTTAAGTAACACTAATTAAAAAAATGTTACCGGCGCCAACAGTCCCTATGCCAAACTCTCCCATAAGAAATCCCATTTTCATTGTTTTATATCTTGAAAATGAAGATGTAAATATTGTACAGACTGTAGTTTGTAATTTTATTTACTGTCATTTTGGAAAAATTCTGTTTCATTACATAGAATTTTCCTATAATTTTCTATGCTGTTTATCATTAATAATAATTATTCAAAATGTTGCGAATTTCTTGATTGTCTCAAGAAATAGTAACTATATGCTGTTCATGGTAAAGTGAGCACTTTTGTAAAACCGCTGACTTGGAATAATAGTCAAATATGTTTTATTTTAGCCTTAGAAGTTAACTTCTGAGTGTGATGGAATATACATACTGTGTTTGTTAATTTCATAGCAATATTTATTTACAAAGGTGGTTAAAGGATACAAATTTGAAGAAAGGAAAAAGTAACTAGAGCCTCAAAAGTGCTCACTTTACCATGAATGGCCTATAATGAGGGGCATATTTGTAACTTTTTATTTGATCTTTGTTGTTGGATCACAGTTCTCACAGATGCAATCTGTTAAGAACATTCTTGCCAAGAACACTGGCGATAAACTTTTATCCCACAATTTTTTTTTAGCACAAATGTACATTTTTTTGAATCAGTGGATTGTCAAAAGTTCACTTTTCAGTGGATAGATAAAAAAATGAGGCATGCCGGAAAACGATGGATACAGACTTGGATTTTAGACCTGAGAAATGTCATACATAACCTCAAAAGTATATTTGTTTGAACCAACAACCTAATTAAGTTATTAAATATTAAAAACAACTTATTTTAAGTCAATTTACAATTAAACAATCAATTTAAATAAAAATTTTAGTTCTAGGGTGAAAAGTAATTTTTTTTTTTTTTTTCCAATCTGTTATAAAAGAAAGGTTTGAAATAAATTTTTTTTAAATATATAATTTTTGGAAAGTTAGTTGATATGACGTTTACTCATGTGATTAAATGCAACACTTGTGATGATCAAGTTTAAGGCATAGCAGATATGTTAAAACAAAAGAATAGTTATTTTGAGACACTAGTTGATAGAAGTGGTACATTTTCAATGGTTACAGGTTATTATCCATGATCTTAAAGTTAAGTGATCATTGCAGGATATTACTGTTGGCCCAAAAACACATTTGTTATTTAGAATAAAATTGTTTCGAGAACTAAAAGTAAGTTTGATTAAAATGGAAAGCTTTAAATTTTTGAAATCAATCTCAAATGTTTTTGTCTAGTATAACTGAGACTGCCTTTAATGAAACAATTAATTTTAATATGGTTATATTTTCCTTTGCATCATTAATTGACATTACTTCCATTGCACTGCATGTAGCACCGAGTCCCAACAACAGTAAAAATGGTGTCTTCATGGCATTCCAAATGTTACAAGTATAATTTCACAACAAAATTTCTTTCTTTTTGTCATGCAGTTAAAAAACAAAAAATATATACTAACCTTAATGCAAAATGGAAAGGCACCTGTATGTCCATTATGGTACCACTTGGATCAATAAAGACACATGGCCTTGTGCTTCTGTTACCAGCATTTATAGGGTTGTTATTAAGTCCCATGAGACCATAACTTGTGTACAGTAACCTAAAATTAAAAAAATTGTATTATGATATAGCACACATTACTTACATGACTTTTTTTAGACTATGACACAAAAACATATATAACGAAGAGAAAAAGAATGCTAAATGTACAGCATATAACTGGCTGTAAATAATACACTGTATTTAAATTCCAGCCAAAAAAAAATTCTAACTCCGTTTTATGGAACAATTAACAAATTTTACATGGTAATAACAACAATACATTCACTTAACAGACTGCCAATGTAAAACAGATTAAAATTAGCAACAAAATTCTTATAGCATGCAAAGCCACAACATTTTTTTCACAATAAAATTATTTCACACTGCTTTAATATATTTATTACTGATGGGCAAGTCTGATTTTTACAGCTTGGAGTAGTCAAGTCAAGTTGCATGAAACTCAAGTCGAGTTGATTATAACCTTTTTGGAGTTAAAATTGAGTTCAAGTTTACCATAGTTATGCATATTTCTGCTGAAGGTGTGACATGCCATGAGATAAAGAGGTTATGTTTAAACATGTCCTATGATTGTATGTATTTGTGTAATGCTGAGATTAACTGTCGACCATGACAATTTCTGGTCATGTTACCTGTTGTCCAACGCCACACAGGTGGCAAGAGGAAGCACTTCGCCGGGAGAAAAAATATGTCACATCGAAAATACAATGCCCACACATTTCCAGGATCCTACTTTTTTTCTTTTTAAAGTGTACAGGATGAATAATCTAAAACTTGCACACAAATAATTTTGTAATGAAATGTGCTGGTTTCACAAAATTGAAGTTTAGACAAGCGTTCATAATTGCAGCACATACGACGAGTTGAATAAGAATTATAATGTGCATTTCTTAAACAAAGTTTAATTTTTTCAAACGGAGCAATGCCCTATCACATCAAAAAAATAAAGCTAGAGGAAATTATAATGTAAATGGTGTTTTATTTTGCAGAATTCTAATGCAAGTAGTTTACGTGCTATCGTAATATGACCATTTCAAATATCAACAGTTGTCTGCTCCATTTAACAGCTTAGTTACTAGGTTTGTTCGTGTTGTGTTTCCTTCACAGTGAATGCATTGGGACCTCCTTATTAGCACGTTTTGATAGTATATACTACCTACACATAGGATGTGCTGTAAGATGGTATTTACCAATGCTGATAAAGCAGACATCCTATGGTGTATGGTAGATGTAAGAAGAATGCTGTTCACGTTCTTGTAATGTGTATGCTGGACTATATCAACTATTTCAACAATTATTTGCGAACCTCTTTAACCAATTATGTGAAACTTAAGTGCAACACCTAGAAAACGTAACAAACAAACAAATGACAAGAGAAAAGGGTGAAATTAATGTTCTAGCAGCTGTTGCTGTGAATCGACAAGCAAGCTTCCTGTACAATCACAATAGGGAGTGTGCCATAAGTCAGGCAAGTGTACTATGCATTCTGCACCATCAAAGTTCCATTTATATCATGTCTCTCTCCATCAAGAGCTAAATGGAAACAATTTGGAGAATAGTGTTAACTTTTGTACATGGGCATTAAGACATGATACACCAGTCACATACCTTGTTTATGTGATGAAACAACATTTACAAATCATGACCAAGTCAACCTCATTGGCTTCGTCAAGTGGAACACCAATGTCCATGGAGTGTAAACGTGTGGTGTGAAATAGTGAACTATCATCTCATTGGCACTTTTTTCATAGAAGAAACACTGGATTCCCAAAAATATGAACCTCCACAGATGTTAGACCTTCCACTGTAGACTAGGAGGATCCTGTGGTATCAGCATGATGGTTGCCTAGTGCATAGTTCAAGACGTACCAGAGCTCGCAGATTCTCTCAAAATTGTTACATTGGATGAAGGGAACCTATACGTTGGTTTGCCCGTTCACTATACCTGACCACTTTCGATTTTTTTCCTCTGAGAACACTAGAAGACACTGTCTACACAGACATACCAACTACACCACATGTTACAGCTGCCTGTTCTGAAATTTCTGCTTAAATGCTACACCATGTGCAGCAATCTTTACATCATAGACTGGAAGCTTGTATTGTAGCTGATGTTCATTTTGAACACAACTGGTCTCTTACTTCTTCAGAGCTCACAGAATTTGTTTATTCACGTTTGCATTTCTTACAAGAGTAATAATACATGGTACAGTAAAATCACATAAATGTAAAATATGTAATGTGTGTTTTTTTTGCACATTCAGAAGAAAATCCACTAAAACAGAAAAGTAAATGCACAAACATCACAGCCTAGTAACTAAGAAGTTAAGGTGGACTGCTAGTTAGGAGTAGGCAGCGATACTGACAAATGTCCAGATCTAGCTACAAGTAGTTCAGCTACCTGCTGTTATGAAGTTATGACACTAGTTTGTCTGCAGGAGTCTTAGATGTGCAGTTGACTCTCGACGTGAACACGAGTGTGTGAGAGTGGAGGGCAGAACACTTCCACCTGCTCTCCCGCTAATCCCCTTAACACTGCAAAATGGCCATTACCAAGTGTGGTCAGATGACATAACAGACCCCAGCACAGCAAGACTCGGAGCGATACAGACTCATACTCAGCGATTGTTGCCAATTCTAAAAGAACACTAAATACTCTATTTCAATATTATAAATTTATTGCAATTTCAAATGAGTTATGGTGGTGGTGGAGGGGGGGGGGGGGTAGGTGCACGGGTAAGGCATGTATTCCCTTTTTAACTTGTCTTAAAAAATGTTTAGTTTTAAACTAGAAAATAGGCAGTCTATTCTGCTGTAAAATAACATGAAAAAGTCATTCCATTTGTTAAAGGAAAAGGGATTAAGAATTACTGTCATAGTGATTCAATTGAACTATTCAACAACACACTGAAAATGTAGTTAGTTATTTAGCATATAATGGATTACGAATAAGGTAATTCCTGGTATATTTTCTCCAGATCTAAATCACACAATTATATAAATGACTGTGAAAGCAATTATAATTTGGTGGGCTTCGATACACTAGCACAACAACTCAATCCTCCACAATATTTCTTAATCGTGAAAGCAACACTTAAGCCAATATTATTTAATATTCAGTTTTATTTTTTAATGACACACAATTGTACTATGAATTAATATTTGTTCATAATTTGACGCACTATCAGTGTAGGTTTTCGTTTTTAGTTCGAGCTGTATGCTCTTGCTAGGGCTCCGATTGACGCACTCTCGCTTTTTCGCTAGTTTGGTCTTGGTACCTTTGGTACCATCTCTCTACTGTTCTTTCTCAAGTGCTGATTCCCTCTGATCGGGCGTTATAAACCCTTCAGCTGCGATTTATGTTTGACGAATGTGCATGGCGGGTTTTGGTTTGTCTCACGTCTTGAGTAATTGGTACAGTTCTGCCTAATTGAAGGGTGCTGGGAGGGCAGAGGGGAATCAAACCCCAGAGTGAGCTTAGTGGTGAGTGCCTCTCTCCCAGGAAGCACAACCTTGTTCACCGTGAAGGTTGCCAAGATTTGGGGCACCAGCTGTCCAAAGTTTAAATGAGATAATTAGGTTGCAATGTCAATATACTGTGTATGAATAGTAGGTCGATGTGGTTGGAATGGGGTGTGGTGTTCCTCCCTTGGATGTCCCTACTCCGCATTCCATTTACGATACAGTCTCCCAAGGGGGGGGGGGGGGGGGTGGTTTTGAGGGTTTACATACGGGGACGTATGTGTGAGATGGGGAAGCAATCCTACGTTTCTGAGTTGGGGTGGAATCACCACTTTTATTACCTTCCCGGCAACTGTACGGTCGGTGCAAGTGAGCAGTTGTCGGTAGGGGGCGGAATGGATGACTTAGTTACCGGTGTGGACGATGGTGCGCACAAATAACTAATGTTATAGCAGGGTCACGGCCAACACAGAATCGAGTTTGGACTCGTGAGTGGGGATTATTATAGGCAAAATGGGACGTGGTCCTGGCATGGTAACCTCTGGTATAGGCGATGGGGGTGCACTACCCTAAGCTGTATCGTTCATCTGAGGAGGGTTGAGCTTAACTAGTTCGTGTTGTAGCACACGTCGGGCCTTGCGACACAGCCGACTAGGGCATCCACCTCCCTTCTTTGTCATTTAAATACTAATCCTAATCTGCAATACTATTACACTCATACAAAATACACTCAAATACACTAGGCTCTCCAATATAGCACAATGATTACGCCTTCCCTAGCAGTCAAGCATTAGTCCTCTGTGAATGGTTTCTCAACCACTCAGAGGCCCTACCGATGAGAACAATGGGCTAAAGTTGTAATCCATCTGCAGGGAACCATGGGTGTTCGGACCCGCCCAGCTAGAGTAAGTCCTTTCGAACTACAGATCCTTGTCGGACCCAGTGACACTGGGGAGTTCGATCCACTAGCATTTATCCCACACAGAAACCTTTAAATGTTAATTTGAAACAGAATTTTTTTAAAATAAAATAATCAAAAATAAATTTACATAAAAGAGAGAAGCAAGGTGAAATAAACAAGTCACAAAAATTTACAATTTTTACGTAGCGTTTATTGACGCTTCAGGAAAGCAGTGGGGAAGACTGATTCTTGCAAAGAATATAAGTAGTTGTTTAATACTTTAAATCAGGTGAAGGCTAACCTGGATGTGATTCTCACATCAAACTAAGCTCCCAAAACTATCCCATTTATCACGAATAATTACTGAGGTGGACTTAGGACGTCGCGACGGCCTGCTACTGCGGAGTCAGAGATGACTAGGGTAGTGGGAAGAGGTTACCTCTGCAAGACTAGCTTTTCCAAGCTGCTGGTGTCGGAAGAGCTTTTGCAAGCAGCTGGAGAGAGAGAGAAAGCTTTCACAAAGCTGTACGCTACAAGAGGTGGTGGTCCTTTCAGACCCAAGAGAGCTCACTGACCATTGCGGTCGGTGAGCCGATGAACTCTAGCAAGAGCATGTCGAAGATTCCTTATAAAGTCTACATTTCATCTTGGTGGTGCTCTCAAGGGTGTGAGAGTTGTAAGTCTCTCGACACGGGTCAGTTATCTCTGGTAGCGGGCAGCGTAGCGTAATTCTTATCACCCTTGGTTGAAGCTGACGACAGTTTTACCTCCTCTGCCCGAGGCTCGGTGGCTGTGACGTCACTGGGAACAGGGTGCTGTGATGATGTGGAAATCTTATTAACTTCATTATTGAAGTCTGCTGGTCTGTGACTTGTCGGGTAAAATAATTTCTAGTTGAGGGGGTTGCGACCGCATGTCGGAGTTTGGGCCGGCAGTACAATCTCATAATTAATAGTGTTAATTATGCCCGTGATTGTGGTTGTCCCGGCTCGCGGAATCAACCCTGTACGCATGGGAAATTTCGCATGCCACTGGTTTGACTTTCCCCAAGCTCTTCAGCGCTCGCTGATAGGGCGAAATCAGCCCATCGAGTTCGCACTTGCGCTGCGCAGCAATGTGGCATGCGTCAATCGGCCACCCCCTGAAGAAACATAGACCCATCTCGAGCGAGAGCACTTTTACTTCAGGTTGTTGGTGTGACACTTCAATCAATGTAATGTGGTTGCAGATCTGGACTCGCGCAGCCAGCTGGAGTCAGAGCGGCCATATCGGACCGGGCGGTATCTGGACACTGTCACTAGGTTAACGACCACTCCTCTCTCTCTCCATCTTCTGTCTGTCTTTCTCCCTCTTCGGCGCTCTCCCTCCTCTCTTCTGTAGCGGTGAGGTGGCAGGTGGCGGCAGGATGTCTCGGCTCGTCCGGCAGTTGCCGTTCACACTTTGCTTTCGTCGCAAAGAGGAGTGTTTAGGGAAAGGAAGCTACTGTAGCAGATTGTTTTGTTTCGAACCCTGGCCTTCCTAGGTCGAGGGCAGTTCACATACTAAATAAACTGGGTTACTTTTAAACAGTAGTTTTTATAATGCGTTAGTGCAAGTTCTCTAATTTCGTAATGTTTATCTCTGCCCTCAAGAGAAAAACATGTAGCTAACAAATCAACAAACAAATCCCACTCACAAGGATTTTTAAAGGGGAAGTTTACCATGGTATTAACTGGTCTATTTATCAGCCAGCGTTGTCGTACTGTAAACAATTTACGTGTGAGTAAATGTGAATTTTTTAATTTTCAAAATATTATTACGTCCTATTGACACAGGAACTCTCTATACAAACAAAGAGGTACAAGAAACATGGGCACATTAGTAACACTAATAACGAAATCACATAGTTACACTTTTCTCTTCAAGATTACAACGTACTGTTTGTACGGTAATTACTTATGTGCTAGAGCATTCATTCGTTTGGCGTGACAGTCTTAGTTTCTACTACATACTCTTCATGTTTACATGTCATTACTTCACTCTGGTAGGCCGTAGCCTGTTACACTAACGCAATCTGTGTGTACGCATGTACATGAATTTTTACTGCTCATACCTTATATTTTCTTAACATAAGCTTTGGCATATGTTTAGGTTATGATTTGAGTTCAATTAAATTCACATACTTTACGTAATTATACAGTAGCAATCTTGGTAACTTTAGTTACTCTTACTTTGATAGTTCCTCGACTAAAGAGGTTGCATGTACTCTTAGCTCATTAATCTACCTTACCCATTTCTTAATTGTCCTTAAGTCTATGATTCAGCTAAATTAGTTCTTTCTGCATTTAGTTCATGCAAGACACTGATAATTCTCCTCATTCTACAAGTATGTGTAACCTAATCTATTTCCTTTTGCAGGGCCACGGTGGCTAAGTGGTTTGTCTGCTTGCCTCCCACCAAGGCAAACTGGGTTCAATCCCCGGCCGGGTCACCGGATTTTCCTAAGTGGGAATTGTGCCGGGTGACGCCGTTGGTCAGCAGGTTTTCTCGGGGATTTCCTGTTTTCCCCACTATTTCCTTTTGCTACCGTGGGAAAAGTGGCTATACTAACGCCCACAGTAATGTGTGTCAGTTTCACTGATGCATTTCTTTGGAAAATTCTTTTAATGGAGGTGGATAATTAAGCGAAATATTTTGGACATACGCCATTGCTTCAATAGTATATGTCCAAAATATTTTGCTTAATTATTCACTGGCGCGGGTATACAGTTATCTACATATTTCTGTTCCTGGCTGTATGATCACATGTAAAGGCCAAGTCCATTATTGAAAAGAATCTTCAACGCAAATGACCAATTTTACGCATGCAATCCAAATTTGGTGACTGTTTTTTGCGTTTGGCATTGATATCACAGTGGCGAAGAAACAAAAATTATCGCCAATACAGTCATTACATAAACGAAAGTATAAGTGTGAAAGGAGAAAATAATTACCAGGGTCTGTACATTCCAAACCAAAACAACTACATTAAATATGTAAACGTCTTTCATACCTCCTTTTTTTCTGTAATTTGCAATTTTTTTAATTCGAAGGATTTTAGCTTCAGGACTGGTGGCAGCCCTGCTCTAGTCTATCTTCTACTGGACATTTTCCACTAGTACACACAATATGCAATTTTACTGGAAACTTCAATATCTTAAGTTATTTTCCTATCCTTACTTTCTTACAAGATACACACTTAAATAAGTGGTTATATCATAGTTTCACTTCTCTCTTGGACAATTTCGTACTGACTATGCTATAGTCAATGTATTTTAGTAAGGCTGAGAATTTCCTGGGCAGTGGTTAAGGCATGCTCACAGTGAGTTTTTGCCTCATTTTCTTACTGCAATGTACATTGGTGATTAATACAATGTCGCTCCGTGTCACATTGTTAGGAATAGGGAGGGTGGACACACGTGTTTATGGGCCTGCTGATAGGCTTCGCTTATACATATCTCACTACTTATCAGTGCTCGTGGAGTCGAGTGGTTCTACGTTAAATGCGTTGCACTAGATTCCATTACCAAGTAAGATTACATTATTTTATTAATTACATCTTACGTGAGCACTCTTTGGGAGCAGGGTCAGTCAAACATTAACTTTCCAGTTTGTTAGGGATTGCCGCTACATAAATTCATCAGTGTATGTTTGCAAGTTAGGGATCAAGGTTATCTAAAGAAAAATAATAAATATGGAAGCTCTTTTACTTCTACAGTAAGTGACGTTTGTCAGGAGGAATATTTTGTCGTAATAGCACATCTTAGTGTGGCGCTTCCGTTCCTGGCAATGCGATTCAAATTCCTACCCTTAGAAACATTAATCTCTATATTAGGGATATCAAAATATTAATTTTTCTTGATTCCAATTTTCGATTACAACTGCAAAACCTTTCACTCGATTCCACCTCGATTCCGATAACATAAATTAAGATATAGTGATTATCAACATGTTCCACAGTCAATGTATCCTTTTCAAATTTTGTTTTATAGGTCAAATTAGAGAGATATAGTGATTATCAACATGTGCCACAGTTAATGTATCCTTTTCAAATTTTGTTTTATAGGTCAAATTAGACAGACACAAATATGAAGACAATTACAAGAAAGACTTTGTGGTCTGCTACATGAAGTTTAATTTCCTATATTTATGTAACATTCAGACTTATGTAATTAGGCCTAACAAGTTCCTCAGTATTTTTGATGAATATATGATTTTTTTGAAATGAATATAGACACAGTATTATACAAAAAAGTTAAACAAAAGTTCTTAACTTCTCAATACAATATTACAGGTCAACTTATGAAATTAACCAATATCTACACAAATAATGATGCTATTCGGTAATGAAACTGAAATACAAGTAACCTTTCATTTAGCATTGTTAAATTAAAATGCTTCTACCAGACATTTTAAGTTGCAGGGACACTGGATCACTTGCTGCTACACTCATATTTTCCCAACAGATCTTCTGAATCATAATTATTGGCAATTTTCTTGTACTCGTCGTGTTTACATAAGTGTTTTCTCATGTTACTAGTTGTGCGACTAACCCCACCTCATGAAATTTTCGCCGACCACAAACTGCAAAATGAGTAATTTGCATCATCAACTGAAAAATTATTCCACACATTGTTTGATATTTTCTTCATGTCTATGTGAATAAAATCCTCAGTACATTGAAAACTTTAACACAACATACTTTTAGAAAAAAGAGACATATTTTTTGGTAAAGGTAAACACTAAAAAAAAAATTGCTTTCAATTTTGACTATATCAAGAATGAAAATGTCGCAAACAAGAAACATGCATGGTACGAAAAATTTACCTGTTCTTTATCTAATATACCATTAAAGAATACATAAACAAAATAAAAAAATCCAAAAATAATACCAGGAATCCTGGTATTATTAAGGATCCTGGTCCAGGAGCCTTTTGCTCCCACTACTAATAACTATTGGACAAGAGACTAAAAGCCAATGCATGTTTCCCATCAGCGTCCTGGAACTCTAGGAGCTTGACACTAATGAGGGTTCTTATCTACCAACCACATCTGGTTAACAGTATCCATGTGTGTGATGGTGGTCTTTCATCCCTGACTGTCAGTTTGTTTTAGTGTTTCATCTACCCAGAAATTTACAGGTTTAGATATTGTGCAGTAGATTTCCACATGCATTTGTAGCATTCTTGCAACAGTATAAAATTTGTACTGAATCATGTCAGAAAGTGCGCATAAAAGAAAACAAGTGCAGTTTTCCCATTAAAGCCACGCCACACAGCACATGGTCAATGCATGCAAGTTCGGTACAGGTTCAGCCTATTTGGAAAACCTAAGACCTATTGCTGTGCAACAAAACGTCAAAAAATTATGTGAAAGTGGACGAGAATTTTCAACAATTAACCGTTCAATTCTCGATTCTTCGATACCTGTAATAATAGAGGGTATCGAGGAATACTTTGACATTGCTACTCTATATACATCCCTTGAAACCTTCTCTTGTTTCACATATTTATTTCTAACGGGACACACGTTTCTCACTGCCTGACTACCAGGTTAGGAATTTTTTTGAAGTATTATGTAACAACTAACCTTCCCTACTAAACTATCCCATATGAGTTCTTGCACTCTCGTATCTTTATTCTCATAGCTATTCTATCACTTCCTACTAGATTTTTATCTAACTAGAGTCCTATCATGTGATGTGATAGCCAAAATTGTCTTCTGCCAAGTACTCTCTCAGGTGATGCAGGTGCAGGTTGCAGATGCTTTTAGAGGTGCCGCTTCGGTGGTCGTCCTCTTTTGCATGGTTGTGCAGCGGGTGTGGTGGCCCAACGGAACGTCGTGGGTGCCCTCCATGCGGTCTCTCGGTAGCATCCCGGGACGTGTGCCATGCATCTCTCACGCAGCAGCGTAGCTCGGAGGCCGCTGTCAGCTGCAGGCGGCGGCTTTGGGGAAGCGGCTTTGGTGTTGTCCTGGGCTTTTGGCGTTGTGGATCTCATTGATGCAGACAGGCTTATTCTGGCACGAGCTGCGCAGGTGAGAGGTGCACGGTACTCACTGCTTTCATCCGTTCCTAGGGTTGGAGGGACTGCTACGGCAGTACTAATGCTCTCGGACGTCCGAAAAACTGTTTTTACTTTAACCTTTTCACGCATATCACTTTCTGTACCCACTCCAGCTTGTCCAGCTTCGATAGCAGGGTCAGTCGCCTAGTTGACTGGCGCTTATGCAATTTCTACGTCACACCTTAGATTATCTCCATTTTCTCGTTCTTCATTTTCCTTCTTGCCGGGGATTGGAAAGGATAGGATGGGTGGCAGGGTGCATGATCTTGTGTCCCTATCCTTGTGGATATCTATGCCCTCAGGAGGGGGGGGGGGTAACCGTGACTGAGTCTGGGGGCAGTGGGTAGTTGGCCTCGTCCAGTTCAATCTCCGGGGGCAGCGCTACTTTCGGTGCTGGGATGAAGGCTGGGGTGATGCTCTTGTCGCTTGGAGAGGGCGTCTCGCTAGCTTTCTGGCACTCAACAGCAAAGGGTGAGACAAAGGGCTGAGGGGAAGGGAATCTGTGGCTGTTTGGTTACGTCTTTAGGGGTGGCTGGAGGTTTGTAGTTCTCCTCTATCACGCTTCCTAACGGTTGCCTTCGTATATTTGTCCTGTCTGTAGGACTTCGCCACAATCCTTCAGTTATCGTGCTCTGTTTTCCCGAATGGGATCTAGGTGAATATGGTACGTACGAGCTGGGGGTGGTATCCTCAGGGATACCCGTCTGCGTAAGGATGGTCTATGTACTGTGGAGTACGACTGGGAAGGGAGGGAGTCTGCCCTTCCCGAGTTTTATATTTCAGATTTACTGACTGGCACTTGGGGCGTGTGTCTCCCGCCTGCCTCTTGGGAAGTCGGGGTTCTGTTCTCTCTCAGGATTCCGTCCCTGAAACGTTCACTTCGTGGGGCTCGCTACCGTGGTAAGGCCAAAGCTGAGCGTGGGGAACTTTTCTCATATTTTGTTTCCTGTTACTGACCTAATATATGTTCCCTAAGTGTCGGACAATGGTGACTGGCCCATTCCATTTTGGGGCCAAGCTGGCAGCAAATTGGTTTGTCGTTTTGCTGAGGGGGTGGTTTCGCATCAATACCTTAGTCCCCAAAGGATAAACCCTCCTTAATGACCATTTAACGGGGTACTTCCGAGCTACATATTCGACTTAGTGTCGTCCCGCTACCCTTTCCCTTGCTTGAGCTGCGGTGGCTGCTTGTCTCGGACCGGCTAGATGTTTAGGAGACTTCTCCCATTCCCAGTCTCCAGGTCGGCGAAGAGTGTGTCTCAGAGGGAGTTGGCTCGCAGTGGTTTGTGTAGCCTCGTTTTCCAGTCTCCTTAGGGCAAACAATATTGAGGGGATCGCTCTGAGCCACAGTCCATGATCGCTTCCCATATTTAACAGAAGGCACTTTTTCAGCTCCTGGTTTCACCTCTCGATGGGGTTTGCCCTAGGGTGATAGGGTGGGGTCATTCATGCCTCCATCCCCCAGATGTGACAGGCATCCCACCAGAGTCTGCTGGTGAACGGCGTCCAGTTATCTGTGAGTATAACATGTGGGAAGCCCCATCTGGGAAATACCTCTAGGTTGAGCTTATCTAGGATTTGTTAGGTTCCCTGGCTGGGTAAGGGAAAGACCTTCACCCAACGGTAGAAGATCTCTGTCATGACTAAAAGGTACCAATTGCCTCGTTTACTCTGGGGGTACGGTCCCATTACGTCTGCAGCAATCTTTTCCCAGGATCGGTTGGGGCAGCGAGATATGTGAGGGTCCGTTGCCTAAGCGTATCCTTAATACTGACAGCATACCTCACATTGAGACACATATTTGCGGATGTCTCGGTTCATCCTGTACCATACATACCTTTCGCGGATACTGCTTATGGTTTCCCTGGTTCCAGGGTGTTTAGCATGTGGAAATTATTACTTATCATTGGGCATAGAACTGGGGGGAACCAGACTCAGGGGGATCCCGGGAGGCCATTACAGTTCCAAATTACGTCTCCTCGACGCTGATATTGGTGGGGCAGTTCCCCAAATAAACGCATTACCTGCACATCCCTTTGTTGTTATTCCTGAATCTGGTTTTGGGTGACGTGAGTTTGTCTCAGCCTTAACATTGGGCCAGTTATTACTCTTTCCCAATTCTCCCTCACTTTGACCCCTCCTTCGGGGTCTGGGCAATGTGGCAAGGCAGCATTGAGGTGGTCTGGACAATGCTGTACCGCAAGTCAAACTCAGTCAGGAATAATTCTCATCTTCCTAATTTCGCTCGCGTGAACCAGGATTCGTGTAACCACTTTAATGCTTGGTTATCTGTGCGCAAGATGAACTTTCTACCCTCCAGCAGGTAACTGTATTTATGTATTGCCCAAATGATGGCGAGACATTCCTGTTCATTGCTGTGGTATCAGGTCTCCGTATTTCTTAGACAGTTACTCGCATAGGAGAAGACCAAGGGTTGTTGGTCGTCATCCTCTTGATACAGTACCGCTCCCAGCCTAACTTGACTGGCATCAGTTTGAAGGATTAAAGTTCTCCCTTCCGTGGGCTGGTGTAGGCATTTAATGTGTAAGAACCTTTCCTTAAAGTTAGTGAATGCTCTCTGTGCCTTGGGGGTCCAAAACCACCTATAATTTTTGCGGAGGAGGGTATGAAGAGAAGCCATCATTTGGATTGTGTTCGGTAAAAACCCACAACGCCAGTTACGTAATTCTAAGAATCTGCAGAGTTGTCTTTTGGTTCACGGAAACGGAGCTTCCTGAATCACTTTTATTAAGTTTCGCTGGGGAAAATTCCCTTCTAGGGTAATTATATGTCCCAAATACTCTATACTATGCCCTTCGAAATGTCTCCTCTTACTGAGCTTGCTGGTTAGCCCATGCATCTTAGCCTTTCTAGTACCCTTGTAAGGTGATTGCAATTGTCCTCCCAGCTTCGTTAGAAAACTATGATGAGAGAGAATTCTCCTATATCTTCCCTTTAATAATTCTGCAGCCATTAACTTCTGGAAGGTTGCAGGCACATTCTTCAATTTGAAGGACATAACCCTAAATTGGAGGTTTCCCCCAAAGGGGTGGTAAAAGCAGTATGTTTCCGGCTTTCTGGATGTACTGCAATCTGCCAGTATCCGAATTGAAGAATGAGCGTACTGAATATAGAGGCTTCTCCGATATCCCAGAGAGTGTACTGCGAGTCGCTAGTGGGGGACGCAATTGGGTGGGTGTATTCATTAAGTTTCTCATAGTTTAGGCAGAAACGCTTCCCTCCATTCTTCTTAGGGACTAGAACAATTGGGGAATTATAGGCGGAAGTGGAGGGTTAGACAATCCCCAGGGGTTTCTCATCTCCGTTACATGTACCAGGATCTCCTGTCTGCGGTGAGCAGACATTTTATACGGGGGGGGGGGGGGGGGGTTTATAAAAGGGTTGCTCCGCTGTGGGCCAAATTTTGTGTTCTTTGAGTTTGCTGTAATGGGCTGCAGTTAGAAAAGACCTTTGTGTCCTGTTCCAAAATACGTTGTAATTGGGCAAACTGTGGGTGGAAGGCTTTCAGTTGGCGTTGTATCTCCTCCGGCAGGATAATATAATCCTTCACCTCACGTAGTGGGTTCTCCCAACTAAGTGTGATGGAGTCCATTTTCCCGAAGTGTATGGTCCCTTGCCCGTAGTCAATTATACACTGTTGATCCCTAAGCCAGGGCTATCGCAGAATGATTTCCTCATCAATATCAGGAATCACCATGAACCATACTTTGTGGGTTAATTTACCTATTCCGAGTGTCAGCTGCACTTGTCCCTTAGCCTGTAATGTTTGGATGGTTGGCTTCAGCCATTCTGACTTAACGGTTGGGGCCCGAGTTCTGCCCTTTGAGAAGTAGTCAAGATATTGGTTCGGATGAAGTTCCTGTTTGTGGCTGAATCTTATAAGGCCATGTAGGGGAAGTGATTTACTTAAACCTGAATCCATGGAGAATCCAGGGGCAGCATACCCAGAGGTTCCCCGACTAGTTGAGCAATTGTTAGACTAGTTAGTACTTTGATTTGTCTGACGTTGAGGGGTCAGATGTTGGCCGTGGTTCGAGACCGTTCAGCAGGCCCATTTTCTCGGGGTGCAAAGCGTGTTTCGAAGTAATGAGGCTGCGCCCTCTGCGGACGGGAAGGAGGGACTCTCTTTACCTTAGTTCGTCGCGTTGTGCAGTCTCTGTTTGAATGCCAGCTGGATATTACCAACAGCGTGACAAGGGGGTCAAAAATATTCAGTGTCTTATACGAGGTGGGGGAAAATTTTTTTTAAATTCCTACACAATGTTAAACATTTTCTAAGACCTGCATAACATGAAACATTTTCTAAGTCGTATATACAGTGGAATTTTTTTTCCAATTCTTTTTACATGGTGCAAGATAATATAAGTCCTACACCAGCAGAAAAATTTACAAGTCCTACACGAGTGGGTAAAAATATACTGCGAAAAATTGATGGAGCAATGAAATTATGGAGCTATGGAGCCAGTCATTTTGAGTCAACTTGAATTATTTTGAGTCATTTTTGAGCAAATTCGAGTCAAGTAATTTTTTAGTCATTAAAAGTGATTTTGGAGTTGCTGAGTTATTTTAGTCATTTAGAGTCATCATGGAGTCATTTGGAGTAATTTGGGAGTCATTTAGAATCAAGAGTCACGATAACCTTGGTCCAAAATGGTTGGGTGATGTCATAACATGGTGGCTGGTATCAGTCAATTGTGTAATTTTGACAGATGGTAGGAATGTTTGTGTTGTGAGTTGGTCAGGACTATAAATTTTCTTGGTACAATTGGTTAACAGAGATGGTATGGTTGGGATGTTAGGTGAAATGTTTTCCAGTATATCTGTCTTGTGATTGTTGGTTTATGTCGAATGATGTGGAGAGCATGTGTGTGCTGGTGAGTCCTGTATAAGTATTGCTAAGGCATGCTTGAGTTATAATGTTTGGTATGGGTGGTTGGTGTATTTTGACTGCTGTCAGTCGGCATGGTGGAGAGAAGAAGTTGATTGTGTCACTGGAATGGGCTGTATGTTTGCCTTGTATGGTTTGTGTGGACAAATGGTTGAGGTATGCTAGAGTTATAATGGGTGGTATGGTTGGTAAGTAGAACAAGTGAAATGGATGTTAGGTTATGGGCTGGCCTCAGCTGTATAGTTGCTTGGTACACATTGAGTTATGATAGATAATGTGCTCAATGTATTGGGTGGTGCAGTTGATTAGTATGACTAAATTGTTCTTTGGTTATAAAACATGGTATGCTGGTTGGCTAATCAAACTTGGGTTATAATGAGCGGGTTGGCTGGTACGGTGACTAGTATACATTTGGCTGGTGCCGACTAGTAGAGCAGAAAGTATGAGCAGTAAATAAATTTTTGGCAAGTCATTGTGGACTAAATGGTTGAGGTATGCTCGAGTTATAGTAAGAGGTATGAATGAAGAGTATATTTCATCTGGTGTTGGTTGGTAGAACAGATAGTACGCATGAGTTACAGTGGCTGGTATAGTTTGCTTATATGTGAAACTGGTGAATTTAGATGAAATGGTAGTCAATATAGTTGACTGTTATGATTGATTAGTAAGTCTGAGGTATGGTGGTCAATATAGCCTGTATTGTAAATAGGATGAGACGGTGATGTCTCCTTATGCATGGAGAAATACCAGACCGCCTACATGTTCCTAGTTGACAGCCTTTGCCTTAATATTGCCTTGTTGCATCAGCCCGCCGGCTTGCTCAAGTGCACGACGCAAAATCGTTTCACTGCAAAATTATTAAGAGAATTACATATGAAAGACTTAGCCCTAACAGTTACACAATCTAGCAGTGTGAAAATCAACGAATGGTAACAAATACACGAAGTTCACTTGCAGATCCCGGCACGGACATCCGACTAGCATAACAGCTAGAACCAGACTAGGAAACATGGCAGCCTTCCATAGTTCACCATGCTCGCGCTAGAGCGCTAGTGTCGCCGAGCTTACTGGGAGGGCGTGCCATAATTCTAAATATAATAGATGGTGTTTCACTTGCAAATTCTGAGAATTATATGACTTCTGGAACCTGCCACTCATTCTGATTGGCTAAGGTAAAACTGTAACCCAATCTTGTGGCTCACCCCTAATTTTGATTTAGTGATTTAGTGTTTAAGTCCCCACAGCAGCTTGGGTCAGTAGAGACTGATGGCTGCTGGGGACGAGATCATACCTGCTATATGTAGTTCCAAATTAAAAATGTAGGGCTCATAAAGCCAGTAATGTAGAATTGGACAATTGCTGTCCAAAATTACTTGGAGTAATTTTTGACTGTACACTTGGATTTTGAAGCTAAACCAGATAAGAAAACAAAATGTTTAAAATGTTGAATCTTTTCAGTTAGCATCACTTAGCTTCCCATAAAAGAAATGATGATGATTGCAATGACAAAAGAGTATTCATATAATTACGTAGATGATGTGAAATAAGCGAAATAAATCACATTTAAAAGAAAAATTTTAAAATTAAGGCTGTTGTAAAGTTTCTATGGTTTTACAGCCTGTAATTTTGTTTGAAAATGTAAACTCAAATGTGTCATTTAGAAAAATGGTTTGTTACAAAACAAGTAAATATAATTTTAATGTATTTTTTATCAAGTCAAGGAAAATTCTCTTTAAAAATGTTCTTGAGAATTCTTAAAATGGGTAGTGGCGTGATAGAATTTTGAAAATGCCCAAAATTTTAAGGCATTCTGCTCAGAATTGTATTTTTTTAAATATCAGTATTTTAAAAGAACTTCCAGTATTTTTCTACTTGAAAAAAAAAAAATGTACTTTGAATGTAGTATCGGTAGTATTGCTCAATTACTTCAGTATTCTTGTTGTATTTTTGGGTTGAACCATAATGATTGTAGCTTTAATCACAAAATATAGTGAACATTTTAAAAGAACTTGTGTGTGTGTTTTGTAGTTTTGTAACCAATTTTCTGCTCAATATGGAAGGGTTTTGATGTACGACAGTTTGGTCATAGTTACTTTGGAAAAGAGACCTTTCGTCGCCTTACAGTGTAGGTTGAGGAAAGGGCCTCAAGCATGATTGAGGTATGCTTAGGTTAGAGCGAATGATATGGTTTGAGCTGTATGTTTTGATAGGTATGATTATCTGCTGTGGCGGTTCATCAATATATTAAAATGGAGTAGTAGGATGGTATGCTGGATTGTATGCTTTCGACGCCACATAGCTGAGGCAAGCTAATCTATTGGTGAAAAATATTCTATTTGTTTTTGGTACTCTGTACCATTGGGTTACCAATATGGTTGTTAAGTATGCTGGAGGTATGTTACCTGGTAGGTTTTGTAAGATCAGCGATTAGTGTGTATGGCTGACATAATTAACTGGTTTGTTGGTTGATATAGTGATTTATATTAATGTTTGGTATGCTCGAGGGTTGTCACCTAGTATGTTATGGTCGGTGTACTTAATGGATGGTATATGATGTATGAAAAGAGTAGTTGTTATGCTGCACTGTATGACTACAATGTGATCTGTGTAGTATGACTAAAAAACATGCCGGGTTATGGCTGGTATAGTACCCAGTACCCTTGATCAGCAGGGTTACTCATATTTTGTTTCATATGTCAGAGGTGCAGTGGTCAGCATTTTTATTGGTATGGAAGGTTGGCATAATCACATGGTTTGTTTGCTGGGTGGTATATTTTGGCTGGTGTCTGATGGTAATGATGCCATGACAGACATGCTGGAGTTACAATTTTTGGTATATTTTTTCTCAAATTTTATGATTTTTCTTTGTTTTGTTATATTCGAAGCTGGGTATGTAAGAGTAGGGGTTAATGTTTAAGGTGGTGAGATGAGTTTGAGGTTAACGTGAGATGTTCATAGATTATTTTTTATCTTTTTTGCGATTTTTTTTGTATTTTTAGGAAATTTGTTAGAATTTTGTATAAATTAGGTTTTTAAGAATGTTTTTCATTTTTTGAATGATTTAATTTTTTTTTATTCTCTTATAAATTTTTGTAATTTTTTAAATTTATTATTTTGAATTTTTTTAAGAAAAGAGTGAATTTTTAGGGAAATTGTTACAGGAAAATGGAAATTTTTAGGAGAAAAGGGATTTTCTTTTTTTGGGAAATTTAGTCAATTTTGAGTGAAAAATACCAATTTTTAGAGAAAAGGAAATTTTTTAGGAAAAAGGTCCCGAGTCCGTACCAGTCTGCTCTCCTAGCTCCAAGTCCACCAGTCCCAAGTCTGCCTCGCCTGTCTGGGAGGAAAAAAGACCTTCTCTCACAAGTCTTTTTTTTTTTTTTTTACAAAATGAGAAAAATGGGAAAATTTCAGGAAAAAAGGGGTTAAAACATGAGATTTTCAGGGAAACAGGAAAATTTTTGGGTAAAATAATCCATTTCTGAAGTGATCTTTGGTTAAAAACAAGTGATTATGAGAAAAAAAATTGCAGACTCACCAGAACCCTGAGCCCAAATCCTGGAATCCTTGTCTAGAACTCTCTATGCATTACTAAACTTTGAAAGTGAAAATATTAAAAACCATATGTTCCGGGAAATACGTCCTATGAATGAAAAAATTTTCACATTGATTTGTGTAATGAAAACTACGCCATATAACTACTACTGCAACAAAAAAATTTCAAGGTCAACCCCTTACTAATTTTGACAATTACAATTACATGAAAGTTTAAATTCACAAATGATTTCCAAATCAGGTTGTGGAACTTACCAAGGGAAGGAGATAACTTCTAAAATAACTATTACAGGAAATCTAAAGTAGTACAACTGTGCTACACATTGATGCATGACATCTTATATGCTTATTAACTAAAAGACTGTTACTCATCAGTGCAACTACATTGCTAGCAGTTGTCAACGAAGTTGAGATACCGCCACCATCTCCCAGATTGTTGTATCTACCGGGCTGGGGCAGGTGTCCTAATAATGGAATTTATATTTGCCCAATGAGCCACCGGGACCATACAAGCAGTCCGGGGCTAGTACAGCAGCGTGCTGCAGGATGCCGCCACAAGTGTGATGCCTACATCCCACTGCTATTCGCTACGCCACTTGCACCAAAAATCTAGGTACGGGGCTTGAAACTGCTAACCCCCTCTCCAAACACCTTATGCTAATGAAGGAAGGGATGGCCGAGGAGTATGAAAGGAGGTGCGCTCCGGCCTCCGAATCATCAGTTCTGCTTCAGTTCTCAATCAAGTCTTCTGACTCCTCTCCTGGGCTTTCATCGCACAAGCAATTGGTGCAGAGACCCGCACCTCTCCAGTTTACTTCACCGCTTCCGCATAGGGCCGAAGATCGTCTCCAAACTGCATTTAAGGAGGAACCAGCAGCATCATCAGAGCAGCACACAGACACGTTCGGTCCCTTACAAACACCAGAGAGTAGAGCTCCCTATAGGAGTAAACCTTAACACATGCACCAGCAACTGCCTATTCCCATAGCTTTGCACAGGGCGCCTTTCCCTATATACGCTAGGGTGTTTACCTTCCACTGAGCCCGTGTGGATAGAAGGCAGTACTTCCACCATCTCTGTTTATTTTCCTTCACTGTAAAATAAACATTGATCTTACCTAACTTTTTGAGTACATATCACTCCGACCACTTACCTCTTATCATTGGTTCTGATGGAGACAGCAGGAGACCGGGTTTGCTCTTTCCCTATCTACACTGACAACATAACAAAACATCCTTTGAAGGCCATCCCTTCTCTGCCCCGTGCAGTGAACGGTAGGGCCATGACACTAAGATACCGTCCCCTGGAAGGTGACTTGCCAGTTTGAAGTCGCCCCTACCTCACCGCTCACTTCATGGTGATGAAGGAGGGAAACTTCTTCGGGTCTGGGGAGACCAGTGAGCTTGGGACACTCACTTCAATATTGGAAGGCCACCCATTCCTTGCACCCAAGTGGGAGGAACGGTAGAGCCAAGACACTAGGTACGCTTCTGGTGGGGTGAATTACTCTCATCGCACATCTCATGGTGCAGAGGGAGTTACACTCTGGTGCAGGAGAGGTAAACCCCATTGGGACAACACCGTGCAATTCCTGCAACCAACACTTTGCAGCGTGAGTCTTCCACACCTCCAATGGGGAAGTCACAAATGGGGTGCAGTGTTGGCGGTAGCAATTGGCACCTACACTGTACTCTAACATGTTGACTGCCTAACTCCTGCAGGCCTGATATTAGTACAGAGCCAGATGCCTTAACACCCATAAGGGTGGTGTTAAAGGAGGTTAAAAAGGTGAGGGCTATCTCTAAGAATCCACAAGGGCTTCACAACGGTTCAGGCTACTGAGTCCACGCGAACAGGTTGCTTTGCTGCAACGACTCACTGTTCCAGTATCAACTGTCATGCTTACCACCTTGTTTGAGCCGCCCACCCGTGTTGCGGAAGGATACCATCCAATGGTGCAGCAGATCTTGTTCGGTGAAGGGTCCACCTACGCTCTAACTGTAACTAGTAGCTCCACGCCAATAACAAACCCTAGCACAACACACGCACACCCCCACCCTCCAGTAAAGTGCTACCATGGACAAGAGAATCGCGCTAGAACAGCCACCCGCAGGACAGACACGCCGTCCCGCTATCATTAACTCCATCCCACCATCGAAGCCTGCACCACGCAAGGACTGTCACGTGTCAACTTAAAATGAAAAAAAAAAAAAATATTTTGGCAAGATTTGGAATCTGTTGTGTATAAATCATGGTTGCTACCATTTACCACAAGAAAATTACCTGATATTTCCTCAATTTCTACAAAAAAAAATTCTTTTTTTTTGCCTTTTTTTGCAGCATAAATTTATGCCTATGTAACTATACAAATCTTGGAACACAGTACATTTGAATATATAATTAAATATAATATCTTAAAAAATGTATACTTGCATGGGATACAAAACTTGTTTACATTTGGGGAGCCATGGTGGCACAGATGCTATAAAGTTCTCTTCCCACCAAGGCAAACTGGGTTCCATTCCTAGTGGAGTTGCTCCTGGGTTTTTGCATGAGGAAATAATGACTGACAATGTTGCTGACCGATGGATTTTCTCTAGTATTTTCAGTTTCCCCTGTCTTGCATTTCTGCGCTACTCCATACTCACCTCACTTCACCTTCATCGGCTCTCTAGTCCTCAATATTAAAAGCTGTACAAACCTCTCCACTCCACTGTTTTCATAAATGCATAATTTATGAAAGAAATTACACGTATGGCTGGCATATCAGAGAATTCCCTGACATTTCCCTGTTTTCCAGATGAGTGGCAACCATGATAAACATGAATTAAAATTCTCTGGAAAGTTATTACCTTCCACTCTTGCTGGCTGTAAAAGTAGCAATTTTAGGCCCTTGCTGCATGGTCCATATTTCGATGATACCTTTCTTTGGGGAATATATAACAAGAAACAGAGCCACTCTGGGAATTAACTGTTTAGAATTGTGGCCGTCACTACCACTGGACCGGTGACCCTTCACATCTTCTTGAACTTCCAACCAACCACACTGTGCTTCACGGTAACCTTCAAGCAAAAACCACAACTTAAAATTAGATCTTTGAAATTAATTTTATAATTCACATTTTAATTCCAACAATTTTTATACCCATCAAATGTTCATTTTTTGTTGTACTTAGCCTAACACAGACATATTATGTTACCCATCAAGTATCTCAACCATAAACCCCCCTAGCCGTTAATTACAAGAACGGCCTGAAGGCGTACTTTGTAACAATCTGGATTCCGACTGCCTTGGTAACATTTTGCTACTAATGCACACCTTAGAAATAGTTGGTTTACTTTGTTTTTGTTTTCAGTTCTTCTTTTCACAAGTACTGTGTAGGGTAGCGCATGGTACCACCATTCGCAAACATTCCACCAAGGGAATATACTGACAACCACAGCTGCTCCTTGTATATTATGGGTCAACATCAGACAATACCACAACAATAGGTAGAAGTTGCAGAGGGCTTTAGCAGTGGATTGTAATGGATTACCTGCGGTAAGCAGCACTTTTCTTCGTACACTTTGGCACATCCTACTACAAGGTCTCCCAAGTGGTGAATCATATAGAGGGCTTGAACACTACCACCACCAGTCCAGGTAGTTCAGCTGTCTAGTTCCCTGGACGGTGTGACTCTGGAACAGGGTTGGCCATTCAAGGCATCGGGGAAGAGGGACAAAGGTAGCTTGCCTCCGGAATACAAGGAAAGAATCTGTGCTTAGTGCATTATTTACACCCAGACACTGAAACCTGTTCAGGAGAATAAAGATAAGATCTGCACAGTGTGCGTTTCCTCCCAGACTTTCTGAGCATGAAACAAAGCTGGGGATTTGAAACCTAGCCATGAACATATGGAGGCCCAGAGCAAGTTAAGTCACTATCTCCAGCCAGGAAACTCCAGTGCACCAAACTGCCTGTATGGTTGCACAAGTGTTACAGAGGAGGTTCCCTCCCATTGTCGGGTGGGGGGACACGTGCTACATGAGCAGAGACTCACATCTGCATTTCCCACTGGAGAATCTTTTTAATGAAGCCACAGGAGGGGTGCAGGTGCTGTATGGACAGCAAACCAAAAGTGCCGACAACCAACTTTCAATGAAAAGTTGTCCAGTGAGGTTAAACTCTAAGTAACATCTGCTGACATTTTTTAATGTCTGCCTTTCAAGAATTTACTACATAAACATCTTAAGGTTTATTCTTTAAATATGCCTTGTGCTCATCTTAAAGCAAACTTGTGTGCGTAAACTGCTAATGGACGCATGTTGTAGACATTTAGTCCTTAATTTTATGCCCATAATTCTGAATTGCAAACCGCCTGATGCCTTGAGGCTTCCTGCTCCCACTCCAACGAGCATGGGGCCTGCGACACACGGGGCACTTCCTTGTTCCACAATGGACACAGATGCAGTATGCTGGTGCCTATCAGTATTCGATACTTGGTAATATCTACAGTAGAACTTCACTGTTGCAACCACTTTCATTACAACCTCTTTTTTAAAACCCTTTTTTTTTTTTTTTTGGAACCGTAACAAAATTTGGGTTTAAAAAGTAAAAAATAAGAAATAAATTGGTTCAAATGTAAGTTTGATGCATTTTTGTGGTTGCTGTGCATTGCACTTCTTTTGGTTACCAGTCACCAGATTTTTGCAACACATAAAGCCACTATCGTACATCAAGCATTTGTTTTGTTATGTATCGTGATCACGGTTGGTATGTTCCACCTTATATTTTTGTTTGTGACTTGGATTTCTGTGCTGTTTTTGGATTTCATTGTGTATTGATTAATATTTGCTGATGACTTGATAAACAAAAATTTAATTTAGATTTGGTAAAAATAGTTCTTACTTGATTGTGTGAATGAATGATGACACATACCATTTTTTTGTCTTATACAATAAAATGTGACATGTATAGAATACTTGTCTCTGATGCATTTATGCATCATCACATGAACGCCACGTTGTGACAGTGTCCTTGTGCAGGACTCTTGTTTAAACATAATTCATGGCTATTGGGCACGCTCCTTGGCCATCTCGTTACCCCTCACTCCCTCCTCCCACTCCCCTCCTTTTCCCCTACCCTCGCCTTTCTTATAATGCCTTTGACACCCCGTCCCCACCTTCTTGTCTTGTGACCTCTCCTCTAGTTAAGTTTCTCGTCGACAGTTTAATGCAATCGTGCGAGCTTTCATTCGGTTACTAGTGTTTGGTGCTACTGCTACTCCTGCCAAGAACGAGTCATGTCGGCCAACATCACTATCAAGAGGCGTTGGATCCAAATGACATCCATTTTAATTGTGGGTGATTGTGCCCACAACAACTGCATGGGCCGTTTGTGTTTGAGGCCTAAGAATTTAGCGATGAAATAGCCGGTGAGTCATAGCAGTTGATCATATGTCAGTTTTCAGTGATTGTTTTCTGATCATACGTACACAATTTTTCTGGGGTTTTGAAATCGCGTGAATTTTAAATTGGATCTGTTAAGCTTTCTAGAGGGAGTATTCTTTAATCAGGATTTTATATCTGTGCGGGCTTTATTACTTTGTATTGCTATAAAAGTTGTTCAACTCTGTGAAGTTGCGATCGTTAGTGGCCTATTAAGTGCCCTGACTCACCACCTTGTTAGGGTGGTCAGTGAACTGCGTGAATTCCATCTAATTAAAAGTGAATTTAATGTAAGATTAACGCTCGCACATACTCCAACTTTGAATATTAATGTTGCAGTATGGAAAATCTAGGTCCAATGTTTAACGGCTATGATACGGCAGTTAATGTCGCCCGTGGCTTCGGGCCTCGGCTTTCAATACTTTTCCTTTTTCTGGTAAAGTTGGGGCTTTTTGTAATTTCTAGTTTATATCGGATTTGTTATGGAACTTACTGTAACCTCGTGATTCTCAAATACGTAAGATTTTCCTTGAGCAGGGAAGTTTTTAGTGTTTCTGGAATGGAGTTCACTAGCCCCCGATGAGGCTAATATTTTCTTAAGCTATTAGACTGCTAAGTGTCAAAGTTTGTAAGCTGTTCTTAGCATGTATGTCGTTTATGAGACGCTACTGGTCAATAGTATAAATCGACTGGCGTTTTAAAGGTCAAATGAGTTCCATTTAAAAGCTTGGCTTCACAAATTATTGCTAAATGTTATTTAACCAGAATCGGTTTTAAAAGATTTTGGAAAGTGAATCAGAGGGCTATTTAAATGATTTTGTAATACTGATTTATTTCTTTCAATTTCATATCGTCGAATGAGTAATTTGGATTTACTTGAATGTAAATGTGTTTGAAGGAAATGCATGTCAATTTTAATAAAGTGGAAATTTTTAGGAAAAGGTTTTTAAGAATTGCTCAATATGTTTGAGCAGTTAATATTGTCATAGTTATTGGAAATAACAAGTACCTGAACGTAATATTACATAGTGGGATTGCCACTGCCTGACTTTTAAAAAAGCCAAGGCATCTTGAAATAACATGTGTTTTTTGAGTGGTTTGTATTCAGATCATGCAACTGAAAATATACAGTTGGATTGTGTAGCCACATGTTGCCTTCGGGAAAATGTTTCATTATCAGTATATATTTACTGAATTGTTTCATAATTGCAATGTTGTATAGTGTAATTCTATTGTAAAATTATATCCACATTGTTTTACTGGATCATATTGGCATAATCAAGTGGCAATATAAATGTTATTTGCTTCTCTGAATTGAATGAAGAACGCCACATCATTTTAGTATATTTATTCTACATGCCTAACATTGTAACAATGTGTATTCCTGCTGGTTAACATTTTGTCCTGAGTGAACTTACGCGCTTTGAGGCTTTTGTATCTCAATTATTATTAAGAGGCAAGTGTTTTTTGAATGGTTTGTTTGTAATTAATTATCCTTGTGTGTCTAACCCTGTATGGCACAACATGTCAAAGAGTGATACAACCCTGAACTGCAGCAACCCAAACAAACATTCATATAATAAGGTGGATGCCTGGAGACTGTAATGAGCCAGAAGAAAGATATACTAAATTGCCTCCACCTTAAATAAAACCCAGTGAAATGGAAATATACCAGTAAATAACGCCAATACAACTGCGCCTGAGCTACCGCATTCCACACAACCCCACACAGCAAGGAGGCCTGCTTCCAGCCACCCCGAGATATGGAAGCAGAGTTCAACTCCACCTACAGAGGGAAGCACTACCCCCGTCACCTCCACGCACAGGGGAATATATGTCCCTCTCATCTGTTTGCTCTCTACTGCTCTCCTCACGAGAGATCAAGAGTTGATCTTCAGCTAACAAAGCCAGACTTCTTCCTGCATAACAAAGCCAGACTTCTTTCTGCACACGCTGGAGCACCACAAGAATCGTTGTCCCCCAGTTAACATTACCGTCAACACCCACATCATGTACTTCCCTCTAAGTCCCTTCCAGACACACACTTAGGTTCAGTTAAAGTTTAGTTGTTATCACTGCTACCTAGTTGTTGCTAGGTGCTCTTTTATTTTCACCCTTCAGGCAAGGCTCTTCATGCAGACAAGCACCTTCACCGGTCTTTGATTCCTTCCGAAGAATTAATCAGAGCTTTGGTTACAATAGGAGAGTACAGGTACCATGTTTTATTCTAGAGAGAAAACGCATACTCAGTTAAAACTGCTGTCTGCTCTTTCTTGTGCGAATTGTGCTTAGTCATCCTCTGTAAGTGACACCCCACAAACTGAGAGTCAGGGAACCATGGAATTTAATCTTATTTGCTGATCTTAGTGTAGGACTGAGGCCCATTCCCTAAAAAGGACTGGACGTACATAAGCAAACACAACCCATTAAATGTCCACTCATACTGGGGATCAGGCACGTAAAGGTACCTGGTACACATGTACGATAGAGCCACAACCACTAGCAATACGCACAACGAAGAGGCTTGATTCCCCTTGTCAGCCAACCCACTACCTCCGTGTATAAACTCGCCGGAGGGAGTGCCAGGCCTGGAAAGGAAGGATCTACCACTTCCGAATTACACTCTAGCTAGGGTTGTTGTTGCCTGTCACCCCGTTGCAGAAGTTTACTGTAGCGACTAATTCCCTGGTACATGCCATTCACCCACACGAGGGGTAGTAAGTGGAGCAACAAGATGGCAGCTGCTATCCTGCCTGGTAAACCAGCACTGATTAAATCATCATTCCCTGCATTCAGCTTTTGACTCCTCGGGAACGAGATCACACCACCCACCAACTGTCGAGGCCTCACCTCATGTTCCCTACAGTCATCTATTTGGTCCCCTGGTGAAGCTCCCCGGGGCTGTACACCGAGTCATCGAGATCCTCTACCTACGCCTACCCTTAGACCTAGACATTAAGCACATCAACAACTTATATGAAGCTTCACCAACTAGTACCGGTGAGCTAACAGCCCACCAGCAGCAGCCAAACACATCTCCCTGCCAAGCCGCCCAGCAGACACCGTTGTCACCAACCAGCCAAGCTAGGAAGCCCGATATTGAACTCAAGTCGATGAGTATCCACTGACTGGCAGGGGAAGGTAAGCCAGCAGCCTGGACCCACATCGCTGCCAACCTAATAGGCCCGTATCCATGTAGCACAAAAGGAAACAACTACTGCCTTGTGGTAACCGATCAATTTTCAAGGTGGATAGAAGCATTTCCTCTACCCAGCCAACAACCACCCCAATCATACGGAAAATGGAGACAGATTTTCGCACAATGGGGTTATCCAAAGGCCATACTGACAGATAACGGCACACAGTTCACAAGCCGCCAATGGCAATCCGCCTGTCAGGGGTGGGGGTTAGAGACCTGGACTACCCCTCCTTTTGTTTTTCCTTCCCAAGCCAACCCCACAGAACGGAGGAACCAAGAGATAAAGAAGTGCAGTGGATAACAATCACAAGCATTGGATAAGCACATCCCTACCATAATATTTGCCCTTCGACACCGAACAAACGAAGCCGTCGACAAGAGCCAGAGCGTCCTACTCCTGGGAAACACATTACGCCAACCAGGTGACTGGCAGTGGGAAAGCGAGCCTACAGATATGCCTTAATCCGAAGACATCCAGTTAGCAGTCTTAGCCCACATCACACATGCCCAGAAAGCCCAGAATGCTTACATTCTAAAGAAATAACCCCAACCAAAAACTGGGATGAGAGAATTCAACCAAGGGGAAGCCGTCCTTGTGTGAAGTCACCCTCCCAGCAAAGACGAAGATGTACGAGGACGAATACCGAAGGCCACACAAGGTCAAATCCAACCCTACCAAGGAGACATGCCGACACAGGGATGATGATACCAAGGGAGAAACCCTACGCCAGTCCAAAGATGAAGACGAACCCCCAACCAAGAGGGTAGTTCCCGATACTGAACTCAGTACCAAACCATAGAAAGCTCTCAAAACCAGGTGCAAGACATTTTTAACTTAAATTTTATTCAGTGTCTATAAATGTGCATTAAGTGACCCACGTGCGCACAATTTGCCGCGATAGTCATGCATGTGGTGTACGCTCTTTGTTATTCGTTTTGCCGGTTAACCCAGGTGTTGAAGGGGCTGTGGTTGCCCACCTCGCACTCTGTCACATGTAACTATTTAGCTTGCTGACAGACAGAAAGATTCCCTGGAAAGATTTTCCTTTTCTTTCTTAACTCACTGCAGCAAGCTCCAGGATAGTAGTAGTGGCATTTCCCTGCCTTCTGCGAGTAAGGCTTGTACATACTTTTTAACTACAGTAAAACCCCCTTATTATGACCCCATTTATTACGACCACCTCTCTATTACAACCTAATCCTGAGGAACCGTGAATAGTTTGGGTCGAAAAAGTCGAAAATTTGAGGTACGTCTAAAAATAGATATGGTAATCCTTCGCCAACCGCAATATCTTGACCGAAGTTTCAATTATGCGCGGATTTGTTTTTGTAGACCTTTTCTCCAACCGTGGTACAAGTTTCTATTATCCACGGTTTTCAGTCTATGGGAAACTAGCCTTTACTGATGTTAGTGGTCACGAATTTCTCAAGTTACCATCATAAACTTTGACATTTGCTGTCCCAAGCAGCGTGAAGCAATAAATTACTTAATGCCAGATGGGGACACTGGTGTATTGTTCATGGAAGCATGTAGAGAAGGGGGGGGGGGGGGGGGGGGAGAGAGTGTTTCAAGCCGGGGTCAGTAAGGATTCTTTGTCCTAGTGACATGCCACTGCCTCTGCCTTACACTCCCTGTATTTTTTTTCTTCCTTTTTTGCTGTAAAAACAGTGCCACATTACAGACTAGTTTCCCATTCAGTGTATGTATAACTTCAAATTTAATTCAACGTCCCTTTTTTAATGATTTTTTTTTCAAGTTTATGTGCACCCATGCCTACGTAAAATGCTAATTTTTTTGGTGGGCATTTGTTTTTTTTTTTTTTTTTTTTTTTTTTGTGAAAATTTTATGTGCAAAGTGAATAAATGTAGGTAAGTGTGTGCAAATAAAATGTGTTCTTATGTTACCATATTTTGGAGAGCAAGGCTGTGTGCGTGTATAGGTCACGTCAGAAGTTTTGATGAAAAATTCGGGATAGTTAATATTTCAAACAAACCGCACTAAATTTTTATATTCCCGTAAACATTGCCGGGCCTCATTGTGCCAGTGCAGAAACCAACACGCCGCCTACATTTCGTATAAACTGAACACATTGATGTGAATCGCTTCTATCAGCATGTTTTATCAACACCAGGCTGCTGTTACGAAGCGAACCGGCCCTGTAACGACGACACTGGCGGTGGCCAGCTGGCCCCTGCCCGCCGGCTTGTAGCGACCGACCAACAGCTGCCCAGCCCCAAGGATCAAGGACCAATCGACAGATACGAGTCTCTGCGCCCGGCCGCGCTGCAGAGGATCTAGGCGCTCGCCCAGCTTGGTATGCACTGCAATGTATTCGTTGTTAGCCCCAGCACACGAGTGATCCAATGTATCTTCATATATATTATCAATAAATAAAGTTCTGTATTTTGCTTTAAACGTAAGGCATATCCAACAGTGTACAGTTATACTTTAATAATACATAGTCAAATCTTTTCACACACTTTCAATGGCCATGTCATAACGTGTTTAGACCTTTTTTACGACAAGGGGTGGTCCAATATGCCTTTCTTGGATATCAAATTAATCAGGAGACATCCAGCTATTAAAATATCCATACATATTTATATTTAATTTAAAAAGTGTTTTTTTTTATGTGCTAGAGACAATTGTACATGAACTTCATGCAAAAAATGGCAAGTTTGGGGGTATAGGGGTTAGGGTTGGGTCAAAATTGTCCCAAAATTTTCCATATTTTTTACTACGATGCCCCCCCCCCCCTCCCATTTCGACCATATTCTCGGGAACCATGAGGGGTCATAATACAGAGGTTCTAATGTATCTCATTTTTAATCCCCTCGTTTTAACATGCCATTGTTTTATATAATTTTTCTTTCAGGTTTTTATGTATGATTCCCTTGTAAAATCCACCAGCGATATACTGGGTTTCGTCAATGGCACACGTAAAAATGCAGGCCGGTGGGAAACCCGACATACGCGGCTTTGTAACTCAGTAATCTTTGCTACATGGGGGAATACACACTCTCACAGCAGCAGCAAGGCCGCATCACCACGGCGAGGGGCAGACAAGGACGCCTGAGAGAGAACCAAGGTCACAAGTCGGCCGCCGCCACTCCATGTCTTACACATTTTGCTTCACCGGCCAGACGACCAGAGCGCACAGAACACGCACCGCAACAGCGGTCAAGCTACCAAGCTTAAGGGTCCTGCCTACCTAACCAAATTTTATTTTTCATTCTATCTGCCTCATTATCTACCGACATCGACCCAGACCTTCTATACCTTCCAGAGAGGGGACCTATGCCTTTCTCGGCCACCTGTTCCACGATGAGTCTTCATCACAATGAAAGTAGGGGGGGGGGGGTGAATTGATGCATACCACTCCTACTACTAATAAACTTTGATTACGATTCATCGCTAAAGCTCCTACTTCCACTGCAACAGACAAAAGAAATACGTAGAGAGAATTTTCCAAATGAATTCCGGCTGCCTTCTCTACCAGGCGACAGGAACTTATAAGCAAATTCTCATCACCTGAAGGTTAACGCAACCTGGCAGGCAAGCCCCCCCCCCCTACCTCTACCTGAGAGCCCACAAGCTGCCCCGATCTCGGGCAAGGCCGAGCGCTACCAATGAGGCATGAAGCAGAAATGCCGACTACTGCTGACCAGAGTTTTTCAACTCCCACGCCAACCAGGGCAGGATACTCGCCCTCTCCGCAGCCCACGCCGGCAGCCTACAAGCTTCACCTATACAAGTCGGAATGCTGCCATGCTTTGGACAGTCATTCTTGTTTCTTCTCTCGCAACATCCCAGAGCACTGCCTGGTGCTGGGACCTGCAGAGAACTTCTAAGCTTTAAGTATGTACCGTGCGACTACTTCACCATCGATGATCAGTCAACCTGACAACCAGCAAACATGCTCACCAACACGTATTAAATTAACTTTGTCTCCTCTAGACACCTCTACTAGAACAGTTTAGTAGTAATGTATATTTTACATTCTAGATTTATCTTTCCCCTTTACAACCTAGAACAAGGTCACCTACACTTGGCCAGCGTAGTTTCCTTCAGCACTCTACTGCTTGGTAGGAGGTAGCAAGCGTCACATGTTTATTGACTCCTCAATAAACATAATTTGTTTCCTATAATTCAACTTTTTCTTTCATAGAGATTCTTACTGTTCACGCTAGAACAGTTTAAGAGGTGCACCACTGACAGGAACTGGAACTTTTTATATAACCAAATTTACTTTTACTACGGGCACCCTTCAGGAGCCCATCAGTTTTCTCACACACCCATTAGATGGCCAACTGTTGCTTACCAACTGTCAGAGCAATGTCTAGTGCTGGCGGAGAGGAACAGAGAAGCCACAACCACTAGCTACACCTTCATTCAAGGAGGGGCGACAATCCCAGGTTACTTCTTTACACCAGAGCATTGTTAATGCTGAGGTAACTGTAACTCGAGTATTGCCGCTCCTTCGTGTATGAACGCACATCCAGTGGAGGCATTGGTGACCCACACAGCTCCCCTTCTTCTGATCAGCCTGCATAGCGTGGGAGATCAGTGGAGACTATTACAGAGCCTGTGTCAGCAAGACAAAACCGGACATACACTGTAAGGTTGTTCTTCATTAGGGTGCACCCCGTGTAAGCAGCGACTATGTCCTACCAGGAGAGGCATGGCAAAAAGCGTAGCAAACAAAATGCAGCGTTCCTTTCCGCCATACAGTTGAGTGCATTACCTTGTCCTATGGAAGAAAGGCAGACTGAGCGGGACCTTGCCACCCATCTTAGACACTAAGCAGTCGTGCCTGCTCTAGTACTTGTAAAATATTTGTCGCCCTGCTTGCGCATCCATCCTTCGTGCCACCCTGTGGTAAGAAGGTTGTTAAACCATACCGAGACAAGGTACAGCTGGGAAAATCTGAACTTCTGGAGCCATGAAGACTACAACTGGAATCACCTCTTCGGAGTGAATCGCCACTACTGGGTGAAACCAGGATCAACCACAACACCCAAGACGACAGCATAAGTAAGTTGTAACCGGCACTCCTCACCTCCCGCCTTGAAACCCAAGCCAATCACCCAACTTTAGGTCTAGCGGAAAAATCTTTGACCCACGTGCCTGTTAGTCTAACTGGTCACGCATCAAACTATTATGTGAACTATTGGTAGTTAGATACTTGACCTAAAGCACAGCTTTCCCCTCAATTGTTTGTCCAAGCAAAATCCCAGCAATGGAGAATGTACTGCCTATCAACACATGCAACCAACATGCTCTCCTCTCATTCTGTTTCCTCCCCTTGCATGACAGGTAAGTGGGAGGAAGTGCTTTGTCACCTTCTGCTAACTTCTGGCACACACTGACGTTGCTCTGTATGACATTATTTACAGATAAGAGAATTAGTAGCCTAAAAACAAGTGCAGTGTTCTCTCTTGCTCCCTTTTCATGTCTGGCGAGAAGGGAGGTTGTTGCCTAGCGACCAACACAGCATCCTTATTTCCACCCTCTTTTGGCCACTTGGTAGGATGAAGATAGCCTACACGCAAGGTCAAATTTGCATCCTTTGTGAGGGGAGGAAACACTTGGTCATCCTCAGCTATCTTCAGCTGCAACTTTCCTCAGCCTGACCCATGTAAGACATCCCCTCCATGCTTTGTGAAGAGAAGGTTGACAAAATTACCCTCCACACAAATTTATCTGTGGAGGGGTGACTGAGTACGATAAATTCCTACATTTTCTGGCTTGGGTGCAGTGGTGAAAAACCAAACATTTAATGTTAACATTTTTTTTTACTCTTTTCAGCGCTTAAAAATTATTGTGTGACCATTATGTGATGAAATATGATACATAAAGCAATACAACCAAGAAAAAAAAACCTTAATAAAATTGAAAATAATAAGTAGAGGTGGGATGAACCCAGATTTTGGAACAGAACCGAACTAGAACTTAACTCAGAATATTTTTATTAAACCGAACCTGAACCAAATCTTTGAAACGAACTCGAACCGAACTATGCTATAGTTCGTCGAACTGAACTCGAACCAAACCTTAAAAAATGTCTTATCCTCGCACATGTCTTCATAGTTCAGCTCTAAATTGGTATACACAAATAAATAACAAAAAAAAAAAAAAAAAAAATGTAGATCCTTAAAATACAGTGGATTATGGATGCTAAACAGTAATCAGTGTGTACACACATGCATATCTGCAAATTAAGTACTCAACATCAATTACAGTGGTCCCGTGCATCATTTTAGCAGTGTTGCCCACTCAAGTAATGAGAGTTTTGTTACTGGACATCTGGACTTGGCTATGAGGTGCAAAGTGAAAACAACATATATACATACAACCTTCATAGTTCAGCCGCTATTTGTTCAAGTATAAAACACAAACAAACTAATACAACCACAGTCACAATTTCATGTCTAATTGTTTAAACATGTGGGCCTAAAATAAACAGTAAACACATATATCATACATACACACACACATACATACATACATACATACATACATACAGGCTACACACACACAACCTGCACAATTGGAACACTAATAGTTCCAAAACGTAATGGACAAATTTTTTCTAAACTGGAAAACAAAGGTACAAAATTAACAGAATATTAACTTTTGATTTTTATAGATTTGATTGATATGGTAATTATCATAACACTGAGAAATGTATCTTTCTAGTCATTTTAGACGTGGTATGTGAAAACCACAAATTAGCAACACAAAAAAATATGTTAATTGAAATGGTCATTTTTCAAAAAGCAAATCTCTTATTTTGTATACAATCATTTAAATAAAGAAAAGCACTTGGTTTTATACACTATAGAGTTCAAGATATGTATAACACTGTCATCACCTGCTACAAAAACAATAATCAAATATGACTAGTTCGGTAATTTTTGTTGTGCTGCGTTGTTATTTTTAAACTTTTTTTATGTGAAGTACCATATTTACGCCTGAATAGTGCACACCATGATTTTTGCAACAAGTTCCAGGATTTTTTTTTCCTACTACTACTACTAAAATTGCACTAACAATGGGTGGGGTCTTGTTAGTAAGTATGTAACAAATTATTTTTTTATTTAAAATTAATTTGTGGTGATTACGATATATTTAGAAAAAATTTTAATTAAATTTCTCATGGGGTTTAAAGTCAATACATTGTTGCATTATGTAAGGTCACTGTATTTTTATGGTCGTTAAAAGATGAATGCCAACAACTGAGGTGGGTGGCTATTTTCTCTTCTTTTATGCAGTGCCAGTCTTTAGAAGAGAAAGTCAACTGCCATAGGCAGCCTGTTTCCTTTTTTTGCTTATTTTAGTCAGTGACATGCTAGTCTTTTTTTGTTGTGCTGGTTCTTTTTTTTGCAGTGCTGGTCCTTTTTTTTTTGCCATGGTAGAATGTGAGACACTACCCTTCTCTAAAAAAAACTTGTTGCCTCTTCCCTTCTCCACCCAGGTATAAATCCTCTAGACTCTTCCCATACACTTCCCTTTAAACATAAGGGTGGATAGTTTAGGACTACCAATCTACCACTCCCCACCTCAGAAATGTTTTTCCTTTATTTTAGGGGAAAAAGGGTGCACTATAGATGAGTAAATAGTTCAGTTCCTTTCAAAATTCCTTAATGATGTTCCTTTCTAGTACATTTTCAGACTGAACACAAATTCTTGAACACAAATTCTTGTAAATTTTTCGAACCGAACTATCACCAATCTTTGACATAGCAATAAATTTTGAACCGAACCCAAACATAACCTAAAAGTTCGAGTTCCGTTTGAAATTTGAATGTTCGACCCATCTCTAATAATAAGCCCTCTTCTAGCTAATAAGGATTATTTTGGTACATCATGACATGCCCGAATGACTAATGAATGTGGGCAATATTGCCATACCTTTCCACATCCTCACAGCTACTCCTCGCCTGTTGTCTATGAGAATCACACGGCCAAGTGTATCGGAAACTACGGACACATTCCTGCTAGGTGACACCACAATCCTGTCTCCATGCCTCATTACGTCGCACACCCCAAACCTTGAAATAAAACCAATTTCAAAAACAAATTAATTTGCATCATACTTCACATCACATAACTGCTGCTGCATTAATAAAACTAAGGCAACAGGCAAATATAACACTTGAATGAAACTTAATACAGCACAACACACAGCACAGGAACACCACCAATAAACTTGTAAGGTTGACGAAAACAAAGGTACCAACAAGTGGTCCAACAAAGAAGAAAGTTTCAAAGCAGAATATTGCAGTGCACACAGATATGAAGAAAAATAAAGTGGTTGATAGAAGTAGAAAAACCCAAATTTCACAGACAAATATTTAATATTACTCAAACAAGGTACTTTTAATTTTACCTAAATAAGTTATACACACAAACCTTGTTCAAACCGCACCTGGTTCATATGAACATCTCATTCGTAAGGAGAAATTTTGGAAACAACGAAAAGTAAAAAAATTTGGTAGAAAAATGCTGTGAAAATCTATTATAACATGGCTGTAAGCTGCAACATTTATAACCAATACAAGTTGTATGGCCTTCACACTCGCAGGCATGCTACAAGTCAAAGCATTAATTTATCACATCCATCAATCAGATATCCTGTCTAAGACCCAAAACATATTCGGAACAAATATCTTTTTCCAATGATTTGTTCCCTTTGTTTACGTTCTACAGTATTTCTTGTTGATACATTTACCAAAGATTGTGTGCAGCATTCGTTTTGGACACTATGTGAATGCAAAACAACGTGACTTAGGGTACCTGAAAATAGTTACGTGCGAAAAACAATGAAATTTGCATTTGTAACAGCTTTATGCGAACTTTCATTATTTGTTTTCAAAACATGAAATTTTACATGATAAAAAAAAAATATTTTTACCTTTTTATTTACATCATAAGCGAGACGTCACCTCACTATTGAATGTTGTTAGAATAGATAGTAACCTTAATAGACAATGTACGTTATTTTCTCAAAGACCCAAAAGACGGCAGTAAATTCAACAAATAAGTTTTTGTATGACATAAATTGATAGTTATTTGGATTGATCATGAACCGAAAGAGAGCAGTACAAGCAATTTGTATGCATTTTCTCGTAAGAACAAAATATATCTTGTGTAATCTTCGGGCATTGCATTCCCAACTCGAATTTATCCCTGTTATTGTTTTGATTTGGGCTGTCTTCAGCATAGAATAGATTCTCAAAACTCGTGGTAATGTTTTTTGAAATTGAAATTAAATTGTGCGTTGCCTAAAGCTCACAAAATGCTGAAGATTTTGTCAATTAAAAATTCTTAAAGGAAGTATAAAAGTGACGGATTTTACATTTTTGATAGACAACATGAAATAATGATGTGTAGGTTTTGCAACATGTGAGTGGACTGGATCCGTAAAAACACATCCACAAAACAAGTGTCCAATGAAAAACACAAACAAAACAAAGATTGTCAATCTACATCGTCTACTAAACAAGTTTCTATTGGTGAATCACTTCAAAACTTAACCAGTGTGCAGAAAAAAAAAAAAAAATCAGTGTGTGATTTTGTGGAAATGATGGTAGCATCCAGCATTCCCCTGGAAAAAGCAGACAATCCCAGCATGAGAAACTGGCTGGACAAATATGTTCAAGAAGAGTATAGAATAAAATTCTATGCACGTTTTCCACTGCGGTAATTATTTTGCTTTCCAGTGTAGAAGCCCTTGTGAATATACAAGCTGCATTGAACCTAACCTTATATAGCAGAATTTAACCTAACAGCTTTTATTTTTTCCTTTGTTATTTTGTTTTTAGACCTACGTTGCACATCATGTCTGTTTCCCACTACTTGTGTAACATGTCTAGGGCTGAGTTGTAATTATTTGCAAGATGCATTTACCTACATAATACAGCAAGGATATAATGATTTCCTAAAGGACAGAAAAAAATAAACCATAGAGGGAAGGGTAGTACAAGAGAGTTATATTATTTCAAATAATAAATGAGAATTGTGGAAGATTGATATTTGTTTTTAGTGTTTGACAAGTTACTAAATTTTAACTTTTTTTGCTAATTTTGGGTCTATGTTCATGTTTGTGCACCTTAATTTTACACTGATTATTTGCACTGTTCAATTTCAGTGAATATTTAATATTAAATTTATTTCAATAAGTTCTATCCAATGACATCTTTAGGCTGTTGGTTTAAATACACATGCATTTTTAGGTTATTTATTACATTTCTATGATCTAAAACCCAAGTCTTCAATGAACTCAGTTTGTAATGAATGTTGCATTGTATGGTAACAGTTTTTGCTTGACTGTTAAGTCCTTTATTTGCCCAGTTAAATTCTCTATCTTATAATTTATTATTAAAATTAGTATTGTATTTCATTTCTATGCAGTACACACCTAATAAAAAGTGCTTAAAGTGTTCACAAAACTGAAGACTTAAATTTAAGTAACAAAAAAGTGTTTCCAAATATTGGGAATTATGACTGAGCTCATCAAAACTGGTATCGGCATCGCTGGTATCGGCGGCATCTGTAGCTGACTCTCTGTATAGTTGGTATCGGCAAAATGTGGTATCTGCCCGTCCTTAATAAATATGTAGGTATTTATGTAAACATTATTAGCAAATTTAAATCCACACGTAAACCAGCAATTTATAAACTTTTATCGATAACAAAACCTGAAACGCATGCCGCAGTACGTTTCACGAATGTTCAACCAATCATCTGCTCACACTCATATTGATTCTGTGTCGCTGTTCTGCCAATACCCCAACATTATAACGGCCATCATGTGAAACCTGGACAGAGCGCCACAAGCTGATCCAATACTCTGGCTGTTCACATTACTTGCCGGCGTTAGGAACTTGCCATTTAAAACCACAATAGGTGTACAATCTCACAAGTAATCAACATGCTAAAAGTATGCACCAATGCACAAAGTAAGGCAGAACGCAACAGATAGTAATAGTAAATACAGTGTAAATAAAGGATGCGAGTGCGAGTCGGGCAAAGTGTGCGGCATTGCAACATCTACTGCACTGCAGCGTTGCCACTTCTCATGAATGGAGTGTGGCTTATGTAAGTTTTACACGATTAATTATACTAAATGCACAATTTAAGCAATTTCAATTCACCACGAGAGGTGCCTCTCAATTCCGAACGTGTTGCGAGAACAACGCCAGCGCAGTCTTCATTCTCGAGACGACATGCCTACAGCCCGATCGAGCATCTGGATCGTAATCTCCAGCAGACCGGTCAGCAGAGGGAACTGCATCCGCCACCTGAGAGGAGACTGCCAATTCTGCCATCGAGGTCTCACCACCAGCTGGAGGGGCACACCTTGCCTCACCCTGCATCCAGCTGCCCAACTCATCACATTGGAATGGTCAGCTCACTCTCCAAGGCGGAGCCACCCATACGATACCGCCCAGTGCCAGTAGTACTATTAGTCAGTTGGGTACTAAAAACAACAGCAGTCCCCAGCAGAGAAACAACGACAGCAAACTCAGCAGGCCACAACTGTGTGCCTACCAGCTCACGCGCCTGCAGAGCCTACATCACAGCGGGGCACAAGGAGACGCCCTGGCTGCCATCTTCAAGGTTCCAGTAGCTGCATCCTCTGCACGCTTCTCCAAAGATACGGGGGTACCCTTGCAAGCAGAGTCACATGCCACACCAGTGACCCCGGTGCCAGGAGGCACTATGCAGTGTCATTATTGCTGCTTTGAATGAGATAGAGCTTGCCAACGTACCTAGAAGGAAGCAGATGACAACGCCCCTTGCAGGAAGCAGATGATACCACCTTTAGCAGGAAGCATGAGGCAACATTCAGTGATTGATGCCCTGATATCAGTGTAGCTAGTTAGCTGATCCCCGTGCTACGCATTGCATGACCGCATTATCACCAGTGTTACAGCCATTGCTGTTAGAGTAGCCATTCAATGAATCAGTGCGACGATGTTACAAGCTCTCACCACAACGAATCTTTTAAATAGTTGGTGTGCCGAGTGCTATGTTTAGCTTTTTGACATTAATTCCTCGCACATCCCAGGGTTAACCTGTACGTAAAATGCATTAGCTTTTGTTTGCTCTAAAAATCTGTGTAAGTAACGTAAATGAATAGGGTACGATAAAAAGAAGCAACCAAAGACAAACTGTGAGAGCAGGGTGCGAGAAGAGAGCCTCTGTTAATAAATAATTGTCCTTTTCTTTTGAGTGCCGTATTTTGATGATTATGTAAGGCTAATCGTAATTTCTAAATGATGTGTAAATACTTTCCGAAAACAGTTATGGCCTTTATATGAGTAAGGCTGCAAGAAGAAGATAAATAGTACACAAAGAGTATTTCACAGTAATAATGTAAGAAATGGGAAAAAGATATTTCATAAATACCATCGGGAAAATATTTATCTGTTTTTGTAAATTATGTGAGATAATTTCTGCCTGCAGCACTGGACTAGCTGCGAGAAGAGAAAAAAATTTATGTTGCAATATTTTACAAGAGTTAACAGGCATTTTCTTCTTCTAATTCTGTCCGCTCTTTCTTTTGTAGTGGTGAAAGCACTCATGAATTTTGTGTGAAAGAAACCCGGCCACTTCACTCAACAACGAACCCCTTACCAAGGAGACTGGTCTGAAAGCACCCAGCTCTTTGGAATAACCCCAGGTTTGAAATTAGCGAAGACGTAAAAATAGTATGCCGTGCGACACTAGTAACATTACTAGTCTTCCGTGTAGCCAGCCACAGCATTGCTGCAGGATATTAGAGAGTGAAGTTCTTAAAATGGTGACACAATAATTGTATGACAGTTTGTCAAAAGACGATTCCTCCCAGTCAATTCTTTTCGTGTGCAGTTCATGTTTGCATTGTTGTGAGTCACCAAGAGAAAGAAATAGTTTGTGAATGCACACTATAATGAAAGAGGTCAGCGAGTCACACCGCCAGGATCCCCGTAGAAAACTAACAAAATGCAAACAAGAAAAAACGCACTGTAATTTTAGACACAAAACAAAAACAACGGCGCGTTTCCTGATACCAGATGGATAAAATGCTATCCTTCCCTCTTTTATCCTTGTAGCAGGAGAAATAGGAGTATCTACATGTGTCTGAGCAAGACAGCGAGTGTCCCTTTTTTTCTTGTTTTGCGGCGGGCAAATAAAAGTGCGTGCAGATGCCACCTGTGTTGCGAATGACCTTCACCCCATCCCAGCTGTTAGGAATGAACTTCAAGTTCACGAGGAGGGCAGTAACACGCCATGTCGCAGCACACGGTGCTGTGTCTTTTATGGAAGCCAAATGAGAGAAAACTGCTATTAAGGGGACTGCCTAGCATCACCATAAAAGAATTTTCTATTCATTTCACCATCCATCTGAGAGTGGTGGTCGAGAGGAATGTTGAGAGTGACCTGCGAAAACACGCTTTCGTTTCAGGCTGCTAGTCAGCAAAAGTTGAACAGAACACAGTATCCTCTTTTCAGCCATAGTAATCTTAGTCAAGGAATGTGTTTTGTCTCTGCGCACGGATGACTGTTTGATTGCCCGTGACGAGGACTAGTAGAGGAGGACTCGCTCTTCCTCACCAAGGAGATGGGGGGGGGGGGGGTTAACCTTTTTCCTACCTTGTAGCAACGCTAGTCGAGTGGAGTGCTGGAGGTTAAAGGAGGAAGGCAGTGCCTGCAAGAACCAGCCACTTCCACTAGATCAGATCCAATCATTTGCATCCCTCTGTAGCTTGGAATACTGAACGAAAAGTGGAGTTCTCCTAGCAAGATCATATTCCATCTCTCCTCAGAGATTAGCTTTAATCTCATCTTGTTCAGACAGAGGCCATAGATGAAGTGCTATACTGCTCCACGGAGAGTAGGCCTTTCCACAACCTCAAGGATGAGCTTCAGTCACAGCGGAGAGAGGGTGAATTGACGCACGGCATCTTTTTAACAATGGAGATTTTAACGACTTCCGCTCCATCCCTAGGTCATTTGCTGTGGGGTTGGAATTTAACTTTATACAGTTAATGGGTGAGAGTTTATTGTCTGCCTTGCAGACTGTTTTATTCACCGGCCAACAATGCTTAAAGACAAGTTCTTTTACTCTCCATTAGATAGCTCTAGTAGAAATGATCACTTGTCATTTGCTTCGCATCCACCCATCCAGCCGGCCGGTGATGTCCCAGAGGAAAACCATACATTTGTATCCGCCGCTCTGCGACTACTCCTCACCCTAGCGGCACAAGCCAATCAGTTACGGGCAGCGGCCCGAGATCTGTACAAAAGCAGATGGCCCACGTCTCGAGACCAGTCTTCAGTCCCAGCATCCGTCGCTCGGGAAGTGATCAGATTGTCGGACCAGTCTTCAGCTGTCCAGCACCAGTTACTGAGACATTCACCAGCCTGTGACCTTAAGCCATTACTTATTGTAACATCTCTTCATTCCTAACACCTGCTACTAAGGAATCCTAGTCTTTGTACGTTCTAGCACCCGCTGCTCAAGACAACATCTCCGTACTTTGCTTAAGCTACGCTTGCGATAGGGTAGGCTACGCTAAGGAGACATCCCCCACAAACACTATGACCTACAGTTACACACGTATCTGTAGAGGACCTCTCCTTAAAGTATTTTGCACGGATAAATCCTGTCACGTTCCTTGCTTAGTCATCCTGAAACGTGCCAACATTTCCTACAACATGTGCACACAACAATGCAAGAATTTGTTGCATAGCTACAGCAATCACACCGCATCCCCCATCCCTGCAGTTGGAGAAACATGTTACAAGTCAGGTGGGCAAGGTAAGGAAGCCTGACCGAGTAAGTAAGGTATGCTCGCAGTCCCAGACTTTGTGACAAGCCAGATGCCAACTCGACCTACTCCACATAATCCAAGAACCCTGTATTTCGACAGTAATCTGTAATCTTGATTCTGCACGCCTGACCTAGCGCAACCAAAACCACAGGGGCCACATCTCAGTTCAGGCTTCAGAAAGTAACATGCGTCAGAATTAAACCCAGGAATTGCACCGTCTGCTGTTACCAGTCACACCTGAAATTCCCAAGGACCTTTTTGAGGCACTCCCACGTCTGAACAAAGAGACATACGCCTGGATCGCAGTATACCTCAACCAGCTGGATCATTCCTTGGAAGTCCCAAACTCCAAATTCAGACTTGAATCAGCAGAACCGACCCCTACAGCTCACACAAGCTTGGAGCGCCACTTCTTTAGCCCATCTGTAGCTCACGTATGCCTGTCAGAGATGAACCAGGTCAAACCACCATCTGAGGTTACGCGTTGCCCAGTTATACCGGTGAGGGTCACTAATTTGAAGCAACTCGTTATGCTAGCAGAGCTAGATTTTGTGTCCTGCCAAAAAGCTACCAGACGAGACCTGTACACTGGATATGCACCAGTACCACATACACACAGAGAATTCAGAACCTACCACCAGAGCGTGTGCCTGCCCTAGTCCCTGACAAAAACTAACTCTCCTGACGTAGTGCCGACCTTGACAGCCCTGAGGCGTCAAGCATCAGTATTAAAAGGGGTTTTCTACATATTCAGATGGAACACACTGGGCATGATGTATAGTCTATAATGAAGATTGAGGTACACAACCCAGTAGATTCTCTAAACAATAACACTACAGTGAAACCCAGATTTTACATTCCCACCAATAACAATTTCCTATCAAATACACCATTTTCATTAGATTCCATCATTTCCCCTATGTTTACAACACATTACATTCCCGAAACTTACACAGCAAATGCAATGGCCTTCCCATGATATACACAGTTTGTTTGTGTTGTCTTGCGAGTTGGGAGCAAAGTAGAGGATAATAGGGTGGTGATGTTGGAGTGAAACATGCTCAATTGCTGCTGTTTTGCATCAGCAGTTGCCATTCTTATTCCAAGAACTGATAGCCTGTCACTCATGGAAATTGAAAGGGACAGCGGGAGATGCTATCCCGCTGTGAGGTAATCATTACTGGAAGAAGAAAGAGTGAGCGAGAGAGTGAGATGATGCTCTCACCCCACTGCCGCCTGCTGTGACAGTCGCTGATAATTATCAGTAGCCTGTGTTGCGGGTCACTAGCTTTACAGGCGCATACTGCAACTTCACCTAGTCCTTCCAGTATTTAAAATCTTGTAAAAACAATATGGAATCTGACATTCATCACATGACAACTAGGAGTTCAATTTTATTCTCAGTAAAATAAGGCAGTTCTGAATTTAAAAACTATGCGTATTAATTTTTAATTTTCTGAATATAAACCAAGTGAAATTTTCATTTTCTGAATATGAACAAAATTGAATTATGGTGATAAATGTGGTACACAACCCTGTAGATTTAATATTTTTTATTCGACGAGTTTAAATACAACTTAAATTGTTTAAGTTGCCCTGGCCTAAGTTGAAGTATATATTACTAAAGTATTTTTTGAGTGCTGCTTTTATTCTTCGATTGCGAAGAATTTATGTGGATTCAATATTCGTATTCTTTTGTAAGTTCACCTAAAGCATCAAATATTACATTGTGTGACACAATTGCTGTTATTTTAGTAACAGTTATCTTGAAGTTGGGTTTGCATGATGTTTTTCACTTTTATTTACAATTTCCCTTCATTACACCATTTTCAGTTTTCCCCTTCAAAAGTGCAATACAAGGGTTCCACTGTAATTATTACAAATTCTTTTTTGTATTTATTGGAGTTGTTCTGATACCGATACTAAGTATCGGTATTGGCAGATACTTCGCCTTTTCTCGATGCATCAGTATTGGGTATGGTATCGAGCTGATATATTAGTATCGGTTGTAGACAAATTAAGTCAGGTTATTACTTTCTTTAGACAAAAATTACTGTATTTCGGTATGTGTACAGTAAAATCTTGTTAATTCTAAGTAGATTAACTCAAAATCATACATAATTTGATTCTATATGATAGTGTCAGTGTTTTCACGTCTGTTGAATGGTTTTCGTCACCTCTACTGCCCGTTGAAGAGGTGAAAAGATGTGACAGTACCACGCGCTGCTGCATTAAGTTTGGGAGATTAGGACTAAGAAAATTCCAGGCTTCCTGTTGTTACAGTTGGAAGGAGGAAGGTAGCTTGGTGCGGTGTGGGTGTGGGTGTGGCTTGATGATGGAAAGAGAAAAGGAGTGTAGCGGTGTGTGCATGGCTGGAGGATGGAAGGAGGAAGGAAGTGAAGCAGTGTGGGCGGCATGGCTAAGGGGAGGGAAGATGGACAGCAGGTGGAGGGTAGACTTAAGAATTGAATTGGGGGGGGGGGGGGGGGCAAAGAATACGAAAGGAGCGAGTGACCTTTTCAGAGGCCAGACCCAGCTTAGCAAGGGGCTGCTTGACACAAAAATGCCCACCAGGTAGCATGGGATTCAGACAACATTCACCGGAAGTTTATTCATAGTAGAGGCAGCAAGAGGGTTCTGGCTACCACAGCTGCAGTTTTAAACCAAACATTACTTTTTTTTTTTTGTTTTTTTTTTTTTTTTTTCTGGCATAGCAATTAGGCCTAAAGGCTACAATTACAACACCTATATTTTACTGCACGTTAAAAAACAATTAATGACCAAGATAAATTCAACAAACTTATTTCTTGGGCTATTTCCTTCGAATTTTTATCTTTTTTCAACAAAAAATTTTATGATTCCCCAAAACAGGGTTATAACTTAGAGAGGGTAGTTAATTGCGGGCCCATAGTTGTGTTTACTTTGCAAAGGGAAAATGTGAATTTCTTAAGACGTTATTTTCTTTACTTAAACGAGTCTAGGAAAAATGTTTTTTTTTTTTTAATGTATTATTAACAGTAATGCTTCTAAAATTCAGTGCATAGGGCATTGGTATAGGCAATGGTATGTATTGGGGTATCTGCAATGGTATCGGTATCTGTAAACATGGTATCGGAACAACTCTAGTATTTATGAACTGATGTATGCCTACCTCATGTATGTATACATGTGTACTTAACTCTGCAGAGAATGCACAATTAGGTACCATACTTACCTGTGTACCACCTGCTTTTAGTAAGACACACCACATTCTGAATATCAGCCCAAGAAAAATTTATACGAACTGTTTTCAATTCTAAACACCTGTGTTTCAACAGCTGTGTTGCACAAGATATATGTATATTACAAAATTTAAAAGGGCACCATCTATATCTGATTTACTCAAAATAAATGCCCCAATTTTTCGCATCTTGGAAATTCAGTGGACGTTATATTCACAACTAAGACAGTTTTGCCACCTAGCTAGTGCATGGTTGTCTGCTGTCACAGCCTGTCAGCGGGGAATAACATCAGTGAAAATTGTCCATCATCGGGTACAGTCTGAGCATGATGCAAATAAAAAAGATGTTTTAACATACCTAAAAGGCTACTTATGTCATGGTACATCACACCTTAACATTAAATATACATAAATAGGTAAACTTGCCATTATTTTTTAATATAATTACAGTTTAAAAAGTTACTTGTTTATGGAAAATATTGCGTAGTTTCGATGAACTGCTCCGGATTTTATAGATGGGGCCGTTTAATTTAAAGTGTCTGTGAACTGTCACCTTGCCGCCCGATTGCTTTGGTATACCTCTCTCTCCTTTTCCCACCCAACTCTTTGGAATTCCCCCACCTTTCTGCACATGTGTGGTCTTCTGAATTCTTATCCATCAATATGTAAATTTAACAGAACAGCCTTAGCATCAGCGCAAGGCTCTGTCACTTCTACTCTGGTCGCCTGGTTGGGAATACCCTTCCGGTATTCTGATTATGCTGCTTTGAGGTCCCCTCAGGACTTTGACATTTTAATTCAGCAAGTTGAGCTGAAGGTTACGAGTGCAGCAGAGACGTTGTGTTTTAAGGTGGGCTTGCCTTTCATGAGATGAAACTTAAAGTATTGAGTGCTGGTAGATTTTGTGTAGAGTATTCATGGTTGAGTATTCTAAATTTTGGTTTGGATGTCATTGTGGTACTTGTATTGGTAAAATTACTTTTGGTACAACTTACTAGCTGTGGAGCCCTATAACGTAATTCAAGCTGATGGTTTGTGGAAGTTTGCATTGCTGATAAAAGGTAGTTTTTATTTGAATCTGAGTTGCCTGGAAAAGTGATGGACAGTCAAAAGGGTCTGCTTCGACTCATGTTCTTGGTCTGCCTAATGATAACCCACCTTATTTAATTTTAGTCAATTTTATTCACATCATTAGTCTCTTGCAATTTAAAAGCACTCATGTGGAGTTTTAGTTTGAATTTTAAATGTATTTGTGTCAGAAACATATTTTATGCAGGTCGGACTGTGATAGGCCTTATGGTGCTCCGACCACTACTTTGAGTTTTAATACTGTAATATTTTTAACTTCTTTAAACCAATCTACATGATTTATCTGGTATTTAACAAAGCCTTTTCAATGTTTGAGAAATACAGTATAGTGTTAGCCTTATAAAGACTTGTTACAATTTTCACAGGCTTCAGTTATTGGAAAGAGTATGTATTCAATCTATATTGACGACCTGGGTTGCCATTTATAATGTGTTATTTTAACATTGCTTAATTTTTTGAAATTGCAGTTTAAGTATGTTGTACTGGAGTCCTGTTGAATGAATAAAAGCAAATGTGGAAAGAACTGGTTTAACAAATCTCGTGATTACGTCACAATATGAATAACTTCAACAAAACTTCAAATGTGGACTGCTTATCCGCTGGACTGGCTATGTGCTTGCAGACCAACCTGAATGCCACCCACTCACTCTACCCCGCTAACAGTTGTCTACTAGAAATGCAGTCACCCACACCATCCTTGCCATAACCATGTGTTCATCAGTGGAAAACAAAAGTGTTATGACAAACCCAAATATTTTTGGATCTGTATTTTTCTCCAAAACCTTATTCCCATGTAGGACAGGTATATACCTACTTTTCATACCTGTTTCAGAAAAAAATGTGTAGATGGTATGCAGATAAATACAGTATGTTATCAACACCTCTACACAGTGAGACAGCTGTTAAGTGTTCTGCAAGTTGCCCACTCATAAGAAATTACAATACATGATTTTAAAATTATTTCATGAAGCCTTAAAATTGAGGTATTCAGAGGGAAGACATAAAATGACCCTTGTACTTAATTTTAAAATGCCACTATCACATCTCAAATAATACATTGTGGAATATTTTCAATATACTGTACTAGTGTTTTAGCTTCAGATACAAAAGCACATTATTATGTTACTCCATAGCATTTTTGCAGATCTTTGTTCTACTGTACATGTTTTCAACCATTTCTGTGACATTCCTGCAGCCACAGTTTGTAGGTCATAATTCATAATCATATTATATGTAGTCCATGTACATAAATACAACAATGTACCTTCAATTATGTACATAAAATTAATACTTTAAAGTCTGTACTTAAAGGATTTTACTGAACAGTAAGATTTATTGCACACATCTGAAATATTTAAAATACAAAAATACTTAATTTATAATGAGTTTATAGTTGAGTTGAAATGCATAAACCAAAACCAACATGCAGTAAACTCTGCAAACGGGACAGTGGTAACTATTGCAAAGAAATCAGTTGTGTGCATAAAATTTATCTGCTTAACAAGTGGGCTTCATAATTTTTTAACTCAAAATCCTCTATTCTGACTTAGTAACAAATTACAGAGATCTTTAAGAAATGTTTGAATGATGTCCTACAATAAAATAATTTTATTCAGCCAGGAACTGAACTTGAGTATTACAAAATACATACATATAGCTCAGCTGACACACACACTTAACATTTCATTTTACAATGAAACTTATCAAAATTAAAGTTATAAAAACAAAGTTACTTACCGACAAGCCATGTTCTCTAGAGGATCTACCTGCACTTTTTCCTTTACCCTGTCCATCGAGCTACTTTTTCGAACAGGCAGCAGCCAACCACTATAAAGAAAAACATAAGTCGTTAAGTACATTAATCAGATACCAGGCAATTTTCTGAAACTAGTCATTTGTAACTAATCCAAACTTTTTTTGTGCTGTTTGCAACAAAAAACTTTACTTTGTATTATTTTATTTTATTTGGTGTTCATGACAAAATGAATGAATAAAATCCAGACTATGCTACACAAAACAATTCTGCAAGAATGAAAAAATTACTGTACCAGCTAATACACGGGGGGGGGGGGGCAGCAGCCTTAGAATTAGCCTTAGAATTTCCTACATTAAATGCATACACGCAATGTGCTCATTTTGTAAAATAATTAAGATCCTAAAACATACTCTTGAGTAATGAGGATTTCATAATGTCTTATTCGATTAGCCAAGCCGGCTCTGCCCTTCAAAAAAATTTGTGCTTATTTCAATAAGTTTCACTGTTAAAGGAGGTTTTATACATAGAATTTTTTTTAATTAATAATTTTACAACTTTTACATTAAAAATTATTTTAAAATCAAGAAAATAATGCTTGAAACTAATGTATTTATGTATTAAAACTTTAAGAACACAAACAAAATGCATTACCAGTCTATTACTTACGGAATGGTTGACTTGAGCTTGATGGCCAATGCTTTCGCCATGTCTGCCAGCATAGGAGGTGCTTCGCCCTCTATAGCATAGTGGAACGCTACAAACGGTCGGCTCCCTGATGCCACAACAAGAGTGTTCTGAGGCGCACTTGAGCGATACCAGGCACTGAAGCCCCCGCACAGAGATGCTGTCTGCAAGTGGTCGAACGTGGTGGCTGTAGTGGGCCCCACCACCTCACAGTCTGACACACGCTCCTGCTCGGTGAAGCCCAGCTTCTTGTAGGTAAGCGGAGGGGCTCGCAGCATGTCTCCGCAGTTTGCCTGCACTGGACAACCACCACCATAAAATGATATTCCTTTTCTTATAATCAAATAAATGATTCAGAGTGAAAGATGCATTGGTTTTCTGCCTGAAGCTTTGAAAATTGAAAAGGACACTTCATGAAGCTAACTGACCTACCGAAGGGAATGCTTATTAACTCACTCTTTATTGAAAGAATAAATGGCATGTATGAGAGGTCGATAAAAACAGGGTATAGGACAACCAACCAAAAACAGAACAATACTTACAGACCTGTAAAAAAATATGGCTACAACTTCCTGAGCATGAGAATTACAACTGCCAGGTTCATTAAAGAATGGTGGTCTTGGATAAGAGTTAAATTTAAATTCATACTTTATTCATAATACTTCATAAAAAAAACAGTTCTTCCACAATGTAACTATCACTCACTGTGCTACAGTCCTGAATATGAATCGCAATGAGAAGTTTTGACAACAGGCTAAGATTTCTTTTTACATACTTGCAGAACCTTAATTCTTAATACGAGGGGGAACAGGTTATGCACTCCAACTCTCTTTGTAAGGTTGTGCAAAATATGAATATTTATTGAACAAAATGAAGATGAAAAATATCTTGTTGAAATTGAAAGAAAAGTGAAAAATAATTTTACAAGAACTCAATGAAGTTAATCAAAAAACTTAAAAATTTAACAAGTTTATTAATTTATTTGTTTATTAACTTGTTTACTCTGTGCGTGTGCACGTGTGTGTGTGTGTGTGTGTGTGCGCACGTGCGTGTCAAAAATTTTGTGGCACATTTACAAATAAACTCAATTAAAAATACAAAATCTAACTTGTGTTACATCAATTTTTGTGTGATATAATAAAACTAACCAAAATAAATATCTCTTATGTACGCATCAAAAATAAGTTACATGAGTGGGCTGGTTAATGAAGGAAGAAATTATCATGAAAAAATGAGAGAAAAAAAACAACAGTTCTGGAAAGATTTAGAAGTTTAGTTTTGTTTGATTATTTTAGAAGTATTTACAAACTATACACAGGATGTTCAAACCAATATTTACCATTCTTAGTCAACCAAAAGAATAGTTGATATTGTTATGGAGATTTTTTTGGAGATTAAAAACTTATTTATGGTTTTTTATTTGGATGCAGAACTTAAGTTGAACTTGGTGGGTGTAGCCTTAATTACAGCTAATTCTTTTGTCAAGATCTGATGACACAGGAAGAAAATACACTCTTTACTTCAGCAATTGGTCGTTATCTTAAGTAGTGATCTGCTTATCTTTTTGTGAATGCTGTCAGCACTGCTCTTCACGCTAATTGCCGCAGATGAGGTTTTTGCAGCAAGTGAACATGTCGCAGATGGTCAGTGATATTTGCTGATTGATGCATTTGAACACATGTCGTACGCACGTGTGTTTGAAGCGTGACAGTGAGCGAGTTTTCCGTCTCACTCCAGCGGGCGCCGTTCAATATTTATTTTGATTTTTCCGCGAATATTACCCATGCAATGATATGGAAAACATTGTGAAAGCTCTTTCAACTACCCTGACAAGTGTGCATGAGGTTTTAAATACTTAACTCTGGGTGATCTAGGTCTCTTTTTCACTTAGACCTCTTTGATCTCTTTTGTTGTTGTGCTTCTACTGAGCAGATGAGTAACTAGGATTTCATAATGGCTTATTCAGTTAGCTAAGCAAGCGCTGCCCTTAAAAAAGTTTGCTTATTTGCAGTAAGTTTCACTGTTAAAGGAGGTTTTATATACAGCATATTTTCAATTAATAATTTTATAACTTTTGCATTTAATAGACGCAAATTATTGGTTTTTTATATTTTAAAGAATGCTATTTTGACAAGGCCATTAATAAATTCCTAATTTTAAATCCCGTTCTAACATTCAAAGAAAGTTAAATTTAATTCGGAGGGAATGTTGGTTTAGAATCATATTTTCACACTGAGGTTTTCAAATTACCATGCTGCTGTTCTAAAAACTTTATTCATATGTGTGAATATATGTATGTAGTTCAGTAATTTCAACATAGGTTGGTGAGGTGGTGTGTCTTACAGTCCCAATTACATTTTGTCATCCATGCAGTATTGTACCGCATCGTGTAAGTTTGGCTGACATTCTATCACCTTGGTTTGAGGGGTGGTGACTGCGTGGTCGTGCCTTCCCCTCCGGGCTCTGTTGCCGCACTGGAGGGGCTGAACGGGAAGGGTGAACCATGCGCACAGCGAAGATGGAGCAGGGTCACTTGTAACTTGCCACCCTATAGCCAGCTCTCTCTACAGAATGTACCGTAGTTCAGGTTGTATAGTTGGCCAGTGTTTGCCATGCACATGCACCATTACACTGTGTTGTAGGGGTGGAAGAATCTTCGAAAATTCGAATTCGAATAGAATATTTTCAATATTTGACTTCATGTACAAAATCAAATTTTTGCTTCGCACTTCGAACCAAAAAAATTCTTTTGGGCAACTGTAATTATTTATTATTATTTGCCCAAAAAGCAAAAGAAGACAATGTGCCTTTAATAATATAAACGTTTTTATCCCACGTTTGCCACACAGATGGCTAGTGAAACATGAAAACATAAGTTCAATTCAACAGAATGCCCACAAATTAGTCCAAACTGCATTCGGTGTAGAATAATTGTCAGTATCTAATTTTACTCACAATATAGCAAAACGGAATTATCTGGGGAAAATATTTTTTTATTACTAAACACGTCATTATCTTCACAAACTTAATTCAGCACCTCACATTTTAATCAGTATTATATGTTTATTTTCCTCACGTACAAGAGAGTTTTGCAGTATGATAAAAATGATATTAAACTGCAAGTTTTACAGACTGAACTGCTGTGAAAAGTGTGAAAATGAACCCACTGCTATTCAAACCTCACTTTCCAATAATGTGATTAAAAAAAAAAAAAAGGGAAATTGTTAATAAAATACAAGTGTGGTTTCATGCCAGAAATATTGTATCGACTCTTTACGTATGCGATTATGATTTGATTAATAAAATTTGGTTGAGAAAATTAATTTTTCTGCATATTCAAAGACAGATTTGAAAGTTTATCATATAAGCAAAAAATTGTCAGTCATATATTATGTAACTTGGGCCATTTTGTTACCCAGCCATTTGCAAATTGATCAGATTAGGATCAGCCATTAATCGGATTAGCCCTTAATCCACAAACTCTATTTTTAGACCATCCCTTCAACATGTCACTCGCCTAGTGAATTAGAAACCATCTGCCTGCCCCTACTACTACTACTACTAAAGCATCTCTGGGAGACATCAGATAAGGAGACCCTTGTCAAAGTTGACAGGTACAGTTTCAGCACTACAAATATACATCCAACCATAGGACACACCATAGGCATGAAAAGTATTTGTCAAAATCCTCTGTCACATGGCATGCCAATTTTGGAGGATTAACTGCTTCTTGAGTAAAAAAATTATTAATAGAAGCCTGTAGTAATGTTGTGCATGTAACACAAACTTAAATACTGAACTAGCAGTGTCACACATTTATGGTATTTGTGGTCCTACGTTTTGAATTGAAGGCGACCCCTTATTTTTCTATTCCTTTTCTGTCAAAAAAACCCTCCTCTTCATTTTCAAATGCGGTACATGGTAAAAAAAACTATCATCTCTTTTGCAAATCAGTGGAAAACATTTATTTTTATCTTCCTTTTACCTATCTTGTAAAAATGTATGTAGTTATTAAAATTTATAAAAAAAATATATAATTCGTGCAATGTATACTTGTCAACAAAACACTTTGAATTGATACTCAATTCAATATTTGATTCGAATTCGCAAATATTTTAACATGTTCGCTTCAAAATGAAATATCCAGCTTCGCCCACCCCTACTGTGTTGTGTACCTTAAGTTCAGGCGTGTCGCTTAGATAGTCAATGTTACTTTTAGTTAAGTGACAGAGGGGAAAAAAAAAATTTATTGGACCCTTGAGTGCACAGTTGCTTTTAATACACTGTAGGAAATTCTTGTTTCTCCCACCGTACTGGGCTTCCCGAGAGGATGAATTCATTCCGTATACTGATGCCAGTGATGTAGGCCTTGAGACTGTGTTATCTCAGATCCAGGATCCTGGTTACCTTGATTACTGTCGCTTGCCTGCGCATTGGGCATGCGCACACTACTTGTCGACTTTGTCCCATCATCAAGCCAAAAACTCATATGGACAAGTCACACGCCGGCAGACAATAAATCTTGTGCCTACCGAATTGATTCCAGCTTAGTGAGCCATTATAGACACATTATGATTAAATTGAAGTTGTATTGTGCACTCAAAAGTCGCTAAGAGGTCTCCTTGTCCCTCCTGAGAAATTATATTATCCAACGAGTCACTGATACGCTGGATCCAGAGAAGCTAGTTTCAAGGGATGCTGCAGGAGGGCAGTAACCTACACACAAGGCCGTCACTGCCGCCAGAGCCTCGTGGAGAGGCGATAGGTATGTCTACAGCCTCCTGTCGAGGAGATAAGAAATGTGTGGTGCAGCACGCCACCATAATTTAAACTACCCCTGTGAGGAGAGGCTAACCAACCTCGCACCTCTCTGAGAGCCAACAAGCCAGAATTTTCTGTATATAAAAAGGTGCCAAAACGCAGCTCAGGACAGTTTGTTGACCTTCAAGCCTGAATAAGGCAGAGGGCACCAGCAAGGGAAGTTGCTATCACCCTGACCTCGCAGTCTGTATAAGACCTGCCAAGCCTATCAGAACAAGGGTTGTGCATGCTCACTAGGCCTTCCACACCAGTACAAGCACTTGGAGAACACCCCTGAAGGAAGAATGCAAATGTCTCTTATGATGCTGTCTGCAGCCAAGGATGCCATCGCCAGCCAAAGGTATCTCGACGTCCCCACTTGTTCCATTTACCCGCAAGCTAACTCCTTCAGTCTTCATGGTAGCAGGTCATGCCGACATCCCTTCTGGACACCCCCCCCCCCCCCCCCCCAATAAGCAGCAAGTATAAATTCTAAATTAATTTAATTACTTTTGGCACTTAAGCAGGTTCGCCTTCACCTGCCGTAAGTAATGTCTTTTGTAAATACTGTAAAATACTACGCACCCCATGTACTTTACAACATATGAATAAAATAGGTAATTGTGTAAAATTTGAACTCTTTTGTTGCTCAATTACCCTAGAACATCACTAATCAGTTTTACTTTATCAGCTCATTTTTAGCGACTACTCACTGATAGGAACTGATGGTCTGAACTTACTTGGTTACCCTATAGCCTGCATTACGCCACAGTCTGCATAAGACTTATGAATATCCAAGTATTATCCAGGATGCCCGCACCTCCAGTGAGATTCGCCCTCAGTTTTCCAGAATCTCAAATACCCATTACCTCACTCCCAGTCTGTAGTAAAGACCGGATTCAGGAGGGCTTGGTTATCCCCCTCGATAAAGAGAGAGTGCACATTTATAATTATTTCTCTAAGAGTCACGAGTTTAGCAGCATTCCACCACAAAGCTCTTTGGAAACCGGAGGTTCTCAGACACTCTTGGCCTGCACAAGGTCGAGATAGTATCCCCCCATCTGAATAAGATCAGGGATACTTATGGAACTACCCGGATTGATCAATCTACGGTCGGATACAAACCCAGGACTACAGGTCTATCTGCCACTAATTACCTCAGTCCCAGTCTGAAGTAAAGACCGAACTCAGGAGAGCGTGAGTGTACACCTGGCATTCAGAGGAGTAAGCTCCTGTGTGTACTACATTCAAGAAATGCCTTATAAGACCAAAAGTAAAACTAGTCAAATACGCCAGCTAGCCCGACGGGCTCTTCAACGAGAATTAGTGGCACTGCCTAAGAGTGTAAATTCAGCTACTTCTAATGAAATAAATCAGATCCCTTCCATTATTGAACCTCAACTATGACCTGAGATAAAGCCAATTGTTGAACAGCCGCCCTCAGGTGAGGATTGTAGTTCCCACTGGGACTCCCTTCTTGGCACTGACTGGCCCTGGCATAATCTAGATTATATCAATGTGTTAAATTCTCCAGTATCTTGTCCAGAATCAACCCCGCCGCCTCGCCCTTGCACCTAGTACAAGAGCCGGCTTGCGTAGTTTACACAGCTGCAGGAAGGAAACTAAAAATACAAATTCCAGCCAAACCTACCCCTGCACGTAGGATAGCAATGTTATGACCAGACTTCATCATCATACGGAAACCAACCCGACCCTAACCCTATTGGCATAAACTGAAGTCGTAAACGAGTAAATATGTCTTGACAGGGCCTTGCATAGACTTATTTCCTCCATTAACCCCCCGTGAGAGCTGACATCACGATTTTTCACAACCTTCATGTTGAGCTGAACCAAACTCCCTGGGAGGGAGACATTTGTAGTCAAGCTCACCCTGGGGTTTGATTCCCCTCCTCCCATTAAGGTCCCTCCATCCAAACAGTGTCAACCCAGATCTTCCAACGTGGGAAGATCCATGACCCAGCAAGGAAAACCCATTCAATAAAAATATAGATACTTAAAAGGGTGGAACCAGAGCTTGATTTATTTGGGGGGGGGGGGGATAGGCACCTACCCATCTAAATACGTAGACCACCCTTTCAGAAGTAGGAACCCATAGTTCCAAGCAGGGAGATATTAAGCAGGGTAGTTAAGCCACAGTAGCAGCAGCAGTTATGCACAACCTTAAATAGGCTAATTATTAAAACCAAAACATAACACCAAAAATCTGGTTTCAAAATCAATGTATATTTTTATCAAAGAACTTATAATATTATTACAATTAACACAACATAAAGACAAAATGTAATTTGAGACATAAATACACATATTCATATTTTGTACAACACAAAACACATTAGCATTAACGTTATGACCACCACCTAACCTAACGAAGTGATTCCCATAACATGTCGCACTGCTATAATACCTAAACATGCGACCACTACTTCTTCAGTGAAATACTTCAGTCAAGTTCTACACAAGCATTAGAAAAATTACTTTGTGACATACAAGGAGCTTCTGGCCATGGTGAAGGCAATTGCATATTTTCACCCATACCTTTACGGCAGACACTTCATCCTAAGAAGTGATCATGCTTCATGCTCCTTCCTACTAGATTTCATGAACCCCAAAGGTCAAATAGCCTTGTGGATACAGCACCTGCAAGAATAGGACTGTAATACCTACATCACAGGTCTGGATGCTTTCACAGCAATACATATGCACTTTCCAGGAGACCACGCGAACCATTACGTCCCCATTGTGAATGCCAGAAGGAAAAGAGTGGGGTATCGTGAAAGGCAAGGAGGCTTTGTATCTTGCAATGATTCACATACATGGGATGATAAGGCCATTATTTACAAATGATCAGCTAACTGACAACACCTTGCGTGCAATATTGGAGTGGAAAGAAGCAGGGTGTCAACCAAGCTTGAAGGAGATATCCAGTCTACGCCTTATACTAGGGGTGCCTACCTTAGATGGTAGGAGAATTACATTGACTCCTTTTCTAAGTGTAGTTAATACTGGGTTTACTGGACCCGTGTGATAGGATGGGGCGGTAAACAATATTATGCCGTTTGTGGGTAGGTTTACTACAGGCTTGGGGGGAGTCAAACCCCAGAGTGATGAAGATGGAAGTGGCTGCCCGTCCAGGGAGCTCTATCTTCCTCACTGTAAGGGTCGCCAACATGCAGGATGCCAGCAGTCCCGGGTGAATGGAATGAGATGAGATGATGATTAGTCGGTCGTGGAGGTGGAGGTGTGTGTTCTAGTAGAAGAGATTTTAATCGGACGAGTGGGTTGCCGCATAGGAACAAAATCGGGAGAAGGGGGTGTTACGCAGGGTCGGTTATCTGGTTCGGCCGGGAGTCGAAACCGTACCACTTTTCCCTAAGTTAGCTTTATTAAACAGAATGTCATGAGCGCGGTACCTTCCAGGTGTGAAACCCGAATTAGTCTTCCCGACTGGAGTTTAACATTGCTAGTTGTCTTAGGCGGTTGCCTAGCTGGGATGTCAACGAGAGTAGTACTATCCTCTAGAGATAGTAATTTGATCTAATCCTCATACTCTGTTGTCTGATACCTTGGCCAATGAGAACCCAGAAGGTAATCAGGCTGAGTGGTGATTTTGAGTGGTACAAAAGGGGAAACCTGTCGTGGAACATGATCCCGACATGCTCGGAGGGGTTCCCCCTCGGATGTAGAACTTGCCGAGCTAAGGCGCAACGTTCTTTGCATCACTGTCTGCTTTGTGCACCTCCCTTTCTACTGTACATCTGTCCACTGGGTTCACACACTTTTACAAAATACCACAGTAGTGGAGATACAGCATGATTAACTAAGAATAACTGAACGCAAACAAATTAATTGGACGTGATTTTTTATTGCAGGGGTATCACCCTGGAGAGTCCTAGCTATTCCAAGAAAAATTACAAAAGGATAATTGATTAATTCTGCCTGGCTAAACACTTTTAATAATGGCGTGACCGTATTAAAAAGATAATATTTCAGACGAAGGCGAGCCTGGAAAGACAGGAATAAAACCCTTGGGTCAAGAATCTATAGAAAAGCAATTTTACAGCGACTATAAAAATCTCGCAAAGCTATAGCGAACACAACTTACAGGATGCTCAAATAATCAGAAGTTACTCAGGAAAGGTGCTCAACAACGCACCGGCTCGTTACCGCGGGGTCACAAGGATTTGACTGGGGTAAGAGGATACCGGGGTTTAAGGAGAGGGTTACTTGTCTAGAGGCGTAGCTGGCCTTTTGCATGCATAAATCTGGGCGGGCAATGGGGATTGTAATTAGGGATGTAATTTACAATGATGTAATCGGCTACCCAGGCTCGTGGGCTTTCTTAGCTCGATACATTTACTTTGGTTTGCCGCTTATGTATTTCACCCCTGAGTGCACGTGGCTCGTAGATGGGGCGAAATCATCCATAGAGCGCGCAAACTCACAGCGCAGCATGTTGGCATGCATCAAGGCATACTGCGCACAGTGGAATTCCCTTGTACCGGAGAATGGTGTGCCTTGCAGGAACTGAAAAAGTAATAATGGGAAACAAAGTCACTTACAAATGGTCCTCCAGAGAACCGAATCCCATAAGTGCTGAGAGAACTGCACAGCACAGCAACGAGAACTGCACAATACAGCAAAAAGTGGTCACTTCAGCATAAATAAGACATGCGACAGAGTATGACTGAGATTCTATTGGCTACATTGTCAGCAGGAAGAAGAGAATCGGTGACATCTGTGTGAAGCCTGTACCACAAGGAAGGGTCTGAGAAGTACGGGATGAGGTCCCCAACAGAAATAAAATGTTGGGGCTCCATTTGGAGGATGTCAGTGGACATTCTCGGACCACTACATCATTGAGAGGGGGAATCTTCTGGTAGCACACAACTACTTCACAAAGGGGGCCAAGTTCATATCAGTTCCAAACCAAGAGGCTGACATAGAAACTCATGCACTTGTAGAGCATGTTTTCTCCAAGTTTGGAGTACCACTCTAGCATCATTTTCATTGATGTGCAGAAATAGCTTTCATGTCAAGTACATCAGCAATTACAACTGCGGTTTCCTGAAATATATGGATTTTTTCATAACCAGCCTCTAAAATGTGGGTGAACCAATAATTTTTGAGACAACTGTATGCTCATCCAAATTTTGTTGCTACTGTAAAATTCCAATATTCTATTGCATAAAAATTATTTTTACAAGTTAATTTGTAAACACCTATTATTTTACATAACCAGCTACTACTGGTTCCAACACTAATCAATTTTACTTTATAATTCAAGCTCTTCAGTAATCCCTCCTAAGTGATTTAAGTAAAAAAATTATATTTAATTATCATTCAATTAACAAAATAAGTTATGTTCCTAGTGTTTCAGAAGTGTGTTGATGGAAATCAACAGTTGCTGCCATAACAATATGTGAGGATCTTATACTATGTGCATCCAGTATTTTACTGAAACAATTATTAGGACCAACTACCAGTGTTAATATACCCCAACATGTAGAATCCATGCAGCAAAATCATGCATCTCTAACAGAAATGTAAAGTACATCGCTTTAAGTTGTGTGTATGGAAAGAGTTTTCCAAAACACTACAAAAAGTAAACTGTAATTAATACAGATATTACCACAAATCACTAACTGATAAAGGACCAGTCATGTAACATCACCGCACCATGACATTCAACATTATTAATGTCAGTCACTTGTAAATGAGAAAAAAATGTGTGTGAAGTTCAACTTGCCTCTAGCCAACTGGTTACGACATGCACGTAACATCTGGAAAAGTCCAAATCCTGGAATGACGCAGATGGTAGAGCGATAAACAATATAAACTTCCTCCAGTTGCTCGGAAGCTGTGGTGTGTCGCTGCATGTTGTATGACTGGCATTTGATATGGAGGACAGGCTCATTGTGAAGAAGCTCAGATATCAGCTGGTCACTTGTCTAATAGGACATACAGCCACAATCAGATGATAAACATTGCACACAACATCTATACTACCAACAGTCAAATAGAACATTCAAATTACACTTTTATAAATGTTAAATAATTTGAAACCTTCAATTTACTTAAAATAATGAAAATATGGGTATTCAGCAAAATTAATCAAATAAAAAAAAATTTCATAATAACCAAAGCAAAAACTAACGAGTACACTTATTAAATTACTTTTTGTACAGTTAGCATATTCACAAGATGACGGAAGATAGCCAAAGGAAGAGTTATTATATTGTTGGTTAAAGAAAAAGAGGAGATTTATTAGTAAGAAATTAGTGTAAAATTAAAAAAGGATGATCTTGAAAATGAATAAGAAAGACCATACCATAGAACCTTGATTATCCAAGGTAATTGGGACTGGGCCTACCTCAGATACCTGAAAACTCTCATCATATAATGGGCTGTGAGAATCCATGAGAAGAAATTTTCGCAGTAGCTCTTACATCTATATGTGATAATTACGACTCACACATTCCTCAAAAGCCTATTTTTTAAACTTACATACCCTAATGAAAGACATTTCGAACTAAAAAAGAAAAATTTAAGGTCAAACTAGTATGTACTGTACCTTCCAGTATATACTTTACTTTTTGTTACAAAAAATTGTTTGAAAAAGTTTATAAATGAAAAAAAAACGTACATTATACAGTAAAAGTTAGGATATTATAATTACTGTCCAAAACACACCATGCAAAATAAATTCACACTTGTTTAACTGTTTTTTTTTTTTGTGGCTCCACGCTCTAATGTTATAAGATTACAACTGATGCACGACGTCTTTCCAACAATGATATTACAACTTCTGCTTATCAGTAAGTAAACCTTACAACCTGATTTCAACGTAGTTTCCATTGTTACCATGCTCCACACGACCCAAGATTGTACTGCCTGCACGGATCGAGAATGGACATTCCAGTCCAAGAATGTATTATTCACCAGCCGTCGAAGCTATGCATCGAAGGCACCAAGTACCACAGCACATTGCTAGATGGCTCTCCCAGTATGATTCACTGCATCTCGATTCTCCAAGCCAGCCGATGACGTCACACCTTAAAGCTATGCTACCCCCTCTCCAGCGCCGCCTCCATCCAACTGAATGAAGGGGAAGGACCAGCCAGAGTATAAATAGTGGGTCACTTGCCCACACTCGTCAGTCATTCAAACTTCATTCTGTCCACCGCAGCCCTTGCCTCAATTTATGACCAGCCTGCTTGCCTCGCTCTAACCTACCTCCTTCACACTACTTGTGCCGAAAATCAACCTATTTCCAACATCGTCTACAAACCCAGACACTACGGCCCCTTCTGGGCAATAAAGGCGTAGGGAGCAGTACCAGTTTAAGTTATTTTCATAACACTCGCCTACCCTGACATTGTTAGCTTGGGACCAGGTCACTTCTACCTGGCTCAACGTAGGTTAAACTTTCCTAAGCTCTTGAAAATGTTAGGAGGTAGTGCAACAATGCGCTGTTTACTTCCCGTTAAACGGGACAGTCTATTTGCTGGGTCACTAAATCAATGATATCATCATTTAGCTCATGAAAATCATCACTCATCAATTCCTCTAATATCTTGCCTTGTAACATTTTCAGTACCTAGTACGCTATTAATAATTTCAATTAGGTGAAATGTTTTTCCAACTTTTTTCAAAGTCGTCTGTTTAACTTCTTCCCCAAGACTCTACTAGCCAGTACACTGCATCTTTCACATTCACATAACAGTTTATTCAACCTCCAAGTCTTCAAGGAGCAGGTGTAATAAACTGCGGTGGTAGATCCATTTAAGATTTTCCAGCAAACCCTGATCAGATGGCTGGATAAGAGGTGTAACGTTGGCTGGTAAAGTATTTTTTACAATCCCTCCAAGCACGGAATGTCCACTGAAATGCCATTTTCAAATTCCCTGACATTTCTCTGTTTTCCAAGTAGTATATTACCATTTACCCCTGTCTTTTATTTTTTAGAATACTGAGATACAATACCATTTTTTTTTTCATTGTTGACAGAACCAATATGGCATTAATCAAGTTGCATTAAATTACACTAAAGTAGGACCAACATTTGATTCTGCCCATTAATACTTCTCGTGATACATGCTATTGACTTCACATGAGTGTCCATTAGAAACAGATTCAAGACCTCGCTGTTAAGAGCCGCCCAAATCTCTTCACTCATTCTTCATTAGAAACACAAAAATACTTTATTTTCCCTGAACTAGGTGATAATTCCTCGACATTTGCCTGACTTTTCCCTGTGTTCCATGTTTCCCTGTGGGTGGACACCCTGAAGCACTATGCTGATTAGTGTAAATTACAGGAAAGGTTTGCGGGTTAATGTTATTAAAGGCCCTCTCAAATATAGTAGGAGGACAATATGGGAAAGTAGCCGTAAAAAATGTGAGACAACGATGCCAGCGCTCCTAGCGGTTTGAGCTGTTCGTATGATAATAAGCTGTGCATTGAATGGGTAGTTTTGAGTATTTGGATGCATTTTAATTCAAATTTTTTCGCTTGAGTGGTTATTTATTATGGCAGGAAAAATTTGTGTACCTTTCTGGTACCCCAAGACATCACACACAATGGCTTGTGTAGATCCATAGCTGATACCAATGAATGCCACCACTTTTGCCACAGAGATTTGTCGATTTACGCTGGTCAAAATATATGCACTCTGGGTGTTACCTCCCAAGTGCAATACTGATCTGTGTCTGGATCAATTTTTTTCAGCCACACTTGCCATTTCAAAGCATTCACAGGTTTGACTCCCTCTGCCCACAGAAAGTCAGCACGCTGCAGTTTGTTGTTTCTCAATGGTGTAATTGTTGAAAGGAGTATCCATACATTTAACCTCATTACTACCCACCACTAAAGTAATGGTGGAACACTGTTACCAATTATCCCATGTGCTCATAGTATCCTGGATCAGCAACTCCCCAGCATTACTGCATTACCTCGAAATTGCCCTTACTTTTGATTCACTCTCAAAAATGACATGAGAAGAGAGGTGAAGCTATATTGCCATACAAGCTTGTCTATTGTTGCATATAACATCGATAGGTGGAAATAAGGTACCGAAGCTCAGCTCATGGTGGAATGGAAAATCTATTGAACTTGAGTGTTTTGTTACTTTTCTCCAGTTGTAGGGTGTAACAGCCAGATTCTCATACGTCTACAGTCACTTGAGGAAGGACCAGTTTTGTCACCTGATGTAGTCCTTGGTCAGCCATCATGGGACCCCTGGAACTATACTGGCCATGTGGTTGGTGGTTGATATTCACCCAGCACTAGTGGAAGGAGAGGTATAGGGTGGTAGACAGGAAAACAACTGACATACTTCCATTTCAGGTTGGTTCTCTTCCATAGCCTTCTCCATGCAAACCAGGTACCACTGGATTGTTCCCCCCAGTGATGTGGTTTTAACTTCTTGGCAAGAAGAACTCAGGTTAGGCTGTTTCCTTCTCTTTCCTTTTGTTTTATGTCCTAACCTATGTCCACCAAGTTGCCAAACCCACTTCCCACCAACTATCGCACGAGTCATGATCCCAGGCCCTTGGTTTTTTCTGTAGGCACAAGCCACCTCCAACCATATGAAATCATTGATAAGTCGTTACACAGTTACAATGTGCAACACCTCTACCTGCCTACCATCTCAGCAACAAATTCCCGGCTTTTTTTGCTACTTCTTAGTCTGCTTCTTAGACTGCTTCTAGTCGAGGTCCTGCTGAAGATACTTTGCCAGATACACACTCGGGCAGTACACAGTACGCCAATAAGATGAAACAAGTAGATGGAGTACTAGCAAAGACAGTTCACCTCAAAGTCACCCTTCCTAGTCATATCACTCAGCTGCAAGAGCTTCTAGTAGTGTCTGGGGTGACTAACAATGGCGTCATCTGGGGCAACTGACAATGGCTTTTAGAATGACTGCCAGAGGCTTCTGGGGCGACTGCCAGCTGATTGTGGGGCGACTGCCAGCGGATTCTGGGGCAACTGCCAGCAGATTCTGGGGCAGCTGCCAGTGGCTTCTTGGGGTGGCTGCTGCCAGCAGTGCCTGGGGCAGCTACTAGTGATGTCTGGGACTTCAGCTAGTGGTATTAGGTGTAGTCCACAGACAAATCAGAAGTTCAGCACTCCTCCATTTTGGCAGACTCATTTTAGCACCCTCCATGAACGACTATATCTATTCCTCAGTAAAGCAACTGACCCTCTACTTATGTTAAATACTGGTGGTGAGATAAGATAGCACTAACGTGGGAAGGAAAACTTCTTAACTGTAACATCACTAACAACTTTCTAGTCTATTGTCATGTCCTGGTTTCTGAAACCCCAACTGCTATAGACCTGGAAGTACAGGCCAGAGACTTGCAATTCATGCTAAGATCTGAATGCTAACTCTACTCGAAACTGCAGCAGCTTCTATGCATCAACTTTTAAAGTTTCCTCACCCCAAATTAACTCTGGTGATGTGACCAGGCACACAATAAGACAGAAGATAATTTTCTTGTATGCAGCTATACCTAACTGGCTGTTGGTCTAAACCATCACCTACACCAGAGCCAGGAATAATGACAGCATGGATCTCTTCCTCATGTCAAGGAACGTAAGGTGAAGTTACATCAGGAAGCAGTTTACTGTTCAAATCATGGCCCCTAGTTGGAAGCTCCAAATGTCCCTTCAACTGTACCTACTCATCTGCCTGTAGTCTCATCAGGCTCTACCAAGGCGTACGACTCCCTATAGGTAAATGCTAAGGGCAAGGCACACAAACCACTTCCACAACTCCACACAGTTCTGTAAGCATCTTCAAAGCACAATATCATGGCTAGCTCTCCTCTAAAAATAAACCCAGCACCAAACCTGTTGAAAGAGAGTCAAACTTTGGGTTTATTCTACTCATTATAGAAAGAGTATTTCCCATTCACACCCCATTAAATTGTTGAGTTGACAAGTTTTGGGCAGTCATGGAATGCTGGTGAAGGAGAAATGAAGTGAACAAGGGGCAGTAGCAGAATGCAAGGATGGGGGAAATAGGAATACCCTGCAAAAGCCCACTGGCCAATTGCACTGTTTTTCACATGCGAAAATCCAGGCAATCCCACTGGGAACTGAACCGAGTTCCCCTTAGTGGGATAGTGGGAGGCCAGTAGTCTGATTACTACACCAAAGCAGCCCCCTAAATTCCTGAGAAACCTCACATGCTAAACTGTGAGTGAGCCACTTACAAAGCTACTTATCACACTGCAACCCATCATCCCTCCCAACACCCTACGTTGAGTAACTGCCAGTGTTTGAACACAAACACAGGTCACTAATGGTATGCGGATGGGTTAACCTAATACCCAAGGCTGGTCCAACAACACACACAATTTCAACAACAAAAAATGTAGGAAAGAAAACTCCATAACAATTTAGGTAATCTTCCAATATTTTCCTAACTATTTACAAGAACATATATCTGTGAACAAACATGTGTGCAAACATGCACACACGTAAAAACTATAAAAATTATTTACTCAGAATGTTCGTTATATACGGTTTGAAAATGACTGAGCACTTTTGAAAGTCCTGCTTAAGATCTACTTTTCTAGTCATTTTGAATCCTTCCATCATTTGTAACATTTACGTTGTCTTGGGCCTGATGACTTTATTCATGTCCTGTCCAGTTGAAATGTAAAACTTGGTAACCTAAACGTGATACTTCAGTGCTAATTTGTACTCGTAAAAAAAAAAATAAAAAATAAAAAATTTAAAAAAAAACCAACTAATTGCTATAAACTTAATCATTACACTCATAATACAACAACACTTGGAACTACTGTATTTCACATTTGCTGTCAGCTTAACTGGGAGCTGAAATGCCAAGATGCCAATGTGTACAGTAGCATGCAGTTACTTAGCAAGGATTTTTCAAAGATTGATTTCAAAAGTGCTCACTTTACCGTGATCAGACTACAGTAATTTTCCACTAAAAACTCATTTTTGTTCAAATAACTTGCGACATTGTTTATTTTACCTCACCTCTGAAAAGAACCGGACATAGCCGGAAGAGAAACCCACAATAATGCAAGTCCAGTCAGGTCCGCAATGAGAACTACGCTTCTGCGATATCAGTGGAACACATGCCACCGATGTTATCTTCTCACTGAAAATGCAAAATAACTGCAATTATTTTGGCTATCAAAGACAGACCATAAGCATTGTCAACAGGTATGCTGTCATATTTTACAAAATTCAACATTGTAAAAAATAGTTTTATTTAAAATGTAATGATGCGTAAAACGAAAACCCTGTGTCACAAATCATCTTTGGCAAAAGGTAGGAGGAACCTGTATTAAAAAGAGATTTCACATGAAGATGTTAGCAATATAAAAAAAAGGTAGGAATTATTTGTTTATTTTCTTCAATTCCTCTTCTGTTAATACACTTAAATGCAAATAATTTAGGGGAAAAAAAAAAAACCTGAACTACTTATGGCAGAAATATCAAAATGTAGTTTTGTTTTCAGATATGATAGCTACTCTTTCTTTACATAACATTTCTTATATCACATAGCTTTTGCATCACGGCTTATCAAAATTTTAGTTTTTTTTTTTTTTAGGACATACTTAGGCCCTTTTAGGGTGACAAATATATTAGGCGACTCTACTGTGCATATTCAGATGAACAAAACTGGTAAACCCAAGTATGATACCGTCTGTACACAACATATTAAACCTGCATTTGTGCATTAAATTAGTCTATTGTCAAATTTATTTTTAAGTGTTAATGTTGTTCTGTGTTTATGTGCCTTAAATATGTTACAGTCAATGTTATTCTCTCCTGGGAAATACACAGTGTTTACATGAGTGAGCAGTCGCATGAACTGCCGTCTCTGCAGTCTACTCATGTTGCAACTTAGAGTGTGCTGATAACATTACATTCAGCACGGTGTTCGCAACCCATAACCGACCAGCGCGAGGCGCTTGCCGACTTCCTGACTGCCGCTACGTTAGGCGACCACTGCAGCGTAGCAGTGAGCAGAGTGGGGATTCCACGTTTTCCCAATTTCGCGCTCCCTGCAGCTCCACTACGACAGCCACGAGGCGCTGCCTCAACAGTCAGTCGCTGTTGGCGACACTGCGCTGGTGCAAGACACACCAGGTGCATGCGCCACCCATCGCCATGGCGACGCCAACCTCAGCACGAGTTCCAGTCGCAGAGTGGAGGCTCTCCACAGCCTGGCGTGTGGCCAAGGTCATTGCCACACTGTCCTTGGTTCTGTCCGCTGTCCTGGCAGCACCAGCTCTGTTCTGCACGCACGCGGGTCTGTACTACACTCCCACTACAGTAGATTCTTTTACGAGGAAACTATTCAACTTATTTACTCAATACCATTGGACCTCCCCAAACCACCCACAACACTGGAACAATACTTACACGTAGCTTGTGCTCTGAAGAACTCGACATCTTGTCAGAATGGAAAAATCATATATGACTATTTGATGGTAATCGAAAACAGTATCCTGAGAGAATTCCTGGATGATATCAGTACCCAGTTCCGCCATGAGGGGAATACAATTCCTCGGGGATCTAGGTACATGGTGTTGTAATGTGTTAACTACTAAACACTTACATGCCTTGTTGGACAATGATGCCATGCTCGATAACCAGGTCATTGCACTCGCCGATAATATACAAAATACAAATAATCCCCTCAACATAACTTTTAAAGTCATTCATGAACTAGAGCATAAAATGGAAAATAAGGTAAACAGCTTGGTTCAAACTGTCAAAAACATTTCAAAAGTATTGCAAACACAACTTATAACAATCAGTAAGCTTGACAATGTTGAAGCACAAATTCACTTGCTCTCCACAAGTATTTTAGAGCTAATCAATAATGTTGTCCTTGAACACTTGGTCCAGTTGTATATTCATGCCTGCCAATTGAACAGATTACCTCTCAATGCAGTCAACAAAAGCCAACTCACAGACGACCTAACGAGACTAAAATTTGAATTATTTAAACTGGACCTCACCTTAAGTATTGATCTTTCTGACAAAAAGTATCATTTCCATCACGTAGTCAAATGCTCGCTCACGTCACAGATGGTAATTAAATTGCAAGTACCCATTAAAAGTATACACTCCACACGTCAAATATACAACCTCATTTCAGTCCCTTATCGTTTTCAGAATTACTCATGAATCATTCATACCCCGTCATCTACAGTCACCCTTGTTCCTGCCACGGACATGGTAAAATCCATTTCTCGTACTCCCGACACCCCCTTGGATGTTCTAATCATCCCTACGGAATCTCTTACCGGTACCGATGCCAAATGTGTTAGAGCTGCAATTTTACTCGATGATGCTAATCTATTGTTTTCATCCTGCAAGTTTCAGTGTTTTCCTGATATAGCATTGTCTGTCAAACGTATAATGCCTCACCAATATATCATGACAAATCACCTTCCGATAAAGCAGTATTATGTTTGAATGCATCCCTCAATACCAATATTACGAACCACAACTTGGGAGTGTGGAACTTCATGTGCCATGCGGTTGTCGTGTTGTCATCCCTGACGAAACTATCATTGAGGCCATACGGTTACGTGACATTCGTGCCCCAACTATTACACTACAGCAGACTGTGGTACCCGTCCATTGGTTGAATGAACAATCGTTCCACCTACAACAATTGGCATCTGGGATTCAATTTTCCAATATTACTTCTGCACTTGATACTAACTGGCATTTAAATCTAACGGTCTAACCAGTGTTGCCAACTGTTGATACCAATCACCACTACGTTCTGTTCAGAAACAACAAACTTTTCTCTAACTTAGAGCCAAGCCACTTTGATTACACCTCTATGGCAGTTATTCTTTTACTTGTTTTTGCTGTCATTACATTATATGTGAAACTAGTGCACATGTCCATACTTTGTCCCATATTAATGGGCCCCCGTGAGCACTACAACCATGTTAGTGTTGCAACTCTCTTGAATATACCAAAGCTGCAAAATTAGTATATTTGTTATTGGTGTTTAAATATGGTATTTACCCGACATTGGTAAAGTATATATTTTCCACAAATAGGAGTTCAAATATAAAATACAAATCGCTACAAGCAATGCTATTTCCTAGTTCTGTCAACAACACCACTTCAGTGCCTCTACATTGAATTCAGGCCTACTGGTCCAAATGTATATAATTATTTACTTACTTTAACATGTTTTTATTACTAAGGGCCAATGCCTCTTGGCATGCTTAGTTCTTCCAGTTTTAGTTGCATTTCAATGCTTACAGTAAAATTAGTTGATTCCATTCACGTGGATATAATGAGTAAACCGCACTAAAGTGCATATGAGTATTAGTGAACTTTATTTTATTATAGATTAAGGCCATCAACAGTGGTCCTTACTGTATGCTTATCACTGTGATATTCTACATGTTATCTCTAAGTATCCGTTAAGTATCGTGTTCGTTAGTGTACAAAAATTATTTTATTCTTTTTCCTTACCTTCCACCTGCACGTATTGGTATACATCTTCATCAAATTATACTGTACGTAAATATGTATGTTGAATAAAATGTTTTGCAAAACAACCTACAAATAGGAAATGAATGTAAACTATTTAATTGAAGCTTTTACATTTATCATATTACGATTTTCTATATTTTCATTAAACTTAAAAAGATATTTTATTAGTCAGTATGTTGCTATACTTATTTCAAATGTATGCGCACACGCATGTATATTGTATACAATGTCAATGTTGACACCTAGTCACTCTTTTAACCTTAAGTATTCATGTGTGCAGTTCGCACTACAAACATTTGTGTGTTCTCCAAAATTGATTACCCCCAAACACTACTATTACAAGTGCAAACACTTAATCAGACTCAAATTTCTGCTTGCATGCGAGCTATTACACTGTTGAACTTTGGTGAATCCAAACAAGTGCATCCTAAAAGTGAACACTACTAAGTGCCCTCGCACACTATAAGTAAAACACATCAACAACATGAACATTAAACTACACGCCACAGGCGTGCCTATAAAGGTTATAACAACCACCTTGCAATATTCCACTATATCTTACTGTCATTTACTAAAATTTTTATGTTATAATTAAATCCTCTTTACTTGCCAATTTTCTTAGCTTAAATATTACACGTGGCTTACACCATTATGTATGCATCATGTTTATTACTCACTTATGGATTACAATAAGAATTATTAGAAAGTATGTCAAAGAAAAATTTTACTTAGCTGTAAGTTACCAACAAACTAGTGTGTGCAAATGTATGTAAGTTTTTTTCCCAGTGTGAAAACAAAGCACACGCCACTCACCGGTTATAAACTGCTAACTAAGTGTTCTTGTTCTTGCAAGTTAGAAAAAAAACTGCAAGACCATCCAGCACAGCCAACCTCAGGCATGCTCCTACCTTTCACGCAGGTAGTAACTTCCCAATTGTATTAAATATTTCCTTTGTATACATTTTCACATTCAAACTAACGGGCTTAAAGGACCCTGTTGTAATTATCCAGTTTCTTACTGTTTCAGCCAGCCGGGACATTTATTTAACAATCTCATATTTTCCTTAAGAGTTCATGTTCTGATATGTTGTAGAGCGCACTAGACCAGGTGCGCGCAATATTCAAACTTCCTCTTACCGTTGGCCAGTGTCTAGCTTTTGGGGAGATATCTAACATAACATTAAATGTGACATTGGACATTCCTCCTTCTTACGGTTGGCCACCTTAATCACATCATTTTGTATACTAATTTGTTAATGTTTCCAGGCTTATAATTTTTCAATTTCCCTAACTTGCAATTTGCTAAAACTTTCCCTTAATTGAATTTCAAATATAACTTACCTGTTACTTGATTGTTAAACGAGGTCTCAAATTTAGCCTTGCCCCTACGATACTGCCATTAATTATTTCCACGAATGCCACCATTCGTCGACGTTCGTCCGAGGCCTGAGCTCCTCTGCCTCTTCCTGCACCATTGCAACCACCCTAGAATGCTCCACACTGCGTGATTTTTACTTACACTACTGCCAAAGCCGGGACGACTGCTATTTTAACCTGGGGGATAGTGTAGCGGCTAAACAGGGCCGCTCAAGAAAATACTACTTAAGCTACGACGGCCAGATGAGAGAACACTACTTAAGCTACGATGGGCTATAGGTTGAGACTGCTTTGTAAATAAATGCTGCTGACCTACTGGGCGAAGTATAGAGGACATCATGACACTAAGGTCTGGAGGAGATCCAGGTCGATCTATAGAGGTTTTATGGTGAGCATAACTATCGAGCTGGCAGTTAGGTGTAACTCTCTACTTTGAGACCCTGTTTCCCCCTTAAGCATTTAATTAATATTTACCGGTGAGGTTAGGCAAATCAAGCCTAATGTATTTTATCGGCATTGTGCCACCTACGAGTAATCACTAAATGTTAATTTGTCATTGTAATATACTGTATTCAATCCTTATATGTTTAATGTTTAATAAATGTTATTGTGTTTATGAATTCCCTGGAGTTATTAGTAAATTGATAGAGCTACATCACCCTATTAAATATGTTTCCCCCTTCACCAGTCTTGACATTAGTGAACAGAGAGAGTGAGAAGACAAGTGGTCAGAATAGGCGGTAGGAAAGGGGAGACTGTACACTGGTGGAGTGTCTCACGATCCACCTCGCGCTTAGGCAAGTTAGCTCACTTTCATTACAATTTTCACTAGCGCTTTGCGTAGTAATTGCACGCAGTGAGAAAGAGACGTGGCTGTGCCTCACGCTATCCACATCATGTGAAAAGCATCAGTACTTGCTGTTGTTTAATGTGTAGTTTTATTACTATTATTCATGTCAAACTAGACTTCCATTCACGAAAGACTACCTTCATTGTTTTGATATAAAGATTACCTGGCAATTGTCCCTACTCGTGCCAATAAGCGTAACAGCTGTTCATCATCTCAAGCCAAAGGCACGTGCTGTAGGCGACAGTGTGTGGTAGGTCAGTCTGCCACGTGCGCGTCAGCATAACGCGTAGGCAGCCTTGCCATGCTAACAACTACCTCATATCGAGCTCCCTGCCTCCACCCATTGAAGCTGCTTGTAATTCTGTAGTCTAGTATAATGTATATTAATTGCTTCTAATGCATGCGGAAAACTCTGTTCCACTATTAGCAAGGAAATCTCCACCTGTGTTGTGTGCGTGTTTCAGAGACATTCCAAATTTCTTGTCTTTTGAATTTAGTATTAATTATAAGTTACTCAAAGTGCATGGCACCAAGTACACTACTCATTTTCATACTAACATGTCGACATAATCACTGCACTCAATTCTCCCACACAAACAATCAGAGATATAGTTAAAACACTCACACTTGCATCAGGCCCACCGACACAAACACTAGACATACACAAGCAGTTGCTAAACCAGTTAACCAGTGCTAATACAGAACAGATTACACATCTTGAAAGCACTTCCCAACACTTATCAACATTCACCAGCACAGTACAAGCTATAATCTCAGACCACGCTCATGCCAAACTTTTCAAACAACACACACACACATCTAATTTCCATTCCTGCTACAAACACTGACAACACCACAAATCCACCTACCCAACCAACAACCACACCATTCCTGGTAAATATTGTAATTCTAGAAACACACCACATTCCAACTTTCGCAGGAGAAAATCACGCCGACAGTAAGTATAAACAACTGGTCCGATCTCAAAAAACGACTGCGATAGAATTTTTATCTGGTAGTGGTTGCAAAGAGGACCTACGAGAAACTATATTACGCCAGTGCTGCTGAACTCACTTGGAAGCAAGAGGAGGACAAACTCTTACAGACATTTACAAAACTCAAAACACAAGATAAATACAAACACCTTTTACATTCAATACGACAAAAACACTGTGAAAGTGCTTAGGTTCACATTGAAAATTTAACATTTTACAAGAATAAGTGTGCACCACAATTGCCTGAGTCTGAATTCGTTAATATAATTTGAGATTCTCTCCTATCATCTCTTACCGAAAAATTTGTGCCCTTGTAAAACACAACACTAACCCAGCTGCTACACAACATTAAAATCATTGAGCTTGGCATGTACAAATTCACACAAAACATTGAACAGAACTCACCACCCCACAACACACTAAACAACTAGAGTAAATCGCTATTTAAAAAACCAGTTGGCACAACAAGAACACTTACAAACACCAGTGAAAACACATTCAAACACTCAACATTCCACCCCGACCCACAGAAACACTACATTCAGACCAGCGTATAAACGGCCCACGGTAATTGAATGCCACAGAAAAGGGACACTACAGACTACAGAACCCAGGCAGCCCCTTCAGGACAGAACCGAAACACAAACGCATGAACAAGGGTACATCTTATGGGGAAAAGTACAGGGACAAACATGCTCCCCGCCCAGAACAGCAGGCGTCAGCTCGTGATGCCTGTAAGGAATGTTCATAAAGTTGCACCACACGTTCATATGCAGACATCGCTCGATTAAACATAGTAACCGCCTGTGACCACAGAAACATAACCCAGTTCCAAAGAATATGTACAGCGTACAGAAAATAAAGTTCAAGACGCCATTTCACGATAGATTTGCGCCGCGCCAACCAGTTTCCGCAGACAGGGCAGGCGGGTTCGCAAAGCAACACTGCCCACGCAATAGGTCATGTACAGCCCACCTCACGAATTGCCCACAAGTGCTGGCCCCGCGCATCACTTGCGACGCCACACCCCATTCCGCACAAGCAGGTTAGCGTTGCCGAATTCCTGCCACCGCGCATCTAAGATCGCAGCGTTGCAAGCCTCAGCAAATTGCCGCTGCACAGCTCAAGTAGCAGGTCTCCCCAGCAAGATACCTGTGCAATCTGTTTTTAGTAGGCCATAAAAGCGGCATACAGTCTCTTCCCCACCAAAATTCAACTTTTGCACAGATGTAGGTGTCGTTTCATAAGATTTAAAACAATTCAGGTGATGCCAAAAAAATTATCTAGATCAGCCGCAGCCTGAGTGCACTGTACACCTTCTGTTTGTTTTCATAATGCAACGAGTGCAGGCCACGATGATGAGTTCATGTTGCAAGACATACTGAGTGAGCCAATGCTTCTAAGTAAGTTATGTAAACAAGCGCGCCCCACATCCACTGTAGATTGTCAGTACGTAGGGATCCGAACTGTGACACTGCACGTTTGTGTAGCCATTAGAGGCAAAATGAAATTTGCATTGCTTAATACAGGCTGTTCCCAAAGCAGTATAGCTACCACCTTGGTTACCAATCAACCTACTTACTCCTTGCAAGAACAAATTACCTTGGTTGCAGCTACTTCTGTATTAACGCCTCCTAAATTTGAAACAGTTATTAATCTAGGAATTTCAGGGCGCACTTACCCTTAAAACTTTTTAATGATTGGCAACCTACAACATGACATTATCTTAGGTGTGGATTTTATCACTAAATATAACGTCATTCCCACATTAAAATATGACATTATGCTCATACATGGCCATGATTCTAACAAGCTACCACAAGTGGCATTACACTCTGAGCCTTTGCCACCAGATACTACCATGACAGTCGAACACTCAATGAAAGCCTTGGATACTTTTGAATCACAACACACTAAGTCACCTTATATCAACCCTAAACTTACTACCAAGCAAAAAGACACTACTACCAATATTATTAGTTTTCACAAAGATAGATTAGCAGTTAACCAAGGCCCGCAATTTTGAAATAAAGTTAGAATTAATCACTGACAAGCCCATTTCACCCAGACCTTATACAATTAGTCCTAAAGTTAGGGATGAGCTTCTAGTCCAAATTAATGATATGGTACATGCTAACATTATTGAACCTGCGGATTCTCCCCTATTCTTCACCCAGTCTAGTCGTGTCTAAGAAAACTGGAGTATTATGATTTTTGACCAACTTTCGTAAGTTAAACCAGTACCTCACTAGAGTACAATACCCTTTACCTCGCACTGAGGATATTTTGAACGTCCTTCAGAATTCGTAATATATTACTTGCGTAGATATCCTTTAAGGGTTTTATAGAACACCTGTTAGGCAACAAGACCGCCATAAGCTCACCTTTACGATTGATGGGGTTGGTTTAATTCCAGTATAAAAGAATGCCAATAGGCCTTGCTACCTCCCCTCAATACTTTCAGATGTTCATTAACACCCTCTTAGGTCCGCTTAGATGAACAACATCCATGGCGTATTTAGATTATTTATTCATTCTGGACAACTCCTTTGACGAACATTTAGATAACATTAACAAAGTTTTTGAGAGATTGAGATTATTTAATGTCAAAGTCAACACTAAACAAATGCACTTTTGCTGAACAGACCGTTAAAGTTTTAGGCCACATCATTACCCCTGACTGCATTTCCACTGACCCTGATAAAGTCGCAACCATAAAACACATGGCACCCCAACCAATCTGAAACAACTACGTACTTTCCTTGGCATGACATCGTACCTCCAGCGATACATTATGGAATATGCAACAATAGTACAGCCACTTATTGAGCTAACCAAACATTCTGTTCCCTTCACATAGCAGGAAGCTCAGGAAAAAGTGTTTATTAACTTGAAACAAGCTATATTACGAGCCCCAGTATTCAAGAAATTTGATGAGGATAAAACAATCATATTAGCTTGCGATGCGAATAATGATGCAATTGGCGGAGCCCTCCTACAAGAAAAGCAGCATTCCAAACAAAGCGGAATCATTGCATTTGCATCGAAAAAACTCTCCATTAAGGTGTCATGTTGGAATACCACAGAGAGAGAGAGCTTGGAGCTACTAGGTACTTGTGTAGCCATTTCAGTCAGTATTTACACGGTAGGCACTTCAAAATTGAGACTTCTCACACTAGCTTGCGATACCTACGCTCTATAATGGAGGACAATATTCGTATTCAGAAAATGGTGATAGCGCTCAGTGAATATGATTTTGAAGTTACCATTGTACGAGGTAAATTAAACACTCTCCCCAACGCTCTGAGGCGCATTACTACTTAAATATGTGAATGCAGTTTCTTGAAATACATTGTCATCAGCTAGATACTGAGTTTATAGTATTCAGGTAAAGTTACATTTTTATCAGATTAAAATTTTATAAGCGAATAAATTATTTTTTTTTGTAAGCAAAGCAGTACTGGTAGGCCTTAGCAAACTTTAGTATTATGCACTTTGAAACTATGCGACTGGACAAATTTTCAATAAACTTGCATTGAGTGACCAATATTGCTGCAGAAGTATGCTGTAAAAATTTGGACAAATTCTGTTCAACTATTTAGTTTTATTACATGACAGTTGTTTTCATAGCAATGCTCACCATTCTCTTGTGTGTAGTTTTATATTACTGTACCAGGTATTTATGCATTGAAATTCTACTTGCAAATGTTGTTAAACACAATTCTTAGGTTATTTAATGATTTTTTAAGGCATATTATTTTCTTATGGAAGAGTAAATACACTGTATTATCTAAAGGCATGCTTTTCTTAAGAGTACGACATATGGTATAACGGCTGAGCGTTTCAGCATTGAACATTCAAAACGTCTTGGCATAATTTTTATAAGGTAAAAAGAACAATGTTCAACTCTTCTGCTATTCTGTTGACAACCTAAACCAAATATATTTTCTTAACACCGCAGAAGTATTGACCACAGTTAAAGGCATTTATTGATATGCAAACAGAAAAATAATCTTGAATATCAGTCTACATATATTCACACTAGAATTAACATGTACGTGTTTACAGTGCTGATTACAATTTTACTACTTCTTGTTGTTTATTTTATGAATATGCAGTGGATACATGAGCCAGCTAATTTAAACAGCAGGAAACCATAGTGAGTCACAAAATCAAAGGTCTACTGTCTATTTTTATCAAACAAATCTAAATTGTAATTCATGCAAAAAGAAAGTAAAATGTAAGATTGCACTATGAGAAGATCAATTCACACACATACTGAGAATGAAAATAATGTTTGTGTAAGGTTGAAAACACTTCAGTCCTTCCTCAAGATTTCTCCTCTCTTTCTCTAATACATGCAAAATTTACATTTAGCACAAAGGCACAAGATAGGTAGATTTAGTTGGAAAATTCCCCACAGATATCACATTTAAAGTGTCAATATAATCACCCATCTCTTCTCATGCTTAAACGCAAATGCATGCATATACACCCAAAATTAGTGTATGTACATAAAATACAAGTCCTCCGTCCATTTACTCATTTTGCTTCTACCAGTGTCTCAAAACCACAAAAATTCTCTATTTCTTTCAATCTTTGGCAGTTGAACTGGAATTCTACATATCTCTATATACTACATCCACATTAATACATTAATACAAATATTACTGTCTGTTGCACTCACTTGCGTTCCTCACATGGATTGCAATGCCAGCTGATGTGAAACCTAGTCTTAGCTTCACCCTCTGCTTGAGAGTCCCATTTTGCTGTAAAACATAACATTCACAATTACACATAATTATGAAGTGAACATTTAACATTTTCTCAAATGAATAAACAAAAAATTTATACAAAATTCTAAATTAGAAGAAACACTTAAATATAAAAGTAACTATCATTTCCAGATTATACGTAAATTTGACGTGTGACGGCCATAGGGCAATAGGGACAGCACTATAGCAAGAAGAAGTTTTTGTTCGGGTGCTAGGTCAGGTGCACCCTCTGGTGGGGGTTCAATTGTTACTTCAATCTCTATGTGGCACTGGTGCACGTCCAGTGTAGAGGACTGGCCTGGTAGCTTTTCAGCAGGGCACAAAGTCGGGCTCTGTGAGAGTGACCTTGTGTTTCAAAGGATTGACTCAAAGCGGTATACCTGGGTGACGCGTAACCTGAGACTGTGGTTTGACCTGGGTAGACTCTGGCTGACGTTGAGTGAGAACTAGGCAAATTCACAGGCTGTGGCTCAAAGGTTGTTGCGATCAGTTGGTTAGGTTCCGTTGATCCTGATCTTCCAAAATACTTGTTGGCGAGTACCAAGGACAGGTCCTGTCCGTTGATGTAGGCTGCTAGTAAGGGGTGTGTTTAGTCACTCAAGTGGACGGGGTCCTTGAAGAGGTCCTTTGGAATCTCTGCAGTGACTGGAATCTGTAGATGGCACAATGCCTGGGCTTGATCTTTGGGGTAGACCTGCGTGACCGTCGAGATAATGAGGGCGGTAAGCTCCTACAAGTGCCCAGAGGCAGTTAGCACATGTCTGACCTTCTCTTGAACACCACTCCGACGTGAGTAGGGCATCTGGACAGAATAATACTCTCACGTCTGTGAAGTGACCGTAGGTGTCGTGTTGCTCTACTGGGTGTTCTGCCATGTAAAACGTCTGCCGACCCACACAGTGTCCCTATCTCAGCACTCTACGATGTAACGTGGTGAGCACTGAGAGTCAGGCTTCGCCGTTAACAGTCTCTGCACGTGGACGAGTGTCTCAGGAGGGAACAGTCTCCCCAGACCCAGAGAACACTAACTCTGGCATCGAAACGTGGTAAAGAGAGTATGCTACTGAGCAGATAAGCTGGCCTCAAGGGACTGAGTACCTAGTATAAGGGCTCTACCGTTCTGTACTCTGGGGAGCACAAAAAGAGTGGCCATCTAATGTGTGTGTGGGAACTCAATGGTTGTGTTTGGCTCGTATGAGTAAATTTCCCAGTCATCTACAATCCCTTGAGTGGCATGAGGTCCACTGGGAGAGGTATTACAACTACAGGAAAGGATACCCTCGAGTTGGTAAAACTCCTGTTTATTCCTTTTAACGGGAAGCAAACAGAGTAGTGTCGCACTACCTCCTAATGTTTGCAAGAGCTTAGGGAAGCTCAACCTATGTTGAGCCAGGTAGAGGTGACCTGGTCCTAAGCTAACAATGGCAGGGTAGACAAGCGTTATGAAAATAACTTAAACTGGTACTACTCCCTACGCATGTGTTGCTCAGAAGGGGCCGCAGTGTTACGGTGTGTAGACGACATTGACTAAACGTTTCTTCGGCAAAAATGCGCTAAAGACTAAGCTGATTGAGAGAAATGGCTCTGGCATCGAGGCGCAGTGGAGACCAAGGAGAGGTGTTTTCTTCGGCATGAATGTGGTAAAGCAGGGCAGGTTAGAGCAAGACGAGCAGACTAGTCATAAACATAAACTCCAGCAGGGGCTGCAGTCGAGAGAATGAAGACTGAACGACTGGCGAATGTGGGTGAGTGACCCCCTATTTATACTCTGGCTGGCCATCCTCTTCATTCAGTTGGATGGAGGCTGCGCTGGAGAAGGAGTAGCTAAGGCACAGCTTCTTCAAGACATGACATCACTGGCCGACTTCGAGAATCGAGATGCTGCGAGTTGTACTTGGTGCCTCGGATGCATAGCTTTGGCAGCCGGTGAATAATACAATCTCAGGCTGGAACGTCAATTCTTGCACCGTACAGACAGTACAATCTTGGGTCCCATGAAGTGTGGTAACAATGATAAAATTTAAAATTGTTGATTTTGCTCCCAAGTTGGTTTTAACGAAGAAATGTCGTCTGTATGGGAACATTTTGTTCTTGATGTGGATGAGAAATATGCTCTATGTAAACACTGCCATGCCAGGATCTCAAGAAGGGTGTCAAAGTCGACATCAAATTTAATTCAGCATCTTTGTATTCAGCACAATGACAAATTTTGCACAGATATAGAAGTAAATAAAAATAGAAATTCATCACCTTCACAACAGCCCATTTTTAAAAAAATGTTCAAGTCACTAGGTTACAAAGTCATCAACGGTAGCACGTGACAGTTCCAAACTAATAAATACAGATTTTCTGGGTTTGCAAGTTTAAATTCATCAGTGCCTTCAATACTATCAACCACAAGTGCAGTTTCAAGTGCAATAACTAAGTACGTCAAAAGTGTACGCATGCCCCAGGCAACAGACAATAACAGCTAATTTTGACAAGCAAAACAAATTTCCACTGGAGACAAGCCGCAAACAGACATTATCAAGCTTGACAAAATTATTTGTGTAGATGGACAACCACTTTCTATCACAGAAAACAAAGGTTTAAAGGAACAGATGAACCATTTATAACCTCGTTTATCAATGCCAATGAAGACATACCATAGATGTATGATGGTGTTCTGAATATAGTTAAGATGAAATTGAACACAGAAAATATGTAGCCTTGACAACAGATCGTCAGACATGTTTTCAATTATGATTATTTGAGCATGCCAGTTCATTGTTTGGACCAAATTTTGGTTTGGCATGATCTGTCTGTGGAAGATGTGCTATTTCCAGAAGTTAGTCGCACAGCGCAAAACATCTGTGAATTTCTAACAAAGTTGTTGACAGAATGGCCACTTTCAGAAAAGTAGTGGCAATTCAAAGAGACAATGGCCGCAACATTACAACAGCTCTAGAGCAGTCTGCATTCGTTCATGTAGCATGTCAGGCCCACACACTGCAGTTGGTTTTAAAGGATGGCTTGTTTAGCAAGAAACTTGTAGCCAATTTATTGTCTCAATGCAGAAGGCTTGTTGGTCATTTAAAGCACATAGGACGTGCTACAAAAATTTTTAAACAGTGCCAAACAACATGTGTGCCTCAGCACAGGCTTATCCAGGATGAGCCAACAAGATGGAATAGCCCCTTTTACATGTTAAAAAGGTTGCCAGAGAAGAAAAGGGCAATTTTACTGACAAGAGGGGAGCTTAATCTGCCAGAATTGACTGGTCAGCAATGGACTCTGACAGCTTGATTCCTGTCTTTGACACTTTTGACTCTGCAACACTCCAAGTTAGCTCACCAAATGTAATGGCTTGGTTAAGTCAAAATGAGTATGTTGTACCAACATAAACAAAATGTTATAGAACAAATTTAATAATTAAAAATTATTTTTTGAGTTATTTCATTAGTCCATGTGATTGAAAATGAGCTTGAGAAACTTGTAACACCAGGCTCAGGACTTCAGGGGTTGAAAAATGACCTACTGGCCTCATTGAAGAGAGAATGTTTTCTCTAATTGAGAATGATAAAGTACTGTCAACAATAACTCTGCTTGAACCAAGATTCAAAATTATGCCCTTTTAGGATGTACAAAAAGCAGAAACTGCAAAAACTAGATTGCTGCTGGAGGCAAAGCAGCTTCTGGAAACAGATGTAAAAAAGGATACTATTGAACTTTTTTTGTGAATGCACAGTGAACACTGCAATTTTATTCTTTCTATTTTTTTCAGGTCAATGTTATGGTCTGAGGAATGTTCTAGTGGTATTCTCTAAGTCTCATCATCAGTGTGGAAAGCACTCTTGATCGATATGGTTATGAATTCATCCTCAGCGATCACATCCATCCGTACATGATGACTGTCTTTCCTTGGGAGGATGGGATTTATCAGCACGATAATTCGTCTTGCCACATGGCTAGAAATGTTCGCATGAAACTGGAAGAGCATGATCAAGACTTCAAAGTTTCTCCCTGGCCCCCAAACAGCCCCAATCTCAATCCAATTGAACATCTGTGGGACCACCTATATTGTCATGTTCGCCGTCTGTCTCCTCCATCACGCACACTTCAAAAGTTGTGGGACACACTGCAGACAGCATGGCTCCAGATACCCGTGGAGACCTATAAGCACCTGATGGAGTCATTGCCTGCTTGTCTAACTGCTGTGCATGCTGCAAAGGGCAGTTACTCTGGATACTAGCATAATAGTATGTGTGTGTATATATACATATATTAGAGATGGGATGCTCGATACCACAATACCCTCGATACTTCATAATATCGAGTATCGCATGAGAATATTTCTCATACCATAATTATGGTACAAGCATACCATAACTTTACGAATGCATATGATACGTTTGAAAAGCACACCATAGCTGCATTTAAGACCCATTTCTTCATGCCATAATTATGGTACGAGCGTACCATAGTTTTCAGAATTTGTACGATACTTTTGAAAAGAGTATCATAATTTAATCTGCGTCCTTTGGGCTTTTCAACGCACCCATGAAGTTTGACCTAGTACCAACAGTTCGCAAGATATTAACAGCAACTTTTAAATGCATAACATATTTATCTCAGCTGGCAGCGAGCATTCCAAAGCTTCCCGCAAGCATCCCAAAAAGCAGCGTGTCGAGATCGGACAAACGGTTTACAAGTTATTAAATTTTAAAGTAGAAGTGTACCATAATATACCATAGTTTATTCGTAGCATAATATTCACACAGCTGCAAGCACCTAGAGGTTTTTTTAGGCAACCCATACATACCACAATTACAATTTTTGATATTTACTTTTATGGTATATAATTTTTCATTTAATTCATTTTTATCCCATTAATCACTTTTAAGGTATATATTTCAGGTACATTAAAAGAAGATAGAGAGTTGCGAGCAAGCGCCAAAAGGCATAAGCGAGCAAATTGAGTAGTTATTATAGATCCCACACACACACACCATAATTATCTGATGAAACTGCATTATAAAATATTCACAAAAATAAATACCATAACTAGACGAAAATGGGTGTATCAGATAATTACGATATTTATTGAACGTTGCAGTGATTTCCTTGAAGTCACAAAATATAATTTAAAAAACTGCAAAATTGCAAAATAAATGTGTAGTGAGCTATTATTTTCCTCAAATTACAGCTTTTACTGTGGAAACGTGATTGTATAGAATCAAAGGAGACTGTGTTAGTTTATCATTGTTTAAGGACGTTTGGGTTACAGGCCATACACCATTTGTTTCCAATGTAATGTGGGTTTTTATATAGTTTCAGTGTGTGTCAACGACACTAGTAAAATGAGCAATTTTCTTGGCCAAGTTGTTTTGTGTTCACGACAATTTTAAATTGGTATCGAGAAAAGTATCAGCATAGAGTATTGTGAGACTATTTTGGTACTGAAACTGGTATCGAGAAAATGTACTATAGACCCGTCCCTAGTATGTGTGTGTTTATAGCCGATGAACTTCTTTGTAAATGCAAACGTTCCATTGCAAACATTTTGTTGCAAATGCTTGCAACTGGCTTGCGATACTAGTAGTGCTGTTAGTTCACGTTCCACCACAGCTATGATGCGACACTATGTTGGTATTGTTTGTGTACGTTGTGTCGCTCTCTCATGCCTTCATCAACATACCAAAATTGTATACCTACTTTTGAGTATGTTTGTAGAAATAAAACACTATAATTTCCCAAGAATTATCAACAAATCTGCGTGTTCATCATGGGGCCAGGTAGTATGTGAATAAAAACAATACTACAACATTGGTTTTGTAGTACACAACCACAGAAACGTTAGCTTTACATACCCATTTCTTTGACTGCAAACAATAAAGAAAAAATATGTCCTATTTCCATTAATGCTACAGTGAAAATAAATGTGCGTGCTAGATTTTGTCAACAAGTATGGTTTTTATCATGTTTTGAAACACGTTACTAAACAACGTACCAATGTAAACAACCTTGCTGGAATCTAATTATTGTTGATTTGCCACCGCATGAAATGGTAAAAACTCATAAAAATTACTAGTTATGATCAACAATGGTCTAGCTCTAATAACTACGGAATAAAAGTTTAAATGAATATCTTCAAATAAATTTGCATAAAGAGTCAAGTAAATAACCACTTGAAATGGGAATATAAACTATGTACAATTTTCGTCGACGACATTTGAAGTTTGAATGTAAATTATTTGTAAATTACTATTTGCAATTACAGTAGAAATCAGACTATCTGGACGCTGGTTATATGGAAGACCAGTCATTCAGACTCGTTTTAAAAATAAAGAGAATTAAAAAAAAAAGTCCCTTTCATCACAGTGTTTCACTTACCCGCGGAGGAGATACAAGCACTTGTTTCAGCTCGTGATATGCCCTTTAACATATTGTTCATTTGAAACACGTCCGAGAGGGGGGTAGTTCCTTGTTAGTTGATTTCATTATTTTTATTTTATGTACAGTTTCTGTTTTGAATAAGCTTACTATGTTCTATGAATGTGTTTTTAGGTTGTGTAAATATTATTTTTTACAAATTTTTTTATCTTCATTTTCAACTTATTTCTGTTATCCAAATTTTTGATAGTCCGAATTACCTTTGGTTGCTATTAGGCCGGATGATCGACTTTCTACTTCCTGTATTCAAATTTTTCAATATTTGCACACCCCTAAAAATTACCTATACCAAACTAATGTTTATTACAACTGAAGTACAAAATTTAAAAATATTTAAACAGACTGCAAACTGAGCGATTACCCAACACTGTTTTTTATGCACTATCAGAAGGCCTGTAAAAGTGTATTTTGAAGTAATTTACACACATCTTGTTATTGTGCATATATATATTGAGACCAGAGAAATCACGAATAAGCAAATTTGTACTAAAAAAAAAAAACAGATTATCAAGCTACACATTTTTACTACAAATGGAACAGTGATATTGGCTCCGAAAATCATGATAAAAACAAAGTAAGTACTTATTATACATTTCAAAGCAAACAAAATCACACACTGCATATGCAGGATTTAAAGTACACAGTACTTTAACTGATATTTATGTTGCACCGAGTGTAGTGTAATTCACGGTGCATCGAGTGTACACAACTTATAGCCTGCACCGGCACTTGGCGAGCGGCATGGAGTGATAAGCGGTGCGTAATGTGTATATTTGTGTGTGTGTGTGTGTGTCGCTTCCTCAACGTGCACACAGACCCGTCCTTGATGTGACAGAGTGAGTTGAACGTTTAGAATGCACTGCAGTAAAGACAATAACAGGACTTTAAGTGAGGCTACCTAGGAAAAATTAAAACATATTTTTAAAAAGTCTAAATTCATTAATTTCAAAGTTTGTGACAACCATAATAAATTTTACAAAAACGTAAGCGTGCACCTCTATCAATAAGTGTAGGCTGCTTTCTCATTCAGTCTCAATAAGATGAGTTTTAAACATCTTGGATTTCTATACATCATTAACTGCTAGGAGCTTATTTAAATTTTACTGACATACACACACAAAAATTTCAAAATTCTGCAATGTAACCTTTTCTGTAAACGTTTAAACACTTGATATGAAAAAATGTTAATAAAGGTTAAACCATGCCTTTCTTGAAAAAGTCTTCAATTATTTTTTTTGGTTTGGCACCAGAATCAATGTTTTTGTTTATGCTATGCTCAAGTTTTTCTTATTATTTCTAACTTTACCGCAGTAGTTAAAACTGTTCTTTTATGCTTTGTTGACATGGTGCAAAAACAACACCACAAACAGCGAGCAACAACTGTACCCGAGCGATCTATAAACTTGCAAGACGTAGTTTTGGGGTGGTAACTGAGGCAGTGTCCAAAATGACAAATTCGGTATTTTGTAATTTGTCATTTAGCAAATTTCATTTCGGATGTGGTCGATAGTCACTTGCTTAGCACTCGCGGCAAGACATTTTTACACTAACAGTTTAAAATATTCATATATATATTTAATGCTGAAAACTGACGTAATATTTCTACAATCATCACTAGAATGCTGAATATATGTTACTAAATAAGAAGATAGAAATTATGCAACTAAGACTTCAAAAAAAATTTGTTGTCAAATATATATAACAAAGCACTACACTTACTAGCTTTTCAAAACATGACTAGTGTATTTATGAACAATTATATGTTTTTTAAAAAACATTTTATTTAGGCATTCGTGCATGTGTTTTGAAGGTAAAAACATGGTGCTTTGTCATTTTGTATTTTTGCTAATATCTACTAGACACACAATACGAAATTACAGAATACGTCACCATTTTTATATACAATATTGGGTCACGTGATGATTTTGTCAACAAAATCTTCCATTTTGGACACAGCTTCGAGGTGATCACATACGTGCTTCAACGGGCGGAAATGGTTGATTCACGCACGTCTCTGCGACAGGCTGACAGTTTAAAGAGATAAAGATCAGCTCACATGGCGCAGCGATTGACGTACACGATACTACTGCTTGTTAAACGACATACGTTACAGCATCGTCTTACCGCAGAAGTTACAGAAGACTTTCAAAACAGGCCAGAAAGCCGCACAGATAAAACGAAAACCGGTTAGGCATAACAAAAATAAAACGGGAGTGTACTGACTTAAGTTTCTATTTTGACTCAAAAGTAATGCACGAATAACCAAAAAACTGAATAATCGGCAACCAAATAATCGGGAGTTTGCTGTACCATAGAATACAATCTCTTTGCTTTAAATGAATGTGTGTGCACACATACTCAGTGTTTGTATGGGTGTACATGTGTATGTATGAGTATACATAATATATATCATGTATACTCGCATACATACACACACGTATTATAAGTCCACCATGAAGAAGAACCCAAGGAAACATGTACAGTCCCAACTGATGGCAGGAAAAAGGAGAAACTAAGGATAGGTGGAGGAACTCGTATTCACTTCAGATACAAAAAAAATGCCCAGCCAAATTCATGATTAGGACACATACTACGCCTTCCTCCCAGACTGCATCCCTTGCTGAGCCCCCATCAATGCCACTAGTACTTAATATAACTACAACCATGTAATTTCATATTGCAAAGTATATCATACAAAACTCAATGAATATTTATTTTAGTTACATTTGACAGCTTGAAAGAACTATAAATAACACTTGAATTTATAAGAATCATGGAACCTGAATAAACATATCAATTTTAATGAAATAGCAATACAATAAAACTTCAGATGATTGTCAATAGTGGAGGACTGTGAGGACTCAAAGAATAATTTTTTTTTGTTTTTGTATGCAGCCTCAAATGTCATAGCTTTATAGAAATAATTCATTCAAATAATAACTATTTGTGGTGACAGTCGAAACAGTACAAACTGCATCATAAGCAGCAGTTTCTCAAAGGACACATATTTTTCTTTTTCTGGAGATTCCTTTTCTAATGAGGCCTCTTCACTCTTCTGTACGTGCGGGACCCTAGATCCTGCACAACAATTGTGCACTCTTCCGTAAGAAGAGCATGCGCTCTGCTGGCAAACTTTTTAATTCCCAAGACTAGCTTGTATGGAGATATTCATTCATTTAGCAATAAACTGTATGGAAAACTAATTGCTTTGGGCATAGATTAGCTTAGTTTTCGAACACAATGTTTAGGAAAAAGTCATGACTTTTAGCGCACATATTATGCACGAGTGAATAGTAATATTTCATTAATTTAATGCTCATATTGGTGATAAATAAATACTTTTTATATATCAGTCACATAGCGACATAAGAAATGCACTGTTGATTGCATAGTCTTCAAAAATTGGGACACAAAGTAAAAACTATTTGTAATAAACTTATAGAGTAAGTCTGCGATATTCCCACCATGTAGGGTTATATTAATTACTTTGCTAGGAGCTGTAGAAAGTCCTACTCATGGCCTTAACAACTACTTCTGTTCTATCTGATCAAAAAGCTTATCGACTTTCTCGGGACACAAAACTCTTATGTTAGAGGATTTGCGCAATGATCTAACTATTCATGCATTTCAATTAAACTCTGCTTACTAAGTTAAACATATAAAATGAAACTGGTGCTTAGCATCATAATTCAAACCAGCAGAAGAACTTAATAAACTATTTAAAAGCCACAGATTATATTTATTTATTTATGCTTAATAAGTTAACAGAAACACATTATTTTGGATTGTATTTATATAGTAAGCATACAACTTTTTGTTGCAATGTAAATCCTTACATTTACCTTTTTGGCCACTTACTACCACAGACCCAATCAATAATCACCGACGTAACAAACGCTGACTAAACGATCAACTCTTGTGTAACTACGTGACTGTGTTCACATCTCAATCCAGTCAGTTGAATATTTATAAATATAGCTGTCACAACATATTCAATTCAACTAGTTCAGCCTTTAGTATAACCAAGCTCAGTTTATTCAAATCATTATTAATACTTGCAAATATTTACTAAGCAAGCCTAAAATTCATAGGATAATTCTTGCAAAAAAAAAAAAAAAAAGTAATGCATGCCACTTTCAAAACAGCACAAAATTATTATAATAATAAAATTTTTTTGTTGTTGTCATAAGGTTCTACTATCTTTCTACTATTGAGCCAAACTTTATGCACTAAGGGTGAACAACGTAAATCTTCCATCATCTTGTAGCAGCCACGGCTGATTGCACACGTTTGGTAAATATGCAGCACTGATCCACTTGGCCAACAGTATAAATATAGGGCTGCAGCGCACCCCCGCCACCCCAGACACACAGACGTTGTACAGAGTGCTACACGTCGAAGCCGAGGTCCCAGCGAGGCTGATACTGCGAAGGCATTTTACCAGTCCAGACACTGAGGAGCTCATTGTCTACGACTAGTGGTGAGCATATTCAGTTTAGCAGTAGGGCGTAATACTATCTCTCGAGACTTTGTTGGGCAGTAATTTATCTATATTCTGGCAAGGACAGGCAAAGAAGTTAACACTAGTCTATTAACCTCACCCTAGTACGAAAATACGGATTGTGATTAGGATTGAGAGTAATTGTAAATGATTCCGATTGATGTAAAGTTTCATGTTAGTAAAAAGTATTGTGCTTAGAGAATCTCCGGGTTACTTGTACTTATTGGCCACTGAGCTACTAACCTCCGTGTACGTTATCTCCCTAAACTGCAGTAACTTCAGTGATTGCATAGGACTTAGGTTAAGAATTAATTTCGCTGTATTACAGGAAGTTAAGTGGACCATCAGGAAGGAAACGGTACAATCGGTATGTGAGATGTTCATTTGTGTAGAATTAAATTACAAACATATATTTGAGCGTGACAATGTTGAAAAAAGTAAAGCAAAATATAAATTGCAATACTTTAACCATCGTATTTTAAAATGAATAAAAATGAATCAATTGAATTTGTATAGCTGTGTGTTAGTAACTGTTTTTTATTTAACAAAATGTAATTATAATAAAATACTTTCAGCCAACTCAGACATGGAGGATATAAATATGAAGTCGAGCACAGGACTAAATGCATACTAGCATGCACATACAGATTGGAGCCCAGTGCATATAACATAGCAGTTCCCAATTATGTATTACAAGTTTTATGATACGTAAAATCTCTTAGAACTTTGTTAAGGTGGTACAATTTTAATGTTATATAAAACTAGTTTATGTCATACCTATCTAAATTTTTTTTAAATAATGTTTATTGATTTAATGTTCATAACATGTATTAACGATGTGCTTGTCAAGGCATGCCCTCAGGCTGCAGCACACCCTTATGACAGATGTTGACGATAAGACTCTTACAGATGGCCTTCACCTTCCAAAGAGATGAACAATCACGCTGACATCCATAATATAGATGTAACTGTTGGAAGATGCAATTTATCATTATGTATGTTTCTGTAAAGTAAATATTTTTATTTTTGTCCTGTTGGTAGTTACAGTGGAAGTGTTTTGAGTTGGAGACGTTCCACAGGAGGAAGTGTGTGTTTGGGTTGGAGATTATGTGACCCCTGTAAAAGGTTGTGTTGTTTTGTCTTTGTTAGTATGTAATCAGTTATGAATTACATTGAGTGTTGATGTAAGACCTTTGGCCTAATTTAACACTAACCTGTTACATTTACCAACTCATCCAACAGTAACAGCAGGCAGTGAGCAGAAGGAAAGAAAGAAGAAGAATGAATCAAGAGAAAGTCTGTCCACAATTGGCAAGATGTGCTATATTCTTCACAAGCAAGAACCAGGCTCAGGTCTTCCAGTAAAACACAGTGATTCACTAACTCTAATGGCTGCCACTAGATAGGATTAGGTCACCTGAATAAATATAAATCTCTTATATCAAATTTCAGAATATGTTAAATTCTGGTTAAATTTTGCATGCAAGTATTCATACAGTAGCCCAATCCCAACACACACAATAACAAATTTTTGGAGGATGACACCAAGTGGGAGCCAGTATGCACTTCTAGCATAATGTAATAAATTATTATGCACAAATAAAATGCCCAGAAACATAATATACCTTACATTAAACATTTAAGGACCTATTTAAGCAGCAATATACAAAGCCATGCCTACAACAACTTGTGTATACACACTACATAACAGTAGACTTACCTGTCAAAATAACCATAGCATTTTCGTGGGCGATAACAAGGATTTCACCCGTGGGTGAAAGTGTTATCTTACATTCTTGAAGCCATGCTCTGTCTTTCTGCTCACTGCGCTGAAGATGATTGACATCTTCATCGGGCCAGTCCCACGAATTGCTCACCCAATCTAAAAGAACAAATATGTAACATTTAATGTCTCAAGTTCTGGTTGAGTGATGAAAAATATGTAAAAAGTTTAATCAATTGAACATAAACCATTAATTGTAAACATGCCATGGTGCATTAAAAATCTAAATTAGCTTGACTCAATTCCAGTTCATTTTTTTTAACTTCAGATTGCTTTTTATTTTGATTTTTCAAGTTATTTAAATATTTTTTTCCTTTGCAGCTACGCCAGTATTTCATTAAATAAAAATAATTTTGCTATTTAAATGTGTTACATTAATCTACTGTTGTCTGTAGTTAGCACATTTTATTGGTTGCTTTCATACTAAGGGTATGAAGTCTCATGTGTCTTGTGCCATTTCTGAGCGTATTATCTGTTTTGAATTATCAATGGTACATCTTTTTCATGTGCTCTATTTTATCACGTTTTGAGGGTTAAAAGCTACAAATTTTAAATTTGTATGTTTTCTCTTCATATGTACGTATTCTCTATGGTGACGCATACTCTAATTGGTTTTTTGATTGCAAGGAGAAAGGTGCCGGCATCTGTCAAATACTTTCTCACACTCACTTTATATATTCCTATCATTTTCATTCAGTTCAGAGTGGCATATCCAACCAATCCTTCCTGTTCTAATTCAACAACAACTCTTTGTTGGATGAGAAGGTTGGTTGGAAATGAGTATATTTAAGTCAGTGTGCGACTTTAAACTGTATCTGAAAACATAACTAACTATTTCAGTGTGTGCATAGTATTTGACAGATGCAGTCACGTTTCTCCTTGCAATATGAACTATTTCTCGTGAGTGCAATGCCTTATGGAATACGAACATAGGAAGATAAGAACTTACCAAATTTCAAATTGACTGCTCTTAAATAGCAGAAGCAAAGATGAAACAAGACACATAAAAAACCAACCAGAGTAATTGTGGGGTAAGATACATTAAAACACTGAACAAAAGCAAAATTAATGGGAAATAAAATAAAAAATAAAAAATTGGCCTCACAACTGCAATTTTACACAAAATTTGGGCCACCCTGCTTCCTGGAGTGTGAGTAACAGGCGCAGAGTGCCGTGTCGATTTACCGGCTTCTATTTGTTACTCAAATCATATGTGCAAATGTAAGCAACATATCAGGAGAAAAACATGAAGCAGTGTGGCCCTATATGCTTGCTATTGTTCATGCTTCAGGAAGCAGAGTGACATAGATTTTATGTGAATTCACAGTTCTGTGGCTAGATTTTTGGATAAGAGTATGGTGGGGATAATTTGGGAAACTGTATTATGCAACAGTCTACATTTATAAGCAACAGTGAAATTTTTGTATTTACCCATGTTGGTAGCACATACAAGTTCCTTGGCAGCGAGAAGGATGTGGTGCACATGCATGTTTTGTTGGGAAACGTATGTCGAAACGTGAACTTTGCATGGTAGCAGACAATATGCTAATTGGTTAGCATCAAGGTAATATTATCTGCATGGCTGACTCTAATCCCCAAATACACCAGCGTATTCACTTTCCATAAATTTACATACAAAACTGAGACAGTGAATGTCAGGAGTTAAGTTTGTTGCACTAGCAGACCCGTATCTAACTTCAGTAGTACAGTTTATATGGTAATGAAGATTCAAAATATTTGTTGGAAAAAGATTTACCTAGCTATGCTTATTGTATATTTATCATTAACATCAGAACCTAATTTCCTGAGCTTTGTTGAAAGTGTTCTTTACGAACCAAGTTCAATAAAAGTTTGACACTACTCCAGTTAACATAGATTTCACAAATGTCTGAAAAATTCACAAGTCCTATAATTGAAGACTGTCATATAAAAATCTGATATGAAAGCCAATCTCAAATGTTTACTAACCACTGTACCATCAGTGCAACGTGCAATACCTAGTAATTTCCAGATTAATAAATTTTTGGTTATACTTTAAAATTATAAGGTTACTTCCCCAACCTCACGAATAGTCCATTCACGGTTACTTCCAAATTTTCTGAAGACCAGCTGAAGATCCACTTCTAGGATATTTCTCCACCTATGCAAACAATTCTTAACTAAGTCTAGAAAAATTCACTAAAGGGACTACGCACTGCATTTGTGCACACTTGTAATATGTAATGAAATATTTAATCAAATAATGTAGGTATAGTGTAACATATACTCTCAGTGAAAACACTGTTGTGTAGGTTGGGTTGTGTTAGGAAATGATCTCATTTACTTCACAATTCAGGATTAGGGATAGGATTGTGAGGGTAATTGCAAGTCTGTTTGATGTGTAGTGACACTTTCCCTTTTGTGTGGTGACAGACACTTTCAGAATTCCTATCAACACTCATCAAAATATGTACCACACAGAATAGATGCAGGATTGAACAGCAAAAGACTTACATTTACCACCGAACTACTGGGAATAAAAGTTGTGTAGGATTCAGTCAAATTTTATTACCTAATAAAAAAAATGCAAATGTGTGGGAAAGAAAAATTTAGGCGCAGACTCTTTATTAAAAATTAAAAGAAAATCCCTAATAACTGCTTTAATCTTAAACTGGAGTCTTATTACTTCAAATTAGCCACCATCCTTACAATAGTTAATTAGGAGAACAAAATCTGAAAATATTAAATTAAAAGAAAAAACCTTTATTGGTACTTAAAAGATTTGTTCAGAAAATGCAAAATTATGGTGTTAACCTTACTAGTTTATCTTCTCACAGTATATACTGCACTGCTATACATTCCGTTTGACATGAAAAATAAAATCACTGATACTTGCAAATATATTTCAAACCACTAACAAGCAAAGAAAAGTCAAAGTTTGCTGCTTTCAACTAATTATTCTCAGGGTAATTATCTTTTATAACGGGGCTCTAGCGTCAAGTCAGTGAGGCTTAGGACCTCTGGTTTATACCATACTTGTTACAATAATTGCCATTGCACTTGCAAATGTGTCAAATCACAAAGAAAAATACTGGTTCTACACTTTGAACTATATGTATTTAAAAAGAAATAGCCCCCCTCTGGCTTGGTAATTACATTGGCGTCACATTGTTTGTCAAACGCGTCATCGTCAACAATATGGCACCAGGTGCTAAGCAGCGTCTATGCCAAAGGCCGTTTCTTGAAACACTCAAAAATTTATATTCCATTGGCCTACGCTCTTCTTGATCGTGGCACAGCGATCCTATACGAAAACTTACTTCTGGGACTTTCACAATAAACCTATGTTAGGATGGCACCGGGGATCAATAGGATTAATCACGGCAGATAATGAAGGACGCGTCTGCCTTAATCGAACGTCCCACCAAAAGTGTCACATCCAACTTCTACCTCAAAAACGCATACTAAAAACCAAAGCTACTTCCGGTAAAAACAAAAAAACCTGAAAATCCTAAAAATGGAAAACATAAAAATCTAACTTACAATTAAAATAAAAAATGAAAAAAAAAACAATCATATATGAAAAATTAATTGAAATTCATTACAATACCAAAATATCTTTGAAAAAAAAAAAAAAAAAAAAAAAAAAAAAAAAAAAAAAAATCAGTTTAAAATGATTATTGACAATTCTAAAAGTGGAAAATGGATGGGTAGATTGCAAATCACATTAAGTGTTATGTTAAGTTAAACAAAATAAAGAAAAACCTACGAGGAGCAATTAAAAAACTAATTACTTTATTTATAAATATAAACATTAAGAGAAGAATGCCAACAAAAATAAAACATTAAGCGAATATTTACTGTAAGCAAACCACTAAGAAAAACAATCTATAATAGAATTATTATAGATCGCCCTTCTCTGTCAACGATTAAAATTCAGATCTCCCGGAAGAATAAAATTTTAAGAGTTGTCAGGAAAGCAAATTTAATGATCTCATTAAATCAAATTTAATGTGGAACAGATAAACACATGTGGTGTTCATGAAATGTAAATAAACACTAAAAAAGAAACATTACAGGTTACTAACATTAACAAAAAAAAATCATCTTCCATGGAAAAATCAAAAAGAAGAAAACCTGAAAAACTTGCCATATGGCACAAAGACCAGAAAGAAAAAAAAATTATGAGTTTAACCCACATTAAGACACACTTTAAACAATAAACAGAGTTATACAATCTTTATTAATACAGAAAAAAACGTAATGTAAGTAGTTGCAATTCAAACACAAATGTTGCTCCATCCTGGTTACCTGGCATGCATCTACTGAAGTGCAGCACAAGGGAGACAGCACTTGCCAGTTCGGGTGGGGAAAACACCTTGTTGTGAAGCTGGTCAGTCGACGAGCTTTCCATGAAAAAAGGTGTAAATTACAGTACCAAGGAGTCTTTCGTCGCACAAATATTGTTCTTCCACTGTTCACCCGGAAGAAGCAGGACAATACGTGTGAAGAAATCTTCAAAACTAACTACAAGATATTTAAATTTCACTGAGTAAGTAACGGTGAGGCTATGGGTGCGCCACAGTCATTTTAATTCCATTAAAGATCGCTGCTACATCAGCACCTTGCCACTGATCTCGGTGGAGGTCTGCATCCCCTCCTTCTTCCTTTCCTATACCCCTACCTTTGTTACCCTCCTCCAGTGTGTCTAAGGTTTTTTATGTACATTAAGAAAGGTTACTTTACTTTAGCCTCCGCACAAGTGCTCCTCTGCCTATTTGCTTTTTGTTCTTCCTACTGGCTTGCGACTATATATTCTACTGACAACAGCAGCAGTGATGACTTCCAGTGTTACAGTTGCTGTGGCCTTGGTGAGATTGCACCATTTCATATTGTCTTGAGAAATATTAGGCATGGAATTACGTTTAATTAATTCGGAACCTTTACTTTGCTCGCCGGCATGCAACACGTTAATAACGGTGAGTCGTGGAGAAGGTTTAAGAGCATTTAAAATTTTTGTAGTGAAATTTTAAATTATGGTTCAGCTGTGTAGACTAGCTGTTCGTGAATAGAAATGCTAAGCTTTGGGGACATGCTGTATGGTTTAGTTGTTCTAAATTGTACTTTAATAGAATATTCAAAATTTATTTCGATAATCACTGCTTAGTTTGTGTTTAGATACTATTCACTGGCCGACGTCCTGTTTGGTTGTGTTGCACTTGGTAGCTTCATGCTCACCCATGACTCATCTGTTGTAGTTTTAAATGTCTCTCTATTATTTTCAAGGCCAACTGTTTCACCATGGCTTTCTTAATCAATAATGTTGATATCCTTAAACTTTGCAGTTCATGTTAGTCGCTTAAAGGGAACGAGTGAGACTTTGCTTAGAGCCCCCTACAGCCACACTCTCTTGAACGTCGTTTTTAACAGCGCTGTTTTGCATTTTAATATATTCCCAATCTACACGCCTTTAACTTGCTAAGTTTGAATTGCCAGTGATAGCAATGCTAAGTTTTGTAGGATATTGAATGATTACGAGTATCGGTTTGGCTGTTGCCGGTGACCCAGTTCACGTTGTGGCATTAAGGAGCCAGACTATAATTGCACAGCATAAGAATTATAACAAATTTTAGTTAAGTGTCTATGGCATGTATTAAGGAGCCTAACCATTATGTCAGAGTATAATAATCATAACCATATTTCTGTTAAACACGAAGTCAAAACTTAGATCCAAAAGTGCAATCTATAAACCATCAAAGAAATGTGCCAAGGACAACAAAACATGTGGGTCCAGCAAACTCAGCTATTTCAACAGTAAGCATAATGTCCCCTCAACAAGACTCCACCCACAGGGAACCGCTGGGACCAATCACAATCAATTGCGACAACAAACACAAGTGGGGTGAGAAGTGTGGATGGAGCTACGAGGACCAGGAAAGGAGGTCGGTGGTGGCAAGCTAGACAGTGCAGTCAACGGTACAGGTAGCGGCAGTAGAGAATCCAGGGTGCGAGACCTGGTGATTCCCATCAACATGCTTAAACTTAACCACTATAATTGCCTCATACTTCCCTTACTCCCGCCTATTCAATTGGCCTAATTTATCATTATATTATTGTAACATGTGACAAGTTCACCATATAATAAATTGGACCCCTGCTCTTCTACTTTTAATTGGTCTTTAATTAACTTACACATTTGTTTCCCATTCTTCCTTCCTTCCGGTTTGTACTCCTAATGAGGAACATAACAGATAGAATTTTTTTAATCAAACTGGTTACCAACAAAGTGATTCTTTTATGATATCAAGTCATTTTATTATTACGTCTAATATTTGCATTTTGAATTCAGAACATGTATTTTTAAATGCCTTATTCCTGCATTAAGAATGAAAAGGTACCTTGTGCTAATTGATTTGTGAAAGCTATTTTCTCTCAGAGTTATCAAGCTTGTGTTTTATGATTCAGTGTGAATTTTTTAATGAGCCAGTATTTTAATAAATTAATGAGTGATATTTGGCTCTTTCTGTGAATAACGAGCCCATATAATATATTTTGGTTGTAGAGAGAAAAGAATCCAAGCAACAAATATATTGGCTTATCAATTATATTGTATCAATGTATCAACTTTTAATAAATAATTTTGTTAATGCAATGGTATCACAAGTTTGAGAAACATTTACTAGTGTTAGTTTTGGACCTGCAGTGGCTGGGTTCAATTATTTATTAATTATCCACGTTTGTTGTGATTTATATACACTGTGTTAAATTCTGGCGCCTCTATTTATATTAACTCTTTTGCTGCGAGAAAAATTTTCTTACTTTTTACCCAAAAAGTGAAAAAAAAAATGCAAAAAAATTTACATATAAATAATATTATTATTAACTAATTTCCAACACAGAAACTATTTACAAAGTATATACAGGTTATTACATGTGCAGACTTGTATTTACAGGTTATTAGATGTGCGCTTGTTAATAAACAATTCAATGCCAGACACATTGCAATCTTACAAAATTATCCTATTCTACTAAAGTCGAATGCCGCAAGTAAGCAATATTTTCTGCATTCGAGAATAGTCTAACGTTGCAGTGAAAGAGTTAAATAAGTATTATTGTGGAGTATTGGTTTTGTGAAGTCTTGTATATTTTTTACATTACTAGGAGGTGCAAGATTGATTTTGTTATGTATGTAAAATATGTTTTGGAAAATATATACTGAATTAATTAAATCTTTGTGTTGATGCTGGCTAACAGCCAGCGGCGCTAGAGCCCATGATGGCGTTCACGTGTCACGTGTACCGCACAAGCACAAAGAGGCCGACAATTTTGAACTTTCCTATAAATGTTAATTTCAGGGTAAAATGTGTTATATTGTCTTTACAGTGTTTAATATAAATGTTTTAAAGCGCTTGTACTAATTTTAATTGTTTGGTTATGAATATTCAAAGTGCCTGTGGTGCCGAGATTAAGGACACTTAATATTCTGGCATGAACGTCATCACAAAGAGACATTAAAATAATATCGAAATTCATAACAAAATTATAGAAATTTAAAACAATGTCAAATTTAATTTGTGGCATTTTATTTTCACTTTAAAATATTTCACTCTGCGTGCATAGCACTTCCGCTTATGTGAACCCCGTAGGCGCCATGATAGGTCCGTGCGATGCTTGTATCTGGACAGTATGTCGAGCAGAGCTGGCGAGGTAAGACACTGTCACATGCGCACTACAAATTTTGTTCACTGATGTAGGTTTCCATAGTCCAAGTAGTTTACCGGTTAATCTTTGCTTGCATACGTTTTGCCAGACATTTTCCTCAGCATTATGCTCTCGCTTTACTAATTTCTCACGCCCTTGTGTCATTTTTAACTTAATCCAGGAGAAAGAGGAAAAAGATGTCTGAGAAGTCATGCGACCCGCACATTTTGAATCAGACGCCATCTGCCTATGTTAATGGCATTTCATTGTAACTTCTGCATAATTGCTACAATCAATTTTAAGAGCTTTATTTTTATGTATGTATTTAAGGGTAATTTTCATGTTTGAATATTTTATGGCAACATCACGTATAACCACGTGGCCGACAGATGTCAAGTCTTTGTATACGCCATCATTGCATTTTAAGAGCTTATTTATATAACATTGTATGTGCAATCATTTATTTCAGGGTTCTATGTATTTTTCATTCAGGGTTTAATGTATTTTTCACGTAAATTGATGCTTTTGTACTTGACCACGCGGTCACAGTAATGTTTGATTTTACCGCCATCAGGCATGTTACAAGCCTATAACAATGCTAATCATAAAGAGAACCATTTGCCAAACACGAATATTAGTTTATCTGAATTTAGTTTGCCGTTTCCACGCAGAAATACTGCAATTTCACCTGCACCACGTCATTTGCTACGAACTTCATCCAGCAGCATTCGCACCACCTAAGCTTGTTTTCAAACATGTGTGTGTTTATTGCAAACATTCATCTCGTGTCCCTTATTTCATGTATCATTCAAGGGTATATGTAATTGTGTAATTATTGTACGGTGCAAATACTCCCGTCCTAGCCGGCTCTGTGTATAGGCCGCCACCACACTAACCACATGCTGGAGGGCGAGCCCTGACGAGTTTGCGTTAGTGATGCCGAGTAATCACTCGTGTTAATGTGTATTAAGGGTATTCATCTGTAATTCACCGTGTCCTGTCTTCAGGGGAAAACCATCAGTCCACCCTAGCGGCTGTCGGCCCTCTTCCCTTGTGAAGGCTGTGCTTTCACGCACCTCGGTGAGATCATCCATTTAGGCGTGCGCTAGATTAATTACAGGTTGGGGAGCATCCAAGTGGAATTAGCTAGTTATGACCGAGATAACCATTTCATTGGCACGTTGATGTGCATAAACAATATCAATAAAAACACAACATCCCTGAGAACCCTGAGTCTCAATAGTGCGGTGATTGGGAAGCACCGCTGGCGCCCAAATTACCAGTAAGTATTTGTGTAATTGTTCATCTCGTGTCTCACCCGACGGCGTCAGTGTAATATTCATGGTTTTGCCACAACGTGATAGTGTTGTTTTCCAGCAAATGCACTAAAATACGTGTTCATCGCACTTTCATCATATTCATTTTCAGTTTTTTTATGTGATTTGAAATACTAACGTGAAAACAAATACGTTCTTTATTTGCCAGATAAACTCTCTGGACTGTTGAATAAAAATACAATGTCTTGGTCATGTTAGCAACTGGATACAATATTTTATTTAGTCTATCATCATCATCATATGTATACTTATTTTCACTCATGCATCAGGAAAAACATTAACTGTGTCTTGGTGCACAAACTTACGTAATGATTACCAGCAATTCCTCAATTTAATAATTAATTCAAAAATTATTAATAAAAAATTTACAGTAAATAAAATTAACAATAAAATTAAGAAAAAGGGATGGTGGTATTTTACTACCTCCTTTCAGCATTATTGGAGTATGCATTATTAATCTCATTTCACCTTATCGGAAATTCTACAATCAGGTGATGTATTTCCTTGGAAAACAACCATGTTGTCACAACGTTGTATGCTGGAAACAAATCTCTTCTTCAGGTTCCATTGAAAGCTAAACGCCACTAATTGAGCTAAGTGAATGCTATTTAGTAGCCTCAAATCCTTAATTCAACAAAGGAAAGTAACTGAATACTACAATGACAATCTAAATTTCCAGAAGAAACTCTTGTGACATTACATATCACACTCCAACAATTACACTTAAATTGCAAGAAAATCACACAAATTTTTTATTTTAGATAACATTTGAGGCAAGCGCTCTAGCCGCTTGACCGCCGCTGCACCTATGTAAGTGTAGAAATAACATACTGGTGTTTGTGTAATTTTACAATCGCTTATACACATAGAGAAATCTTCTTGAGGTATAAAAACACATACACATAGTGTGTACGTAAACATTGGCTTGACTCAGCCAAACTTTATAAGCGTTTCTTCACTAGGGCTAGAAGGTCTTCACTGGCGATGGGTCGCTTCTTGTCAGGCTAATTGGCATTGATCAGTGTAGGTAAATATTTAGATGCAACTGTCTCCGACCTCTTACTGGTTAGTACCTCATAAGGGGAGAAGCTAATACTCTGGTGCACAGTACGATTCATTACGAATTCAGGTAGTGGAATTTTGTCTCTCCAGGACTGTTGCAAATTGTGGCAGTAAGTGCGCAGCACAGTACCCAAAACTCTCATCCTCCTTTCTACTGAATTTGATTAAGGGCGGTGCACCGACAAGGTAGTAGGCAAAATATATAACTTCTTTAGGCCCTCCTACCAAACATGGTCTGTGAACTGACTGCCATTATCCTAAAGAATGCAGCGATGTTTTCCAACTTCCTCAATCAACAGTTTGACTCTACTCAGCAAAATAGCAGCTCTTACATACACAATAAGATAAAACTTGGGAAATTTGTAAAACAAATCTGATATTACAAAAATATATTGCACCCCCTTGAACTTAGACAGTGGTCCAAAAATGTTGACAGACACGTCATGCGGAGCCTTGGGAATGATAGGTTGAAAGTTCCCTTGCAAATTCTCTTGAGCATGATTGCTCTTCTGACACAGGTCGCAAGATGAAACCACATTCTTTACTTGCGTTTACATGCTTGGCCAATACATTTTTCTTCTCATATACAGCTTACTAACTCCAATGGAACATTGCCAGGTGAAACACAAAAAGTATTGTGAAGCTTATCTTCTTGAGGTAGTTGTGATAGCTTATTCAACACACTGCTGCAAAAATAATGTTGTTGTTGTTGTTAGCTCAAATTTTCCAAAAGTTGCTAAAGAATGGCTTGATACAATGAATTCCTTAGGACCCGTCTTAGCTGGTGAAAGCTCTTTCAGATGTTCAGAGATATAACTAAGGTAGTATGCTGCAATGTTCTCTGACACCTTGATATACTGAATTTCTACGTCATACTCTTGTAGTAAGAGGCACCACTTGGTTAATCTGTTGCTAAAAGTTTTCCCTGACTTTTGAGACATGTCAGTGCTTGGTGGTCTGTCAAAAGCTTAATCTGTTTACTTAGTAAAAGATCTCTGAATTTAGTAAGTGAACAAATAATTACCTATGATTCCTTCTCAGTAACAGTATAATTCTTCTCTGTAGAATTCATGGTACGACTGGCCGGCAACTGTTTTCTCCACTCCTGCCTCACCTCTTTGAGCTAATTTGCACCCAAGAGCATAATCAGTAGCATCTGTGTAAAGTAGAAAATCTTCTCCAGAATGATAAATTACATATTCTTGCAAAAATATTGCCTTTAATTGCTCAAAGGGTGCCTGTGTAAAATTGGTCAATTCCCACTTCTGATCTTTCTTGAGTAGTGCAAACAGTGGTAATAATACTCAATCTATCTGGTTCAGGTAGCACCTGTAACAGCCTAAGAATGCCCTCAACTGTTAGACATTCTTGGGTGGCGGAAACTGTACAATAGCCTCCAATTTGTCTGGAGCAGTTCGAATCCCTTCTGAGGTAAAAATCTGGCAGAGAAATGGCAACTCATTCCTACAAAACAGAGACTTGCATATCTTCACGGTCATCCCAGGACCTTTCAATTTATTGATTACCACACTTATATGCTGTAAATGCTCTTCGAAGGTTGCAGAGGTGATCAAAATGTCATCCACATATGCTCTTGCAAAAATTTTGCATTCTTCTCCCAGTGTGATACCAAGACGAGTAAACACAGCAACAGCATTGCAAAGGCCGAACAGTAATACTTGGAACACATTATGGAAATTTTGAAAAAGGAAAGCATTATAGTGTTGAGATGATGCTTCCAAAGGAATATGCCAATAACCATTAGTAATATCAAGTGTAGTCAGATACATAACACCTTGATACAATCTCAGAATTTCACTTGTCTGAAAATGACCCCCTCTATCCTTCACTGTAATTTTGTCGATGCTTCTAGCATCTAATCAGTCTAACTGTATCGTCCTTTTTAGGTAAACACACATAGATGATGAAAATGGACTGGCTTCCTTCTTTATTACTTTCCAATCAATCATCAGCTGCAAATATTCCTGAGCTATGGGCAAATACTTGGCATGGACAGGATATGACTTAGCATGAAAAGGTTCTCCCTCAATAACCTTAATTTTAGCCTGGTCCAATTTATTCAGTCCTGGTACATCAGAAAATGCTACTTGATTACTAACAAGCATATTGTAGAGCTGCCTCTGTTGTGAATCAGTCACTAAACTAACTGCGGCAACAGCTTGGATAATCTCATTTAATAACTTTGAAACACTTCAGTTACTGGATTAGGTAACAAAAGGAAAACAGAGTATTCTCTCTTCAGGGATCCCACAAACTTGTTAGCGACTTACCACCTGTCAGGTAAAATTGCTCACTATCCTTAGGTATCATCAACCACCCTCCGAAATGTAAACTGATACCATATTCTGTAAAAAAAAAAAAAAGTCAGTTCCTAAGATAAGAGCTTTAGCCAGAGTCTTGACAGTTAAAACTGTTGCTCTCCTCAATATTAATTACAGTGTGGTGATTTACAATAGGACTGGCTCATGAAGTAACTACTATAATTTTGATCCTGGGTAATGGCAAATAAGGTAGCTTTATTCCACTGTTCTCAATTTCAACAACCAAACTTTCACTGATGTAGCTAATTTCGGCCCCACTGTCTTAGAAGTGCTGGAGTTCCATTAACTCCAGACAAAGCACTGAACTAGCTCCTACTGTAGGTTCCTCTACTTCATGGAGTAAAAACTCTACACCAGAATCATGTAAAATGACCGTATTCAAAGTGAGTGCTTTCAAATTACACTAGGTACAGTATCAGATTGGTTGACTGACTTACCCTCATATAACATCAATGTCCGCTTACTTGCACTATTAGGGACCAGCAGTCAAGAGACCTTGCTCACTGATCCGTTTCAGTTTAACGTAGGTGCACCGTTACCTGGCCTTGCAGCTGGTTCTGGTGCAATCAGCAGAATCTACTGGTACTGCATAGGTGGTGAAGGAAACGGTGATGCTAGAAGATTGAGCAGCTCCTGCCTCTGAAAATAACCCTCCTGAATTTGATTTTGCATTGGGTTACCTGGTGCAGGACCTTAACTGACCCAGGCTTGTAGCTTGCGTGGCTGGTTGCTCAGCTGCTTTGTTTGTCTCTGAAGCTGGCAACATATCTGTTGCTCTGGTTCGGGGAGTCTTTACTAGGAGACAAGCCAGACTGGTCCTTAGAAGACTGACTTTCCTTACCTGAGCTCTTTTGTTCTCTGCGGTTGCTACCCCTGCACCAATATCTAGGGTGAAACCTGCCATTACCCCTTCCTTGAGGTGCTGTGTTCCACTTTCTCCTGTATAAACCTCTTCCTTGTCCTCCCCTGGGTGAATGATACTGTAGATGCTCGTATTGCCAGTAGCAGGTATGTATTCTGACGTTGGGGTCATGTCCCTGGCCTCTGTCCTGTGGGTTGTTCTCATACTACCTGCCCTGCAGTGAACTGTATAGGGGTGGGGTGGCAGTAGTTTTCTGTCTGTCAGAGTCTCTAGTGTAGGAGCTGCCAGCTTGCCTCTTCAAACAGTCAACTCATATGAGCTGGTGTCTAAACTCAGAAATATCCCTGTACATGTTGCCGGTAAATTGCTTCTGGTAGATGAGAAATAACTGCGAGATGATCAAGTCTGCAAATACCTCGTCGTCCATAGGTAAGGATAGATGAGTACGTTTGTACACTCTGCTGAAGTGCTCCTCCAGAGATTTGTCCTTACGAAGGTCCCAGTGTTTTTGGGCTAGTTGGAACGTATGTGGCTTTGAATTTTAGGGATCCAAAAGTGGTGCAAAAATAATGTCTTAAATCCTGGAAATTTTTCACCCTTTCTCTGGTTACCTCCCACCAGAAATATGTGAAGTGAAGCTAAGGCTCATGCACTGCAGGATGTCCCCATCATTCAGAGAAAATAGGCACTAGTACTCCTTGATCATGTTAGGTACGAGACAGGATTTTCACTTTGTTTTCCTGTGTATGTGACCAGTTTTGCAGGGTGGTGCAAAAGTGCTGCTGCAGGGTTAGTAAGCGAATTCACATTAGGCATTATAAATGAAGCTGAATGATCGGTAGTTACGCTGGGCTGTGTTCTGCACTGGCACTGGTCTGCTGAATCTAACCTAGCAGATAGAGTCTTAATGTGGTCTTTACAGACTGATTAATTCGGTCATCTGTGTGCGCTGAACTGATCGAGCTCTTCCTGTAAGTGCCCCTCCAAGGCCTCAATTACCTCCTCAACTGTTAAAACCTGATGTTACTGGAGGTTTTCTCCAGGATTTCCTCTTTGTTTTCCAGGCTGAGTACCGTACTATGATGTTCTCCCCAGTCAGTTCAACTGATTTGTATGTTTATATTACCTCAGTTTGCATGTTCTTGAAAGAGAGGTCTGTCTTTTGAAATTTGTGTTCTGTGTCCTCCCTTAACTTTGTGATTTGGACCTTCAGGGTATTGCTAAGGGTTACAGTGTTTCGCATGACATCTCCCCTGAGCTGCTGCATGTCTGTAACCTGTTGAGACAGCCTGGCTTCAATAGTGTCTAATCTCTTATGGTGCTGAGTTAAATTTAAACTTAAAGCTCCTTATTTGTTGTGTCAGATTATCACTCTATTATTCAATTCTGTACTAACCTCTCACCATGGTGTTTCAGTGCCTTGTTCAGTTCCGTTTTCATTTGCCTCTTACTCTCATTCATTTGTTGCATATTCTCACTCTGTAGTTTGGTACTCTCGTCCTATATATCCATTTGGGATTCAAGCCTCTCCCTCATTTGTTTCATGACTTCTATTAAGTGGATCAGAAGGGTCTGAAGAGTGTGTTGGTTGCACTGGGTTAGTGTTATCATAGATAGTGAGTATACTGGGAGTACATATGGCTGTGTGCTGGTACTCCCTTGCCTCTCCTGGTGTTGAGTGTATCGTACTGACATAATACCTTGGGGTTCCATTCATACTCACTACATCAGTTAGTTGAGGTACCTCCTATGTGTTGGAGAGTGTAATCACTTTCAAGAATTACGGTGTGTAAGAAATAGATTTCCCTATTTTTAGCTTCCATGTTATATGATGTACTTCCAATAACAAAATCAGTATGAAATTGTTCGATAGCTTACTCAGCTTACGCCAACACATTGTGCACCAGAAATGTAATGAAATGTTTTATAAAATAGTGTATAGTGTAACATATAACACTCAGTGTAACACACTGTTGTGTAGGTTGGGTTTTGTAGGAAATTTTCTCTTTATTTCACAATTCAGAATTAGGAATAGGATTGTGAGGGTAATTAGAAGTCAGTTTGATGTGTAGTGACACTTTTCCTTTTGTATGGTGACACAGACACTTTTAGAATACCACATCAACTCTCATCAAAATATGTTCCACACAGAATAGATGCAGGATCAAATAGGAAAAAACTTATATTTACCACCAAACTACAGGGAATAAAATAAGTTGTGTAGGATTCTGTCAAATTTTAACACCTAATAAAACTGGGAAGAAAATAAATGCAAATGTGTGGGAAAGAATACTTTAAGTGCCGACTCTTCTTAAAAATTAAAAGAAAATCTCAAATAACTGCTTTAATCTTAAACTGGAGTCCTATAACCGCAAACTAGCCACCATCCTTACAATATTTGATTAAGGAACCAAAATCTGAAAATATTAAATTAAAAGAAAGCACTTGTGTTCAGAAAATGCAAAATTATAGTGTTAATACTACCAATAGCTTATTTTCTTACAGTATATACTGTACTGCTACACATTCTGTTTGATGTGAAAAAGAAAATCACTGTTACTTGCAAATATATTTCAAACCACTAAAACGCACAGAAAAGTCAAGGTTTGCAACTTTCAACTAATTATTTTCACTGTAATTATCTTTAACTACGGTGCTCTGGCACTAGCGTTATGAGGCTTAGGACCTCTGGTTTATACTATACTTGTTAAAATAATTACCATCGCACTTGCAAATGTGCTAAATCATAAAGAAAAATACTAGTTCTGCACTTTGAACTATATTTAGAAACAAATAGGGCCCTTCCAGCTTGGTAATTGCATTGGCATCACCTCGTTTGTCGAAGGCGTTATCATCAACAATATGGCTCTTGGCGCTAAGCAGCGCCTCTGCCAAAGGTGACGTCTTCAAACACTCAAAAATTAATATTCCATCGGCCTACGCGCTCTTCTAAAACAATGCACGGCAATACTATACAAAAACTTACTTCTGCGAGTTGCACAATAAACCTATGTTAGGATGGCGCCGGAGAAAAATAAGATTAATCCCAGCAGATAATTAAGGATGCGTCCACCTTAATCGAATGTCCCACCAAAAGTGTCACATCCAACTTCTACCTCAAAAATGCATACTAAAAACCGACACTACTTCTGGAAAAAAATAAAACTGGAGATCCAAAAAATGAAAAACATAAAAATTTAATTAAAATAAATAATGAAAAATAAACAATTACACAAGAAAATTAATTAAAATAAATTACAATACAAAAATATGTTTCAAAAGTAAAAAAAAATTATAAGGTTAAAATAATTATTGATAATTCTAAACGTGGAAAATGGATTGGTGGATTGCAATCAACATTAGATGTTACTTACGTTAAGTTAAACTAAATACAGAAAACCCTACGCGAAGCGAACAAAAACCAATTACAGTAATAGCCCGATAAAACACGCCTGTTGGGGGACATAACTCAGACCTGCATTATAGCTTTTCCGCACTATTCCAGGAGCCCGAGCAAAAAAAAAAAAAAAAAAACCAGCCAGTGTTCTAATAGGGCATGTCACCTATATGTCAAACAAGACTTAACTCGTAAACGCATTATTTACCGCCGTAACTCGTGAAACGTTTAGACCCTTCCTAACTGAATTTTTTTTTATCTGCATCACTGAACTTGACAGCACCCATGGGAGGGAAACAGAAGAAAAGAAACATGCTGTGATGAAGGGGTTACGTACATTCAAGTAAGAATAACTAAAAAACTTTTCTGGGCCAAAGGGTGTACTTATTCCACCAAGGGTGGTGTTCGCTCCAAATTGTTTGTCAAGCGGGTTGGAGAAGGGGGTAAATCCGCTGCCCCCTGCTGGGCCTGGTTGGGAGGAAGTGAGAATGAGAAACGAAGCTCATATCCAAATAAAACTAAACAGAGGTCGAAGCATGCTTGCACTGCAGATGGAATCTATCAGTACCTCACGTGTTGTGAAACATGTCGCTTGCTCATCTGATTTGCATTTTATAAAGGAAAACTAAAACAAATAAAATGCAAATTATTTGTGGCATGCAAAGAAAGGCAGTTTTTCAGCAATAAGCCTTGTCCCCAATAGCTTGTACGTAGTCCGCGGACACATGTCCGAATTTCGGAATTTTTTTTCCGAAAATGGGAAGCCGATATATACACATTATAATCAGAGTGTCTACATCATAATTATAATGATTACGTAGAGCTATACCCCGTAGGATATTAATAACAGGCCTGTAAATGACATAGAAGCATGAATTTTGAGGCGCACTTCAAATTTCGAAATTATTTGTTTCGAAAATGGGATAGTCGTAAAAAACAGTATAGCTGCTATATACACATTATAAACAAACTGTCTACATCATAATTATAATGATTATGTAGCGCTGTATCTCGTATGGGAATAATTATAGGCATGTAAATGACTTCGAAGCACGAATTTCGAGGCCCGCCTCAAATTTCGGAATTAATTTTTCTGAAAATGGGAAGATCTACCAATACAACTGCTATATACACATTATAACTAAGTGGCAAGAACATTATTATTATGATTACGTAGTGCTACCCCCCGTAGGAGAATAACGATAGGCCTGTACATGACTTAGTCCCTACCTTACCCATAATCTGAACCCAGAGCCCCTCGCATTACAAGCCATCTTTATACCGAAGGCCCCGCAGAAGGCGGCATCCCTTTTACAAAAGTATTCCTGTGTACTTTAACTTACTTTAGCTAAACATTTTGGCATCGAATAATTGTAATTGCTTAGATGCGTTACGGTATACAACGCATGCACATTTCATGTTAACTCATAAGTGCCAGTTAATGCTTGAGAGCAGGACACTTGCACGTATGACACACGGCTTGGAATGTGGCTGCGCCATCCCCCACACTGATCCAATCCAACGCTCAGATAAGATGGAAATGATGTTACTGTAACATTTTTTTGGCCTATTTACAACCAAACAATTGCAGCCATGTTAGATTTCTTATGGTGACATTTAGCGTTCAACATTTAGCAACGACAAGTTGGTTGTAGATGGGGCTTTACCCTTACCAATACAAGTCATAACAAAAGATAATGATAATGCTTCAAACATTTTCAAAGTCAGTATACAAAAATTTTCAACCCCCTGAAATGCTAACTCATGAAGTTAATGAAAACAGTAGCATGTCAGTGTATGTGTTATCAACTGAAGGTGTTTCAAACTAACAACAATTAATGAATGAGGTGATTACAAAGATATTTAAAACAACAAGTTTAATCAAGTCTTCATAAGACAGGCACCATTTTTTTTAAATTCAGGTAACTAATGCCAGATATATAAATTTATATTCATGAGCTGCACCCAATTTCACAATGCGACAATTTATGCCGTACCCACAGTACGAGGAACTTGCTTGTTTCATTAAAACAATATTACAAGGAATGGAATATTTATTTTCCTTGAGAAAGAACCAACATTTTTTAAATCTTCTTTTATTGTATTTTTAATCGAGAGTGGTTTTCTAATGTGTGTAATGATGTGAAAAATTGTAATATGAAAATAAGAAATTTAAATCTCCACATTATTATTTAACACAAGCAAGGTGGTTTCAGTAACTGTATCGCCTCTGTTCTTCCACTGTAAATATGAATTACAGTTTTTGGAATGTTTGACTGTTTTACTTCAGTTTACTTGAATTAATTAAATGTAGGTCTACTTAAGATTATAATACAATTTGTGTACCAGGTAAGTGGGAATCTTCAGTAGCCTACACAATACAAAGAAATTAATCTATATGAATGGAGATAATTAAACAAGGGATCTTATAAGAAAAATATGAGCAACTGTAGGCTGGTGTTTTCAAACAAAGTTGAGACAGTTAATGTCAAAGTACAGCTTGTTGCAGTTTCACATAACACTTTACAAGTAACATGTTCATGTAAGGCTTCTCTATATATCGTCTAATATGTTTTAATAAGACTTATTACAATAGTTTAACATACTTCACAAAATGGAAAGCTTTCAGAGTCAATATTGTGCCCTATAGGGTCACACTGCTTGGTAGCATGTTATGATAGCCAATTACACTAGGGTTGGAGTTGTGTTAGAGACAATATATATGCTTGTCAAACTTATCTGAAGAGTTTCCAATTTCAAATGCAACAATAAAATATTGTGTGACATTTTTGTACTATACGCGAAGTTTGCATGCTTGTGTGATGCGTGCTATGTGTAACGTGAAGAGAGAACACCTGGCATAAACGATGATACATCACGACACACTTTCATTGTGTTTCTAAGCTCGGTACAGGAACAGATGAAAGTTATGACAAATGAAGAGTAGACAGAAAAACCTCAAGTTTTAAGCATCATTACCTTGGGTACAGGATTGCATTTTTTTTTATTATATATAAACTTCTAATTTATTATAATGCACAATTATGAAACTGATTCACCAATAAGTAGATAACTAGGTACATACTTGAGTATTTAAAAATTCATAAATCACACTGATTTAAGTATGATTTCTGCTCCATCTCACTATCAAACTATCCTCTCAAGACTTATCTTGGAATGACATCGGTCCGGTCAAACATGCAATTGAAAAAATCTTTAACAATTGAAAATTATATTATTACCTACATATCACAATTACAAAAATTGTACTTTATTTACTTTTGTTGTTCATGGTTTGGCAAACAAAGTGCTGGAAGAAACAAACTTTCAAAATTCAAAGCCACAACTTATTTATTTTCAACAGAAGCGACTGGCACTGCTCATGTAACAGACTCTGGCACTGGTAGATGACCAACTTTGGAGGGAGTGGTGTCATACTGCGACACAATGTCACTGTCTCAAATTTTGGCCCTGCTTCTTTTAGTAGCAGCTGCAATGGTGACATGCAACAATTGTGTTGCAGTGACAGTCGTGGTGACTGCAAATACTTGCCATCCCTTGTATGTGATGCATGGGCACAGATTGAGTTTTCGGTAAGGAAAAAAAAAAAAGGGGGGGGGGGGGGGGGGGGAATTGAAGCAAGGCTCTTCTTTCTTTAATAATACAAAGAGATGACTGTTTTTTTTTTTACTTATTCTTAGTTTATAGTGTGTGACTAGCTTCTAAATGTGCTGTCATGAGGATGAGCTTTTTATTGACAATTATTGAGTTACTAGCAGCCAGCCATCGCTTTGCTCAGGTTTTATGGAGTTATTGAAATACATAACTATGTATTTGTGACTACCAATGACTATCTACCACTACCCATGACTACTTGCCACTATCTGCGACAACTTAAGACAACCTGCGACAACTTGCAACTACCTGCGAGTACTTGCAACAACCCATGACAACCCACGACAACCTTAGACTTCTTGCGACAACATGAGACTACCCATAACTAATTCCAACTACCTGCAACAATTTGCAACTACAGGAACTTTGGCACATGCAGCCCGCCATCGCTTCGCTCAGGTGTTATAGAGTTTTTTGTTGGATGTATTTTTAATGTTTTTTCCAAAACTAACGTACCTTTTTCTATGTCGTTTAGACAATTTGCGACTATCCATAACTACTCGTGACTACCCGCGACTACGGGAACTTCGGCATGTGCTCGCTCGTACCTACAGGCACTCGCTCGCACATCCCGACCAACTACGCACGACTACGTCTAGGAACTACCACCCTCAACTTCGTCTAGGAACTTCAACACGTGCTTGCTCACACCTACTGGTGCTTGCTCACACATCCCATCCTGCAGTTGTATTCGGAACATAAAGATTTAAAAATTAATATGTAATTCAAATTGTAAGACCTAAGACATCAAATGTAAAACATAAGACTTATGACTTGGCCTGAAGGGCTTAAATTTCTATTGGAGGAGGGTGGGGCATAAAAAGATAATCCTCCCCCATATAAAAAAAAAAAAATTGATCGAAAAATACACCTTCTAGGCCGAAAAGATGGCAAAAAACACACTGCTCCGGTCTTAGCAACTCCTCCCCGGTAGAGGGGGAAGGGGTGAATGGGGGGGGGGGGAGGGAAGGTTCGACAGCCAAAGGTCCAAGGGAGTGCAGAAGCACACACTCCTCCACAATTTATTTTAACATTGTTTCAATTTATCCTTAATAATGACTTTGTTAGTGCACGCTTAGAAAGCATCCAATTAGCTCATTTTTCTCCAACTTGGTTTACAAATTTCTCAAGGATAATTTTTTAAAATTAGAACTAAACAAATCCTATGTCCATTTGGAAGAATGTAGCTTTCTAATAGTGAAATAATGGTGAGAATCGGCCATGTAGTTTCCGAAATTACCCAAGACATATAAACAAACTTAAATTAACTCTTTATAAAATTTTCGCTCTAGCCACTGAGCCACTGCGGCCCCACTTGAGATTGCTCTATCCACTGGGGCACTGCGGCTCCACTTGGCATTACTCTACCCACTGGACCCCACTTAATGTAGCTTTCTAATAGTGAAAGAATTATAGGAATCTGGAGTGTAGTTTCCGAGATTACCTGAGACATATAAACAAACTATCATTACCGCATTATATTAGTACGGATTCTAGCGGGCAACAAAAAAAGTGATTTAATGCTGTCCAATGAAATAGTTATTTTATTGCCGTGTTTTTAATTCTCATTTATAGTGTTTATATTTTTAACTTTGGTCTTTTACTACAAACACAGTGATTGCTATACTTATGTAACATTCAAACTAGGAATGTGACAGCCAGCGATGCACATGCACAACCTGCTAAATTATTCCCAACATTTTTCTGTTGTGCAAGTTCAGTGCATGTGTTGTAGTCTTGGCTGTTGGCTGTCTCAAACTACATGTTGCCTTACTAATAAGTTATTTTAGGTACTGTAAGTGCAGACCGTAATTTACTGAAAGATTGCTTGGTAACTGTGTGTAACTTGCGTTATAGAAAAATGCTGTCTCTAAAAGCCGGTTTCACCACGTGAGAGAATGATAAGTTTATCGAGATTAACTGACAAATAATCGAGATTATTTGTATTTTATGTTTCCCCATGCACATTAATCTCGATTTTCTTTGAATATCAAGATAAAATAATAACCTGGCGATTTTGGTGGTTTAAGTCACATTATCGGGATTAAACTGTAAAACATAAATACTTTGGGAGGTGACAAGAGGACAAAGTTATTTCATAGAAATAAAGAGAAAATGGCTCAGGCAATGTACAATTTAATTTTTGAAGAGGAAAGTGATGACAAGGATTTTATTGTTCGTTGTCCACGATGTTCACGTGAAAGAATAAATTATTTTGAACTTTATAATGAAGATGATTTTAAAGTACACTTTCGCCTCATGTCAAACACTTAATTGTCTGTTTTAAATGTAAACACATGATTGTCAAACAGGCTTTTAATATATTACCTGTTCCAGTAACTATTTGAACACGTTCGTGTGCATATGTTTTTCGCGTAAGTTATTTTAGGTTATCCCACACCCTTTCACGAGATGTACAATTGAAACTACTCACAATCGTTTGCCACTGTTTCACTTTATTTTGTTGTGTCACAGCACCAGTTTGTTTATTTTCAATGATATTGAAATGTTCTGTTACTAACTCTAACAAATTTTGTTTTTCATGGATGAGAAATTTCTGCTTCACTGTTTCCTTACGACCAAAAATACCTTCACGACATACCATAATTTTCTCAAAATGATTTTTCAGTACAAATTCACAGCAAAATATCTCATTTTACCAAGAGAAAATAGTGATTAAGTCAGAATATTGATATATTCTTTACTGCAATTAAACCTGATGATACACGCTCAACATTATTGAGATTGAAATCAAAGTTAAACCCCTCATTTGGATAAAATTATCTCAATATTCCCTAAAGTTAATCTTCGTTGGTGAAACCGGCCCTAAGTAGGCAAGCACTCAGAATTTAAAAGGAAAACGTAAGTTAACAGATGAGGAAGGCAATTTACCCTTTCTTCACTTTCTGATAGTAAGTATTTTCAAAGTCATTTCAGCAAGCATGTTCACAGGTCCCTCCTCCCCTTTCTTTGGAAAGGGTAGGGTAGGGTAGGGTAGGGTAGGGTAGGGTAGGGTAGGGTAGGGTAGGGTAGGGTAGGGTAAGTTCAACGTCATCCCATCCTAAATATCTACTAAGAAAAATTTACATCATGTTTCTGTGCATAGGAATTTTAATTTAAGGTAATACATGCGCAAACAAATACATAACTAAAGGGAAAGTTATTTTAATTCATAAAAATTCTGAAGGTAATTTCTGTGCAACTGTGAATACATTATGTGGTGTGATGGTGTTATTGGGTAGATTATTCACTTCCCACCCTGGCGAACCAGATTTGATCCCCAGTGAGGTTACCCTGGATTTTCAAATGTGGGAAAAAAATTGCAGAAGTTGCTGTTCACTGGTGGATTTCCTCAAGGTACACCTATTTCCCTACCCTTGCATTCCATCACTGCTCCATCTCCACCTCACTTCACCCTTATCGGCGCTACAGACAGCTCTGCTCCAGGGATTCAATTGCATGATATTGTAAAGTACAGTAACAAACTCTGTACTATAATGAAAAGAATAAAATGTTAAAATGAAATGGGGCAACCAACTCTCCCCCACCCTTACTCTTGAATATGTGCAATACAAGTTATATTTTTATAGGCCTACAACTAGAGAGTGCTTGTGGAACTTAATAAAATCTACATGTTCTCAAGTCACAATTTTACAGTAAAAATAAGTACTACGCAAATATTCAATATCAGTAAAAAAAATTTTAATAGGCCTATAGGTAGCATTATACAATTTTCTGTAATGCAACACATTTCATTTCTCTGATTTTTTTTTTTTTTTTTAAACTAATTTAAAATTCAATTCATGTCACAGAATGTTTTATTTCAGTTAGTGTACAATTCTAGTACCTCAAGTGTTCTAACCTTGACACCAGACACAGTAAATATACATATAACCTAGTTCTAGCTCATGAATCTTAACAATGACATAGGGTAAATACTACTTTGCACCTGAAAACTGAATACAATGTTATAATGGTGCTGTCAAAAGTGTACCAAAAGTATTTTGCATTGCCATTTAACTTAATCATGAGAAATTTGAGCTCACATAGTTTCTGTATCGAAGATAGTACATTTGTTCTAGGTGGTAAAAAACTTTTACTGGTATTTGCAATTTGTATTTTTCTGTTATTACCATGTGAATAAATTAGATTTACTAATTGTTACTGAACACGTGGGTGTATCTAGGTTCAGAGGTTACATTTTTCCATTCACAAAAATTTGCCTGCCCTACTCTCATACCAAAATATTGTCATAGAAATGAGATTTCACACAAAAACTGTGCCACTCTGCATCCCAAAGCACGAGCAAAGCAAGCACAGAGGGCCGCACTGATTTACCTGCTTCACTTATTTCACGCCAAATTGCAATAAAAGATAAAAATAACTTAGGGGTAAAATGTGAAGCAGGTAAATCAGCACGTGCCCCTTTGCACTCGCTTTGCTTGTGCTCTAGGAAGCAGTATGACGTAGTTTGTCAGTGAAATCTCTTTTCTATCCTATTTAACTGAATAAAATATTTTATTCCAGTGCATTAACAGTTATTTTTTATTGTTTCATATGATTTTTTTACGTTTCTACACCACCTCTGTTGCAAATTCTATATTGTAATGAAAATACAATAATGTGACAATGAAATTATGCATTAGTGATAATAGTGCAATTACTACATGCCATTACATTTACTATTCTATATGGTGCCACAACAGAATTTCCATTTTATCAGTTATCATATACACAGTAATAATGGACTTGGCCAGTAAAAAAATGTTGTAAAGCAACTGTGCAACATCATTTCGGTACAACGATACCATTGTAAACACTGACATGACATAACCTCAAATGTACCCTACATCAAAAACATACTATGTAATTTTTAAAATATCACTATGACGCATGATGTATTTTTACCTCAGCCGCACATGTTGATGGAGTATGATTGGTACTTCATCCTACGAGACGTCGTAATGTGTACTGTCTACCCACTGCAAAGACTGATGCTCCATGACTGAAGGCTTGTACTATTCACCAGCCAAGCCACCGAGACTATGCATCAAGATCATCCAAGTACTGAACCGGACCACCGGATGGTACAACTAGTACAATCCCCACATGGAGCCCTGGATCCAGCACCGGCTGGCGACGTGACACACCCAGAGGAATAAGAACCACCGCACCCTCTCCACACCCGACCAAGGGCAAGCCAGGAATAGTATAAATACTGGGGCCCAGCCTTTAGAACGCCAGTCTGTTGTGTTCCTTCACCTCTCTCCTGGTGTCGAAGGAACCATCAGTTCCTCTCCTGGTCTTCACCATGCTCTTGATGCTGAAGATTCCTACTGTTCTAACAGTCCTCGCCAGCAGTCGTCTAGTGTCGTCAAACAATTAGACAATTCTGGCCCTTCAGGGCAACACCGTAGCATAGCCAAGTTTAGGCTATTTTCATAGCATTTTGTCTACCTACCCTGCTGCTAGCCTAGGAACAGGTGGCCTTCACCTGTCAATGCGTAGTCAGCTTCCATTAAGCACCCATTGAAAGGAGGAAGTACAACACCACCTTGTTTATTTCATTCAATTAAATAAACAAGCTTTTAATCCACTTAAAGGTACCTTTACCATAGCCATAATACTCATCCCTGTAGACATCAGCCCCGCCCGAGGGACAGCAAGAGAACGGGAAACTTATTCTGAACCAACGAAACACATCAATAGAGTACGCACATGCATCCTGGATGGCCACTCTTTCTGTGCACCAGTGTACGGAATGGTAGAACCCAGACACTAGGTAATCATCCTCTTGGAGTTAGCTTGTCAGCTGGGTGTTTGCTCTTTCCACTACGCTTCTGATACCGGAGGGAGTATTTCCCCGAGCTGAGGAGACTGGTCCAAGAGGAACTCGCCCACGTACTGGGACAGTGAGCCAGTGAGACCCGATTCTAAGTTTCCACCAGGCTTCTGGTGCCGGATACTGAGATAGGGATATTGCATTGGGTTGGCGGACATCACACGTGGTTGTACACCCGATTAGGACCACAGCGTCACCTGCTCCATTTCCGCGAGGTCTGATCATAGATACTCTTTCCTCATGCCCTTCTCCTTTCGTAGTGGTACCAGTAAGAGGATCAAAAGGGCTGCGAATGTCTCTAAGTATCAGCAGGAGTCTAGCCACATCCCCACCAGTCTCGAGCACCTTAGTACCCGGGAATACGCGCAAGCTGTACGCCACTTAGAGATGCCCATCTCACCAGCCCACGAACCAGCAGTTCTCTTCACACCACCTACCAGAGTCAACGGCACAACACACCCAGTAATCTTTGCCTACATGAGCGGACAAGACAGGTCATTCGGCCAAGATAACCAGTGGTTTTAGGGGATGCCAATCAGTCTGCCATCTCTGGTGCCAACCAGTTCCTGCGAGCACACACCAACCAGCACAGCAGATTTAGGGGCCAAACCGGTCGCACCCCGGTCTGAATCACAGCAACCTCCGCAGGTCACGTGTTGCCCAGTTGTCCCACCAAAACGTAAAGCTATACCTGCTAAACCCAATTTCGCGCCCTACCGCACAGCAACCAGGCCGGTATACTATGCACTGGTCGCGCACCAGTACCACGAAAGGACTAGAGAGTCCCAGCATACTCTGGGTGCATCTTCCCTCACACCCACCAAAAGCACTTGGTGTTTGGGATGTTCCTCAGTTGCCCACAAGATGTCATGCGTCAACTAAATGGTTGAGATTGATCAACCATTACACACACACAGATTTTTTTATAGCTACAAAGTTACTTCAACGATTCTTCAAAAAAATTACGTTGTTAGTACATTTAGGCTAGCTGGTTTATCTGCCAACAGTTTTAAACATCACTCAAATACTCACATTTCAATACATAATGGTATTAAAACCAATTCTGGATACCTTTGTTATGCATTTACTGTACATCTAAATTATTAAAAAGCCATGATACAGATGTTAGGGAACAGTCACAAAACACTGTACATGGCCAATGTCGCACTTATAAATTCAGTAGGACTATGAGAAATATGCTTGTATCTTTAACACAAATATGTAAAAAAAGAAAAATTTCATTATAACATGGAAGATGACATATTACTTAATCGAAACAAATAGTCAATTTTATTTTACAAAAACCACTAATAACTCACAAACTTGTGTGAAATGTCCCGAGAGTATCATAAGAAAATGTAAGAAATTTGAATTCCTGCTCATTTTGCATACTTTGCACACGAGATAACGCTAGTGACGGTGGTTGCCAAACCTCGCCATGTAAAACGGGCAGCGTCCTGTGTCGTAATGTACGGTATTTGATGAGAGTGGGGAACAGTGTTGCCAACCCTGCCGATTTTTTTGATAAATGTGTCTACCGAAATCGATCTTTGTCTACCAAAATAATTCATGTCTACGGATTTTTTTTTATGTAGTAAGTTGCAATCTATCTGTAAAGAAGCAAAGAATAACCTACAAATGTAGAAATAGTACGAGAAGAATATTGCAAACAACCACCTTGTAGTTTTATTTTAGCTGTGTTTGCATGTTTTGTTTTGATTTGTAAAGTTTCTTTCCTATGTAGTACACAAATATGAAAAGTAACAGCAAACAGCAAAACAATTTTTTTTAAATTGAAAAAAATATATGAAGTAAGAGCGAACAACCATCAACGAAGTTGCACACATGTTAATGAAATAAAAAGTGCACAAGAGCTGATTTTAAGAATAAATGAAATTACAAGTAAAACATTTCAAAATTTCTAACTATTAAGTGACTTCATTTTGTAAGATTTCCGGGTCAAGTGTACTACTCGATTCCCGACAATTATTTACAAGTGTGATGAAGTTAATGACGTCAGGACATTGGCCGTATAGTTGAAGAGGTTGGTAGTAATTGCAATAAATAAAAAAGTACGTTAGAATAGCAGAGAAATTTAGTTTTCGTATATATGTTTATGCGTATCGTAGAATAGGAAAAAATAAATAAGAGTAGTTGTTCTTGTGCAGTCGTAGAATAAAAAAGGTAGCAGTTTACATGTTCAGAGTCTTCAGCCAGTTTTATTACGCGACATTGTGTCATAAAATGGAAACGTACAGTATACAGTGATAAAGTAGTATGCTTTAAATAAAGTGAAGTGGTATAGAATAGGGTATGGAGTTAATAAAGAAAAATGTTTTGAATAGTGGTGTTATGTACGACGGATAATCATATACGTACCATAGTGCAAATTACGTGTCGTGGAATAATGAGGGTGAGTGTAGCATTACAAGTTGGCAGAAAATGGATCAGTTTGTTACAGGTATGTGTTAAAACGTTAATTTAGTCATGTATGTATCAGGTTTAGTTAACTGTGTTTTAGATAGGTAATGTTAGGTCAGAATTATGTAGCAGGTACATTTGTAATTAATAATCGGATACGTTTGATGGTTGTAGTGACATGTAGAATAAGATGGTTGTAGGTAGGTCTTGTCAGGAATGGGGTATTTGATACAGCAAAGCATATAATTTAGCAGAAATGGTATTTAAACAGGAAATGTGATCATGTGTGGGAAATATTCCTTTGCAAGTGGTCGAAACATTAAACTATTAGCGATTCATCCACACGCAACAAATGATAAACAAGGTGTAGCTGAACTGCCTAAAATTGATACGTCATTTAGAGATACATTAGTTTAGGCAGAAAATTAGTTATTTATTGACAATGTTTGTTCAAAATATGCACCCATTACAGTGATTCGCCCACACACGACCCTTGAGAAAAAGTGGCTGAAATACCAAAAATAGTGAATCGTTGTTTACAAATCAGACAGGTCTACATTAGTTTTGTCTCTAAAATAGCAATTTATTGACTATGATCCCTATGTGGTATCACGTAGTACACTTGGGAGGATGAGTTTTATTGTAGGTACTACACGATTCCATATATGGAATAGGGTAGTACACTTGAGCGTTCGGGCACTAGTAAACAACGCAATTTCATATATGGAATCGGATAGTACACTAGTTCGGATGAGCCCCCAGCGTACTTCCCGATTCCAACGTCTATTAATGCTGAAATTGTCCCCGCACGAAAACCCACACATTCCCGTCGATACCCCGTTAGATTGTAGCAATAGTAAAATACATATTAATGTATTAATATATCATAATATTATTAACAATATATACCTGAACGGCGTTCAGTTGTAAACAAATATGTTTTCAAACTATCAATATCATACAAATCTGCAAATGCTTGAATGTTGCAGGACATTACGTATATCTTCGTCAAGTATTTATAATTTCAATACAATTCATTGCACTAACACGGCAAAAACCTTTACAACCTTACAACTTGTGACAAATTAAACAAGTACTGAACTGTAGTAGTAAGAAGTCAGTAAGACATTTCAATGTACACAAATCATAAAAAAAAAAAAAAAAAAATCAAACTTCACGGAGTAGGCAGGCGTATAGAGTGGAAAGAAGCATGTGTTAACACTATTTTACTAGCGGTATCTTTCGTGAAGAAATGATACTATAAGCAGTAATTATATATACAGAATTGTCCTAACTGAAGGTATAACAATTGAGAGGATAAACCCTCTGCAAAATAGAAATGAAAACATTATAGTGATGAATTGTGATATTTTTGTTGATGTTTATCGGTTTACGTTTCACGAGTGCTGGGGAGCATTAGAGAAAATACTCCGCATCTGTGCCGCCCACCCCAAAATAAAGACAAACAATCTTTTTAAGCTAAGTGAGCCAATGAAACCAACCTCAAGGTCTATCAGAAAACACTAATGTTCTGGCCCCAGACGGCTGGACTATGGTACACGTGACGCAAAAAAGCACCCCAATACAGAAATTTGGCGCCATCCGCTTTCCCCAAGACCGTTTCCCTGCCATTACTATTGCCCACTGCGCTAATCTGCACTTTACCGGACGCTCGTGCGCACCGGTTGAGTAGTGCATTACATCGGTTACAACATTCCAAATCCAACACGAGTGCAGCCAATGGAGCCAAGTACAGCACTGGTGTAATGAGAGCAAGTGCAGTGCAAAATGTGTAAAGGTGCAGAGCAACCACGTGCGCCCAAGCGCACGTAAACAAGAAGTAAACCTGGTGAAACAGGGGATATATTAAATAGGCTGAGAATATAATACGCTAAAAGATGTCATATCACAAAATGTCATATAATATTGCCCTAAAGTGTTTTTATAGCCCAATGGGCCTCAGTGTCCATTTTTGTAATTTATTGTACTTTTCATTCTTCATGTATTCCATCCCCACTTCATTTCATCCAGTGCATTTTACATATAAAATAGTTCTATGTTTTGTGTATGTAATCATGTAGCAATTGCAAACAGGTAAGCAACATGAGTGTTACTATTCAGAATTTTTGGTGTAAAAAAATAGTCCGGGAGGCCTGCTTCTCCACCAGCACCAGCCAGCATAACGCACGAGGAGAGTTAGTCATTCTACCGTGTCTCGAAGATGTGGACATGCGGACCGATGGGGTCGCATTTCACGTGCTCGGGCAGCACTTCAAATTGTTACCAATTATTTCACTGAAATAGACTTTTAAGTACCGCAACTGTTCATTACTAGCCGCCTGAGACTATCCACCCCTCTCATTTCCATGGCTTGCATCGCCTGGGAAGGCATAATTTTCACTTAAATATTTTGTGGCCTCGTGCCGACTTTGTGTGGCAATACCTCGCCAGCAGATTTATGGTCGGCAGTTTGATGTAAAGTTTCTCTCATAAGAAGAGTGTAATACAGCCCACTAATTTAGGCAAATGAACAGTGTGCGTCTTCATTCGGATGGCCTATGAGCTTTTAAGGCGTGGGCCTCCACCTTCCCGCAACATCATTAGTATTTTCAAAGTGTAATATGTAATATTCTCAGTTTTTATTCGCCGTGTTCTGTATGGGTGTGTGGATCGCCCTGAGAATCCACAGTGTATCACACGTACTTCAATAATCTTCACTTAAGGAGCAACATCAGTTTCACATTACAAGGACGCTGCCTTTGGCCATCGGCACACGATTCTGAGACAGCAGGCAGCTCTACACTACAAGTTGTCATTGCCCTTCATGTAATGCCTGACGCCTGGGTATCATCACAGAATTTCAACAAGTTTACACAGAAAAAATCCTACCAAAACTCTCAATTTTAAATTAATTCTATTTTTCTCTTCCATCCACCTTCATATTTGTGCCATATTTTGATCAGAGCAGAGCTGTGCCATTATCAAATGAATATGGGACTGCGGCTTACTACAGCCATAGACTAAAGATGAGGTAGACCGATCTCGCTGGATGCGCACAACCAATTGCTGTGTCCCAACATTAAACTGCTTTTCTTGCCAACACGTCTAACAAAAATGGCATTTTTGGATTTTAGGTATGAAAACTCATCTGTAAATAAATGCTTTGTTGATGAATGTATACTTCCACTAACCAATTTGTAATGCAGTTTGATTAAATTAAAACTGGTAAAAGTATTTTATTAATATAATAGTGTTGTCATTTAAAAATTTAGATATAAACAAACACATTCATCACTGATGACCATGTGGCTTTGACAGTTGTGTTATTTTTGGAGTAGGTTAATGTTGGATACATGCACAGAATACGAGTATGCGGTCTACCTCATCTTTAGTCTATGACTACAGCCAGCCCTCCGATGTGTATTTTCCACTTCTAGTGAATTCCCAGCCTCAGATTTCAATCAAATATGCGGCCACCCAGTAAGAAAGGCAAGGAAAATAAAACTTATATTCAGAATTTTTTTCTTACCCTACCCTAATTCTAAGTGTTAGAAGTGCATCTAAGATAGGATCGGAATGCTAATGTGTCTCAGGGCGAACACCTTAAGACTACAAGGGAGGAAAATCATGCAAGGAAACATGCAGCATGGCGAAAGGAATTGGGCAGCCACGACCAGCAATTGGGGTCATGACTACTACCTCAAACTATAACTAAGAAGAGACTGGAAAAAACCAACTTTGATGCTCTAAAAACCCAGTCGACCAGAAATAATTCAAAATTGTTGCATGCATTAATCTGACATGTTACAGTAGACAGATTGCATGGGTACATGCTCTTGTTAATAGAGATGAAAAACTAGTAGAGGGGACAGGAACTTTATTTATCAATTTCTTTGATTTGTGGGAGGGAGTGCTGGTTTAGTAGTGCTTTCACACCACTCTGATGAGGGAAGTAGTGCAATTGGGCCTCTTCCTTCTGATTCCCTAGAAGAAACAGAAAATTATAAAAAAAAGGAGTGATCTGCCAAAAATCGTCAGCTGAGCCAACATTTACTGATTTTTTCATGGCCGGGAATAGATGGTAAGAACCTGTGAGAAAGAATGGAAATTAATAACTAGCCTAAGTGTTTTATAAAAGATGTCCTCTGGGACATATGTGACTAATTCTAATGCTGTGATACCTAATGGCAGTTGGACTCTGAGAATAGGATCACACCCTCAGGAAGGTTAGGTTCAGGTAAAATATTACCAGGAAGGGCGCCAGCGATCCTCACTGGCGAGCATGTAGAGACGTGGGGCCGTGTGGTCGACCACCCTGAACATGACTTCCTCCCAAGTCCGCCGCTGATCTGTGCTGCCCATAAGTTATATGGTAGCCTACTTCGTGTTACATTATGTGATAAGGCCTGGGCTAGTGTGCGGAGTTTCGTCCAGTAATGACATGTACCAGAGATCGATATATTTCCAGAAAATAATCCAACTTCCTCGACTAGGGAGGACTGTCAGTCTCCCTCATACACTTAAACACTCCTGCAGAGGCTGTTCTGGTCTCCTCCACTCCATAACATTACATACAAATTACTGGTTAAACAGCCATGAAGTGGCTGGTGAAATAATAATAAGTAGTCGAGTCATGGAAAATACTTATTTTATTCCGAGTTCATTCGTAGGAAGCACATTCAAACTTTGCCCCATTTTAGCAGGGTGCATGCTACAACAGATAAAGGCGGCAAAGATGGGTCACTTCTGGGCTAAAGAAAAGAATTAGGTTCCTGAAATTACATTAACTATATAAAACTATATGATTGATACAAAGTGATGGAGTGCCCGGAGCGGTCACCGATGTACGTCCATCTCAGGAGGCACTCGAGAAGTGACTACCTAACATGGTGTCCAGCTGCCTGCTCCCTCGCTCCAAACCTGGCCACCTTTTCTCGTGACTTCAAATTACATAAAACACAATAATTAAAAGAATTAAGTGGATGATCATGACCCTAGATGAAAATGAGGCACATAAACATAACACTTGAAAGGTCTTGTGTATAATAAAAAATATAAAATATATAAAAACCTAAACATAACACTTACCACATAAGACACTCTAACCTCACCTTTGTGAGTTACAGTTCCCTTGTGCACGGCTCTGTGTGTGACGAGATTGGTTTGTATTCATTTAGATTGCATTTATATTTAATACACAACACAATAAAAATACTGTTAAATAAAATTCAACTCCTAAGAACTATTTATATTTTTCAGGCCTTTTTGGCAACGTGGATGTAATGCTATGTCATTGCGTGTCTATCATTTATGAACCACATAACACACTATTGGCTTTTGCAAGTATTCGTGCGATCCCTGATACTGTTCGTTTAAGAAATATATTAATTAAAAATAATGTGTGCAGATGCACACAAGACAAATCAGAAAATATTTACAATAATATTTCACGTGTGTCGTGTCTCAACACGTGGCTGCAGGGCGTGTTTACTACAGTGCCGACTGCTCATGTCAGCTCACTTCAAACTACAAATTTTACAACACACATAACAACTCTGTAAAGCCCTCAAATAATCAGAAATACATAAACACTAGATCGCACTGGCGATATAATTGCTTGCAAACATTTCATTCGTTCTGCAGTCGTCGCACTGATGCACTTCGTGTGGTGTGTTCTATACCACAGGGTCACACAGAGAACAAACAATAATATGGATTTCTGATCGGCAAGAACATTACGTGAATATATTTAACACTTAGTAAACATAATGAAACAGTAACAATAATAAAACAGAACACAATAGGACCACGGAAGAAATATTACAAAACCATACATACATGTATAACAGCACGCCTATTCGACGCATATTCATGCTTGCACACTGAACATTGGTTGCACTCACTTTCTTGGCGGGTTCTTCAGGACGTGGGGAATGGTCCAGGGGCCAGAAACATGGCACATGTTATACCTCGCAGCGAGTATATCTCAATAGCCATGGGCTGTAACAGAGTATTTCCACCTATAATGCTGCGAGTGCACAAAGCTTTGTTTAAGGGAGGAATAAAGAATAATCAGACACAGGGGAGGTCTCTCACTAGCTGTAGCAGAGTGCCACACATTGCCACAAGTTCTGTAGTTATTTGCGGATATAACTTTCCAGTGACTGCCTTGGAATCGGCAGTGGCGAAATGGCCAAACCTACAAACAGATGGCTGCGAAGAGAGACTAGCCTAACCTAAACTAATTAAATCCAAATGATTAGCCTACACTGAGCTGCCCCTTCCATGTAGCTCAGATTATATTACTGCAATTAAAATTAGGGAGTGTGTGTGGGCTAACCCCAACTGCTGCAGAGAACACAATATCCCCACAGCCTCTGCAGATATTTGCAGATTATCTGACCAGAAACTGCCCTGGAATCGGCAGTTGCAAACTTACCATACATGCATGCAGCTAGCTGGGATTGAGAGGTTTATTACTTGTCTAGTTATACATTGGAAATGTAATTAATTTAGGATAGGATGAGCCACCCCTTTAGGACAGCTCATATTAGTCTACTGCAAGAGACTTAAGTGGCTGTGAATGTGCTATAATAATTGGCCTGAAAGGGCTTTACATGTAGGACTTGGGGGGGGGGTATGCTAGAAGCGAATTCGGTCGTTTATAGCACTGGGTTTCTTCGATATTGTAGTCCCCAAGGGCAGTTGTGAATGGATTGGCACGTTCCACATTAGAATCATAACAGTGTTGGGCCTGTTTACTAATGACTTCTTGCAGCATTTCGTTTAAGTTCTGTGTGCAAGCATCTAATTGTGGCATAACAGGATGCATGTTGTGCCAATCTGACGCACTTGTTATGTACAACTGTAATTTATTTTAATGAGCTTGAGCGCAGTAGGCCCATGCATGCAATAATGGGTTAGATCATAGTGATGTGTGCTAATCCCTCGCTCCTTAGACAGTTTGCCCGCCATGTACAGAAACCGCAGCAGAGAGCGGTAACACATCCGTGACCAGCGAGACGCAAGTGAAGGTGCAATGCATAGTGTGTTACACATGATGCAGTGCAACGGTGAGCAGGGACAGTGGTCAAGCAGCCACTTGCACCAGTGTGCAATGATACAAGGAAAGATTACCACCGTACAACTATTCCTTAAAAAAAAGCTTAACAAAGCAAGGGTGGTGATGCACGGCCATGTATGCACAACAAGAAACCTGCAATTCTAAGACATTGCCAATATTGCATTGCAGGGTGTTATTTACATTCTATTTGTAAATGTACCATCACCACGTGTAGTCATCCACATTTAATTTTACATGTTTTTCAAGGGTTTTTGTTAGTACATAAGAGCAGTTTTTTGCAGGACATTATGTTATTTTGCAAAGTGCGAGTGACAAAGTAGTTCCACGTGGCGTGCTTGAGCGGCAATGCCAGCGGGCACGCCAAGTTGGAACTGCAGAGTACTTTGAGAGGCAGTTCGGGTGCACAATCGGTTCTGCGCCTGGGCAGCCCTCATCTTTTGCAATGTTCATTTAACTTCAATAGACTGTTTAATTAACCGGAACTGTTTCGTTTCTGCCACCTGGGATATCGCTTCTCACCTTCTCCAGTGTTTGCATTGCCTGGGAAAGTGTAATGCACTATTACATCACGCATGGGGCTTCGTGCCATTTTACTGTTTAACCGCTGCCGACTGGTAACCATATGGCTTTGCAAGTGTAAAGTGTTTTCCCTTGAGGAATCGTGTAACAAGTACCTAATAAACGTCACTACATTTAAACCAGTGTTTTATTCAGATAAGCTGCAAGGGGTTTCAGGGTACAGGCGCTTACAATTCCCGCCAAAACGCATGTGTACTAACTTTAACTTAAGTATTATTGCAGTGTTTTCAGGACTTCATAGAGTAATATATGGGTGTGTGGATAGCCCTAATAATTCACTGCATAGCACGCATATTAGTTTTACTAAATTCTACAGAGGAGTGTAACAGCACATGTGAGAGGATTGCAACCAATGGTCGTCGGCTCAACGACCCTGAGTGAAAGCAGAGTCACTTCGTCCATCACATAACGGCATCATGTTTGGATGATGCCTGGTGCCCCGGGTAACAAAACCTATTTCCAAGAAAACAGTTCATTCCAGACTTCACCACTACTCAAAATTTCGAATCATCATTCTGTCCATAGTGAACCATGAAGTCACCAGGTTCCTACAGCTTCCTTAGTACCTTGAAACCGTCAAATGGCTGGCCCGAATGTGTGGCCATTTCTTTACTGTTTCATTTCCAACATTCAACCCAGTGTCATATGACAGTGCACCGTCAAATGGCTTGCCCAACTGGGGCAAATAATTTTCCTACCTTAGCGATGGTAGCATACTGTCATATGTCACCCAATGCTGTGGCCTATCCGTTTACCATAATCTCCTGGCTTCAACATTCGCAAAATTTTCCACAAAATATTCCACAACTTTCAATTTTCCCACAAACATTTTCCTGCTGATTTCCCACTATCAACAATGAGGAAAGCAACAAGAACAGCACTATTGGGTCTCAGCAGCATTTGGGCAACTTTCAGATGCCTACAAGACATTGAAAAGGTGAGCATGTGGTCAGCAGTGAAAAGTACAGCATAAGCAACGAGTACCCGCCATTGTAGCATGGAGATGAGCACGTGGGCGGCAAGGCGACCATCTTGGGGGGGCCGGCATGATGTCACTAGCGTAACATCACCGGCGTGCCACTGTTGTTAAGCAGTGGAACATAGAGACCAGGGAAGTGTACCCGCGCTACCTCTCCCCTGCCGGACTTCCCCGCCCGCCCACTGCTGCATGCAAAGGAGGAGAAAGAATCGAATGGGGTGATGGAGAAATGAGAGGGACCCCTCCCTTCTTATCTACCCACTACCGCACATCGGCGGTCAGCTGTGTGTGTCTGCCATTTGTTTACCCCTGCATCGCACCGTGCAGGACTGCCATGTTGCACCATCACCCATGCTGCGCTTCCACATCCGCTCTTCTGAATCTGCGCTTTCGCGTCCATGCATCCATGTGTTTTGTTGACATGCAAACAATGGCTGGCCGGTCAGATGATAGTGCACCTGCGCTACTCTGCCCGCATTGTATGTGTCCAAATCATCAGGATTCTCGTTCAAAATATGGGCTTGGCAATAATTTCTGCCAATGCCAATGCCAGTCCAGCCCAGCGAGCAACCATGCTATCAGCAACAACGAGCAACTAGTGAAGCAAGAGAGTGAACAATGTAATCTGACAACCACAAACATTTCGAACCAAACGCAAGAAAATTTTACAGCAATAGTAACAGAACATTGGAAAGGACCTACTTCTTGCACCCTCGGAGGATTCCGAGGACACCCCAGTGCTGCAGGTAGCGGCGTCGGCCCACAAATGGTCACGAAGTGTGGGGGGGGGGGGGGGGAATTTGACTTATGCTTGTGCCCTACTACATCTCGTTTGTCAGGCCAACCGTTCCTACACAGCGCAGCACACACCCGAACTCTACGTTTGATCACCTTGGTGTTGTGTAGTGTAGATCAGTGTGAGGAGTGTAAGTTCGACAAGGATAAGCTGGGGCAGGTAGTGGAGCGTCTCGCACATTTCCACCAGCCGGACATCAACGGACTCCCCCGGTAGAGTGTTATAAGAGAGTACCACAGTTAGTAGATGTATAATGGGGATCCTGGCCAACTACCACTAAAACCGATAATTTTCCTTAAAAGTATAGGAAAAAACTAACATACCTATTTCTGGCTATTTGTGACGAAAGTGTAAGAAAAAAATAAAAACTCAAAATCTGAAATTCGACGAAAAAACTATGAAAATCAAGTAAATATAAGCCAAAATCAAGCTATGTTCTAGGTCTCTAGAAGCAGCAATTTTCGAGTCTCAAAAACACACAAATTTAAGCCAAAAACAAGCAAAATTTTCAATTTTTTTCAAAATCATCGTGCAGCATGTGTCATTAAAAAACAGCAAAATTTAAGCAAAAAAAAAAAACATGCTAATTTCTCACTTTTGAAGAAAATTTTCATGTTTTCTAGAAACACAAAAAAAAAAAAATGTTCTCGTCATTAAATAATTTTCTTAATAAATAAAATGGAAAATATGCTCGAAATGGAAGATAATAACACATGCAAGCAATGAAAAAAATGTGGCAAAGCATTAAACGTAGAAAGTTTTGCACCACATAAACACACAAAATATATACATTTTAGCATCTGTAAAAAATTTTATACTGAATATGCTAGTAGTTGTTATAAGTCAAAAAATATGATTATAATGAGTGTCTCAAAAAGCACAAAAATAGTAAATCACACAATACAGCATTAGTTAACTTAAACGAAAATCATCACGATAACTATCCACCAAAAACCTATAAAGTGTGTAATGAGAATAAATGGTTATTGTTCCATATTGCATATCGTAATGGCAAAACCATGCAAACATTCAGTGTGTACTAAAAAGTATCCATCCCAATTGTTTACTTTGCAGTCTAGTGATGCTAGTGATGTTTTACATATTCGGCAAAGTTTCATGTAGCGTATTCAAATTCAGCAACAATTGTTCCATATCGGGTATCCAAGTATTTAATCCACAAATTTTCTCTCGTGAATCGCAAAATGGTATGCGCGGGATGTAAAATCACAATGTTGAACGCCAGGAAAGTTATTCATCCCTCGCTGGACATAAGCACGTTTCTCATCGAGCACGACATTCTCAAATCGACGATACGGTGCGAAAAATGCGGGGAAGGCAAAGCGAAATTGGTGGACAACAGGGGCTTGTTTAACTGGTGCCGACGGTGAATGGATGATGGTACTAAATGTAACTTTAAAGTGTCGGCGAGGCAGGGCACTTTCGTGGGAGATTCAAACTTGTCTCCAGGCAAGATAATCTAGTTGTGTTTACTCTGGTGCCTGATCAAATACCCTCGACAGCAGACTATAGAGAACGAACTTTTGTGCTCTGTAAAGATGGTCGTCGCCTGGTCGATTTTCTGCCGCCAAGTGTGCATAGACTGGGTGTTAATGTAGAGGAAACTTATCGGCGGGCCGAGCAAAGTGGTCGAGATCGACGAGTCGAAGCTGGGCAAGCACAAGAACTGCAAAGGATGTGAAGTTCATGGCCAGTGGGTTTTCGGGCGAATGTAGTGGGACGATCCGACGAAATTCTTCCTGGTGCCGGTGGAAAAGAGGAACACGGCGACCATGACCAAAATCATTCGTGAGTGGGTCGCTCCGGACATGACGATAATTTCAGACTGTTGGCATGGACATTCACGGTTACTGTCTCACGCAGGTAAGTCACAGATGGGAATTTGTGTGCAGCGAAAAGAGCGGAATGGTAAACATTCGAAACATGCTACAGATGAAGAGGGGTGAGACATTGAGGGTGCACACTCAAAACATCGAGCGTAGTTGGTGTTCATTGCGATACAGCATTCCCCGCTTCGGCCGACGGAAAAAAATCTTAAATCGGTTACCTGGCAGAATACGCCTGGAAAAAGAATTATCGGTATGGAGAACGACTGCACACTTTGCTGTTTCCTGCCACCGACATGCACCATCATAATCGGCGGAGAAGAAATGGCGGTGAAGGCTATCATAATTTCGACAGGTATCTGTTTGTCATAGTTGTTTTAATTTACAGGCACGAGCAAGATTGAGTTGCTGTTGCAGTTGCAGTTTTAAAATGGTTGAATGGTATGTTATGTGTTTTAATTTACAGGGGCGAGTGAGACTGTGTAGTTGTTTTATTTAAATTATAGATGTGACTGTGAAACATGCTATTTGTTTCAGTAAAAAAATAATGTTTAATTGAGTTGCTGTATGATTTAAGTTTAAATTAATGTTCAAGTGTGTTTCTGTTTGATTAAAGTTAAGATTAATGTTTTATTGAGTTGCTGTTTGATTCATTTTAAAATTAATGTTTGCTTTAGTAGCTGTTTGACTCTAGTTAAAATTAAAGTTTAATTCAGTTGCTGTTTGATTCCTGTAAAATTAATGTTTGATAGAGCTGCTGTTTGATTTAGGTTTAAATTAATGTTTGTTTGAGTAGCTGTTTGATTCAAGTTTAAATTAATCTTTAATTGAGTTGCTGTTTGAATCAGGTTAAAATAAATGTTTAATTGAGTTTCTGCTTGGTTTAATTTAAAATTTATGTTTAATTGAGTAGCTGTATTTAATTTTTAAAAAAGAATGAATTGCTTGCTCTGTGTTTTAATTTACAGGTGCGAGTGAGATAGTGCAGCTGTTTGTTTTAATTTACAGTGGCGAGTGAGACAATGTAGCTGTTGCATTTTATTTACAGGTGCGAATGAGATAGTGTAGCTGTTTGTTTCAGTTTAAAAAAGTTTGAATGACTTTATGTGTGTTTTAATAAAAAAAAAAAAAAGTTTGTGTAAACATTCATTTGCGATCTGGAAAAAAAGCCTGAAATAATCAAGTAGATTATGATGGGTCTGGCCGGCGACAACGGATGTACTTGTGTATGTTGCTTCTGCAAAACTTGGATCTGCCAGTTTCTATTATTGAGGTACTTTGATTTTAAAAAATCTACATTCATTCGCGATCCCGAAAAAGGAAAGCGCGGTCGTGTCTGTCATGACTGGTTTGGCTGGTGACGGATGCAATTGCATACGCTGTTGCTTTCGCGGACTTTGGACCTGCCAGTTTCGAGTGTTGAGGAAAAAAAAAAAAGTGATGGCATATATAAAACTTTAAAGACTATTTGGTTAGATTTATAAAAAGTTGAATTTTTAACTGTACACTGTTTTACTGTACCCTTGTAGTAATGGCGTGCATGTGAATAATTGTGTATTATATAAATGCATTTATTTAAAAATGCATATTTAACTATACACAGTTTTACTGTACCCTTTGGTGATGGTGTACATGTGAAAAATTGTGTATTATATTATTACATTTATTTAAAATAAAATTTTTAATGGCACACGATTTTGGTGTAACCTTTTAGTGATTGTATACATGTAAAATTTTATATAATAAATGTTTAAAATTATTTAAAAATGCTAATAATGAACAAATATTCTCTTTAAAATAAATGTAAAAAATAATGCATCGCGAAATGCATGTATTTAAAAAGGGACAAGATAAAGGCGAAAAAATAATAATTTTTTAGATACGCTATAGGAAACTTTTAGCAATAGTTACTTTTGGCCCCTGGATACACCATGGGAAACAAATAGGGTCATTTACCCTATATTCCATTTTCGGTTTGGATATGCTATAGCAAATAATTGGATGTAGGTCGAAATTTCCTAACGACTCGGCTGGATACGCAATTCGAAACAAGTAGGGTATGGCACCAATTTCCCTCCTTACTGCTTGGATAGGCAATGTCGTCCTTTTCGGTCCTGCACATTTTTGTAACCTGGATACACAAAGGGAAACTCTTGGTAAAAACCAGCTTTTTCAAGGTGCGCTGGATACGCAGGGGGAAACTTGGTATTTTAATTGGGATTTTTCTGGGTCGTGGTTGGATATGTAATTGGCGGTTTTTTGTTTCGAGCTTTTTTACCATTGGATACGTAATACAATGGTTTTTGAGTGATTTAGATACACAATACGGAACAATCACCAGTCTTTTGGGGTTTTTACCCACATATCCATGGTGAACCTCTCGAGCTCTAGCCAAATGGAGGAGGAAACAGACACGGAGGATGTGGAGGAAATTGACGAGAAGCTTTCCGCTACAGATAAACAGTCATCAACTTATTCAGTCCCGGGACTATCAACCTCTTCAATCCCTGGACCATCAACTTCTTTGCACGAATCTATGTAATTATCATTGACATTTATTATAATTATTTTTTCTAATGTGATTTTATTTATTATATTTGAGAATAATATTTTTTTTTGCTGACAGTACTTTTAAGATCACAAAGGCACAGATCTACAATCGTTTCCCACCAGTCGAGACCTCAAACAACTTCTGATGTCCATCAACAGAGAGGCACCAAGTGCAAATCCGCACCCGACACCACTCATACGGAGCAAAAATAAGCACCAAGTAAGAGTTCGAGACAAATACGAACAACAGACGTCTCCCAACATCGAAGAAAGAATCCTAAACCAACCAAGATGACTGATATTTCTCGTTGTGAATCACAGCAAAAAGCAACCCAAAAGACACATCATAATCTTAGAAAAACAAATCAAAGAAAGTATCAGAAATATGGTTCTGATTTTGTATTATAATTAACCTGTATATGTTGTTTATTTATAAAATAAATAAAACATAATTTTTTATTTTTTACGGTTTTATTTTATAAAAAATATATAGATACATAATTATTTACATTTTTGGTCAAATGTGACAATTTTCATTCATGAAATATATACATAGATATCTACTGGCATACCCCTAAACAAGACATTGACTACATTATGTTTAAGGTTTTGCCCAATATTCAATTAAAATTTCACAAATTTTTTAAGATGTTTCCCGCATAGTTGCAGTTTCACCATATTTGTCCTCGGTATTTGGGAAATCTTCAATTTTTTCCTCGTCGCTATCCAGTGCTTTTTTTATATAGACCAAAAAATACAAAACTGTCGATTTATTTTTACTAGATACAGCTTCGTGTAATAGAGTACTGTTGTCATGTCCCCTAAACCAGATATTGGATCCATTTTCTAGTAAAAAATCTACAACAGTCACTAAACCATCTTGGACCGGGGATTTCAGTAATAAGTGCTTTTTCAAGAACACCAGGTTACCTAAACGTTTCTCAACTAAATAACGCGCAATGTTTTCATGGTTTTCATTAGCTGCTTTCGCCAACAATTTCCAGTCTTTGTGAAGTCCATCCATTGCCTCGTGACACTATTTGCACCAAATACACAAGTTCTTGCCATTTGTCAAAATAATAATTGGCATATCCCAATACGGTTATACCCTCTGAATCTTTGGCCAAAATGTTGACATCTTCTATTAGGAATTTTGCAATTTTAAAAATTCCCCGCCACTGCTGCTCGCTGAATTGGAAATTTACCACAAATATCTTTTTCTTCGAAATTTATCCTCATCCCCTTCATGTGTATAAGTTTATCTAGCCAACTGCGATAGGCAGCTAAATTCACCAGTGACAGTTCCCTCTCGTCAAACAAGTCTTACCCATCACAGCTGCCTCTCATGGTGTCGTCACTGGCTCTAATAGTGTCTGCTGACTCTCATGGTGTCTCCACTCTGTAGTTTGCAGAGAGCAAGTGTGATACCTTGGTTCAATCGTCTCGTTTTTATACACACACTGTGCGGGATTTTTTATTTATTTTTTATTGGCTGAGAAGGAATGTGATTTTTTTTCATGGAGTTAGGAGTATACAGGAGATGGCATGTTCTGGCGTAGGTGAAACCGCTAGATATAGGTGGTTTTACTATGGACTCTAGCCACCATCTTGCCTGTATCCCAAAACATTGTGTTTACATTAGAATGACGTTTAGAGGACTGTTACATTCGAAGCATTTCGTGTTGAACAAAGAAGCTGATGAATATATAAATATATATTACAATTCACGTGGGAAGTTTCGCTAGTTTATTATTGGCTTGTGTTAGTTGTGCAATGAAATAATTTCCTCATAAAACTACCGATCGTGTGTGTGTGTGTACTGAGAACCAGTAATGGGTTATGTGCGACAATAATCACATGTTTTAAATATAGTGCTCATGTATCAGGATTTGTGGAAAACTATTTCTTGAATAAATGATTAAGTAAAGTATAACAAGCATTCTACCATTGTGTAATGTATAGCAGGTTGCATACCTGTAATGAGTGCAACAAAACGGCGTCTAGCAGCCTACCTGAATTTCTGGAAGGCGAAGTTCATATGTTCCTGAGCCATGAATAAATAATTATTTGCTGGCATTTATATTTAAATTCATAACACTGACAATGATTCGAGAGGTTTATTTCCAATATGACTTCATCCCCTTTATGCATATTTAATGTCAATATAGTAAATGGTTTCTGGTAAATAAATTCAAAACTCGTTTTAGTTATTCCCTCTCATTACATCTCATTAGTTCTCTGTTTGATACATTTTTATATTTATTTATCCCTTATTGTAGGGTACAATTTCGTTTCTTCCAGCTACAATGTTGGACAGGATTAAGTTACCCTTGGTACATTTATGGATAATTTTATTCCCTATATCTACAAAAATTGTTTTAGATCTTTCTCCAAAAGTGGAATTTAGTGCCAAGGGCTTAAGCCTCGCCTACAGTCACTAAAACTCTTTTTAATTTCTGCAAATTATTAATTTACTTCAAATTAATGGGTAGGTTATTTATTAGTTTTGCCCCAGCATAGTATGGATTTGATGTAAATGTTGAGGTTCTGTAGGAGAATAGGTGAAGATGATTAGCTTGTCTGGCGTAGTAATGATGTATATCACTATTTTAATGTTTTCCATGTAAAAAAAAGAATACTACGGTACATATACATGCATGAATGAGTGAGAATTTTGTTATTTATAAATAGCGGCCTACAGTGGCTTCTTTTTCCTTATTACTTATTAATCTCGATATTTTCTTCTGTAATCTAAAAGCCTTTTTCCATTTTGTCGATTTACCCCAAAATATGATTCCATAATTGATTATGGACTGAATATTTGAGAAATAGTATGCAAGTATTGTATTATTATTACAAATATTTCTTAAGGTATGTACCGCAAAACATATTGAACTCAATTTTTTTTACAGACACTATCAACATGCTCATTCTGTGTTAAATTACTATCTACAATGAGCCCTAGAAATTCAGTAGTCTACTATTTACTGTCGGTAACTCGTCTTCTTCTATTGTTGTGCATCTTTCATCCTGCATTGTATGTTTATTTCTTTGCATGAAATTCTTGAGCACATATTTATTTACATTTAATAGGTATTAATTTATTATACTGGAACCAACTGGACACCTTAGTCACTGTATGTTTTATATTTTCTTCAAGAACAGCATTATTTGAACTAGTTACCATAATGTTTTGTGTAATCCGTATACATTATAGCTGAGCCGTTGGTTATTTGTTCTGTAAAATCATTAATAAATATTAAGAATACAATTGCTCCCAGTATTGATCGCTGTGGCACTCCTACTCGAGTAGCTCCGGTATTGGACATAACATCTGTAATGTGATTTTTGTCATAATATCTTATTGAGGTGATCTGTTTTCTGCCTTCAAGATATGATTTAAACATATTATTGGTTACGCCTCTTAATCCACACTATTCAAGTTTTTGCAATAAAATATTGTGGTCGACACAATCAAAAGCTTTTGAAAGATCTGAGATATACCTGTTGAGAATTTTCTTTTAAAAAGAAGTTAATATTTTTTCAGTAAAACTGTAAATAGCTTGTTCTGTAGATCTGCCCTCTACAAAGCCATACTGATGCAATGAAATAACCTTGTTTCTTATTAAGAATTGTATCAGTTGATTTACACTCAATTTCTCAAAATTTTCTGAAAAGGATGTAATAAGAGCAATAGGCCTATAGTTATCCATCAATGCCTTGTCACTTTTTTATGTATTGGTACTACTTTTGCATATTTGAGTCTGTCAGGAAAAATTCCCTGGGGAAGACATTAATTGAATATGCAAGTCAAAGGCAGTTATATTAAATAAGAGCACTTTTTTTTTTTGCAGAGTCTATTCAACAGGAACTTTTACTTTTGAAATTTTTAATTACATTTATGATGTCTTCTTCAGATATAGGTGTGAAAAACAGCATGTTAGCATTCGAAGTGTTAGGTATTTGGGGTGTGTGTGCAGGAATAATATTTGTAGCTTTGTGTTGATTTTGCAATTTTAGTGGGATGTTTGTGAAATAGTAATTAAAACTATTAGATATTTCCTTGCTATTTTCATCTCATCAACTTTCAAGGAAAGGGTGACATGTCCTTGTATAGGTTTCAATTCATTATTAATAATGTTCCGCATTGCTTTTGTTTTATTTGACGAAGCTATCCCCCCCCCCCCCCCAATTGTATTTCTGCTTTGCTACTCCAATCAACTTGTTATATAATTTTTCGTATTACTTACAATATCATTTTTGTTTATCCCCTGGGTTTTTAGAATTTGACACATTACTTTTAACCTCTGTCCTGAGACTGTCAGACCTTTACTAATCCATTTTATTTTCGAGCTACTGCTACATTTTACAGATTTGAGTGGAAAGTCAATATTTAAAATGACAAAGAAATGTATTAATAAAACTGTTCCAGGCAATGTTTGGTGCAATTAATGTATAAATGTTGTTTGTTCTGGAGAGGTTGTTCGTGGTTGTTTCGGAAATGTTGTTCGTGGTGATTGTAGAAAATTTTGTTTGTGGTTGTTTTGCAGTGTCCGTGGTTGTTCTGTAAACATCATCCCATTTTTCATTTACAAGTAGGCTTTTGAAAAATTTAACATTTTCGTCTAAATATCCATGATTCATCATCAATATTAGAATAAGCTTATGTCCAATCAGTTGCCCTAAAAATTAGAATTTTAAAAATAAAGAAAATCACGCTGTGTTTATCTATTTTTCAGATGGTGTAGTTATAGGTAAAGATTGGCTTTATCTAAGTTTTCTTTATTTTGACTACCTTTGGAAAATGATAAAATGTATAAACATGCCATTTACTGTAATGATTACAGCCTACCGTAAAATACATAACCATCTAAATGCACAAGTAAACTTTATTTATTTAACTTAATATCTTGTTGGCAGCAGCTTCATTAGAGAATGGTAAACCAAGAACACAATGATGTAATTGTCTTTTATTGAGTCACACAAGAAATTGCATGGAGTGAGTTTGAGAAATTGCAATCATGAAGGCTACATTCAGTAACTATTAAAAACATGAGAACTGATTTGGTTGTAGGCCTATATTCTTGTATTGATAAACAGCTGATTTCTTGTTTGTCACTGCAACTCTGCTGACTTGGGGAGAAAAAATTGTATGAGTGGAGTTTTAATAAGGTGTAGCTTTGTATTGGTTTACGAGATGATTTGTCATTACTAACAAATTAATTCCATGAACTCTTACATTGAAATAGCAAATCGCAATTTAGAAAAATACGTATCTGCAGTTTTACAAAAGTGCCTCTAACGAGTCTGCAACTTACAGGTTAAACCTTAAATTCACGGCACGTTAGTAATCGCAACCGCACTTGCAAAAGTCAAACACACTGCAATTGTTAATTTACAAAGTTGCGCAGATAAAAATACCCCTATACACACAATAATTGTGCGATATCTTTCACGAATGTGTCCACGGTATATACGAATACACTAAACATTGCAATCGCATGGCCCGGCTCGTATGCATTTTCATACATCAATATTACTTTTCGTTGGTCGCCGAATAAATAAAAAATACATTATAGTTTTAAGGCGTGTTTACATGCCAAGTTCACATTTCACAAACGCAAGAATAACACAAATTTATAGAATATTCAGAACAACTAGTGAGTTCATACAGCACTTGCAAGGCTGTTCAATTTCAATGAAAACAAAAGTTGTCTCTCTGCCGCATGGCTGCTTCACTTGTAACGCACTCACAGACGACTTCAATAGCGTTAAGTTTTATCATGACTTTTAAAAGCTCCCATAGTCGTCAGAAAATTATTTCCTGGAATATTTTCAAGGCAAATATATAGGGAATGGGAATCAATTCAACCAAAACACCGTGTACAACATTTCCACTAGATTTAAATAGTTCATAACTTTACATATTTAACGGCGAAATTTATATCTAGTTATCTAATACAAACACACTCGCACTTTATGTATGTTATCGTTTAGGTCAAAAATGGTTGTATATTAATTTACGTCCATATTAACACTCATCAAAATACACGTGAAAGATAGGCCGATACAATGTTTTTGCCTACTGTTGGTCACCTAACCTTTATTACCGAGAAACAACCGCCTAACTCCACGATCTAAACTGGCTTCACTTGTTCACACTGCAAGGTATAGGACATAGCCACCACCTGGTTTATTTTAAATTTTGTTATTAGCCGAGAAAGAATGCAAGTTTCTTTATATGGTATCGTGGGTTTTATCGAACTTGATAAATCGAATAAAAATATTTTTTTATTTGATTTTCCCATACACGATTAAATTCAGATGAAAAAAATGACAAGGATATATTAGCACGATCTTGTCAATTAAATGAGCATAGTGTAGAAAAAAATAAACCTAGATTTAAGAAAAACGTTAGACTGTAACACCGTTTGCTTTGTTCCTGCAATAATTATGCAAGTTTCATTGCAAACTTCTTTATAATTTTAACTTTCAAAACATGTTCATGTAAACGACAGATGGACTCATGAGAGAGCAGTTTGACTCACGCTCTCGACCTCAGCAGTTGGGTAATCGGAGTTAGTTTTTGTTTATCAAAGTTACCAAATAGCGCAGGGATCACTGATTAAACATATTTCATTTTAACATTCGCTTATTATTATTCAAATTTCAGAATAGTTTTGGCATTAGTGACGAAACTGGTTGTAAACACTGAGGATTCTGGATGCCTCGGGAGATACAATCACGTGTCGTTTGTTATCGGACCCATAAACTTGTTCGATTCCATTCTCAAAAGTCCATTCAATGTAAAATTGTTTGTAAATTAGCAGTTGGTCGAGAAAAGTTTTGCTATTTATTTCATTGACATCCAACGACCCTTGACTTGGCCATCTTCATTATTGTTTAGACGAACCGTGAATATAGTTTGCAAATGTTCGTTCAAAAGGTCGTAAATTGTATTAAATGCTCCGAAAATTAACTGTTTCAAATTCTTCAATATTAACAGAGTAAATACACCTTTAGGAATATTCATAGTGTATCTCTTTGCCGTTTTAAAACGAATCATACTCGCCTCTCCCGGATTGATGATTGATGACCGTATAGATGATATTTTTTCGTCGGTCAAACTAGATTCGTTGGTATTTGTAAAATCATCGGTTTTGATAGTAAATTCATTTTCCAGAGATGCGGTCGTGGTGGAGGTGTTGTTTTTCTTTCCACCCCACCACCCTCCTCGTCCAGTTCTATTATAGTGGTGTAAAATTTTTGGTGTTTTTCCAAATGTATATACCGAATGGAATTACAATAACTAAACTAATTATAAGTAGACCCAATCCCACATAGAGTTGTTTATTTCCTTTACTCATAGTTCTTATCTATATATTAGCAAACGATGGTAAAAATCTCAAAATTACATAGAGTGATTGTCGTTGTATAGCTGTCCATCGAGTGCCATGACGACCGAGCTCGGATCGCAAATTATTGTGGACAAACCATAAAATACTTGCTGCACTGATGTTTGAATGGCGTTTTCATCGTAATTTACCGACAGGTAAGTGAGGAATACAGACATTATTTCTAGAATTTGAGAATAACTCAAGGTATCAATAAGAGGTACCATAGATTTACATATTTTTGGGATCGTTTGTCTTTGGAACACCCTCTCAATATATCTACATCAGCCAATACATCTTCGCGGTAATTTGAAAATAAATGATTTTTTTTTCACATGACTGAACATCTTTTCGTACTTGTGTCGTACAGAACCAATTTTATTCCTAAACTCCTCAATTTGAAATGATAGGGAATTATCTTTGTATAGTAATTTTGTAAACTGTTTAATATTTTCATTTTCTGCCCATTGTTCGTATCTCAAAAATGTTTTATAATTTTCGCGAGTGACGTGCGGGCCCAAACAATTTCGTTGGATAGTATACTGCTTAAGATACAAAAAATTTAAACGATGGGTTAATTGCGAAATTTAAAATTTTATTTCAGAAGCGAATTTATCATGTTCAGTCATTAACAAATATATATTTACGCCTTTTAGCTTCAATACGGAATTGTAAAAATATTTATTATATATTATGTCTGTCAGATGTAAAAAATCCAAGTACAGTGGCAGATTTAGTTTTATAAATTCGACCGATTCCATAAATTCAGAATGCGTCATGTTTTTATTTAATTTTCTCCGCGCATTTAACTTTAACAACTCTCTAATCGCAAAGATAAAATCACGAGGTATTATTGTTTTTTTCATAATGTAATATTTATTGAATTAATTACCGGCAACTGCAGCTCCTGAATAAGTAGCACCGCCGAAAGATGTTCTCGCACCAAATTGTGTATTCACCGAGCCTTTGATTTTACTTTTAAGTTTCCATAAAACAGACCCTAAAATTCTAATTAATAGAATATATCCAATAATAGTAAACGCGTACATTTTCTGTTTCCTATTCATTGTTATATAAAAATACAATATATTTAAAAAAATGTTTCGCATAAGGTTGGGAAAAGTAGGATAAAAAGGATAAAGACAGAAAATCTCAACATGTTAAGGAAAAAAAAAAAAAATTTTTATTCATTGATGTATTTACAATAGTTACAAAAAAGTATTTACACTTGAATAAATTTCAATTCATTCTTGTTTGTTGTTCTGGATAAGACTACATCAATTTATTGCAGCGTATATCCCGTTAAATTAGCATAACTGTCATTATCAATTGTTAATCCTATACTGTTCTGAACTGTATTTCCATACGTCATTTGAAGCTGGAAACCATATAACAAGAGTTTACTGTTTTTAGTAGCTTCACATGCATGTTGAAAGACAAAATTATCTATCGTATAGAGATTCATTTTGAAGAAACATTTTGGTATTAGAAAGAGGTTGTTTTTTTCCTCGTCGCACATGAGTATTTCGTCTCCAAAATTTCCCCAAATAATATAAAACTTCACCGGTGCATACTCCATAACCACGAATTAAACTGTGGTAAGGAACACCGACGATCAGTGACAAATAGGCGGGTTTGAGGTTTTCACTCTTTTCTGCTATCAATATTTTTTTATAGTTTGAAAAGAAAATCGGAGTGAACCGGGGATGATTCTTGAAAATGCTCTGTTTGTCCATCTCAGTCATGTAAAGCCAGCAGCTACATTCCTTTAGGATTTTTTTTATTTGAGTGAGAACAGCAATCGACACACTTAAATTGAAATAGTGTGCATTGATGTTTGTAAACGAAAAGAACTCTAGGAAACTTCACCAAATTTTCCTGCGCCCAGTTCAAAATCTCTTTTGCGTTGAGTACCAAACGTGAAGCCGTTTTGATTTTCGACTCAATCGCAGTTGCCAACAACTCTACCGGATACTCAAAATCCAGAGTGAAACAACTCATGTTACGACTGTGTACGCCGAAATTACGTGTAAGCAGTTTCTTCCAGTTCGGATTGGTATTTAAAGTTGTCAGAAATTCCTGGTATTTCGAATCCACGTTCCTAAACTGTGTGGTTAGGACAAAATTATCGTCGCATAGTTCGCGATTAAGCGATATGTCGTTGGGTTTGTTTGTTATAAACGGCTTTAGCTGATATTGATAGCCACAAAATACGTTTAACAGTTTACTAAAAGTGTGCATCAACATTTGAAAAAATTCAACTATAAATTTTGCTAGACATGCGCTCATCATACGATATTCTTAAAAAAAAAAAAGATGGGTGCACAAAAAACGAAGACGTGTAGTATCTGAGATCGCAAATCCTGCTCAATTCTTGTACCACTGTAGATATTTTGTCAAGATCAATCAGTGGCAAGAGCTGCATGAATTTCAAATATTCATTGTAACTGAATTTAGTCAACCGAATTAGGAGACTTGACAACGTCAAACCATTTGCTAGTTTCATTTGTCAACAAATATTTCGCAATAGAATGTGTCGCGGGGACGTGTGAAAAACTCTGTATTTTTTTTATTCGAGAAAAATATGCAATAATGTAGATTTCCCACTGCCGGCAGGACCGTTTAACGTCATGTATTTAAGTGTAGCCAACTCACCATCATTCTCGTCGAGCCATGTAAATAAAGTTGTTTTAACAAGTTCTTGTTCGATTGAAAGAGTTAACTTTGCCGACGTAAAATTTGTCGTTGTTTCCACAGCTTTAGGTTCGGAATTTGATGAATGTACAAGGATAATTAACTTGTCCTCTAGATTTTTATGCGGAATTTGTTGCGCCCATAAACACATTTCATTACTACTCAACACATCTCTAAAACATAAACTCCAGTCTGGTTTAGCCGGAAGGCCATGCTTCACTCGTAATTTATACTTGACGATTTTTCCAAAGGTATTAATCCGTGAAATGTGTTTCCTATGTTTGCTGAAGAGATATTCGAGAAACAGTCAAAAAAATAAAGGGACCATTGTGATATTACTTACAAACTGAACCTTTTATAGTAGATTTTTTTGTCCATAAAAATACAAAGAAATATCTTTTAGTTCGATATAGTGTAAATAAAAAGATTGTGGGTTTCAAAAAAAAAAGGTAATGTATTTTTTTTTGTATACATGACTCTTAACTAAAATATGGGAAGTTCGCAGAGTTTTCAAAACAATAACAATTTAGGTGGTGCCAATTTAAAAAAAGGAGCCTTTTTAATTTCAGAAGGTCTAACAAATGAATATTCGAAACATTTTTTCCTTGCTAACACGATACAACTAACCGATTATAAAAACTTTATTTACAGTTTACAAAATTTGTCATCATTGAATGACTATACTTTTTTTTCTAAACTTTTGGGAAAAACTTCTGGATAATTTATATCAAGAAGAGGCGGGGGGAAAAAAAAGGGATATGAGATTAAACGTATTAAACAAAAATTTTTAATTATATCACAATGTTTACGTAATTTGGATACAAATTATGCGACTTTTAAACGTTCACACATTGGCCTATTGGCAAACGACCCACACTGTATTATTTGTGCATTAAACCAAAATTGCTCTGAACAATTTAATTTTTTATATAATGTGGATACAGTTTCTTTCGAGAATATTATCGACTTGGCGGAAATCGAATTAGAAAATAGACAAATATTTCTAAATCTACCCGAATTCAAGTCACTGAAAGTTTCTCAACATCGTTCGAGATTTAATAATTCTGATATATTGGATAGATACAATGATTTCATAATGGTTGCCAAATCGAATTTGTTTAAAGACATTGTCAAAATAATTAATAATTTTTCCAAAGTACTCGATACTAGTAAAACTGGATTCGTGATACTTGCGAAAAACTTACAATCTCAAGAAACTGTATATTTATCCATGTTGGTGCAGGATGTTGGCTCTAAGTCGGTTAAATGTGTAAAATATGATTTTAAAGGATATACAGTTTTCGTAATGAACTACACGGACGTAATTAATTCGAGTATTAAATTTTAAAACGTGGTCACTTTACAATTATTGATGTCCACCATCAGCCAAATATATAGTCATTTTACCTAAGGGTTGGATGCTCAAACTACAGCGATGGTCAAATCGTACATAAGGGTAAAATTCGAACACCAACTATCATAAAATTTACTAACGAAGCCATTGTGGAGAAAACGTTGGGAAAATTGTTAATTTCCGTTCTCGATGAAGACAATGACTGGTAGGTGGCACAAATCATTAATAACTTACAACACCTATCAAACAAGCACTTGTTTTTCAATTGCATGTCTCAGATTTATAAATCCAATACTAATTTGAAAAACCTTCCCATCCAGTATTTCGAGTTACAAAATAATTTCGTTTTCGTCGTGCCGAATAACTTAAAGAATAGTGTAACAGTGACACCGAATAACGATTTGGTCAAAGTAGTGACCGATTGTTCTACTCAGCGCAGCTAAGATTCCTGTTCCCGATAAGTTAAAATTATTGTTTATGTTCCATCTGGTAACAATTCGTGCATTTATCCCTCTCATAGTTATACTATGCATAATTCTTTGAAATTCCAAAATTACAATCAAATATCAAATACAAAAACAATCATGGTGAATGACGAGGTTGAATATACTGATTTGAATACTAATAAATACCAGCATTTTGCATTCGTTCGATCCACTGTAGAGTTTTTAATAGGATAGGAGATGGAATTGATCAACAAGTACAAAATTACCTTTTTGTTTCAAGTCGAAAGCAATTCAGTATCTCTGATGGACAATCCCAGGATCAAAAAGTACATTTCAAATGCGCAATATCAGCACAAAATATGTGTTCTTTCAAACACACATTATTTTATGATATGCCATCCAAAAAGTATGCCTGTTACTAAGCGAAGAAACGACGATCAAAGTTTCCAGTTTTCCTACCCGTCATCCTCGTCCTCCTCTTCTTCCTCCACTCCTTCCACTGATACATTCGTGATTGGTTTTTCCAAATTAATTTTAAACAAGGCAAACATTTTGGATTTGGATGTAAGTACGGCTAATGTTATCTTTTCGTTCGGACCAATTAATTACGAGCAAAATAGTCAAGAGGGAGTGTTTGAATCCTTGGGGGAAGCTGTTTATTCACCAGTAGATTTGAATTGGCACATACTAAACAACCACGTATTAAGGTTGGTAGATAGTAGGAATTTCTATGCAACAGCTATCAATAAAATGCGAAATTCGTTAAACTTGAATGATGATTTAATCAATTACTTTGCGACACTTACGTATTCTCTAATTTTCATCTTTTTTCGTAATGTTTCTGAACAATATGTTCGCGTTTTGGTGACGAATTTGGCCACGTTTAAAAGCCAATGGAACAAATACACGCCTATTTTTTTATGATGGCTGGGCTAAACAATAAGTTTCAGGAAAACCGACTAAATACACAACTTACTGGTATTTCATATAAAACGACCAGGTCGAAAAAAAACTACGATTTGTCAGTAGTATAGAATTGCCGATTCAAGCACAACCGCAAAAAAAAATTGCTCAGAAAATTGCGTTTGAGCGCAACTGCAAAAAAAGTGACTCAAAAAGTTGCATTTGGGAGCAGTTGCAAAAAAGTGACTCAAAAAGTTGTGTTTGGTTGCAGTTGCAAAAAAAGTGACTCAAAAAATTGCATTTGGGAACAGTTGCAAAAAAGTGACTCAAAAAGTTGTGTTTGGGAGCAGTTGCAAAAAAAGTGGATTAAAAAGTTGCGCTTGAGCACAACCACAAAAAAGTGGCTCAAAAAGTTGTATTTGGTTAGATCGTAGCCTTAAGAAAGAAAAGTTGCATTAAACTTTATGTTTGAGTGCATCTACAAAAATGTGCGTAAAAAGTTGCGTTTGGGCGCAGTTGCAAAAAAAATGGCTCAAAAAATTTGAATACACAAAAAATAAAATTTAGCATATAATAAATGGACACAAATAAATATCAACTGATGTCTAATATGATGACGACCATGGCAATGAAAAAGGCTTATGCAACAGGTAATGTTTGGAAAGAATATAAATTTAAGAAAGATCTTTTTGCAAAAAGAAAGAAGTAGAAATCTCAAGAGAAGTATGTCAAGTGTAAAACTTGTAATCACTTTTACAAACCATCTCTCATAAGAAGTCATCTTAGAAGTAGATTGCACAAAGGTCTTGCACCAAAACATAATAAATCACATGAACCAACAAATGCATGGGAAATTTTTTAAAATACCACAACATTTAATATCAAAACAGAAGTTCCCATGAGAGAAACACGTGAAATATGAAACTTGTAATCACTATTACAAACCGTCTCTCATAAGAAGTCACTTGAGAAGTAAAATTCATAAGTACACACTCGGATTCAGTGAAGAAGAAATCGAAACAGCATTTCAAAGTAGTAACAATACTTATGCTGTAAAGAATGTGAATGCATACATAGACCCAAATCATTTCCTAAATGATTGAAAAGAAACTATCATGGAACTAATTAATAAACATTTAAAATCACTCAAAGTGAACATGAAACTCTTCACTGAGCACAAAAGGGGAATTGGTGAAAATATTGAATATGTAGAAAGCTCCTTTAAAACCAAGAACAAAATTATACTGAAATCGACTAATCTGGAAATATAATGACAACAGCATATCAAAAATCATAGCTGAGATGGGGTCTTTCAATAACAAAGAGGGATCTCAGTGGGAACTCAACAGAATATTTAAATTAGAAGTGCGAATAAATAAACATGTTCCATTCAAGAGCAGTTCTTATGTTAATTTCCCAGAAAAAAAAATCAAAGCTAAGCAGGTGGTAATTAATGTTAAGAACTATTATCAAAAATGTTTTTTGTGGTCTGTTCTATCTACATTGCATCAAGTACAAAGAGACCCCAAAGAGTGAATAAATACATAGCTTACGAACATGAGTTTGATGATGCACTTAAGGGTTTGGAATTTCCAATTAAATTGGATAGCACACCAATCTTTGAGAAAAGAAGTGGAACTTCTATTAATGTATATGCATATGAAGAAAAAGATGGGGGTAAGGAATATATAATCTCCCCATTAAAAACCACAAAAAATAAGACAGGTAAGCACATGAACCTACTCTATATCAAAGATGAAAAGAACGACCACCACTGCTGGATAAAGTCTTTCGAGACTTATCGCATCAAAGTATCAAATAATGGTCACAAAATATATATATATATGCGATAGATGTTTGCAACATTTCTACTCTGTAAGTAAGCTAAAATATCACGAACAAGACTGTCGAGATCATGATGGTGTTAGAGTTGAACTACCACCTATAGGAAACAATGACATATTAAGATTTAAAAACAAAAATCATTCTTTGAGAGTTCCGTTTGTGATATATGCTGATTATGAATGTTTGTTGACTAAAATTGAAACTCGCCAACCAAACCCGACCAATCCTACACGAAACCGTACCAAAAATATGAGCCTATTAGCTTCTGTTACTATGTAAAATACGAACATGGATACTATAAACCACCAGTAACTTATGAAGGATCTGATGCATCTAATGTATTCGTTAAAATGCCAATGGAAGAAGCAAAGTCTATTGGTGATATATACACAAATGAAAAACCAATGCTTCCACTAACTCAGAAAGAACAGATTGTTTATGATACAGCTACCCATTGTCATATATGTGAAAATTCTTAGAAAGGTAATTCTGTGAGAGATCATGATCATCTTATGGGGAAATTTAGGGGAGCTTCACACAGAGATTGTAACTTATCGTATAGAAATCCATGTGTTATCCCAGTATTTATACACAATCTATCTGATTATGACACACATTTGTTCATAAGAGATCTTGGCATCGATGAAAATAAAATTGATTTAATTCCCAACAGCGAAGAAACATTTATTTCTTTTATGAAACATGTATGTGAAAGTGTAAATCTTAGACATTGACTCATTTAAATTTATGGCTAATATTATCGATAAACTCTCTAGCAACCTTTCCAGAAGCTAATTCCGAGAAACCTGTAAGCATTTTCCCAATGAACTTCTTGACTTTGTTATAAGAAAAGGTGTTTATCCATATGAGTACATGGATAGTGCTGGAAAATTTTGTGAGACATCACTTCCATCCAAAGATGCATTTTACAACAAACTCAATAAATGTGACATTACAGACGAAGATTACAAATTTGCGAGAAAGGTGTGGGAAAAATTCAACATAAAATCTCTAAGAGAGTACAGAGAACACTATAACAAATCTGATGTATTGATATTGTCTGATATAAAGGAAAATTTTAGAGATGTATGTCTCAAAACATATGAGCTAGATCCAGCATGGTATTACACAGCCCCAGGGTTAGTGTGGAATGCTATGCTCAAACATACTAAAATAGAACTAGAATTATTAACAGATTACGACATTATTTTGATGATAGAACAAAGTGTTCGCGGTGGAATTTCACAATGTTGTAAGCGATATGCTAAAGCAATTAATAAATATATGAATGCTTATGATAGTACAAAGGAAATTTTTAGCTTACATATCTGGACGCCACTAACTTATATGGATGAGCTATGAGCCAGTATTTATCCTATGGTGGGTTTAAGTGGAGAAATACAAATATAGATGTAACAAAAATACAAGATAATTCTAGAAAAGTTTATATATTGGAAGTTGATTTGGAACACCCACATGAACTACATGATCTCCGCAAAGATCTGCCATTGGCACCAGAGAATAAAATACAAGAAGGTTCAAAAAATCCCTAACTCTTGAGTACTCGGGATGATAAAGAAAAATATGTATTACACTATGTAAATCTTAAGCAATATCTATCTCACGGAATGAAGTTGAAAAAGATGCATAGAGTTCTGGAGTTTGATCAATCAGATTGGCTCAAGTCCTATATTGATCTAAACACAAATATGCGAAAAAAGTCTACAAATGACTTTGAAAAAGATTTCTACAAATTAATGAACAATTCTGTTTTTGGAAAAACAATGTAAAATATTAGAAACAAAGTAGATATACGGTTGTGCACAAGTTCAAAACCAAACTTTAAAGATAGAACTATATTTACTAACTCTTTTGCTGCAGTTCATATGATTAAAACAAAACTGTGCTTTAACCAACCCATTTATGTTGGAATGAGCATACTTGATATATCGAAAGTCTTAATGTACGATTTTCACTATAATATAATGGAATTAAAGTATGGGAAAAATATTGAACTGTGCTAACAAGATACTGATTCATACATCTATTATATAAAAACATCAGACTTCTACAATGACATGAAAGAAATGGTCGATCATTTTGATACTTTTGGCAATAAAAAAGATAACCCATATGGTATACCGTTAGTTAACAAAAATATTATTGGCAAAATGAAAGGAGAATGTAATGGAAAAAGTTTGGAAGAATTTATTGGATTGAAATCGAAAATGTACCCAATAAATGAGGAATGTGGTGTAAAGAAAAGAGCAAAGGATGTGAAAAACACTGTAGTGAGAAATGAGATTAGTTTTGGTGACTACAAAAAGTGTTTGTTTGGTAAAAAAAAGTGTTGTACAAAAGTATGAATATTATTAAAAGTAAGAAACAATAACACTATACAATTGAGATGAGAAAAAAATCATTAAGTTTCGAAGATGATAAAATATTTATTCTTAAAGATGGTATTAATAGACTACCATGGGGGCACTACAAGATTGAAAAAGAGTGATACTATGAAAAATTATATAACAATAAATGTTTTTAATGGATAACCCTCCATTAAAAACTAATAACCATATATGTTTGCGCACTATTGGACTTCGGTGATTCTTTCAGTTTTAACAACATAAATTGGGTTTATTTGGCTTACTAGTGCCATATTACAAATAGTTGTAGCAGATATTGATTTATTAAAATTAAATGTAAGTTTCAGATTAGTTCGATCTTTTACAATAGCGGTTTTTCTGTAAGAACAATTAATAACATACAATGGTCTTCTTCCAATAAATGACCCAGAGGTGAAGTGCAGTTCATTATTATGATAAGGGGTATCTAATTTAGTCTTTGAATTTCTAAAATCATTGTAAGCAATATACATCTTATCGAAAATTTTATCATCAATGTTTAAATTACAATTCTCTTTGGGAAACACTCCATTCCATCCTTCCTTAATAGAAATATTTTTGACAAAACAAGAGTCAAACATTGAACCGTGTGTGAATTGTCCAGGATCTTCTTTTCTGTTTTGCTGAAAACCAACAATGACAAAGTCTGGCATGTCGAATTTGATTGAATTGAACTGATCTTTTATATTAAACTGAAATGAGTTTGCATTAGTAGGTACTGGTTTTTCAAGACATTGCCAATAATTAAAACCCAATTGGAATTTTGGGGTGTTTGTATAATTTTGCTTTAATTTCGTCTCCATAAATGGGATAGTATTCAACATTTGGCCACAGAATTTCCATTTTCTCAATAACCATATTACCAGCATCTAGTATATTATCTTCATCATAAGATCCATCTGCTTTCTTTGGGGGTCTTTTGTGAAAAGAAACATCATAATTAGAATTTCGAATGAATGTGATCTTGTACCCACCTTTCCCGAATATTTCATTACAATCTCTTATAAACCCAAATAAATATCTTAATGGATAGGTAATTTCGTCATGCTTATCTTTCCTAACATATTTACCTAGTTATATTCCCGACATTTGGAAGTATGCTGATTCTGATTCTGAACTTAGCAATGTATGCATCATTGTTGAAGGGATGCGAGAGTTGTCAATACTTTCGATTATACAACCATGTTTAGAGATCTCTATTCTTAAGAACTGGAATGGGAAGAAATTCTCACAAATATCAATAGTTGAATTTTTTCATAATCTGCATTTGTATCTCTTTTAGTTAGCTTATACTGTTGGTATACATAAGCTTCATTCGGATGTGAAAATACATCGCCAATAGGAATATCAAACTCAATGTGCTTGTTGTATTCATTCAAATTATTTCTTGTTTGGTCGTTTGGCGGAATAAACTGACGCTCATAACTTTCAATTTTTTGTTGATCCATTTATTATATAGAAAAAAAAAATTCTTAAACAACTACACTTTTCTTATCAACCCAAGAATTATGACTACTATCAAAACCTAACCATTTATTTAGCAGCTTATTTCCTTTTCTTCACAAAACTTTTTCCACTTTGTAGTCTTTATCATATTTGGTCTTAAGCAGCTCTGGCTCATAAAAAATACCTTTAATAAGTTCATTTTTTAAATCTTTTATTATGTATGTCGTGGGGTTTGTGCACAATACTTCACACACCTCAAATATTTCAGTGGACCAATTTGGTGTATATCCTTTTTCAAACAAATTTTTACTTTTACTTATACGAACTTTATCTCCTATTGCAAACTTTGGGTTAACATTTTTCTTTCTCCTCCATATATATATATATTGATTAGAACAGAACTTTCATTAATTGTATTAACATTGGTGGGTTTCATTCAGATAGTACTGTGAACAGTGTTATTTTATTCACTTATTAATTTAGGTAACATAGCCACCCATTTAGGTTTCCCTGCACAGTAAATATCTTTCACATTTTCTCCTTCAATGTTCTATTAAATCTTTCTACAATGCTAGCTTTCTTTTCACTGTATGTTGAATAGTGTGTTATGTTATTATTAGCCATTAATGTCTTAAATGATTTATTGTAAAATTCTTTCCCTTTGTCTGTTTGTAAATGTATGGGTTTACGATCATTCAAATAGTTTTAAATGCTAACATAACATTTTCACAAGTTTTATCTTTGACTGGTATAGCCCATGCATATTTGGAAAAAAACATCTATAATGGTTAACATATATTTAAATCCTTTGTTAATTCTGTGTATAACTTTTAAAGATCCAGAATTAATTTCAACTAAATCAGCTTGCCAAATATCATCGATGCCAAAAGATAGAACAGTTCTTCTGAAGAAGTTTTTTCACATTGGTTTATGAATTTAATTTACAATATCGTTTTTTATACCCCCACCAGTGAATATCGAGTTATTTGTAGCCCAACATCTACAGACACATTTGATTCTTACTTTGTTACTATTTGTAAGTTCATATGAACTTAGTGTACTTTTCATACATTTGAGACAGTATACATTTAAGTTATAATAGTTCGTTTTATTTATTTATATAATAAACGATACAACAAAAAATTGTAAACAATATAGAGAAGAATATAGACAGAAGAAGGCAGGTAATTGAAAAGTTTAAAACTTTTAGAAAAATTTGCCAAGATGAATATAATAAAAATATAAAAACACGATCAACCATTGATAGATGCGATAGAAGATTTGGGACAAATAATTGGACACATAACAAATGAGAATAATAACTTAATTAAAGAACTTGTTCCAATAGCTGTTAAGAATTTAGACTACTCACAGACACCAACAGAAACATCTTTTGAAAGAATACTGTTTGGTAAAACAGGCAGCAATGAATGCTATGGCGATGGCATTAAACAAATTGGTGATGACGAACGCTATGATGATGGTGTTAAACACATTGACGATGATGATGAATGCTATGACGAAGCGTTAGGGCATTTTAAAACTGATATCTCTCAGTTAACCACCTATGAACACTATAGTTGTATCCTATCAGATACAAACACAGTTTTTTAAAACAATATCCAAACTTGGGAACACCAAAATCTAGTAAAGGGAATAAATGGAAAATTATTGCTAAACCTATTTACGATTCAATTAAAAAGAAACGTCCCTCACCTAAAGAAGGGAACGGTATAAAGAAATATACAGACCATCCCAAAGAATACATATGGATGGATGATGTTAGGATGCTTATTGATCGACTTCTCGTTATTTATGGCGAAGAGAATGCTGGAAATGACAACTATTACAATGAAAAAGTTGGAATAATGAATATGCTCAACAGCAAGTTTAGTGACTTTGTTATGAATAATCCAAAAGGTATACCATATCTGATACGAGTGTTGAACACAATACTACATAGTTTTTGGGAGTCGGAGCATCACAGAACAGGGTTACTCAATGACATAATAAATTCACTACCTTTTGAGCTGCATGCACCCGTTTACCAGTACTTAAGTATGGGCACCAGACTAAAAGAGATAATTGAGCAAGGTGATAAACCCATTAATCCACTAGATGCGGCTGCAATGGAACATGATATAGCTTATCATCATCATAAAGATCAAACCAAAAGACATTTAGCTGACAAAGAACTAGAAGAGAAAGCGTTCAAAAGATTGTTAAATTCAGATGCTGATCTCAATGAGAGATTATGGGCTAGTGTTACTGAATCTGCGATGCATATTAAACGTAAACTTGGCTGGAGAATTGAAATAAAATGAAAAAAAAATTGTTATAATAAATGAAAGTAAAACGCATTGTATTTCAAGTTCATAACGAGGAGTTGAAGGGTTTGAATATTGATTCTTTCCTAACGAAAAACCAACTGGAACAAAAAATCAAGAAATTAAAGGAGGACAAAGGGATAACTATCACAATTTCAGTTCCACAAGTTAAGAAAATGTCCAAAGAAATGAAAACTGGAAATGGACTGACAGTCCACAAGGGTGGATTTTTACCCTTAATTTTCGCAGTATTGGGAGCTGTAAGAGTGTTAGCTGGTGGTGCATCATCTATTGCTACATCAGTAACTAATGCTAAGAAGAAAAACCAAGAATTGGAAGAACAACGCTGACATAATTTAGCTATGGAGGAATATGGCAAGTGATTGAAGAATGTTAAGTGTGGTAAGAATGTTAATAAAAAGTAACTCCACACAGTAACTTTGATATTGAAAAAATGGTTAAAAAATTAAACATAAAAAATTTTCGTGGTGTATTTATGATCGATGAGCTACTTAACATGCCACTCGATAATGAATGTGGGATTGTTAATCTAGATGTTTCAACAAACTCTGGTACACACTGGGTATGCTATTGGAAAAAAGCAAACAACAAATATTTTGATTCATTTGGCGGAAATCCACCCCGACTATTAATGGCATATCTCGGAAGTAATATTTTTTGTAACGATAATAGAATTAAAAATTTCAATCAAGTAACTTGTAGTAATTTGTGTGTAATTATGCTAAATCACTTTTCACATAATTTTAAATTTCCAAAAATTATTTCACTAATAATAAACAATGGATAAATTTGGAAATGCATTAATGAGCTCTTGGATTGAAGATCAAATTAAAGAACACACGGACAATTATGCAACTACTGAGAAGATCAATCCTAATGATTTTGTTTCCTACACAGTTCAACGACTTTATAGCCACAATGACAAGAAATAAAAGATCATTGGATAAAGCCTATCTTACTTACTTGGGAGTAGATAATAATATAGATTTAAAAAAAAAGACTAAGAAATGTGGGAGATCCCATTGCACTGATGGATGCAATCAATTTACAGTACTATCAGAAAAAACAGAATTAACATTATTCGTTTAGTTGGGAAATACAGTTCAAAAGAAAAAGTATTTTACTTTGATAATCGAATAGAATATTTTTTATGAGATGGAACTATAGTTGAAATAATAATAATAATAATAATAATAATAATAAGACCAGAAAAATATAAAAGTGTTATCAACTTATAGCATCAACAGAAAAAAATTGACATGTATGATACTTTTGAAGTATTCCCTGATGATATGATATATTTTAAAATACCAAAAGCCCACAATGTACCCGAAGGTACAATTGTGTTTATTGAAATAGTTATGGTATACCAATACATTAAAAAAGATCAGATTATGTTGGTTTTTTAATGGAAACACTTCCATTAAAAACAAAACTTACTTATAATCTAAGAATTTAAGAAGTCTTTAATTTTATTATGGCACTTACCATTATTTAACTTACGAGTCATATAAATTGTAACAAATCCATATTCATTATTCAACATTTTGAACAAGTCTCCCTAAATTTCTCGAACGACATATCTCCATCAACAAAATCACTATTGATATGTTTAAAATTTGTATCATCTTGTCTGAATATGCAAAGAAAATTGGTATTGTCTCTTATTAGCTGCTTAGGTACTTTTGAGTATATCTCGGCTAAATAGAAACAATCAATGTCTTTGTGTCTACTGCAAGTAATATAATCCCTTACCATATTTTGATTTTAAAGTATGATATCATCGAAAAGAACTACACTCTTTATAACATTCACTTACATCAACCATTTCTTCATTTGATGGAAAGAAGTATGCTATTGGTTCATTAAATAATTTTGATGCTACATCTATATCTTTCTTTAAATTGATATATTTTGGTTGGTCCAGAATATTTGACCACACATAGAGAGTACCAAAGTCCACCCATCCCTGAGCATATATAAAATTATCTATCATAAGTGTAGTTTTTCCATAGTTACTAGGACCCACTATCAAACATCTAACATTACTATGTAATAATTCTCCATGACGTTTTGTCGTTACAGTCTTGTCCGGTATTCTTATTTTAATATCCCAGTCTACATGTTTCATGTTTTTCTTGCTCATTTATTAATAATTTTTTAAATAATATAATAAATGAGTAAAGTATTCAAACTAACAGATAACAAATCAGTGTTGAAGAAGAGACTACATTACCCTTTAGAGATAGAGGGGCACTGATTGGCTTTAGTTCAGTTCTATACTACTTATGTAATGCATAACAATATCTCTGGGAAAAATATGCTATATTTTGTAGGTCAGAATGATATGGAATCAGAAATTGGTATTCGAGTTGACCAATATAGCTTAAAAGATCATGAAAAAACTATAAAAGCAGTTTTTTTCATTTAATGTAGATTCAATGGATGGGAAAGAAAGTGATATATCTTTCGAGCTGGATAAAATAACAAACAGAGTGGAAGTAAAATGTACACTTAAATTACAGTTTGGAAAATGGGGTTCAAAAGGAAAACTTTTGGGTTTTGTAGAAAATAAAACTCTGAAAGCAAATGTGGACCATTATGGCGATACAATTCAAAAATTTGCTCCATTTGAAACAATAAATATTCACTGTAATATAGTAAATGGTATGATATTAAAATATGAAAATAATCATAGAGAAACTAGCATAATTGCCACTTTTAAACCAAGAACAACATTTGGATTTGGTGACACGATCTATTACGAATCAGCTTATCCATTATTTTTTCCAGTGCAAACAAATCAAGTTAATGAAATAAAAGTTGAAATTAAGGATGAAAAGGTAAGTAAGTTAATTAACTTTGATTTGTCCGGAAGAACAGTGGTAATAGAGATGAGACCGTAGATATTTTTTTGGTTAGAAGTAGTCATATTCTATATATAATAACTTTAATAGATTTTAAACAATTAAAGTTTCATATGATAAAGATGAATAATATTTCTATAGAAAGTGCAATGAAAGATTTAGAAAAAGAATTCAATGTTTCGGCTACTTTAATATGTCGAATTTGGATATGTATATCTAAATTTTTAATTAGACTATGTTGTAGTACATTGCCGAAGTCAGAGCGATAATTGTGTTTTAATGATTGGATAACCATTACAACTTTATAGAGATATAAGCACAAATAAAAATCAACTGATGTCTAATTATATGACGTCGATCATTCACTCTTTAAAAAACCGAATAGAATGCATTTGTTTAACACCACAACCACCATTCCATCATATGCAAAACTTATACCTCCACGATTAACATAATTAAAAACTTTTTGACTGAAAATCTGATCATATATATCTGGTAAGGTTACTTAAAAATTTCCAGAAGTAATTACCACTTTGTATCCATACCATGTATCATTTATTTCAGCATGGTTTATGGGATAGGACTGCCCAATTGTAAGTTCGGAAAGTTTCTTAAATTGTTTGGTTCCCTATAATACATTTAGCAACTGATCCATCTTTATTATACAAAATTTTTTTTTTTACATATTCTAATTTTTTGAGTCACTTTTTTTGCAACTGCGCCCAAACGCAACTTTTTACACGTATTTTTGTAGACGCACTTAAACACTAATTTTTATGCAACTTTTTTTTCTAAAGACTACGATCTAACCAAATGCAACTTTTTGAGCCACTTTTTTTGCGGTTGTGCTCAAATGCAACTTTTTAATCCACTTTTTTGCAACTGCTCCCAAATGCAACTTTTTATGCGTATTTTTGCAGATGCACCCAAACGCAACTTTTTGAGCCACTTTTTTTTGCGGTTGCGCTCAAACGCAACTTATTGAGCCACTTTTTTTTGCAGTTGCACTCGAATCGGCAATTCTATACTACTTTTGTCATTAATGAAAACCCTAAAAAATATGTGAATGCCAACAACAATGATGATTTTATGGCCACAGCATCTTTATATAAATATTCGGTGAACGAACAATTTCCATCAAATCCTGAATATATGTATAATGCAATTGATGGTCGACATTATGTCGTAAACCTCTCGTCCTTTGTTGGTATTCCAGGGATTTATGTCATTTACGAGGATAAAGATCCGGGAGAAATAACCATTGACAACATGCATGACAATCACGAACACTATTTTCATCGAACAATACTATTCAAAGCAATTTATCTGAATTGTACTATTTGAGCAAATACTTGCAAGCTGTGCCTGATGGAAAACTCACACTAATGGTGAAGATTATCGATTAATTCACGGGAGATAGCGATATCGTTTTCAAAAAACTCTAGCAAATTTATTTTACGAAATTAATGGTTTCCAAGTAGTAGAAAATATTCAGAGAAACCTCGTCATCATTTAAAATGCTTCCTCCGAAGTTCTAAACGATTGTTTGCAATTCGAGGATGGTGCAAACACAAAAATTTTATTCCACAAAAACTCTAGTGTGCTCAAAGACAAATTGGTTTTAGATACAGAAAACTTGAAATTTACTGCTGAATCGTATGTAGATAATTTACAATATATCGAACAGAATTGGGAGTTGTTCAAGTTTAATACCTAAAATACCCATAACAATAACCATGGGGATGTGGTATACGTATATTGTGGTGATCAACAAAATTTGAACCAGTTTAGTTTACACATAAATACAGATTTGGACAATGAGACACTAACGACTATGATTTAATTTATACATGAAATTTCGATAGCTTCCTTCAATGACATATTGCGATTTATGAAAAATTTTCCAACTGCTTTCTATAACAAGGTTGTAATTGCCAATTTTATCGATCTGAAGAAATATAAATTAAACACATATTACGACGAAATCCATCATTGTGATAAAATGTCGAATTATTTATGCGTATATAATTCGAGTAAAATAATTAAAGATATCTGTAGAGGAGATAGTTCAGATAGCATTTGCATCATATGTTTTTATGGTATAAATGATAAAATTATCGTGTATGTGGATTCGTCAAAGAACCTCATACTACCTACCGGTGAAAATGTTATTTCTATTTCGTATACAAAATTATGCGGTTCAGATATGCTCGCATGTTTAAAAGGATATAAAATTATAACCACGCAAATACATAATCAAATATCCTTCGAATTTATATGCAACTAATAATCTCGACATATCCGACCAAGAGTTGATCATGGCGGCGAAAACGAGTCAGACATGTGTTTGTTACAATTCCTTCAATCCCTTTCCCAAGTTTAATATCGTAGATGATAGACCATCTATTGTGGTTATACGTTGGGAGTCTGAGGAATGTAAACTATCTTTAGGAATTCTTTGGGTAGATATTTGTGCAAAATATAACAGGTCTACAGTGTGTGTGTTTTCTAAATCGAAATACAACAATAAAAATATTCGCCCGAATGTAGGGGCCTATATTTTAATTTGAGAGAAACAAATCCAATACGAATAATAGAAGAGGAAACTCAAATAGAAAAACTAATAAAAAAAACATACCGTTTTATATATTTGGTACATTCGGGTAAAAATTGTATTTTAGCACCCCGCATAGAGTATGTATATAACGAAAATAAATTTTCCATAAAAAATTTTTATCCATCGACCTGAGAGAAAAAAAATTACGGCCACCTGCTACACATCATATTATATGTGTATGAAAACGACAAAGATTTAAAAGATATTTTATGTATTATAAATAACAAATTTCATTATAAACACAATTTCCAGGTAAAAGAAAACAGTAATTTTGACCTTTTTGATAAGGTGGTAAGTTATGTAGTGCTCGAAGGCACTCAATAACAGTTAGACATGGCTGCTGCCGATATATTAGCAACTGCTGGAAAAAGTTATACTTTTTTTTCAATAATTTAGTTGAAAATACAAATGTTTCGAAAACTAAACCTACTACTGCTACTTTAAACACCAAAGACAAACGTAAAGAGAAGCTAGAATTGGGAAACGAAAATTTACAAAACAACACCTTTGATTGGCAAAACTCTTTTTAATATATGATTATGCCGACCCTCATGACTATCATGTTTATGGTAATAATGCAAATAACGGCAATTATAAAAATCATAATCATATTGATATTTTTAGCACACATTGCATTAATTTATGTAAGTCATTATTTAAAAAACAAAAAACAAAAAAAAAACTTCGTAATTTTTTTCTACTCTCTCTCTCTCTCTCTCTCTCTCTCTCTCTCTCTCTCTCTCTCTCTCTTTGGTATATATAGTGTAGTATTCAGTGTTGTAGCAAACTTGTAGTTGGTGTAAGTAAAGAAACACATCAAAGCGCTCCAGATGGCTACCAAAATAAACGTCAACATTATCGCAGAGTCGACCAAAATGACTTATAACAAAATCGGAAATAAGGATGACAATGAATCAGTTGCCCTTTTCGTCGATAGTGTGGCGACAAATGTTTTATCGTGCAAAGAAGATGGATACTTCTTTACCTTCATCAAGAAAGGTACAAAAGAAACTAAAAAGGTATGTGTAAACACAGTTTGCAAGATTTTCAAATTAGCTAGGGTCGACAATTACATCACACAAAGTACTCACCTGATGAACTCTATGACTTGTTACTTCTACCCACGCGGGACGAAGAACAATGGCCGAATAAGAAAGTCTCTCAATTTAACTATTATAAATTTTGATAAAATGTAGATATTTGTATCAAAGTCGCCATTACTTATAAAATAATTGATACAATAAATAAACGCATTGTTTCATTGGTGAAAAATACAGTTATTCCCGAGATTAGGATCAAAACCTCCAGCAAATACATTCCTCTATCCATCATGTTTATTCGAGAGTTCATTTTAGATGTATAAAGTGTAAAATCCAAAACTTGGTCTGGATTTTGTGCACTAAAAGTTTTAATTTGATTTGACAACATCGTATCATCATCATTGCCGTCCACATTGTGGGTCCGATGTGTTTGACTAGGGCTTTGAGAACCATATTCAGGCTGACCTCACCGAATAAATGTGATAGGAACTCGTTACTACCCAATCCTTGGATGCAAGAGATTATAATATCGGTAATTATATCGGAAATATCTTCTGTATTGGATAAATCAACGGGATATTTGGTCGGAAAACTACCCATTAAACCAAGCATTCGATATTCGTCAATTTGATGTTTACCGCTATCTGTATAATTATTTTAAGTGGCATGGCACCGAATTGGCTTGTGGCCCAATTAGAACCCGAGTATCTTTATCGGAAACTATGGATTTGACATCGCGGGTCAATATCAAAGGCTCCACAAACTTACCCCTTCCCCCATACTCCGTGGTCCAAAATAAATGTCTAGGTGTTTTTGCTGTGATGCTCATGTCGCTGAGTTTAATGTCTGGATTTATGCAGAATGCCTCGTGATTGACGAAGTCATTCCATTCCACGACGTAATCGGGCATTTGTCCAGTTGGTGGTACTTGCGGGCTCTTCACATCGTACTAGTCGATTCCATCATGTCATGATAAAATTATCGCAATAATACGAGTTTAGATGAAAGTGCATTGTTTCATCACCCATCTCTGTCACATAAGGTGAAGAATCAACATCGAAACCAGTTCCCGTCGTGTATACATGCGGAATAATCGTGCCTTCTTTTACGCACCAATAATCATCTATTCCCAACAGATAGGCTTCTGGACGAACCAACATACGCGCATCGCAGAGGTTGCTCCAATAATTCATTGATCTGTGATATTTAGATTCGGGATCTTTGGTTGGAAAACACGCTCCTTGGCACGCAATCACATCTGAATCACCACTCTTGAATATTTTAGGGACATCTCGAGGTGTGCATGTTTTTCACCGTGCATAACGCAGATTGAATCGAGATGCATCGCAGAATCGTTTTCCACCTTTAAGACGAACCTGATAGCGATAATCAATAAATCCAATTTTGCCTTTTGTAATACTACATCTTGACGAATTTCTACGTATACATGAGAAAATATTCGCGGCACTCGCAGCAAGTATTCGTTATAAGTTAATATTTCTTGTCTTTCAAAAACATTTCTCAAACCATTTGAATAGTCCAAGTTTGTTGGTCTGATTAATATAGACAACTTATGTGATTATTTTGAGATATATATATATATATATATATATATATATATATATATATATATATATATATATATATATATATATATAATTAAATAACAAAAATGCAATCATAGAGTCAAACTCAAACTCAGGGTAGTTCGAACATACTTTCGAATCTCAGTACATATTCATCAAATCATACTATTAATCTCAATCAATCAAATTAAATTAATCGATACTATCCACTCATTTACGTTAATCAAAAACGTAACTTTAGTAATGGTTGCAACAGTTCCGTCCACATGGAATTGACACCCATTTGTTTCTTGAATAACGAGCTATGCGATGCAAACACATCTGCTAGCGAACAATTGTTGATTGTTGGATTGTGCGAGACACACAAATCAGATTCCTGCAACATTGATTATAATCTATATAAAATACAAGGCGATATTAAGCCCCATATCAAAAACGAGCATCTCGGTCGGCCAATGTCCCTTGTATCCCAACCTTGTCGGACACTCGTTGAAAACTCTGGATAAAATATTCACGAATCTATTCTCCAACAACAGCCGTAAATTTATCGATTCGTCGAAATTGGCCACTTTATTCGAGTACTCTACATATCCCGAAAACATCGCTAGTACCGATAAACTCAAACTTTTTACCAAACATGTGATCGATTACGGACAAACATGGGCTTCTGTTTTGGATCTAGCATGTATCGAGGTCAAAGTAAATATATTTTTCGACCAGGAACATCTAGATAGGGACACGGTCAAAGAAAATTAATGGATCCATGACATAACGACCTGTTTGCCAAACACAAAAGTCGATATAGAGGATGGCAAAAAAAATGATACAGTACGTGGTTCATTTGGCACGGTTTCCCAAATTCGACATTTTAACAATTCTTAGTTACCTCCCCTCATGCGATATCAATGTCAATACGCTCGGATAGGTGGCAAACATAGAAATGTTCAACTCAAGCTTGGTTTACTGTATGAGATTTGGACTCAGGCATGATTTTGGCAAAATGGGAAATGTTGAGTTCTACAATCGGTACCCAAAAGACGTCCAGGCCATCATCAATCCCAGACCACTTTATCAAAACATTGACAATTGGTGTTTGAACTACATTGGGGTGGAGGGACTAAAAATAACAATCGTCAAACGAAAAATCAACCAATATTCCGAATACATCCCAATATTTTTGTAATTGCGTAAAAAAAAAAAAATTGTAATTTTGAAAATGAAATGAGCTCATCCAATTTTTTCATGTTGGTACAAGTCAAATATTTACCGTATAAATCAAACTTGACATTAGCAGAAGCATCTTTTGTAGTGGTAAATTTCACATTCTTTTTCAACATCAGAAACAGTTGAAGTATCTGCTTGTTTGCTGTCGGCAAACACTTGTACTGTTCTGTTGACGAATAAGCCCGCTGGGGAATATTGTAAATGGCCGCATTGGACCCGTTTATCTGCAAGTTATTTATCGACAAATTGTCGAATTTCATAAATCCAATGCACTTACAACCATATGCAATGATTTTCAACACCGTCGTGGACGATTTGCTGCAAAATATATTTGTTGGGATTTTTTTTTCAATTAATACTCTTTCTTTCAACTGCATCAGTGGCGATAGATCGATAACCGAGTAGATCTAAGCCATGCAATCGATATAATCATCTTTCATGGGCATAGGCACGGCTATTCTCTTTTGCGATTATGTATTGCTCAATTTTAAACCATCGTATAATCGATGCCGGGACAACCTCGAAAATGAGGTGGTTATTAATCACGAAATACACGTTCGTCTTTACTCGTTCGATTTTCGTACATGGAGATAGAATGCCGTTATCATAAACCGCTAAAAATATTCTGTATGCGTTTGTCGACACGCTTATGTTAAATTTTGGGCTATTGAAATATTATAGCGGCTCGGTCGAATGAAACTCGCCACAGTACACGTGCATTTGGACAAAGACCGTCTCGGATTTATTAAATGGCATAAATACGGGCACCAAGTCCTTGCTCAAGCGAATGCGAAATCTGGTTTTATAATCGTGGTTGGAAATAATCCGGAAACGACGGCAGTGTACAGTCGGAATGTCTATATTTGGGTTGATCACATACCCATCTTCGGTGAGTTGCGAATGATTGGAAAAGACAGTTTGTTGTATGTTGTATGTTAACAAATTACAAAGTTCTGGTGTTAGTATATATGCTTTATCCCTAACAAATATTATATAATTATTAATTGTTACTTGTGTATTACCAACGTAAAAATCTTGCCCAACTCCATTCAAAATAAATTTTTCATCAATAACATTAATTCTTTTTGAAATTTCTGTTCCGAGATTTATAGTAGAAACGCCTGCTATAGGTGGTAAATCTTTTAATGGAATAATACCTATTTGCTCTTCCAAATTACGAGATTCTTGTTCTGCAAATAATTCTCTTTCAAGCGATGTTTCTTGTGGTGTTGTTGGATAATCCAAATTTTTTACTGCAACAGGAACTAGTGTTGTTATTAAATTTTTATTTTCTTCACTTACTTTTTCTTTTACAAATATTTCGTAATTCGTCAATTAATGGTTGCTTTTTCTTCTTATTTTTTTAATTATCTTTTTCGTAATGCTTTCTATATTTTTTGTATCTTTCAATGAGTAATTTAACTCGAGAAACTCCATTCAATTCTGCCATTTATATCTAACTTTTTTACTTATAAATGAGTTATAAAAATATTGAGAGTTTTTGGAGGCAGACTTTTCCTCCAACTGATCAAACTAGGGGGAAATTAAATGTTTACAATAATAGAATTGAATTTGATATTCCAATAGGAGATGGTTCTTCTTTCCCAAATGATGCTTATGTTTATGAACAGTTTAGTTTACTAAAGAGAGATAAGGTTGGAGCTGAGACAAACTATGATGAATCAGATAATATTGATGTTCGTTCAAACTTTTTTCCTTTCCAATTTTCTAGAGTAGAAATTTCAAAACATGGAAATACTATGGAAACTGTTGATAATGCAGGTATAACATCAACAATGATGAATACTTTATTAAGATCACCAAGTGAACAAAATTATTTAGAATTTACTGGCATTGATAATCTATATAGTCCAGGAATATTAGTCAAATGAGGGCAAGAATCTCGGAATGAGAGATAGTCAGCTATAAACTTGTATAAACCATTATTTTGACACCCTAAAACTTGTCTCAAAACCTACCTATCGTAGGGTGTCCGCGACCACAGATATTTCAAGGTCAAAGGTCAAAAAATCGATTTTTTTTTTTAACACATTTATTGCAAATATCTCGTTTCCTATGGGTTTTATGCTATTTGTATTTATTATAAATATTGTAGAGGATTAAATTCTCTACAACTTTTGTTTAAACATTTTTTTTATATCTTGAACCATTTTCGAGATAGAGGGCAGAGCGCGCGCAGTGTTTAACTATTTAGAGTATCATTCGAGGTCAACCTGTAGTCCCGATTAAAAACACGCCGTATAAAGTTGATTAATTATTGATAAATATATAATTCTAAATAATTTGCATTTTTTTATTAACTATTACGTTATAATTAATAATTTTTTTCAATAATTCAGTATCTATTCATTTAATAATACTTACCTACTCGTGTACTTATAAAGTTATTAAGGGAAATACTTTAATTACATTTTAAGTAGAAAATAATTAAGTACATCTATATTCAAATCCGTAAACTTATAGATTCTTTTAAAACGATAAAAATTATACCTGGGACAACGGACCTCTATTGTATAGTACGAACCTTTCTATTTATAGCCAGAAAGGACAGATGTTCAATTGCTTACTCACGACCGGTTTCTTTTTCAAGGAACCACTGTTATTAGTTAGTTTTGAATTGTACCTTGGTAACTACGGACGTACAATTTTAAGAGTGATGGATAATTTGTGTTTTATATGTAAAAAGTCAGATTCGGAAGGTGAATCATTAGTGAATCTAGTGCGTGGTATAAAAACTCTGAGAATTGCAAGTATCGAACGAAACGACGGTCTTATTGATTATTTAAAAACCGTAACCTCTGTACAAGTGCATGAAAAGTGCCGAACTGTTTACATTAGCAAAAATTGTATATTAGCAGCAAAACGGCGACTAGAACAAGATGAAACTACAGCTTCTCCAACTGTACCGCATAAAAGACTAAGTGAAGTGTTCGATTTCAAGAAGCAGTATTTATTTTGTGGTGAAATAGCTGACGAGGCCGCAGAGACAAAGAAAAAAGAAAAGTATAGACGCAAGATAAGTGCAGTGAGTACTCTTGAGTTTAAAGACAATGTTATGAAAAAAGCAGAAGAACGTGGTGATACTTTCGGAGAATTGGTGAAAAATCGTATATTTTTTCAATATGATTTAGTTGCTGCTGAAGCTAAATACCATGCTGTTTGTTATACGAATTTCTTCACAATTAAAGTACCATCGTCTCATCCGAAACTTCGTCAAGATAATCAAGTTTCAGAAGCTATGATAGAGATTTTCAATTACATAGAAAATAATGATTCACAATTTACACTAAAAGAGCTTAAAGATGTCTTGACAGGGTATGTACCAGATGATAAAACTATTATATCAGGCTACAACAAAAGTACTTAACCAATATAATAATTACGAAAAAAGTAGGAGCTTTTACGATCATTTCTTTTCGTGATTCACACGCTAATATTTTATCAAAAGCTTGGTACGATAATAAAAACTTAAATCCTCAAGCAGAAAGACTAAGAACTGTAGAAGATAACACGGAGGAATTTGAAATTTTACAGCGACTGGAAGACGATGATGAAGAAGAAGAAAATTGAAATTAGAACTTGTAGTTCTTATTATTATTCAATTTTTTTAATTTCAACGTTCATAAATGTATGAAATGGTATTTTTCAATAAAAAATTTAATTAAAAAGTTAATTATTTTCTTTTTATTTAGTTAGGAAGTTATTAGTATAAATAAGATTAGAATTAAAAAATAATTAAAGTATTTCCCTTAATAACTTTATAAGTACACGAGTAGGTAAGAATTATTAAATGAATAGATACTGAATTATTGAAAAAAATTATTAATTATAACGTAATAGTTAATAAAAAATGCAAATTATTTAGAATTATATATTTATCAATAATTAATCAACTTTATACGGCGTGTTTTTAATCGGGACTACAGGTTGACCTCGAATGATACTCTAAATAGTTAAACACTGCGCGCGCTCTGCCCTCTATCTCGAAAATGGTTCAAGATATAAAAAAAATGTTTAAACAAAAGTTGTAGAGAATTTAATCCTCTACAATATTTATAATAAATACAAATAGCATAAAACCCATAGGAAACGAGATATTTGCAATAAATGAGTAAAAAAAATCGATTTTTTGACCTTTGACCTTGAAATATCTGTGGTCGCGGACACCCTACGATAGGTAGGTTTTGAGACAAGTTTTAGGGTGTCAAATAAAGGTTTATACAAGTTTATAGCTGACTATCTCTCATTCCGAGGTGAAACCCCTAATATTCCTGGACTAATATTGAGATAAATCTGTTTCTAGTGAAAAAATAACAAAAGAGGTTAAAACTGTTTCTAGTAATAAAACAAATGAAATAATCAATCCTCTTACATATCTGTATGGATTTATTTGTGATAACAATGAAGTTTATTGGGAAGGTGGCTATAAAATTACTTTTTTTCGTAATTCATCTGTTAACTGTTTATTTCTTTATGAAACTTTAGATAAAGATGATAAAATTTTCAAAACACCATCCTGATCCTGGAACTATTGTTATTGAAAAATTAGAAATTATGCGGCCTATTGATGAATATGAATCTAACACTGCCATTGCACTTAAAGGAAAAATATACAAAGCACCAAAAATACCTATTAGTTTTGATTATAGCCATGAAAAAAAAAAGAAATTCCAAAAGGAACAAATGTTTTTAGCTTTGATATAAATGATCAGTTTAATAATTTACAATTTGATATGCTTGACTTTGTAATTGTAGGTTTTCAATTTAAAAAGAAAAAAATCGTGCTGAACAGCACAAACACACTGCTATGTTTGTAATGTGAGAAACATTTATGTTAAAAACGTAGGAAATGAATTTTTTCTTAAAGAAAACTGGAATGTAGATATTGAAATAGGTGTTTATCTCAAACAATTTCATGCTTATAATGATTTTAGAAATTCAAAAACTAAACCAGATACCGACTACAGAAATAATGAACTTTATTATAAACCAACTGTAAACTTAGATGGCGATATTAATTACTATTCATTTTGGGGGCGAAAACTTTTATATATTATTGATTGTTCATACAGAAAAACAACCGTAGTTTTGAAAAAGCAGGTACCATTTGTAATGTTTTACTTAGTCGAAGGAATCTTACTTGAGATTATTTGGAAGTAAGAATTACTGAAGATTTATAAATTTGTTATATTATTAAATGGAGGGATCAACAAATTGTCCCGATAGTTTGATACAATATTTTAGACTTATAGTTGAGTGGTTACATTTAACAGTTTTACGAATATTTAGAAATATAGATGAATTATTTGATCAAATGAATAAAATTAAGATTTTCTCATAGTATCACTCTTTATAAAACATATATAGATTTTTAAATATTATAAATGGATCATATTATAGATCTTTGAGAACTTTGGGATATTGGATATTAAATTATAAAAACATCAACTTCCATTGATAAAGAATTGGACATCGTTCATTTCAAAATTTTTTTTAAAAATCAATAAAAATGATTTAAGATCAGATAAGTTTTCTAACTTTAAAGACGATGTTTATTATTTGGAATGTTGCGATGGGTGGGATTATGGAACCAGTAATGGTTACGCCTCAGATTTTTCTTTATTTTTAAACTTTAAAAAGTTTTATTGGTGTTTTACTTTTGTTGAATACATTTATAAATTCTATTCATGTGTAACTTTTACTCCAAATTTAGCTTAATTTGCTCGATTTAGATTGCTTACATGCAAAATTGACATTTTTGGAAAATGTAAAAATTTGCTTGAAAAACAAGAAATTTACATGTTTTTTAGTTGGCACAAATCCTGTATGCTCATTTTATGGACTTCAAAAATTTGCTTGTTTTTGCCTGATTTTGGCTTAAATTTGTGTGTTTTTGAGACTCGAAAATTGCTGCTTCTAGAGACCTAGAACATTGCTTGATTCTGGCTTAAATTTGTTTACTTTTGGGCGAAAACTGCTTGATTTTCGATGAAAGACAAGGGGTGAGCCAGGATCCCCATTATACATATACTCTATTTATGTTATTCATGCATTTATGAAATATGGAACTTGCTTGTAAACTTGCGAGGCCAGGCGTGCACATTCCCGAAATTATGTGTTTTGTGTATTCGTATATACCGTGGATGCATACATAAAATATAAATATTGCATGTATAGTGATGCGTTATCTGTGTAAGTTTGTAAATGAACAATTGCAATGTGGTTGCGAATACTAATCTTCCGCGCGTTTAATGTCTATTCTATAGTAGTTTATGGAATTAATTAATTAGTAGCTAAGGCTGTGAAATTTTGTAAAATGAAGGTAAACAAAAACGCGAACAACTGATCCAAGCATGTTCCTAAGATTACTTTTAGCTTTTCTCGTAATAAAATTGCTGTTTGCCGGGTAGTAATCACCTCGTCAAGCAATGCAAGGCAACGCCTTTTAAAAAAGTCACTCTTACGATTATTTTCCACAGGCCAGGGGAGTTGCAATGACAAACAAGAAATCATCTGTTTATCAACATAAGAATATACAACCAAATCAGTTCTAATATTTTAAAGAGCTAATGACTCTAGCCTGCCTGGTTTGCATTTTCCACAGTTCCTCGAACTCACTCCAGGCAATTTCTGGGGTGACATTGATAATGGTAATGACCAATCCCTTCCTTGTATTCCCTTCATTGTGTACTTGGTGTACCATTCTCTAATGAACATGCTGTCAACAAGATGTTAAGTTAAATAAATGAAGTTTACTCGGGTGTTTAGATGGTGATGTATTTAACAGAAGGCTGTAATCATTACAGTAAATGACAAATATTTACATTGTATCGTTTTCCAAAGGTAGTTAAATTAAAGAAAAGTTAGATAAAGCCAATATTTTCCCGTAACTACGCCCTCTGCCAATATGAAAAGTCACATGATTTTCTTTACTCTCTATTTCGCCCTTCAAAGGATTTGTGAAATTATAATTGCGAGGGCAACTAATTGGACATTAAGCTTATTTTAAAATTGATGACGAATCATGTGTATATATTTAGAATGAATTGTGCTTCGTGAAACAGCGAATAATCTAGCCACTACCCCATTACCCTAGGAAGGGATGAGCTGAGAAGTATAGGTGGTTTGTAACAATCGAGGTGTTGGAGAGCCAATAAGGGCACACTATAACATAGATGGAGCAGCGCAGAAATGCAAGGAGAGGGAAAACAGGAAAACCTTGAGAAAACATGCCAGCCAGCAGAACTATTCAGCAAAATTCCTATATGTATAAACCTGTGTGTAACCTCACAGGGAACAAACATGGATCATTTTGGTGGAAATCAAGCACCCTACCACTATGCCCACCGTACCCCCCCCTAAACCCCTTAGTAAGTGAGGAGAGGCACCTTATTTCTTCAATTTGACGCCATCGGGTGAGACACAAGACAAACGAAGACACAATTTACATACTGTAGATGGGCACCAGTGGTGTTTCCCATACACCGCACTTCGAGACTCAGGGATCTCAGGGACGCTGTCGGTTCTGCATGCCCGTCTTACCCATGCATACTTACAAAACACTTTTCAATACTAAACATTGCACTTCGAAATAGAAATGGAGTAGAAGCTGGGTTCTGACGCTACAAAGACACTTCATTTTAGACTGGTAGAATTGTTTATATTTTCTCTAGTTACACATGCGTGCCAGAATTAAATTAGATGATTAACTCTCGGATGTGACAAGCCAGTTCCGGTGGGTGATTCCCCCAGCATGTAACTCAACTCGTGCACTCCTAGATGAATGATCTTCTCGTGGTGTCAGAAGAGACAGTCTCCACAAGGAAAGAGGTCTAAATCTGCTAGGATGGACTATAGAGTTTTCCTGGATACAGGACATGGGGAATGAAAGATGAATTTTACCACATGCGTATATTCTCTCTCTCTCTCTCTCTCTTTCTCTCTAATGCTTGCTCGTCGGGACCCGGCCAAGAACCACGTGTTGTGTGACGGTCAAACACATAGCAGACCAGAATAAAATATCATCGCCATACAAATTACACAAAATAGCACTTAATGAAGGTGGGGCATGACATGAATACGCAGAATAAACACGCAAATGCGTGAACACAATCTTAGATGGTGCGGATGCCGCTGTATGAAGTTAATAGGGGACCACGTGTGCAGATGGAATTGCAATATTTTTTCTGTGAAAGTCGGTAAAATCCTTTCGGGCCAAGTTACGGCGGCGTGCAGAAAATTATATATATATATATATATATATATATATATATATATATATATATATATATATATATATATATAATTTTCTGCACGCCGCCGTAACTTGGCCCGAAAGGATTTTACCGACTTTCACAGAAAAAATATTGCAATTCCATCTGCACACGTGGTCCCCTATATATATATATATATATATATATATATATATATATATATATATATATATATATATATATATATATATATATATATATGTGTGTGTGTGTGTGTGTATATATATATATATATATATATATATATATATATATATATATATATATATATATATATATATATATATATATATGTGTGTGTGTGTGTGTGTATATATATATATATATATATATATATATATATATATATATATATATACACACACACACACACACAAATATACATACAGCTTTAAGAGATGGGATTTTCAAAAATATAGAAAAGAAAATTCAATTAGGGAGAATTATAGAGAAGTCCTGTATTCCTGGAAGTGACATTTGAAAACTTTTGCAATAGAACTAGGTGCTCGATTTTAAAACATTGGTAAGAATTTTGACAAGCTGATGATGTTGACAATAGTGACAAATGAAACGAATACATAATTGTTTTGGGTATGCAGAGTTTCTGTTGCAGAAAACTATAATTAAACATACAAACACACAAAACCAAACAGGAATAGTTCTCAACAGGTACATAATACACACAAAATTCTGCAAAGGAATCATTTAGTGGAAAGAAGACCACTGTGTTTGCCTGTTTTTGCTGTCCGTCATTAGTTTTTTTTCGTTAATTTGTCGCTTACCCACTGAATTCCTTCCACGGAATTCTCTGTGTTCTTCACGTATCCTACCTGTTGGCAACTATTCTTTGTTGGTTTTCTGTGTCTGTATGTTCCTCGTGTTTCTTGACTCATGACAGGCACTGAAAGACTATAGGCTATTATAGCTATGTTGGCAATCCAACCTGTCTTATTTTTGTAATTGCCAAGTTAAGTTTGTTGGGTTTTTTTTTATTTCGGAGGAAAAATGGGAACGAAGAGGAGTGTGCGGTGGGGGCTTTAGATTTACGTCTTTCGTGAGGCGGCATTCGTACGAGTATGTGGCATTTTGAGTAGCATATTTCTTGATGGAGCATTGGCAAATTTCGCTCATATTGAAATATCATTGTAATTTCGAAAATTTTAACTTCAATGAAAAAACAAAACAAGAAACATACGTTGCTGTTCTTACTCGTTAGATGCAGCAATACACACACTTCGACTGGAGTTAACTTTACACTCGTTGAATTTACGATAGAAGCAAATAAAGAAATATTTTTTTGCACACTACAAAAGTGTTGGAAGTGGGGTTTTTCAGGCCAAATCCATTTCAATAATTATAGTGATGGTTTAATGCATTATTTACAAAACACACAAATTTACTGGTTGTAAAATTCGCAACCTTTTAAACATGTACTTTTCTGTGGAAGTCCTTGCAAGTTAATTCCTCTAAAATCACGCTTATTCATCACTAGTACTGATAATTCGAACAATTTCTTTATCATCATTGTCTCCAATAACCTCGCCTATCTCATTCACAACCTCCGTTTCAAATGTAAACAATTAAAGGATTTTTCAATGTTATTTGTTGATATCTTACTTTTAAAATCTGTATTTACTCTGTAAATTTTATTGGTTCTTCTATTTATTTTGTTTACATACACATTAAGGTGGGTTTACGATTGACTTATTAGAATAAGTTCGCAGTGTGCTTAAGATGTGATTCCATGTATTCAAGGGTATTAGTTAATGACTCGTGCGCGGGTCTTGATGGGTCGAGTGTGTTCTTGGCGTAACTTAAGAGATCGTTATATTTTGGGCCGGTTTCACCAACAAAGAATAAACTAGGTTCTAGAAACGCGACGCTTAAGCTTAACTGGCCCTTAAGGATGTCAAGGTGTTTCGCCATTATAAAACTCATTTATGTAAGCACGTCTTAGCTGGGCGTTGCGTAAAGAAACAAGTTGCAAATATTCTCATGTTGGTAGTGGTGTATTGTGGTCATGTGACTAAACGAACCAATGAGAATTATTTCAAAGGAAGGAAAAAAAAAAAAAAAAAAAAACATTTTCCCCCCTGAAAAGTTGTGTTTACTTTTGTTAGAGCAAACGAATCCTAACCAAATATTTGTTTTATAATAAACATTTATAGCTTTATCGTTTGCCTGGCCAATGTTAAGAATCAATTAAAATAGATGTCACTGCAGATACAAAAAATATATGTGTATTCGATTTGTTTAACTAACTACGTGTACCGAAATTTGTTCATGTTAAAATTACATACCTGAATAGATAAGTTTTTAATTTTTCGATGCTAATTTATTATCATGGAAGTGTTGTGGTGATGTTCTGTGATCTCGTTTTTATTAATTATTAGTGCCAAGTGTGATTTTCCGCAGCAAAAGTTACAACGATCTATATAGGCCTGGGTTGTTTTTTACTAGTCAGAATGTTAAATATTTTACATTTTATCTACTAGGGTAATGTTTTAGACTCGTTACATATATTTACGTAGCTTTCGTCAAGCATTTATGTATTCAATGCTTCATAAAAATAATACATTAGGTAAATGATAAATTTTAAAATGAAACTGTTGTCTTGTATAAGCACTGATTAAATATTCCCTAAACATAATGTATATTCCGAGAAAAAATCGTATTGCCCTTAAAAAAAAAAACAACACTGGGCCTACATTTACTGCAAAACCATCCCAAATTTTTCTACTTTATAGAACTATTTAATGTTTTACGTACATTACTTCCTTGTTTTAAAGATACACAATGAAATGTCTCGCCGATAATATTTCAAGAAATTAGACTGCGAAGAAAATACATCTCTCCATTGAGGATAGGATGGTTAAATGTTGGCCTTCACCATTAACCAGAATTGAACTTTCTGGAATTGTGATAGTTTGTTGATAATAACGTTGAAGATATAAATGTGCAATTAAGAAACGACCAGTGCCCGAATTTGAATAAATGTGATTATCGCCAGTCACCCCTGTCCATCTTTAATTGGGCTCTCGCTGGCTTTTCTAATTGAAAACAAAGTCGAATGTGTGCAAAACTTGTACTACGAATTTGTCATATGTAGTAAACAATGCATTATATGATGTCCAGTCTCAAATTCAATAAAAGTAATCATAAATTTTTACATATCGTACATACAGGCATAATGTAGACACATTTTCGCTGTAAAAATTATGCAGTATAGTGAAGGCACACATATTTTCCATTTATTTCAAATACTTCCGTAGCTTGTGCGTACTCAATAAAATCATATTTTATCAACCAGCTACCTGTCTTTACACTCCATTTTCTATGTAAATATTGGTTTTGCATCTTGATAGTACGCGAAAAAAGCACGAAAACAAATATATGCCTTCCACGAGTTTTGTTTTCGACCATCGTCATAGGTTATTTCAGCAAATAAGGATTTGCACCCAAGCTCAGTAACTTTAATACCTATTAATTTCATATTTCTATTTATAAAAAAAATTAATTTATAAAATTAAAAACTTTATAACACATTTGGGGTTTTCTACATACAACTTTTTCAGTAGTAGCCATTTTCCTTTTGATTTGTTTACAACGATTTTAGCAGAGCTTGAAGAGTGAGGCATCCAATTTCGGCTGCCTAAACTAAGAGCTATTTAAAACATTTTAAGAAGAGCTTAAAGTTGGTGAAACGGTACAAGGCACTAGTGACAGCTGATGAAACCGGAGCTTTATATCTTAAGTACAAGTCAAGACAAAGTAGCCAATCAGAGCATAGCGACTGTTGTCGGCGGGAAACTGTATTTACAACTTGTATTTAGGTTATATCGTATTCCGAAATTGTATGAAAGTAAGGCAGATGAGCCGCGGCGTCGTCGGGAAGGAACCTGTCTGCAGAGAGCTCCGAGCAATGCAGGGGTCTTTAGCACTTTTTAGTGCTAAAACACCGCGCAAATCCAAGTTAAGTGCCTTTTTTTTTTTTTTAAAGGTTAATAGAAAGGTTTAAACTGCTTCCCCATTAAATACGGAAATAAAATTTCTACCTGAGGCAAAATAAGCGCTAGTATCCCGCGTCTCCCTGGCCTTGTCTCCGGTATAGGGGAAAGGATAGGAGGGCACGGGCTTGACGAAGGCGCACATCACAACAGAGGTGTAGGTACACTATAGGAACACTTTGCACGTAGGTGTCACTGCGATTTATATTTAATTTGTAATTTCCCCTCCGCTCATTTCATGTCACTGTAGTTTTCGTAAACAAGCGAAGCCATGGCAGACCCCGAGGCTGCCATGGACTCAGAGTCCCAATCCCTAAAACGCACAGCCCCCGAAGAGGTGCTCAGGGAAACAACAGAAAAAATACAAAATGCCACGACGCAGAAACAGGGCCAGCGAGCCCCTAAGGCCTCTCAGGCCACATCAGCGCCCCCTCAGGGCACAAATGCACACTCGCAAAGCCATAACAAGCGTAAAACCACAGTGCAGCGAACCCTCAAGCGAAAAGGTGCAAACAAAGCCCTTTACGGTCTACACGACCAAACAAGCCAAGTACCCAACATTGAAAAGGGCTCTGGATGCGTAATTTAATACTTTCATGGAGTTTCCATGGGAACAGACAGCATTCGCGTTTTCACTTCGTCAATCGCGGGCTACAGTAATGCAGTCCGCATAGTGAAACAACTGGGATACCAACACAGTCTGCTGAGACAAGAGGCCGAGATCCTAGTTAAACTGGTTTTCTGCAGAATTCAAGCAGACACGCCCTATGACTTCCTCGTGGAGGAGTTTCAAGCTGCACGAATGCCACTGATGCGATTCTACTTCATTCATGACACAAACCACCGCGCCATAAATAAACTGGTCGTCGAACTGCCCAATGTCACCGACACAGCGTCCTACTTGGCCCTTGCAAGCTTCGCTGGACTTTGTATCAAGGTGGAAGACTACAACCACTCTACAGGGCCCACACAGTGCTCAAGATGCCAGCGATATGGCCACGTGGCTGGAGGCTGCAATGCGCTACCGAAGTGCCGATACTGTGGTGGAGATCACCTGACACCTGGCTGCACTATACAGAATGACCGCACACAGGTGAAGTGTGCACAATGCAGTGACAATCATTGCGCAACTTACCGCGGGTGCAAATGCTACAAGGCACCGAAGTGGAGCAGGCTTCCACAAGAAGAGCGAAAGTCGCGCCAGCTACAGTCAAAGCTGGCCATACGGGAAAACGCGAGAGCAAATGTTTGGCAACAGCCACTGCAAACACAGCCTCCCTCCCCCCCCCCCCAGGGCAACAGCAGGCGCCTCCCCAGCCTCCGAAAAACACTTTTGAGCCACACTGGGCACAATAAGCGCGATCCCAACCAATTCCGACCTATAATAAGTACGGATATGTTATGAATGAGGCTAAATTCCCACCCATAGCGAATGATTTCATCCCCCACGACTCAAACAGGCGCTGGGGCAAAAAACCGCTCAAAAACACGAAGAAAAACGGCCCAAAAATACTCCCTCCCCCCTCCCCCAACAGGGCGAAGCTCCAGCCGCCACAGCTGCACCAGAGGCTGCTCCTACCTGCAGAGATCTAGCTGCGGTCTTGTCGGAGAAGGAGGTCTTGACGAAGAGCTTCGAGGAGAAGAGGTGTCCTCAGTGCTTTTTAGTGCTGAAACACTAGCAACTGCTGCAAATAAGTGCTTTTTTTTTTTTTTAAGGTTATTTTGAAAGGAATATCACTAATTTTTCCCCTTTTATAAAACAGAAATAAAATTTTCTACTTGAGATAAACAAAGCACTAGTCTTGTCTCCAGTAGAGAGGAGAGGTCAGGAGGCGCGGACTTGGGTGAAAGTGCACACCAGACAACACTTAGGAGTAGGTACACTTCAGGTACACATATACAATGGAGGGCACACTTTTAGGAAACTCACAGCTTGTGACCTTGCAAAATAGCCTCGTGGCTAGCGAAAACACCGTAAACATATACACACAGCAGCTGCAAACTGCCACAGAGCAGCAACAAGCTGCTCTTCAAGCACAAGCTACTATTAATTTTCAACAACCCGCTCTTCAAGCTCCAGTTGGTTCTCAAGCAAACAGCGAGTGTAACAGACAAAAACGCGGACATGTAAATGAGAACACGCCCTTACAGGGCAATGAACAGCTGCGAGTTGGCCAAACAGCACCCTTGGTGCATCACAAAACGCGGCACAGCCACAGGCTGCCTCGAAAGTACAAATAAAACCGTTCACAGTTTATCTAACGAAAATGCGTACCCACAGCTGAAAAGACAGCTGTAGGCACTCATGACGATGTCGTGGAGTGCTGTCTGCACTGGATCAGACAGTATTCCAGTGCACGCCAGCACGATCCAGGATTGCACAAATGCTGTTCGAATTACCAAGCAGATAGGATATCAACACAGCCTACTGGGCCAGCAATGCGAAATTCCAGTGAAACTGGTATTCTGCCGCATCCAGGCAGATACTCCAATGGAATTCCTACAAGAGGAATTCGTGCGAATGGGAATGCCAGTCCAGAGGGCCCGGTTTATCACAGATCGCAACAGGCGAGCGATTAACAAACTGGTCGTTGAACTACCACACGGTAAAAACACCGAATCTTACATGAAACTGCAACACTTCGCTGACTTCCTCATCAAAGCTGAGGAATTTCACAACCCTGCAGGGCCCGCACAATGTTCCCACTACCAACGTCTCTATCATGTGGCAGCGGGCTGCAATGCAGCGCCCAGGTGTCGGTACTGCAGCGGCGCACACTTAACAACAGAATGCGGAATTGAAAACGATCGCTTGCAAGTGAAATGTGTTGGATGCGGGCAAAACCACTACGCCAACTACCGAGGCGCTAACACTTACAAGAATGCGAAATGGGACCGACTCGCACCTGAGATGCGACAAGCCCGACAACAACAGCTCAGGCAAGCAATCAAACAAAATCAAAACATTACCTGCCCCAGCCCTAGTTGGGCCACAGCACCCCCCAATACGTCAAATGAACGGAAATGTGTTTATGCCCTCGTGGGCGCAACAGCAGCAGCCAGCACCTGTACCTCTATACAACAGGTATGCATGGATGCAGAACGAAATGTCATTCCCGGCTCTGGCAAATCCACCTATCTCACACAATCCTAATGCAAGGTGGGGCAATAAACCACAAAATAAATCAAAGAAACAACCGCAAAAAGAACGAAAAATTGCGGAAAATCCAACTGTAACACAAGCCACAAGCCTCCAGCCCACGGTCGCCGCACCAGCGCCCCCCCCCCCCTTTTTTCAGGAAACTATCAAGTTATGGCCACAAATGAGCCTACTTATAATCCACCTAATATTAATTAACATCCCGATGTATTAGATATTGTTCTTGTTAAACAGTTCACAACTGGCTTTGACCTACTAGTCGTACATGAACTCTCCTCCGATCATTACCCAGTTCACATTGAATTTGATAATATTTCCGCAGAAGTTAATACCCCGAGAAAAGTAAAAGATTATTCCAAGATTGATTGGCCTAGTTTCTCGTATTTTATTACAGAAAATTTGCAGCAAATAAATAATGATTCCCTAGCAACCACACAGGATGTTGATGAAGCTATAACCGTCCTTACAAGCACAATACAGCAAGATGTGCCTAAGACGCCATTATTCTAGAAGCCAAGATCGGCAAACTAAGGCGCGCATAAACGAAATACAGGCTCTCATTTCAGAGGAAGTAACACATTGGAGGGCCAGTGTCTGGAATCCTAAAGTAGCTAAACTAACCCCACGTGAAAATAATTTATGGGGCTTAACCAAAATGCCTCTTCAATAAACTGGATAAATCCCCCCCGCTACTAACTAACACAGGATTTGCTTTTACCCCTGAAGCGAAGGCCGAAGCCTTCGCAAACGTGCTGGAAAATTCTATTCAGCCAAATCAGGATCCTTGTAATAGAAATTTTACAACCCACATTTATAGTAAAATTAAAATAAAGCAATGAAAGGCGACTGAAGACGAGCCCTAAATTACACAGTCGCACGAAATAAAGCTTGTTATTCGCTGCATGAATCTCAGAAAAACTCAAGGAGCAGATGGAATCCAAGACATCGTTTTAAATAAAATGCCCGAACTGGCAATATAAATTTGACAACGTGCTTTAATGCTATGCTAAAGCTTGAATATTTCCCAAACGAATAGCCTAAGACGGATTAATGCACTAATTAGTAATAATAGTTTACATCCCGAAGTGCAGTTTGGTTTTAGACAAAAGCACTCCACAACACACCAATTGGTGCGAATCATTGAATACATCAATCTTGCCTTTACCTGGAAAGACTATGTAGTCGCAGTTTTACTAAATATTGAAAAGGAATTGTATCGAGTTTTTCATGCTGGATTATTTATAAATCATATTAATTTAAATTCCCCGATTGCTATATTAAATTATTAGCCATCTATCTTAATCGCAGAACAATTTCTGTTCAATACGAAGGGGCGAAGCCTAAAAGTAAAATCATACATGCTGGAGTGTCACAAGGCAGTATACTTGGCCCAGTTTGATTCAATATTTATATAGATGATTTGCCAAAACCAGATCACCGATTGGTACAATTCGGTTGCTATGCCGACGACACTGTCATATTTAGTCGCTCACACGACCTCGGCTTAGCAAAACGAAGACTGCAAACAGCTCGAACAGCCTTTCAAGAATTTTACACGAAATGGGGGATTATTATCAATGTCGGAAAAAGTGAGGCGATCGTTTTTACGCACAGGGCACTACCCCAAGCCGCGAATCACCCACAAATCACACTATTGGGCGAACCCATACCCCATAAGAATGTTGTTAAATATCTAGGCGTACATATGGACAGAAAGTTGACTTTAAAAGCCCATAGAGACGCCAAATGCGAATGTGCATACACCAGACTCTCCGCCCTATACCCTATACTTAATAAACGAAGTGCCGTAACACGAAACACAGCTGTAATGCTATATACCATGCTCATACGGCCTGTTATAACATATGCTGCGCCTACATGGGCCCATGCAGCTCAAATTCATATCAAGAGACTGTAGATTGTGCAAAATAAATGCCTGCGAATCGCGGTAGATGCTCCTAGATAATGTCCCATTATAGATCTGCATAACGAAATCAAAACTGAAAAACTAGACGAGCGCTTCGGCAAAATGGCGGAAAATTTTTATATTGATTGTGCCACACATGTCAATACGAAAATATCTAGTCTCGGCGATTATGACTCCGACGAGATTCAGAAATATAAGCGGCCTAAAAGCATTTTAGCTCACAGGCCGCCTTAAAACACCGAAATCCGAAATGCAGGCTCTCAGCCATGCACCCGAATAAACATTAATCCCGGAAACCCGTAATACTGCAATACATTTATTTGACTACAAAATACACTCTTCGACAAAATAACTATCGCAAAATTAGCGAAGCACTATGTATCACAGAACAAGGCTAAGCAGGCTCTGTACAGCCTCTTGTTCGGAGATGGCCCTGTGATTCACATTACATCCACACTGCACCACACACACACGTGCTACAAAGCTTCTCTCCTCCGACAGGTGTTTGTATGTATGGTCCGTCGCCACTGGCGATTTCAATGTGGTCTCTGGGCAGTTCCAGGGACAACTAGGGGACTGTGGCATAGTGTGCTCTCTGCAGCAGCTGGTGAGGGTTGTGGAGTGGTACACATACACTAACACTCACTCACACTTCTATTGACACACGCTACCACACCCCTACACTCAGCTGCACGTGAGGTCACAGACAAGGTGATAGAAATATTACCACTAGTTTTAAGTTCCTTTTAATTGTGAGAGATGGCTGGCATCTGTCAGGTGGGAGGCTCAGTTCTGTCCCCCACCACCAGGGCCGCATAGCGCGAACCTGGTTATCAAACAGCTCGGACCTCATTTTGTTTCACCCTGCATCACATTCACAAAGTCTACATTCGCAAACTAACACTACCCTACTTTCTCCAACCCTAATCCAATAAAGGAATTACATTTATCCTCCGCGACTGTCGCATAGTTTTCTCCAGGCCCTCCCCACTTTGCCTGGTTTTCTATGCCCCTCAATAGACCCTTCTTCTTTCGGGGTGTGTCCATGGATACAATTGCGGCCATAGCACCAGGCAACCTTGCTATAGCCGAAATGCATACGCCCATTTTGATAATTAAACCCGACCTAAGGCGTAAAGGGCTTGCCCTGAGATTCATCTAAATCTCTAACCATCTTAGCTGCTAACAAGCATGCCAGAAGGCACACAGAACTGTGAAGGTGCTCACGTTGGCGTAGCGGGATTCGAGGGCTCGCCAAAACAATTAAAAAAAAATTAAAACCTGTAGTCAGTCTCCCCAAACGAAGATCCACATGACTCGAAGTCGGGGCAGCAGCAGAAGAGCAGTCTACAGAGGCAAGCAAAGCAACAGCAGGATAGCAGCAAGAAGAAGAACCAGTAGCAGCTAAATCAGCAGCAGCCGAGCCAGCAGCATTAGAGCCAGCAGCATCAAAGCCTGGAGCAGCTGAACCAGCAGCATTGACAAGAAAGATAGAAGAGCAATGCAGCAGAAAACTCTCCCCCTGGAAACCTAATGGTTCCGACAAGGGGGGCAGGCATCAAAACATCACCCAAGTCATTGCAACCGGCAACAGTCCCCCTTGACATAGCCTCTCAGAGCTCAGTGGCTGTGACAGCTTTGGGCTCACATGCAGGTCGAGTTTGGGCAGGACAGTAAGCACCTGTACCAGGCCCCAACCCAGGTGGTACACTCTCTGTGAGAATAGCCTCTCTCCACAATAAGAGCCCTTGGGTTGGCACAGGCACACAAGCAACAAAATCTCCGAAAAACTTAGGAAATTTAAACTCTAATAAAACTAATCAGGTAAACACTAATGGAAAAATCAAAGCACTCACATCAGGAAAATTCATATAAATCAGGCAATTAAGTACAGGATATATCACTGAAATTCAGAAGGCCTCTACTCACATTAGATCTGACACCCCCAGTCACTCACGGCAGGGGATGAAGAGACCAAGCAGCATAAGAACACCTGATGAAGCAATCACCAAAAATAGGGATGAAAAAACGACACCAAATGTCTCACTGAAGGAAACTCTAGAGGAAACCAGTGAGGAATCCCAGCACACAAGACAACCGAGGCCACCACTGATAATCATTACGAACTTTGCGAATTTCCGCATAATTGCAAAGAAAATAGTGTCTATTACACAAGAAGAGGCAACATTAACTTTCACGAAAGAAGGGGGGGGGGGGGTAAATTCAAACACAAAAGAAGCAAGATTATGACAATGTTCTTGCTGTGCTGAAATAAGACCAGGCTCTCTACTACACATTCCAAGCAAGCACAAGAACCTATAAAGCCATGATAAGAGGACTTCATTCCTCCATTACAGAGGAGGGAGCAAAATAAATGCTGGAAAAAGGACTGAAAGTGACTGACGTCCGACAAATGAAAAAAAACTGTTACCACACCAGAAATGGGGGGGGGGGGGGACACAAGTTCCAATGCCACTGTACATAGTAGAAATACCCACTGATCAGAAAAACTAGATGAACAACTTCACAAGCATTTGTGGGATTAGAGTACAAACTGAACAATACAGGCAACCCAAAATTCCACTCCAATGTTTCAAATGTCAAGGCTTCGGGCATCACAATAATTGCTGCAACCTACCAGAAACATGTGTAATCTGTGCAGGTAACCATTATAGTAAATTGTGTCCATAGAAATCACACACTACAATAGCTTACAAGTGTGCAAATTGTGAAGGATCACACAGAGCCACTGATAAGGAATGTATAACATGGAAAAAAGAAAACATCAAATACCCGAATCAAGATATCACAAACAAACAAGCAACAGCACCTGCCAAACAGAACAGCCAAAAGATTTTATCTTGCCAACTTCCCACCACTACAGTTAACATGGGCAGAACAATCAAATCAGCCAAAACCACAAGCTCTACCTCCAGTTATGATACAAATACAAAAGTGGAAGAGATACAGGAGGTAATGGAACTTTAAAAAAAAAACAGAATTTCAAAACGTAATAAAAATTATATTGAAAGTAAAAAGGAAAGCAGAGAAATGCACTACTGCAGTTGAAAAACAGAATGCAATTTTAATAGGACTAATGAATGCTCTCATCACTACACCAGAAGAGGAAATAACACTGCTACAGAGAAAACGTACCTGATCATGTAGACCAAGAAGAAGAGGAGGAAGAAGAAAGCAAAGAGGAAATTGAAGTAGCAAGTCGCATGGATGAACGTGAAAATGGGGTGGATATCAGCGAGTCAGAAGATGAAGCTGATAAAGAGAAATACAACACAACAGAAACCATAGATACAAACTACAACAGATAACCAAGAAACACAGAGTGGAAACAAGACAGAAACCGAACTCACACTAAAGCTTCTCCTCTGGAATGCAAATGGCATTCGACCTAAAGAATGTGAATTTGCATCAAACTGGATTGGGTGCGGCGACTATCCGCAACTCGTCGCATCCCTAGGTGGTGGATAGGGACCCCCAGGCTCTGGGGTGGCTGGAAATAATCAAATACCAGCCGGCGAACCAACTGGCCAGTGCGAGAGCACTGTCATCGTGGACAGCTTAGTACGAGATGGCGAAGCGCATCTGCTGCAGGTGGTCCAACGATCAAGGCGGGGAGGGGGATCTCGAGGTGCTGAAAAATGCGAAGTGTAGCAATCCTCACTGCTGGATTCTGCGGGCTGCCGACTGCAGGTGTAATGAATGGATTAAAATGCATCGAATCTTGGAAGCACCCCGATGTCAGCCTTCACTCCTGGGCCAGCGGATTCGCCACCCCAGATGTCTCGAGTTTCCCAGACCGACGGGCTATTTTGGAGGAAGGGGAGGGGGTGGCTTCCCGAAAGAACTCTCCCAACCTTCACCCATGGATTGGAGATCCTGGCAACGGCGCAGAAGGGCAAAGATTGAGTCGGTGTCCTGGCTGAGCTGTCCGGTTTTCCCACACACTCGACAAGAAGCAGGGCAGGGGGATGGGCCTGCATCCTCAGTTTGTCAGTACTGCAGTGCTGGTTCGCCTACACGGCAGAATTGACAGTAGCCTAACTTCAAGGGTGCCTGCGCCCACACAATGACTGTCATCGCCACGGGGACTGTTCTGTCCACCGCAATACACATCAGCTGCGATCTCATTTCATTTCACTCCGCATCAAACCAACAGAAGTCTTTCTTCCCGAACAAACAAATATAGTACTATGTCCAGCCCTAATACAGTTAAAAGGAATTATTTTATCCTCCACGACTGTCGCATAGATTTTCCATGGCCCTCTCCACTTTGCCTGGTTTACTATCCTCTTCCATCTAGACCCTTCTCCTTTCGGGGTGTGCACATGGTTACTATTGTGGCCATGGAACTATAACCCTGCGCCCATTATAATAATTTAACCCGACCTAAGGCGTAAAGAGCTTTCCCTGCGACGCATCCCATTCTCCAATCGACTTAGCTACTAACATGCATGCCGGAGGGCACACAGAACTGCGAAGGTGCTGACACTGGTATAACGGGATTTGGGGGCTCACCAGAAAAAAAAAAACAAAACCAAACAGCCAGATCGTGCCCAGAGCCGATGGAAGCAGCATCTGCACCTCTGCAGGTTCCATTTAATCATGGATATGATTAAAGTTACATTCAACAGCGATGCTGAACTAAGCCAAACCCCCAACTAATCAACGAATTAATGCCTCTAGTACAATTGAATGTCGTTTTAACAACTCCCGGCCTTTCGCAGTTAGACAAAAATGCACAAACAATCGTGCCCCACCTTAAGATAGTCAAGAGTATTAACCATGCAAGTAAACAATTGTAATGCAGCTGCACTAAATAATTCCGATCCACACATATACACAATTTTCTACTGGAATGTGCATGACCTTAGTAATAAAAAGGACGAATTTTGTTTCGAACCCTGGCATTCCTATATCGAGGGCAGTTCACATACAAAGTAAACTGAGTTACTTTTGAACGATAATGCTTAAAATATTTTTGTGCAAGTTCTCAAGTTTCATAATGCTTATCTATGCCCTCGAGAGAAAAATTGTAGCTAACGAATCGCAATAAACAAATCCCACTTGCAAGGTTTTAAAAGGGGAAGTTTACCGTGGACCCTGCAGGACGATGTTAACTGGTATGTTTATCAGCCAGTGCTGTCGCACGGTAAACAATTTTACATGTGAGTAAAAGTGAGTTCTTTTATGTTCAAAATATTATTATGCCCTATGGGCATCGCAATTCCCCATACAAGCAAAGTGGTTAGAGTGTAGGAGAGACATGGGTACTTTAGTAATGTTAACAATCACATGACATAGTATCACTTTTGCACACTACATAACAAGGTACTGGTAGTTACTTACGTGCTAGAGTAGCCATTGGTTTGGAATGACAGTTTATTTTTTTAGTGTCTACTGCATACTATTTAAGACTACAGTCATTACTTTACTTTGGTAGGCCGTAGCCTGTTTCACTTATGCAATTTGTGCATACACACGTACATGAATTCTTAACCATTCTCTCATGCCAGCATGCATTTCTTGAACATAAGTGAAAATTCGATGGCAGAATATTAAATAGGAACAACCAGTTAGCGGTGATGCAGGTCAAGGCTCCATGATCGTCGAGGTCAAAAGACAGCACTTCATATTCGCAATTCATCTTTGTGGTATCGGAGAACTCAGAGAAAACCCAAATACTCGTTCGCCCCAGAGGAAAACACACAGGTACTATCATAACAATTTGTTATTTACATATGCTCATAGCCACATTTACATACTTATTTATATGTACATACTTATTTATATGTACATACCTATATATAGATATTGAAATAAATTCTATATCTCCACATTTCTATGTACATATTTATGTATAAAATGAATTGATCATTTTTTATATTCATACTTATATACTTATAAATATACATATAAATTAAATTAAAATTAATAATATACATTTGCTTTGTCATAACTATAAATAAATTAAATTGAAATAAATGTATATTTCCATATGTATATCTACATAACTATATGTTCATAAATTAAATTGAAAATAGCTTTATATTTTCATGTTTATATGTACATAAATATATAAATTATATTGAAAATCATTTTTATATTTTTTTCATACATATTTGCCTATACATATACATAGTTTCTTACATATACCTATACATAATTATGCATAAAATAAATGGAAAATAATTCTGTATTTACATATTTATATAATTACAAATCTGATACATTCCTATCGTCACAAGATGCCCTCTCCCTGAATCCGGATCCGATGCCCCACGCCCTTGCGCCAGACTTCCCTACATCCTACTACTACTGCCCCATCATACACACACACACATGTGCTGCAACACCTCTCTCATCCGACAGCTGTTAGCATGTATGGTCCGTCGCCACTGCCGATTCCAAGGCGGTCTATGGTCAGTATACCAGCAAAAACTGAGGAGGCTGTGGCGTAGTGTGCTCTTTGCAGCAGCTGGTGAGGGTTGTGTAACCCACACAACACTTACAACAGATAAAATACATTTCTACATAAATTGCTGCAAGCGAAATAACGTCACAGGTAATGTAATTTCATTGCACCGCTCCACCGCCTCCTTTCCTCTTCCTAATTACTCCTATTTTTATGCCTGGAAACAAATACTCTTTTCTGCTTCCGGAGAGATGGCTGGCATCTACGGGCGGGTGGCGCAGTTCAGTCCCCCGCCTCCAGGGCCATGCTATTGCAGTACGACCCTGGATACATTCCAGCAGCGGCTCGACCCATTCCATATCATCCCCATTAACCTCACAAAATCTATCTTAGCGAACTAACAAACACCCTACTTTCTCCAGCCTTAATCCAATAAAAGAAATTGTTTTTTATGCTTTGCGACTGTCGCATAGTTTTCTCCAGGCCCTCTCCGCTTTGCCTAGTTTTCTATGCCACTTACTAGACTCTTCTTCTTTCGAGGCGTGTCCATGGCTACAATTGTGGCCATGGCACTAGACAACCCTGCTAAGCTGCGATGCATGCGCCCATTTTATTAATTAAACCCGACCTAAGGCGTGTAGGGCTTGCCCTAGACGCATCCCATTCTCCAACCGTCTTAGCTACTAACAAGCATGACGAAGGGCACACAGAACTCTGAAGGTGCTCACGCTGGCGTAGCGGGATTTGGGGGCTCGCCAGTAAAATAAAATAAATGGAAGTAATTATTTTAATCGACAGACAGTATCCTCTTAATTTAAAGAATAGTTCGTGGTAATGTTTTATTTCATGGAAGAGATTTTGAAATCGCTTTAACTAACCTTTTCAGATTTATTAATGTAAATGTAAATGTAAATGTCTGATGTTGCCATCAGCTTCCCCTTCTATAAGATTTCACGAGTTTTTAAAAACGATTACACAAGCAGTAGGCCTAACACTGATAATTAAATATATGCAAACTGTCAATTTTTCCGGCTTATTTCGATTGTTTACATCTCCTACGATTTTGATTGGCTAGACTTAACAATTGCTAATTCAATCATAAACTGCAAAGCTTCTTGATGTAATTTTACGTGTGCTTGTTGAGCCATTGATTGTGTGAAGAATTGGTGGACTTGAGGGGTGAACATTTGGAGAAATAATATGGAAAAATACGTGTTGCTAATGTGTAGAAGAGAGATATATGTGTGCAGGAGAATGCGTGTTTGAGATCGTGGTTGACCTTTTTATCACCTTTAGAACTTACTCTCCAATAGCGTATTGGTCGTCTAAGGAACTCTGCAAAGGCATTTACATGCACTGGCATAACACTCTCAAACTTATTAAGAAGCACTTCATTGATATTGTTACCTCTGTAAAAGAAAATTTGGCTGGGGTAGTTCAGCATTACCAATAAAAGAAATCAAAATGTTATTAATTATCTTTAATTCAAAGCAGAGAAATATAAATTAAAATAAGGATAAAACTGTTTAACTGTGTGTAAAATTCAAATCAAATGAGTAAAAAATATGTTCTGTGATTAGTTTAAACTTATTAACATATTACCACCATTCGAAAACCAGAATTACTTGAATTGAAAAATAAAATAAAATTAACAAGTCTTTAAGCTGCTTTCAAAATAATTAGATAAACTGTAGATTATTAAACTGTTTTCAAATTTACAATGTCTGTAGTCTTAGTGACTCTTAACCAAGTTTTATGCAGTGAGTTCCATTAATTCATAGCATTATACATTCTAATCACTTTCCCACATATCTGACTTAAGTTCGTTATCCCTTTTAGCAAAGTCTCAATGTTTTCCAGCAAAGTTAAGTTCGAATAAAAAATAGAAAACTAGTTCTTCAGTCCCAATTTGAAATGAAAATCACTGTAAAGTTCAAAAAGTTTGCTCCGGTAACTAGCTCAAGTCGGGTATCATAGGACTACTGGGTTGAATTAACAAGTGACATCTGTACTGCAACTTAATCTTCCAAAAAACATAATATTTGTCACCAACATTTTGGGAGCATTGATAAATTTGTAAAAGACGCTACCAGACATAAGTCTATTTGGCCAAAAATTAGGTGGCGTCACCTTAATCTGGAGTTAGGCTGACGTTACCAGCATGTCATCGTGGCATCGGTGTACGCTCTCCTCGTCGACAGCGTCCACCAATAAAATCAACTAACTTAGCGAGGCTTTGGCCTCTTCTTCACTTGCTAAGCCAGCCCTCAAAATATACTCACTTCAGGGTACCAAAACACTGTCCTAAATTATGACGATACAGGGGATTTCTCCCATAAAATCCCGGCTCTCAAAAATCGTCTCTGGATCTTCAGATCCGTACCAAGAAGCCCTTGACGTCCGGCAACTTCGTTATCAAGTCCTATCAATGGAGTTCGCCTACTTCTGGTTCATTACATAACAAACATAGCTTTAAAACAAAAGACAATTAAAACTGTAAATAAAAGAACATACACAGTGTTAAAAATAAAAATAATAAATTCTGAGATTTGAAAAACTCAAAAAAATCATTAAGTCACATACTTAATTTAAGCATCCAAAATACTCAGAATAATGTTCTTGCTTACCATAGAGGCACAAATTAACATACAACGATTGAAAAGAATGGTGGCTCCTGACTCATATTGCACATTTAAAAAATCATAAAAATCAAATATGTGAAATTGCAGAAGTATTCCAATTAAAATTAATAAGTGCTTAAACATATGCAAAATATGTAGGTGTCATATGGTATAAAACAATTCACGTTCTAATCTGCATACTAGTTTAGGAACATGTAAATGAGAGTACATGGATCTGTTACAGAAAGTCCCTTCTGTTAATCTTCGTATTATTTTTCAGTTGAAAACTGCAAAAGATTGCGTGTAATTAGTATACATAAAAGAAACACCATTGAACACCCATTTACGATACTCTTCTCAGACATAAACAAAAACAACTCTGCAAAAAACATAACATCACTTACAGTTTGCTCAACAATCCAAAAATGAAATTCTTTTCTTCCTGATATAAAAATTATACATACATCTCTCCTTTTCACACAACAATCAACATTAAACCCTTTGCAATAAAACTCATTTTTGAAATTATTTATTAACATCCTCCTGAAAAGACAGACAAATTGTAGGGTGTTTATTCAGCAAAATATAAACGAATAAACTTTGAAACATAACTCTCTGAAAGGTTGTTGTTGTTTTTTTTTTTTTTTTTTTTTTTTTTACGTTCCGTGGCTTGCTGCTATGTAATCCTAGACCATAGGTCGCAGCTGTTGTCACGTGATACGCCAGAGTCAATCACATCTTGCATTTCACTCCTCGTTGCCGTGTACCTCCATGTTTCTTCAGTTGAAAATGGCAGACTCCGCTGTTTGGTCGTGCACGTTGTGGAGTATCTTAAACTCCTTCCTAAAGCGTTTAACGTCGTTGAATGGCACTTTCATTATGTAAGTATCGTCGCACACGTAATTGAGTTACAAAATACGTGGGATTTACTACGCTCGCCACTGCACTAGTACGTGAAAACTCAGTCTGAAAACTGTTGTTTTCCAACGTCTCTGCTAATGGTAACGGCCATATTTTCATGTACTGAAGGATGTGTTTTTGAAGTGTTCATCTGTCACTGATGAACCAAAACTGTTTAGGTGAAAGTGTTCAAACTTGGTGCAGTGCGACTTGTGACATTCTAAATTACTATTTCATGAACTGTCTAAACTTTTTAAGCAGTGTTCAAGCAACTGATGTTAGTGACTTTTCAAGAGTGTTCGGAACGAAAGGATGAATGTTAGCACAAAATCGTGACCTCATCTCGTAAATGCATAGTTTCACTGTACGTCGTTCTCACTCAAAAAAGCACCAAACAAAAATTAACAATTAACAAATATACACATATTAATACTTACAAATATACACAAAAAAAATTAATGGTGGTAATCAAAACATAACCTGAATATTCATCTTTACTCTCTCTCAACAATAAAATCAACTAAACAAACTAATGCGTTATGAATGCCATTAGGGAAAATACAAAAATTCAAACTTTATTATTTATTAGTTGTTCCAGCCTCCTGGCTTAATCAGAAATCTCCGCTCTTCTCTCGTCGGCTAAACAACGGCCTATAGGAGTGGGTTTGATAATTTTTTGGCAATTCTAGGTTTTCCTACCAATCAGCAAAAAAAAAAAAAGAAAAAAAAAGACAATGAAGACCTATTTTGAAGATATCTCAACTGATTAATGGAACAACGTCTCATTGTACAACATAGGTACAACATTATCACTTAGGAAAATCAAATATTCATACATATTTACACATAGCAACATATATACACACATCATTAAAAATCGTAGTGAAAAGTGACGTGCAAAATAATAGTGAAAAATAAAATAAAAGTCAATTAGTTGTGCATAAGTGCTTCGCATCTCTGGAAGAAAAATGGCCCCAAATAATAAAATATAGTTCCTCTTTGCGAAATAAAAGAAAATCTGTCCCTTCAGAAATTTCTCCACGAAATAAAAATAAATCATTATGTTCTAACGCTTGCTCAATCAGGCCATATAAGATGGTATGTTAGGAAAATCTCAGGAAAATTCTCACATAATAATGCTTTACTGTGTGACACGACGTAGCAATGTGTAGGGGCATACACTCTTCCCACAATAAATAAATAACATCTCTGGGAAATACCTCAGAGGAATCCATAACTCTCAATAATAATATTACGCCGCCATAACATTCCACAGTAAACGTAGCATCTAGACTGCGATATATTATGCCTTCATCTCCTGTTATGCCGTCGCATAAACCTTTATAAAGCATACAGCATATTCTGTCTCCAAAGAACATAAATTTGTATCTCACGCGTAAAAATTCAAATAAAATTCAAATAAAATTACTTATTCTCTAGAGGGTTCTTAAACGGTTTTAATTGCATAACAGTCCTCCTTAATTACTTCTGTCACACGGAATGGTCCCCCAAATAGAAGAAATAACTTCTTCGCCACATTCTCAGCAGCAGAACTTAAATAACTTGTTCTCTTTAGCACTACATCATCAATCTCAAACTTGTTTACACGAGACAGCTTCTGTTGTTTCGCCTGGACTCTGCCGAACAATATAATTCCCTATTCACAATATCCAAAAGAACTTCTTGTGTGACGGGTGTACTGCTTTCTCCAAAAGATGTTTCCTCTTGCAACAGCTTCGGTAACAACTTACTAGCAACAGTCTCGGACCTCTTGTTCGTCAGTAACTCGTAAGGAGTAAACCCGGTGCTTATATGAATCGTATGAGTCATCACAAACTCAGCTAAAGGAATCTTATCGCGCCAGGCTTGTTGCGCGTGGTGATAATACATACTCAGTACTGTACCTAGTACACTCATTCTGCGTTCAACGGGATTCGAACGTGGACTTCTTACGGAAGCAGTTGTGGGAACAATACTCAGACTTTTAAGACATTTTTGCCAAACGTGGCTCGTAAACTGGCTGCCATTGTCAGATAAGATTGCTCGTGGTTTTCCAACTTCCTCTAAAAAACTTCTGACTTTTCCGAGCAAAATTTGAGCCTTTGGGTGTACCACTGGATACAACTTAGTAAATTTACAGAACAAATCTTCCATTAAAAATACATACAGAACTCCAGCTTTCGATTTAGGGAGTGGACCAAAAATATCTACAGACACTAAGTCTAGCGGTGCTTTAGGAATAATGGCTTGCAAAACGCCTTGTAAGTTCTCCTGCTTGTACTTGCTTTTCTGACATAACTGTCACTATGTTGCAACTTTCTGCATGTTCGTCCAATACATCTGCCTGCACAGTGTCTTATATAAATTATTGGAACCAATGTGTCCAAGCGCCTCATGCATTTCCTGCGTTACTTGCAATGCAATTTCCTGCGGAATTACTGCTTTCCAATAATCATCAAAACATCTGTTAGCTGTGCAAATAATATTCCGTCATCTGACTTACAAAACGTACAGTGAAATTTATGCTCTGGCGGTACTTCTGCTAACTTCTGTACGATCGTAACACAAAACTGATCTCGCCTCTGCTTTTCGCCCATGTCACTGAGTAACTGCAACAAATTACTAGCTTCATTACCACTCACACCAACGTTGCTTGCGACAACAAACTCCTTCGGTCCCTTCCGTGGTAAAACCGGGTCATTCACACCTCCTGGTAAGCGACTCAAATAATCGGCAGGTACTTTCTCAGAGCCCTTAATATACATCACTTTAATATGGTATTCTTGCAATATCAAGCATCACCTGGCGAGTCTGTTACCAAACATTTTTCCAGCTTTCAAACATGTCAATGCTTGATGGTCTGTTAGTAATTTAATTTTCTCGCCAAGCAAGAGATCTCTAAATTTATTTAACGCCCAAATAATAGCCAAAGCTTCCTTCTCTGTCACTGTATAATTTCGTTCGGCTGTACTCATGGTTTTACTAGCCATAAATACCGTCTTTTCTACCTCATTGCTAGCAAACTGAGCCAATCTGCATCCCTATGCATGGTCTGATGCGTCCGTATACAACAAAAATTCCTTTCCTTGGACAGGGTGGTAAATAACATGCTCATCTAAAAATATAGCTTTCAATCTCTCAAAGGCTTCCTGCTCTGCCTCTTGCCATCTCCATTGCTGATCCTTCCTTAACAAACTGAAAAGTGGTAAAGCAACACTTGCCACTTGGTCTGAATAATTTATATAGAAGCCAATAATACTAAGAAAAGCTCGTAACTGACGTACGTTTGCAGGCGGGGGAAACTGCGTAATGGCTTCAAGCTCCTCTGGAGCTGTTCGAATGCCTTTGAGCGTAAGAATGTGCCCTAGGAATGGAAGCTCATTCATACAAAACAGTTACTTTTTAATTTTTGATTTTTACGGTCATACCAGACGCACTCAACTTATACTATAACCATTCCAACATGCTGTACGTGCTCCTCAAAGGTAGCAGATATGATTAGGATATCGTCCATGTACGCTGTAGCAAAACCCTTACATTCTTCTCCTAGTGTTTTGTCCAAGCAACGGGTAAACTCAGTGACTGCGTTGCACAAGCCAAACGGAAGTACTTGAAAAACATACTGGTTATTTCTAAACAAAAATACTGTGTACTGCTGGGACGATAATTCAGGTGGAATTTGCCAGTACTCACTGGTCAAATCAAGCGTTGTCAAAAACCTCACTCGCTGTCACAGTCGCAAAATATCGCTGGTTTGTGCAGATGTTTCTCTATCCTTGATCATGATCTTATTATTGATGATCCTGGCATCTAGACACAACCTCAAACTACCATTTTTTTTTGGTATGCAAAACATAGGCGACGGAAAAGGACTTGCCTCTCGCTTTATTACCTTCCAGTTCAATATAACTTGTAGGTATTCCTGAGTTGCTGGCAAAAATTTTGCAGGTATGGGGTAGGATTTTGCATGAAACTGCACCCCTTCAATAACTCGGATTTTTGCCTCATACACTCTGTTAAGTCCTGGTACTCCCGAAAACACACTCCCATAATCCACTAGCAATGAATATAACTGTTTCTGTTGAGCTATATTTAAAGAACTCGCTGCTGCAACAGCCTGCATTATTTCCTCGTTCTAACTTTTGTTGTACACTATAGCTGGAGTATTATACAATTGAAATATAGGATAATCAAGCTTCAATAATCCTACAAACTTATCTTTTACTTGCCATTTATCCGGCAGAATAACCTTACTTCTGCTATCAACCAGTCTCCAAAATGAAACAACATTTTATACTGAGTTAAAAAGTCGGTTCCCAAAATAAGTCGTTTGGCTAACTACTTCATAACCAAAACTGCAAATTTTTTCGGCTCTCCAATACCTTCAATGGTTAAAACTGGCTGACGATTAACTATAGGTCCTTTTCTAGATGTTACTCCCACGATTTTTATCCTAGGTACAGGCAAATATGATAGTTGTATTCCTTTACCCTCTAATTCCGCATCTAACTCTTCCCTTACACAGCTTATCTCTGCTCTGCTATTTAAAAGTACAGGCGTCTCGACACTGCAGACTCTTACTATTACTTCAGGGCGTAGAGATGAAATAAGTCCTCCCGCATTCTCATCTGCCTCACACAATAAAAATTCTCGGTCGGAATCATGCACCTTTGCTGTATTTATAGTCACATGCTTCAACTTATCATACGATATTGGTTTTACTTCCTTACCTTCCTTCTCTGTGATGTTAACTGTCCCCTCGTCCTCTATGACTGGGACCAGTGGCCGGAGACTGCGCTCACCAGTCCTTTCAAATTTAACTTACTACTAGACCACTGGTTCTGGTTTGCTACCTCCTGCCCATTTCCAGAAAACCGCTATTGCGAATTAAAATTAGGCTGAAACTAATTTGCACTAGGGTTCAGACTGTTCATATTTTGTAAAAACATTCCTGAGTGAAAATTCTCAGTATTGTGGTTGTGTACACCCACTGCATTATTATCCTGTGCAGTTGCGGAATTACACTGACTCTGTACTAGCCTAGCTGGCTCTGCCTGTATGTACGGGACCCACTAAACCTGCGGAACATACTGACTGACTTGTTGTGGCTGTACGGTCCGGACGGCATGAACTTTTGCCTCGCGTATAGCGGCCTGTTGCTCCTCTGTAGGTGCCCACGCTCTGTATCCCTCATTTTCCATTCCAACGTTCCTTCTCTCGTCTTGCCTGCGGTGGTGAAAATCGCTTCCTCCTTGATTACCATGCGAGAGAATGCTTTGCCCTCTTGCAGAATACCCAGGATTATAAAGGTAACTATTCCTGTTCGATCTGCCTCCGTTCCACCTTTGTCGATAGGTACCTCGTCCTCTGTAGTTGTTCCTGGGCTGTCGGCCTACTTGCCATTGAACTGTATTCACACGGAAATTCCGCTCGTCATGTCGTGTGTTCTTACCTGGGCGTTGTGCATTGCTGTGGTGGTTTTCACGTGTGTTCGACTGTGGAAATAGCGGTTATGAAGGGGTCTGTCTCGCTCTGTCACTTTCACGAGCTGTGTTGGTGGATCTGGTCTGCCTCTCTAGTTGACCTGCACGGATCAAATTGTGTCTAAATTCCGTCAGGTCCCTATATACACCTCCGGTGAACTGGCGTTGATACATTATAGGTAACTGGGAAATAACTACGTCTACGAATTCTTCGTCACTAATGGCAGCGGTCAGGCGCGTGCGCTCGTAGACGTCACTGAAATGCTCTTCGATCATTTTCTCCTTCTCGGGATCCCAGTGTTCATAGGCTAGCTGCGAGCGGATGTTTGATTGTATTTTCGCGCTCCAGAACTGCAATAAAAATGATTTCTGAAATTCCGGAAATTTAGTGATTCTGTCCTCCACGTCCCACCAGAAATAGGCAGTAGACTGCAGACTCATGCTCATACAACGCAAAAGGTCTGTGTCGTTCAAGGCGAAAAGCTTAGCGTATTCTTCCATTTTCTTTATGTATGTCAGTGGGTTTTCATTCTCTGCTTTCCGAAAAATTTTGGCATTCCCTCAGACCAATGTTTTGCTGGGTGGTGATATATCATCGCAGTAGGATGCGCTGTAGTGATTAATTGTGGTTGATGGAGATTATTACTATTAGTTGGCAGTTTCAGGCGTGGCCTGGTTCGAATTACTTGTCATTGTAATGGGCGGGCATGTTTCATTTTGCCTTGCGTTTTGTTCGGCACTGCCCCTCTCCATAGAGGAAGTAAGGCACTGGATTTGCCGTTCAAGCGCCTGGCTTGACAGCATGATGCGGTCGTCCACGTGTATACTAAACTGTTCTAGCTCTGTTTGCAGCCGGTTTTCAACAGTTCTGAGCAGTTATGACTGTTCGCTAGTACTCACAGTGATAGACCTAGCCTCTACTTTCTTAATTCTATCTTCCAATGTTTTACATTGCATAATAAGCTCAGTTCTTGTATTTTCCACTAACTTATGTGTTGCTGTTACCTCAGATGTGAGGTTGTACAATGCCCCCTCAGTTAGTTTTAACCGATTGTCAGTCTCGTATAGTAAATTTTGATTTTGTGTGGCGACTTCCTCTTTGAATTGTGCGAAGCGGGATTCGAGTGTTTTTTGTACACTATCAATTCGCTGCCTTACTGCCCCAACTTCTTGTGCGATCTTTTGAGAGTCAGCTTTGCTCTGTTCCTGTCCTGCTTGTAGGGATTCCAACCTTGTTTCCATTCGTTGTGGATCGGCTCTGCTCTGCTGTGCGGCATCCTAAATTCGCTGTGTAAGCCCTGCCTGTAATCTCGTTTCCATTTGTTACACGTCAGTTTGCATGGATCGCATGATTTACATTAAGTCGTGCAATGAAATTTCGGATACTATTGGTGTTTGTGGTGAAGTAGGTTGGTGGTTGTGTAGGGGGCAGCATTTTCAGCTGTGGAGGGTGGTAAAAGTGTGCCCTCGCCTGCGCTCACATTATGTACCATGTTATCTCCCACTTCCTCGTGATCAAACCCATTGCTAACTAAATCTGCCTGTGTCTCATCCAACAGTTCAGAATCATTCTCCTCTTGTTCATTGACCTGATTATCCATGTCCATATTTGTGCTTCTCAGAAAGTATGGGTTGCCAGCACTAGGGTCCATGTTAAATCTCTCGATAGCCCTTGCCTTGTTGCACCACTGTGAAGAGTTGGTGGACTTGGGGGTGAATATTTGGATAAATAATATGGAGAAATACTTATTGCCAATGTGTAGTACAGAGATATATATGTGTGTAGGAGAATGTGCGTTAGAGATTGTGTTTGACCTTTTTACCACCTTTAGAACTTACTTTTACAGTCAACAAAATTTTACAAATATTAAAAATAATACATGGCACTTAAAAAATATATCGAGACTGTTTGTCTCTGTGCTTACATGTTACAGGGGCGATGCATACGTATTCTGTACTCTCTGATTTTCACTGACACATTTACCATTAAAACAAAATATAAACAAACATTACACTGCACCGCACTGCACTGTGCACACTCGTGCACACATGCAGGACGATGGTTTTGGCTACCACATGTGGTACAAGTGACTGCCGTGGATGTCAGATTACGGCGTGGTGAACGGACTTAGGCAGGTTAAATTGTCATAAGAAAAATATTTAATTCCTCACAAACCTTTCACAATTATTATTCCATAGATTCGTCCAAAACACACAAATTCAATCAACATTTGCTCATTAAACTAATTATAAATCATCAATCTACAACATTTACATAATTAATTATTATAATTACAATAATTAAACACCTTCATCATTAAAAACAATATTAAACAGTTATAACAAAACCCATTAAATGAACAAAATGTTCATAGTCAACCTAAACTTTATAAAACAGGATTAAATTTAATAACAAAACACATTAAAATGAACTATTTTGTTTTTGTCAACCTAACCAGTATTATACAAAAATAATGCTAATTACAGTATTGAAAATTCTTAACATTCCACACCCAACACCTTAAAAACTAGCCACGATAATGGCAAACTCACCCTATGTATACTTATTCCTTCCAGCTATTACTACCAGTATAATCCATAAACTGAGCATATAACTCAAATGAACTTCTTAAGATATTCAACGATATAGTAGTAAATAAACCATAAGAGGACATGCCGAACATTTTAAATTCTTTTTCAGTTTCGTCTGGTACGATACCCCTCACCCCCAAAGTGGTTGGCACTGTACCCTATATATTTTGTCATCAAACATTTCCCCAATTCTGTCCTCCAATAATTTATACTTATACACTTTTAAAATCTTTTTTACTCCTCTTTTAACTACCCCATCAATCTCCTCTAAAAACTCTTTACCAACACCTTTTAAAATGAGCGAATATAGGAACCTTGACATCCAATTAACTTGTACAATCTCCAACTTCTGATAAGGCTCCAATGGGGCACCAATAATATTTCCAATGCATCTTCTAGATTTTTCAGGAATGTATGATGTCTTCCACTATCAAATTTATATGTAATTCCTAAGTACTCAATGTGCTCTCCCCCTTCATAGTTTGAGTTCGAGATCTCCCGATGTTGAATATAGTAGAGAAAAAATGTCCAAGTACCACCCTTAGCCAACAAATGACTAGCACAGCATTTTGGAACAGACAGTTCTATCCCAAGATCAAATAAAAAACTACAAACACTTTCAAGCATTTCATCCATCTTTTTAACATTATCCGCCATAAAAACTAAATCGTCGGCAAAGGCCAGAACAGACACTTGACCCTCACCAACGACTATGCCTTCCATCTCTTCAAGCTCATCCAATAACTGATTTATTACTAGATTGAAAATCAGAGGAGAAAGTGAATCTCCTTATATTACACCTCTTTCAATATCAAATCTAACATGTTCCCTATTAGTCTCGATTTCAGTATAAGTATTCTTGTTATGATCCTTGGCAATCCTTTTACTTTAGGTCATTTAATGATTGTTTCATGCAGTACAGTATAAAAAGCTTTTTTGATATCCATTTGAACAAAATTACCACTTAGCTTTTTACCTCTTTGAATTAAGTGTTGAAGTGTCATAACATTATTGAAACAGCCTGCCTCATTCTTGAAGCCTTTCTGTCTTATTTAAATCTATACCTACATAAATACTTTTGTAAAGTGTTCCACTATATAGCCTATAAAGAATACTACCTATCGTAATCGGCCTATAATCCTCTACATTCTTCATATATCACTTTCATTTAGGGATTAACACAGTACGATTTTTCTCCCATGGTACTGGAAAAATTTGATGTTTCAGTATGATAATAAATAGCAGTGCTACTATTCATATTACTCCCAGTTTATATGAGTGAGCTCTCCTAACCGCCAGGCGCCCCCTTGGGGCTCATCCTATTCCTTCTTTGTACAAGTTCTTCAATTGTTATGGAGGTTACATACTCCATCATATCTCATTCATTCTCCTTTACTATAGAAACTTTTTCATTAACATGTTTTTTATAACCTAAATTCCATGATAAAAATCCTTAATCTTCTCCTTCTCAGTTCCCAGATCTATTCTTCCTTCGGCCAAACTATTGTTGAGTATTTTCTCCAACAACAACCTGGATGAATTTGCAAACAACCTCTGACCTTCTCTAAATTTAACTGCTTTATCTTTCCCTCCCTTAGTCTTCGGTCGCCCACTATACCTAGTTACTTTTATTTTATTTTCACTCTCGTTTTCTTCTTTGATAAGTTCTCTAACAAATCTATCCATGCAATCATTAACCCGACAACCACTACTTCATTAGCCCCCAATCCTCCAATTTTAACTAATTCGTCCCTCAATTCTAATGTTCCCACTCCAACTTTCTTTTTCATTTTGCTATCAAAAGGTCTACTAAGACCACTAATAGCCTCTTCCATTCCCATCAACCATTATCCTATGTTAGTGTTCCCTTCTCTATCTCCCTCCTCACTCCCTTCAACATCAACTTCTCTTCCCTGTAACATTTTGACACCCCTCCTCTACTTTCATTATTATCTTCATTCCCCTGGTCAACCATTTAAATTATTATCCCCAAATGATGCCTTCCTACCATATCATCACTATCACCCACTCCTTCATTCCTTTCCATTTGGTCCTCGTCTTTCTTCCTATTTTCTTCCAAATCCCCAAAACTCTTATTAAAACTACCCAATTTTGCTTTACTTCTATCTCTCTGTCTTTTCCCTGCATTCTCCCTTACACTTCTCCCCTCCTGGTCACTTCCCTCATTGCATTGCTTCTCTACCTGTTCTTCATCCATATCCATTATCCCAACACCCTTATCATCTCCCTCACTTGACTCCTCCAGCACTAATAACCGAATATATCTTATATTACACAATTCCCATCCCATATCCTATTTCCAACTCACCTCTGTAATACTACTAACCTCAAACTAGGAAAACACCATCCGAAATTGCCTTTGCTAATTACCTCCCATAAAAATCCTTTATTAGATTCTTTTTACCTTCCACCATATACTCCTCCAACCTTACACACACCACACTTAACTCTCTTGTGTCTGTGTCACTGTATTTCCTCTCCATTCTTCCCCCACCTGTCTGCCTTTGGCCTACACAGTCCAATTTCCTATCTTTATTCACTTTTTCTAAAGTCCTCCTCTTACTTAAACCTAGCCCCCTTCATTTCTCACTAATTTGGTTGTTTGAGTACCACGGCATTTATTTATAAATCTGTTAATTATTATTAAAATACGACCTATATTTATCATACAATTGTCTAAGCAACCCAACTTCTCCCTCCATCCAATCACCTGGCCTCCCTAGCAATCCCTTTGGAGTGGTCATAATCTGTACCCTGTTCCTATGTCTGATCTCGGGATCGAACACACTCTCGTGGGTCGCCAATGCCCTTTCGGACCCCCAGAGTTTACCACACTCACAAGTCATACCTTAATACTTCCTAATTATACCAGTATATTTATTAACCACACACTTATCATGGTGAACTGTTATTGCCTGATATTTAGGATACAACTGTTCACATTAACAACATATAAATTTAATTCTGATTCTATTGTGGTGACATTCTATTCCCTCGCATAGAGGACACATGGTCCTATCCAGGGGATTACAAGTAATTACAAACTCATATCCTATATCCAAAGCTAAAATCACAAAATATAACACAGGACATCAAAATAAAAAATTCATAATGCCAAAAGTTAGGGACAAAAAATCTCTCCTAGGATGGCCACTCAGCTATGAGAGGTGGGAATTTAGCCAGCACCACTCTTACAGGCTAAACTCAATCACTATTGTTCTTAAAACTAAGTATATAACACAAGCATAACATAACCATAAAAACAAAAACTTTGGAGGCCCTGACCTGTTCACAAAAAATGGTCAACAAGCTTGTGTTTGTAAGCCTTTATTGGGTTCTAAACCCCAACAAACGGTGCTTTATGAAATGATAAATTTTGTCCATTTTGCTCTCCAATGTGCAGTTTATAAGAAAACTCCAATTTAAGTTTTCCCTGGGGCGCACACCCAAGAAAGTCAATAGTTCCAACAAAACAGAGACTTATATCCTTTTAACATGTTACAATATAAATTGAGCCATTTTCTTCACTCCCTTTAAAAAAAAATAACCACTCGCTGTGCTATCCAGGGGCATAGCCCCTCCACTCAATGCATACATTCCATCAGGGCCATAGACTACTGCCAAACTTTAAGATATATCATAACCATATAAATTCACTTGAAATAATGTTCCCAAACTCAAAAATCCAATCAATTTCACTCTGGATTCCTGTCTTGTAGCAATCAAATCTATAAACTTCCACTTAGTTTTTAAAATCCAATAAAATTATTAAATTCTTTGCAAAAAATTACTGTAATCACAGTTTCACACCATCCAGTATGGCAAAAACACTGAGTGATATGATTTATTCATCATCATTTAAAACAAAAAAATTATCAAAATCTTCACAGCCAATAAAATTTAAACAACGATCTTCACCAACATTCATCTCATCACAAATTTTTCTTCTAATTCCACGATAATATCTTCCCAGGTGCTGCAAATTTTTTCACTGTCCCCTTAATTGTACTGCCACATTTTAAAAATAGTTTGACAACCCAAAACACTTAATAAATTATGAAAAAGACAGCATAACCACCTCGCAGCACCTGCCTTCAACCCGAGCAGATTCCCTTTCTGTTAACCCAAGTGGATTCCCCTTGCGTTAACCCACGCAGATTCCCCTCGAGTGGTTAGCTGGATCCCACCAGATATTTCTACCTATTCGAGACCTGTGACCACCCTGATAAGTGTCAGGATGGTTGTGAGTCCACCTTTATTCTAAGTTATTAGTTTAATTTCCTGTTCTACTAATTGAAAACACAGTACTCTGTCTCGGGTTAGCAATGAGCTGGGATACATGCATTTTGATGGCAAACCAAAATTGTGTCCATATTGAACTTCTAGAACAATTTGAACGAAGCTAAAGCTACATATCCTGTTGTGTGTCCCATGTGTACCCACCTTTAGGTCGTTGCACATATCTTTTCGCACCAGCTTCCACAACCCCTGCACCAACATGTGAGAGCTAGAAGAGCTACAGCCAGTGTTTCACATGTATGTGTGTAGTGTATCAGTGCATCGCACCAGTGCATAACTCATGTTAGAATAATCATGTTTTGCATCAAGGGTTTTTGTAGAGATCTGCTAGATTGTATTGTGCAGTGCAGCATGCGTGTTCGCCTTGTTAGTGTAGTACCACATGTTTCATTTAATAATATTTTGAAGTGTCATTTTGTGTGAGAAAATATCACGTGCCTACTGTAATGAGTCACGTGACATGCAGGTTTGTTTTGATATTTCATAATGATATGTTCCAAGGGCATGCATATGTATTAGTACTAAGATGTCAGGTTAACAAGGTTGCATTTATAATCCTAGAGTCACTTAAGGGTTTGTTTATATTTTGTGCAAGGTACAACAGTTATATCAACAGACACTTACCACAGTGCAATTCATGCATGAAACGTAGACATGTGCTAGTATTCACCAGTAAAATTATAAAGTATTTAATTATAATAATTCCCTTGATTACAACTTCATTTTGCTAATACATATTTTATTTCATGTAGATCCAGTATCGGCCACTAGAAGAGTCAGTACTCTAACAGGAGATTGAGGTTAGGGTGGAAACATGGCTCGGCCACTGCTAAACATAACACTGCCATGTGGTCAGGATAACCTATAAATTTGCCATTTTTATTTCTAGTGCATTTGCGTTAGATTTAAGCCACACATATATAGCTGTTTCCCTGCCTGCACACACATAATACGTTTAATGAAATATGCTATATTAGGGCCATATTGGGCTGGTAGAAAATACACATTTAAAGTTAGCCCTTAAGGAAAAGGTCTATGTCAACAATGTGACTAACTACAGCTTAAGTTATGTTTACTTTATTTTTATATAATTGTATTCATTATTTTAAAGTGTGATTCACGCAAGCCATCTCCATCAAATCATACATTCAGCCACCGTTTAATGTATAGTAAAACATTTTTATTTATTCCACATTTTTTCATGATCACACACCAGAGCTTGGCCAATGAGAGAGCTCGGCACCAAGGGAAGTTAGTAGCATCTCGGGAATTCTGTGGGAAGGACTGTCCCATACCCCGGTATTTGTATATGCTGGGGACTTAATGTACATGTAGTTCTTTGCATAGACTTTGTGCTTATTTCTATCTGCACCAGAGCTCTCTGAGCCACAGTAGCAAATATGAGCATGTAAGTGCCCAGTTGAGAATCTGATAATTAAATATTGTGGCTACAAGAGTTCACACATTTATTTATTTCTGGCCGCATCTCGGCCTCATAACCTAGTATGCAAACCGAAAATGTTCTTAACATATTTTTCGTGCGAAAGAGGGCCCAAAACACCCATCGGGAGTGAGTTACGTGTTGAGGGAGGCTAACAGCGTTCACTAGTCGAGGCCTAGGGGGTTTTAGAGCAGAACTCCATCATAATTACCCCTGTGGTAACACAGGGGATCGACGGATCAAAGGAACAGCCACTGGGGTTTATCGGCCACATGACCCGAGATTAAGAGCAGCGTAATGTCCAGCGGGCTGATGCCCATATTGTAAAACTTATCAAAACTTTACCTCCAGTCTGCATACCCTCATGTTACCTCCTGGTCCAGCAACCTGGGAGCTGCCACTGTAACACTTAGTTGGCAAAACAGCAATTAAATAAATAATTTTGCATTATAATTAATTAATTGCTGGATATATATATCCATCTAATTATAAGGTTCGTCACTTACTTGATGTGGAATGTAGTACACAGCTCCGTGATCTGAACTTGTTTACTTCCTCACATAAATGGATAATTTTATAAAGATACTACTTGCCTTATAAACTAAAATGCAAAGCAATATGGCCACCAGTTGTGTTAAATAATGGAGCTGAATTGAGATCTGCCTGTGATGGGAGGAGGATGTGTAATTACACTTTGTCAATTTTCCAAGTGCATATATTATGTAATAAGTTATTGCATGATTGTATAATTTAATTAATCCAATTATTTATTCAATGCGACATTAAAATCACATACATGACACACATGCAGGTGAGTCACACACAGCAACACCAAAGAAAAACCCATAATATTTCCACTGCTGCTGCAGTCTAAGGGGAAAAAACCCACTCTGGGGGCGGAGGGAAAAACCCACGCCCTGCCTACCTCCTATATACTGCTCCAGCTCCCGACCTGATAACAACTCTGCACCATCATAAAGGAAAAACCCACTCCCTGCCTACCTCCTCAGTACTGATCCAGCTCCCAAGCTGTCAACACCTCTGCTGCTGCTATCACCGGCGGGAAAACCCAGAGCAGGACACATACCAGGTGAATGGAAAAACCACAGTGGGAAAAACCCACCTTGGGGAGGTCCACATACCAGGCGAATGGAAAAACCACAAAGTTCCCAGTGGAACCGGCGCTGGCCTCTCCAAACTTCCCCTCCAGGTGGCCGATACCTATTAAAAGGTCATACCTGGAGTGCTACTTTCTAACCAAGCTACTTTAGCCCCCACAAACAAAAGCTAAATCGGCTCTTTTGATCTCAGGTAACCACCGGGAACTTTGCACTTTTGAAACTGCCATGCTGTCCGAAAAATCGAAAAAGAACACTACTACTAAAACTACTCACCATCACATACTAACTACTATTCGCGACAGCACAAATCCTTCTCGGGTTGAATTTAAGCATGAAGGTATCCCCATAACTGCCATCTCGGCTCAGTGCTTCTGGGTTGTGACGGGCTAAGTTTCGGGGGATATCCGGTAACCAGTAATATCTCCCTCCACCTCGCCCCCTGACGCAAGGAGCTTGTTTCGAAACCAAAAATTACTTTCCGTAACGGCTCTCATGCACACACACACACTCATGCATAAACTATCGCTGTTTAAACACAATCTGTTTAAACACAATCTTGTACCTTCAGCTTTGTCCAATTGGTGAAATTTCGCCTGAGCTTCGCTCGGCATGTCGTCTTTTCCAGGTTTGTCATATCCGGTATTTGCTACTGGCCGGGTGGTTGGAGACTCTATGGGTGGGAATTACTTCTTCTATTCTTGGCCTGCTCCATTCAGTTCAAAAGATTCCCATCTTTTGGAACTTTCCACCCAGTTACTTCCACCACCCGGCCTGGCCCCTCCCTCGGGAGGGGCGTGTTACTTCTGTATGGCGTGTCCATACTGGTGGTAGGATGCCCTCCGAAAATGAAGGACTAGTACCTGACCACAGTGTACCCATTGAAGGGCTTACTGTAGTCGAAGGTACGCCTCCCGTATGTACGGATGGCATTCTGAAGGGTGTCAGATTCTTCGAATCTTTCGCCCCTATGCCAGAAGCATTCCTTGACTAGAGTGACCTGCTTTATTGGTGAGGTCGGCAGGCCTGCCTGGGCGACGACAAGCCTGTCAATTGTTTCCATGCGTGGAAAAAGGATCTTATCACCCGCCTCCATTTTCTTTATGATGAGGGCAAGAGCCAATGTCAGCGTTGTCGGATCTTCCAACTTCGTTAACATGGCCCCCACCCCTGATTATGTTATTGTAGAGCCACTGCGGGTAATTAGGATCCGCTTGTGCAGGCCAGGCCTGTACAGCGGCATCCACCACGGTCTTCTCATCTGGCCAGTCTATTTCAATGGTTTTGGCTTCTTCTGGAGTTGCCATAAACTTTCTCGTTAGCACTTTATGGAGGAAGAGTTCCCTTTCAACCTCGGTGTTCCAAGGCCGTTCGGTCAGTACCTCCTCCATGGGTACTCCCGTTGACCAAACCTCCCTGGCTCGGGACATGGCACAGACTGTTCTTCGTCTGCTGTCACATTTAAGTCTGCTAGTGTTACAAGTAACACGAGCGAAGCCCTCATGCACAAAGACCACTGTGCTCCACGTACATGGCCAACCAGGTGGCTCTCTATCTTGAGAGCCTTGTCCACTTATAATGTGTGGTTCTAGGTCTATAACTCGTATTATAGACATAGACCAGGTCAATCCATTCCCCTTTTTCAGTTTTACTTCTGTCCTGGGGGCATTCTAGCACGTGAGTGGAGGTATCCTCCTCACCGCATACTGTGCACAGGGGGTCTTCCACCAGGCCCAGGGAGGGCAACTTAGCATGGAAGTTCCCGTGCCCGGTCAAGAACTGAGCGGAGTAGTGCCCGACTTCGAGCCACTCGTCCAGTCTCAGTCTCTCCCTTACGCATGGAAACAAACCATATGTCAGGCGACCCTTGGTACTAAGGTCCCATCTTGTCTGCCAATCTGATAATGTCACCTCTTTCATTTCCTTCAATTCAGCTGGAGAAATTACTCCCTGCTTTCTTCTACGGGAAATGACTCCCATCTGCACCACTAACAGATCCAGAGGGATCTCTCCCGCGATAAGCTGGGGAGCATCACTTGAGGTTGTCCTGTAGGCATTGGTAATCCCCAAAAGTGCAGCTCTCTGAGCACTGTTAATTGCCCTTTTCCCATGGATCCGCTCCGCCTCTGGGTACCACACCCCACATGCATACGTGAGGATGGGCAGGAAGACAGACTTATACATCAGCTTCAACATCTGGTATCCAAGCCCCCAGTTTGCAGGTACCACTGCCCTGAGTCGATGAAACATCGTAACTGCCTTGTTCGCCGCATAGCGAACATGGGCATGGAACACAAGACGACTTTCCAGGATGACGCCGAGATATTTAATCTCGGTGACCATCCTGATAACTCTTCCCCCGAACCTGATCACCGGATTTCTCTTAAGACTACCCTTAAGTATAATGGCATTAATCTTGTGGACTGAGAGATCCAGTTTGAATCTTCCAGCCCACTCCTGTACCATTGTCATGGCCATATCCGTTTTCTCCTCTAGTTCTCTCCGGGACCAGGCCAGGACAAGTAGCAACCCATCGTCTGCATAACCATAGACCATGCAGCTATGCGGGAAGTCTATCTGAAGCAGTCCCTCAAAGATCATGTTCCATAATATAGGACCAAGGACCGAACCTTGCAGACAGCCCTTGGTCAGCACCTTCTCTTACTTGTGTGATCCCATTTCCAGGGTACACCTGCGATCCGCCAGAAAAGACTCTATTACTCCATAGATGTTTCCGGGTCACTCCAACAAGCAAAGTTGCCACAATATTTGTGGCCACCAAGCATTGTCAAAAGCTCCCACAATATCCAATGATACTGCCATGACATAGGTTTGGTCGTAGGTTTTCACCTCTTCGACCATGTCTATGATTGCCATTTCTGTGCTCTTTCCCTTGGTAAACCCGTACTGGCGAGGATGAATACCTTGGACAATGTCCAGGTATTGCATCAGCCTATGGTTTGTCAGGCGCTCCAATCTTTTTTCCCCATTACTGGAAGAATCGTTATAGGCCTGTACGAGTTTGCCTTTCTTAGGTTTCTCCCGGCACCCTTATAGATAACTATAAGGTGTCCTTCCTTCCACTTCTTTGGAAATTTCCCTTTAGAAAGGCAATCATTAAACAGTTCCAGAATGTTATGACGTATGCGAGGATATGCGCGAAGGAGCAAATTCCGCTGTCATTCCATCATTTCCCGGGGCTTTCCTAAGTTTTGTCTTTCTGACAGTCACATCTAGGTCCTTAAGGGAGAATGGTGCAGTATTCTCGGTATCAATCGGGCTTAGCTGTTCTGCCCTAACTCTCTCACAATACTCGGTCTCCCCTACCGCAGTATCATCTGGCAAGAGCTTGTCTAACAAATGCCTGGTGATCTCTTGAGGAGTCTCCAACAGATGCTCATCGGACTCGAGAGCAGGAAGAACCTCATTTCCTCTGACCTTACCCGTCACCATCCGATAAACCAGGCCCCAAGGGTCTTGGTTTCCCCTATCCATTACTAGCTCTCTCTAAGCTATTTGACGTTTCTTCCTTAACAGGTGTCGGTACTGGCCTCTGGCAACATTATATTGCTGCTCTGCTTGCTGTCTTAGATCAGGGCAGTATGTTCTTTTGAAGTGCTTTCGTAGGCATTTGACCTGCCTATGATTGCGCTCCAATTCATCATCCCACCAAGGATGGTGAGGGACCCTTCTCTGGGTTCTGGGGATCGCCTGTTCACAAGCTGCCATTACCATTTCCCCTATCCTTTCCGCTCGCTGATCCGCAGTCAAGAGCTGTTTCTCTATTCTATACCATCTAAGGTATTCCATCAGCACTCTGTCAAACAGAGGCCAGTCCTCTTTAGCCATCACGTAACAGGGGCATTCTGCTCTGGTTTGTGTTTTTCCATCTGTTCGGATGGTGAACAGTATCATTTTATGGTCCGAGTCCACCTTGTCGGAAACTCTCCAGCCCTCAACACTTCCAGTAGCACGCGCTGTCGTCACAGTTACATCCAGATACAATTCCGTATCATGGGCAGGGGACACGTAGGTTGCCTCGTGTCCTGGTCTATTGACCACCTGCAGGTCTTTCTCTAATAGGTATCTTATTACCTCCTCCCCCCAGTCGTCCATCCACGGGGAATTCCACAGTTCTGACTTGGTGTTGATATCCACACCAAGTATGATCCTAGGATAATTAGCTCTCGTCAGTATGGTCTCCCACTGACTTAGATGAACTTCGATTGGATCTTTAGGTTGGAAATACGACGAGACAATTGTCACGCCGCACCCCTCCCCAGTCACCAAACGAATACACACGTTATGCGTGCTCGAGAGAGCTTCCAGTGGAACATAGTCTATCTCAGGGTTGCACATCCAGATTCCCGCTAGTGGGTTTTCCCTGAAAAGAGCAAATCGACCAGGGAGAGTTGGCACTTTCCCTCTGAGCAGGTAGGGTTCCTGCATCAGTACCATATCCAAATTTTGCTCCATCACGATTTTGTGCAGTTCCATTGTTGGAACTGCAGCTCTCTGCAGGTTTATCTACCCCAACCGTAGCAGCACGCGGCTACTAGTTATATTGTGTCCTGTCGAGTTCCAACACCATCATCCTCTGATGGACTGGACAGTCGGAGGAACCAACTGGGTGGAAGCAATCTTTATTTCAGTCTTGTGCGCAGTTAGCACATTTAGGTTTATTAGCCTTGACTTTGCATTCGGAGAACTTGTGCCCCTTTTCAGAGCAGTGGGGACAAACAAGCTCTCCTTTGCCCATTTATTTTATGTGGTCATACCCTTGGCACTTGTAGCACCGGGTAGGCATCACATAGTCTCTTAACTTACACCTTTGGAACCCTATAAATACGGTTCCACTGTCCATGAGCAGCCTTCTCAAGGCAGGTGTGACCTCCAGGAAAAGGTTCACTACCTCCTTGTCTCTGGGTCCTGTGCGGAATCGCACAGAGGCGTTTTTCCTTAACTCATCAGAGAGCTTAGCAGCCCAGAAGTTCTGGAGACATAGTGTCTCCATAAACTCAGGACCGTCATACTCCCTTGGTACATCATAAATGATGACTTTGGGCCCACATTTCTTGGGGTCTGCCACCCTCAATCCGAGTTCCTCCATCCTCTTCACGTTCTTTAACGTGAGGAGATTCTGTCCATCCTCTGCCTCTAGCAGCACGCCTCCCTTTGCAACTTGCCTGACGTTCTTGATCCGGAGATGCTCTTTCATCGGATCAAGCGCCTTGAGCTTCATTTTAGTTTCCTCGGAACGGCATTCCCCCTCCTTTGGATAAACCAAAACCTTCCTTTTCGAGGGTTGCCTTCGTCCCCTCACCTCTTGCCACTGATATTCTTGTGGCGTTTTCTTAGCTTTCCTCTGCTCCTTCACGATTTCCGCGAAGGACTGAGCATTAGGCTTGTTTTGGCTTTGCGGTCTCTCTATGATTGTGGCAGAGGTTCTTTCCATTGTCTTGTATGCTCTGGTCTCTCCCTCTAGTTGTGCGGAGCGCACAATCTGTAGGTCGAGCAGAGACTTGAGCCGCATTACCCTCGGAAGGAGGAAATTCGCCCATTCCTTGTTCACTTTGCGATGCTCACAAGTCGCATACTCAATAATCTCCTCCACTGGCTTGGAGGCTTCACCTTGTACATTTTCAGCCGAAGCTGAGCTAGTCTGGCCACTTTCCTTTGTAAAACCCGGGGGTGGCCCTTTACCCACCGGATTTTGTACAGCCTCTCTAACTTGTTCTGCCTCAGAGGTCTGAGGCATGGGAGTCTCCTGACGCTGGCTACCGTCGCCCTTGGCACCTGCCATAAGTTCCATGATCAACTTGTCACGTTTTGCATAAGATTCCTTGACCCATTTTTCTATTAAGGCTGAATCTTGTCCCCACACCAAAGGGAAGACCCTTCAGCACCAGGCTAATTCCTCCTTATTAGGGGGAATACCTATGCCCATGATGTATCGTCATCTATCAGGCGCTGTACAATGTACAGCGCCTTTGACTCATCCATTTGTTTAGGTGGCATGACTGCCTGGAGGAAGCCACACCGTTCGTTTGCTGAGCCTTTATATTGCTTGGAGGGAGGCTCCTGGAACACATGGTACCAGGGCTCCCCTCCAGTTGCCTGTTCTGATGACATTGTTGCTTTGACCAGTTACTGTTGTGTCAGAACCAGTGGGAAAAACCCACCTTGGAGAGGTCCACATACCAGGCGATTGGAAAAACCACAGTGGGAAACACTCATCTTGGGGAGACCCACATACCAGAGGAATGGAAAAACCACAGGGGAAAAACTCCACACCTCTGCAGCAACAGCCAAATGGAAAAACCTACAGCAGGAAAAACCCACTCCCTGCCTACCTCCTGAGTACTGCTCCAGCTCCCAAGCTGTCAACACCTCTGCTGCTGCTGCTGCTATCACCGTTGTGAGAAAAACTCACCTTGGGGAGATCCACATACCAGGTGAATTGAAAAACCACAAAGTTCCTGGTGGAACTGGCGCTGGCCTCTCCAAACCTCCCCTTCACATCTCCGGCATGCTTACATGGAGTGGGGGTAAACACTCAATAGGGAAAAACCCATGGTTGTAGGTGAGGAGGGGAGGGGTGGTGATGGGGGAAAACCCACACCCCACATTGCCAAATGGCTAAAACCCAGCTGCCATCTCGGAAAGTATGCTCAGAACTGCTTACTCCTCCTACTAGCTGGCACAACTGGCACCTGCCACAGGACTGAAGGACTGGTCGCCCCGCCCACCTGGGATGACATCAGTGGAACTTCCCACCCAGTAATTCTGCTTGGGTGGCTGCCATCTTGGCAGTCAGTACACATTCAGCCATATTGTCATTCAGTACACTAGTGGCCATTTTGTCAGCTAGAACACCTTGTAACTTCCTGCTCTTGCATTCCATCTCGAATCTTCCTGATTGTTCATTCGTCTCCGATGGTGTCCATCTTGTTTTTAACTTCCCATTCTTGCATTACATCGCCGAGGGTTTCCTTGGGATCCTCCCAAGTTTTCTTTCTTTTGCATTCCACCATTTCCCTCCTCTCTCGCCATTCTCTATTTCTTCACTCACTCTCTTATTCCAGAGGAGTTCTCATATTCCTTACATGAGAGGGTTTTCCAACCATCTTGTTTGTCGTCTGCTGGTGTCGACCATCTTGTTCGTTGTCGTCTGCTGGTGGTGAACATTTTGTTCTGTCATCATATGCTGGAGACGAACATTTTGTTTGCCACCCATCTTTGATTCCCACATCGCCACTATAGTGTGTGCTCATGGACATCTTTGATTCTCGCACTCATCACCAGAGTAAAGTTCAATTGGTAGCTGCTAGGAATGCTGGTGAGCATCTTGTGTTCGTTCATCATCTGCCATGAGCACTGGTAATTAATTTTAATTGATAACTCAAAAAATGCTGGAGTCGCACAATTTCGTTCCAACACCCTCTGAGTCGCCAGTCCGGTGTGCTAATCACAAGACCACCATAGCACGTGGTCCTATAGGAGTTGAAATAAGTCGTATATGAAAGAGACAGAGAGCGTGCTCTAGCCCGACAGACTTGTAATTGTGAAAAAAAAACTATTCATCTGGCACCCATCTTGTTTTATCTGCTGGAGGTGTCCATCTTGTTTGCCATTGTCTGCTAGAATATCCATCTTAATTTTTTATAAGCATAGTTGGCTGTGTGATTGGGGCTGAGGACTGTATGACATCACAGGTGGGAAATTACCTATGTCTACTCACTGGCATAGTGAGCTGTAATTTCTGAAACATTTAAAATATAGTTGCCAAATTCAAAACATAGGCATCGCCCGAGATGGAGAGAAGGGTCGTATGGTCAGGTATGTCCTATATCTACTTACAAGAATAGTTGGCTGTAATATCTGAACCATTTAAAACATAAACACCAAATTCATAACATTGAAATCGCCCAAGATGGCGAGAAGGGCCGTAGGGTCAATTATGCCCTGTCTACTAATAAACATAGTTGCCTGTAATTTCCAAATCGTTTAAGATACAGCCACCAAATTCATAACATAGACATTACCTGAGACGACTAAAGAGTCATAGGGTAAAGTAGGCCCTATGTCTACTCATAACCAAAGTTGACTGTAATATACAAACCGTTTAATATATAGTTGTCAAATCCCCCGAAAATGTAAAGGACCGCAGTTAGCTCCACACGCTCCGCAGTTCGGGGTTAAGTATGTCCTAAGCGACACACTTATAAGCGAGTGTTATGGGACTGTGAAAGAAGAAATTAGTGAAGTAATGTGACTTCATGCATTTCAAAAACCCCCAAAAAAATATTTCAGAGTAAAATATTTTGAAAGCACCATTAAAGCTTTCTGTGTTAATTTCTGGACTATGTAAGCAGCAGTGTAGGCTGGCTATTGTGAGGGTATTTATTATTTTATTACAGTGATGTGGTGTCATATGGTTAGATGAGGGCTGAGGTTAAGTTAGAGGAGCTGTAAATATAAAATGTTGGAAATGAAAGTTTTGAATTTTTGTTACCTGGGGCACCAGACATTATTCTCCAAAATAATGCCAGTGATATCAGTAGAACTGACTCTTCCCCTCAGAGTCGTTTGACCTGCGACCATGACGTAATCCCTCCAGGGATTGGAAGTACTCCTCTGAAAATTATTATATGTTCTTTCTTGTGGTTCTGTGGAATATCAGTGCTCTCCACACACCAGTTTTACACTTTAATTACATTGCTGTCCCTGCATGCTTTAGGCGAAATTGGCGGGAGAAGGTCCATACCTTAAATGCCTTGCTGCTACCTGAAATAAATATCAGCAGTATTTTGCGTCACTGCGTAATTGATTAGGTATCAATTAACACATCTCAGTTGAGGAAATGTACACTTGCTTGCTGAGCCAAACCCATCAGCATGGGTATAAAAGACAAGAAGACACGTGGTCACAGTAGTTAAGTTGTATGAATAAAATCCACCCAGGCGATGCAAACTCTGGGTGGTACAAGTGGCGGAGTCTCAGGCGGCAAGTTGAACAACGGATCCATAAATTAAAAGTCTACTGCTGATGAAAATGAGTAAGCAAAAGTTGAGGGCTGCTCAAGCCCACAACACACGAGTCCTATGTAACACGCTGCACCCCTCACAAGACAAACCATGACTAACTTGGAAAACGTGGTGTGCTGGCCAAATTGGCGGGCCAGTACCCCACGTGGAACTACTTGCTAATCACACACTTGCATTAAAACACTGTTTTACTTGCCTTTGGAGGATCTCACATCTTACTAAAATTAACCCTTGCAACATAAAAGAACGTATATGCACCCTGACACAATGATGTGAGGTGAGGATGGTTACATGTGAGAATGAAAAATATGGTACATGAAGGAAAACACTTTAAAAGAATATACTAGGGCGTTAAGACATTAAATTGATGTGTTTATATGTATGCGTGTCCTTGTGTAACACTTGCCATGTCGTTAAGCTCTTTTAAAACATGGGCTCTTTTTTTGTATTCGTGCGCGTTCGGCGCACTTACACTACTCATCGCGTGGCACTACCATTGTACTGCACTTGCACCACCTGTGGCGTAGAGTGCGCACACTTACTGCGATGAATGGTATTCTTGGTAATTTGGTGCGTCGGGCAAACGAATTTATGGGAGGGGGTACGCGTCAACAGCTGTTTATAATAAAATAAGAGAAAATAACCACTGGGAACGTTTACGATAATTTGACTTTCTTTTTTCGGATTTTGATATTACGAATGTTTACGATTTGCTACATTTTCTCGTGTTATATTTCTGGCTACGACTAAATTCCAGGGCTACGCACGCCTATTGCCAATAGAGATGGGTAGTAGGTGCTTTTTCCAGTTCTCGTCACAATCTTATACAAATACCTGATACTTCGTACTCAGTCATAGTCTCGCACACATCACGGTTTTATACCTTATATTACAAACAATGCATTTGAGTCCTTTCCCCAACAGAAATATAGGATATAGGTATCTAAAAATCATGTTTATATACCTATTCATAAACACGAACATTCATATCATACAAACAATTAATTGTTTTCAACAATCTAAAAACCGACTGAGGGCATGACGTTTTCATCGGCCGTGATATGGAACATTAATAAATGTACATGTACTCGGAACAGCAGCGGGAAGCAATACTTACTAGGTGTCTGTTAACTCCTCCTTACGAGAGAAACAAGATATCAGTTATTCTCGTTCCACACATATCATATCCTGTGGAACACAAAAGGAAATACCGCACAGCGCTATCTTCTATTTCTTTTTTCCTTCTACTACTATCTTTCTTTGAACACGAACCGTAAAATAACTTTCCCACCCTTTTCCGTAGGACAAAGCTTCGCTCATTGCGCATGCGCAGAACCCTGAAAAAAAAAAAAGTCTTTCGTCTCCCTCTTACTCTCTTCTAGGAACCTGAGTTACCGTAATTTAGCTCGTGGCATACACCCTGTACTCTGTGATCGGCCTGGAAACAGGTCATCTTGAGCCTAGCCCCTAGTGGGTCAGCGATCACTCTGTACAGCACCGACCTAGATACTTTTTTAACAACACTTTCTCGCAGTTTGCAAACAACACAGCATCGAGAGTCGCTCCACACCGAGACTACCCCTCCCCCACCACCCTCACGGGTCATGGAGGCGGGCGGGGAACCGGCGACGCCAACAATGTCCACGTCAACAATGTCCACACTAACTTCCTCCCGATCGTCAACACCGGCCGCAGGAAATTACACTTCTGACATGGAAACCGACTTCCAATTAGTCAAACGTAAAGCTGACAGAACAACCACGCAGGAGAACAAGCGTCTCCATTCTGTGTCGTCCGAGGCACATACAAACGCCATACCTACACAAAATAGGTTTTCCCCGCTTAAGGAGGTAACGGAAAAAACCTCAGCATTTGATCGTCCCGGCTCTTCAAGCATCTCCACCCACAAAACACAAACGGCTGCACCACAAACACGTCAGAAAAAACAAAACCAGTATAGATTAGTGGTTCCTGACGCCACAAAATACAACCTACTTGTCCAGAAACTGCGAGCCATTAGTAGGGACGGGTTCTCCCTTCTCCCCATAGCTCGCGGAACACAAATCCTGACCAAAAAACATTAACTTTTTCACAGCTGCTCGCACAATGCTAGAAGCGAACTACATACATTACTTTACTTTCTGTCAAGCTGCCGAGCTCCCACAGAAAGTCGTTTTTGACCTCCACACCACAACCGACATTGCGGACATCAAGTCGGACCTGGAATGTGCCGGATACTCAATCCAGCACATTTATCAATTTAAAAAACGTATCCAAGATGAAACAGACCCCACGAAATTCACGTTGGAGCCGCAACGTTTTTTCTGCGTCACGGCGGCGCAGAACACTTCTCTCCCTCCTCTGCACTCTGTCACGAGGATAAACATGACAATAGTTCATCCCCGCCAATACCAGAAACGGCCGACAGACGTGGCACAATGCCGCAACTGTCTAGCGTTAGGACACACAAAAAATCATTGCTCCATGCCGACGAAATGCCCTCACTGCGCCGGCCCTCACCCCGAGAGTGCTTGCGCAACAATCAAAAACAACTCCAAGCCTACATGCAGTAACTGCGCAGGCGAACACACAGCCCTATCAAAAGCCTGCCCCAAGTTCCTGGACTTGGTGCAGAAAAGAACTACTGCTGCTGCTACAAAAATCGCGACAAAAACCGCAAAACAACCTCCTGCCCCGTCCAGGTTTCCAGTCAGGACATTACAGCCTGGCAAAACTTATTCGCAGGCACTCTCTGCAAATATACACAATCCAGCTCCCACTCTTGACACCCCTGCGATGCCAAACACACAACCGCAGTCCCGCCCTCGCCAGCGAAATTCGCCGGGAGAGATGCGAAACGTAATGCGGGATTTCCATGAACTCATGGAATTCCTTAGAGCATGCGACTTCGCCTCGCTCATGGCTCATTTCTACCCCTACATACAAAAACTCCGCAACACCACTGAAAAACATGAGAGAACCTGGCTACTTCTCGAAGCCATGGCGTCATTTGCGGCCCCCTAGCCTGTCAACTAGACCCGCATTTGCCATTTTCCATTACTCTGCACTGGAGCGACTCCAAAACACTTTACATTTACTATACTCACTCTGACGAGCGAAATTAAACGCAATAATACCGCCCGTTTTCATAAAAAAAAATGGCCCCGAAACTGGCCGGAGTTTTCCGATCGGTCGGGGACAAACAACTACCTTGTGGCAGGACAGTTTGGCGCTAGCATCACGCCAGCCATATCGCTCTCGGACTTCCCCGAGTTAACATGTTTTTACCTAACTTTTAGCCGCTCGTCACGGTACATTCAGACATGCACTCACACAACAATTAGATTATTTAATTGAATATAACATATGAGATATGAAGTAATTACAAAAACTGAAACAATAACACTGATTTAAATTTTCGCGAAACTTAAATTCACCACATCATATACATATAATTAATTTAATTATATAAACCCTTGCCACTCCAGTCATGGGAAAGCTACTTTTATCGAATATTTAACTTCATTTGGCTATTAACCTGCGCTTTTTATACCAAACTGTCGCTAGCTCTCTCACAGGGAGCTCGTGACAGTACTTCACAAGTCCTGAACTTTAAAATTCCGCGCTGATAAAATCAATTAACTTCTCCACTCTCTTTTATCCCGTACAGGCAGGGAAAAAGAGAGTAAAAATCAGTTTTGGAAACAGCTCCCAGGCGCTACCCTGGGAATCCTGTACAATAATGTTGCCTTGCAGCTTGAAGTAGGTTTTGATGGGTGTGGAGGGGGGAGGGGGTTATCTTCTCCTCGCCTCCGCAATCTAATTGATAACCAACTGGGTGGCCAAGGTTCCTCACAAGGGACCGATCTACCCCCGCGCTGAGGGAGTAGCGTCCCAGTGATGTAAAATGGCGGTGGCCACACCATCCACCACATAAATTGTTTAAGCTTCAAGCATGCGCAGCCGACAAACTAGTGATCGAGATAGAGACGCCTCTAAACCTGATTCGCGTCCTACCGAAGAATACGGTACTTTGTACCTGGTACATTTTGAAAGTACTCATTTGCAGTACATGTTCCATTTTCGGAACAGTTACAAAATAACAGGTACAGTAAATACTCCCCATCTCTAGTTGCCAATCCGATACATTGTTTTGATTTAGAATTTACATTTTCGTTTCGTTTCGCTTTCGGCGCAGTTGCCAGTTTATTTTTCCTGAAAAATTGGTTTCGTTGTTCGCAAAGTGTGGCGATTAGTGGTGTCGGCGTCACAGTAATGTTAAACGCCTGTTTTTCGAGTTAGCAGTAACCTATGAGCATTGCACGATGCATAAGAAAAATTTAATTACATTAAGGAAAACTGTTCAACCGAAAACACCAACAGATATCGGTTCATTTATCTTTGTTCTAGTGATGATACCTGCCACATATTATTTTGAACTTTTCATCGTTTTACCTAGTATGTATCCAACGTGGACACTTTGGTACAGCATTCATTTCATTTGTGGAACTTTTCTCATGATAAATATCACGAGCAACTTTGTTGCTACCATTATTGTGGACACGAGCATTGCTGGTAGGATTATGCCTCTGGAAATGGAAGAGAAGTGTCGTTTCTGTGCAGTGTGTGAAACTATTACCCCGCCACGCTCGTGGCATTGTAACATTTGCAAGATGTGCATTCTGAAGAGAGATCATCATTGTGTGTTCACAGGCTGTTGCATTGGTTATTTTAATCACAGATACTTTTTCATGTTTGTTGTTTACATGTTTATAGCAACATTTTACGCCTCATATTTGAACAATTTTTTTATATGGTCAAATGTGAATTTTTGGAATTTGCAAACAATTTTAAAATTGGTGTTTCCACTAGCCATGTTTGCTTTTGGTTTTGATACTTCACAACAACAGTTGTATCTGTTAATTTATTTAATCAATACTGTTGGTACTCTTTTTACATTTGCTTTGGCATATATTCATGTGAAATTAATATTATCAGGTTGTGCGACGTACGAGAAAAACCACAATGTTAATAGCTATAATTATGGTCTACATAGTAACATTAAAGAAGTTTTGGGTCATAGGTGGTATATAGCGTGGATCTTTCCGTTTGTAGAGTCAGAGTTGCCCCAGGATGGTATTCACTGGAATGAAGGACATTTGCACAGTATGTAGTCGGATGACACAATGCCTATCTTAAGTTCTGGCTTTTCGTACGTCTACCTCACTACTTTCAAGACTGAGTAGGCCTATGTAAGTTACATTGTAATGTTATGTGATGTATATGTAAGCTCTCTATGCTGTACATGCATGTATTATTTTTTGACAACTTCTATATAGCTCAAGATTTGCTCATTGTGGGATACAAAAACAAGTTATTTTTTTAAATATGTGATAGTTTTGTGATGGGAGAACTACCATTGACGTAACACAATGACACGCACAGAACAGATGCACACTACAAACCTACAAGCTACCATTATATCAGTACATGCTCAGGAACAACAGTAATTATTAGAATTAAAGGAAACTATGTTAAGTAAAGCATACATTTGTGCATTGACACTGATATTGTAAAAAAAAAGTGATGGTACTGGTGATGTTTTGATGTTAAACTCATTTCATACGTAATGTAGCTACATATTTTTTCTTTTCTGGAAAATTTGAGTCAAAATAAAGTTTTCATATGCATCTCCATTTCTAAAGCCAGGTATAGGCCTAGATTAGTGTAGGTTTGTTCTCTACCAACAATACTAATATTATTAATTTCTAGCAAGGTCATTATGCCTTCATACTTCCACAACCCAAAAAATAAACACTGGCTTGGTATGAATTTTCAAAAACTAGTTAAGTTTGTTTCCACTTTCCATACATATGAATTTGGTGGTATCCTCGTTCTGATTGGCTATGCACAGCACAAATACGCAGAAATTCTTGGATTTCTGTAAACTTTCTGTGCATGTTCTATGTGCTATTTTTTGTGTGTGTGCTGTGTGTAGTATAGTGTATAACACCACTACATACATTCTTTTTTCTATGCATTTCTTGTTTTCAAGTGTGAGGCATTATTGATTAAGGGGACTCCCTAGGAAAACAATGCCCGTAAATTTAATGTTTGAATGTAGCTTATATGTGTATTTCAGTAAATAAGTAAATGTTCTGCAAAAATGAATTTTTTCTATGAAATGTAAGAAACTAACTGCAACTACTAGGTACTTTGTACTTTTATCCTATTAGATGTGTTCAAAGAAAAAAAAGTGGTTATAAAAATTGCATATTTAGGACTTACCTGCACAGTTTCCTTAAGGGAAAGGATAAAAATAATACTAAGCGGCGTGTAGTGTGTCATGTATAACAATATAGTGTTGTTACAAATCTTAAGTTTGCAAGAAATTCAGTTTTCTGCAAATCCATATCGCAGTTTTGGAAGTGTGTCTCAACAGTGCTTTCTCATGGTTAGACTGTGGCTGTGAAGCATTTGAAATATTCTTACTGTGAAGTTCCTTTAAGAATTAAAGTTGAAGTAGGCTAAATTGTCATATGAGTATTCATTAAAGATACAATAAGACACTGATGTAACTGTGGACGTATAAACTTTAATAAGCCAGGGAAATTGTAATTACGTGTTTGCTAGGTATCTTGCGAGAAAGAAGTGGGGAATGTACGAAAAATGGCTTCACAGTTGTCAGGTTTCTAATTTATGAGAAACAAGATAATGTACGTAACATATTTGCTGCTGGTCCTTATCATCATCTTGGAGCTGTAGTTGTATTTATGCAGAATCTTGCACTTGGTGTTCTGTAATTACTAAATATTGAATTGTAATATAATTTCTGAACACATGAGGGTGCTCAATACAAAAATCAAATTGTGATGGACATCATCTGTACTTATAAATTACTTTAAAGCTTACATCATTCCACTGAATTGACAAGACATGTCCACATTATTTTAATCAAACTATGACATAATACAAAATTAGTACTGCTTAAGTATGATAAAAAAATTGCTAAGCTCGTATACTCAAATTGGAAAGGTCCAAAGAAGTGATATGGCAATATGAAATCAGTAATATCATTCTAGCTTAAGAAATAGTTTTCCTTTGCCAAAAAGTATTTTTGCCTGCTCTTAATGTTTGGTTGAGGCAAAACACACATACTGTCAGAAGAATAGTGTTTTGGGTAAGTTAATTTATTTACACACAATTTCTTAGTCAACTTCACCAAGTATTCAATACCTCCAAAAGATTGTAATATTAATGCAATATGAAATATTTCCGATAATTTACCTGAGAGTTTTACAACATTTTCTTTTGGGATTCTAATTTTTGTGGTAGAATCCTCTTCATCCATCTGCAAGTCTTGAGTCAGAATATACATCCGAGTACTTCAAAGTCTGTTGTATCATCTGTAACAACGTTGTCAAGGAAAGATTTTTGTAAACAGGTAATTGAGAAAATCATTTTTCTTCATGACTGTTTTCTGCAGTTAGTCTTGAGCACCAAAGTTCAACATAAAATTCATGACATTTACAGTAGTAGCCAAGTCTGTTAACACATTCATACACTAAGGCTGTAGGAAAGTACAAATGAATTAGAAGATAAATAAACACGGTGAATTGTAGATAAGAACAGTGCTGCATGTTTAGTAGGAGGAAGAAAGACAATCTAAGGTTTAAAAAGTAAACAATGTAAAATGGGAATTATATTCCAGACTTCCCCACCCCTTTCAGACAACTAGAGCAGCTCTGACATAAAATACGAAAATTAGGAACAGAACCTGAAAAGACCAAACTTCACTGTGAACTCGGAGGAAGCCAGACCTGCCCTTTGTGCCCACCTGAGCAAGAGACAAGCGGTAGACCGGACCCGAACACTATCGCAGCGGAACTCCAACATAGCGAGTACCAGGTAATGGATGTTTACCAATTTAAGTACAAACAAGTAGATGAATCCGACCCTTCCAATCCCGGCTCATCCCACAAAATGGCTTCTGCATCACTTTAGCAAAAAATGACTATTGACCCACTACTATTAGTAATCCGGCTCAACATGACTGTTGTCAACCCCTGTCCTTACCAAAGAAAGCTAAGTGACATAGTGCAATGTAAACTTTGCCAGGCCCTAGACCATACAAAGAACTTCTGTCACTTGAACGTAGTCTGTCCTCACTGCACCAGGACCTACACACAGGATGCCTGCCCCCAGGCAAGCTGCTGCACCTAAATGCATTAACTGCCAAGGCAACCATCTTGCCAACTCAAAAGAACTTCCCCGAGTACTTGCCATCATGCAGCAGCACCAGCAAACAGCTGCAAAAAAAATTACAATCCAGACTACAGTCACAAATGGCAACTTCATCTGCTCACCTCATGCCAGCCAGGGACATCTCGCACTACCTGAAAATTCTGGATGCAGAAACTCTTCCCCCACAAGCCTAGCAGGCAGCCAGAGGCCCTATCAAACACATTTCAATTCCTACATATGCCATGCAGGTTCCCCTAGAGAAGAGAAACACCCAAATTCCAACTGCCCAACTCCGCTGACAAAACCCCACACCTGTCCACAACTCCTCCCTAGTGGCTCTTGGTGACCTGGGAAGCACCATGAAGGACCTCATGGCGTTCCTAATAGAGGCGAATTTCTGGGCCATCGTGAGCCATTTCCGCACTAACATGATAGTCGCAAACACACACCCTGATCCACAAACCAAATCCATGCTCCTCCTGGAGGCGCTCATGACTTTCGCGGAGCAGCAGCCCTAATAGACTTACAACTCCAGGAAACACCTGGTTCCCTCTCCCTAATGTACTGGAACAGTAACGGTATCTTCACTCAACTTTATGAGCTAGAGCTAGTGCTGGAAACATACTGGATTGAAATCGTGTTAATACAAGAAACTAGACTGAAACCACACCGTCCTTTTGCCATCAAATATTACATAAAAAAACTGTACGGACAGAGTACAAGCAGGCGGAGGAACATTAATACTAGTTCATAATAAAATACATCAGGTTAATAAGGATTCAAACTGCGAAAATATTGAAACCAGTACAATTAATATAAACAGAAATTCTGGCCACATAACCATAATTTCAGCCTACTTAGCGCCCCGAGCAAAATTAAAAACCACAGATCTTGATAAATTAAAATACCAACCTTACCCTTTTATAATTGCAGGTGATTTAAAAGCAAAACAGTCAGTACGACTGGCACAGCAGAATTAATAATAGTGGTATAACATTACAAAACCATGCACAGCTCTACAGCTATATTATTCAAGCTCCTGACTCTCCTACTTTCTTCCCTGAAAATCACAGACACAATCCGGACATGCTTGACATTGTCATTGCCTGTTTACCAAATCAATTTACAGAGCTAACAATCCTATATGAACTAGACTCCGATCACGTGCCACTTTTATGCAAAATTAGCACAGAATTACTTAAACACCCAGAAACAATCCTAACAAAAATTCCGGTAACAAACTGGGAAGGTTTTAAAAATGAACTGTTGGAGATTTTCATGGAACAGCACTGATAAACAGTAACGAAAATATTGACCCAGCAATATAAATCCTTGAAAATACTTTAAAAACCCAGCTAACCGAACATACTAAATTCTTAAACAGACGCAAATTTTTAAAGCAAAACTTTCCAGATATTGACATGCTACTTGCCGAAAAACGACATGCTAGACATATTTTCCAAAGGAATAGGACAGAATTAAACGTAATAAGCTTAAAAAAGAAATAAAAATTAAATTAGAAACACAAAAAGTAACTAAATGGGAAACTTTTGTAACTGAACTTTCAGACAATATGAACCAGTTCTGACAGATATCCAGTGTGCTCCAAGGTGCTAGTAAGAAAACTCAATCAACACCTATTCTCTCTCCCACAGGACTAGCCTACGACCTCCAGACTAAAGCAGATACCATAGTAAACTCCTTAGAAAATCAATTTACTCCCAATGAAAATCTCGGAGACATAAATTTCACCCGCAATGTAATAACTAATACTAAGGAGTTTCTAAAAAGGAAACCTAAAAAAGAACAGGAATTGAGAACCCTTCCTGAACTACTTGTTACAATTGAAAATCTACGCCCTAAAAAAGTGCCAGGTCAAGTAAAATAAACAACCAAACTATCAAAAACCTCCCATATGAATCCCTTTGTCTCTTACTGGATATCCTAAACACCATACTAAAGTTTAATTACTACCCGCCTGCATGAAAACTGGCAAAAGTGATCACTATTCCCAAACCAGGCAATGACCCATCACTCCCTGTAAACCAGCTGCCTATATCGCTACCCAGCTCTAAGCAAGGTTTTTGAAAGAATTCTTCTAGTTAGATTAAACACTCGTGCTAATAAAAAATGCATCATTCCGCATAGGCAGTTTGGTTTTAAAGCATGTCACTCCACAACCCATTATCTAACTACTTTGACTACAGTTGTTGCAAAGGCTACCCGCTTAAATAAAGAATTCACTACATCAGTTTCCCTGGATATGGCAAAAGAATTGGCAAGGTTTGGATACCAGGACTCATTCAAAAAGTCAATAAATTTCAAATTCCCTGACTGCTACATCCACCTTATAAAAAACTATTTTTCCAACAGAAAATTCTTTATTAATTTAGGTGATGATTCCACCCACCGCCCCCTAGCTGCAGGTGTGCCTCAAGGCTGCCGACATCCCCAGCACTTACTGCACTTTACAAATGTATTGCAATGATACCCTTTTCTACTCTAAAGATAAAAATATTAAATATGCCTACTTGTTTGCACAATGTCAATTAGACAAGCTGAGTCAGTGGTATAACCGCTGGAAAATTTAAAATTAATGCAGAGAAAAGTCAAGCACTCATTATCACATGCAGGAAACAGCCAGAAGTTAAACCATTAAAATACAATAATGTAGACATTCCCATCTCTGACCCAGCAGAGTACTTAGGTCTAAAAATGGTTCACCCACATAAATGAAACAAGATAAAAAACCCTTACTTTATCCACTATTAAAATCGCCCCGACTTCCTAAGCGATTAAAACTTTTAATATACACATCTCAAATTCGCTCAGCCATGATGTATGGAAATGAAGTATGGGGAAATGCATCAAAAGTATTAATTAAATCACTACAAGTTGTCCAGAATAAATATTTAAAAATATTCACAAATGCACAATAAATGCTATGACAAATTACTAACGCATCCTAACCCCATACTTAAAAGAATAGGTCACTATCAACCGGATAAGCAAAACTACCCTAAATGACCAAAAATGTCCAGACTAAGTCAGTAAACCACGCCGCCAACAAAACTTAAACCTCGGCACAGCTAGGAAGTTCTCTAATCAGTCCAGGACAAAAATTCGTCCATTTTAACAGAACTACTTCCCATGGCAGTTTCCAGCGCACTTCACCCTCTTCATTGGAGCTGTGCACATGCCCCCCCCCCCCCTCCCCCGTGACAATACGTCTCCAGCACTCACTCTCACTCCTGGATGAATAAATATTGCTTATTTGCGCCACAAATTTAATTCACAGGCTACTATTACAATTTAATACTTGTTTTTTTTTAAACACATAATAGATATATCTCATCTCATACAGCACCTTATCATTTCGCAACATGGCAAGCAAAATTCCCAGACCTTGTTAATAACTTCACGGGATTCTTTGGCACAAATCACTAGCATCATATTAACATCTGCATTCTGATAAATTAAAACCTGGCAGGTGATTTCCCAGAAACCATCTCCCAGTACTCCGTATTTACTACAAGACCTGCACTATTCAAAATTATTACCGTTTAATAATTACAAAACTAGGGCAACCAGCTTCTCTGGCTGCCACCCACCTCCCCCTCCCCCTGCAGGCAGGGAAGGGCAGGGTTAGGGAACCACGGCTTGCTGGGGCGACCTGGCAGGCTGTCTGTGTTTCGTTGAGACATGTAGCGCATCACAAGCACTGGGCTATTTGTTTGCTGTGGTCTGAGGAGGGAAACTTCCTCTAGCCCACAGCAAGATACAAATGCTGCAACTGCCTGAGTGGTATAAGGGCGCGTGCACACCCTCGCTCTGAGCTTTGGCTAGGATTGAGAAGGTGGCTGCGGCAGCCTCATTCAATTGGGCAGGTATTGTAATGACTGCCGAAACGGAGAAGAAATACATGACACGGCTCAAACTCGGAAGCCTAGAAATTGTTGACAATGGCAGCGAAAGCCTGCAAACTATTATAATGTAAAATAAAATTTATAATTCCAGTTTATGAAGTAACAATATTCTGAAACTAAGCCTAGTGATCCTCGAAAACAAAGAATGTGTTCAGGTGAACCTGTTTTTAAATACAGGCTTAAGTATAGGAATTTTAAATTTAATTTTAAGTGTAATGAAATTAATGATAAACTTAGTAAAGGATACTCGTTGAAATGTTCATTTGGCCTATGCCAAAATGGAGACGTTTGTGCCCACTTTCACAACTTAGTTGTCTTGCAGCAATGACTGAAGGATTCTCTTGATTCCATGTTAGCTGATGAATCGCCATAGTGCCTTTGAAAGTTTGAATGGGTTCTTGAGGAATGGTCTTTTCAGTGTTGCTGTATTTGATTCATCCACCATAAGAATTTCTATTACAGTGTTGAGGGACTTCAGTGAAGTAACCAAGCTGTTCAAGTTTGTCCATCTGCTGCTCTTTTTATACTACTTCTTACACCATCTGGTGCACCTTTTCAATGACCTGCCTGTGAAATGCCACCCTATGTCTTCTGCCTCCAGTTTTTTGACAGGTTAGTAGCTAGCTAATAAAACATTTTCTTATTTTGGTATTGACTGCATGGCCCATCACTTAAAAAGTGAACTTTTTTAAAATTAGGTACAATTTCTTTCATATGTAAGATAACAGGTTCCAAACGAGCACAAGTCACAAGAGGGTCGTGACGAGAACATTCAGAGAATGTAGAAAAACATTTGTGTTTTATAGTTTTTGATTCAGTATTATTGTAGTAAAGAACTGAAGTGTGTAGAGTAATTTGTGATTTAGATGAGCCATAATGTGTGGACTGTACCTCCTCTGCATATTTACAGGTGTAATTTTCAGAAAATCTAAATGTAGCATGTCCTCCGAGTTTTTCCTCCATGCTTGTAATAGGCTTATGTTGGTGGTAAATATTTCAGCAGTGTGCAAGGAAGGCACACTTTGCTTGTTGAGTTCTTTTACCATAACCTTTTTAGAGCATTCCACGTTTTCTTTCACAGTCTTTTGGCACTGTTTCACTTTACTTTTCATGTGCACACACACATGCACAGAGAGAGAGAGAGTTTTTTAGTTATCCACTGTTGATAACTTTTTACTTTTCCTTCAAATTCATTGACCCTAACATGTTTGTGTTTGCATTTGTCACATTTTCTTTCCCAACACTCTTCTTTGAGTTTTCCTACACAGCACAATGTTTTAAATAATTCACCAGCACACTTTTCTTTTATTATGTTTAGGGTTCTAAGTTTAGAAACTAAGAGTGAAATATTTGCATGCTTCTTGCATAAACATGTGATTCTGGTTACTACACAAGGAAATGTAATCCAAAAGGGCTCAAGTTTGCAAAACAGTGAATAGCTAATGATTACAATAATCGTAACATTCTTGTGATGTTTTTAAAAATAAATGACAAGGACTCAAGAATGTACACTTTGTGGAGAATGACCCATAAATGTTCAGAAATATAAATTGATGCTTGTGATTTTCTTTTCTTATTTGTGATATCTGTTTGTGAATATTTTTGTCAATTGATCATTGTAGTAAATACTATATCCACACAATAATGCAGTTCAGTGTAGTGTAATTCAGGTGTTGAGTTAACAGGGCAATGAATTTTGTGTCAAGACATCATTCCATGTAATACACTGATTATGAACCGCCTTCACTGCCTACAGGCAGCGGTTGGGTTAACGTAGTACAATTACATTCTCTCTGTGTCTACGTGTTTCTTTCTTTGCATTGGTCTGCCATTCTTCCTCCTTGAACTATATTTTGTAATTAACTCTTGTAAAACTGTCGTGTTTTTGTACAACATATGCACATTTATATTTAAGGCCACCTACATTGCTTAAAAAAGTATAGTCTACTGTGTTTACTCAGTACAAAAGTTATTAATTTAATTACCAAGGTTAACAATAAAAATATGTACACATTTATTTAATTTTATATCTGTTTGTAAATGTAAATTAATATATATATATGTATATGTATATTTTTTAAATATCAGTATTATATTGGAACGCTAAGACAAGGAAATACACATTTTTATTGTGTATGCTGTCAGCATGGCTCTATATTTTCTCGTCATAAACAGTGTATTGTTGGCTAGATTGTTTTTTGAAACATGAGAGCATTTATAAGATTTTCACAGTTTGTGGGCATCATAGTGTGGTGAATTGTAAATATCAAGTATTCAGATGGTCATCCGTTATACATGTCTTATTTTGGTATGTCACAGAACTCATTTTGGTTGTTGTAGTATTTTTGAAACATGAAAATGACCTTTGGATATTTGCACTGCAAACAAGTATATGGCATTACAGTTGAATTATTAATTACTTGGTTTATGTATATGATAAGACTTATACAATCCATTATTGTGCCAAGTGCAAAATATAAGATAAATGAAAAAAAAAAATAGAGAGTCCTTTATCTGCAGAGCCAGAAGTTTTTCATAATATTAGGAGCATTTAAAAATTGGAAAGTAAATAATTGTACGGAAAAAAAACTGACTTTGTACAGTAACTTATTAATTTTATTTTAAGTTTTTAAGGACTATATTTGGTGTTTGTAAATAAAGCAAATCATAAAAAAATGGGACCTTGTTTGTAAAACCTGGAATTTATAGTGCCCACTTTGATAAACCAAAGCTAACTTTACAGTGAACATCATGTACACTTTTAATTTGCATTTGTGATAAGTTTTTTATCAAAGCCATTTAAGAACCGAACATTTTTTTTAGCTTGAGAGGATATTTTATGGGTTTGTGACATGATAGCTTCAACATTAAAAATGTGAAATTATGTAGAAAACTGCATTTAGAGTATCACATTTTTTAGTGTTGATGTGCTCTCCCTCCTGATTTAAAGGGTTGAGGGAGGGGGGGGGGATAAAGGATTAATGGAAAATAATAATTCAAATTAAATGATATCTGGTAAGTATGAGCGCTGATTTCCTACTCGATTATGGACTAAGTGTTGTCGGACTCGTTATTTAGATTACCTGGCGGGATCGTGGATCTGTCCGCATTGGGAGATCTGGGGGGATACTTTCTAGGCGGAGGAGTGTTAATTGGAGGAGGGGAATCAAACCCCAGGGTGAGCTTGACTGCATAAGCCTCCCTCCCAGGGAGTTTGGATCTGCTTACCGTGAAGGTTGCCAAAATGGGATTAATGAGAATGCTAAAACTGATGAAATGAGGACGAGTTGTTTTTCCTGGCTGTGACTATTCAGTTTCTCGGGTGCTTCCTATGCGTTTATAAGGGGCGGGTATAGTTGGATACCTCGCTGGTACAAAGTCTGGAACATTAGTCACAACCCTACCCGGGGTGAGGGGGCTAGACTCTGGATCTGTTTCCAATTTTCCTAGGTTGTCGAAGTATTCTTTGTCATGCCAACAGGTGGTCTAGGTATGAACTGCAGTCCTCGGATGGGGTGGCTCTTCATGCGGTTCACTAACGGGTTCAATAGTAGGAAGGCTCTATGGTAATTCGTTGGATGAGGTGAAAGTTACTGTAGTAGCTGATAGGATTAACTCTTTGTAATGTCCGGCCGGGCTAACTGATGAACCTGGCTATTGCATCCTCCACTCTCTCGTGGCATTAGTAAAAGATAAGTGCAATTGGCTCATCGTTACCAATATGATAACCTTAGACAAAATGGCACACTCTCGATTTACCCAGAATCGCTCAAGCTCTTCTGGGTCCAGTCTTCTTCAGATGAATTGAGGTAATGAGTGTTTAGAAATCTGAATAGTCGAGAGTGGATCTCTTAGGAGGCACAGGCGTTCCGGACAATACTCGGGTGATCCCACACCTTATTCAGACTATAGTCTTCTTCAGGCACCAGGATACCTAAGCAAGTTCAGTCCACTCGTGTCCATCCAAGAGCAGCCGCTTTAGTAGAGAGCCACAATAAACTTTTTTTGCAATATTATATGTATTATTACTGAATAATGAGATGAGGATAAAATAACAGAATAACCTGAAGTTTCAATTGTAACATACGCATATTTACAAGTATTTAATATGTTGGAAACACAGGGGGATATGTACCTCTGTACAAATAAATTTCGTGGAAATTTAAATTTACGGCCGGTGAAAGTAAACCTGCGGATGAGAATAAAATTAAACTCAAATTTCTAAGATGTTAATTGCTTTGCAATTAGAGGGTTGGTAGTCCAGAAGGGATGACGGTATGACCTGCTACCACAGAGTTTGAAGGATTGAACTCGGGGTGAATGGAACAGGTAGGGCGTTGTGATACCTCTGGCTGTTGAAGTCGGCATTGACAGCTGATAGCGTTGAGTGTCGTAAGAGACCTCCAATTCGCCTGCTGGGTTTTCTCTGTGTGCTTCTTGGTAGGCGAAAGGGAGAGCAGATACAGCTGCTTTGGTCGGGGTTGCAGCCACTTCCTTATTGCTTCTTGCTGAGCAGCAGCTGGAGAGTCTTATACAGACTGGAGCCCCTCGACCTTCTTCAGGCCGGAGGGCCGATGGAACTATCGAGCTGTGTTTTGGCATCACCTTATATTCAGCAATTTTCTGCTTGTAGGCTGTCCGAGGGATGCAGGGATAGCTAGCCTCATCTCACAGGGGTTGATTAAATTAGGGTTGTGGGCCATGCCACCATTTCTTATCTCCCTGTGTAGAGGCTGATGACGTATTTATTGTCTCTCCACTAGGCTTGGGCAGTAGTGAGGACATTGGACGAAAGGTGCTGCCCTACTGCAGCATCTCTTCCAACTAGCTTCTCTTGCTCTGCGTGTTGGTGGCTCAGTGGATAAAACATTTTCTCCTGCGTGGGTGGACGGTCGCATATCGGTTTTTGAGTGGACAGTACAATTTTAATAATTTATCTACGTGTGTGTAATTGTCCGCTGAGCTGAGATCAATCCTGTAGGCACTGAAGTCATTAATTGCTGGCGTGTGACTTAACCCATATGCAATTATTTGCTCAATGATGGGGCGAAATCGAAAAGTAGAGCGTGCATGTGCAATGTGTTGGAGTGTGACATGTGTAAGTGTAAGTGTGGGTTTTTCTAACTTATACATAAAAAAAATCATTTCGCCTTAACTTGTTTAAATAAAGAATATAACATCTATAATATACCACATGATTATTGTATTCCAAACTAGGGGCTCAGCCTGTGACCTTTTTTATAGTATTGTCATGTGCCTAGAACAGTTACAATGTTACAAATTTTTGTTACCAAAAAAAAAAAGATGTGAAATTAACTCAACATTGGATATAGTTCTATCCACTAAGCCATTGCGGCCCCACTTGGAATTGCTCTATCCACTGAGCCACTAAGGCCCCACAATTAGAATCGCTCTAACATTGAAGCGAGACATTTAGAGTAAACAAAAGTGATATTCCATTACCTTCGTATCTCTATGGAATAATATCTATGCATTAATACAAAACGGCCATAGGAAAAAAGTAATTAAAAAATTAGTTTTTTAGGGTAAAAGGTAATGATTTAACCTGATCTAGCTAAAATTCAAACTGACCTGTATTTGACCCTGAGGATTCACTCTGCAAAATTTGATGAACTTTTGTTGAGTTTCAAGGACTTGTCAATATTAAAGACAGGCACAGATTGTCCTATTATATAATAGGATGTTAAGTGTTATTCTATCTGTTAGTTATGTATGTACTTATGTTCATTGTAAATGTCTTAATGAAAAAACACTTAAGTTGTAAACCGGCCAATGCGCTGAAACTTGCTGTGTATAAACCAAGTAAATAATTAAATATAATTGATAGTAATCCAACGCCGAATGCAAGCCGACCTAAAACTTTCAAACCCTCTGAAAATGAAAATAATACGACACAGAATGCACATCAAATTTTGAATGTCCCGTGTGCACTTGATCAGCTGAGCACATGCGGAGAGATCATCGATCGGGCAGTGTGCTCACGATGGCAGGCGGAGAAGGGGAGACAGCAGGAGGAGTGAAACCATACCCCCTCCATGTTGCTACATGTTGGCGACACCTTGTGCGCGTGGCAAATGTCTGTCTTATAAAGTAACTAATTATATTTCACTGCAAAGAAACTTTCAATTTAAAGACAAAAACAAACAAATAAGGTGATGAAAATTTATTTCTTCACTGTCTTTAATAATTAATCATTCAAAACAATATCTGATTTTCCAGTGCACTTACACCTGTTGCGAGTTACGTCGTACTTGGGCTACATGCTTACCCGTTCTTAGACGTCAAAAGGTGTCGAATAGGCCCTTACAGTATATAACTTTCTTCAAAAGACACGTGTCTATTAAACAATATAAACCTTCTGATATTCCTGCAGGAAGTTACTGAAAATTAACTTTACGCTTGGTAATTCAAGTCAATTGGTGTTCAAACAATTTTTGGCGACAAGGGGAGGTCAAGTGTATGTTTCTGGGTGCATTTTACTCGCAAAAAATGCTGTCCATTGAGATAAATTCATATTTTGTTTTAAAATCGTGCTGATTTTACACCACATACAATAAAACACCAACTTTATGCAAAAACTACCTTTAATAACAAAAGAAAATATCTTTGCAAATAATTATTCCTCGTTAAAATGTATTGCATAACATTTTCAGGAGAAACAATTTGCTTTGAAATACTAGTAATGATAGGTGTTGTGACTGATAATCTTGATACGGTTACTAGGCACACTTTACTTGCTTTGCGACCAGGCGTAGCGGCAGAGAGATAGAGAGAGAGAGTGTGCACTTTCTTTTGCTAGATGACAGCTTCCTTCTCAAAGGCATGATGGGGAAGGAGCAAACAAGACTCGCACTGCAGAGCAGTGATAATTGGTGGCATGCATGACGTATTTCACATCAAATTATTAGACGTTTGCATATACAAGCTTAAAAATGATTGATGCAATATCTGATAAACAATACAAGCGGGTAGCTTTATCATTATTTGTATAGGAGTATTGCCGGGACCACTGAAAATTAACTGTGGATATGGTTTATCAGTTGTATAGGAGTATTGCCGGGACCACTGAAAATTAACTGTGGATATGGTTTATCAGTTTATTCATTTTCAATACAAGTGTCGACTGTAACAGTATATTTTTTGTAGTTGTTGGTACTGTGTAGTTGTATTAAAGGCACAAAAATATTTCACAGTAGCAAATTTCTGGAAAAGAGCACAGGTTTACTTTCTTGAGGTGCGTTCAGTGGAGTGGAGAAATTTCTCTAAGAAAGAGGTCTTGAGAGCCAGTGAGGGTGAAATGAGTATGGAGTAACGTCAGAATGCAAGGGCGGGGAAACTGGAGATCACCCGCCAACCAGTGGCATCGTCAAGCACAACTCCCACATACAAAAATCAAGGAGCAACACAGCAGTGGATTTAACCTGGTTCGCCTAGGTGGGAGCAAGTTGTCTGACCACTACACCACCGCAGCCCCAAGTTGCATCCTCTATATTGGAAATCAAATCTGAAAGTAGAACCACAATACAGCATAAGGCTGTATTCTTCCTAATGAGTTCCCTTCAAGAACTGGTACGACACTGACAACTGTCTTTCACATGTGTGTGCATCATTCTTCATGCACTTTTGGTGCAGGACGTATTGGCAGGTGTGTGTGTATGAAGCATCTCTCTGTATAAAGCATACGTGTTACAACATATAGGTTTCATTATACCACCTGGCACACGTAGTTACAAACTAATCCTTACATCAACCATACATAACACGCAAAAAAAAAGACAGAAAGCGTAGCAGAAAGATAACAGCACAGTGTAATATCTTATCGCTGCGTCAACTGGACTCTGTACCCGGCATGATAATGCTATCTCTAAATACACAGTATACAAGCAATTGATTTTAAACGTGACAGCAGGCAGCTTTCAACCATATAGTTGCCCAGACCTCGGGCAAGGCCAAGCGCCTCCGACGAGGCACAAAGCAGAATCACTGACCAGAGTATTCCCATGCCAACCAGGGCAGGACGACGTCACGCTTCCCCTGCACCCTGCGCTGGTAGTCTACAAGCTTCCACTATATAAGTCCGGATGCTACCAGGCACGAGCAGACATTCTTGTTCCATGTCTTTCATTATCCCACAGCACTGCTTCCAGTGCCGGGATATACAGTGGCTTGAGATCTGCCGTCCATTCCTGTGTGGACGCACATCCAGTGGCGGCATTGGTGACCCAAACAGCTCCACATCTCTGATCAGCCCGCATAGCGTGGGGGATCAGTGGAGACTTTACAGAGCCTGGTCAGCAAGCCAAAACCGGACTTACATTATAACTTGTGTTCAGTATTCAAGTCAAGGTGTAACCAGTAACCTGCGAGTGGAGATTTAGGCCGGAATTCATACTCTGAGGCTTGTTTGGCAAAGAAGCTATACTTCATGAAGTAGTACTTCTTCTTTAAGCACTACTTATCGGACGAATGTATTCATAAATCATGACTTGACGAAGCAATTATTGTATAAGGACTACTCATTTGGGACAAGTTGGGCTCTGTAAAGTACGGAAATAAGTACCTGTATAGTATCAATACCAACTTAACATAGATAAATTTGCCACTTTATTTACAGCAGTCACCCAGACAAAATGAATTTGTACGTTAGTTTGTTATTGAAAACAGCAGTGAAAAAATTAAATAATAATTTTAATTTGTTTTATTGCACACTTGAGATTAAAATAAACGTATGTGCAATAAAAATTTGTTTGTTTCATTTGTTATGTAATAATTTTTTTGGAAGCTAAAAAAAAAAAAAAACACGCGCGCGCGCGCGCGCGCACACACACACACACACACACACACACACACACACACACACACACACACACACACACACACACACCCACCCCCCCCCCCCCCCCCCCCCCTCAGTTGACATGCACACTTGGCAATTATTTGATGTGTGTGTTTGTTTTAATGACACGTCAGTTAATTTAAAACCTACGACACCTTGTAATAATATAATTCTGGACATTTCCATTGAGCGCCATTCCGTGAACGACATTATCGATCATAAAAGTGCTTGCTTACATCTCATGCTACCGTCAAGCCAACGTAACCTGTATTTCAGACCTCGTATTGCAAAGACAGGCCTGTGTAACTATTGGAATTTTCGAATACAGTTTCGAATAATGGAAGAAAATAGTACTCCAGTGCCCGTGAACTGTGCTCAATTTTATCATGTTTATTCGAGTACCTTGTTGGTGTTGTAATAATTTTATCTGTAGTTAATTATTTTTGTATGTGCTTTGTTTAAGCGTGACTGGTTGCAGGTACTGTTTTATTAGTTTTTCTTGAGTAAAATGTAATATTATCGGCATGCTTTCCCACAATGGCTCGTTCCACCATTTTACAACTGCCATGCTGTTCCCCACGAAGCTAGATACATACTCGAAGTATTTGCGTTTTTTTTCCCTAGGTTTTAAATTTGTTGGTTTCAGGAAATGGGCAAAGTGTTCATTTTACTGAATGGTTATGCAAAAAAATTATTTCGTATCAATGATGGACAAACATTATTGTAGTGAAGTGTCCGTGCACGGATTTCCATATAAAAACACTTGTTCGAGGTTGCGAATTATGAACAGTAAGTTAACGTGTTTTGTAAATAATGTATTTTGAAACAGTTATTATAATGTTTGAAATGCACATGCTTTAAAAAGGCAGCACTATCAACTCTTTTGTCTTGTAAAAATATTTGTGTACTACGCATGTGTTGTACACCCGAGTGTAAGGTTAACTTCGGTAGTGTGATTATTGCTGTATCATTGTGCAATTCAAAATGACACACTCGTAGGGACTTCAGAACAATGTCGTCTCACGGAAGACGTTAATCTAAAGATCCCCCCACCAGCATATTTATACCAAAATATAAAAGACAGAGAGCACCAGCAACATAACCTCTTTCAGTAGCCTACTCGTTTGGCAAACACGTTCAATCGTGACCTAACTGTTTTGGGCATGCTCTGTTTGTGTTTATGTAATAGAAATGATATATTAAAATTTGTTGTGATTTTTTAACTATCCTTTTGTAAGCATCAAAGCTAAAATGTTAACAAAATATTTGTAAGGTATAAAAATCGGCTTGCTTCAGTGTAATGAATATTTCACTATAATAATGATTAATGTTGGTTTTCGTGATAAGTATTAATATGCAATTGTCTTTATTTAAAAAGGCTTTTTTTTTTTTTTTTTTTTTTTTTTTTTTTTTTTTTTTTTTTTTTGCTGAATCTGTATGTACAACATTTTTATGTAAAAACGTTTGGTTTTCTTCTTGTTATAAACCAGCCCCAAAAAAAATTACAAATAAGAAACATTCAAAATTATTTCATGATCATACTTAATGTACCGTAAGGTACTTAATACAAAAATTGTAAAAAATCATCCTAGTAACCACAACCCATTGCACACAAAGGTTAAGAAAAGAGGTTGTGTTTTCACATCAAAATGTAGGATTCTAATTTCCCCACTTGTCCCATGTAACTATCTAAAGTATAGTCCAGTTCATGTCAAATATTTAAAGGAAACATCATTTGTAATAAAAATATTTTGTGAATAACCTAGTCCTATTATAAATACTCAGTGTTTAAGTTCACAAGGAAGCAGACTTAATGAAGTACTACTTATATGCATAAATAAGCAATGCTTCTTTGACTATGAATACTTGCGAAATAAGTAAAACTTATTTCACTACTGTGAATACATGATAAGCAGTTCTTCATGAAGCAGTACTTGCAGTTATCAAATTAAGCAATACTTGTATCTGACACTATGAATTGAAAATCATACTTAAGCACTAGTATAAGTATTTCTTGTTTCAAGTATTGCTCACATGCTCACTATGAATTCCACTCTTAATGCCTTTCAGCCAAATGCACGGTTGTAGGCGTAGGAGCGACAGTAGCGCTTCTTGCAGCCAGACAGTTGAGTGCACTTCCTCAGCCTACGCCGAAAAGGCAGGCAGAGCGGAACTGCGCCGCCCAACTCTGGCATGAGTTAGTATCGACTGCTTCGGTTGTGATATTATTCGTTTCTCCGTGCATACGAATTCACCCGTCGTGCCATCCTATGGTACGAGGATTGTTGACCAGTACGGAAGTGAGGTTTGGTTGGAATAACATCCACTTCTGGACAAACGAATCTCACCTGTGGAACTACAGTCACAGTGTGGGCCAAGCTCGCTACGATTGGACCAGGTACACCATCAACACGGCACCCAAGAAGTAGGAGTAAGTGAGTACTAGCCCAACACTCCTCGTCTATCGTCGCCTAACTCAATCACCCCACTTTTGGTCGAGCGGACAGAATCTTCGACTGCCGTGACTATTAAACTAGCCAGTCACGCATCATTACAATAAAATGGCAGATCTAAGACATGACATGTACACTGTACAGCATCAACTACAGCAGTGTGGGGACTAGAAAAGGATACAAAATGGGCAGGGGATAGAGATGGAATTCTTGTAACCATTACAGTGTTCTCCCTGGGCCCTTTTCAATGGGCCCTGCACCCCCTGGCAGGTTTTACTCACTGTCCGGCAACCTTTTCAGACCTGCCAACTTTTACGGTTCTGCCGTAATTTTTACGGGTAAATGCAGTTCTTACGTTTTTTACGGGAGCAGCACAAATTTTACGTTTCTGCCAGCCTGAAATTTCCGTTTGTCATGCTGGCCTTCTTTGTTGTCAGTTGCAAATATCTTACTGATGTTAGTGGTTGCACTTTTCTCAAGCTGCCATCATAGACTTTGACATTTGTTGTCCCAAGTAGCGTGAAGCAATAAATTACTTAATGCCAGAAGGGTCTGGGGTGTTTAGGGGTGGGGGAGTTACAGTTGGGTCAGTGAGAATTTTTGTCCTAGTCACATATCGCCGCCTCTGCCTTACCCTCCCTGGTGTTTTCTTCCCTCATCCCGCCTGTTTGGCTGTAAAAACAGCGGCACATTACAGACACAACAGTCTGCAAATAAAATGTGTTCTTATATTACCATATTTTTGGTAAGGCAGTGTGCATGTATAGCCCACTTCAAAAGTTTTTGATGAAAAATTTGGGATAATTAATATTTAAAGTAGGCTGCAATAAATTTTTAGTATTCTCGTAAACATTGCAACGCTCCGTTGCCACGGAGTTTGCATTGGGTTTTTAATCTGTTGCAATTGTAGGTTGTAAGTATTGAAAGCGTATGGGTCTGGGTTATTATTTTTTTTACGATGTAGTTCAGGTAAGGGTTTCGGTTAGTAGATAAGTAGCTTTCATGTTTATTTCCATTCACTTATTTCTGTGTCATTAGAGAACACATTACAAATTCACATACTGCAGAAATTGTTGGATTTTTTGAAAGAGTTATATTCAAGATTTGTGAAACCAAGTGCAGTAAAGAATATTGATTTGCTGGAAGTAAATTATCATGAGGCCAATCTAAAACAAACCACTGACATAGTTGTCGGAAGTGCTACACAAAGAATTGTTTCCATTCTACCAGAACAAGAGACATTTTTTTTTTCAACAGTCCACAAATACTACATATTTGCTTGTGATCATCAAATTTCCTTTAAAGAGTGGAAGAAAAAAAAAAAGACAGATTACTCTAATTGAGAACATTGAAAGAGGCAATTTCAGTGATGATGTAAATTATTTCATTGACTTGTTTACTATAATTTTACCTGTTAAAAGTGGTGAATCCAAAGATGTTGCTGTAGATGAGCTGTAAAAACAGTTTATATCTTTGCAAATTGAAGAGTTGCCAGCTATTATTTCCAAGCAAGCAAGAAAAAATTGATGCTGCATAGGCATGCATTGGTAACAAAAAATACAGACACTTCTTTGAAGTATGACAGAATCTCCAAAGTCATGTTGGCTATTCTGCTGGTGTCACACAGCAAAGCTGAATGTGAGTGAATTTTTTGGTGGTTAAAAAAAATAATACTGCATTCAGGTCATCATTAAGGTGTAGAACAATCCAAAACATTTCTGTTCTGAGAAGAAAGAGCCAAAGTGAATAGCCATTACTGTGATTTTTGACATGGGAAGTTTACTGTAGGTGACTATCATGTCGATTGTGTAATACTGATGTGGTGTTTTGTGGAATTCTATAGGCCTGTGACAGTTATGAACTGGTTTTATAGAAATTTTGTAATTAGTGCGATAAGTTTTTGCAAGTGTTTGCATTGAGATTAAGTTTTAACTTACATGAGCGTTGGCTAAAATCAGAAGAAAAAAAACCCATCAAAAAAGTTTGGCATGTAAATTTAAGTGGAATTTATATAATAAAATGTTTATTTTATGTTGCAGAAAAATAAGTTTTGTAGATTCTGTAATTAAATATGCTTGTTGATATTTGATAAAAATTGAAATGTACTGCAATATGTTTTTATAACAGAAATACTGTATTTGATAACTCATTTTATTTTTATGGTTAATGTTTGTTTGTGTTTTTTTTTTTCCTTCATATTTTTATTTTAACTGCATCATATATTTTAAATTCCACACATTCTCTCTAAGAAAACAGAGATGCTATAGTAATTTATACTGTTTGCATTTGTTAGTAATGTATATATGTAGGGGAAATACTAATATAGTGAACTTTGATTTTTCGCAGTCTTATTGTACTGTATATATCACACACAGTTTGAATAATAAAATTTTTAAATTTATTTTATGGGAATCGTTATGTAATGCTGTATCATTAGATTAAATTATATCTGGTTTTCAATACTAATTTTTTATGGACACATTATAATTTACATTTTTCTGTTAACTCTGAGAACAGAAACATTACAATAACTCGTATATGCAATACACACAGACTTTATAAAAACATTAACGTAGCAAACTTGTGTGTTTGATAGTTCCTAAACATTACACTAGTTGTAATTACAACTTTGCTGTCATTACATGTTGTCAGCAGTCCACATAAAACAATTATATTATATGTATCGACAGGACATGACTTTGTCCATCAGGCTATTTGTGTGTATAAACTTAAGACTATACTGTTTGGTAAGCCCGGCTGCTAAAATTTTCTGGAGAGAACCCTGCATTATGTTAAAAAGAAATAATTTAATAAATAATGGCCTAATTTAAATTTACAAGTTGGCTTACTGTGAGTGAACTTGCAAATCATAATAAGCACAAGATATTTAAACTTTGCAGTTTCATTTTTCACTTTAATAATGGTAAAATAACACTTATGTACAATTTAATTCTACTGGAACCCACAAGTGTTAGTGTCCCAGGAGTTGGTATCTCCTACACACACAAGGACAAGATATAGCTCCCTTTTCTTCATACTTTCCTGCATTTTTATAATTTTTTATACCAAATTTATCTCTTACGATTTCCTGCATGTCGCTTGCATGCGTAGACACTGAAGCCTGTTTCGCTGTACCTTGTCCAAAGTATGTAATTGTGTTTTGCACAATTTTACAACGTAAGTGTAGCTGCTATGCACAATACCATTATAACCAATTTTAAATGGTTTAAATTCTATCCATACTACTCCAAAAACTTAATGCTCTCTTTGCCCAGTTTCAACATGTAAGTGGCAACTGTGAGAGTTTTATTTGGTACAACCAATTATCAGTCAAATATGTGTTAGTGATTATTTATATTTTCATAAACTATATACACAATATAATTAACACGTATAAAAAAATTTTTTTCTTACAATATATTGTTAGCATTTCTTAAAACAATGTGCGATGCCAACAATGTGCAAGTATCACAGCAGTTTCACAAATATTCTTAACATACACAAACTGAATGTATAGTTGGAATGTACATTTCACATAGGAATTATTTATCAGTATACATAATACTTTAATATCCTCGTTAGTATAATGCCTTGTAAACTTTTCTTTAGCAGAAATTTCTGCTAGGTTAAAATTTGCACAACTAAAATATTTTCACATTTGTTAAATATGGTTTCAACATTTGTAATTTAAGCATTAGCACATTACTACTACATTACACTATTTTTATGAATACCTAAAAATTACTATATTAATTATAGTTTAGTTAGACAGACCATAAATGAAAATTCCACAACCATGTCAAGGTTTTACAAAGTACAATTTACATTACTGAAGATGTTAGTCTTCTAAGTAAATTATAAACTATTCTTAACTCATTTTATTATCAGACTTAAGTATTTACACACACATGTAACTAAACATTTTAAGCACCATATTTGCAATTAGTAAATTCTAAACTATACTGTACATGAAAAATGAAGAGACAACAATAGTATGTTATAAACAAGTATGCCAATAAGTATAATGAAAATAAAAACTAATTCATCTATCTTTCCCAAAAGTGTAATAATACCGTAGCAGAGAGGCCATTGAAAAATATTTTCTTCCTGGTTAACAAAACTAAACTTTTCAGTCCCGTCAGACACTTCTCCGAGAGTTTTGCTGTATTATCATTGGCACTCAAAATCATGTTTTGCTTCTAGCAATGTGTCTACAGATAATATAAACAGAGATACCTTCTTTCTCCCAAATCTAACAGACTTTCAAAGATAAGCGGCTCATCTTAATATGTACATGGGTGCATGTACATCACCATGGCATCTTATACGCTGTTTGTTATTTACGAGAAGAATATGGTGAAATTTGTTTCGAAAGCACTGTGTTTTTGGTGGTTGTATCATGTAATTATAACAATAATCCCAGAAAAAAAAAGGCTGATATCATAAAAGTTGTAAACAAAATACCAGTTAAGTGAAATGAACTACAATAACTCACTAAGCAATTACTGTAGGAATCTGTATTTTAATGTATGACTCAATTTTAAAAATAAATGTTATGATTTATGATGAGGATTAAATTGTAGATCAGTGTCTCTATGTAACTTGTACCAAAATTTCTTATTAATTGTGATTTGATTCACAGAACCTACTCTATTATAACTCACAACATTACACCTCAACAATTAATAAAGATGTATGTCAATTCCAACATGAACCATTTAGGGAATGTGTAATTGTTCAAACTTTGAAGGCTTGTTGTACAATAGCTTGGCAAGAAAACCGGAAAAAAACTCCAAAAAATTCAGTTTTGTAATCATACACACAGATGTAGTTGTACACAAGTACATTTGAAATTTCATTCTCTGTTATGAATCAGAGCAATATCAGTAAATAAAATAATCAAGTAGCTTACATTTAAATATGGAGGACAAAGTACAACAGTAACCATTATATAAAAATTCTAGCACAATAATACTTAATATGAACATTATAAAAAGTGTCTGCTCATATTAATGAGTATTTTAAGATATGGCACTTTGAGGGTACTTCATACATTATAGGCACAATAAGTTTTACTTACATATAAACATACAAGTACATAAAGTACAACATACATAAAGTTCTTTTAATGTATATGTACCTGTTTAGGTGCATACATATGTCCATCCAGAACTACTGTTAAGTTTTGATATGACAAAATCACAGAGTTAATTTCAAAGTTGTAAGGTTTGTTCTAACCACGTGTACACATAATATATTCTATAAGCTGTTCATGGTAAAAAGAGCACTTTTTAAAGCCCTGTTTAATTTATATTATCAAACAATTCTTTAAACAATGTGTAAATATAAACATTGCTATGCAATTTACTTTTCAAACACAATGTTTATATTTCACTAGTCAGAAAATTAGTTTAGTATATTTAATTAACCAATAAATGCACAAGTGGAAAATGGAATTAAAAGTATTATAAATACTAACAAATTAATGTATTTTTAATATAATTTCATGCACATTGGTTGTTTATTTTATACAATAGACTTAATTATTAATTAACATTGTAATCTCCAGATGCAGCCAAAAATGGAATTTTTTATTATTATGCTATCACCTCAAATAGTCATGGCTATATACTATCAGCGTAAGCATTTTCTCTTGTCGGCACTAGATGCTCGTAGATAAAATATTGAATTATTTATAGGAATGGGTCAATGCTACATTTTCTCAATACTCGACACCAAAACTTTTCTTGATACCAAATTAAAATTGCTATGAACACAAAACAACTTGGCCAAGAAAATTGCTCATAGTGTCGTTGAAACACACTGAAACTGGATAAAAACCCACATTACACTGAAAACAAATGGTGGATGGCCTGTAACCCAAACGTCCTTAATCAATGATAAATCAACACAGTCTCCTTCGATTCTGTAGAATCACGTTTCTACAGAAAAGGCTGTAATCAAACTTTGAGGAAAATTATATCTCAGTACACACTTATTTTGTGATTTCCCAGTTTTTTATGTTATTTGGCGACCTCAAGGAAATAACTGTAATGTTAAATAAATAGTGTAATTATCTGATACACCTGTGTATCAGATCATTATGGTTTTTTTTGCGGGTATTTAATTATGCATTTGCATCATAGCCCACAAAATACACGGACTAGGCCACGACAGGTGTTTCAGATAATTACGGTATTTATTTTTGTGAATATTTAATAATGCAGTTGCATCAGATAATTACGGTATGTGTGGGATGTACAATAAGTAAACAATTTGCTCGCTTGTGCCTATCGGCACTTGCTCGCAAACCTCTGCCTGCTTTTATTGTACATTGAAATATATAACATAAAAGTGAATAATGGGATAAAAATTAATTAAATGAAAAATTTTGGTGCAGCATATAATTGTGGTGTGTACCGAGTGTAAAACAACCACTCAAATTGTTGACTTGTGCCCATCGAAGCTCGCTCGCAACTCTCGACCAGTTTTTATTGTACCTTAATTATGTACAATAATAGTAAATTATGTTAAAAAATCATAATTGTGGTATGTATGTGTTGCCTAAAAACACCTCAAGGTGCTCACAGCTGTGTGAATATTATGCTATGAATAAAATATGGGTTATTATTGTACACTTGTACTTTTAAAATAGAATAACTTGTAACCCATTTATCCTATCTCGACCCGCGAAGGCTTTTTGGGAAGCTTTGGAATGCTCGCTGCCAGCCAAGATAATTATGGTACACATTTAAAGTTGCTGTTGATATCTTGCGAACTGTTGGACCTGGGTCAAATTTTATGGGTACGTTGGAAAGCCCAAAGGGCCCAGATTAAATTACGGCACACTTTTCGAAAGCATAGTACACATTCCGAAAGCTATGGTACATTCTACCATAATTATGGCACAAGAAAGTGGGTTTTACATGCAGTTATTGTATGCTTTTCGAAGGTATTGTACACATTCCAAAAGTTATGGCACACTCATACCATAATTAAGCTGTATCTTCACAGTAAGATCCTTATAATAGTTTTCTGTAGTCACTTAGCAGGAAAACTTTGTTAGTGTGAATGAAAATATACATTTCCAGCAATTTTTTTTATTGCAGAATTTTACATGATTTTTAATTGTCAAGATGGCCCATGACGCTATTTGATAAATGAATATAAATACAACTTCGTCTCATCTGCACATGGAATCACGTAATCCAAGCGGGGTGTGAACCTCGAATAACTTTCATCCAGAGTCTACCAACATGCCCCTCCCTAGATGCGGGGGCACTCACGGACAAAAGCAGCAAAGTTAGTTCACATTATTATTATTATCAGACGCCATGCCAACCCCTCTTGTGTGGTAGAAGCCAGCCTAGCGTGCCGGCTAAGTGCCTAAGCTCATGCTGTAAATACAACCCCGCATTACAGAGACACATGCTTTCGCCACGCACAGAGATGGTACCAGAGAATGCAGCTCCACCAATGGGAGAAGGAGCTCACCCCGCCACCCCCAAATCTCAAAGAACCCGCGGGCAGGTGGAATATATATTCGCGCACAGCCACAGAACGGCAGTTCATTCTCAGCAGCTCGTTTCACCATTTCTAGTGCTGAAGCTCTCTGCTAAACACCAAGGTCTTTGCAACTATCTGATGCTCTTAAGGACCTTCACCAGAAGCCCTTGAAGAAGTCAACGCCCCTTTTCTACACCTACTACTCTTCTGGTAGGGGTACCCGAGTCCCTTCTGGACAACAATCATTGAGTTAGTTAAGCTTAGCCAGTATCATAGCTACATAGCAGCATATGCTTTGTTAGTTCAGACCCACGTCCCCTTCACCTAGTTTGCGCAGTTTAACTTCCGTTATAAGTTCATGGTAAATTAGGAGTTAGTATGGGCCACCGTGTTATTCCTCTCAGAATAAACACATCTTCTATTAACTTCCGAGTACTCATTGCTATGGGTGACTGTAACTCCAACTTCCATAGACGTCAGTCCACCAGGGAAGAGCAGTAGACCACAGCATTCCGAACCTAGTGTAAGAACTTAACTAGGTGCATGTATGTAAAGCCAATACACATTAGATGGCCACCCACACTGTGCACCTGGTGTGTACTACGGTAGAGCCCCAACCATTAGGTCACAACCACAACGCGGTTAGTCAGTCCAGTCCGTCCACTCATCCACCACAAAGAACTGTCACCGGAAAGAGTGAGAGACTGGGTATGGAGGTCTGGCCCCTTTGGTTCACACCTACGTCGTTGTCGGACTCCCGGCGTAAATCCACCGCTCTAACCACCATGCTGAACTGTCGCTATTTGAGTACTGGGATACGCCTCTGGTTGACTCTGCTTCGGCTTGGCTCAACACTTACGTTAGGCTACTTCGTCATCTGCTTCTCTCTTGCGTGGCCAACTGTAAAACCTACCTACATGTCTTACACCCACTGGAGTGGTACTATTTTGCGTATTAGAAATGCAACTACCAACTTCACGACTAACTTGGGATGTAGCCAAGTCCCAACTTCACTTTTCTGTATGACTCCCTGGGAATGAGCTCAAGTCACTAGACAGTTGGAGAGGCCCCACCTCCCTCCCCCTCCTTATTACAGCCACCATTCAAGATCACCAGAGAACCACATCCCATCGTCGTCGCCCTTTGCCAGGGACCAATGTACCACTTGGTATCGCAAACCTGTGGTGCCACCTCAGCCAAGCCAGCAGCCCTCCTTGGGCTTCTACCTGCATCACCAGCCACAGCACTATCTTTGCCCCAAGCCTGGGCAAAAACTCCAGCAGGAGCAGCTGCTGAAGTAGAGCCAGGAGCTACCCCAAGCAACGCCCATTAAAGGTAAATCAGTTACAGTGTGCAGGCCATTAATACGTAAGGTCATTCGGCACACTTCAGATTTCGTACCACGCTGCCAAGCCATGTGCCCCAGGTTGTATACCGGTCGGGCTCTAGTGAACAAACCATAAGTCAATCTTGACAACCAGCTGTGTCTCTGACCGACACATAAAAAACTAGCCCTACGGTAACGTCTCCATAAATCACAGATGCCACACATTAAAGTACAGGATTTCATAACCATTCTTGTTGGCATCCCTGATCTAACCTTACTCAACAAACCATAACATTGGCTATAGTTAGCAAGCTATATAATATAACCTAAATATTCACCATTGTACAAATTGGCAGTGTTGCTGGAATCTAAAACAATATAGTTATATGGGAATAATGTTTCATATTATGATGCACTTTAACTAAGTCCTTAACTCGATAAATCGAAAACATATACATCACTGTCCATCTTCTTTATAGATGCATCACAATATGGTATGGATAATATATAACCCCAGCTCATCTTCAGAAATATTACAGCAGCAAGAAGGTAGTGATATTGCAGAAACTGCTCTTACGACAAATATCTCAAACTTGTGTGATAATTCTACTGATCCTGATTATGTCCCTGCTAGTGATGATTTAAACAGTAACTCTCCAGTTGTTTCTTATTTGGTAAAAGTAATTAGGAAAGAAACACATTCAGTTATCATATCTGAAATCCCTGATGACCCCACCGAAGAAACTGGTACGAGTAGGGGAAGAAAGACGAGTGTCACCCTGAAAAGCGGAAAAATATATCAGGCAGAAGAGATGCGTTTTAAGGAAGGAGTACACTTCTAAATCAGGAAAATTTGTAAAAGGAAGACTGATAGAACCTTCTTGTCGCCCATGTAAAAAAGTGCAGCATAAAAATAAACCATGAGGTAAGAAAATATATTCATGACCAATTTTGGGATGGTGACAAATCATGAGATGTAAAGAGAGAGTTCATCGTGAGTCTTGTGAAGGAAAACCCTGTTGCACGACGGAGTCCACTTGACAATTCAAAAGTGATGCAGCAAAAGTTCTCATTTGAATACATGTTCCTAGTAGGTAATGCAGTGATTCCAGTATGTAAGGCATTCTTCCTGGGAACGCTATCAATATCTAAAACTGTTATCAGGAATTCATTGAAGGAAAAAGCTACTAGTGATACAAGTTGAGTGGAGAGGTAGTCGACATGACAGGTAAAAAGTCACCATCAAATAAAACACCTGAAGGTTTCCACAGTATGTTAGTCACTATAGCTGGGAGAAGACATGTAGGTGTCATTTAGGCAGTCATATGAGCATTGATCAAATGTATTCACTTTACATTGAATATAGCACAGTGATGAATATTCCCCAGCCTTTCATAGCAAAACCTTGGCTTTATAGACACTTTTTAATACAGAATTCAACCTCAGTTTCTATTTGCCGCAGACAGACGCTTGTGATTATTATAATGTTCAGTTTTCTGAGGCCACTTTGGGAAATGAGGAGGAGAATACTCTAGAAGAAACATACCAAACACACTTATTAGATGTCAAATATTGATACAAGCTGAAACATGAAGATACAAAACAATCTAAATGTGAAAACAGTTGCTCTGTTACTTTAACGGTAGACCTCCGAAAAAGTCTTGCTACACCCTTTCTTTATAATGGACAGAGCTTTTATCTAAGGAAATTATAGATTTTGAACTACACAATCTATGATGCCACTAACTGTAAAAGTTTCTGTATTATGTGGGATGAAACAAAGGTATGACCAGGGCGGAAATGAGATGGCTTCTAGTATCCTGAAATGGATGACCAATATTATTCCTAATGATGATATCAATGAACTTATAATCTGGTCTGATAACTGTGGTGGGCAAAACAGAAACTCTATGATGATCCAGAAACATTTTGCATAAATAAAAACTGTCAATCACAAGTTCGTTCTTACAGAACATACATGGAAGTTGATTGTTGATTCCATCATAGAAAGACACAACCTAATATGTAAATCATCACCCCATGGGACTGGCAACAATTAGTCAGATCATGTTCCAAGAAGATTTTTCAAGGGTCTTCAAATACTTTTGTGTAGAGAAAGAAAGGTATGTCTGGTCAAAATGTTCTACTTTCTCCCATGGTATGGTTGCAGCTTCGTGCAGAAAACTATGGCAAGCTATTCTACAAGGAATCATTTGGAGATGAGATCTTCAAGGAAATTGACCTCAGATATACCACAGAAGTAAATGTGTGGAAAGCTCCCCAGAAAACAAGCTCCCCAGAAAACTTTAAACAGCTTCCTGTTCGACTTTGAAGCCCATAAGTACTGCTAAGTACAATGACATTCAAACATTGTTACAATGGACCACATGATAATAATGCACAAGATGCAGAGAATGATTAGTGTTCAATGCTGACAATGGGTTACCTTTCTCCATGAACCAGATGTTTGGGTTTTAACAATGTGTGCTATAATGCATAAATATAATGCATAAATACTTGCATTAGGATTGTTATTAACTTGTATGTAATACAGCAGATATCCAAAAACAAAAGTGTAATCTACGCAACTAGGAGTTCTGGAAAGTTATTGTAAATGAAGACACCAATCCTATGGTACATGTGGAGATAGACAGTTGTATGTCCAGTTTATTATCATTAACACATTATAACTATATTATAATATAATAATTGGAGTAGTATACTTTAAGTGTATTGACTAAGGATAAGAGTAATACATTAAATAACTAAATGACAAAAGGCACTGACTATAATGCCAATAATAATAGCAGGTAAAGGTGTGGAGACAGTTTTTCTACTCTCCTGTAAATTATAGAGTATGTGCGTTGCGGCTCTTCACCCCTCAGGTACATAATTTTATTGCAACAGTACCATTTGTTTGAATCATTATTTTTAATTTTTTTGGTGTACCATTTATAATAATAAATAAAAACATTCATTTTGAAATAAAAAAAAAAATATAGATCAGCTCAAAAATTTTTTTTGCTTGTCTTGAATGAAGTGGTTTAAGTTTATTCACATACAGTACTGTGTGTGTGAAATTCTTCATAAAGTTACATGTTCTACAGAATGAATCATATGCAGGACACAGGATATGATTTTTTTTTTTTTGGTAATTTTGTAACAAAACACATCCTTCAGAAAATGAATAAAAATTCAATGACACCACTGACGCGTGACACATTTCACGTTTAGAATAAGCGCAATCCAAATAGCCGACTTCACCCCATCTGAATATGCCAGTAGTTCCAAGCACTGTAATGAAGGCAGGACATAAGGAACCTCCAGACATTGGTCCAGACTCAACACACATCCAACTTCATGCTCCTAGCTTTTACTGTCACACCGAATCTTCTAGAAGCCATCCCGTCATCGACCCTACCTATTTGAATCACAGCTATACTTCACAGAACCCACTAGACCGGGTGTGCTCCTTTCAAATTTCGTGCCACTGGAAGAGGCCGTCCAATCGGCGAAGAGTCACTGCCTACTCGAGTATCTCCTATGGGACAGAGAGCTTGCCACCCCACGCCGACAGGCTGGCAAGATAAGGATCCAGCACTCATGGATTTGTCACAAACTCCACTCCCAATATGCGGGAATAGCTTCCTCCGCACCCCTCGGATAACCGAAATCCACAGAAATTAGTATAAAAGACTAGAGTTCAGACGTTGCTCTTTGCCATGTTTCCCAGTCTGGCTTCAGCTGTTATACTGGTCAGGCGTCCGTGCTGCGAAGGTCCAGGAGAAGAATAAGGGTGGAAATCCCTTAGCGTGGCGGCAAGTGTCTTACAACACTCCCGACTGAGAAGGTCGGAGTATCCTGACAAGGGCTGGATGCCCTCAGCCGCGTCGGTAGCCGCGTGTGAAACTTCGATGACGCCATCCACTCCAGAGGGTGCCGCCACCAGAGGGTCCCAACTCTGCGTCTTCAACCTTCAAGGTCGTCATCACCACCTACTGCTACCACCTGTCGACCTTAAAACCTTCCTAACCTCTACCATTGCACAGCTAACATAAGGTTACGTCGACATAGTCCCTTAGAAGATAACCCTCTTATGGTCTTAGCCTGGCCATTTTTACCAGTTTGGTAAAGAACCTCTCACACTACGAGTTGCCTTCTGGACAACCCCCTGCTTAAGGCTAGGACTCCCCAGGACTTATTCAGATTTTTGAATAATTTTATTAAATTATCAAATCTTATTCAACACCAACACTTTAACATAATTAATCAGGTTGCCTCCGCCTGAATTGGTTGATTACACCGCAGTGTATTTACCCACAGTGGATTTTTTTTACGTTAAATTTATTTAACGTAATTTTACTGAGTACTTTTCAATGTATTATTTTTTGCAAATTACATAACTGTAATAAAACCATATTACCATTAAAGTGTAGAATCTTCTCCTTTCTAGAGTTTTAAAAACCTTGTGACCCCAAGTGTTGTACAAGCTCTTTGATCTCAGTATTTAAGTGAATTTATTCTTTGAATACGTGGGAAAACTAACTCTGGCTTCGCAAATCAGCCATACGGCAAATACAAGGAACATTGAGCGGTATCCCGAGTTTGGCCACGGTAATGCTCAGGCTATTGCAATGATTATTCTTCTGGGAAGTCTTTCACTAGTCACTACACCTAGGTGTTACTACTGCCTACGGATCTCGGTTGTATAACCTCCGGACTAGCTGCCTATGGATCTCTGCTGTATAACCCCCAGACTAGGAAATAGTTGGAAGGTTATGCTGTAAGACACGCTGGACTAACCATGTATCTGGAAGAACACAATAGGACTGCTATTATAACGGGCTTTGTGTTATGTACTGTTGGTTTGCATTGCCATTCTAATTAACGGCTTCATGCCGTGAATTCAGAAAAGTGGTGTTAGAATATACATAAAAGGGCTCTTCAAGCCCTTTAAACAGAGATAAATAATTTGAGTAACTCTGAGACAACTGAGAGCACTCAATTATTTGCATTATTCTCCAGAGCCCAAGGAAGGCTATCGTATGAGTATTTATTAATGCTACATTGTGATTGTGGAGATTCTGTAATTGGAATTGGACCATTAGACCTCACGGAGGAATACACAGCTGTACCCCGTCATCCTACTCTTCCCTCTAGCAGCAGTACCAGCTCGACTCCGACGCAACCAGAGCCAACACCTGTTCCCCAGTAGGCTGCCCCAGCACAGTCAGCGGAGGCCTCTTCCACCGAGACCAAAGGTAATAAGTCGAAAGGTTGTGACTACCACTGTGTGTGATTTTGTCCCCACCCAAAAGCCTACATTCCCTACACTCTATATTGGCATCATGCCCAAAAGGGATTAACTACCCAGCGCATGACTACAGTGACTGTCACGTCTAGATATTTAAGGACCACCACCCACACTCCTTCCAGCCTAGTGTATAAGAGCACACTTAAATTCAGGTTGCTTATCGGGATCTCAATTCCTACATCAACCCCAACTCATTGTCACCAAACCTCCTCTACCAACGTGGGATGCAACCCACCCACTAGAGCTATGCCCGGGACACGTGCACGATTTCCATTGGGTGATTACTTAGATGTTCAATCTGCTATTTAGTGTACTGCAGTTGGCAATCAAGGATCTAAACCTCACCCAGCCGCCCCAGCGGGCGCAGCAATCTACCAACTCCTACGATACTGGGAGCAGCGTTCCTTTGTATCAGGTGCCATTTAATTAATTTTAAACTCGTAGTGCTTCACCACATTGGGTGGATGTGTGCTTGCGAGAACAGTGCAGCGATCTAGCACATAAGGAAATGCTCGGTCATTTGGCAAGAAACAAAGGAACTGAACATTGGAATAACAGTGCAACTATCTAGGGAAACACGCAGCAACACATGGTGGAGAAACAGTGCTGCCATCAAGCATGTCTTCATACCATTCTGTAAGACATACTGCTCGTTGGAACTTGTCTACAAATTATTTTCAAACAAAAAACTATCAGTGTATGGTATAATTCAAAAACTTAAATTGCAAACTACAAATTTTATTTAAAAAATCTTGGCAATCAATTACTTACAATTCAATAAGGGCGGCAGAATTTTTTATAAAAAAAATAAAAAATAAAAAAAAGCTTTTGGACTACTTAAAAAATTATTTATTATTATTTGTCCAAAAACCAAAATGAGACGGAATGGGGTTAGTAACATCAACATCAAAGTTTTTATTTGATGTATGCCACACACATGGCTAGTGAATCATGAAAATGCAACCTTATCTCAACGCATGACGAAATCCGCGCTAGATATGTAGAGCGCACTACAGAATCACGACTGACCCATCCGAGATGGTTGGTTTCATGGGAAAGTCAACCCTCAGTACTGGAGGCAGGACACTGGGAACTTCACAACATTGACACACACTCAACTCACCTTCAACCCCGTGCTCCTAGCTTATATTGCTCACCTGCTTACGCAGAAAACCGTCATGTCATATCCCTTACCATACCAAAGTTATTTACTTCAGCACACTCGCCAGCAGAAGAGAGCACCAGTTTGAATTTGGTGCCGTCGAAGACGCAGCCCAATCAGAGAGGGTTACTGCCTACTCGAGGGCCCTTAACTTGGAAGTTTTGCATCTCAGGTTCGAGCGAAGAGGCGAAATAAGGCAATAACTGGGGCAAAGCCCCCCCGCACCCCTCGAAGCACCCATGATCAACAGAGATCACTATAAATGATGAACCGGCCCATGTCTGAGCAGTTACTTGGGGTGGGCTCCTGAACAGGCTGCGAAGGCTGGAGTTGGATACCGCAGCAGTAACATAGTCTTGCATCGTCCTCTACGCTGTGAAGGCTGAGGGCACTTAACTTAGGACCAGCAGTCCTACACCCGCATCGCTGACCATGACGCTCTTCTAGAGGCCATTTTCCCCTGAAGGATGTCTTCAGCAGCATCTCCAGTCGTCATCAACCTCGAGAACCTCCTACGTCGACCTAACCTCTCCTTAACCCTGCACCATCCAGGTAACCCCAAGGTCACGGCGACGTAGCCCCTTTAAGGCCCTAGCCAGGCCACTCTACTACTTGAGTAGAGTAACCCAGTCACACATTGTGAGGTCCCTTCTGTACATACCCGGTATAGTTCATCTATGTTCCACAGCTAGTTTATCTTTTAATCTAGTTTATCTTTTGTAGCCATTGCCTGATTTGCATTGAATATATATTTTTAACTACTGCAGTTAATTTGTATGCTATTTAACGGTGAAGTAATTTATGGTAGAAACCATTGTTATTGGTATTTTAATATTATTTTTGCTTTACTGTAATTTATTATGTGAATATATTAAAACTATGCTCCCATTGAAGTTTAGTGCCTTTTACCTGCTAGCTGTACTAACTCCTGCATCCCTTGTGTATTTGAATCAAAGTAAGCCACACGTAATTTCTCAAATTAACGTTACATTTAAATATTTTGATTCTTAAATTGTGTACATGAAGTTACGCCAGCTATAGTATCAGCCAAACTGCAAATACAAGTAACACCGAGCAGCATTCCGAGTTTGGCCAAGGTAATACTCAGGGTATTGCAGTGGTCAATCTTTGGAGGAGCCCATCACTAGGAACTCAATACACCTTCGTACTTTGGCTGCTCACGTGATCTGCTGAATAACCCTTCGGGATAGCGAATGGTCGGATGTGGTTAAGCAGCAAGACTCGTTGGGTCTAGTAGTTTGCCCGGACGTACACTGTAGGACCATTCCTTATAAATGGATTCATGGCACGTACATATTTTCTTGTGTGGCTATTTCAACTATTACTGGAATTACATTACTAGTTTGGTCTCATGCCGAAAGCTTCGAAATCGGTTACAAAGAATCGTCTTTAAACGGGAACTATACCAGAGAGAAAGAGAACTACTTGTTCAAAGTAATACAGAACCACATAAAGGCAACTTTTTATTTGAATTATCAACCCAGACACCAGGACGTATTTTCTTTGAGTATTCATTATCCTTGCAAAGTGGTATAGGGTGACGCATGCCACACTGCTGCGCAGCATGCCTGCACACCCTATGGGCGACTATGCGCCACAAACGAGTTAGCAAGAGCTCGGAGCAAGTCACAACAGTGGTAAACTACTCTTCATGTACCTACTGAATTGACTCCATGCGTTGGACAATTTTGGACACGAAAAACAATTTGTGTGTTTAATTATGAATTGTACTGCCCGCCCAGATTCCGGCATGTGGTCGCCACCCCCTTGAGTCAAGATTGTTTTACCCTACAAGCCACTGCCCAAAGACAATGAAGAAAGTTTCAACCGACACCAAAAGATCGCAGCACCCCTGCTGCTCCATGCCATTACGTCACACACGCCAAGCCTCGAGCGGAGGTTGTAAACTTGTCGGCAGCCTCCACACAGGGCGACAAGGAATACGTGGCGCTGCCACAGCCCTATGATAACCAACCCCTCCGGAGAAAGGGTATCATCCCCCTGCACCCCCAGAAGAACCCTGACACAGGGATTTTCGACTATATAAGGAGGCACGGGCATGCCTCTGCCAGAGAGATTGCCAGCTCACTGGCACCATAGGTCAGCGAGCACTCCTTGGGTAAGACCAAGACCTCTCTCTCCTCTCCTACAGCTTGCAGAAGGCTCAACCTCTCCAGCAGCTTGCAGAAGACTCAACCTCTCCAACAGATTGCAAAGGCTCCTCCTGCATCTGTTGACTATAAGAACCGGCACATCACTCCAGAGGTAATCTCGTCACCCAAATCCCTGCACTTCTTTTACCCGTCACTCCTTTGACTCTGGTAGCAGGTCGTCGTGACTTTCACTTCTGGACAACCACCCCTCGGGAGGTTACGCTGTAAATTGTGTAAACCATCGTAAAGTTAGAATCATTCTCAGATCAGAATATTTTGTCATCCTTTTCCAGGCTTACCTTTGCCTGAGGAATTACGTACGTATTATTCTTATTTAGCATGTATAATCCAACCGGGATTCCCCACTGTCTTCAAATTGTAATAATTAATACTACGTCAAACTTGTAAATTGTTAAATACATGCTTTTAGAAATAGTTCCCCTTTTCGTTTGTTTTAAATATATTTCTTTTTATTCTTGTTAGGTTATTGTGTGTATTGAAAATTGAAACCCAGCTGAGGGATATTCGTGAGGTGTGCCGAACTCCACAGGAGACAGGGCTTGAACAAGGCTTTGAGTCCGAAAAGACATTCTGTTGCTCTTGGGTTTCCGGTGCTCCCTCGCCTGACCTCAGTGGCATCGTAATTCCCAACTGCACATCTCACCGTCAGTGCCTCGAGTGTATCTCAAGAAAACACACCTCCCAGGACAGTACGTCTTCAGGAAGGACAGAAGGTTTGTCTGGATGCACAGTAGAAAAGATGGCATTCAGATACGTAATTTAGGCGTAATGAGCAGCGGGCTCTGCCGAAGCTAGCTAACGCACAAGTGGAAGCAGAACTTAAGCATGAGAACAAGCCCCCACGTGCGAACCCGGAATTTAAAGTACGACCCATTTCACCTAGCATCCCAATCTACCACGAGTCCGAACTCAATGCCTACTTGGGTACTTGTTGGCGGTGGCCAGACTACGAACATATAAGTTACCTCCAGTCAGAGACCTCCTCCCCCACAAACGTAGCATCCCCTAAGGAGGAGAATGGTAAGAACCTACCGAACACATGCAAGACATGTCTTGCCTCCGGAAAGGTGATCCGTGTCAGACTACCATCAAACATTATCCCTAAAACCTGTATATCTTCCACCCCCGTAACTTACATCCCTGGTCGCCGGCCGACCTGACCACAGCTGATAGTCAACCTCCTCGACAGGATCGCCCATCGCCCCTATTACTATCGATTAGCTATAAATCACAACACGTACCCCCGGGACATTTGACATCCCCGTTCAACTCACCCTGGGGTTTGCTTCTGCCTCTCCTCAGTTGGGATCCCTCCACTAAGCGGCCCCCTGGCGACCCTACCATGACCCACCGGGCTAAACAAGTAAAAAACATGCAGCTGCAGGATTACCGACTGAACTCTGGAGGGCAGTCAGCATTCTAACCACTTGACTCAAGAAAGAGACGTGCGTCACGAGCTATTGGGCATCGAGCTGTGGGTACTCTCCCCTGAATACACCGCTATCCCTCCACGACCTACACACACAACCTTCAGTAGTCAGAGCACCATCCAACCACAACCGGAGTTGGCCACTGTTCCACAGCCGGCCGTTGCAACAGCACCTACGGAGCAGAGGAGAGCTCCAAAGTCTACGGTTCCTGAGGTAACCCGTCAATGTGTTCTTCCTACTGTTGAAAACTTTGTTCCAGTACGTAAACCTACCCGAACCACATACTACGCAGGTACCTTGCCAAAGCAGGTTTAATTTTTATATCTGGACATGTTTTATGCGAAACTCACTTTTAAGAGATTGAAAACCACCCAAACTACTTGCACACGCTCAGTGTACAAGAGTACACTTAAATTCAAGGTATTCATCGCGGTTGCAATCCCCAAGTCACCAAATCCCCATACGCCACAAGTTAACTCCTCTCACTGCCTCACACCCCAGCGTGGGTCGAACCCTTTCTCGTGCTAGCCCGAGTCTTGTGTGCAGTTTTCCTGAAGGTGACTCCGTAGATAAGTAATTGAGTCAGTGTACATCCTTTCATGTTGACATCTGATGTTTAAACCCTGAAACCCACTGATCATAGCTGGTTTGGTCCTTCGCCAACAGTGTCCAGGTACAGGGTGGAGTATTTGGGGACAGAGTTATCGTTCAAACTCCATCCCTTTTCGCTCTCCATAGTGCTTCAAGAGAATGCTCTCAACAGAATGCCCACAAATTAGTCCAAACTGCGTTTTGGTGTAAAATGATTGTCAGTATCTAATTTTGCTCACAAGTTAACAAAATGAAATTATTTGGTAGAAAAACCTTTTTATATTTTGAAACACTTCATTTGGCACCACATATCTTAATAGGTAAAATATGTTTATTTCCCTCATGTCCAACAGCACCTTAATGCATTATGGTGTTATAAACAGGTGATTAAACTGCAAGTTTTACAAACTTAACTGCTGTGAAATTGCACCTATTGCAATTCAAATCTCATTAATGTAATAAAAAATTGGGAAAGTATTAATAACTATGCCTCATTTCACGGCTCACACCATTTCGAGTGGCCTCGAAATACCCGTACAACCAACAGAGTTCCGTTGACAGAATAATAAAGGAATGGAACAATTACTGCGCGTGTTTGTAGAAGGCAAAGACGAAACAAAATTTAAATAACTTGACACTCCACAAATTAACTCACATAATTTGATAATGTATACCTGGTACACAACTTAACTACTGGGGTGTAAAAACATGAGCACTCCAATTAATTATTGTGTCCAAGTTTTGTATCATACTTTGCTGTAATAATTTACAGTTACTTATGTCATATTATTTTGCATCTAAGTAAAGGAATGTGCGGATATGATGGAAAATGACTTTTAAGTATTTTATAATAGGCTACTTTTAAATATTCTGTAAGCTTGGATTAATTTTCAGTTTGTTATTTAGATTTGTTTATGATGACCAGCAGTATGTGCACTTACAAAGTAAAAAACAATGACAAAGTTTTTTTGTAAATTGGTGGAAAACATTTCTTTTTATCAGCTTTTTACCTAAATTGTAAAAAAATATGTATTTATTAAATTTAAAAAATTGACGCAATGTGTACTTGTCAACAAAACCCTTTGATTCAATATTCAATTCGAATTCGCGAATATTAAAAAAAAATTACTTTTAATTCGCTTCAAAATTAAATTTTCAGCTTTGCCCGCCCCTACATTCAATATTCAATACTAAAAATTACAGCTGTGATTGTGTCCTCTCTAATTATTGTGCGCAATGAAGCGAAGTATCAAATACCATGTGTACAAAATGTGTATAGCTGCAGATACGATGAAGGAGAAAAACAGCTTTATTTACAGGGTCAAAAAAGTTTGCTTGCTTTGCTTTTTAAAACAAAATGCGAGTGCAGAATATATTGGAAATATGATGGCAGGGAATCTATTTGAATTCAATGAATTGAACATGGGTCACTGGATATAATTAAATTTCCTACTTAAAGGGCTTCCCTACCTAGCACTATTTGAAATACATGTTTTCCCACAAAAAAAAAACACACATTTCAGACAAGGGCTGTTGAGTGTTTTCAAGACATCAAGCATATTCGAAACACCTGCTCACAGCACTCCAAAATGGGAAGAAGAAGAAAAGAACACACACTTATCAAAATATACACATCAGATTCATTCAAAACTACTCAAGGGTGCTGCAATGAACCTTTCTGCAGACTTTCCACCAATAAAATAATAGGGTCACTGCTGAAAGTCCCATAGGTACATGCAGTACTACTAGAACACTGCACGCCAGTTCAGAGCCTTGCCCTTAGCGGCAATGGCGCTCTTGATGCGCGAGGCAGTGTCGCCCATATTGCTCCTGTGCTTCTCAGCCTTAAGCGGAGGAAAAAGTTCCAGGCGTAGGAGGGAGCCTTAAGAGGTGGTTCCTTCAACCCGTGGCTTCATATCTACACAAATCATTATTTCACACAATTTTACCCAAAACATTAGGTGTGGTTTTAGAGTCGAGGAAGGTTTACAGTAAATATAGTACATCTGCATTAACTTATAGAGATGGTTTGTCTATAACTCACCAATGTAACTTGTGCAAGAGAATTCTGATACCAAATAAAAATTTAATTAAATAAATAGCATAAACATGTGTTTCTTGCTATGAAGCAAAAGTATTGTGAAGAAGGAAAGTCAACTGGACTATTTTTTTGCTTTTAGGCGTAACAAAGAAATATCAGCACAAAAAAGTAATATTTGATGTTTGTCACTTCTATACAGTTGATTATTTCATTTTCTTATGTTACAATAACCTTAACCTCATGTCCAAGTAGTCAACATATCACTGTTGTAGAAGCAATAGTAGTACAGTCATCATGCCAATTAGTTCAGAGATCACTGTGATGTGTACAAAATGAAAAATTAAACTAGAAAAGTTAAGAAGAGCTACACCAATTTGCACACTGTGCTCATCTCTAAAGTTATTCAGTTAATCTAAAACATAAATCAGCACAGGAATACATAATTGCACATACCAAATAAGTACTTATGGCACTATTTCAACTCTAACTTGTAAACAATGAGAGCAACATGTATCACAGATTATTATTGCAAATTATTACCATGATATAAAGTTCTGTAAACAAAAGAAACATATCACCTGGTGAGTGCACACATGCTAAAACAATGCTGTTTACTTGGCTCCTGTCAATACACTTTCATCATCCTCAGTTTCTACATCTCCTGATTAAGAAATGTTGGTTCTGGAGGAAAAACTCTGCTTGCTGTACGGATCCCTGACAATCGCACCTTGTCTATACACACACGTGAAATTTATCCCTTTTAAGAAGTTTTCCTGGTTAATAAGCTGTATTATTTCAGTCCCTTCAAAATCATCTTAAAAGAGCTTTACTGTAGGATAAAAAATAACACCAGAGAGGCAAATGGACAAAAAAAAATGAAAGAAAATAAAACAGTTAAACCCCCCCTCTTTGCCCCTAAAATTGTCAATTAGTATTAAAGTTATGAACAAACCTTCCATTGTGCTAATATTAGAGATCTGTGAGTAATATTCAAAATTTTCGTTTAAGTAGAGTTTAAAATTATTATGTACTTGATTGAGTAGAGCAGAGGGAAAAAACTTTTGAGTCAAGCATGGAACTCAAAAATGTGTAATCTCATGATGAAATTTATGCTTTAATAATTAAAGCTATCAATTACATCCTTGTAAATTTTCACTATTTAAAAGTGACTAGCAAAATAGCACTGTTTCTTCTTGTGTTTCAAGTAGCCAATGTTTACTCAAAACAGCATCATGCAATCTTCCAAGAATACTGTAGCTCAAAATATGCCATCGCAAAACAGAAAAAAGATGAAATTAATGCTTTTCTTATTAAAATTATCAAGTAAACATGCATACATTATCAATAATTTAAATATTACAAATAAAATAGCAACATTTCATTTTCATTCCTTCCTGTGTTTCACGTAGCTGATGTTTATACAACATACATAACAATGTCCAAGTTAGCAGAATACTACAACCCAAAATATGCCATCTTAGAAGAGAAAAAAAAATTTCCACTAGATATCAATACGGTCACTATTCAAATATGACAAAGGAATCAGCAATATTCCTTCCTGTGTTTCACATAGGCAATATTTATTCAACACAACTGTCACTGGATGCATTTAGCAAGCAAAGCTCACAAGCAGTATTGCAGGCTCTACTGAATAAACTGCTGCTAGCTACAATACCTCTGCCTTAAGAGAGACATTTTGTTTGCTCAAAACCTGTTGCATGATTTTAAGATATTGAAAAATATCATTTTTGAATTTATCCAGAAGTGAATTCCACTTCTAAAATAATAACTGCACAAGTTGATAACAGCTTAGATATTTTATCATATTTTGTGCGCACCTTCTTTATTCTGTTGTGTTAATATCTCATTCTTTTAGCACCATAAATAAAAATCCCTACAAAATATATACCTAGTGCAAACCATACTTAATTTTTCTAAACTTGCTAAGCTTCCATGTTTTTCCTAATTTTTTAAATCTCAAATGAATATTTGACAAATGTATGCAACTCAAATGTCTTAAGGCTACAGTATGAAAGTAAGAACAACTTACTTTTGCATATTTTAGCATGTATGCACTGAGAAAAAAATCCTATGTTTCTTTTGTGTATTACTATACCACTACATGAATACAGTTTCATCCTGCGGTTCATTTCCCCTCCTGTTTTGAGATCTGCTCTGGTACAGTTCCCGCAAGAGCGATGCCTTCTCCCTCTCCAGCGCAGTGATTCGTTCACTTTTCTTGCTAACTTCCTGGAACCACAGAACAATATACTTCAGCTGCAATCTCCACATACATGAATGAATCATTACAATTTTAGGATTTGATAAAAAAAATTGGGAAAGTCCAAATATTCACACTCATCGAAGAATACATTACGTCATCCCCCTCGTCAAGCGGCATCCTCTGATGCAAAAATCATTCCACATAATCTGATATTGACACATGAATTTCATCTTTGAAACACTAGCATTTCTGCAAGAATCAGACTGGTCCAGCGGCTTTGTAGCAAAAACTGGGAATGTCAAACATTAGCTCGGTTCTTACTAGAAAATAGACAAGGATGATGTTAAGTCTTTGATGTGGTGTCATGTGGTCTGATGAGGATTGAAGTTAGGTGTGAGGAGTGGTGAATATTAAATGTTGAAAATGGAAGTTTTTGGATTTGGTTACCCAGGGCACCAGGTATTATTTACCAGAATAATGCCAGTGATGTCGGTAGAGCTGACTCGTCCTCCTCTGGGTCATTCGGCCGACGACCACGGCGTAATCCCTCCAGGGATTGGAAATACTCCTCTGAAAAATTATTATGTTCTTGCTGGCTGTGCTGTAGGTTATAAGGGTTCCCCAAACGCCCGTACGACACTTTTCTTAAGTTGCGATTACATGTGACCATTAAAACACTTCATTGTACTCTCTGCATTCTTAAGGTGAAATTGGCGGGAGAAGGCCCATACCTTAAATGCCTTGCGACTACCTGAAATAAATACCAGTGGTATTTTGCGTCACTTCGTAATTTATTAGGTGTTGATTTTAACATACCTCAGTTGAGGTTACTTACATTGCTTGCTGAGCAAAACCCGTCAGCATGGGTAGCACAGATAAAAAGACACGTGGTCACACAATATTTAAGTTGTAAAAGTAAGTCCACCCAGGCAATGCAAAAATTGGGCAGGGTTGCCACCTTTTTTACATTGGAAAATTCCTCGACATTTCCCTAATTTCCAGACAAAAAGAATCTTTCTTCCCTGACCTCTTCTAACATTTTTTTCTGTACGGTTTGGCTTATTTGCATTATAACACACTTTTACACCAAAATACTTCTCAGATCTTACAAAATTACTCACTACATAGATTGCAAAGAAAAATACTTAAATATTTAGTTCACAATCATTAAAACAATTTTATATGATTCTGGCAGAGGTGCACAATTGATGATATAACTACGAAGTATGTCATGCATATCACAGAATTCCCTGACATTTAGCAAACGTGTTTGAAATTGCCTGACATTTCCCTGACAGTTTTCAAATTGCCTGACATTTCCCTGACAGTTTTCAAATTGCCTGACATTTCCCTGTTTTCCAGACCTGTGGTAACCCTGCTGGGTGGTACGAGGGGCGGAGTCTCGGGCGGCTAGATGAACACTGGTTCCGAGTTGATCAAAAGTCTATTGCTGAGAAAATGAATACATAAGAGATGAATGCCGCCCGAGTGCACAAAACGCGACCCACGATGTAACGCACCGCACCTCTCGCAAGACGGACTATGACTAACTTTGTGGAACATGGTGTGCCGGCCGGGTTGGCGGGCAAGCACACCACGTGGAAGTACTTACTAACATCACACTTGCATTAAAACACTTTGCACTTGCCTTTGAAGAATCCCACACGTCTGAAAAATGAACCCTTGCAATAAGAAACAACATATATGCACACTAGAAACATGAGATGAGGTGAAGATGGAAACACGTGAGAATGAAAATTACAGTACATTACAGAAAACATTTGAAAAGAACATATTAGGGCGTTAAGACATTTTATAGGGGTGTTCATGTACACAAGTGTCTTTATGTAGCACCTGCCTTGTCTTTTAAGCCCTTATTTATTGAAAATGTGTAATGTGGGATCTTTTTACATATCACTGCGCTCTCAGGGCACTGTTGCCCTTGCTCTGCTCTCGCACGTCCCTCTCGTTGCACTGCACCTACGCCGCCTGCGGCATAGAGTGCGGACACTCACTCCATTGCGTGGAAATTTGGTGCGGTGGGAAAATGGACTTCTGGGAGAGGGTACGCAGCACACGTCAACACCCCCCCCCCCCCCGGCATTTGCGGCAGAGGCATACCCTGGCGTCTGTTCGGCATTGATGTAGTACGTGGAGGCGTCTTGCCAGAGCCCTATGCTCTGGAACCACTAGCTGCTGTCTATGTTACGCGTGGTCTTGCACTCGATGTGGCTTTGGAACGCCCACACACATCGCACATCCTGCCGGCGGCTGTCTCTTCCGCCTTGACCATCATAACTGCCACGAGTCATCTGAGCCACTGTCTCCGCTGTTGCTGCTGCTGTCCTCGTGCACTTTTTGTTGCCACCGCCAATAGCTAGTCGGATAGGCGACGACTGGGGGTGATCGATCACCAATGGGTAACTCCCCAGCTGCTGTTGGCACTGCTTCCCCCATCAACAGTTTGGGCCATGACAACGGGCAGCCTATAATCAGATGGGGGAACCTTTCCCAGTGGTTCTGCACTGGGTCCGAGTCCCGGGCTTGAACGGGGGTGCTTGTAGCCACTACGCCGCCAGACAACTCGAGATCGGACTCCCTACGCTGGCCCTCCGGCACCATGTTGCCGGGTGATGATGTGCTTCCTGCACCTGTTGTAGTTGTCCCTGGGGAGGGACTGACGCACTTTCCTCTCACGTGCTCTCCTCCAGGAGCTCCTCCCTGATGTCGCCGTCGTGGGGCTCTAGTCCGCTTGCAAATTCTTCACCACGTGTTTCTTGCTCCTGACTTGCGACTTGCTCTCACTTGCTAGAGGTGTTGGGATTGCTGTTTCCACTGTATTTCCACTGCTCCCATACTCTGTGTCTGTGCTCGTCTAATACCTGGTGGATGTGACCTTGTCTGGCGTCGACGGTGCTTCGGCATCTGGTGGCGGCACTCCTGTAGGAGGTGCCGCACCACCTTCCTCCTCTCTCACTTGCGTTGCTTGTTCGACAGGTGGTGTGCGGTTGTGGGTGCTTGAGCTCCGGGTGCGTCTTCTCTGTGGACGTCTCCGGGTGACAGACAGATTGCGTCCCGGTGCGCCCTTACTCATTTTCTACCTACTCAAATCAGTTGTGTGCTGGATCCGATGCCTTTAATGACCTGGCGCGGCCCTGTCCAGTGTGCAGCGAGTCTGGCGCAGAAGTTCTGCTGTGCTTCGGACTGCGGGTACACCTTCAGGCACACCTGTTGACCTGGTCGTTATGCTGGTTGCGGCCTTTTACTCATGGGGACCCACCCCGCGATGTAGCACCTCTGCTGCTCCACCTGTTCTTGGTGTTTGTGGCGGCGTTTCTCTCGCCACGCTGTGCTACCTCCATTGCATCGCTTGTGTCTTGCGGGCAATTCCTGTGTCGCCCAGTACCATTAGGTTGTGGCCTAACAGGACATCTGCTGGTGTGAGTCCTGCTGCGGCATTTACATGTCTGCTAACATCTCTCTCTTGTTAACATCGTAGCGTCTTTCTACCTGGCCTAATTACGTGCTTGCAAAATTGATTATGCATCTTGTGCCATCTTCTGTGCATTGATACAGCATGGCATCCAGCCCCTCCTGGCTGGCGTCCGTCTGCAAATACAAGTGCTTGCCTGGGTCGTATCTTGCGAGTTTTTTGTTTTTTAATTACAGTGTTTGAGTTTCTAGCGAAACCAACCTACACAATGTGGAAATGATTTGTGAATTAAATGAAAAGAGAGTAAATTTTGACTAATACAGCTGAGACATGTATCATCTCTTGTTAGCACATTAGTTGAAACTGTTTATAATTATAGAGTAGCTGCATTTCCTATAAATTTAACAGCAATCAAATTTGGCATGTTTTGGATGTACACTAGTAGTTTACTCATCACTATGCAAAGGTGCAATTTCAAGTTTGGGCTTACATCCTAAACAAACACGTATTGGTATAGGTTATTAAAACTAATGAAATTGTCAGAATAAAACATATAAATTATTATCACAAATCTGCCTAAAAAGTGAACTTGTATGAATAGCCTAGTGTAACCTATAAAGTGTAAAAAAAAATTGGGAGGAAATTAAAAACAAGAATACACATCCATCATAAGCAAGATGTTAGCAAGAACGGCCAAAATGTTGCAACAAATTGTAAACAAAATTGTCATTATACAATGCAGTATCCTAACCTACCTTAAAGTAAGAAGTGAAGTTTGCAAAATTCTGTTTTTGCATTTTAAGACAGTATCCTAATAGATGTTAATCTAACATTGTATATTATGTGAATAATTTTGCAGTGTAAACAAACCTGAAATATGAATCAATATGCCTATAGGCTCTTCACAGTAAAGTGAACTCTTTCGAGGTTCTAATTACTTTTTCCTTTCAGTCATATTTTATTCTTTAACCACTTTTTGAAATAAATATTGTCACATAAGTAATAAACACAGTGTATATACACTGCATCGTGTATACACACTGCACTCTGAAGTTAACAGCATAGGATAAAATCAAATATATTTATCAATTATTATTCCTAATGACAGAGCTTCCAAAAGTGCTCACTTTACCATGAATATAGTGCTAGATAAACCTGTAACACTGTCACATTAATCACTAAAACCACTACCAATTCATCATATGTAGGTTCTCTTTTATAAAGCTGGAATGCAGGTACAGTTTTTACCAGAAATTATGTTAGTTTCATGTGCAGATGGTTAAGAGATAGACTGTTGAGGTTTACCCAGGTTACACAATAGGGTAAATGCCAGAAACTATTGGGAATTTGAGCGCAGCTCGAAAGAGTGGAGATGTGAGATTCTCCAATACTGTAATGGTATATGGAGTTTTCTGGGGCACTCCATATGCCCTTATTGACAGAAATTAACACTTAATGACTTATGTAGAGTTGCTCAGGTAATTATTAGAACTGGGGTTAGCATGGTTACAATACAAGATAATTGTATGTACTGATAGTATTGTTCATACTAAATCATAGGGCTATTGTTACATTTGTATATTTCCTATCTGTACAACATAAGAATCCTAGTAGAGGGGAGGGCTTTCAATACCAGGGAAATTATGGAGTAAAATACTTTTAACACAAATGAACAATACAAAATATTGCTAAACAAATGAAAATTTTTTTTCCAAAAACAAAAACCCATAAAAATTCGCATCATCCTGCTTCCTTGAGAATAAGTGATAAACACAGAATGCTGCACCAATTTACGCATCTAATTTTTTTTACTGGAATCACACATCAAAATATATGCAACAATTCAGGGGGAAATATGAAGCAGGTAAATCGGTGTGGCTATATGCACTCAAGCTCCAGGAAGCAAAGTGGTGCAGATATTGCGGGAGATCACAGTTCTGTGGCTATATTTTGGGATTAGAGTAGTTTGGGGAAAATTTGATAAATGGCATAATGAATCCTCCACACTTGTAAACAACAGTCGCGATTTGTGTTAACCTATGTTGATAGTTCACACAACTTTGTAGCTGCAAGGAGGAAGTGGTGTATATGCATGGTTTTGTCGGGAAACCTACGACAAAACATGAACTCTGCCCGGTACCAAACAATTTGCTAATTGGTAAGTAACCAGGTAACACCATCAACATAGCTGACTCAAATCCCTGTATAGGCTACACCCAGACGTTCACTCTCCAGTCATAAATCCCAGTTCTTCATGCAATAAAATTAAGAAAACAGAAACAATTAATGCAACAACACTCCTCTCACCTCAGCCTGCAATACCTTTCATCCAGAAGCTACCTGAGCTGAGGTTTTCTATGCAAACGGTAAGTGTTGATACAACATACTGTTTCACACTTATGTTCGTGGCACTTAGCAAAAGTCTCAAGTGTAGCAACGTGGCAGCTTGAGCAAACACCCCTGATGTGGTCGTGAAGCTGAATGGCATCACAAGGGCATCGTTGTGTTGCAAAACCAGGTGTCTCCCAATGTGGTCTTCATTTGCTCCACAATGTGGACTGAACAGTTAACTCCCTAGAAATTGCCTCTTAGGGGCACACTCACTTGACTCTGGTGGTAAGTCAGCAGGACCACTGGTCGCTTTACTTTACTCCTTGCCAAGGTCAGAGTGAGTAGAATGACTGGCCACGTTTTGGAGTGCTGCGTTGTGGCTCGAGGGTACGTTGCTGGTGTAAATACAGACAGCGGCACTGAAAGGTACTAGTGTCCAAGGGCTCGAAACACATCATTAAGTAAAATTTATTGATTATAGCAATTACCATATTATGTAAAAACATTAAACTATGCACTGTGAGCAGTTAAACAAATTCACTTTTATTAGAAGAAAAAATAATTACTCATATTGCAAAATAAAACATTCACTGAGAACTTGTGACAAAAAGTTATACAAATAAACATTAAAAACCGCAAAATGTGAACATACAAAGACTGAAGAAATGATGAAAAACACATAGGCAAGCACTTCTCAAGAAACTCAGCAGAAAAATGGCTGGTAAATTCCCTGTAACTACTTCAAACATTGCAAAAAAATAGTGCTTTACACCACTGAAAAAATATATATTTTATCTTAAATATGACACTAAAGAAACACAAACCGAATACATAACTGCAACAAAAAAAAAAAACAGTGCCCTTTGATTAGCTCTTGGGTGAACATTTAATGTTAAGCTATAGAAACTGGCATTAGAAATTGATATGGACTTGTGGTTATTACTTGCTTTACGCAATGTAATGTTAGCGGCATTGCCAGGTCGCCAGTATCAGTAATGGTAGTGTCCTAGGTGGTGTTTGTATAATATAAACCTTACAGTGAACACGTAATAAAGAAATGTATGCTATGTGCTTTAAAAAAACTGTTGGATATGTTCAGTTCCTTCACAGTACACAAAACTGGTGACGAGAATGCTTAAGGAACTCTATGTGCATGCGGCGTGTTAATTGTTTTGCTTTCTCTTCATTCATGTAGTGACTACACATGCACTGTCGTCCTTCGGGAAATACAATCATTTCCGCTGAACCTGGGCTGAACATCTGGAAAGATTTTAATTCTGACTAGATTCGAAAGGGCAGATTATGTATGATCAGAAATTAGGACTTTTTATTGAAATGTTGGATGACCATACCATTCGCAATTTGAAGGACTGGATTATACCGAAGACCCTTTAAGACCGCACGTATATTGAGCTTAACATTTTGAACAAGAATGTCGTACCTACGATCAACCCCATGGCCTGCTACAATAATTTCGTAAATAGAAGGCAAGTTCCAGGAGAGAAGGCAATTGTTTACATGTCTGAATTAAGAATGTTGGCATCTTCATGTAACTTTGGCATGACAGGAACAATTTTGTTGTACCAGATTTCTGTGGCCTATTTACAAGCCAATTATTTTTAGAAAAGGAATTAACTGCGATGAAGGATTTAGAGGTTGTTCAGTTAGTTGAATGCTCTGTGATGAGAATGTCATTAAAGTTAGAAATTTGTGTGTGTACACAAATTTCATGCTACTGCATCAGGCAGCCAGGTATTTTCACCTTTGAGTTTTGGTTCGACATTCAAAAAAAAAAGTCACTTGTTTCAGATGTGCTGAGGTAGGCCACACTGCTGCAAAATGTCCCCTTCCCAGAAACAGTTTAAAGTGCCAAAAATGTGGTAAAGTCGGACATGTTACAAAAGTTTGTAAGCAAAGAGACAAGTTATTGTTGCAGTCTGCAGAAGCTGATTGTGCAAATTTTGTTGACAATGTCACATTTGGAGTTGTTCCATCACAGGTTCATTCTTCCGCAGTTTCCCCAAATGTGGATTTGTCATACCTAGGTGCCCATGCCTCATCACTTCACGATGAAAGCTTATTTCTGTTATCTGGTCAGGCTTCGAGTTTGCATACAAAGCCATATTCTGTGTGAGTACACGTCAACAATGTTCCCATGCAATTTGAGATAAATTCTTGTTGTTCGAGGACACTTACAAACCTGGACACACATACTACCAATTTTGCAAACTTTGTTCATGGCCCTGTTTTGCATTAAGTGCCAGTGGGACATAGAACATGGGCTTCACAGTCTTTGACCATTCTTGGAGAATTCCAAGCTGTTGTAAAATACAAGTACTATACTTGCAATCTTTCTATTTGGGTTGTGGATGGGGTTGGACCAAACCTAGGTTGTAACTGGTTTCAGACCTTAGATATTTCCATTTAAGGTGTGTACTTTCTGTATCCAGACACATCCTATGCTGGGATGTCGAATGAAGCCTTTTCACACATTATCATTAAATTTCGTGCAGTTTCAGGCTGTGGTACAGGCTGTTATAAGGAACACCCTCTTTACATGGATATAAACCCTGCTGTTGCTCCTGTGGATCAGCAAGCTCGATTGGTTGCATTTGCCCTCACTACTAAGATGGAGAAAGCTATTGAGGCAAATGTGAAGAGAGGGGTATGGATTCCTGTGAACCATGCCTTTTCCTGGGCTTCTGCTACTGTCCCAGTATTGAAGCGCAATGGTACCCTTCGACTTTGTGCTGATTAAAAAGGCATGGTGAACTGTGCTTTATCTTCCAATACATACAAATCACCAACACTGGATTAGGTGTTGTCAGAGTTGGCAGGTGGTTGCATCTATAGAACCATTGATTTAGAAGCAGCTTACACTCAGATTCAGGTGGATGGAGAGACTTCTCATGTAGGTACTGACAGTGAACACTGTTAAAGGCCTGCACAGTGTTACGTGGTTACCTTTTGGAATTAAGGTTGCATTTTCTCCATTTCAAAGGATAATTGATGGTTTGTTGGGACCTGTTAACTGTGTTATTGCATATCAAGACAACATATATGTTAAAGGTACAACAGTAGCAGAATACCGGGTTAGGCTCCTGCAAGTTTCGCATATCCTTGGTGATGATGGATTCAAGGTTCATTCTGACAAATGTGTGTGGCAAGCTGCATATATTGAAGTTATGGGGTTTAGGCTTGATGCTGAGGGTATCCACCCTACCACTGACAAAACTGCTGCTATTACAAATGCCCCCAGTCCACGTACAAAACAGGAACTTCAGTCTTTGTTGGGTTTGATCTCATTTTATGGTAGAGCCTTCAAGGATAAGGCTACCATATTAGAGCCTTTACACTGCTTGCTAGACTCAAAGTCTAAATGGGCTTGGACCACAAAGTACCAAGTGGCACTTCAGATGGTTAAAGATATGTTAACCAGTCACCAAGTATTAGCTCATTACAACCTTGACTTACCCCTGGTTGTTACTGCTGATGCTTCACTGGTGGGGATTGGTGCAATGCTGGCGCACATCATACCAGGTGCTCAGCCTGGCAAAACAATTGAGATAACCATTGCCTACGCATCTTGAACACTGTCTCACACAGAGAGAGCTTACTCACAACTAGATCGGGAAGGACTTGCTATCATATTTGCAGTTAAAAAGTTCACCCCTTATTCTGCCTTTTGTCGTTTACAATCATTACTGATCACAAACCCTCGCTTGGCATATTTCATCCTGACAGGCCAATACCACTGCATTTATCTCCATAAATGTCGAAGTGGACCCTCATTTTGAGTTCTTTTGACTATGAATTATGTCATAAACCTGGTACAGCAGTTGGTCATGCAGACTGTTTGAGTAGACTGCCTCAACCTACTATCAGTGAGGATGTATTTCCTGAACTTGCTGGTGTGCACCTCCTTGAAGCTAGAAATCTACGCTTGCTGTCGCCACCAGATATTGCAAGGGCTATGGACAGTGATGTGGTGCTTCAGCAAGTCAAGATCTACATACATCAAGGATGGCCAAGTACAGTACCCACCGAGTTACTTCCACTTTACTCCAAGAGAGCAGCTTTGTCGTTGAACTCAGAATGCATCTTATGGCATGAGCATGTAGTGATTCCATCCGCATTGCATGAGACTGTGTTAGACCTAATTCCCTCAGCATACAATGTTGAAAACTACAGTAAGGCCATTGATCGGAGCATTGTTTGGCAGCTGAACATAGACAGTGATATTACGAACAACGTTAAACTATGCCAGGCCTGTAAAACAGTGGCTAATGCACACCTAAGGTCAATTGTGTGTCCATGGTCTCAGGCTGGGAGAGCCTGGGCACAAGTGTATCTGGATTATGCAGGGCCCTTCCTAGGACACTATTTGCTTATTGCAATAGATACATATTCTATGTGGCCAGTTGTTAAAGTGGTGTTGAGTTTGATGGCTGCAGTCTATGCGTTACATCCTGGCAGACTTTGGTAAACTCTTGGTGATAATGACTGACAATGGATGGCACTTCACGTCGGATCAGTTTAATGATTTTCTTCGTAGTAATGGTATACGTCACCTGTATACCCCACCCTAGCACCCTGACTCAAATGGTTTGGCGGAGCGTATAGTGCAAACAGTTAAGATATTTATCTAGAAGTTCTCAGATCCAGATATCCATGTTCGTGTTGCTCGTACTTTATGGGCTATGAGCACACGCCTATCCTCATCTACTGGCAAAACCCCTGCCGAGGCATGGATAGAATGTTTCGCACTCATCTTACCTAGCTGCACCCTTCTCTCAAACCATCTAAACCTGCATCAGCATTCTCTTCAAAGCTTCAAGTTGGAGAATTGATCTGGATGCTGAAGTACGGAGTGTGTGTGTACTTGGCTACCAGGTGTGGTTTGTGGTCATTCCGGTGCTCAAGCTTACAACATCAAGCTTGACAAATGTGCAATAGTCCAAACATTTCTGGGGATGACGTGTGTCACAGATTCGTCCCAGATCTTGCAGAACATGTTCCTGAATCATTTGTTGATGACAAGTCACAAATGCCTGTTAGCGAAGCTGAAACTCCAGTCTCACCATAGCTACTTCACGGCACCACTGCCAAATACATGCCTTCTTCTTAATTGCCGCAGGCTGCCCATCAGGAGAACCCTTTGCCAACGATGCCTGCGAGTTCAGCTTCATATCACCATCCTGTTTCTACATTGGTGGTTGCTGCTGCACAGCACCCAGCCCACGACAGGCCGCTGCCGCTACCTGCTACAAAGAACGGAGGCAGTTCTTCAAAGGTGTCTGCATCTACCCCTCATCAGGATGGTGACTCTGCATTGACATCATGTACTGTCAGTTTACCACCATGGTCTCCATTCACAGGCTTCCCTGATATTCACCATCCACAGAGGACTCCACCCCTTCCAGAGCCTTCACGAGGACGAGTGTGCGTCTTAAGTGGCCTCCAGGTCCTATTACATATGAAACATTCTGGCCAGATATCTCGACCCCATAGCAATTTTAATTATGGTTGACTTATGCATAATAACTCAATGCATCAGTGCAGTGCTAAGATACGTGCCATTTTTGTTTATTATTTTACTATACAATGGCTAATGAGTTTATTGTAGGTGTTAACTTTGTCACAATATTGTCTTGTCCTATTTGCGTGGGGAGAGGTGTTATGGTAATTACTTGCTTTACCCAGTGTAATGTTGGCGGCATTGTCAGGTTGCCAGTATCAGTCATGGTGGTGTTCTAGGCAGTGTTTGCATAATGTAAACCTTGCAGTGAACAAGTAACAAAGAAATGTATGCTATCTCCTTTAATAAAACTGTTGGATATGCTCAGTTCCTTCACAGTACACAGAAATGAAAGAGCAAACAGCCCCTGTGGCAGTACCACAAGTAAAGGTGGCAATTAGATCTTTTCAAGCAACTGTACTAACCTGGTTTGCATCCTCATACTTATAAAACTTCAAAAAAGAAAAACATTATCTGAAAAGCACCATGAAACATTCTATGCATAGATAGACAAATTATAAACTTTCTAAGCACTATATATAAGAAAACAATGTCACTGGATATTGATACAGCATCCATAACTTAGCTGTATGCCATACTAATTATAGTTAGAATGTGCAGCATTTTTGTGATTCTTCATTATTCCCAAAAAGTTGGTATTTCTAAGCTTGTGGTGTGAATTTCTAGTACATAATAGTAATATAACCATCACCCGCGAGTGGACTACTGCCTGGTGGTGAGCTCACTCACTTCTTCCCTACTAGAGACCTGCGAGTTCAGGTTTTTTAATTTGAGTCGAGTTTGAGCAAGTTTTTAAAAAATGTTTCGAGTTTGAGTCAAACTCAAGTAGAAAATTCACTACTCCAAAGGATGTAATAAATAACTAAATGGAAGTTACCTTTCAATTTTAACACATGATACTGTGAATATGTTGCAAAATAAATAATACTTACAACATATATACCTTACTACTTTAGTTTTATTTTCATTTAACAAGTATTGCAAGAAATTAATGTATACATAAAAACTGCATATTCATTGTAAAATGGGTAAATCGTTGCTGGATAGCTAATACATTGTGTTCTGTTTACCATGAGCTTGTGAACGCAAATGCGAACATGACACAACAAAATTTCTCGTATGATCACACTTTGAGAAATGATTTCTCATTTAGAGACTATTTTGGTGTAATTTAATTTTTGGATACTATTTGTTACATTAAAGCTTAAATTATATTTAACTGGAATTATAAAAATTCTGTTGTAATGATTTTTGGTTAGTAACAACATAATGCATATGCAACAAATAGTTAAGTTGGCAAACATTCTGATTGTTTTAATGGCTGCTGCATGTAGCTTTGTAAACAATTATGTGAAATAGTGATGGTTCGATACACATTTTCTTGATACTCGATACCAGTTTCAATACCAAATTAAAATTGTCGTGAACACAAAACAACTTGGCCAAGAAAATTGCTCATTTTACTAGTGCCGTTGACACACACTGAACCTATATAAAAACCCACATTACACTGGAAGCAAATGGTGGATGGCTTGCAACCGAAATTTCCTTAACCAATGATAAACCATAACAAAGAGAATGTTGAGTTAGACGATGATCACAACAGCAGTGGGTGATGATTAAAATATCATTGAATACTGAGTGAACACAGTTAATGTTTTATAACAGAATGTTTCTTTATGTGACGTAAGCTGTTTTAACTCATTTGTGTTATTATAGAGCTTTGAAATCAAAATGTTCTACTGCAGTAAGTAATACAAACACTGCAATGTTCATTCAATAAAACAGTATTTAATTTGTAAGTGTTTTCAAGAATTGAATACACGAATAATAAGATTTGTTCACTATTTTCTTTTGAATCATTACTGTAACTAATTACATTTTCTGTAAAAACTGGACACGTCCAAATGACATTATTTTTTGTCCAACAAACTATTGAGATATTTGCAACAAAACTTATATCTCAACATTGGTAGACACAACAGCTACCCTTAGAAAGGAGACATATTTTGTTACATTTTGACATAAATGTGTGAGAGACAGTTTTGTGTTTCCTGGCAAGTAGACATTCTGGACTCTACTTTCCCGATTTTTGTTATCAACCCTTCATTATTATATTTCATTCTTTTTAAATGCATGAAATGGTATTTAGTGAATTCTGGTTAAGATAACTATAAACCATACACACGTTAGACAACATACCTAATCACCTGAAACACACAATGGGCATATTTTGAAGATATAGTCTATTTGCACACATGCATTACATTGGTTTTTTTTTTTTTTTTTTTTTTTTGACCTTCAAAAATGATGCATCAAGTTTTTACTGTATTAGTTGTCCAGCACTTGTAATATTTTCCAAGTCATGAAGAAAGAGCAGTGCTGCTCTGCTGGTGATATACGAACCTCGGTGAGCAGGTGGTTCTGCTGCTTGAGGCGGGCCAGGATGTCGTGTGGGACTGGGGCCGGGTGATGCACGGCAAGGTTCATGTGCAGGGGCAGCCCTCCGCGCTCCCAGCTGTCCATCAGCGTGGCCAGGTGGCGGTTCACCTCGAAAACCCTCGCCCGCTGCAGGTCCAGTCGCTCCTGCTGCGCCTCCGTCCACTGCTCCTGCCCCCGCAAATATAATATAGTACAACTCTCTTCCAGCTGTACTCACTTCAGCCCACTGCCCAACCACAGATTTCACAATACAGCAAAACTCTTTTATGAAGTTCCCTTCACATAAATTCCCTTTTAAAAAAGTTTTCTTGTTTAATAAGTTAACACAACTTTCCACATACAGGGATAGGAGTGTTTTCTGGAGTAAAAAAAAGACAGTATGTGGACTTAAACCTTTGAAAAAGTAGACTTTGTAGACCAATAAAAATTTATAAAAGATACTTCGAACATAAAACCTCAGGCATCAAGAAAGAACACAAATGTAAACTTTTTTTAAATATACCCTTACCAATGTGCAGGTTAAGGTCAGAAATAAAATATGAATATACATTTTCATAAAATAGTAGTTAGATTAATTAATATTTTTATAAACACTAAATCATATTCTACTTTAAGATAACTTTAAAAAAAAGTGGAGTTAGAATTGCAACTCATTTTCATATTGTAAATGGAAGATTTAGTTCTGGCCCTGGATGGGGACTAGCCATTTTTCCATTAAGAAACATTATGATTTATTTTTATTTCACACAAACTGGAACTGAGAACATGAAAACATATAACAAAATCAAATATATGTATTGTATTTACTTGTGCATAGTTCAAACTTTTTCTCCAAAATTAAGGAAAAAATATCTGGAGTGCGTGGAGTGGTAGTCGTAAATGGTTTGAGATGTTTAGAGGGAAGTGTAGCAGAAGTCTGTTATCTCATCTCTCACTCTTACATCACACCATTCCCTTATCTCTCCCTCTCAGTGCCCCCTTCAGTTTGTCTCTCCAGCCATCCCCCGTAACCATCACTGCTAATGCAACCCCCTTTTATTTGGCTTATCCACATACCTGTTCCAACTGTTTCACAGCAGTGCTTATGCAATACACAGGCAATAAACGTGTAATGATGAATGCCGGAAGTTCACGTACTTCTTACACTGCGATGTTTAAGCTGTCAGTCATAAAATATATCCTCCAAGATTGACAGTGCTACGTGAAATTATTTTTTTTCCCCTCCACCAGTAATGCGATTGTGATCCATTGATTCTATCTCGTTGTTTATGAAGGAAAGCTTTTGTAGATATTGTTGTGTGTTGTTAGGAAGTATAATAATTATTTTTAACCATTTTCACAAAAAATGCATTGTTTTTAAGTTTTGAGTGCAGTAAAATACATCAAATTCAATATTAAATATTGTTTCCAGTAGCTGTGACTATTTTTTATTTGTATATAAAATCAGTGACAAAACGTTTATTTGAAATAGTTATAGTATAACTTACAAGTAAATATTTCTCTTAACAGTGATAATACATTATTGGTGATTAATTAGTACATGCTGCTTGCAGCGTTTCACTTTGTGTGTCCTTAAAAAAGTTAATAATCTAATCAGCAATGTAACCTGAACTGCACGCAGAAACTATGTGACTGTTTTCAATCCTCGTGGCAAGGTTATGTGTAGGTCGCAGCCCCGTTCTCCCATCCATGGTAGTCACGTGCATCCACAAAGCTTGCATCCTGTCTCGCCACAAAGCAGGACTTCAATATGTTTATGTTCCCCTCCCGTTCCCTTTCCAGTCCATATGTTGCTTGCTGATATATTCCTCCAAGCCTTCTTTGTTTCCATGTAAGGTAGAGGATTACCAACCACAGTCACGGGTTGGAGAAGGGAAGAGGCAACAACTTTTTTTTTTGAGGGAGGAGAGGGGAATGCATATTGAAGGAAAAAGCAGAGTAGTCAGTTCCTGTTTACCTCAATTGTATACATAACTGGTTAGTGAGGAACTTCCCTAACCAGATTGATTCTCCCTGTGATAGATGATAAGCAAGATACACTGCCTGAAATTGGATATAACAACCAGGACCTCAACCAGCGGATAATCTATATTACAGTGTATACAATTTCTTTGTACTACATAATGATTTTTTATAACATGAACAAATCTACATTTATTTCCATCCAGTTGTGAGTGGGGAAGATCAAGTAGATTTCTACAAGCCATCAGTTAAACTGATGAATTTCTAAAAACTTATTAACTGTGGTGAGAAACTCCTACCACAAGAACAAAAGAGAACAACTTGATATAAAAAGAGACTGAGCAGACTGATTGCATAAAACTAGAAACTGTTAGAGACTTTTAAAAAATAAAGATAATTTTAGCTAGAAAGGAAACTCGCTCCTATGCCTGCACATGGTATATAAACACCAAGTAATTAAATCCTATAAAAAAAAGTTTTCCTAGACAATACGCTGACGCATGATGCATTTCACCCTTAGAGAAAGCGCACTCCAAATGACCGACTTTGCCCCATCTGAATATGGCAAAGTTCTCCTGGCGTTTCAACTCCAATTACGCACGGAAATGGGGGGGGCACATGGGACTTCCAGACGTTGACAGAGCCTAAACACACCTATAGCTCTGTGCTCCTAGCTTTTACCATCAGCCCAAATCACCAAGAAGTCATCACGTCATTGCCCCCACCCAAAAGAAACACTGCTCTATTTTGCCGTGCCCACTAGTGGAACAGCGCACAGTTCAAACTTCACGCTGCTGTAGGAAGCAGGCCAATCAATGAAGAGTCACTGCCTCCTCGAGCACCTTTGGACCTGAGATTTCAACACTACATGCAGACGGCAGGTAAGATAAGGATCCATGGTTCATGCGTGTGATGTCACAAGTTCCACCCCTAAGAGGCAGGGCTAACTCCCCCGTACCTCTCTGAGCACCTATGGTTGGCATAAATTAGTATAAAAGGACAACCCCAACCAGGTCTCAGAAGTTGCTCATCACCCTCTAGGCTGTGAAGGCCGGGGATAAGACTAAGGGTGGAATCCCTAACCCCGCAGCAGCAACTCTGTCTTGCAACGCCCCTAGACTGTGAAAGTTGCTGTATCCTGACAAGGGCTGGACACCCTCAGCCTCATCGGTAGCCAGTTACTGATCGCAAACGACGCCACCCACTCCAGAGGATGCCACCACCAGAAGGCATCCGCTTCCACAGTGATACCTCCAACCTCTTGGGTTGTCATCACCGCTAGCAGATACAGCATGTTGTCCTAACCCTCCTACCTCTCCAGGTAGATCCAGGTCACTGCGACATTGTCTCTTAAAGACACCCCCGTAAGGCCTTAGCCCGGCCCCACCTTACCAGTTGGGTAAGGAACCCTGCCTAATACACTACAAGGTCCCTTCTGGACAATCCCTAATTAAAGTTAAAATTCCCCAGGTTAATCAGTAATCAAATAATTTTTATTATTTAATCTTTCTGCTTCTCTGAAAGTATCACAAAATCTTTAACGTAATCAGGTTGCCTTCACCTGAGTTGCTTTTGAATTAACTTTCACAGTTAATTGTCTTCAAAGTAATAACTTATATTAAATTAATTAACGTAGAAAATACTGATTTCATTCACTGCATTGTTTGGCAAATACATTACATAAATGTAACTCACTCCATATTCAACCAAGTAGATTCTAGAGCCTTCTCAATTCTAATTGTTAATAACCTGTCTGCTTCACGTGTTATTAGAACTAAGCTGAAAAATAAGTAATTTAATTGTTTTAGTATTTGAGTACGTAAAACAACGCCGGATTTGCGAACCAGCCATATGGTAAATACAAGTAACACCAAGCAGTGTTCTGAGTTCGGCCCCAGTAATGCTCGGGGTATTGCAATGGCTAATCTTTCGGGGAGCCCTTCATTATGAACTCACTAAACCCAGGTATTATGACTGCCCACGTGATCCCCACTGTATAACCCTTCCAGCTAGTGAATGGCTAGAGGACGTTATGCTGTGAGACACGTTGGGTATGTATCTGGACGAACACTGTAGGGCCGCTATATATTACCACGCTTCGCCCTACGTACATTTAATCAGAATCTCTTTAAAACTGTCTCATGCCACGAGCTCACCGAAGCGGTCAGAAAAACAAGTTGAAAAGAGCTCTTAAACTCCTAGAAGACGAGATTGACAATCTTACAGCTCCTAAAATATCTGGAAGTTATTCACTCTTTGCATTACCCTCCAGGGCTACCGGCAGACTTCCCTACGAATACCTAGTGTTATTATATTGTGGTAACTCAGTCGTAGGTATAGAACCCTCTGATATTATGGAGGAATACACAGCTATACCCTCATGTCCTTCCCCTCCTCCATCGAGCAGCGAGTGCGCTTCTCAGCCGCAACCAGAACCGGCCACCCCGGTGCAGTCAATGGAGCAGACGAGAGCTCCGTTACCACAGACACCAAAGGTAACTTATCTGAGAAGTGTATCGACTGCAGTGCTCGGCTTTGTTCCCTTCCATATACCAACACACCCCACGCTTTATACTGGCTTTCTGCCCAAAAGGGATTAGATCACTGCAACATTTACGTTGAAATAATTGAAGGCCACCGTAACCTCTCGTACCCACACAGTGTACGATAGAACACTCAAATTCAGATTGCTCATCGGGGTTTGAACCCTCAAGTAACCTCCAATAAATTCACCACAAAAACTCTCCACTCATAACCTCACCTATCTGAATGGGAAGAGACTCACTAATGAGCCTAGTCAGGGATTTGTGTGTGACCCCCGAGTGACTCCTAGGATAAGTAATCTGTTATTTGGTGTACCTTAGTGTTTACATATTTGGCAATTGAGGTTTAATCCTCAAGTAACCGCCCCTGCTGGTGTGGTATCCCGCCAACCCTTATGGTACAAGGAGAAGCCACCCCTTGTATCAGGTGGCTTAAAATGCTTCAACGCCTAAATTTTTCAGTCTCTTCAGAAACTTCTTAAGGGATTTTTACAGTATTTTTTCCATCTCTTGGAGCACTGCGTTCACACCCAACTGTCCTAGGTTCGAGAAAATATCTATACACACTTGGTTCAAAGTCAACCGACTGCCTTTGAAAGCCCTCCCTAGTTCCTTCTTTCTGTCCACTACATATAGGCTAATTCTGCTATGAGTAAAAATTAAGACTGCCATGAATCTGATGATGTATATCCTTGTGGGTCATTCCATTCCATTTCACACACCTGTTGGCATCACCATGTCCAAATTTCATGAATCTTGGTGAGTTGGCAGGAGGTGTGTAGTAAAGTAGATCTGCTAAGCAGTCCCCAAGGAGTGATACTTTTTGTGCAGTAGGGTTGCCAACTTGTGGAAAAAGTGAAATTTTTGCCATGCAAGGTAGAGGAAAAACATGAATAACTTTCCTTGTATTTAAGTTAGGACCTTGATGTAAGGCTTAATTGAAAGCCAAAAAAGTGGTTAAGATAAAAATAAGTTTCCAAAGTTTTAGTTAAGTTTTTGGTTCAGGTCATATCATGTAACCTTTGACCTGGGAAATTTTGAAAATTGTACTTCTGAAAATTTTGAAGAAACATATATGTGATGTAGTGTGTTTTTGACTGTAAGCAACAAAGTTTCATTTTGGAATGGCTCTGGGATCAATAACTGTAGCATTCTTAATGTGGTGTACCGCACAAAAGTACTAGTTTGACATTAACGGGAAATACAAAATTGGGTGTGATTGCTAATAATTATAAGTAATACATGCATTAAACACTGACTGTATTTTTGGATATATATCATTTACTAATTACCATTACTGCAGGTTACTGTGGCTTCCTTTTTCTTAGTTGGTCATCAGAGGTTTTTAGTGTCGAACGCTGTCAAAACGTATGTCCTTCCAGTTGCAGTCCTTGGATCTAAAGTAGTGGGTATATCTTAAATGGGAATGTTCATAATGTCTGGATGCTGGGGATATACATACGATGGCAATGGACCTTGTGGATGCAGGAAACTATAATATGAACTTCACAAAAACTTTCAGATACATACAACACACACCTTAACCACCACCCACTGTCATAGACACATGTCACAAATCCTCTAACTTCATCCACAGACAGTGTACGTTTTGCACCATTCATGTAGCAAGTTTCACCTACTGTTTCATTAGAAAACCTCTTTATAATAATTTCCTGAGACATCACAGGTACGAAGGCATGAAGCTTCTGTGTTCCAGGTATTGGTTTAGCATTTGCACACCTTTCAGACAACAACTTCACTTCATTCATGACCTCTTCCTGAGTGACTTAAACAAAATTCATGTTACGCAAGCTACTTACAGCCCATTCAAACAGTTGTCTTGGGGTCATAATTTGATCTATGTAGGGACGTTGTAACCTTACTCTGGCTGCCAGCCGCTTCAATGTTTCCCTTAGACCATCACATGTATTCTTGCCATGGGAGGTAGCCAAAAAGTGCCACTCAGCTTGAACTCCAAAATCATCTACATGATGCATCAAATGTAAGAAGTTGCTCTTATTCTTATATTGAGCAGCACAGCCATCAGAGAAGTAATATATTTTAGATAATGTGACTTTCTTTCAAAAATGGAACAAGGTATTTCAGAAAAGTATGTACTGTGATGGTATCATGTTGGAGACAATCCAAAATTATTATTAGGTTTGTAGAAAAAATTTCCCCTGTTGATACATCACCGTAGTATATAGCAAAAATATTTACTGTAGTCTGTGCATTGTTCCAATGAAATCCCTGAACTTCATCTTGCAGAATGAAAAAATAATTTTACGCAAAATCACATAGAACAACTACCTCATCAATGTCCAAATTATCTTTCAGATCTTTTAGGTGATTCCTTGTTGACATGTGATGAAAGAGCGAGTTTGTTTCTATAACAATTTAGAAATAAACAATTCTATGAAATCATCAGATGACTTCACAAGTGTTTCAAGTATGCAAACTTTCGATACAACCCACTACTTGAATGTTACAGTTTCAATTGAATTCTACTTAAATGTAATCTCCAGTGATTTTCGTATGTTATCAGGTCCTGGATGCTCTGCACACTCATGAAAAAACATTTAACCTATGGTGGATTACACATAATTCGAGTTTGGTCAGATTACATCCATTTATTAACAGCTTTACATTTGGTGTGTTGCACAAATGTATACAGTATGTGTCTCACTTGATCCTGGCAGAACGTGGTTAGGATGTAGAGATGCAAACTTGGAGAAACCGACTTTTACACCCAGATACTCCTTTTTGAACAGGACATATACCTCGGTCAGAGTGTTTAGTAGAAGCCTCTTTTGTTTGTGTTCTTTGGTATCACCAGTTCGAATTGTTACAAAGTCATTCTTTCCAGGCATCATTCTGCTTACACTATCATCTGTATAAAACTTTTGAACAACATCAATAACATTGTGGTCTTGTGGTCTAGATTTCTCCCAGGTTTTGAATTTGGTGATGCCATTATTCTGCTTTCCCTCCCTAACTTCTTTGATGTTCGTATCATGTAGTTTGTTGCAGTTGGTAATTCCTTTTGTATTCTGAATAATATAGTCTATTTCATATAAGAATTCCTTTTCTGTCAGATTGTGTAGAAGAAGTAACTTGTAACCAAACACGCTATGTATCCTTCTGCCACCACGTGGTTTCCACCTGAATGTCAAAACATGTTTACTCTGTAATGATGGACGTCGATGAGATGTTAAGCCTATCTACCTACATCAAAATGTGTTGGCAAACTGCTCACGCATAGATAATAAGAAAGAATTGATTTTACTGTAGAATATTGCAACGGATATTAGGTGATTAAGATTCATAGTTTTATCACTTAAAAAAGATGTTTAAAATTGCAGCTTTCTAGCCAAGCAAACAGAAATAATACATCATAATGCTTACACAAAATTTGCTAAATTATAAGTCTTAGTTTGATGTACTAGGGTAATATGTTCATCATATTACTACAATTTCTCTGTAAAATCCATTCATATGGTTGATATATATTTGAAACATTATACGCATGAAAATTAAATACCATATCACAAACACTTGAAATTTTATTCAAATCAAAAGACTATACTTGAATTTGTAACACTCTCATATGTTTAACTGAATGCACCTACAACTAGAGTCGTGTGGCTAAGTGTGTGCTTGCACAACATAAACTGTGGAGCATAATATGTTATATACTGTGAATTTGGTTTGACGTCTTTAATAACATGTTAATTGTTATTCTTATGAAGTAGCAGTTTGGAAGTTACATCGTATATTTGTGAAACTTGGAAGTATTAGGAATTCTGGGATATTGTTAGACAGCATATTTTCATTCATAACAATACAGTATTTTGAGATTAAAAAATATGTTAGCTCATCAAGCAGGCGAGATCTGGCAGTTTACAGTTTGTACACACGAGGCTATTTATAAACTAATGGCGGTGCTGAGTGTGCCTGGATGACAGTATATCACATTGACGTAAATACAATTTGCCGCAAAAAATTATTCCATCGAAAAAGGATGCATAATTTTCATAAATAAAAAAATTTATTTTCACTTTACTGCTGAATTGGGAGGAGACGCGAAACACAAAATGCAAAATGGCTAGCAGGTCTCAGAAACGCTCAGTAATTACAGACTGAATCAAAATTATTAGCAAGCGCGCACAGACAGAGAGAGAGGAGAGAGGAGAGAGAGGGAGGAGAGAGAGAGAGGAGAGAGAGAGGAGGAGAGAGAGAGAGAGAGAGAGGAGAGAGAGAGAGAGGAGAGAGAGAGAGAGAGGAGAGAGAGAGAGAGAGAGAGAGAGAGAGAGAGAGAGAGAGAGAGAGAGAGAGAGAGAGAGAGAGAGAGAGGAGAGAGAGAGAGAGAGAGAGAGAGAGAGAGAGAGAGGAGAGAGAGAGAGAGAGAGAGAGAGAGAGAGAGAGAGAGAGAGAGAGAGAGAGAGAGAGAGAGAGAGAGAGAGAGAGAGAGAGAGAGAGAGAGAGAGAGGAGAGAGAGAGAGAGAGAGAGAGAGAGAGAGAGAGAGAGAGAGAGAGAGGAGAGAGAGAGAGAGAGAGGAGAGAGGAGAGAGAGAGGAGAGAGAGGAGGGGGGGGGGGAATATAAATTTCTGAAAATTCATTTGTATATTAATATTTTACACATGAAACATGAGTCATTTCATGAATGTGTGGCTAGGGAAGCGAGCTGCATGCGTTGAAGTTATTTATCATGTCCGTTTAAAAGGAAATTTTTCATCTTGTACGAGCCCAAAATGACTCGGGTTTGAAATATATTATTCAAATTAATTTAGAAACATTTTGAAAATACTGTCTGTACAACACATTTGCAGCCACTTTAATTAATATGAAGCATGCACGTGGTGACTTTAGCAGTCAAGCAGTAGATACAAACAAAACTAAACTATCACGCTTGGTTTAAGTTCCATTTTATTTGAAACGCCTACACGTTATTCTAAAACAAAGTTTAGTTTGTTACACTAATAACAGCTGTTTTGTAACAACATAAAATAAAATACATACACATTTTGTCTAAGAACTCTTTCCTGCCCACGTATTTCGCCTAGGTTGTGTGAAGGCACTGCTGTCAGAACAGCCAATATGAAATTCTCTTTCAATCGTTCACGCATCAGCTGATAGGATTTTGTATATTGGATGATGTTAATTTCATTTTTGACATGTTGCTACACACTGGCTGTCAAATAAAGGAATTCTTATATGAACAGACTATACTCTCTATCTCATGTACTTGACAAGATTTTGACAGTTCAATGAAAGTAATACCAATGTTTACTTTTGTTTATGTATCCTTTCGCCATCAGTTGGTGCGTCAAGTGGCGGCTGTAAATTTTACCAACGCGCTGTCAGCTAAATAAATTTTAAGGAATTGATAGACTAACATCTGTCTAAAAAAATTTGTAGGTTAAAAAAGTGAAAATAGAAAACCTTGCTAAAAATTAAATATGTTTACTTATTTTTAATTTATTAGAGACAGCATTTTTGGATTAACATTTGCGAGACAGTAATTGTAGTACTTATCACACATTGGATGTTACAGCTAATATGTTAAGATTGGAGTTGAAAGTGATTTGGGGAACTTTCTTGACATTCACTTTCTATTGTTATTTTAATGACTTCTAACTTAAAATAAATACACTGTCACTTCCTTTGGCTTGCTACTTTTTATTCCAGCATTTCTCTACATTTTCTAACACAATACACCACTCCCGTGATCCTCTTTTTTTACACACATCTACCAACCTTACAAAAAATAACATGAACAAAATTGCTGCCATCAATACCAACTTTACACATTTACAACATTTTCATCCACCAACTCACCAATGAGTTTTACAAAGCTGTTATTCTGCTATTACTGAGACTAAACAGCTCAAGTTGGAAACTACCCACATTCCGCTGGCCATCACCCTCAATTGTTCCTTCATCACAACCTGTTACAGAGACGACACAAGCACTGTCACTTCCTGTCATACAAGTTACAGTCCCAGCCAAAGTAGTTCCGACCAACCAGTCACAGCAGCAGCACGAGGAAAGACTCTGTGCGCCTGAGTGATATGTTACTTACATATGGCACCTGCTTGGAGCAACACAAACTCTGTGTGGGGAGACAGGTCGCACTCCTCCACATGCTGAGTGTTCACGTCACATCAGTGCTGCGTGTGCATGTGTGTGTGTGTGTGTGTGTGTGTGTGTGTGTGTGTATATATATATATATATATATATATATATATATATATATATATATATATATATATATATATATATATATATATATATATATATATATATATATATATATATATATATATATTCTCATAGCACAGAGTAGCGTTAAGAAGTGAAGCAAGAGTGTGATCCCATGTGTGTAAAAGCAGAACATCCCCCTCCCCCCCCCTTCATTTTGCACAAAAAGGCAAAGTATGTTCTGCAGTGGGTTCCAGTATTATAATTATGCAAAAGCAGGAGAAAAAAAAGGCTACACAGTGAGCAACTGTGCTGTATGATAAAAGCTTTTTGTATTTGAATTACTGTTTAATGCATGTACATATCCTTTGTATGATGTTCTCTATTCACTGCTATTTGGTGAAAGCTAAACGTCATTTCAAGCTTCTATAATTTTTTCCTTTGCTAAGTGCCATGTAATATCCAAGGATATTTCCTTTGAAGCAATTGCAGTGTGAACTCGTAATGAATACTTTATGTCTACAGGCTACCTAACTTCCAAGTAAAATTTGCTTGCATTATATTCTTACCTTGTTTAACTGGCCTCTGAGCCTCCAACATATTTGCTACGAGATTTTTTCTTTATATAGAGTCTTAGTTTCTCCCAGCCTATGTGCCACGTAAAATGGAGATCCTGAATCTCAGTGAGCCAAACTACATGATAAGAAAGACTTTTGAACCTTTTGGCTCCACACAACTTCATATTGGAAATGTGTAAAGACACCTTTTCTTTCTTGAGGCCTGTATGCCACGTAAAACAGAGAGAGTATTTCTCAGACTCATCCGGAATTACCAATTGACACTTGCAAAGAGTGGTTCCACTATATGTTATTTTTTTCTAATTTTGTGTGTGTAATCAGTGCCTTGGTCAAATTTGCATGTTCATAGCTACCTTTTTATCTAAATGTACATAGGAACTGCTAAGCATGACAAGTTTCCTCCAACTACCTGCAGTAATTTACAGTTAGAGGAATTGGTACATTAATTCCTAATCCCTTAGGGCTAGGACCTTTGAAAAACAATTGTTACTTATTTATCTAGCTTTGCAGTGAATTCAAACATTTGAAACTCAAGACTGTACAACTAATCTATTTGTAGACAACTACTTGGCTTTCAGCTGCTTGTGAGACAGGACCACATTCCAAGGGAATGATAGATTCCCCCTTATCTACATCAGAGTCACCAGCACTCTACCAGTTTTATCTTATATCCTTTATCCCTGTGTTACGAGAACAAATACAGTGGATAGGAAGAGAGCATCCCAGAGAGCCTGACATGTTCTTCAGGACTATGAGTCTGCCAACCAGCATCATGATGCACCACTGCCAACGTCTGCAATCCCTTTGAGCCTTTGCCTCAGTTGGCTCCCGCCTCCCACCACTTGCTAAGCTCAGTGTTGCCAGACTCATGCAACAGGACTGTTGTTGCCAAGACTCGTGATGGCTCGTTGCGCGGGGGTGAGGAAGGCCCATGTCAAGGGGGGTAAGGGGCTTAGGAAGATAGTGGCCATGCCTCCGCGCCGTGCTACTTGCCATTCAAAACACATTATCCCTCGTTCCTCGCAGTAGTGGCGGACTGAGAACAATGGCAAGTAGCATGCGGCCCAAGAGGTATAAATAAGTTATATACAGCAAGGAAAGAGAAGTTATCAGAAGTGTTGTAGAAGCTTGTGATGCAGAGACAAGGAATAAATATTTATTTGTTCTTATTAACAAAGCTACAGAGAGAGCTGCAAAGTACATGGGAGTAAGTAAGGTGTCTATTGAGAGAATTCGTAAACAAAGCAGAGAGAGATCTGGCGAGTCTCAAACAACTCCAGGAAAGCGAAGGTAAAAGAACACGATGCTTACACTGTTCACCGTATCTTCTATTAAGAGTTTCGACCGTTTGCAATTATTTTGTGCAATCTACTCCTCAAAATGGACGGACTCTAAGGCGAACTCTTGCTCACTCAATAGCTTCGTCACCTGTATCCACAAGGCGCTCAACTAGCATGCTGTCTCTTTGTCGGCGACTCGCCTACACATGACTTTCAGCCGTGAATCTATTTATTTTAAAGGCATCCTAATAAGAAAGAAATATAATATGTTTCTGAAAGCACCCATTTTAGCCATTCTTATGTCAAAAAATAATTTTTGGAATTTGAATGAAAACATGGTGTTTGGACACCACTACAAAATATCCAGCTGTTTTGGAATCATGTATTCTGTACCAAAACCTTGTAATGCACTTCATGCACCAGCCAGTCGGGGCCCTTATTACATCTGCAATGTGATGAATTTGTATTAATTTTTAGTCACTTTGACAGATGAAGATTAATACCTCACGTAACAGCATCAGAAGAGGTGGATTTGTGACTCTGAGCCAGGAGAGCAAGACTGAGGACTCAGGACCCAAGACCTTTCATCTTTGACTTCAAAAATCCAAAACTCGAGAAAATATTCATAAAAGTCAGCACGCATATTGTTTAAAGAAAAGGCCTTTGATATTTTATTTTATATGCTGTTCATGGCAAAGCCCTCTCATTTGGAATAATGGTAAAAAAAAATGTGATTTATTTTAGCCTTAGACGTAAACTTCCGAGTGCTGTGGAATATACACAAGCTGTTTATTACTTACAAGGTAATATTTATTTAGATATGTGATTAAGGGATAAAAGATGGCTGAAAGCAAAAAGTTACTAGGGCCTCAAAAGTGCTCACTTTACCATGAACAGCTTTTACATATATTAAACAAAGAAATATGGTAATAAATTTGAGTATTTCAAAGAGAGTATATTCAGAGATAAGTAAAATTTGTTCATTCATTCATTTACTTACTGTCCAGAAACTTTGGGACGTGGGACCGGTATATATTTATATTGTGTATAGTAAAACTTAAAACAGTACCTAAAAAGAAGTTTATATATACATTTTTCTGTCATTTCAGGCCAAAAAAAAATTATGAAAATAGTTATCGATAGCTTTAACAGGTATGTGATAAGAGACACTATTAGAGACTTTTACGTTTTCAAGAAAATTGCACCAACTGTAGGTAAACTTATGCCAATTCTGCGTGAAAAGATTGGGTGGAATTGGAGTCAGTCATCTCTACGAAGACTGTTCAAAGACATGGGTTTTTTGTGGAAAAGCTCACAAAATAAACTGGTGTTTCTTGTTGAAAGAGCTGACATTGTCGTGTGGCGTTCAAAGTATTTGACAACAATGAAACAGCTGAGAAGAGAATGCAGGCACATATTTTACATTGACGAAATGTAGATTGACACTAATTTGACATTTAAGAAGTGGTGGCAAAAGAAAGGTGACATTGAAGGATTGGTAGAAAGTGGTACTGCAGCAAACAGACTTATTGTTGTGCACATCGGGTCGCAAGAAGGCTTTCTTCCGGGTGGGCAGTTAATTTTCACGGCAAATTCAATGACAGGTGATTATCACGGCCAGACGAATGTCCTAAATTTTGAGAAGTGGATTTCGCAGCAAGTTTTACCAAATCTGCCACCAAATTCTGTGATAGTTATGGATAATGCACCATATCATTCGAAGCAAGTAGAAAGACCACCGTAAAAATGTGACGCGAAGAAAGAAATTGTGGCATGGCTACAGGGAAAAGGGATCTCTTGCGACGAAACAATGAGAAAAGCTACTCTCATTGAATTGCTTGAAAACCATTGACCAAGAGAGAAAGTATTCGCTGTTGACAGAGTATTCCAGCAACATGGCCATACTGTACTTAGATTGCCCCCTTATATGTGCGATTTCAATGCCAGAGTACTGGAAGAACGACTGCCTCATGGAGTTAGCAGTAGATGAATTCTTAATCAAACTGGATAGTGACAGTGATGACATAGATGACGAAACCGAAAAAAATTCACACCATGACAGCTACAGTAAGCAAGAAATTTTTAGTGAATGTGATAGTGACAGCTCTCACTTAGCTCAGCCATTGTAAATATTAAAACTAGATTATATCTTACTGATACATATACTCTACAGTGTCATTTGTTTATTTTGCTTACTCACTTTTTAATTAGTGAGCTAGGAATAGTTTTACTTTTTCGTAAGCTTCCTCAACAACAGTGTTAACAATGCTATGTTTAGTCATATTCGTAGTATGTGTTATCAGTTTGTAAAATTTCTATCCACTTTTATTTGTACTTATACTGTTAGTTACATTATTTTTCTTTTATTTTTACTTATACTATTACATAAATCCTTTTTTGTTGAAGCAACTGGAATCATGAATGTTACGTGGTGTCATTTGAACAATTAAAAGTTTTAATTCTGAATACTTGTAAATAAGTAAATTCAAGCTGAACATTTCAGTATATTTTCCCTTATTTTGACCTTTTGTTCACCACACCATGATCTTGGTAACACTGTTCATTCTTATAGTCACTGTGTACCGTAACACTATACGCTCACATCTTGTTCAGTAATAATTCGTTATAATTGAATACTTGTACCTAAGTATTTTTCATTAGTTATGCCAATTTGTCACATGATCTTGGGTCATTTATTGTTAAGTATTATTATCATGTCCTAAAAATAAACTATCAAACTGTGTTCAATTGGTAATTACTTTTAAATTATAATACTTGTAAATTGGTGGTTGTTAACTGATTGTCACAACAATTTTTAAATTTTGTGTGTTTTTAGACTAATGATTTCTTTATTTTTATTCATTGTCCATTGTCTATTAAATATATGGTGAGTAATTTTAAAGCTTTCTAGTGTAACACATGTAAATTAGTGTTGTTAACTATTCATGTTACTAACTGGTGAACAAATAAGTTAACTAACTTCATAACAATATGTCTATAGATTGTATCATCAACCCCTGCAAACCATATTTTCACACAATTGTCTCACTTACTGGTTTTTAATCTTAATGCGTAGCTTAAATAAAATTATCCAATTACAAGAAACTATTTTATTTATGTTAAATTGCTTTTTGTTGATAGCACTCAATAAAATATTTTGCCAAAATGAGCAAAATTGACTTATTCATTTCTAGTACTGACTATGATATTAATGTTATCCCCACTCACCTTTGTAATAATTTCGTATTCATGCCAAATACAATGTTTAAAGACACGTAGCTGAAAAAATTAATACATCCACGCTTTGTCCGGGACTAAAACCCAGAACATCTAGTACCATACGCTGGCGTGCAACAAACTGTGCTACAAAACAAAAGTGTCAGTGATAGACGCGTTGATGTACTTTTCAAACACTTCTGTCTGAAGTGGTCAGTGGAATGTTTGCAGGATGCGTAGTACGTCGTTCACCAGTACACTTCGCGGTCGAAGGGAGGGACGCGACAGGCCAAGCCTAAGGAAGACCGAGGGGAGCGGGAGGTAAACTAGGACTAGGGGGTCCAGCCCTCACAACGTTTGATGCCAACAGTAGCTCTATCACCTTCAAGTGAGCCTGCAAGTTCCACTGCTGCCTGGATGCAGGCAATCAACGCATCATGTGCACCTGCCCTGGCGGCCCCTGGGAGCAGCCTTCCAGCCAAGGGTAATGAATGTGCATTCCGCTTGCAGAGTGGGGAAATAAGTTCTCTCTCTTCCATTGCTCTCCCTCCCTCTCTTGCCCCTGGCCGAACGTGTATAAATAGGACTTGCACAGGCCCCTAGGGGCAGTTCATTTTTGCTTACATCTTTGCTTACCTAGCAGATCTACCTGCTTACCATGCTGTCCAGTTGCTGAACATCTGCCTGCCAGATATTTTACAGTGCTCCATGAACTAGCCGGTCAGGTTACCACCGCCCTTCAGGCATCCTGGGCAAATGCTGGATTGTATGTGACTTATTGTGAATAAACCCATATAAATCATGTCATTCAGTTACCATAGTTTACCTTGTTCCTTCCCAACTATCAAACAACCTATCAGGCTCAGACAAGATCTGAGACCCAAAACCTTTCAGACTTACACTAGCCACATTTGAGAATCCCTCTCTACCTTGGTCTGAGCGTCTGGTTAACAGAGATAGCACTGCTTCCCTGGGCAACACTGGGGTCAAGAGCAAACCTAAGTTACAAAAACTATTTGAAGAAGATTTCTTTACCTGTAAAAATGGTACTTCTCTGAAATTTTGGGTAAGGAGGCATAGTAAAGGCTCCCACCACCCTTAGGAGTACATGCATCCCCCAATTTGGAAATGTTATCCAACTCAACTGAGAATCTGGTTACCAGTAATAATTCATCTTGTCTGGGCATCACTGAGTCATGGAGCAGGGCTTGTCAAAATCAGGTGTAAGGATGCACTCCATTCAAGAGTGAAGTGATCCTTTGGTACCAGCGCCAGAAAGAGGTTTCAGCTCTCTGGAAGGCCTGCTCTTCCCTGATATACAGTTTAAACACTATCTTGTCTTACCACTAAAGACTGCCTAAGCCTGAACCATATACCCCACTATAGAGGAGCAGGGAGGGCAAAGCTTGAAAAGATAGCAGCTGCTCAGGCTCAACTGTCAAGGGGTCTATACTCACATATATGAGGAAGCAGCTCGTCCGTAATTCGAAAATGCCACAGCCACCACCACCACTTGGCAGACACCAACAAGGACCAGCAGCTACAGCTGGACAGTGTCAACCTACCATCTAGTGTGCCTCACCATGCTGAGGCCCATCATGCCTACACCAGCTAAAGCAGCCAATCGCCAACTCACATTCCCCAGGCACCTGCCATCAGCTAAGCCTATCAGTACTGCAACAGAGTTTGCCCCTACCTGCATGACTACTTACTCTGCTGCTATTTCGGCCCCTCCATGGGCTGAGAGTTGTGTTAGTGGGTTACCAGAGAAGAGCTGCAGCCATTAAAATACCCAGTAAACAGAACAACTGTTTCCAGGCTCAGAGGAGGGAGAGACTTGGCATTCAGGGACCAATATTTTTGTACTAGTCAATGACAGCATGCAAAAGTGAGAATATCATACTACCGAACAGTGTGTACGAGAGATTATCGTACCATGGAAGATAAGCGTGTGGGAATAAAATAATTGTAACAAAAATGGCAGTTAGTGTGCACAAGCATGATGTATGGTACACACTGAACCAATACAAGTTATCCAGTGAACATGCATAGTGTTAATTCATATTTATTATGTAGTATAAAAATAAAAATATCTTACAATTAACGGAAAAATCTGTGACCTTTCCTGGTTTGCACACATCCTATTATACAGACAGTGGAGGTTCAGGTGCAAGATCCACCTGACTGGTCAATCTAAATGCTCAAAGCTGCAGTGTTTCATTGAGTAAATTGTTTTGGGCTCCAAGCAATCGCAGCACAAACGTGGTCAATCATTGCCGGGGTACAAATCTACCTTTCACTCGCTCCTACTTTGTGATTACAGGCATTTGCTGCTGTTCTAAAGGTGCACAGCAGGGGTGGATAACTTAACAAAATGTGCAGTAGTAATGTCTTTTATTCTGTAACGTTATCCACCAGATAAGGGTTATCAAAACTGATTCAATAACATTATATTTCATAGTAACACATTGACAGATACTCTTTAATAAATGGTACAGTTTATAACATTACTGCGAAATTGGAAATAGTACTGTTATTTTAATAACATTACTTATTAAATAACATTATTGGGAATAACCAGCAAAAAGGTATTTTCAATAATTTGTATAATGTGTACAGTTTTCGCAAAAACCTAAAACGTTTTATTTTCAGTGAGTTACCTATCTGGTAACTTTTTTTTCAGATACAATGGTATTTAGAACATTTAGTTACAATCCATGCCGTTCCCGCAAAACAAACAGTGTTTTGTTATTTTCAGTGCATTACTGATTCAGTAACTTTTTCGCTGTACTCTATATAAAGGTATTTTGAATGTTCCGTTAAAATATTTACTGTTTCCACCAAAAAAAAAGTTCTGTTATTTCAGTACTGTCATTTATTGAATAACTTAATTTGCTGAACACAATACAAAGATATTTTGAATGTTTCGTTACAATCTGTTCTGTTACCACAAAAACAAAAATTGTTCTGTTATTTCAGTGATGTTATTCATCAAATAACTTCATTCGCAGGATCCTAAATAAAGATACTTGGAATATTTTGTTACAATCTGTACCGTTTCCGCAAAAACGTAAAGATGTCATAATTTTAGTAATGTTGTCGATTACAGAACATTCATCGAACCATCTATAGAGTGGCAAGTTACAAGTGAACCCGTTCCATCTTCGCTGTGTGTAAGTTTTGCCCTCCCATTTTCACCCCTCCAGCACGGCGACAGAGCCTGGAGGGGAAGGCACAAACACACAGTTACCACTCCTCAAACCAAGGTGGGAATGTCAGCCCATACTTACACGAATGCGGTACAATACTCACCAACCCATGTTGAAATTACTCACTTATATACATATATTCACACAAATTGATCAAGTTTATAGAACAGTATCATGGTAATTTGAAAACCTCAATGTGAAAACATAATTGTCAACCAACATTCTCTCCTAATTGAATTTCACTTTATTTGAATGTTAGAACAGGATTTAAAATTAGGAATCTATTAACGGCCTTGTAAAAATAGCATTCTGTAAAATATAAAAGGCATAGTTTGCATCTTTTCAATGCAAAAATGCATGAAAATGACATACATAAGCTTTTTAGCAGCTGGAAGCTACTGTAATAATTCAATAATTATAATAAGTAATTTACCTATTTTGAGTCCGAAGTGAAGCTCTCATTTACCATGTCAGTCGAGGAATCTTCGTCACATGAATCTTCAAGGTTAACAATAATTTTATCTATTTCAGCATCTAACAACCTATAATTATGCCAGTATTCTTTCTCAATGTTTTTCACATCCCGGCAACATTCTTTCCATTGTTCCACAGAGTACCTACTTAACAGCTGTTCACATGATTATTTTCCTTGTCTTCGAGTGAGGATGATATTTCTTCGCTAACTTTTCCTTTGATGTATCCCCACACTAACTCAATCGGGTTGAGATCGGGATGGTAGGGAGGCAGCCTGATTACTTTGTGACAGTTCATTTTTATGATTTTGTCAATTTTGAAGGTTTTGGAAGAGGGCACTTGTTTAGCCAATAATAGCAGGTTGGCTTTTGTTAGGTCAGAGGAGAAAGACACGTTCACTTTAAACCACTCTTTAATATCTTTCTTTGTGCTAGCAGATGTGGGTTTCTTTTACTCCGAACATGATAACTTGCATTATCGAGAACAATTACAGAGTTGTCAGATAAATTAGGGACTAGTTTCTGGTTTACCCATTTCGAAAAGTTATCAAATTTAATGGCATTATGATAATCTCCCATTTTTTGTTTTTATCGGAATATCAACAATGTGTTTGGTTTAAAGTCTTCTTCTCCTCCTGCATGCACTATTATCAAAATCTGGCCTTTGCCAGTTGGGTCAGTGTACCCAGCTTCTTGTCCGACTGCCAACAAGAAATAATGCTGGTAGCATGTATGTACGTTTCATCTACATACACTACTGTTCGACCAGCATTTCAAAACTTTCGCATTTCTTGTGGAAAGTGCCCCCCTCCAAGCTGCAATATCAGACTTCTCAATCAAAATATTTTTCCTTGACTGGCACTTCTTCCAACAAAATCCCATTCTCTTTAACAATTTTCTTTAAAAATCTTTACTGCAGTCCAAAACCCCATCACTTCGCAAAGCCTTATTTAATTAATTTAAATTTGGAACAGTTTTCCTGAAAGTGTAAAATTCGTGCACTTTTATCTGTACTGCCCCACATGTAAAGTCATCAATTTCAATACTTTTTTTTGCCCATTGGTGTTGAAAACTTTAGACCAATTCTACTTTTTACTTTCCCCTCTGCCAAAATCCTCTTTACTGTTGATTGAGACACACCCGTCGCAGCACTTGACAGTTCAGAAACATTGTATTTTAAACAGTACAATAACTTCTTACTTTTAGATATGTCACAACGTTGTAAACAATTTCACGCGTCTGTCCTCGTAACGGCCGTCCCGGAATAAGGTTAGACTTCATTCCCAAAGTCGATGGGGTAGGCTCACTTGTATCTGTAACGCGGGCTCTGACATGATGCGTGGAAGCAAACCTCACACACCTGAGTGGAGCTCGTAACAGATCCCCTCCATTTCTCCTAGCACTGACCATGTCACAGCTGTGTGCGTCACGCCAACAAATAGGGTCTGTGCATTGTCCCGTGTATCTTGGCGGCCTATACAATGGCTTATTCTGAAGCAACAGAGAGCATTGGTGTTGGCTGATAACATTATTCAATAACATCAGAAGATATCAATTATGCCCACATATATTTAGTGAAGTAAAAAATTAATGCGTTAATTCAAAATGGGATATACAATGCAAAATGTTGCAATTTGTCAATATGGTAATTTTTTGCTGAACCTTAAGGATGATGTAATATAATGCAATGGACAAATGCAATTATATTTACTGCTGAAAAAGATTTTTCTGGGTCAAAAAAACGTGATATTCATATATTGTGTAAAACACACCAAGTAAAACCCAAACAGGAAATATTTTTTCAGCTTGTCATTCTGTATTCAAGGAATGTCATGCTGCAGTTATGATTATTACATATTATTTACATGAAATTACGTAGCTCCCTAAATTTTGCTGTAATTTAGTATTTTTAGGTACGGGAATAAATGGAATATAGAGCATGATCACAATTCCTCCGGCCCTCTTTGCCTGAATATCCTTTGTAGGGTGATCACATGGCATTTTGTGTGTAATTCACTGTATGTATGGTATGTGCATCACTGCTTGTGGCAACTGGAGTCAGAGACAGACAATGTAATTGAACTGGTGCCACAAAGGGGCAGCAGCTAGAGCACTCGCCTACCACCAAGACGAACTGCGTTCGATTCTTGGCAGGGTCACTCCCGGATTTTCGAAAGTGGAAATCATTGCGAACAATGTCTCAGGTCGGCAGGTTTTTTCGAGGATCTCCCATTTGCTCAGCCCTTACATTCCTGCACAGCTCCATACTCACCTTGCGCTATCCTTATCAGCTCTCAAGACCCCAACGTTAAAAGCCATCCAAACCTCTCCATTAAAACTGGACGGGATATGGAAACAACGTATCCAAGAAAAAATTCCATTCTTGCTGAAATGAAAAGGAAGGAAATATTTTCACGGCAAAGTGAATTCAGAAAGACATATGTCACTATCTTATTCATACAATTCAGTTTAATGAAAATGTCTGTTTTTCATAGTTAAATTAATTGTTCTGTGCCTTTCAATTAACAAATATATTCTAGGTCATTTGTTTTGTTCAGTTACATAGTTTGTTAAGCGAATGTAACAAAAAAACAAAATGAAACTAAGGAAATTTTATGTTACTATGGCCCATTGTTATCAGTACAGTTAACAAAATTAATTAATGAAACCCACAAAACAGAAGCATTATCATCACTTAGTGAAGACTGTGTTTTTAATAAATGCTTGGCATCTGCTGTTAATAGAGTAGATTAGTCCCTCTCACCTTTCACAACTGATTCTTTACCATTCAGTCACTAATACAATATTTTTAGCTCCTGCTTCGAAGAAATATCTTAGCTGTGTGCTCGAGACATCTGATATACTCAACGATGTACATGGGGATGAGTTTGGATGACTGAGGAGAAGTTTTCATTTGTTTCGGAATGTTTCAAATTAACAAATCTTTATTAAGAGTGGGATGGAACCCTGTGTCCAAGGTCAAGAAGTGAGGGAGCGATACGGGCGACACTAATATGCTTGCTAGTGCCTCATTGCTTCTACGTACAAGGCGTGCAGTGTTTCCATCGTAATGCTGAACTGTGCAAATTAGATCTGTAACATTGGGGTTTTATTACACGCGATGAAAGACCACAGATTAAACTACACCTGTATATTTGTACTATTCTCTTGCTGCTTAAGAAAACTGCATACACAAGCCTTAAAAATGTGATAGTTGACCATTTTCCCAAATTTTTTTCTCCAAGAATACACTTAATATGACAAAATTTAAAAAAAATAAGGCATAGATAATTGTTTCTTATCTTTTATGACAAAAAGTTGTATTTGCAGAACATTTATTTACCGAAATACGCGTATTTGCACAAACAACTATTAAAAAAAAAAATGAGGGGGATCCAGACCACTCTTGACCAGCTGTATGCTTTGGATTGCTGAAAAACGTAAGAACGTAAAATTCCTGATTCTTCTGCACTTCGCTTGACATGTTTCTTTAGATTGTCATTATACAAATATTTGCCCATTGCACCAGCAATAAATTGAATAATCCTGACCCCTTTCACAGACTTACACCACAATCCATTACTAAACCACCACAAGTTAAACTGTGGAAAATACATTGTTAACATCATCAGCAGTATATATACAATTTCTCGAGACCCTGTAGTCACTATGTGAGCCAAAAAGGTTCATTTAGTCTCTTATGACCTAATTACATTCCTCCAAAACTCCTGGTTCATAATTAGGAGCCATTGTAGCAAACAACAGTCTTGTAGCAAAGTTCTTCTTACTGATGTAGGGTCTCTTCCTTTTGCTACCCTACCATTATAGCAGTGTATACATAACACCCAGCGAACTATCTCGGAAAACATTTTACTACCGGTAGCAACTTCCAATTTAGCGCGTAGTACAAGCACTTATACAAGGACAATCAATAAATATTTATATAAATTTTAATATAATGATTACTAGTAATGAAAATAATCTCATCCATCTCCAGATTAAATATCTATATAATTGCATTTTTACATTTTGTATAACGAAAAGAAAAAAAAATCAAGAAATTAATGCTGCCATCTCAATACATCTTCATATAACTTTATGCACCATCATATATTTTTCCAATTGAGTTTAAAGGTGTACATGTGGCAATAATAAAACAATGCGCAGTAAAGTGGGGCATAATGAAGACCAATAACTGTGCATTAAATATCATCATCATGAAACTTGCTCCCACCAAGTTTGTTTTATTATTTTCTATACATAGAATTGTACTTACCATGTGAGAACCCATTCTTCCCAAATACTTCATTTTCTCTTGTACTATGGCAACTTGCTTTAAATACCACTCTCTAGCTCTCTCGACTGCTTGCAACCCTTGCATTAACACATCCTTCTCCTGTTCAATCTGCTTCATTCTCTTCAACTGCAACATAAAAATTACAATTTTTTTTTGCTCCACAGTCATGCATTCATGAACTTAATTAATCTGATGTGATTTATATCTATACTAATATTATAAAGAGGTAGTGTTTGTAACTTTGTGTGTTTGGATGTAGGATGTAATCTTCGAAACTACTCATCCGATTTAAAAAATTCTTTCACCAGTAGAATGCTACGTTATCACTGAGTGTCATAGGCTATATTTTATTTTAAAAATTAATAGGGATCACTACTAAAACTCCAATAATGTAACCCAAAGTGTAAATAAATGACCTATAAAATTCCTTACATTGCGTGCGCTGCGAAAACTATTGATGATCGAACAAAATAATGTACTACGGCTTTGCAGGACGGACAGATTCGGGAAATAAAACTTGCTGTGTGCTGCGTACGGCGCCAACCTTAGAAGCTCTACTGCCATTATGGGGGGAGTTACTTTTGTGTTTGCTGGGGATTTTCGGCAGACACTCCCTGTAGTTACAAAAGGGACGCGTGCAGATATCATCAAAGCATGTCTTAAATCATCTCCCTTATGGAGTTCTATTCAACACCTAAATTTGCGAACAAATATGAGAGCCTATCTTGGTGGAGACACGCATAAAGATTTCCCACAACAATTGCTCAGACTTGGAGAAGGAGTTTTTCCTTCTCTAAATTTGGGCACTAATTCTGCTGAAATCATTTAAAATGAGACATTAGGTCAGATAGTCCACAGTCTGCAGCATCTTATAGAAGCAGTATATCCGGGCCTCGAAAATTTACTAGAAAGAGACTTTCACTGGTTGTGTTCCAGGGCAATAGTATCACCTAGGAACGACACTGTCAATGAAATCAACAATCTCATTATACAAAAAGTTCCCGGCCAAGTCAAAACCTATAAGTCGATTGACACAGTCACCAATGTTGATGATGTCGTCCACTTTCCTCAAGATTTTTTTAATTCGCTTAATCCTTCTGGCTTGCCACCTCACGAACTATCATTAAAAGTCGGTACTCCTATCATGCTTTTAAGGAATATAAGCCCTCCTAACATGTATAATGGCACAAGATTGCTCATTAAAGACTTGAAAGAAAATTTGATTGTCGCGACCATCCTCACCGGTCCAGCAGCCGGCCAGCTGGCAAACATCCCGAGGATTCCCATGATTCCCATGGATTTGCCAATATCTTTCAAACGGTTGCAATTTCCCGTAAAAACATCGTTTGCGATTACTATTAATAAGTCCCAGGGTAAAACTTTCTCTTTGGTTGAATTCGGCCTACGAAAAGAGTGTTTTTCCCATGGCCAACTATATGTTGGTTTATCACGAGTTGGAAGTCCCGAGAAACAGTACATTTTGCTACCAAACAATACCAGGACGTCAAACATTGTCTACAGAGAATGTCTTAGCCAATAACATATTAAATACTTCTATCTCAGATAAATTGCATTGTAATATAATATATATTAATATGAAAAATTATAAAAAAGTAAAAAAATATCAATATAATAAAAATAGCAAAAGAACTTTAAATTATAATGTGCTTTTTTTAATGCTTTAGGAGAGTTTACCCAACCTAATTAGAGCCAGGTTAAGCAGTTTTTTTATCTTAATTGCACCCGTGCGAAGCCGGGGTGGGTCGCTTGTACATAATATAACAATTTTATGCAACCATTAAAATGTTTAACTTAGCAGTCAAAATTGAGTATCTGTCGTTCAAGATAATTTTTAACGCACAGTTATAATTTTCAGATATAAACAATGCATAGATGAAAATTAATTTTCATAGATGTAATGGCGACATGTTACCAACACTAGTGATACTCCAGTTGAATGTTACAACAAGATTCGGAAACTAATTAATCTCATACCACGAATCATTGTCTCAAACTCTTGAATACGTCGTGTAATAAATAACAGCATACAAAACTGTGACCATGAACACCTGTGCACAGTGTAATACTATATGAGTTGGCCGTTTTTTAACATGTTGCTGAAATGCAATAAGTTTCATGTGAAAAGAAATACGATTCTAGTGATAATATCGCCTAGACAAATATTGGTTTTGGTATAGGAATTGGCATCAGAAATTAAGGTATTGGAACAGCCCTAACAATAATGGTTCTTGACTTATGACTAGGCACGTCTTGATAGCATGGATATGGCCAATGGCCCACAAATTGTATAGCCCTGCTATAAATATACAAGATTAAGAATATGGTTTTTTAAAGGCAGCAGCTAAAGTTAGAATCCTTAAACATTAAAATGTACTGAGGCAAAAATGGACTGCAAAAATAAGAGGGTAAATGTTAAACCATTAATAACAATTTTGCAAGTGTTTCTCAACAGCTGTGCATCTGAAGTTGTGTATAATGTGCTCATGAGATAGGCCTATCTGTAAAGTTTTCTAACATGTCTAAGCTGCAAAGACTGACAATCATATATAAAAGCCTAAAAAATTCTGTTTTTCCCCCTCCCCCTCTCTCACCACCTTACTACACTCTGCCCCACCCTCCCTTTCTCAACCATCTCCCGTTCTTCCTCCTCTCTCTCCCCATTCCTCTACATCCCTTTCTCATCCTCTCTCCACCTCTCCTTCCCATCTCCCCCTTTCTCAACCCTCCCACTAACTCTCTTTCTCATCCTCTCTCCTCCTCTCCCTCCCCACTATTCCTCCTACTCATCCTTTTACCTCTCAGTCTCTCTCCCTCCCTAATTCTTCTCCCTCACCCCTCTCTAGATACATCTTATTCCATGCATTGCCTTTGACAATTCAAGCATATTCTTTGGAATCAGGTGCATGGCTGAATCATCTGAACCAATGAAGTCCAACTGCATGTGAAAATGTGGTAGACAGGCGGGCAACAGCCAGAAGAACACGATAACTGCTTCTGTGCAAGTTACACTACGTCCAAATCTCGCACTGAGTCCGGAGTCTATGGCTGTCCTGTTATTTCCCCTAGCACTGTATCCATACCAAACCACCACCATTGAAATTGAAAGTGAGTTCACAGCCCAGTGGTGCCACCTAGTCAGACTCAGGAAGATGAGGCTCATAAATCACAGCTGAGTGAGTGAGAATGAGTGAGAGTGGGACTAAGTGTGGATGAATATGGTAGGTGAGGTGCATGAGGAGATTGAAGAATGAGTAAGTGAGGAGGTAGGTGAATGACGTGGGTGGGTGGGTGGGTGGGTGGGTGGGTGGGTGAGTGAGGTAGGTGGGTCAGTGAGCAGTGAGGTGGGTGGGTCAGTGAACAGTGAGGTGGGTGGGTCAGTGAACAGTGAGGTGAGTGTGGGTGGGGAGAGAGAGTAAGTTTGTGGGTGTGGAGAGTGAGTTAGTTTGTGGGTGTGGGTGAGGAGAGTGAGTGTGAGGTGGGTGGGTGAGAGTGAGGTGGGTGGGTGAGAGTGAGGTGGGTGGGTGAGAGTGAGGTGGGTGATTTAGGTGGGTCAGTGAGCAGTGAGGTGGGTGGGTGAGTGAGTGAGTGTAAGGTGGGTGTACGTGGGGAGAGTGAGTTAGTTTGTGGGTGTAAGGTGGGTGGGTGAGGTGGGTGGGAGGGTGAGTGAGGTGGGTGGGTGAGAGTGAGGTGAGTTAGTGGATGGGTGAGTGAGTCTGGGTGGGTGGGTGGGTGAGTGTGTGAGGTGGGTGGGTGGGTGGGTGAGTGTGTGAGGTGGGTGGGTGAGTGTGTGAGGTGGGTGGGTGAGTGTGTGAGGTGGGTGGGTGAGTGTGTGAGGTGGGTGGGTGAATGAGGTGGGTAAATAAGTGTAGTCAGTGAGTGAAGTTGAAGAATAAAGTCAGGTGGATTGGGTGAGAGTTAGTGCACAAGAGAGTGAATATATGTGAGAGTGTATGTGTGCACATACATGTGTACGTAACTCTTTCATGCTTGCTTACCACCTGGTGACGTTCTCCAGGAGGGAATTCCAGACTCCTTTTGCAAGGTGTAATTTAACAGGGATTTTTTTTTAAATATTGCAGAGGATACAGTAATTATACTGTAATCACTGTATTATTCAAAAAGATTAGAGTGTACAAGTATGAGTATCAACTGTTTACATAAGTAATCTCACAAAATTAACTCAAATATTAACTTACCATGTTATAATCAATACCATTCTGCAATGTATGTCTCCTTGGTTCTCTCCGCCGGCTGGTAGTTTTTTTGTGAGCAACTGCCACTGGATCAGGTTGACCTAATACAAACATACGTGGTTGAAGTACAGAAAAAGAATTATGATTATGCCAACTGAAAGCCACAATTGTCAATTACCTTACCTGATGGTTTCCCATCTCCTGAACTTCTGCTTCCCCGAGCAACTGCTCTAACATCAACTGCAGGGTAACCAAGTCTTTTGTCCAGGACGGACTGGTCGCTCATCATCAAACCCATCTGCCAGTTCTGTAAAGCATTTCGAATTTCAGCTTTGTCCAAATTTCTGTCAACAGCAAAATTTCTCTCAGTGTTTGCAGCCAGCATTGCTCTCTCCAGGCCTGCCGCTGTGCGTGGAGGTTTGGGAGGCCCGTACAAGACACTCACTGGCTTTACGTTAGGAACTGCCAGCTTGGCGTCACTCCCATAGTTCCGCAGGTCACCAGAGTCTGGCTGGATGTTTTCCTTCCTCTCACTAAGCAGCTGGGGCATGCTAAGAGTCCTCTGTTGGGGCATTGCATTATTTGGACGAACTGTGGCAGTGTTACTTGACAACCAAGTTTTTGATGATTGGTCAACATCGAGAATGGGTGCAGAGGGTGGACGAACAGGTTGGGATGAAGATGGCTCTGTGGGGGGCTGTTTATGTGCCTGGCTTCGAGTGGTTTCCAACTGATTGCGTAACAGACATATTTTCAAACCAGCACAAAATCGCTCAAATGATAAGAGACCATTTGGAGGTGTCACCTTCTGTAAACTGTCTATAACTCCTTTTGGAAGCCCCTTAGTTCCATCATCTTGCCACCTGTGCTCAATTTCTAAAAGGAAATAAAAAATAATTTTACAATGATGTAAAAACTGTTCAATGAAATTAAAAGTTTTCTAAAAAAATTAAATTAAAAAATAATTTATTAAACTATAAAGTATTATCTTTAAACATGTTTTTTAATTTGCTAGATAACATTTCAGACACACAATTCTTGTGATATGACATTTTACACCTGAGATGGCTAGTTAAGCATCTCCAGACACGTCAAGCCTTAGAAGTAAGGTACAAGAGTAGGACAAAATTATGTCCTTGGACAAAATCAATTTAATAAGGACATCACATAAATTTGTTACACCCAGTTACTTTAGGGTACAACATTTACTTGTTCATCAAACACAGTATAATATTTTCAGGCACTACATGATATAACACATGTATGTAATTAATAATAAAATGCAACTAAACCAAAATGAAATATAGCTGCATCTCTTTTGGCAGTCGACTAATAATGATTACAGGCGGAAAGGACTAATGCAGTATTAAAATTAAAATAAATTTGAAGAGAAAAAAAAAACAATGTACTTAAATATAAATTAAACTCCTCTGTGTACAATTTTTTTTCACATTTTTTAGCAGCAAATGGTTACAGGCAAATCTTTATTGTTTCATGTTTTTTAATTGTTGCATTCTTCATGTTTTAGTTTAAATGTCCAATTCAACTGAATATTCTTGTTTTTGCAAAGACATAAAATGTGTTTAAATGATTCCAGATGATATCAAGTGAACACAATCACAAATTAATTAATTAATTTTATCCAACTACTCAGGTGTAGGACGTTATGAGCCCTCCTCATGATTGGAATGAAATCCAGTCATTGGGAACATCAGATACAACACAATGTTCACCAGACAACCCAGAGATTTGTCAGTGAATAGTTTTAAATCATCAATTGTAACATTTACGCCAAACTCACATTCCGACAGATCTCCAGAAATGTCAATTTCCAAAAGGTGTATAAATTATTTATAATTTTCAATTGCACGCACGTCTCTATTGTCGCATGTTACAATCACAACTTTAATGCTCAATTCACTGATAAAAAAAAACCCAACAAAGTCTCCATTGGTGTCCTCAATGCATTATCCATTAAGCCCATTCCTTCCATCTTCCCTCACTAACAAATTTTTTAATAGTGGTATATACTATCCTTTGCATTCCAGATCAGTATCAGTACAAAACTCAGTTTCTCTCTTCAAAGGGTATAAGATTATTGTAAAAAGTGCATAAAACACCAAGTCTTGAGAAAAAAAAAACTTTTCATGCTGTTCAGTCTATAAATGAGAATTTATGTTACAATGTTTTTATTTTTTCATGCCCTTGTATAGTTCCATGAGTAACTTGGACATGAATCACCCCGTACTACTTCTTAGAAGTGCTTTTACATCTGTGGGGTATCCCGAATTCATGACATCAAACATGTCATTAACCAATGTGATAAAATACTTAGCCATGTGATTTTGTTTGCAAAACATGATACAAAGCCTATGTTTTGCGACTGTAAAATAAATGGGCTGCCATCCAGACCTTCTCATGAGCACACCTTGTGACAGTCAAATGAGTTTCAGCTAGCTGATGGGTAGCCTACACTAAAATACGGTGACTAGCAACAGTGGAGTGAAGGGGAACAAAACTTCAAATGAAGTTTGTAGTCATCGTATTGAAAAACTAATTTTAAAAATTGGACAGTATTGTTTATTGCAGAAAAAGATTTTGTTGATTCGTCTTTCAGTCAGAATACTTCAACATTATGTTTTGAAGTTTTGTTTCTTTCCACCACACAGTTGCTAATCACCCTATTTTATGGTAACTGAAAGGCCATCTTTGGGGTAGTCCAGTAATACTCTGATCAGTTCTTCTTTAAATTTTGTACCATCAGGCAGTCACATTGTGATTAAGAGAGTGGCTCCTGAGCTTCAGTTAGTGTGGTACATCATAAACAAACAACCAACACCTTCCTTGTACTATCCACAAAATTCCTAAAGTTGAGCTTGTCCATATTGAATTTTTACCCGCTATGTCACATGTGAATGTAACTACAGACAACCAGAACCTACAACTTCGGTTACCATGTTTTTCAAAGTTTCACCTGTCATGGTCATATCAAAGTCAAAATACACTGGTTGCTTCCACCCAAGGAACAAACAGCAGATCATGGCAATCTGCATACTACTATGAGGACCTGTTGTCATACTGTCTGAAGAATCATAGCACATATGACCATCAATTCACTTAGTCAAATACCAAACCTGTCATTTTTCCCATTTCACTGAAAATAACTGCCTTTGCTTTCAATAGCTCAAGTACTTTGTTTAACACACCTGACTTTTACATGTAAATTTTTGTGTCCACTTCTGATGGTTCAAATACATTGGCAAGGGAATGCTGCATTTTCTCAAGCAGGTGTGTTTTTTTTTAGACAACACTCGTAAAGTCAAAACACTACCAATATCTCCACCAGACTCGTCTGTTGCCATGTAAAAAGCACTGTATCCGACCCTGGATGAACACTTGTCCAATAGAGTCGCCATGTGTTAAGTCGTTTCTTTATTCACACAACAGTCATTAAGGAATCTTTTACTGAAACCAGGTTTTTTTTATAATCCTGAACTTCTTTTAGAGCAACTTTGGTTTCTGCCAAAGAGACTTTGAATACATTTCTTGGCTTAAAATTTTTACTTTTTTCTTTAGGTTGTCGATTTCTCCAAGTTTGTTTAGGAATACAATCAGCACTTTTATCTTTATTTATTTTTATTTTCTTCAAGGAAAGAGTCTCCAACAGTCCAGTCACTCTTTTTTTGAAGTCTCATCTTTCACAATATCATTAGCATTCACAATCAGACTAAAATAAGTACATGTTGATATAGAATATACAATATTAATTTTATACCATACATTTTATAATATTTTTGTTCTACTTTAATTTTGCACTTCAATAATGTAAACTATGATTTTTATTTCTCTTTATACACATTGCCTAATAACTGAAGCGTGTGCACAAAAAAAAAAACCTTTATTTTAACAAAACAGAATGAAAAAATTAAGTGGAAAATGTATCATATAGCAGTTGACTGGATCAGAATGCACAGCCTTCCCAAACCTACAACATGACAAGACAAGGTTGGTGACCTTGTTTATGTATTACTGCAGATATTCAATTTACTACAGGGTAAAATAAATTGTGTAGGTATTTACTCTTCAACAAGTAATATATCCAATTATCTACAAAATATAGTGAGTGAGTGAAGAGATTTGGGCGGCTCATAACCTCGAGGTCTTGAGAGCCGATACAAAATATAGCTCCAAAATTTTTTTTAAAGTCCATTTTGATGCCGGCTAACAGTCAGCGGCGCTAGAGCCCATGACGGCGCTCACCAAGCACGTGTCACGTGTCTTGCACGTGTGCAAAGAAGCCAATAATTTTGAACTTTCCCATAAATACTATTTTTTAGTGTAGAATGTGTTTTGTCTTTGTATTTGCAGGGTTTTTAATATGTCTTAAAATGTTTTGAAGTGTTTGTTGTTATTTTTAAATTGTTTGGTTATGAAATTCAAAGACACTAATATTCTGGTGTAGACGCCGTCATAAAGAAGCACTGAAATAATATGAAAAATTCATGAGAAAATTATAAAATGTAAAACAGTATTTAATTTACTTTGTGCCATTTTATTTTTATAATAAAATATTTTACTCTGCGTGCATAGAACTTCCTTTATGTGAACCCTGTAGGCTGCCATGGTAGATCCGTGCAACGCTTGTCTCTGGACAATCTGTTGAGGAGAGCTGCCGAGGTAAGACACTGTCACATACGCACTACAACTTTTGTTCCCTGATTTAGGTTTCCATAGTTATTTACCGGTTAACCTTTACTTGCGTACATTTTGCCAGACATTTCCCCCAGCATTATGCTTCCACTTTACTAATTTATTTCGCCCTTGTGGCATTTTTAACTTAATCGAGGAGAAGGAGAAGAAAAATGTCGGAGAGGTCACGCGACATGTGCAACTTGAATCAGGTGCAATCCATATATGTTAGTGGCGTTTCATCGTAATTTCTGCACTATTGCTACGTGCAATATTACGGGCTTGTTTTCATGTACGTATTTGAGGGTATTTTCCATGTTTGAATATTTCATGGTAACATCGCGTACAACCATGTGGCTGACCGACGCCAAGTAGTTGTATATGCCATCATTGCGTTTGAGAGCTTATTTATGTAATATTGTATATGCAATATTTTATTCAGGGTTCTATGTTCAATTTCGCCAGGATTCAGTGCAATTTTCACATGAATTGATGCTGTTTGTGTTTGACCACACTGTCACTTTCATGTTTGATTTTACCCTCATAAGGCATGCTACACGCCTGCAATCATTCAAATAAAGAGAATAATTTTTTCGCTCAGAATAATATTTTGTCTGAATTTAATTTGCCATTTTCACAAAGAAACATTGCAATTCCACCTGCACCACGTGGTCTGCTACGAACTTCATCCAGCGCAATCCACGCCATCTAAACGTGTTTTATTGTGAATACTCATCTCATACCCCATTTTGTTTTGTGCATCTTTTGAGGGTTTATTTAATTTTGTAATATGTGTACGGTGTACGGGAGTAATTCCTGTCCTAGCCAGCTCTGTGTATAGGCCGTCACCACACTACCCACATGCTGGAGGGCAAGCCCCGACGAGTGTGTATTAGTGATGCCGCGTAATCACACGTGTTAATATGTATCATTAATGATTTCATTTTGTAATTCGCAGTGTCCTGTCTTTTGGGAAAAACTGTCAGTCTACCCTAGCGGCTGTCGGCCCTCTTCCCTTGTGAAGACTGTGCTTTTACACACCTCGGTGAGATCATCCATCTAGGCGTGCGCTAGATTAATTGCGGGCTGGGGAGCACCCAAGCGGAATTGGCTAGTCATGACCAAGATTATCATAATTTCATTGGCATGTTGATGTGTACGCATAGTAACAATACAAACAAGTCTACAGTAAACTTATCTCTTTTATTCAGTAGTGACAGTGTCCTAGCCATATATATTTCATTAAGTGTATATTTCAAAGTGATGTTTAGTAAAAGTTTAGTATTGCCTACGTGTTTGTAAGTACGCATGGGTGAGATGGACAAACAGAACCCACAGCATCCCTGAGAACCCTGAGTCTCAATAATGCGGTGATTGTGAAGCACTGCTGGCGCCCATATTACCAGTATGTAATTATGTCATTGTTCGTCTCGTGTCTCTACTGATAGCGTCAATTTATAATTACAAGCACTGACTAACCTACTACTTTATGAGGAAAAAATGTTTTACCAATTAAAACATCCATTCAACTCAATATTATGTTGAATCGTGCCTGAAGATGCTGCATGTCGGCAGACTTTCTCGGGGATCTCCCATTTCCCCTGCCCTTGCATTCTGGCACTGTTCCATTTTCACTTTATTTCACCCTTATCAGCTCTCAAGACCTCGTTAACTTCCAGTAAAAAATATCTCAACTCAACACAACTGAATTATTATGTTAATATAACTGAAATTTATTGTTAGTGCATTTCCGTGAGTTTTGTTAAAGTGTAATGTTTTGCAATATAAATATAACATAGTTTTGTATTTTCTGTCTTATATGTAATCATATGTCACACACTGAATAGAGCAAGAAATATTAGGTTGGTTTTTTGTTTGGATTCAAGTATGTGCTATACATTTTTGGTTATTTAAGTTAGTCTACATGTTGCTCTATTGATATTCCTTTAACTGACCACGTTGGCTGCACGGCGCCCAACAATGCAAGAGGCTCAAGGTTCTGGTCCTGGGCAAGTCATGCCTGTAAAATCCTTACCAGGTTTTCTGAACTGTGTGATGAGCTTCAAGTTTTTCTTATGAATGAAGACTTTTCAGCACCTGGTGAACACGCAGAATTTTTACGCAACCAGAAGTGGCTTATGCGTTGTACATACCTTGCGGACATATTCTGAAAACTTAATGAAGTTACTGTGCCGTTGCAAGGAAAAGCCACAACCATTTTTACAGTGACAGACAAAATATCATCATTGGATACAAAACTTAACTTTTGCTCATATGTGCAAATTATAAAATGTTGAGTGCTTTCCTCCCGTGGCCCAGTTTCTGAGCAAAAATTCATTGCAAATGAAGAAAATGTGTACAAAAAAATTTGTGAGTATTTAATAAACTTAATGAAATCCCTGTCAGAATACCTTCCGGACAACAACTGGGTGCAAAACCCATTTGCCAATCAAATTAAGCCTTATATGTTGTCCGTGCCAGAGTATAAAGAGCTGATTGAAATTCAATGTACTTCTGCTGTAAAAGAAGTTCCAGTCTATGCCACTGAATGAATTTTGGATAGGAGTGAAAGAAGAACACCCATCAGTAGCCGAAAAGGCTACACGAGTTCTGCTCCGTTATGTATCCACTTATCAGTGTGAATCTGGCTTTTCATCTTATATTTACACAAAAAAATTATTTAGGAACAGGTTGGATGCCGCCCCAGATTTACGTATTCAGTTATCAGACATAAAGCCCAATTTGAAAACTACTTTGAGTACAAAAATGAAACAGTTTCACTTATCCCATTAAGTTACGTGTGCAATATGATCTCGTACAAAGTAAAAGTTTTTGGTGATCTCAAAATAATTTTTGTGTTCCAATCCTAAAACCTTATGAAAACCACTTATGCATTCTGCATAGAAGCAAGAAGGGAGACAATGTCAGTTTGAATTTGTAGAAAAAAATTTGAAATAGACTTGAAGTTCCGTGGAAATAGAGCAGCTTATGGAGGGTATCCACGACAGAGAAAATTTGTGAATCGCTAGCTTAGGTGTGTTACTAAACCCTTTATGAGTGTCCTTCCCCTGTTTTAATATGGACACATGACTTTGGATTAAATTTTGTAAATGATGTTTAAAATTTGTAGCACTGCAGCTAGATATATATAATTAGCACATTCGGGAAGTATTTCAATTGTCTATATTTCAGTCAAAGATAGTAATTCTTGTAATATTTGAAAGGTCATGGAAATGACAACTTGTTTGTATTTCAGATATTTTCGTTTTTCCAAATTTATTATTTTTCTTTCCTCATTTCATCAGTAGTAACAGACATCAACAACAGACGCCATAGGACGATAGCACATCTATTCCTTTTCACTGGGTTAGTAAACTAAACACATCGCCACCGCATTGCATGACATGATGAAACAAGGAAAATAACAAAGGTCACCTTCAGCTGATGTGACCGACTGCTCGAAAACAACATATTTTCAATGAGGAAACTTTCGACCAATATATAGGGAAGCACGACCTTTCTCGGGTATCACAACAGTTCATCATAGCACGATCGTTTGTTACCTGCCAGTCGGACAGCCTGCAATGAGTGATCATGTTACTCGCCCCGACCAGCGCCCGCAACTTTAACCTTCTTTTGTATTTCAGACATATCAGTTAAAATAACTATTAAATTTATTTTCCGTCGGTTCGAAGAGTCAATAGGGCGCCTGGAGAGAAAAGTAACGATTCTCTCGTCTTCGTAACTCTTGAAGTGAAAAGTTTTGTTTTATGAAGGCTGCCATTGTCTTGTTTTTTTTTTTGTTCATCAGCTGCACGTGTCAATAGGTCGTTTTGCTGAGACGACAATAAATCTTCAGTAAACCTTTAACATCTTCTTTTATTTATTGGCAATCCTGGTATCAACAAACTTTCATTATTATGTAGTCAAAGTCTCCAATTCACGCTGAGCTAGTTCGTTGGTGTTTACTGAGAACTACAATGAGAGGACAGGACAGTAACCTGTTACGAATTACTTCCACTTACCTGAAAATTTGACATATCCTGTCTTCTTATCATCCATTATATCAAACAAAGTGCGCATTGCCACAACAAATTGCTTTGGCAAGCCATCAAGTGTTGCAGGCTGTGGTTGAGACATGTCTGCTTTTCTGTAATAAAACATGATTTATTTTAATCCTAATTTACATTATAAATGACTGCCTGAGGTTAATAAGGTCAAATAATTATATGTTAACATCTGCGGGAGACGAAGAGAGTTGAACCAGTATTAACATACTGGCAATAGTTCCAGAAGATACTGCCAATTAGGGTAATAGACAGAAATAGCAAACATCACCTGAGAACAGTTGTAGACAAGTTACAGAAAGCAGACAAATGTGAAAGAAGAAAAGGAAGAAAAAGAGTGAAATAAGAAGAAGAAAGAGAAATACATTCTAACTTATCTTTGATACAGTGAAAGGGACTGTCACAGACACCTGGGTCGTTCCATGTGAAATCACAAAATTTTTTAATAAATGGTTGCTTGACTATTTTGAAAAATTTTAATTTTTTTTTTACCACATATAACCTCATTCAAGAGTAGCTCAAAACTATTTGTATTTTATTTTTATCTGCCACCATTTTGAATAGAAGCTTGTTTTTATTCCCAACATCATACTGAAACAGGGCTTTGTAGAGGTTTTGATAAAAGACCAGTGTTGGCTTCGTATGACAGACAGAAGGTTCTAGTTTTCGCTGACGTAAAGAAAACATTTTAGGATTGCAGAAAATGTATAGTTATAATAGTAGATCATTTTTTTAAACCCTGAGTGAAATAACCTTGAAATATGCTAAAATTTTGAAATAATTTGAATTTTTAATGATTTTTAAGGTGACGGGGTTGGAACCACAAGACAAAAATTTGTGTGTAATAACTATGGGTGGAATAATTTCCATCTATCATGAGTTAATGTCTGGGTTAAACCACCTTCCTGCTTTTCTTTTGGTATTGAAGTTCAAAAATTTCAATTTTTGTTGATTAAAAGGTCAAATACCTCAAAAGAGGGACCAGTAAAAATGTTCTGTTTTTGCTCATGGATACATCTAATCTACTGATACTCACCAAAATCTATGAGTTTCATTTTGTGGTTCAAACTGGTTTAGAAGTTATAGGCTCCAAAACTTATGTGAAAAACAGCTTCATTTGAACACTTAGATAATCAATTATAAGCAAGTATATAAGCATTATTAATGTTTATTTCACTTTTATTGAAGCAAAAATATCCTACGAAACTTGTATGACATATAGAAAGTTAAATCAACCCCCACTATGTAATGAAGACATGAATGAACATGTTTTAACACGAAAACCTGGCGTAACCTTCCGTCTAGCAAGTCATGAAAGGTTCAACCATTGTTGGGTGCAGCCAACCACTTTAGACTTGTGTCTGGTCTCAAGGAGTAACGATGTGTTTTTTTGTGTGGTGGTTTTGAATTTTGAAGTCTACTGCATGTTTTTTTTCCTTGTGAAATGTAGTGAAATAAATATGTACTGCTGGTAGTCTTACAGTTCAGCAGTGAAGTAACTTTCTTAGATGTTAGCTACGCTTCTTTACTGCTTTGAATATACGTTTAAAGTAACTACATAGTTAGAAATAATTTTAAATTGACGAGAAATGAAATGATCAGTGGGTACTTCACAAATGAATATCGTGAAAAAGATTCATACAGCAAGTTAACATAAAATCATCATCACACTTAAATTAATAACAAATTTCCCTTCTCAGAAAAAGAGTTAAAACAGATAATATAGGTAGTGTGTGGACTTATCGTCAAATGAAATATCTCGAGAAATACAATAATTGTTTGGAAACTTGTGTTATGATCTATTTTCATGCCATAAAAAATTTATTAAAAAACAGTAGATGAACTATTGCACTGTAACAGTGATGAAGATGATATTACATACCAGCAGTGGACAATGGTCAACATTGCAATCTTGTAACTATCACTGAAACATATGCTGAATTCAAAGAGAAATTTGCTAGTAAACTAATGGTATTGCAGAAACATCATTTTATCTCACAGAGTCAATCACAGTTTCTGAAAACAAAGAAGGAGAATCTAAAAAGTGATGAATGTGTAATGATTGCAGATTTCTCTCAGAAAACGACACATTTATTATCCCAGATGAGATCCAGAGTTATTACTGGATGAACTCTCAGGCCACTCTTCATCCCTTCTGTGTATACTGCAAAGATGATACTATAAGAATCTATGTTCTCGGAGCCTTTGCGTTATTAAGTGAATACTACAGCTGCTATGTACACATTCCAAACAAAGTTGATAACCTTCATTAGGTCCTTTGTTTGTAATTTGAATAAAGTTGTCTATTTCTCTGATGGATCGGCAGCTCAGTACAAAAACAGGTTCAATTTTTCTAACTTGTGCAAACGTAAAGAAGATTATGGATTAGAAGCAGAGTGGCATTTATTTGCAACAAACCAAAGCAAGGAACCTTGTGATAGGATAGGTGGAACTGTAAAGCAACTGGTGGCTAAGGCAAGTCTGCAATGACCAAAAGAGGGCCACATTATAATACCCATGGCCATGTTTCACTTTTGTGTGGAAAACATTAAAGGAATAAATTTCATCTTTGTAGAGGAAAGAGAAGTTCAAAAGGCAGAGTTTAGTTTAAAAAGCGGGTTTGATGACTAAAAGAATTGTAAGCACTAAAGACCATCACTGTTATGTACCAAAGAATACGTCAACAATACTAGTTAGCATGATTTATTATATCAGTGACATCTCAGTAAACAACATTGTATGTGTTTATGGTAACAGATGGTAAATTGGTAGAGTTTGTGAGATTTTGAAGGAAAACAGTGATATCAAGGTAGTCTTCTACAAACCAGGTGGTCCATCAACAAGCTTCAGTTTAACGAAAGGTGTTTCATGGGTGGAGATGAAGAATGTTCTAGATGTCCTGCGACCTACAGAGTTCACAACTATAACACAAAGAAAATTTAATAATAGAAGAATTTAATACTGAAGAGAAAAACACTGAACTCTCAAAATATGATACATTGTATCATATTTTTTACATTGAAACCGTTATTTTCATTTAAATGTCGAAAACTTCTTTTTCATTGATGTAAACTTGAGCAACTGTTCAATGTAAGTGTTTACATAAAAAATGACTTTTCACACATGTTTCGGAGCCTGTACCTTCTAAACCAGTTTGAACCATAAACTGAAACTCATAGATTTTGGTGAGTACCAGAACCTGTATCTACAGGTGAAAACAAAAATTTTTTACCTGGTCCCCCTTTTGAAACATTTGACCTTGAAATCAACAATTATTTAAATTTTTCAAACTTCAATATAAAAAAAAAACAGAAAGGGGGTTTAACCCAGAAGTTTAATTCATGATAGCTGGAAATTGTTCCACCCATAGTTATTACACACAAATTTTTGTCTTGTGGTTCCCAACCCAAATCACCTTAAAAAATCATTAAAAATGCAAAGTTCTTCAAAATTGTAGTATATTTTATGGTTATTTCACTTACAGTTAAAAAATAATTCAATATTATAACTATACATTTTTTGCAAATTCCTAAAATGTTTTCTTTACGTCAGCGAAAACCAGAACCTTCTATCTTTCATACGAGACCAGCAATGGTCTTTTATCAAAACCTCTACAAAGCCCTGTTTCTTTCTGCTGTTGGGAAGAAAAACAACCCTCTATTCAAAATCGTGGCAGATAAAAATAAAATAAAAATTGTTTTGAGCCACACTTTAAAATCAGGTAAAAAAATTCAAAATTTTAAAAATAGTTGAGCACACAGACCTTGCTGATTTCACACGGAATGACCCACCTGGAAGAACGAGGAGCTAAAGAAAAAGAAACCAAAAGAATATATATAAGATGTTAATTGGAATAGTTATATATGTCTGTCTGTATGGATGAAAATGAATTTGATGGATACAGACAAAAATGAGAAAATAAGTGGCATTAAAGGTACAAAAAAATCTAATACAGAATAATTTGTTTTCACACTACAGTATTGCTAGGATAATATATTGGGGGTTAATTGACCAGATATTACATAGTGCTATTATAAAATTAATAAAGCCTTAAATTATATTTCACTATTATAATTTATTAAGATTATAATTGTTTGAACTGGTCAAGATTTAGAGAAAAGACAAAGCAGATGCTATGTTCTTTGAATAATATCTAATTGCAATGGAAGAGATTATACGTAATGACATTAAAAGCATACAGGAAAACAAACTACGACTAGCTGTTGCCAACAGATGTCTTCTTTAGTTTAGTTTGGTAGAAGGCCTGACTGAAAGTCTTGTGGGATTATTTTTCATGTTTATGTACTTTCATGTTTTTAATATCTGGAGACAAGAGCTAGTCTTGGTTTGTTTCCACATATGTTTAAAATGTCTTCCTCTATGTTAACCTTGGTGACAACTCTGCAGTGGCATGTGTCCGAAGTCATTTTCCATTAAAGCAGACGATGTTCAAATTTTGTAGTCCGGATATGTTTTCTGTACTTTTTTTAATGAGCATTTACATGTATTCCAGTAAATAAATATTTTGGAAAATTTTTCACCAGAAATGACAAAAACCAATTATCTACAACTGTACAGCTTTGTTTTTAATAATAATTATTATTATAATTTCAACTTGCAACTGAGCAATCATCCTGTAGCAAGCGCATCCTTCCCTCACCCTGTTTTACTCGCCAGTCCTTTCCTAAATCACCCAACCCCCTTCACTCCCACCAACTCCTCCAACACATTCCACTCCCTTACAGTTCTCACCAGCATGGACTGCCATTCCCTTTCCCACCACCCCCATAACCTCTGGAAATTTCTACTACTTGTACCTCTATCCCTCTACAGCCCCTTAGCTAAATGCTCACTTAACTTCCCCCATCATCCACCACCATGTACATCCTGACCACCCTCTCCACACTTTGCCTGTCACCTAAAGAGCACCACCCCAACTCTTCCACCATGAAGGAAGGCCTACAGTTCCTTTCCTCACCTTCTTTACTCTGCCTTCCAAAGTTACCCTTAATCACCTCGCTGCCATTATTTGCACTTTCTCCAGCTCCCATACCTCCTATTCCATATATGGGTCCCAAATTGCAGCTGCATATTCTGTTATCAGCCTAATCATAAATTTATAAAAAGCCTTCTCTTTCACCTCCGCACTAACCCTCTTCAAGACCTTTCCCAATATTCCCAAAGCCATTCTTCCCTTTGATACCACTCTCTGTAATTGCTTTTTTCACCTAAGATTTGCTACGCTCTTGCCCCCAAGGATGTGGCAAAGTGGATGACAACAAGTCCGCAGTTCAAAAACCCTTTCATTAAAGAAAGAAAACCTTCACTTGAGCAGCAGAGAACAATGTGACACAAAATACCAGATTTACAAGAAAAGAACAAAAAGCCATGAGTCACTGTTATTGGTTATTTTATGACTATTTTCTTTTTTTTCTTCTTGATTTTGTTTGCAACTTGAACATGAAAATGAACATTCTCCAACATTCACAGATATATATAAAAATAGATTATATTACATTTAATTTTCTTTTGTATATTTCACTAAAAATCAATTTATTAAGCAGATTGAGGAATATATAAAATGTTATTTTCTGGTACGCAATTGGATAATTTCAACCTTTACAGATAAGTATGTAAGTAACTAACTTTATAGATATTTTTCAATTTAGCCTCAATTTTTGGTCTAAAAGCTCTCCAGATGAAACAGGAGAAAAATGTATGGGCGTAACTGTTTTACTAACACTTGACGACAATCTTATATATGCACAGACAGTGGCATAAAAAATGCTAAATGTTTCTTTACAAGAGTTTGAGTGAAATGAATTTTTTTATACTGGTATAGGCCTACATATAATGTTGCCGAAATATAGTCTAAGTTATACTTCCTCCTATATTATCTGAAATACAAACAACTAAATTTATTTTGTAACTATTCTAGCCATTAGCTAGAATCGAAAGCCACAAATATTCAAGTAAAATGTTATGTTCAAAACTTCCAGGCCATATTTAAAACACCAAGGCCAACAAACTTTAATTACTCTGAGGTTGACACAAATTCCTAATTTTTGTATTTTTGTGTTTTTCTCCATAAAGACCACCCTAAAATGCAAAATATTCCTCAAATTAGTGAAAAGTTTCCAACTATATTAAAAATATTACAAAATTTTAAAAAGACAGGATTTCTTGACTCTACATTTATCCATTTTGAGTGATTTTAAGAGTTTCATATTCTTTTTTCATTACTTTTAAAATGCAAATAAAGTAATCTCAAAACACGGTTTTGAAATTACTGCCAACATGGCGCCTACTCTCCTACTCAGGACACAAAGTGCATCTCACCTGTCACCGCCATAATGGCTTGCTGAATTACATGTTCTCAAATTAGAGCATAACTTTACTTTGGCTGGATGTCTTCCCTCTGGGGTGGTGAATCGACCCAGAGCTAAAGGTTGAACAGCTTAAATACAAAATCACTTGCAATTACCCAGGGAGGGGTACCAACTAATCAGTGGCCAATGAAAATTAAGATGACCAAATGGGGTAAACAAAACCATTGACTTTGAATGGGTCGGACACTTTGTGACAATTCTTCTTAGAGGGGTCTTGGTATTACTGTCCAATGAGAGTGTAGAAGTCCAAAAGATGTCTATATAGGGGTGACACACATACTGCCACAGATTCATACTTCCGCGATTCTGACGTTAAGGTTGAAAGTGTCGTGATGGTGACGCACCACACGCGCAGACAATAAGGCAGGCTGCTTGCACTGGCCGGCAAGTAGGTGACGTCACTGGAGTAGTTCACATAGCGCCCACGTGACAGAGGTGCCCGCCTGGGCGCACTCCCACCACCTGCCAGTTGAGAAAGAATTGTGCGCGGGATCTGACGTGTTGAAGTACGGTGTGGTGACAAGCCACAAGGTCTAGGGTGCCGCCGGCTGCCAAACGCCCCGGGCCACGCAGATCGCTGTTCATCCAGAAATCAGGATTGCAGGTACATGGTAAATCACGTATTTTCCGAAATGTCTCGAGTAGATAGCAAAAGCGTTTTCTTGAAAATTTTTGGGTAAATCTATGCCCCCCCCCCCCCCCCCCCCCCAATTACGTATTTTTCAAGTTGACAGCCAAAAATGGGTGACAGTGTCACAGATTACTCTGAATCACCATCCCTAGGTACTTGTACTCTGAAACCACTCCTATCTCCTACTCTTGCCATTTAGAAGTGCCTTCATACCCTCCCCCCTCTAGTGAACCTTGCGATCTTTGTTTTTCATACATTTATTTTCATTTTATTCCTTTCTGTCCACCTCATTTTTTTAATGTCCTCCTGCAACTTACTATTAGTGCCACAACTGCTGGCAACTGAATTTACAGGGAGCAGAGTGCATACAGCAAGAGGAACCTGTATGCGCAGCCAGCTGCAGCATGATACACTGCTAAAAACATTAAGCGTCAATATAATCAGTTGCACATTTTTGTAGCAGTTTGTACACAACTGGGCCATGCTGATGGCCAAAAAGCAGGCATCTAGGAAAGTGAGCCACAAGCACTTGTGGAATTACAGTATTCTCCCCATCCACCCCATCATACAATAATTTGCAAACAGTCTCACTTTCCACTCACCACTATCCCCAGGTCATTAACCATAATGATGAACCACATGGGCCCCCGCACACTACCATACGGAAGACCTGATGTAACCCTCCTTCCTGCAACAAGGACTCCCCCCACTTTCACCATCTGTTTTCTCCCTCAGGAAGTCCCCTATCCAATCCACTACCAACTTATCTAGAAGTTCATCCACTTTTTACATCAAAATCCAGTGAAGCACCTTATCAAAGGCCTTCTCAAAGTCTTTGGAGCAGGCATCCAGCTGCTTCCCCTCATCTACTGCCTGCACCAAATCTAGCAGTCCTGCCAGTTGCATGACATATGAGTAACTTGCCCTACAACCATGTTGGTACTCATGAAGCCAGTTCTTTTTATTTATAATTTCTACCACATACTGTACTACAAGCCTTTCCATCACCTTTCCTGTACTCAGTGTGAGACTTGGAGACCTGTAGCTGCCAGGATTTTTCTTTTCCTCGCTTACTTGTATACTGGAACAACCAGTGCCTCCTCCCAGCTCTGTGGCTACTTGCCTTCCTCTAAAGATCTTCTAAACAACACTTAATGACCTCTAAATAGCTCTCTCCCACCAAACTTTACGGCATCATTCCATAAAACATCTGGATCCACTGCCTTGCTACTCTTCAATTCCCTAATAATCTCCTTCTCACTTATCCTGAATTTTCTATACATTATACTTTTCACCTCATTTTTCCTTTAGTAAAACATCTTGTTCCTCAAACACTGACAAGTGTGGGATTTTCAGCAACTCTGCTCTTTCCTTGTCACTTGTTGCACTCAAACCCTCCGCACTATTCAACACTGGAATACCTCCCTCGTGGCATAGTATTCAGAAGTTGATTTTCCAATGACTGTCATGTTTATTGTATTCACACCACTAAAGAAGAAGCAGGCAAAAAGACAATTCTCCATGCCCTGAATGTGAAAAATAGGCACTACACAACTATTTTCCTTTTTAAAGGACACTGATATGTTGATAGGCTATAGGCTGTTCATGGTAAAGTGAGCACTTTTAAAAGCCCTGCTTGAGATCTACTTGTATTCACATTGTGTATCCTTCCACCTTATGCAAAATTAATATTGCCATGGGCCTCGTCACTTTATTCATGCGTCGGTGAAGTGCAACTGAGAAATTATTACAAAAGAAATGTTTTGCATATCTGCTCATTTTTAATCTTTGATGCATAAAAAAAAAAAAATAGAAAGTGAAAGATATAATTTAAGTTATCACAAACAGTTACTTGACAGTTTTTATTTATTTGACTTAAGATATGGAACTACTTTCCATTCATCGTTACCAATTTTACTGGGAGAATGTTACTCATTTCGCTCGTTAAAATATATGCAGGTAGGGATAGTGACTTTTTTCTAAGATTGATTTAAAATGTGCTCACTTTATTGTGAATAGCCTTTTCTAGCTATTAGGCTATAAGAAGGTTTCGGAAACCTCCTAATAAATTGTTCTTTTTCATCACGTTGCCAGACTTGTGAAGGATTCTGCATCGCTAGCGTTACATGCCTTGTCAGGCTGTGATTTGACTGGTTTGTCTTGCAAAGGTATGCTAACATACTGTAAAGCATTTATTACTGTGACTTAAGAATCATTCTGTGCGCTTAGGTCTCTTGGAACACAGGAATTGGTGTCTGAAGAAGTGTTAGAAAATTTGAAGCATTGATCTGCCAAGTTTTCTGCCTGGAACAAATGTGAAGGTTTGCTGATCTGCACTGGTTTCTGTTTTCCCAGAAACACACAACCTGGAAAAAGTCACCGCCTAAAAGAAATGCTTTAGTACCAGTACTTAAGAGTATACTATCAAGCGATGATACAGTACCGAGATGACCAAGCACAACTGGTACTTCCATCATTGGATATGGATGGATCATGGAAAAAGAGCAAATAACCAAATTATCTGTGAAATGCAATGTTCACCAGATGCCATCTTACAATATACACAATGTTTAAATAGGCTACGAAAAACAAGTGCAGTCCACAAAATATATTGGCCATCAATCTCATTTGCAAACTCGTTTGCGATAACTCGGTACCCATGCTGCTTTGTGATGTGCTGTTTGCATTTGCCCAGCGTGCTTAAAGGTATGAAAGGATTGGTCATTTGCAGAATACATTTTGTGGCTCACATACGTGTGAGAAACGTGGCAAAACTTATTTCACAAATACCTGTATGATTGCAAGTCCCCAGGTTGCGCCCCAGAATCATAGCAGGTTCTGGAATTAATAATAAAAAAGATGGGCTGGGAGGCCGAAACTGCATTCCATAACAATCTAAAGAACTACACTGCCTAAAATGAGAGCGGGCCATTAAAGAAAATTTGTATATTTTTCAGGGTTTGCCAAAGTGGCCCACTTGTTGCACCAAGCGAGTTTTTTCAAAATTTATTGATGTTTACTATTGTATAAAATACATATTTAGACATGTTGATTTAATTTTATTCACACTATAAACAGGAAATAAGTATGCCATCTGTACTGAGTAGCAAGCAGAAGAGGATTTCATCTTTTACATTGCTGAAGGGGATTCTTCCGACTATAGAACCAGACTGACTGAGGAAAAGTATATACTAAGTAGTTCCCTATTCCAATTACACAAATGAAGCTGATTGGTTAGGCAGTATATATACAGGAATTCCACGCTCTAGTCTATATTCATGAGTTATCTGGTTAGATTCACAGTAATGTGGCAGTTACCCACAAACTGTTTTCTACTGAAGTGTCAAAAGAGTTGATACAGATACTGAAAGTTTTGGTATTGCTATATAATTGATAATTCAGTTTTATTACAAGGAATTATCACAGCCTAAATGGGAAGTGAAGTGGCGTTACTTTGTAACTGAAAAAGTTTATAGGTGTTTAGGTCTGGGACAGTAGTTCCCAGAGCTTGGAGTGGTGCAGAAGTTTGGCAACACTTGACAGAAAAATATTTTTTTCCTTCAATCATTTAAATTGACGCGTGCCGCTTTATCATACTACTAAATATGACTACGACTCATCTCACATCACGCCAAGTACATCTTCTTCAACCCACATGAGAGTCGAACCCAGCGAACCTGTACACGGATGTTGTGGGCCGCCACAATCCTGGAGGGTGCCCGAACACGTGGATACACAGGTTGCTCAAGCCAGCGGACACATCCTCCCCCTTACACACACACACACACACTGAGAGCCAACAACCAGTCAGCTGCCTCAGGGTACGGCCGAGCGCCACAGAACATTCATGAAGCCGAGAGATGACCAGAAGGTTGCTATCCCCACTCCAGCCTCACACCAGAGGAAGTCAAATGCTCCCCGTGGCCCGCAGTCGCACCTGTCCTACGGACTATAAAAGTCCATGCATGGCAGGGTTGGCGAGTTATTCATGCAGTTTCTCGAGCTCGCTCTAATACTTCTAGTGCTGGGGCCTAAAGCGACCTCCAAGTCTTTAGCAGCCTACCAGAGGCTGCTCCCATTTTCGACAACAGTCTTCAGCAACCACCAGTAGCTTCTACCATTGCCGTCATCAGAGGCTTCAGTGATGCCAATAGCTACCACTTACCAGAAGCTTCTTCTGCAACCACCCTTGAACATAAACACTCCCTGCTACTAGAGCAGTGGACATTAACTTCTTTGTCTCTTCCAGACACCCCGTGATTTAGTTAGCATTGCTTAGTATTTCTTTTAACAGTCAACTAGATTAACTTTCTGATTAGTCTAGAAACAGATCATATACACCTGGCCAGCGTAGGTTACATCCAGCATACAGTCTGCTTGGTAGGAGATAGCACGTGTCACTGTGTTTATTCAGTTCTCAATAAATACGGCTTTGTTCTTTAGCCACAAGTAATATTTACTACGCCTGCTTGGAACAATACACATTGTGCACTACAGACCGAGACCAGGCAATTGACTAAGAACTAGACTACGACTGGGGATCCCCTTCTGGAATTCACCACTCCAACCATGGAGAGACAGTATGCTTGAGTTGTATTCCAACCGGAACACCTAGGTGCAGGCGGGGGTATAAACTCGAGTGCTATGGCCAGGCCTTGACTGCGATACCACACCCAGTAGTACCAGGAAGGCGACCCATATGGCTCAACACTTCTGATCTGCCCGCCAATGGTGGGGGGTCTTCTGGAGCACCGAGCTCGTGCCGGCAGCTGCTACTGGAAGTACACTAACTTACGGAATTGTTTCGCGTCTGTGGTGCACAACCCGTATTGTTCAGCTGCAGTCCAAGCTCTGTGCCTGTTAAGGTCTGGCACAGCTCATGGCGAGAAGAGCAAAGGATAGCGCACCTTGCTACTAAGCAACGGACTGTATTGGCTCCACCGACGGCAGACAGACAGGCAGAATGTGACCACGCTGCCTTAGTCAGGTTTTTGGAGACACCGGCCACTCCTGTATTTGATTATATTGTTTTCCCTCCGCATATCTGTACAAAACAAGACTATCACACCATCCTGAGTGGTTTGGTGTACGGATCTGAGGTTAGGTACGGGATCTCTAATGCAAGGTTCTGGAGCAGAGAAGGAGCCGCCTGGCATCTACAGTACCATGTTGGCCGACATGGTATCAATGACTTGAAGCCAGTGGATTGCGCCATCAACGCCTACCAGCAGTCAGCCCCAGTCATCCAACCTGTCGAAGAAACAATAAGTAAGCCAGGTAAACCAGACACCTCCCGCCAGTTATCTACTTCACCATGTAAACCCGTAGCGGGCCAGGTGGTAGACAACCGTTCGACACTAGCCAGCCCGGCTATCAATAGCTTTGTGCCAATCTGCAAAGCGACGTGTCCAGTAAAAGTATTGAACCAAAGATGCCAACTGGAAAAATGAATCGGAAATTCATCTGCAAAGAGCATTCAGTATAGAACAAAATTTCTTTATTCAAGTATGCAGTTCACTTTCAAAACCTCAAGGAAAAAAGTATATTTCTGACTCAAGTGTAACAGAACGTCCACAACACTCCAAGGTAGGGAGTTACTGTCCCAAAACTAAATGCCTTCACATTAAATTTAACAGTTTTTTATACAAAGGGTTTACTTAATGAATTACAGGAAGAATTTGCACATGTATGCAAAATTTAAAAAAAATATAAGGGAAGTATGCATACTTAGGTTTTATTAATGATTCTGGTAACTTTTTTTTCAAAGATTAGTATATACTAGGTTTTTAAGTGGACGTGTGAAATTGTAATGCAAAATCTTAGCACAAGTAAAAAAATTTAAAAAATAAAGTTTGTTTATTTTTTTAAAGGTTTATACCTACACTAGGTCTTCAAGTGCATTTGTGGAAGTGTAACGCAAAATCTTAGCACAAGGTTATAAACACTAGATTTGTAATTGTACTTGTGAACGTGTAACATGAAATTTTATCACAAGTGTGCAAAATTTCAAAGTAAAATCAAGGGGAGTATGCATTGTCAGCTTTTATTACATTGATTTTGGTTATAATTCTTTTATGCTTTTAAGTGTAGTTGTGTAAGTGTAACAGAAAAAAAAAGAGAAGTATGTATACTTTGGTGTTATAACATTGATTCTGGTTACTAAGTATTGAAGTGTACTTGTTAAGTGATTGTGAGATTCAAATCTACTCCAATTGTGACCTGTTGTACTGGAATACCCGAACGTAAAACAACTTATGGCATTGAATGGTAGAAAAGTCCAAGAAAGCGAGAGCGTGATCCTTCCCCTCTTACATAAGGTGAAGAACTACGATACTGCACGATTCCGACCTGCAGAGCTTAAGGTACCACAAGTGAGCAATGTGATGCAACTAAATAATTATTTTCCATCAACATACTGTTGTGGGAAATTGCAGAAACTATGGCAGTGAAAGCAAATATGATAAATGAAAGGAGTGAGTGTGCATTCATGTATGTTTGCATGGTCATGTTATGCTGGATGGATGTCACTCGATGCTTCCTACCGCTGCTTGTGCAGAGAGAAAAGGTGGTAGAGATAGTTCTGCAGGGTTTCACAAAACTCTTTGCACAATCTAAGTACAAAAAAAAAATCAAAACTATAATGATTTGTACTTTTAATAGGTAAATAAAATATTTTGAATTCATTTTCAATTGATAAAAACTTATTTTTTAAAAAGCAAGGGAATGATTTCTGTCTCAGCCATTGCTTCCATACGGTTTCATCAATAGTTTAAAAAAATTTTCACCTTGTAGTTTTTTAATTCTGATTTAATAAATTTGACAAGCATAGTTAGCAAAAAGTCTATACTTTTGAATCCATAAGTGCTCTGCCAGATGAAATTTTTTTTTATATAAGATAATAGGCCTAAATACAGATTTTTGATTTGGCATACCTTACTCATATAAAAGTAATATGACTGTCAGCTCCCCAGATATAGCCTACAGATGTATATGCTGAAGGGTTAGTGGGCGTAACCATAGAGCTCCTTCAGGTAGTCCAGCAACACCAAGTTAAAATGGGGGGCCACAAGCTACAGAGCACTTTGAGTTGAGCCAAAAACTCCCAGCCACACAGCTTCCATTTAAAATACATTGCCCCCATAGCCCCACACAAACACTACTATGCAATCATCACCAAGTAAACAATTACTACAGTACTATACACACTACAAAGATTAAAGCATAACAGCTGGGTTTGTGTTAAGCATATCTGCCTAGGCTGTGTAGTTCTAAAACAGTGCTAATACTTCACTAACTTAATACTTTAATAATTAGTTACTCTTATTAAAGCTATTTTTAATGCATCTGTAAAACCTCTATTTCAAGCACCTGTCTGACAAATTCCATGATTTCCTCAGATAACTTGTAGCATTTACCAATACATTACGCACACAAAAACGCAATTGTTTTTGCTAATTAAATACATTTGTTGTTTAATTTTCGATTGTGCCTGCTTAATAAATTATGAAAAATAAGCTCATTTTTGGACCCCGACGCTAGAGCTATTCCGATGGTTTAATATCGTGCAAAGTTTGTATGAAAGTTATTTTATAACCTACAAATAAATTTTAAAGTAAATCTCTGGCAACCACTGTCGTTGCTTGGCAGCGTCTGCTACATTCAGAAACATCTGCACATTCGCGATGCACATGGTAAAAATTTTTAATTCAAAATAGTCACTGTGACGAATTGTTACATTGTACAGAATAAAAAATAAAACTTACATAAATTATCCGGAAGTACATAAACTAAATGTGCCGGCAACAAATCAACAAGTGTCAAATTTATTTATTTATTATTTGAGTAGCATGTTTACTCAGAACTGGAGTTGTTTGTTACATAAACTTTGACAAAAAATTTTTCTCTCTGGATCAGTATCGCCAACATATATTTACTGAAAATCGTTAAGGAAACTGCGGATGTCACTAGATTCCTATTATAATAAATAGAGAAAAATCCATTTGACACTAGCAGAAAACTCGAAAGTCGCTAACTTCCTATATAATAAAAAGAAAAGTTGAAGTTTTATGTCGGTAAAATATTTAAAAAACTGATATTTCTAGCAACAAAAGTCCGTACGCAGAAAATAATCTAGTCGCCACCAAACCCTAAAATCAACGGGAAACTGTTCAATAAGGCAGTATGCAGAGACGTAACTAGTCGCCAATAGTACTAGAACCAAAGCGAAAGCTGCACTATATTACGGTAATAGTTTTGTATACGCTTAAAGGTGGGTTAACGATGACAGATTGAAGAATTATGAATTGTATGTGATGGCTCGATAAGCAGAAGGAAAATGAACAAAAAGAAAGTTTTCAGTTCATGATTGAATTAGTAACTGTGAAGTCTAGCAATCAAAATTGCAGGAGACGTGAGCAACCGACAAAACACGAAAAATGGACAATTTACACATATTTAATTATTTGTGGTAACTGTTTGTGTAATCATTTTTTAAAACTCCGGAAAATTTAATTCTTTGCTTGGGGGGGGGGGGGATGCAAACATCAGGCATTTACATCAAAAAATCTGAAAAAAAAGTTAATTAAAACGAATTCAATATCCTCTTCCGCGAAAGAAAACATTACCATGAACTATTTTTTAAATTATGAGGATACTATTTGTACAATAAATAATAGTTTCATGCGATTTCACAATATGGCATAACTAATTACATATGCCACATTCTCCTTCCCTAAGACCGTTTGTCCAGCCAAGCACCAACTTTCGCCGCATCCGGGATGCGCGCTTTGCAGATGTGCAGGGCGCACATCAAGTAGCAGTGTGTGACGTGTGCAAAGACAACATAGGGTGAAGTGATATACGAAAGAGAACCTAACACCATGCTATGTCAAAGGGCTTACGGCTTACACCATTCCAGTTTTTTACTGTTAGGTTAATAAAGGGCTCTATTATTATTGTCCTTTTGTATCACCAGTGTTTTGTTGTATTCTTTTGCAAGCATGTTTTCCATTCCCATTATTACGCTGTGTTCATGCTCATTTCACCAGTGTTATGTATATGTTAGTCCTCTTGGTTTGTTATTTAATTCAATGTAGCATGCAGCCTTAAGTTTCAGCAGGTAAGGCAGGAGTTATCATGTAAGTGCAGGTATTTGTTTCCCACCTTAGTGTGCAAGACAGCCGTCGCTCGCTCTCGTGCCAGGGTGGGAGGTCAGTAAGCATCTGGCGTCAACAAGGATGGTTGCATGTGTCAACGACCTCCATGTTTCCCGTGCCCGGGAGGCATACATCTCATTTTACCTATCACTTCAATACCATAGCATAATATCTTAAGAACCGTAGAGCTTTTTCGCCACCTGGTACACCACCCTCACTTCCCCGTAGTTTGCATTGCCCGGGGAAGCTTAAACCACCATAAGCCACGTGTCTAGCATAAGCCAAATTTTAGCAGTGTCATCGCGATGATCGGTTAAATCCTCCTTGCATTTAAAGTGTCATCCTGAGAAAAGTGTTAATTCAAATCAAATAAATACCCTGACAACTGATCAGTGAGTAAGTTTTTTGGTCGCCACAAGGCATTTAAGTGGACAGGCCCAAACAATACCTCCCTTTATTGTAAGTGGTTCAGGAGAGCTCAATGTGTGTACAGTGTTTTAATTATATCGTATCTTTATGGGTGTGTGGATAGTACCGATAATCCACATCGCGAGACGTAGTAGTAATTATCAGTTTGTCACCAAAATTCACTGTAGCAGTATGGCATGTAATCAGCCAATGAGTTACCATTTAGCAAACACCCAAGAGTAGCCTCTATACGACTACAGCAGCAAATGGGCTGAGGTCAACAATCTAATGGAAGTTTTCGTCCTGGCGTATGGCCCACAGCACCCCGATATCGCAGAGAGTCATTGTGATACATTACCATCCATAATCATGGCTTCGCCAGTAACGATGCCTGGTACCTACTTTCGTAATTCCAAAATTCCACAGACCTCACACTTCACTGCCTCCGAAAATCCAATTTAACCCATTTCCAAACCATCGTACGCCGTCAATTGTCGCCGAAATTAGTGGCGATATCCTTCCCACCACCTTTTCACAATTTAACCCTGTTTCACTCCATTGCACGCCATGAATTGGCTTGCCCAAGTGTGTGCCGAAAACCTCCTATCAAAATTCTCCTGCCAAAATAATTTCGGAACACTACTAGCAAAATTCCAATAATTTAAGTCATTCCTGTCACATTTCTACCCTCCAATGACGAGAGGACGAAGGGATCATATCAACAAGGGCTACAGCAGCTTCGTGATGTTTTCCAGACACCATCCAAATGCAAGGAGGCGTGTAACATGTCAAGAGCAGGGAAAGCATGTGCGGCTCATGCCATGCCACCTGAAGGAGGAACTGGGAGAAAAGAAGAGAAGGAGAAACTATGGGCGGGAAGTTTCTCCTTTACCTTCGGCACATTTTGTATGCTGTCGGCCAGCTGGAACCAACTGCCGCACCACACATCAGCTGAGTGCCGCCAGGTTGTTAACCCCTGCACTGAGCTGAGCAAGGCCAGCCGCATCGCGAGTGGGGAGGGCTTCCCTCGCCCGACTCTTTGTATATGCGAGCCAGTCACCCCCCAAATGCACGTGACTTTGTTGAAAAACAAGCATGGTTGGCAGGATCATCGACAGCACACTGGTGCTACAATCTCCCAAATTATTGTGGCAATTACTATGCAGTGGTCAAGGCATTATTATGCTGCAGTTTACAGGTGCAAGATTAATTTCCACTGTGAGTGTTTAAATGCAAAGAAGTTGAATACTGCAGACGGGAGTTTCATTTACCTGTCTGGGGTGTAGCACAACAATCAAAGAGCAGAGAGCAAACCGAATGAAAATCGCATTCGTTGCAGAAGAACTGCGAACACACACTGTAAATTAGTTGAATTATTGGGACCATGGAATGCAAGTCACAGTCAACAATCATGGGTCAAATTTTGTGGTTGTACGGGGCGGAATCAACATAGCAAGTAATGTCAAAACTAGTCCTGGAGTGGAGTAACAACATTGTGCAGAGGCAACACAGAAGGTGACAGAGCGGGCACACTTTCACTTGACACATGTGGTTCAGGTAAACAAATCTTCACTAGTCACACCGCCCACACCAACCATAGCCATTACACTGTCCCCATTTCAACCATTAGTCCATTATTATCCGCCAGTACGCAATATATTTTCTACGCCCATATATCCCACCATGCTACCAACAATGTCAATACCTTTTCAAAATTCCCTGCCAGTGACACCATGTCCAACCAAATACATGGGAGTGATGGTGTCGCATCAGATACCGGCAGGGAACGGAGCACAGAGCGAAACTATAGGGGTTGACTCAACCAACACACTGCCAATACTGACCACACTGAAGATGCCATAAAAAGTTCCAAACATTGCGAGATTTTTTGCGGAGACTCCAACCGAGAACCTTACAGCATTTGTTGATAACTGCATACCCCACTTTATGAGGCACAGTGTCAGCAGGGAAGAATGGGCAAGCTGAGTTGGAGTGCAACTCCAAGTGTAAGCGTGCTCTTGGTGGATTTCTCTTAATCATTATGGGCTCAAGTGGGAGGAGTTCCAGGGCTCATTCCAATGCCGCTCCGAGGGGTATTTACATCACTGCAGGCCCAAAGTATGCTTACATTGGAAGGACAACAGCCGGGCGAATCACTCACGACATTCATTACCAGGAAAAGCCACCTGGATAAACATTTGCATCTTCACTTGCCAGAGTGAGAGATGCTGTAGGTGGTTGCCGAAACCCCCAGACCTGAATTTAGGGCAGCCTTAAAACCGCTTCTCAATGGTATTCTCGAAGATGTAATGCTCGCAGCCATTATCCCGGAATGTATGTGCAAGATGCTGTGCCCCGACACAAGTGCTGCACGATTGTGACATGAGCCACAGTATGGACAGTACAACGCACAACACTACAACAAATGCAGTATTTTCTGGGATGCAACCAACCAAAAGTGTTTAGACAGGATTCCAATTCTAATGATGCATCGAGGTCAAGTGGTCCGAAACCACCCGAAAAAAGTGGACGGATAGCAATAGCAGTGCAAACAGGACGTGGAACCCGAATCAATCACCATAATGACCATATCGGTATTGCCCTTCTGAGCAATACCACTGGCATAATCAATGCTCCACTAATCCACACCTGAACCAAGTCAAGGCGACTGCAGACGAAAATAAGCAGGGAAACAGGGTGCAGGGGTGAATAGGTCAGATGCCCATACCGCAATAATCAGCATAATTGACTCCACAACAAACACTCATTCTGCAGGTCAGTAGTAGCCAAGCCCAGTTCATACGCATTCTGGTTTCCATTATCTGTCAGTGGTGCCACACACTGATACATACCACAGCATCGCACAATTTCATACGTACAAATTTAGTAAATGAACGGGGTATAACATCTACAAACCATGTGATCAGATTACCCACAAACGAACATTGCAGTATCATCATAGGCCAGGCAACAGTGTCAGTTAAAGTACACAATATTGAGACTATCACTTCAGTTATTGTTACGTCAGAAGTAAGGAAAGATAACTTGGCTTTCAGAACAGAACACAATAGTAGAACCGGCAGCACGGTGTATACATTCTGGCACAAAGGAAAGAAGAACCATGTACAACCTGGTCCGCGATCCGACAGGTAGTCTACCCGAGGTACAGTTAGGGGATTTTGACAAACAGGTTCCACCAGAACATCAGGCCATATTTCAGCATATTCTAAACTATCGTAGAGACATGTTTGGAAAGCATGACACTTTAAAACATACTATGGTAGCTGAGCACTAGATTCCATTAACTGAGGATCGGCATATACATACAAATCCATGGGGATACTTGCCTAATCAAACACGCATAATTAAGAGGCAGATACAGGAAATGTTAAATGACGAGGTCATAGAGCCATCTGACAGCTTATACAATTCGGCCATAACACTAGCTCCCAAAAATGATGGGACATGGAGGTTTTGCATCCATTTCTGCCTCTTAAACCAAGTCACACGTAGTGCATGTTCGTGTTACATTAGCATAAAGGACACATTAAGCTCACTGGGCCGAGCGAAAGTCTGGACATCCCTAGATTTAAAATATGGATACTGGCAAGTACCCAGGAAGTTGGAGGATTGCAAGAAAATAGCATTCACGGCACCAGACGGGCTGCGATTTCAATTCTGTGCCATGTCGTTCGGGTTGGAATGTGCCTCCGCTACCATCCAGTCGATTGTACTAGTGTTAGATGGTATTATAGGAGAAAATATGCTAGCATACCTTGACGATATCATAACTTGGTCAAACAGCTGGGAAGAACATGCACATCGTCAAGCAATTGTTTAGGAACAGTTAGTTTTAAAGGTCTGATATGCGGAGTAGGAAAAATCATGTGGGATAAACCAGCAACTACATTTTAGTGCATGTGATCGACCAAGAGGGAAATAAGCTGAACTCCAAACAGTTACAACTAATTGATAGCTACCCATAGCCATGCACAAGAAAACAACTTCGCAAATACTTTGGGCTGATAAATTGGTTACATGAACATATTCAAAATTTTCATTCATTACTGCCCCATTAAAAGATCTGTTTTCACTGCAAAAGAGGTTCTAATGGGCAGAGGAAGCAGAAAAGGCCTTTCTTGACATAAAATGTCAATTTCAGGCATTCCCAACACTCACACATTATGACGCTCAAAAATACCTATACCTTCTGATAGATGCAAGCCAATAGGGAATTGGTGCAGTATTGTACCAGATCGATAACAGTGGGGCGAAGCATGTGATTGAATTTGCTAACCCCAAGCTCTAGCACACAGAGTGGTGCTACAATGTCAATGAGCGAGAGTGCTTAGCGGTAGTGTGGGCCATTAATAAATACTATGCTTACCTGGAATATCAGAGGTTTATGCTGCGAGCTGATAACAGATGTACAGGTTGGTTGCATAGTACGAAGGAGGCGAGGAGCAAGCTAACGAAATGGGCATTACATTTACAAGAATATGACTTTGTGGTTGAGTATTTACCTGGTAAGAAAAACGATCTAGAATACACATTATCACGTGCACCCAACAATTATGTGATGGTACGAGACGAGTCAGAGTGGGAGGACATTTTACCGCCGGACGCATGTGATGCCGTAACCAAAGTTTATATGCAACAAATTGTGCAAACAGTAATGAGAAGCATATCAGTGACTGGTACGATGAGATAACACAAGTACAGATAAACTATCAGTTCATACAGGCTAAAACAAAGTGATGTGCACAGAAGGAAGTTGAAGAGTGGCACGTAGTTAATGGCAGGTTAGAGACAAGCTCAGCTCAACAGTCAGGGAAATGGAGAGAGTATGTCCCCATATGTGCAAGGGATCAAGTACTCGCCTATTCGCACAGTGGCAGCATGTCGGGACACCCAGGCTTTGAGCAAGCTGTCCGAAACGTACAAGCATTTCTTTTGGCCATGCCTGAATTGAAAAGTAAGACAGTATGTGCAAAAGTGTCACCAGTGTAACTGGTTTCAAATACGTAGGTCAGAAAGGAAGCAACAGCAGAGGCATTGTGTTCCACGTAAGCCATTCGAAAACGTGTGCATTGATTTGATGGGACCATACCCCAGAAACAAAAGAGCAAGCATTTTCTCATTGTTGTCATGGACTATTTTTCGAAATGGACAAAGGCGTACCCCACAAGCAGTGTAAGAGCAGGCAACATCACAAGGGGGCTAGAAGAGCAGTTTTTCCCGTGGTGGGGATTTCTGGAAAATATTCTCACAGATAACAGTACACAGTTCACCGGGAGAAAATGGAGGGAGTTGTGTACAAGGTTGGGCATACATAACATAACCACAGCAATTTTCCATCCCACAGCAAACCCCACAGAGCTCCGTAATCAAGGGATTAAGGCACAGCTGCATTCCTGGGAGGGGGGACATAGAGCATGGGCTGAACACCTGCCAGCTGCCCAGTACACACTCTGAAGGCGAGTGAATGCAGCGACAAGGAAATCACCTGTGGAAATTCTTCTAGGCCGCAACATACAACTACGGGGAGAATCGAAGTGCCCACGCATCGAAGACAGTAGCGAGCTGCCAAACAGCAACATCCAATGAAAACAGTGCAGGAAGAGCATACATGAGGTGAGAAAGTAGCACAGCAGGTACGCTGCAAAATGGCTGCTGGTTAGCACCAGACCAACGCTGGAACTGCAGGCAGGACAAAAGGTGTACATCGAGACGCATTTACAATAGGCAGCCTGGAAAGACTTTTGTGCCAGCCATGCCATGAGATGGAGTGGCCCGCATCGCATACTTCAGAAACACGGGCGCACAACATACACAGTTATTATGGGCAGGAGGAAGATGAGAGTGCAACAGGACAATATCTGGTTCACCCCAGGTACTGTTATTGACTAAGTCAGTCCTGATGCCTCTCAGTCCCATGACAGTGATAGCCATACTGAGCAGGAATCGACATCTATCGAAACGGGAGGTGTCACGGCATCGCAGGAGAAGGGGCCCACAGAGGACTCGCATAGGCAGGACGAGGGATGTGATTCACATGGGGTGACCCTCGACAGCGACGCCGCCGACGAGCTCCCTAGGAGAGGTGAGCAACAGAGTGCACCGGCATTTTAGGAGGAAGCAAAACCTGAGGAAGAGAGTACACACATGTTATACATTATAACCACTCCCATCAGGGAGCATTTGGAGGCTCGATCCGACAGTACGGTTGTCGGCGAGATACCTATGAGAGTCCCTGCTCCTATGTCAGTGCAGAGATTTGTGCAAGTAGAAAGCAAGGGAGAAGCAGTAATGACGGACATAGTAACCGACGATGTTGCGCCAACAATAGTAAGGCAGGGAGGAGCGTATGAAGGGAAGGAGACAGCAAGCAGGGGCCGTTCAGCCGGTTTGTGTCCGGAGGCAGCAAGCAGCACAGGAAAGCAGGCATGGAAGCATGAGTGACAGTGACAGCGAAGGCAGCAGGTCTGAGTGCTTGCTTCACTTTAGCTGAACACACCAGCGGACACGTCCGCCACAACAGTGCTTCCAATGCAGGCAAACGCAGTTGTCTGACAGGAAGGGGCATGTGCTCTATTATAGGGCAAGGTATAAGGTACACCATTTAGCCAGGCTAACTTAAGTGTGGTCAAGCTGCTCTTTTCCCCTAGTTGTGTTTCCGGTAGAGAAAAGCAGTTAGGGAAAACCATTTGTGGAGGCTGTATTCTATTTTAGGGTTTAATTTAGTTTCCCCTGCCCTTTTGAGAAGAAAGAAGAGTGTGGGTGTTAGGCTCTTCAGGGAACCACCCCCTCCCCTTCGCGATGGCTGGCGACCAGTCAACGAAGATGGAGGAAGACATGGCGAATAAGAAGAGAAAAGCCGATGAAATCTCGTGCACTGCCCCAACCTCCGATGCAGCAAGGAGCTCCACCTCGGCGCAGCAGGCGCCCATGAGCAAGCAGCAGCCAATCAAGGTATAGAAGCCCGACCTATGACCATTGGTGGTGCACCATACACCTCAATGCACGTACCCAAAAGTGTGTCGCCTCTTCTGAGAGCAATTGATCCAGCCAAAGATCAATAAGGTCGTGCCACAAAGGGTTTCGTTCCCGCCAGCCCCATTGACGACTACAGGAAGACCATTTCCATCCTGGAATCGCTGTCAGTCGGCTTCTCGGTGCTCACACCGAGGAGCGAAATGCCGCTGAAAGTAGCTCTAAAGGAGCTAGGCAAGAGCATCCCAATTGACTGGATCCGAGGAGAACTCGTTTCACTTGGCTTTGAGCTGACCAACATTAACCAGATATTTTCATTTAAGGGCTGGCAACCCCCCCCCCCCCTAATGTTTATTGTGGAGAAAACACAATCCATTTTTACACTCAGGGAACTCTGCGACCTTGTAATAAAGATCGAGGAGTTCCAGCACCCCGAAGGACCTGTACATTGCAGTAAGTGCCAACGATTTGACCATACAACCCGCATGTGTCGTGCCCCTCCCTGCTGTAGGAGGTGTGGCAAAGGCCACAAAACAATCGAATGTGACTTGCCAAATTTGGACGACAAGTCACTGCGTACGTGCATGAGTTGCAGAGGCAAGTCGTCCCCTGCGCTCAGCACTCCCCTCCCCTGCACATTCAGGCTCCAGGCTCTGCACCGAACCCAGCTGGCTGGATCACAGTCCAGGGCACACAGCAGCACCCCCCCCCCCTTTTTCGCCGCACACTTTCATGATGCACTACGCACAACAACGGCCAATCCCAGTTGCCAATGTCTATGATGCCTTGGCATATTATGGTCATTGCTCTGAGGTTGATTTCCCACCCTTGGTAAACCCTCCACGACCCCGATTCCTGTCTCAGATGCCGTCCATTTCCAAAAAAAAAAAAAGGAAAGAAAATAAAGAATTCTTGGATTAAAACTACTCAGGCAACTTCCTAGATGGAGACGCAGCAGCAGCAGCCACAGGCCCCCTCCCTCCCCTCGCATGTCTCCAGCAGTCACTCCTGCCTGCGTGGCCAATCAGGGGCTATCTCAGCGCTCATAGGTGGGCAGGTCGGAGCAACCAAGCAACAGAAATGTGCCAGAAAATAGCTAATCGCTGGCCATTGGTACCCAATCCATTTCTGCTGTGATGCATGTCTCCTTGCATGATTTCCTTTCCTTGTAGGCGGAAGGGGTTAGCCCTGCGACACTATAAGTTACCGCCCTACCCACCGGGCTTCCACTGAACACTTAGTAATAGCGTAGTTAGAAAAATCGGCCAGACAGCCAGTACTGCCTTCGATGCTATGGAGACAGCACACACTGATGTTTTCCCCGCCGACTCGGAGAAACTGTTTGCAGTCATTCGGAATGATTCCCAAGCCCAGAACACCCCCACACTTATGGTGTTGTTAGAGTCCCTTTTTAAACTCCTAGTTATCTGAACAGACCCCACTAGGGCTGAGGACGATAAGGTCCAAGCCCTCATGGGTTTCGCCCTCTCAGTAACGTCAAAGCATGCCAATGGTTGTTTGAGGGCATGACAGCAGTCTGCCCTCTCTTAGATATAATTTAGTTTTTAGTATTGCTTACTGGAATGCTAATGGCATTCGTAGTAAGAAAGAAGAGCTTGTAGATTTTATTTTTCGCCACCAGTTCACTATTATTGCAATTGACGAAACACATTTGAAACCACAGTTTAGATTTTCAATTCCAGGCTATAAATGCTATTGTAAAGATCGCGATAATTTATGTGGGGGAATGTTAATTCTGACTAATAATTCGATTGTATGCATTCCCGCAAAATAACTACAACTAGAACACTTGGAGTTGTGGGAGTTTCTATTAAATTAGGAAATCGACCAATTGCAATATATTCAGTATATTGCCTGCCATGACGCACGCTTTTGACGCACAGATTTAAATAAATAAATTAATTCCTATCCTTTCATGCTCGCTGTTGGCGATTTAAATGCTAAACATCCAGATTGGGGCTGCCTCGCAAGCACAGCCAATGGGAATACTCTCGTAAGTCATATGGAGCATCATAATTATTCTGTTTATGCGCCCAGCAAGCCAACTTATGATCCTAATCATGCTAACCATAGACCCGATATACTTGCTATTGTGCTGGATAAAGGTCTTCCTATGGCCTTAAATTTTGAAGTACTCCATAAATTGCCATCGGACTATCTGTACGCCTGTCTTTCAACAAAGTTGTTACAGATAATTCACCAATTCAAAAAATTAAAGATTATAAGCATTCAAACTTGCTAGGCTTTAGGGATTACCAGCCTTTATTAGCACTCCCGATGAATTAGACTCTGCTGTCGAACACTCCACAGAGGTAATACAATAGGGAGTTAGTAAGTTTGTTCCAGAAAAACTCAGTGGATTAGCGCAGATACACTTCCTGAACACTTCAGGGAGTTGATCTCGCACAAAAATAGGCTGCACAGGCGCTATTCTCGTATTAGAACTAGGCCAATAAAAGCCCAGATTAATGAACTTAGAGAGCAAATTAATTCTGAAATCACTGCCTGGCTGTCTGATATTTGGAATCATAAATTATCCCAACTCTGCACCCAAGATAACAGTCTGTGGCGCATGACTAAAACATTTACTAAGATGCGCGACCCAATCCCGCCTCTTCAAAGCAATGCAGGCATGGTTTATATGCCCCAGCAGAAGGCTGAGACTATGACCAATCAGTTGGAGCTAGCTTTCTAGCCCAATGCTTTTCTAGCAGATCCCACATTTGTAGCTCAGAATTATAGGGACCTCCATGTGCGCCATCAGCAGTACACAGTGGCCAAACCTGACTCCACGAATGCCAACAAGGTAAAGAATATCATTAAATGTATGAAGCCCAGCAAAGCACCTGGGTTCTACTCCTTTCAGGCTATGGTTCTTAAGCATCTGCCGGGCAGAATGTTTTAGGCTATAGCCGAGTGCATAAATGCAAGATTAAAATCTTGCCCATTTTCCTACTCCCTGGAAATGTGCCACTGTAATTGTTTTTCTTAAACTGGGCAAAGACCCGACCCAATTACAGAACTACCGCCCTATCAGTCTGCTCAGCTCTCTCTCACTAAGATTCACAAACGAGTCCTATTAAGCCACCTCAATAATCATATTTGATAATCTAATTTATTTCCTAATGAGCAATTTGGCTTCAGGAAAAAACAGTTAACAGTCCACCAACTAGTTAGACTGTCGGAGTGTATTACCAACCCTTTTAATTGGAAACATTACATGGTTGTGGTATTTCTAGACATGGAAACGATCTTTGACAGGGTTTTCCACACAGGCATAATTTTCAAGCTATATCAAACCAACTTCCCAGATTGTTATATAAAACTTTTAGACTCCTATTTAGACAAGCACTCCTCTGTCTCTTTAGAAGGAGCTGTGCCAGATAAGAGAATCATTAGGGCCAGAGTCCCCCAGTGCATCGTTCCAGGGCCAGTCTTATATTATATATATATATATATATATATATATATATATATATATATATATATATATATATATATATATATATATACACCCACACTATTCTGTGCCCCCCTACCTAGAATATTAATTTAGGTATTTATGCAGATGAACAGTCATCTACACTAGATCCTATATGCCTGAAGTAGCCATTCAGCATGCCCAGGCACAGCTCACTGAGCTAGAAAATAATTACCACCTGTGGCGCATTAAAATAAACGTAGCGCAAGGCGTTAGTCTTCACATGCAACCGCGATATTCCTAATCTCCCCCAATTAACTCTCTTTGGAGAGAACATTCCTTACAAAGCTGAAGTTAAATACCTAGGCTTACTATGGATAGAATGTTGACAATGCAATACCATGTGGAAGCCAAACATAAACTTGCTTATGGTCACATGTCAGCTCTTTGTCCACTACTTAACTGCGATTCTAGTTTGGCACAGAAAAGGGATTGGTTTATATCAAACTATGATATCACCCATTCACACATATGCAGCCCCAGCTTGGGCCTACTATGCCAATACTCACCTCAAGTCATTACAAGTGGTGCAACATAAATGCCTGTATTTCTATATCTACCTTATTGTTAAGTATTTTGTGTGTGTCTGCAGTAGGAGGAACTTAAACACGTCACAGGACTGCACCCCTTACGCCTAAAAGGAGAGGAAGTTGCATGCGAGGAGACATATGCATCTAGGAGGGGGAGGGGGGGATTGAGAAGGCATGGCCACCATTTTGGGCCATGGCTGCCTCCATTGGCGTACCTATAGTTGAAACTATATTTAAGAAGAGGGTGGGAAAACTGGAATAGTATCGTAAAAACCCAGCCGACAGAAAAGAGTTCAAAAACTTGGAAAACATCAATTAAAATGTTGCTAGGAGACAGCAGGAGTGGAATCCGTGCAATTTTAATAGGTGTTGAAAGAAGAGGGGACAGAGTCCGTGGGCATGAGACGCCCTTGACTTAACTACTTCTAATATTCCTGTGCAGGTGAACCAGCACAACAATATTGGCAGTATCTACTTAATGCAGGACCATCCCTGCTTCTCATCGAGTGTATAGGAAAACTGGGCAGCTCAGTCGTAACACCGACGCCATCTTCTCTCTTCTGTGCCGACATCAGAGTCTCCATGTCGTTGGTGAAGGTGGGGACCTGCAAGAGGGGAGCCACCCCATCCCTCTCCACCAAACTCTCCATTGGTCTTGGGTGAGCACTTAAAAGTGCTCGGCGAGACATCCAGGAGCTACCAGTGATGGAGGCAAATCTGCTAGCCCAGGTGTGAAGGCTGACATCGGGGAGCTTCGGAGGTCCGATGCATTCCAATCCATTCCTCACGCTTCCTCAGTTTACAGCCCTCCGAATACAGCAGTCAGGTTCGCTACACTTCGTCCTTTGGCACCTCGAGATCCCCCTCCCCATCTTGATCTTTGGGCTGCCTCCAGCAGATGCTTTTTGCCATCTGGTACTGAGCCACCCAGATTCCCGACGTCCACGACGACGGCGCTGTAGAGCTGGCCAGTTGGTCCACGATCTGGTATTCGGTTATTCCCAGACACCCCAGAGCCTGGGGATCCCCGATCCGCCACCTGGGAACACCTCGAGTTGCAGAATGGTCACCACACCTGAGCACCACACTCGCAGAAGCACCTCGCTTTCGCTGATCTCATGGGGTGGGCAAATCCCGGATAGTGAGCAGCCAAAAAATGCCGAAGAATCTGTGAATGGGCTATAACATACACACCTTTACACTCAGCTGCATGCGAGGTCACAGACAAGGTGAGAGGAATATTGCCCTTAGTTCTAAGCTAATTTACTTGCATGTGACACACTAACACTCTTTCCTGTGTTACAGAGAGATGGCTGGCATCTGTTGGGTTGGTGGCTCAGTTCTGTCCCCCACCACCAGGGCCACACAGCACGACCAATGTTACACACCAGTTGTGACCTCATTTCATTTCACCCTGCATCAAAACTCACAAAGTCTATCTTTGCGAACTAACAAACACCCTACTTTCTCCAGCCCTAATACAATCAAAGGAATTATTTTTGTCCTCTGCGACTGTCACTTAATTTTCTCCAGGCCCTCTCCGTTTTGCCTGGTTTTCTATGCCCCTTACTAGACCCTTATTCTTTCGGGGTGTAACCATAGCTACAATTGCGGCCATGACACCAGACAACCCTGCTACAGTCGCGATGCATGCACCCATCTTGTTCATTAAACCCGACCTAAGGCGTAAAGGACTTTCCCTGAGACACATCCATCCTCCAATCGTCTTAGCTACTAATAAGCATGCCAGAGGGCACACAGAACTGTGAAGGTGCTCACGTTGGTGTAGCGGGATTTGGGGGCTCGCCAAAAAAACCAACATGGGTGGTTGCGTGCGTCCTTGAGGTCCGCATTTTCCCGTGCCCGGGCGACATGCCTCTTCTTGGACTTATCACTTCATTAGCATAGCATAATAACTTAAGAACCGTATCGTTTTCCGCTGCCTGGTACACCACCCACACTTCTTTGTGGTTTGCATTTCCCAGGGAAGCTTAAATCTCAGTAAGTCATGTATATGGCATAAACCATTATAGCAGTGTCACTGCGATGACCGGTTAAGTCATCGTTGCATGTAAAGGTTCTTACTGAGAGAAGTGCTAATTCAAACCGAATAAATACCCTGAGAACTGATCAGCGAGTTATTTCGGTCACCCCAAGGCATTAAATATGACAGGCCTTAACAATACCCACATTCATTGCAAGTGTTTCAGCAGAGCTCAACATAAGTATGTGCATGTTGTTATAATTACATTGTATCTGTATGGGCGTGCGGAGAGCCTCGATGATCCACATCACGAGACGTAATAGTAATGATCAGTTTGTCACCAAAATTGATTGCAGCAGCACTGTGTGTAATTGGCCCATGGGTTACCGTTAACAAACACCCAACATTAGCATCTCCATGACTACAGCAGCAGAGGGACCGAGGTCAACAATCCAACGGAAGTTTTCGTCCTGGCGTACGTCCCGCATCACCCCGATATCACCAAGAATCATCGTGCTACATCACCATCCACCATCATGGCGTCGCCACTGATGATACCTGATGCCTCTTCGGGTAATTCCAACATTCCACAGATCTCACATTTCACCACCCCAAAAATCCAACTTAACCTATTTCCAAACCACCACACACCGTCCATTGTCGTCCAGCTTAGCTGCGACAGCCTTTCCACAACCTTTTCACAATTTAACCCTTTTTCACTCTATCACATGCCGTCAGTCTAAAATAATATCTTGTTTAGATGGCGTACTGTTCTCTCCAATAGATGTTTCTGCTTGCAACAACTTAGCTAACTTGCAGCAACTTGCTAACTACAGTCTCTGACATATTATTTGTTAGGACTTCGTAAGGAGTTCAGGTCTTCTACTGTCTTCCCGTTATCTGGGAACCACTGTTGCGTATTAAAACTAAGCTAAAAGATGTGCCGGGAATTAAAGTGTTTGTATTAGGCATAAACATTCCCGGGGAAAATCACTCGGGATTGCGGTTCTGTACATGTTCTGGATTGTTAGTTTGTACAGCTGTTGAATTATTCTGATTCGGCAATAACCTATTCTGTTCAGGCTGTAAGTATGGAATCCATTGAAATTGTGGCATTGATTGACTAACTTGTGGTGTGTGTGGATTTATAGGTATTTGTTTTGCAAAATATCCTTCTGGATTACTTACTCTACTGACAAAACTAACATTTAGCAGCACATGTACTGTCCTAACAGTATGCACATTTGTCTCATGCATCGTGGTCTGTTGCTACTCTGTATTCGTCCGCGTTCTGCATCCCTCCTTTTCCTTCTCTCCACTCCTCTTCTCATCCATCTTTCGCTCGTCTCTCCGGCGATAGTGATACCCGCCCCTACCTCTGTTGTGTGAACAATTGTTTTGCTCTCTGTCACAATATCCAGGATTAAAGCTGTATCTATTATTATTGTATATAAGCAAATTTTCAGATACCTCGGTACGAACCTCAACTCCTGTAGAAATTATTTCCAGGCTGTCTACCTGCTTGCCACTCGAAAGAATTCACTCGAAAATTTCTTTCATCCTGTTGTTATGATGTTTGGCCTGGGTGTGGTGAGGTATTAGTATTGTCATGTGAATTAGGTGGAGAAAATAGAGGTTGTTTGTGTGTTTACATACCTCGTTCAGTATAATGAGCTTTATTTGTAGTATGTGCTTTCCTTTTTTAAATCACTATCCATTTTCAACACAATATCGCATAAATCTATTACTATTTGCTATAGTATGTTAGTATGCCACGAAAGCAAAACATGAAGACATTATTTTACAACACATCAAACTGACTTGAAGCTCGAAAAATTTCATTGTCTAAAAATAATACGTAAATATTAAATTGCAAATCAGTTACTTGCTATTTTTCTTGTCGTCGGCGATGAACTGCTGTTATGTTTTGTGCTCTGTGCCTACGTTTTATTGTGAAGGTAATCAAACGTCTCTTCGGCTCTAAACGCAGAACCCTGAACTGGGGTACCGTCATTTTCTTTGACAATGCACTTCTCTGTGACTGCAGTCTACGTATATCTTACCGGGTGGATGAGTAATTGAGGAGACCTCGAAAACATGTTTTTACCCCTATTTTACTCTTGGGGGTTAAATTTAAAAAAAATTGGGTTTGGCTGTGTTGGGGAACTGCCGTTGTTTTACGTGAATATGTCTACGTTGACGCGCTCGGATGCCTTGCTGTTTTTTTTTACATTCCTGGCACTGCTTCACGTGATCATATGGGGTTTTATGGATATCACTGGATTAAATTTGTGATGATCTTTCCAACCGTATACGATTTCTGTATTTTCAACTTGGCTTTTTGACGAACATAGACAGAAATTGTGTTAAGTTTTCTTAATTTTTTTTACATTAAATTAGTACAATTTCACTATTACCACGCCACACAAATGTTTTTTATACACGTAATCGATTGACCTTGACGAGATCTGTCGACTGAAACTCAATCGAGCATCGTAGCATCTCCTATTCAAAAGTTATACTATGCAGAATTTATGAGACATGGCAAAATTAACTCAAAATTGTGCCCCCTCCCCCTTTACTTCCGCCGCCTGCGATGCTTCGCAGTCCTCACTTAACATAACATATTATTTGATCCTTTGGCAATCGAGCGGTGTAATTGAATTTTGAATGTAGACGATAGATTCGGAACTGCAATTGCAAACTCTATCCTCCAATTTTGTTATCATCAGATTTTCTGGATTGCCTCCCATTATGGCTGCACATTTAAAGACGTATTCACGACAATAATATTATGGTGAGAATTGGTGGCTTTTTAAAGATACTTGTGTTTTTCAGAGTATAGTTAACATTAAAAAATACCGATATTAATTTATGATTTTTAACTACTCGTAACAAATTGTGGGATATGGATCCTGTATGGTATGATGACACACTGGGGCCACAGACCCCCAGCGAGTCAGAGGAAGATCTTGGAGATGAACACAGGGAACTGTTCGACCCGTTCGCCAATCGTGTAGGAGAACACCTTACAACGTAAGTACTGTAGTGTTTAGCTCAAAAATTACATTACATGCAATGTTTCACAACAAATAATTTTACTGGCAGGAAATTGACAGTTTTAATTCTCAATCAGTAATAACTTATATTTAAAACTTGTTAAAAATGTAAGTTCTTTTAAAATTACATCAAGACACTTCACTGATGATTTTCAAGCTATATTAATTATATTCTTCTGAATAATTTACGCAGATGTGATTAAGCTTCTTCACATTAAGCTGTTAATAGTACTGCACTGAAGAATTTGCAGGTACCAAACACATTGGTTAAGTAAATAAGAGAAATATTCAATTCGTGGTCTTTGTTTCTATCACTGCTGATAGTCTACCAAAAAAACTTTTCAAATATAGTGTATACAAGCATAGATGAGCAATGTCCAGAGAAAAATTTCACATCAAAATATTAGTAGAGTGTTTTTAAAGGTTATAGCGCAGGAGACATTTGCAGAACAATGGTGTAGGCGGCCATATTGGATTCTGGTAAGCTTAACCCTTGAAGGTGGCCTCCAGAAATCTACAAAAACTAAAAAACCCTGAAAAAAAAATTTGATATATATTTGCCCTTGCATTATCATTTCTGCTTGGTGCATAATCTATCCGAATTCGATTTCCGATCAGTTCAAGCCTCCCTTTTCTGTAACGCATACTGTGAGTTCAGCCGTTAGCAGTTACTCAAACATGTCAGAAATTTTGCAAGTATTAGCGAGTTTTAGAACACTGATGAGCAAAGTGTGATTTATGTACTATGCGTTTGAAAACAACGATAGCGAAAGTAACTATCATCTTTGCAACACAAGAGAGAGATCTGAAGTTCTAACATTGAAAATGAACTTATTGTTAATATTGTTATGTACTTGTAAACTACAATTTTCTAGCAATAAAAATATCTATTGATTACGTTTAGTACCAAGCAAATTTTCAGATACCTCTCAGAAAAAAATTAGCATCTAGTGAATACGTTTAAACAAATATATACCGTAAATGATATAACGGCTGATGAATTATAAAATCGTTGATCACGAAAATTACTGGGCAGGTTTCGTTGTGCAGATGGAAGATGTCTCAACCAAAAGTAGGTTAAAAATGTGGCAAGTCTTGTCGAAGTTATAACATGTCGGTAATCGGGCCAGTGAAGTAATAAATAGCCGAAAGTATATAATATATTTAGTTTTTATGCTTGATTTCCTAGCGCTCAAGAGGCCTACATAGCTCCATCCTACTGAACTTCATTATATTATTCTAGTTATTTACTTATTTATTTAGTTTCGAACATGCAGACATGTTTTATTCTTTGTAAATTAAAATTTTTTTCACGTATCAACAGAACTTAAATTTATATAAATCACTTAAATCACAGGTAGTAATTTTACAAAATTAACTATCAAAATTTAAAAAAAAAAAAACTTTTTATGTAAAGTAAATGTAATAAAATAAATTGCTGTACTAAAATGTTTAATTAACAGAATCAATTTCAAACGAATTGCTAGAGTAGCAAGCACATTATCCCGCTGCGAAGTGCTCGTTATTACAGCCTATCTCACGAACAAGTGCACATTTACGAAAGTAGTCCGAAATAGTAGTCTTGTGTAGGCCTACAGTTATTTCCACGGGAAAATATTTTCCGTCGACATACTGGGCACGTGGACAGTCAGATGAGTGTGTCTATAGCCCATTCACTGTTACTCATATTTTTCTGAAGCCATGCTACAGTTCTACTTCCAGTATATTCCCCCACCTTATGCAAACAAAGCTTAACCGAGTCTATAAAACTACATCATTGGTACTAATCACCGCATTAGTGCGCACTCATTGTAATATTATTCTGTATTAGAACTATTTCGTATAAGATATTAGCAGCACAGATATTTTTCTCCCTGTATTATTAATACTATGAACGTTAAATATTATAATTTATATATAAAATATAAGTAAAAGTTCTAGTTAATAAAAATTAAGGGATTTTTAGAACACAAATGCTTGTGATACGTGACATATTTATGAAAAAAAAACCAACTAAGCACGTCGTACACGGGATGATTTTCCAAAGTTTTAATTCCAGAAGTATGAAGGAACCGCGGATAGACTTATTATGTAAACATCTGTGAGAGGTGGAGATACCGCTGTATCCATGATAAGAGCCGTAATCAGGATTGCCTTCAGATATTTCAAAAAAGTGTATACGTTCTTGGAACAGATTATTAAAAGCTGTTCACCATAAAGTGAGCACTTATGAAATCAACTTTAGAAAAATGTCACTGCCCCAGACTGCATACATTTTAACGGGCGCCCTGAGTGACATGCACCCAGTAAATTTGGTAACGATGGATGGGAAATAGTTCCGTATCTAGAGTCGAATAGAAAGGGCTAGGGAACCATTTCTGATCATTTAAATTGATTTTTTCGCTTTTCTTTTTTTAATGCATCGAAGTGAAAAAAAAGTAGAATTGTAAAATACATACTTTCCCAATAATTTCACAGTTTCACTTGACCGACGCATGAATGGATGAGGCCCATGGCAATTTTAAGCTTACATAAGGCGGAAGAATACACAACGTGCATACGAGTAGATCTTATGCAGGGCTTTCAAAAGTGCTCACTTTACCATGATAGCCTATACCGTGCATTCCCGCTGATGGCTTCATGAATATGGTAGGGGATCTGCGCGATGCGATGACGAATTTCGTTCCTTCCCACCGTCTTGAGACAAGCGCCTCTGGAAGACAAACACGAGGCCACTCGAACTTAAAAGTTGTTCATGATAAAGTGAACACTATTTAAATCAACCTTAGAAAAAAGTCTCTGCTCCTGCCCACACACATATTAATGGACACACAGAATGATATCCTCCCAGTAAAATTGGTAATGATGGATGGAGAGTAGTTTCAAATCTTAAAGTCAAATAAAAAGTGTTAGGAAACTATTTGTGATGTCTTATATTATTTATTTGGTTTCCTGTTTTTTTTTAATGCACGGAAGTGTAAAAATGACCAATTTTGTATAATTATTACTTTTCTAATAGTTCCACAGTTTCGCTTGACCGAAGCATGAATAAAGTGATGAAGCCCATGGTAATATTAATTTTACATAAGGTGGAAGAATACAAAACATGCATAAAAGTAGATCTTAAGCAGAGCTTTCAAAAGTGCTCATTTTACCGTGAACGGCTTTTATGACTGTTTACCGGGTTGATTTGCAGCTACCTACTGTGGATGAGGAACTCGAAACACGACAACAAACTCATTATTAGTTGTAATTTAAGTTCGCCTTTTCTTATCCTCTCTCCACAAGCAGCACAGCAAACATCTTTATTTTAAATCTCGTTTGTGGCCTTTGTTCCTTAAGGCAAAACATCTTTAAAATCAGAGTAAACATGTTTCATGCTGAATTGTGCCAGTGTCAGACAATTTTTCAATGAACCAATTGGTTAAGCAACTTCATTCCTTTTACAGAAAATAATTCATTTGCTTAACATTTTTCATGTTTCTTGTTAATTAGCAGAATATGTTTTCCAGTACACACATTTCAATTTACTGTAACTATAAAAAATGTCAAATGCTAAGCATACGCGAATTCGATCGCTATACTAAATGCAGTTTTTTATGAAGTAAAAATAAAAATCCTTGTGGGCTGCACGCATGTATATAATATTCTCATAAATAATAAAACACTGCAGAGTAAATCTCATCTTTTAATTAGCGCCTGACACAGTTGTCACATTACTATGTCAACCAGCAGGTTGCGAATTAAACTCTTATCTGAAAGAGACAGCTAATTCTTGATGAACTCGAGACTTTTGGAGATTTGGTATAATCACTATGGCATTGCATAAGACGAAAGCTAACATAACATTCACATCATTAAACGATCTAAGTTTTTTAAATCGTGATATAATATCTAAAGTAATGATAATGGAATGGAGTGAGTGAGTGAAAATAGTTGTGCGGCTCTTAATATCGAGCTTGAGAGCCGATTAGGGTGATTGAGGCCAGTATGGAGCAGTGCCGGAATGCAAGGACAAAGGAAACAGGAGGTCCCAAAGAAAACCTGCCGACCAGTGGCATCATCGAGGACGATTCCCACGTGCGAAAATCCGGGAGTGTCCCAGCCAGGGATTGAACCAGGTTCTCCTTGGTGAGAGGCGAGCATGCTAACCGCTCAGACACCGCGGCTCCTAATGGAGTGTGAGATATTCGGAATCAACAATAGAAATGAAATTATAGGTTATTTTAATGATAGATTTTAAGCAGTACAAGTTATGGTAATAACTGTAAGGTAATCAGATAATCATATCTGCACAAACTTGTCCAACATAAAGACAAATTTAAAGAAAACTCATAATTTAATTTCTTCTCCTGAGCTTCTCGTTGTGATAGTAGGATTATTAGCATGCAGAGATGTATAAATATGTTTTTATTTGTACCCTGCCCTTACGCAGAGAACTACTGCGACAGATACTGATAGATAAATGTAATAAGAGAGCAGCAATTAAATCATGTAGGAAGATTGTTTTGTGCTGTTCTGTTTTGTGGCGAAAATATTTGTATGGAAAAATACTGGCACTGAGATTAATTTGCATAGTAACTTCTTGCCATTCTCAGTCTATCGCATCCTACTTTGAGTAACATATCAACAGAAATGTAGTGGACGGGCAGGGGAAGAAAAAACTGGGGGAGGGGGTTATAGGTAACTTTACTGCGTTCCTCTTCACTCAACTTTGACGGTTTTTCCCAGTCTCTTCTTAGTTATAGTCTTAACTATAGGTACACTCAGGCAGTTAGTCATGGCCTAAATCCTGGCCATGGCTATCCAATCCGTCTTTGCTGCGATGCATGTCTCCTTGTATGATTTCCTTTCCTTGTAGGCATAAGGGGTTAGCTCTGAGACGCAATAAGATCCCGCCCTACCCACCGAGCTTCCACTTAACACTTAGTGAGAGGGTAGTTAGAAAAAATGTCCTTTTCTCTCAAATTTCCCACTTCGCAACTGCAAATTCGTTTCTAGATGTATGAACAGCGAAGCAAGGAATGCTGAGCAAACTATAGAGCTTGTCTGAGTCGTGAAGCTGGTGAAAGCGTCATGGTCAATCTAATGTTTTTTTTTATATTAGCACAGGCACAGGAGAAATTGCACAAATGTATTAGTGTCACAGGAATTCAAGTCATTACATGGTGGGGTGGCGGTTATGCAGATGAATAATCCTGTATTAGAACATCAGAAACGAGGCGTATCTAACTCGTATTTCCCCAACCAGTTTCCCTCTGCTGATGTCTACAATACTTGATGGTTATTTATCAACGCTAAATGTTCCAGGAACTCTGAGATGTTCGCTCACATCCTGAAAGCGTATGTGGGGACCAGCATCTTCGCCGTGCCAGTAGCTTTCCAGCATGCGGGGTTGGTTATGGGTGTCATCGCGACCGTCATTGTCGGCGTCGTGTCCTCTCACACGGCAATTATCCTGGTGAAGCGCGCACATGCCTTGCACCTCCGTCTGAAGGTGCCTTCTCTCTCCTTCCCTGAAGTCGGAGAGATGACGTTCCTCCGCTGTCCAGAGTGGGCGAGGAAATATTCTCTAGCAGCGCGGTAAGTGCTGTGTATCCTGATATGAGGCAGTTGTATTCGTCAGTATACCCAGTCATGCAGCTAAGCAGTACACTGCGGTGGTGAACAAATAGACTTCTTTCATTTACAGAGATTGTACATTTTTTTAACTATCGCATTAAGCATATTAAATGATTTATTTTTAAATGCAAGAATTACTTCATTCTTAAGAGACTTGTATGTATTGAGACTTAGTTGTATTAGAACATAAATAACTGAAATTCAGTTCTCACAGCAGCATAGAAAAAAATACAAAATATCATCAACATGTAAAACGTATTGCCTATTTATGTAGCTTAAACAGCTTTTGGTTTTAACATAGTCTTTGCTTCAAAGGAGTTAATAATACTAAATTAATGTTTACCAGATGTATATATGAAACTCGGGAGTGCTTTATCACGTCACGAAGCTACGAAAGGCGAAATACGGAGGTCAGGCGAGGTTAAGATTATCCACAGTAGTACGCAAGTGTTACAATATATATATATCTTACAGATCGTCAGCTCCAATGTTCACCAAGTTTTCAGATATCCTGCAAATGAAAATCATTAACATATTTATTATTACATGTGTAAGCTATACAAGTCTTTTTAATCAGAACACCATCTTACACCATACAAGTGCAAAAAGAAAATCACAACAATTCCTGTTAGGACTGAAAAACTCTCCAACATTTTATGATTGAAATCATAAAGTTTATTAAAACTTTCCAACATTTTACATTAGAAATCACTAACTTTCTTAAAATCTTTAATAATTCTAATGAATCGTTTACAACTTGAAAGAAATGTTATAAACATTTTAACAAATCGTTAAAACAATTTTTACAATTTCTTTAGAATTTGAAAGATATTTTATAAACATTTTAACATATCGTTAAACATTTTAATGAATTGTTTACATATTTAATAAACTTTTCTTAAAATTGTTAAAACTTTTTCAACTAGTCTTTAGAATTTGAAAGAATTTCGTTAAACTTTTAGTAGATCGTTAAAACCTTTTTTAAAAGTCTTTAGAATTTCATTAAACATTTTAATGAATCGTTTCAAACTTGAACGAACTTTTCTTAAAATCGTTCCAACTTTATAATTTAAATCATTAAAACTGTAAAAACTCCTCAGCCTATTACCAGTAAAAATAATTAAATATATGAAAAATTACACATCATATTATGCCTGAAAACTGTGTTACCATATGACATCTGAACATCCTTAAAATTGTAAAACTGAAAAAAAAAAATTAAAAAAATTAAATTATACTGCGTCAGAAAGCATCACAGTAAGTTTGAATTTTTCATTAGAATTTCCGTAGTTAAGAGATAAGCATAATTTGCATTTCTTTAGAGGAACAACAGGTGTTGGTGGTGATGATATTGGTGATGTTATAGGAGTATAAATAATTTCCTGTGGTGAAGGTATGAAAGGAGGAGAAGGTGGGGAAATTAATTTATGCTGCGGGATTCAGGTGACGATAAATTGACTCAGGTGAAAACACAAAATTGAACTCTTAAACCTCTTCCAACTCTTGATATAACTGGTTTTTTGACATATATTCCCACACAGTATTTGAGGTTAAATCTAGTGGAGTGCAACACAAACACATTGGTGGTTTTTGTATATGTGCCTCACCTTACTTGATAACTGATGGTAAATCTAGAGGTTCCAATCTCGAAGTCGACATCGAAGGCTTCGCTGTAGACCTCGACATCGCAGGCTTCGCTGTAGACCTCGACGTCACAGACGTCGCTGTAGACCTCAACATCGCCGGCGTCGCTGTAGACCTCGATGTCAAAGGCATGACTGTTGGTCTTGTTAGTGCAGCATTCAATATACTTGACGTCGAAGGCGTCACTGTTGGATTCGTCAGCGTAGACGGCACTGTAACTGTTCTTAACATTGAATTCATCACTGTTGGATTTGTCAGCATAGATGGCACTGTTACCGATCTTAACTCTGAAGGCATTGACAAGAGCAACGGCTGTAGAGTATAACCACTTTCTTCGTAATCATTCAAAAAAATCGAATAATTTTTTTGCTAAAGCATCTGGTCCATTCAATAGATCATTAAGGTAATCCCAGTAAAAATCTGTAAGTTCTTTGTTAAAATCTTGGGTAGATAAACCAAGAAAATAATCTTCATATGAGTGTGACATGCTAAGGCGAACCGAACAAACAACTGGAAAAAGTGGAAGTAGGCATAGACACAAAAGTCTTACTTATAACAATTTTAAATTCCCAATTAAACATTCGAGAAGCCTAATTTCTTCCCTCCAACCAGAAGTCAGAAGTCCCAACTACCACCCTCCCCCCTCCATTCCAGCACCACCGAATTTTCAAATATCCTCAAGCCAACACCCCAACCTCTGAGACAAACATCTCTGCTAAGTTTCTTCCTCGAAGAAATGAATAACATTTATTTATCACCAAAATGACTTCTGCTTCATAAGAAATAAATTTTGTTTGATTAATAATCTTTTAAAAGGATAAGCCATGTAATAAATATAAATGTATCTAATAAAGTGATAAATGATTTATTGGAAAAAAAAAAAAAAAAAAAAAAAAAAAAAAAAAAAAACAAAGTATTATAATCCATAAAAACCATTCACGCTTGCTATAATACCTGTTTTTGTTTCTCTGATATTACTTAAATATTTTAAACATTTTATTATTCATTAATTTTTGTTTTCGAAACTTTAAATGTAATTATTTTTTAATAGAATAAAGTATAACATTTTGTAATATTATGACATCAGCTAATATTTCAGCAAACCTTTAATTTTCATAAAATATTTTTTTATTCAAAATATATCTTATCTTATCTTAGACAAGATATGTGTTAAGATTTACTATCTAATTCTAGTGTATGTGTTTCTGTTTTCTTAATCCGTATATTGTTAATCATATTTATGCTAAACATATATGGATATTTTTTTCCCATTAATGTCTCCAAAAATGTTTTCAATATAGTTAAAATCATATTTTATAAGTTATTTTAAAATATAATTTTTTTGGGGTAAAGGCTAGTGTGTCTGGGGAAGTAGAACTGGTTTAATAAATATTTATTAATTTTATGTAAGTCTTGGGGATTTTTAATTTATTTATATTTTCTTGCATAATGGAGCTTACAAAGTGAACATTAATTTTACCAAGTAGAAAACACAATATTTTATGCGAGAGTTTCCAAACAGCTAGGATGAACTTTTGCCCTTGCTACCCTCCCCAGAGTATTGAAAACCGAAATGCATCCTGCAGGGGTTTGTTGGAGTCAGGCTGGTAATCTCTGAGATCTGGGATTTTGTAGTTGGTACTATTGGGAAAAAATATTGAGATTTAACCTTGAAGGTTTATGATTCTGGAGAAACTTGCAAGTCACACTGCTAAGGTCATAGATCTCTAAACATAATGGTATTTTCACATCTGGAGTCAGTCATTGGCATGAAGCTATAAGTCTAAGATTTCGAAGTTGTGTATACATTTGTTAGTTAATTTTGTTTGATCAGAAATATTCCATGCTATTCATTTAAGTTTAAATATCTATAAAATTGTTAATATGTAGCTTTTTCATGCACAGGAACTAATTTATTTATATTTTAATTATGTCTTTCATTTGTTATTTCTTTTATTATTTTATGGCCACTGATTTAGAAACTATTATCAAGCATGCCTTATCTGGATATATATATATATATATATATATATATATATATATATATATATATATATATATATATATAGACACACACATACTTAGTTATGGAAAAGCAGTTAGAGTGCTTGCTTTCAGAACTTTTCTTCTGACTTTTCCATTACAACAGGATGTCCCAAAACATTATCACACATAGCATCAAACAAATACAGAATGTCGCACAAATTAAACTATTATTTCTTTCTGGAACAAAGTCGAAATGGTTTGCTCCAGTATTCTAATAACTTGCTGATATTCACTTTACATTATGATTTCTGTATGCATGAGTATGTGATTTTATTCTCTTAATCCATCTTAACACACTAGTGGATAACATAGAACCAAATACTTTTCATATTAAATTTCACTCATCCTAAATAATGCCATATCACTCGAATAATATACACAGGTGATTCGGGAGGAGAATTATCATACTCTGTATCACCTCAGTCAGACATCATTGCCCAAGTTAACATTTATTTTGATTTTTCTTCGACAGAGAAGAATGTCGAATTAGATCCATATGTTTATATAATTGATTGTATTATGGGATATTGAATTAATTTTTGAATATCTATTACTTTCCTGTAATACACACTATGTGTTTTTGCTCAACTCCACCTACATATATTTCACTATTATTTAGGATATATTTGCAAATATCTTCAATATTCTCATACTCTAAACACCCACTTTCCCATTTTAAATTGTGGCGATGGTTAGTAACCCATCTGTTAGTTTTCCTGTATTTGGAAGTTAGATATTTTCAGTCAAACAATGCTTTGAAGCTGGAGACGGTAGTATATTCTTCCATTTCAGTAATAGCTAATTCTTTAATGATAAATTAATTTTCTTGGGATTGAAATCCCTGCACATTTGTAAACATCTCGTCGTAGTCATGGTGCATTGCCTACTGACTCAATTCATTATTTTCACCTTCTTATCTCTTACATTGTAACTCACTAATTTGTTGTGAATTACCAGAATTTATGTATTTTAAATAATTTCAATTTGTGAATCAATCATGCTATTTGTAATTGTGTCGCCTTGTTTGCTTACATCAAACACAAATAACGCTCCTCTATTTTTAAATGTTTTGAATTCTAGAATCGGTTAACTGCTTAGTTATAATAGATTTCCTGAAACTTTGTATATATATCATAGTAAATAAGGAAGTCGCCATTAGCAAAGTTCATATTTAAATTCACATAGGGGTAAGCTTGACTGTTTAGGTACAGTTTAATATTTTGCATATAACATTTATCGAATACTGATCTAGCAGCTTTTAAATTGTTTTGTCCATTTGTTTGAAAACAAATGATACCATATCTCAGTTTTTCCAACAAAAACTTGATTTCACACTCCACACTATTTTTTGAGCTACTGGTAGAGTTGGAGAAACCCCTAAACGCCATGATCTGAATGCAATGTCTAAATTCTTCCTATTTTCGATCAATTTTAAAAAACTTTACACATTCACGAGTGATAATTTCAATATGTGGCATTAACCATTTTACTCTGCTTAATTCTAATATTTTACCTTCCTCATGAATACCTGTATCATAAACTGCATTTAATTGCATATTGCTGAATAGAATAACTAATTCTTGTTTAGGATTTAATATGACGTATTTGTAGTCTTCAGCAAAGCCCAAAACCATACTTAACGGTATAACAACTTTGAATTTTCCACCTGGGTTTATTTGTAGTGAGTAATCACTAGCATTGCTCCACCCAGCCATAAGCCCTGTATAAAGATTGTTTACAGTTCCTGAGAGATAGTTCTTTATCATGGAAGTCATTCCAACATCTCGTGTTTGATCGATTTATACTCCATTTAGCAGATATGCGATTCTGTCGATTGAATGAAGTATTCCATTTCTTACTACTTTTGTAGTTGCTGGATTACTTGCATCGGCTGTCTTTTTAATTATTCCTCTAAATGTTGAACTTGATTTCGACCATAATGTGTAAATATCATGATTGTGTATTGAAATCGTTATTTCCGAAGGAAATGTGTACAGACCTGGTTGAAATGATTCATATACATGTATTTCTGTATTGGTGATTGCATTTTCATAACTGATTGGATCTTCAACATTAAGTATGACTTCCATTTCTATTAACCGTATATCCTAATTATTTTAAATACAATTTGTTGCCTCATGTTAACTTCATGGGTAACTTATTTGAAGTGAGCATATTATACTTGCATTTATGTATTTTACACTTTCTTTCTTCGAAATACATTCCTTAGTATCATAGTTATTAAAAGAACTGCCTACTTTATGCCCGAATTTAATATCGTAAACAATACCCATTATGATGGTAATGCGAAACAGAATGCAACAGTTTATATAGATTTTTTCAAAGTGTAAACAGATGGTAATTTCATTGTTACAAAAATTAATAAGTTTACCATCTTGATCGACCATTGTAACAACTATTTACATCAAGACGATTCACTATTACTGGAAGATATATCAAAGTATTCTGTTTTACAATTTTTTATATCCTGGAGTCACAGCATGTGTGAATTCATGTATTGTATATTCGGTTTTCCATTCAAATATGATTCGCCTACAATATTAAAATTTATATGACATACATTTAATGATAATATAATAACCTGTTTTGATGATTCATGTAATTTATTAGATGGATATACTCTCCATTTGTAACCTCACATATTTACAATCGAATTCTCTTCCGAGAAATCGATATCGACATTACTATACATTGCACTAGTTTACGTATTTGGATTTACACATAATCGGAAATGTACGTATTCTGCTTTAATGAATGTCTCTAAGTTATGCAACTCATAAGATCCTACCAATATCACAATATTGTAGGTTTTTCACCAATATTAGCTGCAAATGATTGGTTATGCATATCAATGTTTGGTATGCTGTTGTAAGTAATGAGTTCTATTAGACTTATTTGCTATTCTCCATCTGACTCCAAAGCTGGGAAATATACTGCACATACTTGTGACAAATTTCCACTTAATATCAATGTAATTGACATATTACCAATATGTTTTACAAATACACTTATTTATATATCCTATTTATAGTCAAAAAATGTAAACATAAATGTAAACAACTGATTGTATTTGGTGATTTTTCCATTTTGTAATTGTACCTTAATTGTGTGTTTTTTAAATAATTACGTATTTCAATTGGAGGACGTAAATTACCAAAACTATCATAATACAATGAATGATTTATGTTCTTAAATAATGCATATTAAAGCATTATTTCATTTTGTATCGAATCTAAATTATCATTCATACATTAACAAAGATTTGGTTTCTTTGGTAAATTGTCTCTCATATACACACCATGAATATAGGGAAAATCCAGGTTATTTATAAATCCATTAATATATTTGTTTGTAAGTGAACATTATGAAAGACTGTATAGTACTCTCTGCATTTTCCCCCCACATTTTGGTGGTTTTTGTCCTTGTATAACTTTAAATGGTTTCAAAAACATTCCTTTACCTTTTGATTTAATGGCTCTACTAATTGCTGAAACATCTTCGAGGATTGATCCAAGAGCTGTTAATGATGGAAATAGCAATGGAATGATTCCTCCTCTTTGTTTTTCTTTTAGTTTTATGTTTTAAGCCCATGCCTCTCCAACTTTGCATTCATAATTTTGTCAACAACCCAGGCTTTAAGCTTTTCACCTATAGATGTAGATGGATTACTCCTTATATTTGTATCTTTATCACCTAGAATTGTATCTGCTATATGTCTTTCTTTCAAATTGTTCGATTGTAAACTATAAGGTGTTCTTTACAAGCATTATCCAAAGAGTTTATTCCTTGATTGTTCTGTGCCAAACTTTTGGCAAGTTTAGTACCTGGTCCATGATAACTATATTTTGGTAAATGCAATTCAAATGGCAATCTATTAATAAATTTATTCAATACACTGCTTCCTTTTTTGATAGGTTTAGCACGAGCCATTGTTTTCAAATGAACATGAGCCTATATAAAGACCTACATTTATAGTTTTATGTTATAACATTATGTAATACTGTGTAATTGTGTAGAAATGAAGTTTATAAAGCGAAATGTACATCTGCTGGCAATTGTAAATACAAAGGAAAATTTAATTGAACAGAAACATGTAATTCTTTTACCATCAAATATATGTTGTATAATAAGCAGGCCTTCTTCATGCGGAAAAAAACCATGTGTTATTATGTCTCTATTGGAACATACACATGGTCTTAAATTTGAAAACGTGTATGTGTTCTCTAAAACAATACAACAAGAAAAATATCATTTTGTCATCAATTGAAGGAATGCGATTATTCCCTTTTACAAATAAAGAAGATATGGTGTATCTGAATGAAGCATTACCCAATTCCGTATTTATTTTTGACGATGTTGGTGTGAACCACAGAGTGAAATATTACAATATTTTAGTTTTGGTCGACATTAAAACATTGATTGTTGTTTTTATCTATCACAAAGTTACGCATGTATACCAAAACATAATTTGCACAATAATGAAAATATGGTAACTGTGTTTAAAATTGATAGTATGAATCTGTAACATATTTACAATCATCATGTTTAGGCTATATGAACTTTACAAAGTTTAAAAATATGTGTTTTTACTGCTGGAAAGACAAATACATTTTTTTAGTGATTATACCAACACTTCCCCTATATAAAGGCAGGTATAGGTCTGGTTTTGGCAGTATTTTACTTCCAGGCGAAGAACAATGATTATTTAAATGTTTGGACATAGCAGTATAAAACATAATCATTACAATAGCTGTTTAACAGAAAATCGCGATGGGAATTGTGATTTGAATGGACATATATTACATAATATGGGTATGGCTGTGAAAGATAGCAACACAGTAAATAAATGTTACTTGGAAGACTTAAACACTATTACGCCAAACGTACTTAAATCGCAATCAAATGATATTCAAGAGAAATTAAGAAAGATAGTGTATCTGAATGATAATGTTTATAAAAACACGAGAGTAATCGCAAAAATTTTAAACAATATTAGTAATTATTAACAGAGTAATGAATTTAGAATAGAATAACGTTTAAATGGATATAGTAAAGACTTTAATGATATGACAAATGCAGTTTTTAGAACACAACTTACAGAAATGCAAAAATTTTAAGACTAGTAATAAATTAAGTAGTAAGCGATACAATCACAAAAGAACTTGAAACACGAATGGAACAAATAACACAATATATAAACGATAAACTTATTCATAAAAATTTTGGCTTAGTTAAGCAAACAGATTTGAGAAAATAAAATAATGATTTGGAAACAAGAATAAATTATTTTATTAATGATTTGAAAGCTAAAATTGTAACTAAATTATATGCTGTTTTACATAAAATCGATAAGATTGAAAAAGGGTAAACTAATCTATCTAGTGTAACAGTTATTCGACCTACTACAACAATTCGAAAAGTAATGACTTAACTCATATATAAATAGTTTGAATTTAATGCAATATAATCAAAACATGTCTGCCTCTGCTTCAGAATTACATAATGTTATATCTGATGTGAAAGAGAAATATTTACAAGTCAAACGAGCTTGTATGGAATGGGATGTTTTAAACGAAGAAATATTTAAACCTGTTATGATTAGAATGGATACATTGCATTCTGTGTTGAATTAGCATAATGAAACAGCTCTGGAAACTAAAACTGAAGAAGAACCTTTAACAAAGAAGAACAAAATAGCAATCACTTTCTTATATAACATGTCGTTATTTAGCTTTAAAACAATCTTTGTCTGTGTGCGATATGACATTTGATGTTTATCGACATGACAATGTCTGGTTCCTGGTAGATTCGGTAATAATGTTTCTGCCTGACAATAAAATTAAACTTGATGATTACATAACTGATGTCTGTCAAGGATTTTTAAAATTATTTAAAAACTTTCCAAATGGATATTCCGACACTGATTTACAGAAATATAAAGAACTTATTCACGAACGAATGCTAACATTCGTTCAGGAGATGAAAACCATCCGAAAATACATTTAATAACCGATATTGTTGGAAGTGGAATATATAAAGATGAAGTTGTTGATCGTTTTCTCCTGTATATTGGAACAATCCTAATAAATTGGTCGATAGATTAAAACTCATTGCTTCGAGAGAGTCTGTGAATAATTCACATATGAACGAAATTGTTTCTATTATTGAAGAGTTGAAAGATGATGGTTATATTATAGATGAAGTTTAGTAATATTTCTGAAGAGCTTCATGCTCCTGTGGGGATAAGATAACCTAAAAGAAGAGTTATAACTAATGGTTTAAATTATCTTTTTCAAGACAATTTGTGGGAAATGACATAGCTTTCCACATATAATAAGGGATGCTAGTATATTTGAACCATAATAGACGTTTATTCAAAGTATGTTTGGGGGTATAACTTTGAAAAACAAAACTGGGAAACAGGTTACCAATGCAATGAAGATCATTTTGAAAGAGAGAAAGTCAAATTCGCTCCAAATCGATAGAGGTCCCAATTTTTCTTTTTACATTTCTCCAGAAACTAATGACTGAATAACATATTAATCTCTACACAATGTATTCGGAGGTTAAAGCCAGGGTTGTGGAATGTTACAACAAATTGATTAAGAAGTTAATATATAAATGTTTGACACTGAGGGGGACTTACAAATGGGTTGATGTTTTGCCTGAAATAGTTAAATTTAATAATTCCCGATATCATAGAACTGTTAAGATGGCATCCAAAGAAGTTAAGGATAATTCTTTAATGAAAACTATTTATAATAATGTTAAAGTCATCGACAAAAGAAAACCAAAGTTTGAAGTTGGCGAATTTATACATATCTCGAAGCAGAAAGGAATCTTTGAAAAAATATTATCTTTAATTGGTCTTATGATATTTCTAAAATTATTTCAACTAGACAAACACATCCCAGAGTATATTACCTAGAAATCTATGACTGAGAACCAATAAAAGGTAGACTTTACGAACATGAACTCCAAATGAATATTTGATTGATAAAATCATTAAAAGGAAGAAATATATGTCCTTGGTTCGAGGGAGGGGTTTCTCAAAAGCACATGACTCCTGGGATAAGAATCAAGATCTTAATAGATTGTAATACAATGATTGTAAAATTATGATACTAAATAAAAGATTTTTTAGTTATATTTGATGTGTTATTTTAGTTAATAAATCTGTAGATATGTAATGTATGTAGTATTTATTCTGTAATCAATCTGCTTGTTGATTGGATTATTGTTATTTAAATTAACATTTGAGCGATAATCCTGTGTGTTTAAATCATTTTAATTATACATTTCTTTAAAAATATTCCCAAATTTATTTTATTTCTTAACTTAGATTTTTTCTAAAAAAAATTATATGCAGAGAGAGAGAGAGTAAAGTTTTCCCTAACTGCTGCTTATTACAAAGGAAAGGGAATATTGATCCTGCATTAATGATTATAGAGAATGCTTTAGAAAGAGGATAGAAGAACGAGAGTGATATGAGTAAATATAGGTTGATATTCCTAACAGCAATTTGATGTAATTTCTCTTAAATATTAGTGAGAGGTTTAGACAATCATACACACAAGCTTGAGTATCGGTGATAGAAAATAAATTTTATAACTATATTTCCTTCATAGCATTGAATTTGGTAATAATAACAATGAAATAAATTAAATAACCTTTGGGAAAATTTTCATCAAAGATTTATAACAGTTATTCACTTCACTTTGTGGGATTTGGTGGAAGAGGTGTAAAAAAATTATTTATTGTGATAGTGAAAATTAATTGGAAACAATGTATTACAGTTTCATAAATACACGTACATATAAACTGCTATTATTTTGAATCTAGTTATTAATGCGAAAGGAATAATTTGCAGCACATTTTCTTAGATATTTATTAAATGGAAATAATAGTTCAAACACTCGAGAGCCTAAAAGGGAGAATTTTTTTCAAACACCCCTTCCCCCAAAGATTTGAAGGCTGTTGACTAGATCCAAGTATGGCGAGTCAGGGAAGGGATGGGTGGGAGAATAACTTTTCCTCTCACAGATCCATACAGGGTAGATTTTCGGAGAGTCCACAATTCATGGGTAAAGCGTTGTTTTGCAAACAGGTCACCGCTTTGGAAGAGTCCAACTTGGAGTCTTGAGGGGTGGGGTGTCTGTCAGGTGGAGAGTCCCTGAAGTAGTGTTGTTGGACAAAATATGTGTTCTGGGCTGACGGTGAAGAAAGTGGGTCGGGGTGCATGGTCTTGGATCGACAGCGAGGGTGTGTGACCTTAGACAGAGCATCCCTCTGAAAACGAAGTCTGTGTTGGAGGGGATGGAGACGCATCGCCAAAAAAATGGTCTTTAGGTTTTGTTCCATGTCGTTGGATAGAAACTGACTTTTTGGGTGAAAACGAATTCTGCATTGGAGGGGAGGGGACAGATCGCCGATGATACACTCTGGGGTGTTGTTCCGTGACCTTCGAAAATAACTCTCTTTTCGCACAACGTCATCTTATGGACAAGTGGCAGGGGAGAGAGGGTGCAGTGAAGAGCGACCTGAAGGGTTTTAGCTGTCCATCGCCATGTTAGTTTCACGAGAACCTTCACCCTGCATATGATGCGCCACCAGCTCTCTCGAACTCCCGAGCGGCTTGTGGCGTGCCGTGCTACAACCAAGGGATAGGCGGCCAGCGGGCTTCATGACGCGACAGTTACCATCACAGGGCGGAGCATTCAGAGGGTTACGGAGAGTGTTAGCTGCATTTCCCGTTTTAATATAAAAAAATTAATTCATCAAGAATAAAATGATTTCCGTCTAAACCCCATTTCTGTGTTCGGTCGACGAAACTTCGTATGATTTTCAACTGTCTGTTCGCTAACTAGTGCCGTGAATTTCACAGACTTAACAGAAAAAAATTGTAGTACATCTGTTATTTTATATAATTAAATTTTATCAAGTAGTGTTATTTTTATACATTCACGTAGCTGTAGGACGGATACAGAGATTTTCTCATAAATTTCATCTCAGCTGTGCTCCATGTACATGTAACAGCTTATAAGTAGGTGCACATCATACAGTCCAGTCATTCATTGACTGACATTCGATGCGAATTGATGTGTTTTGGGAAATGTGCGATTTCATTACATATTTTTTTTAATTCGTTGTTAATTCAACTAGTCTAATTTATATATTAGTACGTGCATCGCAAACACAATTTTTATCAATTTGTCATGTAAATCGTATTCTCATCTATTTCCGAGTAGCTATAACCTTAGTCGCTTGTCAGCCTCAATTCTCGCTACACATATATATATATAGTCAGGTTCTAGATGTAAGCTCGCTTCATTGATTCACTAGCCTCCGAGGCGGACGGATGTGTTTCGGGTGAGGTGCGATTTCATTACATGTTTAGGGATTTTCATTTACTTGTGTTCGTTTGCCATTTTGTATCTTCAATAAAATTTCCGAGTTTTTTACTTCAGTCTATAATCAAATATAGGCCGATGTAGGTTATGTCTGCTCTCAGCGTAGGTTATAAGTTGATTTAAGTCCTATATCCAAGTCAGTACTTTCCTGAGCTCCCGAGCGAATGGGCATATATTAATCATTTTCATTGTTACGCATGTTAATCAATTAATTTCTTTTAACATGTGAATTCCGTTTCAGAAGTTCCTCACAGGCAGACGGTCATGTTTTAAAATATTGTCAGGTATGTGCGAGAGGCGTCAAGTAGTGTTACATATATCTTGTGTTTAGGAAGACTGTCGTTTAAGTTATAGGGACATTTTGTTGTAGATAGTTAATTCATTTTACACTGGAGATTCACGTAATTGTAATCATTTACCACTTGTTATTTCCAGAGTGGGGTTCGTTCATAATACTTCTCTCGTGTAAATTATATTTCTAACATACAGCTCGGGGTAGTAAAATCATGTTGTAGATGTATTCATGTCTTTACTCTTAATTGATTTTCATTACGTAATAATTTCATACTGGTGACTCACATAATTAAACTTGGTTCCTTATGAGACCAGGTAGTTATACTTCTCTCTCATGTTATTTATTCACATGTAGAACATGTTTGAACACTCTGAAATTGTCTAACATTTAATTGCATTCGGAAACAGTCGTTGTCTATTTAATCGTTTGTCATTACTAACACGTCAATCCTGTTTTTCAAAGTCGCCCATCTACCAATACCATCTACGAACAATATCACTACCAAACCAAAAATATATACTTAGGCCACTCTTGCACAAAACTTACCACATATTTACCCAATCCCCAACACTCCACACCTCATCCATGTGCCAGAGCTCAGAGGGTGAGGACGTACCATAGCTGCTCCCCACAAAAGGAACAAAAGAAGACCCTTAGTACACTCTTGCACCAATCACAAAAAATATCCGAATAGTAATTAACCCTTACAATACATTTAAGGCTTTCGATAAATTTAACCCTTTCAATAAATTTAACCCCACCAATAAATTTAACCCTTTGCATTTTTGAGTAACTCTTCCAATTAACCCTTTCAATCAATTTAATTAACCCTTTCAATCAATGGAACCCTGTGATATCAATAAAGGTGGCATCCCCTTTGTTTCAGGACCGGCACCCCCTACTACTAATGGGTAATTTGAGGTCATGAGGGGTAAGGTAGCGGTGGTGGTGGTGGTGGTGGTAGCGGCGGTGGTGATGGGATCATTTGTGGGAAATTTAGGCGTTATTTTGGAGTCATTGGGAGTCATTTTGGAGTCAGAGAATGACTTCCGCAAGTGATGTTTCAATGCCTGCATGTTGTTGGTAAGCGGAAATCACGTGGCAGCTCGGTGATTGGCTGGTCGGTGTCCTGACAATAAATTACTAGTACAATAGTATTTGTTGAAAGTCAATATGACATACTAAGGCTTGCATACTCGTATATATAAGCAGTTGAAGGTTAGATGAGGAGCTTAGTTCGACAATGACTGCTTGTGAAAGTTACTCGGCTAGCTTGTGTGTCTTTTCATCCATGGCTAGTTACGTTAAAGTTGAGTGGATATTACCCACCAATAGTTTCTCGCAATGGACTTCCTCAGCTGCGATGGCTACATCACTAGCATCGTTTCAGATTGGTATGGTGCCATCGACTTCTTCAGCTGTGACACCTACATCACTACCAGCAGCACAAGCAACTACAGATGCTACAGTACTAACGACTTCTTCAGCTTATATATCGACACAATCTTCATCGGAGCTGCACCAAGTCAGGTGCAATGAGAAAACACCCACTATAGTAAACAATATTGGCAGGATCTCAAAGCTAGCAATTAAAAAACAGCGCGCACAAAATTTCAGTGAAACACATTTAATTTTATAAAATATTCTTCAAATCTTAATACTAACAATAATCGCTTGAAAAAACACAGCACATCCTTTAATAATATCTGTTCCCCAAAATGAACATGTAAAAAATTAGGACGGCTGCTCTTAAAATATTGCAGGTACAAAAAGGACTGATTCTCACCAACGAATCAATTAAAATTACAATTGCTTTGATACTACACGGAACAGGTCATCCTTGACTATATTACAATTCAATAACACCCAAAACTGTGCCTAAAGCAAGTAAACCTAGATTTATACTTGACCACAATATCGAGGAAAGTGCAAAGGCGCTTTCACGCCTGAACGAATGGCAGCTTTAAAAAGTAGAATGCTAGCCTAAAACCATAACCTCAAGCGCTGTAAATGCTTTTGAACAGACAAATATTGAACGGGTTTCTACATAAAGCCCTAACAAAGTAATTAAATTACAAATTCCACTCAAGGGTTGAGGATTTGGGTGAATCCTGCTGTTCACTTTTAATCTGTGAGTCGCACGAACGCCACCGCCTTTCACGCCGCGTCAAACGGCCGAGTAACAATTGCTCAACTCAGGAGAACAAACACCAAGTATGGGACTAGAATTGACATTGAGTAATCTTACTAAAATTGCCGAAATGCAATATAGAAAAATCGTCCGAAAGGACGGTGAAAAATTACAGCAAATATAAAGTACTCAAACCTCAAACACCGCAAAATTCTACAAGTTACACTAAAATTCATGTGCATTAATATTCCGAATCATACTCAACAAATTGAAACCCTTAAAAGACAACACAATAATTTTAAATAAGCGGAAAATGCGGCGGCGTGCAGCTCTACCAAAGCGTCTAATTCGCATGAGAGACAAAATTTTAACTTAAAAAGACGTAGCTGATACAACCTCCCTAGATGCGCCTGACTAAAATGAAAATATACTAGAAGGGCGAACAAAGCCCTAGAAAGTAACTTATGTAAACCAAACAAAATATTAAAAGACTTCTGTCTGGTCGAGTAGTGAGCTGACGACGCAGAACGAATAGGAACTAGGCTCGTTGCAAGTGGGACTAAATGTTAAACGAGCCATTTAATTTCTCAAAAACTAACAAACGCACCGTTCTAAACACGGTTAAGAAATACAAAAACGCATCTACAAAGCTCCTAAAGGAGTAACAGGCTCAAAATATTTAAGACAATCTACTACGCCCTCAGCTCACTACAAATATTTACGCCTCTCACCCGGCATTACAAGAATATTACCTACACTGAATATTAAATACAAATCAGATATTACTTTAGTATTAGTTGTACTAATGGAGGTGCGTCGTAGAAGCTCTATCTCTCGTATAATGGTGCACCATATCGGCACATAGGAGTAGCAATATGAATATCAGATGATTGCTAGTTGCACGGGCAAGACACAGACAAGAAGTGCCCGCCGAATATTCACTAAAAAAAATCTAAGCTTGAGCATTTGATGAGAATGGTCGGGGAGGGGAAGCGGGAGAAGCAAGGAGAAGGGAAAGGGAACGAGATCGTTACAAAGAGATCGGCTCGGGCGCTGTCCACGTGCGGAAAACGACGAAACTACGCAGAGGGCGCTAATATCGGTCCAATAACGAAATAATGCGGAAAAGTACATATTTATTTGGCGGCGCCAAGCAAACTACAGCCGAACATAGTTCCAATTAACGGATGCAAACGCTCAACCGTTGCAGAGCCATCGAACTTTTCGGCTGAGTTATCGAGAACACCATTGTCGACATTACCTGTTTCTTCAGCTCCAACATCTACATCTCCAACAGGCCTGCCAGAGTCTACGTCATCAGTGTCACTTTTGGGATAAGATGTTTACTGTTGACCGCAATGTACGGCTACATGAGTGCTTTAATTGTACCAATAACCTTAGTTGCATGTCATATTTGTGTGACAAGTGCGGTACGCAGTTCAGCCGTAGCGACCATTTACTTAGACATGCAAAGACCTGTAAAGGTGAAGTCCATTTCTCGTCAGTATCTCAGTATCTGGTTTGCTGCAAGCAGGTTTCTTGTGATTTCGGTGCATGTCCTCAAAAGCGTAGTTACCTACATCGCCTGTCCTGCACAGTGTGTTGGTGTAATAAATGTCACGATATTTTCGCACAGGACAATACGAATGTGAATAGCGAGATGCATAAAAGACTGTAACCTACCACAAAGTCGCATGTGTTGGGATACCTATATATTGAACAATATTGTAATATTTAAAGGGCATGAATTACTTTAACAACTTAATTGAATAACAAATGCGTGTGAAAAATGAAGTGAATTTTATTTCACGTTTATCTAATTTGCCAGAGTTAAATTTAAATTTAAAAGTACAGATTTAAATAAATTTAATTTATTTAGTTTAAATAGTATTGTTAAAGTACTATTGAACTATATGTACATTTATATAGAAATAATTAAGAAAATACTTTTTAAAACTGTACAACTTGTTATTTTTAATAACAAATATAAATTAAATATATTATACATGCAGTCAAAGTCCCACGTAATGCTTTTAGGTATACTGCCAATTAGAAAATGTTTTTAATAGGGTGGAAAGTTACAGGTTTTTATGCTTATAGATATAAGGACCGGTAGTTTACTTGGCCTCCAGCATAATGACTTTTATGTATTTCTTATCAAGTTTCTTTCAAGATCATTCAAGATTTGGGGCCAAGGGTAGGGTTACCTGCACTGAATATGGGGGCAGTAGTCTGAAACATTAAATGCTTGCAGAGTTTTATGTATTTTCTCCAGTTTTGGTTTTCAAGGTCATTCAAGGTCATGGGCCAAGGTCATATGCATCTGATACGGCAGTAGTAGTCTGTAATATCATATACTTGTTGACTTTTATGTATTTTTCCTGGAGTTTTTGTTCTCAAGGTCATTCAAGGTCATCGGGTCAAGTTAAATAGTCAGGGGTCAAGGGTCAAAGGTCAAAGTTCAATTGCTAATGGGCACTGGTTTTCGAGATGGTGGACAGGTGATGTCAACCAAAATAGTGGTTGCCTACCAAGATGGCGGTAATCTACCAAGATGGCTGACTGGGTATCGGCGAGGGGGTGGATGCCTGCCGACTAATTTGTTAGGTGTGTGGAGGTGGCGGGAGCCTCGGGAAATTCTTTTTTTTTTTTTAACGATATTTCAATTAAATTGTTCATAATACATTTTTTATGCATTTTAAAAATAAATTTAAATAAATATTTACGATATGTACATTTTTAAATTTTTTGAAAGGTTTTTAATTAAGAATTTTGTAATGCATTTTAAAAAAATTGTCGCTTTTTTTTGGGTCAGAGATCACCGGGATCAAGGTCACTATCAAGGGTAAAAGGTCAAGGTCATGTGGGTCAAAGATGGCTGATGGGTGACGTAACAACATGGGGGCCATCCCGAATCTGAATCATCCTTATTCCCAAAATATTGCGCCAGAGTCTCTATAATCGTAATACTAAACTGTTCATGGTAGCTGAATTAACTTGGGAATATTTCCTTTGTTATTATATTAAAAACAGCGATCTCAATTGACTGTTCTGTTAGGTTTCTGGGGTTATTAAAAACAGCTAGTAAAATATTGAAAAACGCTACCTAATTTCTATTGACTTATAATTAAATTATTACTGCATGGCTAAATGCTTTAAAATATTGTGAGGTAACTTGTATACATGCTCTTTGGATGTGCGTATATTTTTGTCATAGAGCTTAATATAAAAAAAGTATAGCTTTATTCGGGGTTTTTTGTACATGAAGGGTGATTGTTTATAAAATCAAAGTTTGGCGCAGTAATATTATTTGAACTGTAATCATTAACATTGCTACAACTTATTATAATTATTAAGGTAAGCTGGAAACTTCACAAAACTTGAAAACTAAATATACATTTTAGTAAACAATATTTTGCCAGCGTGTTTTCATACTCGAACTTTTACAGTAGGTATTTTTATGTTGCAATTATATTAAGTGTAGAGTTGTGTTATAGTTTAATAGTTTAAGGAATAGATTTAATTTCTTCATATCTCGCTATCTTACAAAATCGGCTACAAAAAGAGACTATGTACTGATGCACTTGATGGTGGTTGTTGAGTTGAGTTGAGATATTTGGGCGGCTCATAACGAAGAGGTCTTGAAAACCGATTTTATTGTTGTAATATATACTTTCAACGAACCATATTTGGTCGAAATACCGCGAGCTAGTTTGATTAAAGAAACATTTGTAATTAGTGTCAAGTTTAAACTGATTCTTTTTGCCAGGCATAAGGTAACTATCCAGTCACGAGTGAGGCTGGTGTGGCAGATGCCACTAAATCACGCCACATTCTTCACATATTTTGATTATAATTTTGAGTTGCAATATTTATAAATTAACGAATTCGCTTCTAAACACAATGTTCAGTTTATATTTGTAAATTTCTATTGAAACTTTCTTAAATTAAACTCTCAAATTTTGCAAACGCCTCTGCTGAGTTAACATTTCAGTAATGTGTAGTATTTCTGATCGTTTCTCCTGTGTGTGTTTCTGTATGTCTTTGTTACATGAGCGAGAGATTCCAGTGTCTCAGTGGGTGCAGCTTGCATATACTATAGTAAAAGGCAGTGTGTAAGAGGGCCTGTTTCACCTCACACAGTTTGAACCATAGACAAAAAATGAAGTCGATCGCTTATTCGTCTTCTGCGCATGTACCCAACATTGACCTATCCCAAAGGAACACAGCTGTCAAAGTCACACGGTCGACAGTGATGAAAGTCTTTGTTTACATCTGGATTTTTAAATAGCTTGCAGTATTAAATGAATAAAATACTTTCCCAAATTTGAATATAATCAAACTGTATTACAAATTGGCCAGAGGAATTATACACAGATCTCGAACCATTTGTTAACAAATCAGTTATCCAACCCAACATCCAAACCATGCCGTTTTCGCTAGACGTGTTGGCAGAAAAGAAGTTCAATGTTGGGACACGGAGATTGGTTGTGCGCAGCCAGCGAGATCCGTCTACCTCGTCTTTAGTCTATGGTCTGAACGAGCCGGATATGCAAACTTATTAGGACTTTAAAAGTGTCACGCTAAATACAGTTATTTTACTGCACGCAAAACATAATTATTTTGGAGATCTTAAGCTGGTAGTTTAAGTATTTTGTTACGCACATTATCATTCATATTGACCTGTGCAAACGTATCGGCGAAGCCCGGAGCGTCACTCAGATTCAACTTATACGTAACGTACACATTCGCGTCTCTACACACGTATCATTTGGGTGTCTTACATCTCCTCCTATGTTACGTTACATTTTTAACATCACCCATTTACTTACTGTTCTACTGGCTATTTTAAAGTGATTTAGAAACTACTTGAATAAGTTAATTACAAAAAGGAATGTTTTAGTTAACATATATATTTCGTTAGGATAGTTGCAATTTCATTTATGAACACAATAAGGCACCAAAGTATCACGTTAGCTATATCTACCGTAGTTGTTTGAATTTAGAAAAAAAGTCCTTAAGGCTTTCGACTGTCTTCGAAGGGAATAGGAACGTTTTAAATTGGTCCACTTTGATGTCAACTCTCGCAGCTACCGAACAAGGAAAAGAAAAGTTACATGGACAAAAATTATCAAATCCAACAACATCCAAATTCTGCAACTGGAAACTTTTTACCGCCGAATGCAACCACTGCGAAATTTGTGTAGTCTAACAACTTTCCGCAGGTGGAATCACTGTGAACAAATAAAAATGCCACAAATGTCTGCACTCTGTAAGATGTACAGCTGAAAGCACATTATTATCTTTAGCATGGTTGATATTATGATGTCATAAAGATCAGTATTTCCATTCTCAGTAGCTAAAGCCATGCTGTGTTATTACATGCATAATTTAAACGTGTGCCGTATCTTCTTTGTTTCAGTGGAAATGAGTCATTCTGGCAATTTACGTTCTTGCATTTGCGACCGAAGAAACTGCGACTCTCTTCACAGCTGATCAATCTTATTCGTGCCTTTGTTATGGTATGGAGCAAATTTTTATCTCTTAAAATTACTTATATATTTTATAAAATTTCATAATGGGCTTGAATATGAATGTGAACAATTTGGATACGAAACTTGTACTCAGGTATTACAAACTTATAAATTCATTTTAAAACTCTAGATAAAAGTTTTTTTTTAAAGAAAATACTTGAGATGTATTATAAATTACAGCTGTTACACATTAAAACTGAGAAAACTTTAAATACAAGAGGAGAAATTTAATCAAAGGAATAGTATTTCTGCCATCTCGTTAATGGTCTGAATATATTAATCGTTAATAGTTCGACAATCATAAACGAGATTTCGAAGAAACTAAATAATTTTCCAAACATGAAAGTTTAGTCAAAAACTGTGCGTACAGAAAATAAACTGGGGTAAAGAGTTTATCGCGTAGCTGAAATTAATCTTTTGGGAGCGAATGTTCATCTGTCACATAGCGAGCACTACAAGGACAAAATGTAGGGTAGCAGAGATGGGCGTAATCTCTCTTAACAGCATTAACTGAGCACAGCTGTGTGAAAGGTGTTCCGCTTAGTGCATCACAGAGTGGAAAATAACCGTTTAATATCGTGATCTGCCAATACTGCCTGTTGTACTGAACGTAAAGAAAAATTTCAGAGTCGCGTTTAAGTACATGACCACCCTAGATTAATATACACACAATTTCTCGGCCACTGGTTTGATGAGCTATTGTGGTGGTGCACATCCGCAGTCAAAACGGTTATTATATATGTACATAGTTTTGAAGGAATTAGTTGCTAGTTTATAATAGAAGTATGATTCTTCGCGTTCATTCATATCCAACGAAAGGCGTTAAATATATCTGCAGTTTCAAGTTGCTGCTCAAGGAAAAAAAAACAATTGTTTTCAGCACAACGTAAAGATCAATAAATTTATTGTGGTCATTAAATAGTGGCGCCCATTTAAAAAGAAAATGAAATGATGTCCGTTTTATTGTACTGGGGGTTTATTCTAAGTGTCTCGAAACGCAGCTTCCGATCGTGAAATAACTAATTACGTAATATTTCCGGTGTTTAGTATTCTAAGTTTAAGATTACAGTAGTTAGATAATCTGTGTTTGGGGACAAGGGCACCGTGGCTAGGAGCCGGGGGCCCGCCATGTTGTGACGTCACCCGACCACTATCTTGGATCCATGCGAACTTGAGCTTTGACCTTGACTCCGGTGACATTTGACTCCAAAACACCAAAAAGAAAAACACAAAAATGTCTTTAAAAAAAATATTAAAAAAATATAAAAAAAATATAAAAATTAATTACACAAAAATTATTTTAAAAAATATTCGAAAGGACCTCCAGAGAATTCCTGTTTTTCCCGGAGCAGGTAAGAAGGATTGGCAACTCAGGTGACCAGGATAAGTGACCCAGAGTCAGGATAGCAGGACCCATGACATTTAACATTTGATTAAAACAAAAAATAAAAAAAAGAACAGTTCCAAAAAATTGTTAAAAAATATATTAAAAAAATTATCAGTAAAAATGATAAAAAAGTTTATTTAGTTCAATTAAATTTTCTAAGGTCTCCCTTAGCCCTCCTCACACAAAAAATATGTCGGCAGGCCTACAACCCCTTCGGACATACCAAGTCAGCCATCTTGGTGCTGTAAGCCATCGTAGCAGCCATATTGGATGCAGATGACCTTGACTCCATGAACTCCAATGACCTTGAAAACAAAAACTCGAGACAAAATACATCAAAGTCAGCAAGCATATTAAATTATAGACAACTACCACCATATTGGATGCAGGTGACCTCGACCTTGACCTCATGGACTGGAAGGACCTTGAAAACAAAATTCGAGAAAATCCATAAAGATCACAAGTACATGACTTTACAGACTACTACCATCATATTAGATGCAGGTGACCTTGACGTCATGCACTTATTGACTATGAAAACAGTAACTCAAGTAAAATCCATTAAAGTCAGCAAACATATTATTATACGGCCAACTACGTTAATTTCTCTATTTCACTACCTAGCGAACTGTCGGAACTTATATTTATAGACATAAAAAATCTGTAATTTTCCATCTTATTTAAAAAAAAAGATGATATTTCTAATCAGCGGTATAGCTACAAGTATGATACAGAACTTTTGACTACAAGTGCAATTTATTAAATATATATTTCTAATTATAAATTAAAAGTTGTAAAATTTTAAAAAGTATTTTTTATTTAATTATACAATCGCGAATATAGTACAATGGTACTTTATATAAAAATTTTTAATTAAATATATTTCATTTATGTACCTTTTAAAATTTTAAATATATTCTGGCAAATTAGGTAAACATGAAATAAAACACACTTTATTTTTCACACGCATTATTTTATTCAACTAATTTATAATAGTCGTTCAAACCTTCGAAAACATTACAATGATTTTAAATATATATCTCAATATATGCAATTTTGTTGAAGGTTATAGGTCTTTATGCATCTCGCTATTCACACGCACATCGTTCTTATGCGGAAATATCGTGACATGTACTACACCGACACACCGTGCAGGGCTGGTTATGTAGGTAACTACACTTTTGAATAAATTTATCGGAGTCACAAGAAACCTGCTACCAGTAAATATGGTACCAAGGTACTGATGAGAAATGCACTTCGCCTTTACAGGTCTTTGGATACCAAGAAAATTGTCTGTACGGCTGAACTGCTTGCCGCACCTATCACAAAAATATGTCAAGTGACAGGGATTCTTGACACAATTAAAGCGCCCATGTCGCCGTGCATTGCGGCCAACAGTAAACATCTAATCCCAAAAGTGACACTAATGAAGTAGTAGTAGTTCAGACAAATACTCGTACGGACCTGTTGGAGATGCAGATGCTGGAGCTAGAGAAGCAGGTAACGCCGACAGTGTTGTTCTAGGTATCTCAGCCGAGACGTTCTATGGCTCCATTGAAGAATTCATAGACGTAATAGCTGAAGAAGTCGATGGTACTATATCATCTATGTATAATCATGCTGCACTGGTGGAAGTAGATGCTGCTAGTGATGTAGCCATCACAGCTGAGTAAGACGATTGCGCTGGTAAAACAGTAGACTTCTCCCTCGAAAAATAAATTAATGATGAGAAACCATTAGCGAGCAATGCCCGCTCCACTTTAACGTAACTAGCCATTGAATACCTGACGATGTACCTTTCACAGCAGCCATTGCCAAACTAAGCCTCTCAGATGACCTCCCTACTGCTTATAATATATGAGTTTGCGAGCCCTATGATGTCATGTTGACTTTGAACCAATCGTATTGCACCATCAATACATTGTGCGGACACCGACCAGCGAATCGCCGAGTTGCCACGTGATTGCAGCTGGCCAATCACGTGAGTTGCATATGGTAGTGGTGGTGGTGGTTGTAGTTGCAAATTGGAATATTTCGGGCTCTTTGCATTGGTGTGTATGTGTGAGTCGCAAGTTAAAATAATTGCCGCCTATTTTAAAATAAATTTATATAGTCCTCCGTCCAAAAGATGAAAGGTGAACATGTTATGGAATAATCTCGCCGTAATACAATTGCTCCATGTCTCTCGGTATATTTAATCACTTCCTGGGTAAACTGTATTTGCACATTACAGCAAAAGTACCTTAAACTACAGCACGCTCCCACTACATTTCGTTATTGATCGATACAAAACTTTGTACTAAACTATGCAGCACCACGGCAAGCCACCACAATGCTTCCCAATTGGTCGTCAAGAAAGGACTCTTCGTACAGACTGCCCTGTCATAGTGACGAGCATTTTGAATATAGGTGAAAACTCGATCACATAATCGGTGACTATAACCAGTTAGCGATAATGCAGGTCGTGGCTCCATTATCGTCAAGGTCAAAGGCAGCCCTTCTTTGTATTCGCAATTCATCTTCGTGGTATGGAAGCCCTCTCAGAAAGCCCAAATACTCGTTCGCCCTGGAAGAAAACATGCAGGTACTAAATTTATTCTATACATAATTATGTATATTCCTATCTTATAGAAATAAATTTACATTTCAATATATTTGTTGGTATACATACAATCATATTCTATACATAATTATGTATAATCCTACTGTATATATATATATATATATATACAATGTCTATATATATGTCTATATATATGTCTATATATATATATGTATGTATATATATATACATACATACATATATATATATATATATATATATATATATATATATATATATATATATATATATATATATATATATAGACATCCAAAGACCTGTCAAGGCGAAGTGCATTTCTCATCAGTACCTTGGTACCAAGTTTACCACAAGCTGGTTTCTTGTGACTTCGGTACATGTCCTCAAAGTGCAGTTATCTACATAACCTGCCCTGCACAGTGTGTCGGTGTAATAAATGTCACGATATTTTCGCATAAGAACGATGTGTGTGTGTGTGAATAGCGAGATGCATAAAGACTATAACAAAATTGTATATATTGAAATGCATATATATTGAAGTATATTGTAATTTTTTTCGAAGGCATGAACGACTGTAATAAATTAATTGGATAAAAATATGTAAAAGATTAAATTGTGTTTTATTTCATGTTTACTTATTTTTCCAGAATATAATTAAAATTTAAAAAGGTGTATAAATAAAATAAATTTAATTAAAAAGTATTGTTTAAAGTACCATTGTACTATATGTACAATTATATAATTAAATAATAAAATACATTTTTTAATTGTACAACTATAAATTTTAAATAAAAAATATTTATTTAATAAATTATGAACGTATTCAAAGTCCTGCATCATGCATGTAGCTATACCACTGATTGGAAACACCTTTTTTTTTTTTAAATAGGATGGAAAGTTGCAGTTTTTTATGTCTATAAATATAAGTGCCGACAGTTCGCTTAGCATTGAAATCGATAAATTAACGTAGTAGTCATTAACATAATATTCTTGCTTACTTTTAGGGATTTTTCTCGAGTTTTTGTTTGCAAGGTCACTCAAGTTCATGGGTTGTAGTTCAATGTCACCTGCATCTAAAATGGTGATAGTAGTCTGTATCATCATATGCTTGCTGACTTTTACGTTTTTTTCTCGAGTTTTTGTTAAGTATTTTCAAGGTGATGAGGTCAAGGACAAGGTCTTCTGCATCTAATATGTCGGTAGTAGTCAGTAGCATAATATGCTTGTCGACTTTTATGTATTTTTCTCGATGTTTTGTTCTCAAGGCCTTGGGTCAATGTTTATGTCACCTGCTTCCAATATGGATGCTACGATAGCTGACAAGCACCAATATGGCCTACTTGGTGTGGGCGAGGAGGGTGGAAGCCTGCTGACTAATTTGTTTGGTGAGGGGTGTGAGAGAGTACCCCAGGAAATTTACTATTTAAAATAAAGTTTTATATTCTGTTTAATAATTTCTTCTAATACTTTTTAATATAATTGTTAATATTTGTTTTGATTTTATTTTTTATTTTTTGGAATTTATTGGGTCAAAGATCAAGGTCAAATGTCATGGGTCATGTTCTCCTGACCCTGGGTCACATATCCTGGTCACCTGAGTCAATAATACTTCTCACCGGCTCAGGAAAAAACGGGAATTTTCTGGAGGTCTTTTAAAAATAGTTTTTAAATAATTTTTTAAATTTTATATAAATAATTCTTAAATATTTTGAGACTTAAAATTTTTTTTTGGACTGGTTTTGGATAATTTGATATTGGGGGAGGGGGTTAAAATTATCGGGATCAAGGTCAAAGGTCAAGGTCACATGGATACAAGATGGTGGTCGGATGACATCACAACATGATGGACCCTTGGCTCCGAGCCACGGTGCCCTTGTCCCCAAACACAGACAATCCTGCTACTGATGACTTCTCGATTCTCGTACGGAAACTCTCGAGAGCACTCGACAGCTAATGTGTTGTCGAAGCATACATTCAACATGGCGGATGAGAAACATGATGGCCGTATTTACTGCAAACGGGCATACATTTTGTGGTCCTGTCCTTCGTAAACGTAAAGTAATACATAACATATAAAAGGTAATAATACATGTGGAACTTTATTAAATGCGTCTGATTGTATCCACATATATTCGGAAGTATGAATGTTATATTTCTGTATCGTGAATAAATGTTGTAAGTTTAGCAATGGTAGTGTGGTTATGTCCCGTGGGCGCTAGTACGTAAAGAAATATGTTTTGGGTTCGTGGTTCGGTAGATAAACTATGTTTTTAATTCTCATACTAATATAACAAACAATTCTATACCTACATGTAATAATCAAACTAATGAAATGGGCAGCTTCTTTCGTTTTTTGAATTACTATATGAGCTACACAGTTCTAACGTACGGAGCGTTTTACTTCACTAGTGGTAATGGGCATTCGTATGTTTATAAAATAAACAATTAAACGCTTTTTACCATGTAAGATTTGTTGTATATGCCTTATGTAATTTATGGGTGAACCTTTTTGTTTGTTTTTTTTTTTTTTTAATTATTAAAACGATATTTTACGTAGGCACTATCGTCTTCCACACATTTCATTACGTACATCACAGTGGAACATATAAAGACTGTTAGATGGGACTATTACATAACGAATTATCTCATCATGTAACAGTCGTTTTTATATACGAAAGAGTATGTTCCTTTAAAACGAGTAATGTTTCAACCTGCCAACCGGTGTATACAACAAATTTAACTATTCACCGGGTCACTATTTTCCTCAGCCAAGCGTCCAACCATACGATGAGATAGTAGCATACGATGAAATAGTAGCCATGTCGAGAATTTTCACTCTAATTATCCTGCGTTACACTTTGATAAATGGAATAGTACGTGTTTAATATAAGAAAATGTATAATTAATAAATATATGTACCGTATGTGCACTTTTATGCACTAACTACCTTCTTAAAATGCACTGTTTATAAGAATAGCTTTACTTCCATCATAATTTATTACAGGCACAGCGTGTGTTTGCATTTGCCATGTTGCCTGCCTGAACACATGGGGATGTGAGGGTCGTCGGTTGGGGGGGGGGGGGTGTAGACAAAACCCGAACATGGCCGAGGGTGAGAGGTAGCAGAACGACAGTGCGCTTAGGATATCTGTTTGGACATTTTGCTCCCGATCATTTCAAACGACGTCTGCCTATCGACATCAAGACCTACCGATAGACTACCCGAGTAACTTATAATAAACCCCCTGGACTAGTCATGAAATTCGCTCCCTTATATGCACTTCTAAATCAACCGTAAATGTTTAAAATGAAAGGCAGAAAATTGAATTATACTGGATGGTTCCAAACAAAACCGATAACGCTTAGCAGGCTACACTCTAAATCTGAATCAGTGAGAATTTCACTGTTTCAATCAGTCAAATGTATCTGACTGATTTAACAGTCACTTAAGTGAATTTAACTGATGAGTCAGTGAAAATATATCAGATTTCGTTCATTTGTTGATTCAGTGACATTTTCCACTGATTCGCCAGTTTTTTTTTTTTTTTTTTTTTCCCCGCTGTTTTCCCAGTCGCTTATTTTTGACTGATGGATCAGTTAAACCGCGTGTAAAATGGCAGTCAAACAACGATTAAAATGACAGCTAAACAAATTGTATCAAGTGAAATAACAACGAATAAACTAATAAAACCAATACGGATACTTTCTAAAATGTATTTCGTCTTCCAAAACGCCATTTTATGACATAACAGGAACACACAACCTTTAATTCCGTGTTTACGTCTTTGATTTCGTTTTCATGTAATCGTCACAGCGTTCTGTTTGAAGGTTTAAACTGTATATAATGTGACGAGAGTGCACTCATATACACTATTCGTTTTAACAATCTTAACGGTATCAATTAAACCAAAAACGAAAAGTAAGAGCATACAATTTAAATCTTCACGATTTCATGGTGAAACTATGAAACATATGTATATTTTCCTTTCATCATTTCAACTTGGAGTGGTAGTGCAGACGGCAAGGTAACGGCTTAGAGTAGAAAGGTATGGAAGTTTGATCCCGTCCACCTCTGAAATGTTTTTTCTTTTTTAAATAACGGTAAATTGCGCAATGTAAATAGTAAACTATCTTAAATATTTTATTTCAAGTAATTATATAGCTACATTCAATAAAAACCAACATTTAATTCGACACTAGTCGGCCGTCTATAATTTCCCGTCGCTAATTTAATCAGTGAAATTTTTCCACTGAAACAATCAGTGTTTTTCCACTCATTCTAAGTGGAGCAATTTTCACTGATTCGAGTAGTTGAATTTCACTGCGAATCAGTGGTCTCCCACTGATTCGAGTTTAGGGAGTATGTTATGCGGGACGGCAAAGACCGATAATTTTCCAAGAGGTGACTTATGTACAGAAAACCATGTTTTGGGCGCTGTAAGGCCTGCTCCATGGTCACCACTGATCTGACATAACGCGACTGTTATCATTGGGGCAGTATGAAGAGTATGGTCTATGAGACTCCTGTACCATCAGAGGAGGACCTCATCGCACGAATACACGCAGTGACTCGACTACTGAGCATACAACCACACGTACGTACATAAATGTCTACACAACCGGTGCAGACTGTGCAATCAAGTAGGGGGCCAACAATTCGAACACCTTCTCTAATTTCTGCACAAAGTGATGCTCCTGTTAGGTTGGTGATTGTTTCGTAACACAATGTAGAACGTACACCCGCCACCACATCCTAAGCGTTGTCAAACTTTGACTCCTACAGCGCCCAAACTATGCTTTCCCGGACATCGGCCCCTTTTTGAAAAAAATGAGCTGTTGACCGTTTTACACAACAAACTAATCGTTGTTCGTGTTGTCTTGAATCACAGTGTTATTTAATTGAGTGAATCGACTATATCTCTCCATTTATGCGTTTCTATAGCGGAGAATTAACGCCCTTAGAGGCTCAGGGCTTTTCTGGAGGTTTAATTCTGTATTTCAGTTGAAATAATTCCTGAAGTTCGTTTAAGTTTACCCATCACACACGTCTGAGCAAATGGCTGAACGCAAATACACCCTGCAATAGTGCCTGAAACGTTTGAAACACTTTCTGAATTGCCAGGCAAATCGTCAAATTCCACAACTCTCGGGCACCGGGTAGTCAGTCCAGTTCGAATGGCGAGTGAAGGAAATTTGATGTAAAGAAATATTTTTCTTAACAATAAGTTGACCACTTGGGGGGTTATCCATACAGTAATGTCAAAGTTCTTCCAGTGATTGTGATACGAATCATAACAGCGATGTTGATTTGTGTAAGAATCGGTTTTATTTTACGGCGAGGCTAAAGAAAGTATCTCTACTTGAATTTTTCTACCCTACAGGAAAACAGCCACCAAAGTGTATCTCGAAGCATGTGCCAATAATCATGACAGGAATAAAAATCAATTTATATATCAGTACGACAACCAACAGAGTCAGGTTTTGATTTCGAAAGTTTACTTATACCTTGTACTTAAATACGTTTAAAGTACCCATGTACCTACATGTAAGGACTGCACGTGTTATAGAAGGCAAAATACGATCAAGGTACTGAAGCGGACAGTTTGACGCCAGAGGTGGGACAAGAAATAGCAGATCCTGAGAATATTGCCAGGTATGTGAGTTAGAATTGGAAGTAAGGATTTATGTAATATTTTCTTTAGTGGTACGGCCTATGTAAGCTGTCATGGACAGGCCCGCCAAGATGGAAGTGGGGTGGTAAGGGGGTGCAATGCTAAAGGGCCCGGGCCAGGCCCGACTCGTAAATGTTTATTTATGAAACGAAGTATTGCGTAAAAATCTAATTTCTTCAGTCAATAGTTATTAACTTTTTTGCATGGATGACGACTATTAATGTTGTAAATTGTTGGTTTTTTGACGGGGGGGGGGGGGGGGGGGATGGGCCCGCAGCATGCATTGCTCAGACGCCCTTAATTTCTGGGTGGGCCTGGTCATGGATTCTAAAATATCGGAAACTCTGCCGGGGGAGAAAAAAAAAAAGGAATAATTATGAACTATAAACTAAGAAACATAATATTTCAGGTGACAAAATCGCATGAATATTTATGATAAACAGTATAAAATATGTTATATTAATTTCTGCTGATCGAAGAGAACTTTTTGTTTTGTATCGTAAAACACCACTAGTACGTCATTTAATATTATTGCAATTTTCAACACCTTAACCGGTATACTTCCCGCCCTCATTACCACTGTCCTTTTACTTCTCATTACTTATTATATGTTGTAAGAGTCCGGTCGGAGATCCGTTGCTAAATTGTGCTCCGGTCGTTAATATACTGTAGTTACTGTTTCTGAGCTCCGATGCAAGAGCTCTGTACCCACTTTCGCATACCGCGAGTTTCATTTATACCCACCTTGTTTTACATTTTCCCTACCCTATTTCCTTTATATTTCCGACAATATTCCTCTTCGCAGTCATAACACTTGCAACCTCCCTCTCGCATGCCCCATTGCTAAGGAAAATAATAATTAATAGCGCGAGCCGCCAGCTAATCAAGATATGTTAGTGGCTGAATAACCGTAATGTGCCAGTTACTACTACAGTCAACAATAAGAGTGATATTATAAGCATACTACGTATTCTGTGTTACAAAAATGTATAGAAGCAATAGGTATGGTTTTACGCTACATTCCAGCAAGTATATATTTTCCACAAGTGTTTTGTTTATAGTTATCATTTCGCCGAATCCTATGAGAATGAAACTGGTTTTTCATTATATTATTGAGCATTTTCACCACAGCCGTTGCTCAGACTAACGTCTGGCAATAAATCGTCCGTTGAATTATTTTAATAAAATTTAGTAAAATATTGAACTGATGTAGACAATAGTGAATAAACTACACATAATCCAGTTTTCAAACGCACGAAAGCATTGCAAGAAATTTTGTTACTGTCTGATATATGTAAAAATTAATGTATAACACTTTCATGTGGTGATGGTTGAAGGGGATTCGGAGTGGGAAGAATGAAAGGACAGTAAGTGAGTTTCAGTTGAGAGATTTGGACGGCTCTTAACAACGAGGTCTTGAGAGTCGATGAGGGTGAAATAAGATGAGAATGGTGCAGCACCGAAATGCAAGTGCGGGGGAAACGAGAGATACCCGAGAAAACCCTCTGACCAGCGTCGTCGTCCGGCACGATTCTCACAATATGCGAAAATCCGGGAGCGACCCCGCAGGGAATCGAACCCGGTTCATTTAAATGGCGAGAGGGGAGGGGGAGGAGAGGACAGTGTGTTTTAGTTGAGACTTACAAGGTACCACAAGCAGGCCTGTGCACAGGATTTTAAAATGGAAGGCGTTGATATGATAGGTTAGCTGGTTGATTTAATTATTCATTTACTGTCCATATTTGGGCCCAAAAGGGCTAGTCGTACACTTTTGTAAACTGTTCCATTTACACAAATATAACAAATATGGTAAACAGATGAAATATGATAAATTATATACTGACTATAAACATATTACAAATACTATACAGTTATAGGATATTAGTAGTATCAAATAGCCGGTTCTGGCTCACCAGGCATCAGGCGGTGGACCCCGTGGACCCATCTAGCATATTACCAGGCATCAAGCTGTGGACCCAATGAGCAAGAATGGCCAGAAGTCTGAATGCGGGTAGCCATGCTGGTGGCCAGCAGCCATGTGCAAAATGGCGACTGCTGGTGGTAAGTGGCCAGAAGGGCCGGTGGCCAAGTTGGTGGTTAGTACAATGATGGCAGCCATTTAAAAAATGGCAGGCGCTGGTGGCAACCACCGATGGTAGGCGGCCAAAAGTCTGAATGCGGGCGGCAATGTTGGTGGCAAGCAGCCATGTGCAAAAGGGCGACTGTCAGTGGTGGACGACCAGAAGGGCTGGTAGCCATGTTGGTGGCCAGTACAATGGCGACGACAGCCGTTTGCAAAATGGCAGGTGCTGGTGGCAGCTACCGGTGGCAAGCGGTGGTGGGCACTGGTGGCAGGCAACAACAATTCTGAATGCCACCCTTAGCCTCGATCTTGACCTTTGGCCACCATTTAGAACTTAGAAAATTTTACCGCTTAAACAAAAAGAATCATAACGTTGGAAAATTGTTAAATTGTAAGACAACGGCGTCTGAAGTTGGGGGCAAGCCTCCGACTTCTGCTTCAGCGTACACCTTCCACGACTGTAAATATACACAATCATATTTTACCCAAGCGCCATGCCTTCATAGCCATACTCTGTCCTTGTGGTTCATATCACTGTGGTTCGTCGTGTACCAAGACTTTAATAAACGTATTGAAGGGTAGTCATATGCTCTGTGTACATAGCATACATCTGTACTTCGATTAATACTCAGCCATCGCTTTCATTCTGACAATTCCAGCCTCCTCCAACATAAATGGCGAGTATCATATTCAACCTTACCATCGCTCAAATTAGGAAGAAACCATATCACACATATAGTATAACATTCAATATGCCTTGTAATTACCTTACTAATACTGATTGTCAGGTTGGCATCTATGTTCTTCCGAGTTGAGTAGGTCTCAGCAACATGCTTTTATTTTTATGATGACACATCATCACCAGTAGACTTGGAGGTCCCATTATTGTTCTCAGTGGACTTGGAGGTCACATTGACGTTCTCAACATCCTGGGTAGCATCTTTGTTCACAACTTCTGACTATCTGTATTCTCAATGCTCTGCACCACTCGTGGTCCCTTCTTCACACATTGGTTTAATGCATAATGCAGGTCCATGTAATGATATGGGTGCTCGAAATAGCATTAGTGTACTGGACGAATCAGCAGGAAGACTGGACTTGTCGTGCCTTCTCGTGTCAAACAAAGGCATGGTACCTGTGCATGTAACAGTATGTCTCTTTAGAATATCACAGCTACCAAATGTCGCACCAATATATCGCATGTTTGTATTCTAGAGGCCGGTTCCTTTGTTCAGTCGCTCCGTTCATGATGGAGAGCATTGCAACTTTTACTGAAGAACTTGTTGCAGTAACTCCATTGTTTACCATGTAATTGTTATGATACGTTTCTCGTGTAGGGATACTCGATTGCATTCTCTTCATACACATGTGATAATACAAACACACACGTGTACTACTAGTATTGCTGACTCCTCACTGATGACTTCTTGATGCTGACTCCTCATGGATGACGTCTTGATGCTGACTCCTCATGGACGACTCCTTGATGCTGACTCCTGGTGGATAACTCTTTGCAATACCAATGTCATACAAGACATCTTAGCAACTGCATGTTAATGTCTGTTGATGGAGTAATTTATACCTCTCCTTCTAACAGTTGATGACGATGCAATTTTGTCATCTTCTCCATAGTGAGGAAGAATTGGCACGTGTCTATGTGTGCAGTGGAACATACCCACTAGTTCTAAACTCTAGAACGTTTACCGAAGCCAGGGTCCAACCTGGACCATGGACCACCATTACTTCTTCCTCTCTACATATCTTGGATATACTATCGACAATCGCATCTTCTACTACAGATGAATGGAGCACAGCTACAGCCAAAGTCTTGAAGGTTCTGGTACAATATTATTCTTTACAAGGTTCAGGTTTAATCGATAAGTTGGTTTCGTATATTAGGACTCATGCTTATCAGTAAAGAGCAAACATTGTGTGGTGTAGTTAACATGTTCGGTGCAACCAAATCTTTAAGATGTTCCATGAATCCAGATCGCTTCAGGAAAAATCCATTATCATTAAGCTTCGGAGATGGTGAATAATCATTTGGTTGTTTATCGAATGGTCTGTCCTTTACATAGTTTCACATGACTATGTAAATCGGCATCGTATACATACCTCTTTCGACACTTATCATATTGATATGTCCTACGAATGGTGTTCCTCGCACAAGTACTGTTTTCGTATGCCCTAACATCATATCCACTTATAAATGTCTTGTCAAAATAGTTGCATGGATGTCTTGGCAGAAGCAGTGAACGGGTCTCAGCATTTTTAGATGAACCCGCACGTTTTTTATTGCTATTCTGCACCTGTCAGGCAATGCAGGGCGACCCTCGGATGTTGCAGGGTGTCTTCTCAGGTTTCCATATCGGAAAAACTATTATTTACACTGTTCACATATGAACATAGTACACACTAGATTCTGATGACAACTGGTTTCATATTTTCTGGAGCTTGTAATTATAGAAAAGGCATTCTTTCATTAGCAGCACATATAACTTACCTGTTCCATCAATGAATACTAACAAGTTATTCATAGCCGATGTTCTCTCTTCGAGGTCTGAACAGCGACTGAAATGACAGGCCTATTCCGACCTGTTGTATGCCACATTGCCATGGCAACCTGAAGAGGGTTAACTTACAATGTTTCCAATGTTGTGCTGTTGCAGTACTTCATGCCTACTTAAATCGAACATTGTGACTTACGCAGTTTCAAATGTCTTTTTTAAGTGTCAAAAAGCACATACATTCTTCGACACTTATTACATTGATATGACCTTAGAATGATACTCTTCTTACATGAACTTGTGCATGTCTCTTTTCATCATATGCATATGTAAATATATGGTTACAATATTTCTATGGATGTCGTGGCAGTACCAAAGAACTGCTCTCCAAGGACCCTTACATTGGACTGGTAATATCTTCTGAATCTGCTTGACAGGTAGTGCAAGCTCGACCCTTACATTTTGCACGATGTCTTTTTAAGTGACTTCGATGGCCAAATTGAAATTTACACTTTTTACCCACATCACGACCTGCATTGTGATAACATCCAGCTTCATGTTGTCTGTAGATGTTTTTGTAAAAAAAATACCTTTTAACAGTATCGACACGAATGACTTTCCTGTTCCATCGATTAATAAGAGCACATTAGCCACAGCCGATTTTCACTTTTCGATGTCTTGATGGCAACTGCGCTGGCCAACCCTATACTAAAACCATCATATTGGTAGTTTACCTAGTACTGTGAGATCCATGTCAATCGACAATCACAGCCAGGAGGAGGAACTGCGAGATCACACCGTGCCAGAACGTCTCTACCACTACACCAAGGGTTCTCAAGGACAGAACTACAAGCTTGATGGTGGCTGTCAAGCGAACCTGCGTCGGAACGACATTCTCGTCAGCTGCTCCATGTACAAATCTATCTTTGTACTTCATGAGTTCCTAAGGGAAGGAATCAATGTTGGATGCTCCTTCAACACTCTTCTGATGTACATAATACCACCCCCTGGAATGTGGTGTGTTCATAATGGTAGTACATCCTTGCAAACACACTGTACATGGGAGACAGTCGCGTATGTCTTCGTCCTGTTGTATATATGTGGGTAGATGTCTGTAGACATACTGTATTTCATGTCAAGCATATGACAGAAGGAATTCTTTAGGCAAGTATGCTGGCTCGGTTTCTTGGTCGAGTGCTGCAAGTGAGTTATGCTTTCCATATGCTGCAATAGTTGACAGAATCTTCTGACCACTCGAACAAATTGCCACCATTTTCACTGTGCTCCACGACAAGTTTTTTGGCATAGCTATGGAACCAACTGCTGACCTGAAATGATACACTCTCAGGTCTGACCTAGCTCGAACGACAGACTAACTGTGAATGAGTCAGAAGCTCATGTGACTGCGTATATACACTCGTATGCACACACCCAATATCCTTATCTAACATGGGTAAGACGCCAACAAGGAAGCGGAAACTGGAGAATGGGTGTGCAAGCAGCTGTCTGTAGGGACCTGGGTTCGAGACTTGTCACTATGGGTACACAAAACATCGTAGTTATAGTGGATTGGCTGAACATGTAATGTTGGAGTGCATACATTAAAGGTTCGTGAAGAGTTGACTGCTTTTAATTTCAAAGGCTTCATACATGATGTAAGTAAGTAAATTGAATGTTCGGGCAGAGTCGGCAGAGTATGACTGCTTGCAATTGTAAAAGCTAGGTACATGCTTTGAAGGTTCGAGCATGGCTGGCAGAGTATGGCATCCTGTAAGTATATAAAGGCTCGGTCAGTACACGTATGCTGGTAAGGCCGTCAGAGTATGACTGTCGTTAATTGCAATGGTTCGGTACACAGGTGCAGGTCGGGGACAGAGTATGATTGTAATGGTCGCCTTCATGGCCAGTGGATCCGACGATGAACAATTGTTTGCAGACATTTCCGTACACACTCTCAACAGGAATCAAACTATTGATACCTTATTTTTTCAAGAATCATACACCATCATCGTCAGGCTACATTCATTAGTTACTTCCAAGTACGAGCATTTTGGCACAGAGTGGTTGTGATGTACCTTCTTGGTCGGTAATGTATACCGTACACGTAAAGACAGAGTGATCAATGTGCTCTGAGCTCCCAGTGAGTTCGCGTCTCGACCTACAGGTCTTCTGCTCTACACACAAAGTACAAATGTAGTTGAAATGTGTGCGATATTTCCATACTCACCATATCTAATTCGATTGTACTCAGTTGTCTAGAACAGTTGATGATTGTGGATGTGGAATGCATTGAAGTATATGTACACAGCAAGTGCAGGTTGGTCCTAGGTTGTTGTTGTGGGGGTACAGAGAAGCTGTTAGCATTTGTGGTTTCATACATGTGTGTGGTTTGGAGTATGACTGTTGTACATTGAAGGTTCGATACAGAGTATGACTGACTGTAATTACAAGCTTCGGTACACGAGTGTGTAGGTCTTTGTCTGGTCGTGAGTGATGGTTTCGTTTCAGTCGGATAATTTGCGTTGTATGTGAGTGTGTGTGTTCGTATTATGGAGAAGGTTGAACCTTCCCTGACCCCTTCCTGACCCCTCCCTGTTATCATTACCTCCTTCGGTACACAAGTGCAGGTTGGAGATACTGGTGAGTGTATTTGGTAATTAGAGCCAACTATGCTTATAGGTTTACATGAGGCATATTTGACCCCACGACCCTTCTCCTAGTCGAGGTGGATGCCAATGTTATGTATTTGACTACTACAACTAAAATGGTTCAGAAATTATAGCCAACTATGCTTATAAGTTTTATGAACATGCACAGACTTCAGGAGGAGGCTGTGTTATAAGAGATCCGGAATTGATCGTTCGTGACGCCTTGATATTCCACTGCTGCCACCAGCGAGGCACTGGCCGACAAAATGGTCGACATCCTCGTCTGGTCGACAATTGTCCCGGATAGACATTGGTCGTCGATACCAAAATGGCCACTGGGAATGATAGAAATTTGTGAAGCTCCGAATTTGAGAGAAGCTCCAACCAATTCAGCTGCATTGGGCAATCCTTTGCCACAAAAGGCAAACTGTACGGATTGTGCTAATTAGCACTGGCTGCTAAGATGACCACCGATGGCGGTAGGGAAATTCGGTAAATTTTAAGGTACAATGGGAAAAATGGCGTTTTTGTGCGTGAAATCGGACATTTTGGACGGGAAAAGGGGAAAAAGGGAAATTCTTGCTCATCAGGTCCATAGCCCGATGCCTGGTAATATGCAAATTGGGTCCATGGGGTTCACCACCTGACACCTGGTGAGCCAGAATTGGCTATTTTATAGTACTGCTATTCACCTTAAAGTGAGCACTTTCGAAAGCCCTCTCACTTGTAATGCCAATAAATATAATGCCTTAGGTATTAACTTCTGAGAGCCCTGGAATATAAACATGGTTTTTTTTTTTTACTGATAATGCAATATTTATTTTTAAAAGGTTGTTATAATATGAAAATAACTGAAAGAAAAAAGTAACTAGGGCATCAAAAGCGCTAACTTTACCGTGAGCAGCCTATATTTCAAGCTATATACAAATAAAAAGAAAATTACATAGTGAAATGTTTAACTTAATAAAGACTTCAGTATCATTATTCTAGGTTCAGACGGTATTAATCAGCATTCCAAGGCGAACCAGGTTCAATCCCCTGCTGGGTCACTCCCGGATTTTTGCATGTGGGAATCGTGCCGGACGATGCCTCTGGTCGGCGGGTTTTCTCGGAGATCTCTCGTTTCCCGCGCCCTTGCATTTCGGTGCTGCTTCATTCTCATCTCAGTTCACCTTCATCAGCTCTCAAGACCTCGTTAAGATCCGCCAAAATCTCTCAACTCCACTCAGCTCATCCACATTATAAAAGCATTCGTTCTGAAAAAAATTCAAATAAAGTTCGTGTGAACATTTTGTAATCACTATATTTCACGAAGGCTGCAAGATATGTGATTATGAAGTTTTATGACGTAATTATAAACACGTTTCATGACCTGCCTTTTATTAACCTGTGTGAATATATATTTATGATATAGTGTTATGGTGGTGAATTAGGGCATTTGACTGATATCAGTACGCATATTTTTGTTGATATATAAAAAAGAATTATAAATTTAAGTACAAGGTTTTAAGAATTACAACGAATGTTCCTTCAGCTTCACAGCGCAAATCATTTTATGGGACAGTAACTATAGAAATATTCATAGGGCAAAGAAATAGCGCCACGGTTTAGAGAATAATAGAAACGGAAATTGGCACAGTCTGCTCATAATTTGTAAAGTGCTCTCTAGCATTGTTTTCTTCAACTTCATGGGTAGGATTTTAACTCTCAAAACCCTCCCATACACACGGTCTTGAACATAAGTGTTCCGAAAGTTATTTTGGCGGCAAACTGAAACGCTCAACAAAGGGTTTTTAGCGAGTTGGGGCGCCAGCTAACCAGTTATTTAGGATCAGCACTAGAAAGGCCTGTAATACCAGAGCACAGTCGAACACCACGTCTTCGTGCGACCACACTCACGTCACCTATCATGGCAGGTTACCGGAGTACTGAAAGGCCGGTATTCACTGTCACTAGCGTTGCGAGCCACACCCGGTACGAATCTTGTTTCGACAGGAAAATATTGGGTTTGGCTGTTTTGTGACACGGCCGTTTGTTTCGTGTGAATACGTCTACATTGACGGGTTCGGACGCCTTGATGTTTATTTATGTTCCCGGCACCGCTTCACTCGAATGTACAGGTTTTTATGAGTATCAATGGATTGCATCTGAGATGCTCTTGCCAACCATAAGTAGTAGGGGTTGGATGGTCCTACCCCACTTTTAATTAATAGGAGTCTCAATTTGATATCAAATTGATAACAAATAGATTGACCGGATTAAGGCTTCATGCAATATTAAACCAATAAAAAAAGTATAATCCGATTTCAATCCATTAAAATAAATTTATTGACTGATTGAATTAATAAAATTTAATTAATTAATCAATTTTTAAATTTTATGTGAATTGAGAAGTGTATAGTTTGGTGTAAAAGTGTGCTAAGGACTTTTTTTTGGAGAGCGGAATTGTAGGTCCTCACTCTCTGAGGTTTGGCATTGTACTGAGGTGTGATGTGTTGGGAATGGGGTATTTATGTGTAGAGGGTCTTAATTTATTGGAAAGTGGCATGGTACATCCCCACTCTCAGAGGTATATTGTTTTACTGAGGTGTGGCTGTGTTGTGTAAGGGGTATTGTGTAATATTTAGTGTTATTGAGTCCGTTCCCGCCTGTGAGGTGACTGAGGACTAATCCACGTCTGCTTCTACCGCCGTCTTGTAGGCGACAGAGGTTATGTCGTATTAGTAAATATATACATTACATTATACAACATGAATTAAACGGCAGTCTTCCTAAACATATTAACAAGGGATTTGAAAACACTTACTAATTACACTACTTGACGCCCATGCCTCTCAGATCTACACATACCTTAAATGATTTTAATATATGTCCATTCGATTGGGAGGTTGCTGTAGGAATGACGTCATTATAGGATTTGCGGAGACTTGTAAGCTGTGTGTCGGGAGTGATGTTGATTATAGGCGACTGAGTTCTAGGTACATGAAAAGTGTGAATTATTTCGACGAAATAGGCATTGAAAAGAGAGGTGAATACAACTTATGTCCAAATACACATAACTACATGACAAATGGATAAAATTATGTTTACTATGCATGTATTTGTTGAAACAAATATTTTCCAACAGTCATCTGAGCTTACCTCCCTCAGCAATCCTAACTTAATGTCCAAGATGAAACACATTTACTAACGAAGTGATTAACAAAGCCAAAAGGTATCCTATTTCCCTACCAAGCTAGGCATTATAAATGTTAGCACTTCATCAGTTCTCAATACAAAAATTTACAAATAAATAAAAAATGTCCTGTTTACGAATTCACTGATTTATGTAAAGCCAAACAAAATATTTCACTAGAAATTTTAACAAATGAACAAATAAAGATTTCCCATGCAAACAGCTCCACATAACACAAACTGTTTCAAATTTAAAAAAAGATTTACCAAGGACAAAGAATTACTGCATTCCAACTATGAAATCATATCTCCGAATAATCTTAACAATACTTCTGTCGAAAATATATCGCAGTCCATAGACATTCAAACTTACTAACAAAATGAAACAAAGTAATTTTAACCATATGCATACATATCCCTCTGAGTTCTACACATACCTTAAATGACTTTAAAACATGTCTGTTCGCTCTGGAGGTTGTTGTAGGAATAAATCCAGCATAGCACTTATGTCGACTTGTAAGATGTGTGTTGGAAACAACCAGATACACTGTCTAATTGTAAACTAATGTTTTGGCGGAACTCCTCGACATTAAAATAACTTAAAATACATAACAAATCAATAGAAATGTCCTGTTTATATCTCCAACAGCGCACTAGACACACGCACCTCTCCCTCAAAATAAAATGATTGCAATGGAATTTAAAAAACGGAAGCAAGTAGTGAATCGCAGGGAAAACACACTTTTCTAAGAATAAAATAATTTTAACACAAGCTCCACCAAAAACGCATGGCAGTGAAAGATTAAAAAATTCTCGTAGCGAACACATGCAGACTAGCTTCGAAAATCCACATTTATGTATGAAAAAATTGCATCGATTATTAAATAAAATAATAGACGCATGTAAACTTTCAAATGAAGGAAACAATATGCACACTATAACTCATCACAATAAAAGTTTAGCATATACTGTATTTAACACTCATAGAGGAACTTCTGAATGTACTTTACAATATAATCTATGATTATTTAAAAAAATTAAGATTTTATTAAGATGCATTAAAATATTTTCCACTGTATTTTACGATTATTAGGAGCGATGTTTGAATCCCAGTCAGATAATTGATGAAAGGTTTTTAACAAGAATCGTAACTAGCAGTTAGGCATACAGTAGGTAGGTTAACACAGATACCCTCCATCTTGGGATGAGAGACCGGCTGTTTGCTGAACGTGTATGTTGAAGTGGTAGTTCTTAGAGCAGAGTCACGTAACCATGTATACAGCCCAAGGTTTGAAGAGAAACTAAAATGGCGATTCCAGACAGTGGTTGGAAGCAGCTCTGTGCTTGGAAATATCCCATTATACCGCTATGTGATTCCTCCCTCCCCCTTGCTCCTATCAAGGAAGCATTTGTATGTCCAGCTCGGACCCCTGTCTACCTCCCTAACCTTGCCCGAAAACAGTTTGCAGTATTCTCCAACCCCAGACACTAGCAAAATTATTTCATCAGCACTAAGAATTACATTCCAAATATCTTTAATCCACTAAATTCAATAAAAATATAAGCCATTTTTCAGAATTTTTTAAAAATCTAAACTTATAATTTAGATCAAGTTTATAAGTTTAAATTCGATTCCCTTTTCCAGAAAACTTCAAATAAATTTAAAAATCCTACAGCATTCTAATTCTAGGAAAGTAATTCAGGAAACTACAAAAAAGTACAATTTCGTACAAGAGATATTGTCACTAAATAAATTTTTTAATGTTTTCTTTTTAAAGAACATGATTTTCAAAATACATATCATTCGATTTACTAAAATTTACGTGATACACAAGTGAAAGGTTTTAAGTATGGAAAATGTACACATTCAAATATTTGTACGTAGCAGACGAAAACACATTTTGCATGTAGAATTTCTGTACGAGAGCAAAGTTCCCGGCTGTCATAAAATGTGTATATTTGAACAAATATAAATTTATTTTTATTTTAGAATACTTCTATTCAACATAATATTAATGAAATACAATGTCTCCAGCCTGAAATGACTTGTATCGGAGCTGAAATATGTCAAATTCAATGTTATTTGAGAAAAGTCCCAAATTTAAGCAAATTTAAAGGAAAATGGCTGCCGTTTTCAATCCATATACTATACAAGGGAGAATAAATAAACAATTTTCTCAGTGTTAAGTCATCAGCTGCCAAGGCTACATCGCATACATGCGTGTGTGTGATTGGAATTAGCAGTTTGCAGTACCAAGAGTTAGGCATCTGTATTACACCTGAGAACAACGCCAGGCGTCCACAGCATCTACAACGATGCCAGACGTCCACAACATCCAGAACGCCAGGCATCCACACCACTGAGAGCTGCATTAGGCATCCACATCACAGAGAACAACACCAGGGTCCACAACAGCATCGAAAGCTATGCCAAGCATCCACCCAGAATGACACCAGGGTCCACAACAGAATCGAGAGTTATGTCAATCATCTACAGGGATTACTTCTGTCTGCAGCATCTCGCAACAGGTATAATGCACGAAGGGCATTGCTGCGATAACTGTGATGAGGAGTGCGTATAAGTACCCAATGTGATTCTAGCTTTGGAAAGGTGTAAATGTTATTGAGTTTAGACTGTTGTCAATTGGGGATGTTGCCTAAGGAATCCGTCATCACTTTTGTGGCTCACGAAATAAAATTTGTCATTCCGTTCCTTCCTGAACATTTAGGAGTCTCTTATCTTCCGTGTGAAGACTGCCCATACAGAATGCCCGCTTTCGTTAAAGATGTGAATCGACAACATATGCAGAGGGATTGTATGTTGCGAAGGTTGGAACAGCTAATAGAAGCTAGTATTATCCCCGATATTGCATGGACGATTCAAGGATTGACAAGTTTATTCCGAGGCAACCACTAAGATCTTGAAAAAAAATGTTTCGAAAGTTTCTGTACATACTGTAAAACGTGACAGTTTTAAAAAGAAATAATGTAACAATGACATGCTATGCACAAGGATTCGAAAATTATCAAGACAAATATTTTGCAATTAAAGAACTTGCCATTTCATATGCAACTGATGCTAATGATAGAAAAGTATTAAGTTTTAAATCTCCCATGCCTTGATTTGTTTTGTTTTAAATCAAAAATTCATAATGATATTTCGACATCAAACTTAATGACATACACGATTTAAAATGGGACTCTGGTGATATAGATTATGAAGACCATTTCCAGTACTCCTCGAAGACTATCCCATATATGTACTTGGCAAAATGCAGAAGGAAATTTCAAAAAGTTGAACCAATGCAGACATTGTAAACATCAGAAGATATCACGACTGTTCGAGTATTAATTTGATAGTAAAATACTATAACACTAATCACTGTGAGAAAAAAACGTTTTGTTTACAATGTAAAAGTGAAGCTTTAAGAGATTATTTATCACAACATCCTACCAACGTGTAAAGATAATAATTTAGAAAAATTGTTTGTTACAGCTGTGTAAGACTTTGAAAATGGCGAAATTGAACCCAGAGCAGATGTATGAGAGTGTTACTCCAGGGTGCAAGAAAGTGTGATTCAAGTGTCAAAACAACATGTACTTCCAATTCCAGATGTGCAATGGAGATGAACACCAGAACTTTACACAAAGTTTCACTGGAAATACGTATAAAGAACAAGTATTGTGTTATGACGAAGATGGCTGCTTGGTTTTTAACATGCTACCCGACAGCGACCTGCCTTGTTATTCTGAGGATCTGTGTTTTAAAACTGTAAGTGAAGAAATAACCAAGGAATCAGGATTCAGACAAAAAATATATAAATGAAGTAGAGAGTTCTACGACAGCCCTACCTTGTGGAATGAAACATGTAATAACAAACTACACATCACACAAATGTAAGGAAGTAATCGAATTAAAATGTCACCTTGTGGAATGTGGGATTGTGAAGTTTGGCAGAGCAATGTTTGTGTCTGTAAATTCGAGCTAACCAAGATGTCGTTGAACAAGTAATATATCCCAAACTGGAAGAAAATATAACTATAAAAAGAAAGAACCATACACCAGAGCTTCAGTTACGATGGAGAGCTTTTACCCATCACTTCATTGCACCAGTGTTACTCCATGTTACAGGCGAGGGTGGTTTCGAATCATCAACTTACCAAACCTCATCAGGGAATCACCATCTGTTGGAAGGAGACCTGCGATGGAGACATCCACAACAACAACATTTTCGAACAAAGAGGTTTAGTATTCCAATCAATGTGCAACATATATGTGTGTGAAGTGGTTGATTCAGAATAATGTTCTCGTCGATTTGCAAGTATGAATTGATTGAAAATGGTTTGGATTCTGTAACTTATGTGTAGCATATTCACATGTTTTTAAGGAAACGTGTGAGTCAGACATTCATTTTAAGTGTACATACTATTCTGAATCTTTGTCAGCATGTAATAAGCCATGCAGTTTTTATTTCAGTTTAACTAACTGCAGCAGTCCAAAATGTCTTTTAAATCACTGTTGACCATACAAATTCGATCACAATCTTAAGCTTAAGGGCGATCATGTAACAACATTTTGCAAGGAAAAACAATGATTGAACCATCTTATTTATATAGGAGATAATGTTTTGCCATATCAGTAGTTCGAAGAATGTGATAATGATATTCATATTCTATACCATCATCACAAAAGTTTGGTTACATATCGCATACTGGGTGTGATTCTTCAAAATGTTACATGCATCGAGCTATAAAATTAGCAGAAATAAAGTTTAGTCATGATTTTTTCAATATAAATGCATTATTCCTTACTAATTGTTCTCGTTGAGTACTGGATTGCAGATGAGTAACATTTACTTTCATCCTGGAAACCACTACATTAGTGTGAAACCAAGAAAGTCTAATATAACTTGTGCACTATGGTGTAACTGTCTCCTCTGTGAATTTATGGAAACTTGTTTTGCTGTATTTCATTTTTAAGTGATTCATTTTCCACTAGGAGATGAAAAAGCCACGAATTGATTGAATGCAATGATATGACCAAATGTTGTGTGTTTTACATGACTGCAACCACACCTCTTAAATCTAGCATTAAAGATGTTTACTTGCATTATTTCGAAGCATACCTAAATTTAGTTGAAAGTGTCATTTTACATTCCTGTGAACGTAAAGACATTTGTGTTCAAACAGACAGGATAAAACCAGGGCATAAGAAACGTTCCCTCCTTGAAAACAGAGTTTAAGAAGAGGACTTAAATCCAATATTAAAAAAGTGTTCGAAAACATTGTTTACAGAAGTTGCTAATAGCTTATAAATCGTCTTCAAAATGTTTGTGATTTATTTGAAACACCTTGTGTATCCATGTTTGGATAAATTAAAAAATGTTCGATACATTTTGTAAAATCCTATAGCAAAATAAAAAAAGTACTTAAATTTGTATACCACCCTATATTCACTGGTGCTATGATTTGGAAGTTATGTTTGGATAAACTTAAAATGGTGTGTATATTTTTTGTAACATCCTATACTTGCTTGCGTATGTTTTAAAAGACTTTTGTATATAATTATGAAATAATTCTCTAATATGTGCTATGTTTTGGAACATTCTGTACTTGCTAGTGTTAAAATATTGTACATAGATTTTTTGATCAACCTGTACTTACTTGTTTGAGTGTGTGTATGTATTTGAAACAATTGTCTAATATGTGCTATGTTTTGAAGAAACCTGTACTGACTTGTGTCAAAATGTTGTACATAAATTTGTGAAACAAACTGTATTTGTATACATTTTAAAGTATTTGTAAATCAATTTATGTTTTAAAATTAATTCTTTTGGAATGTTAGTTAATCTGTCCTTTTAATAAATATTAAAAGAAAATTTGTTTTCCAAAGAAGAATAAAAAATGATGCAATGAGTTAAAAGATGTTTGGTTTCTATCAAACTATGTTCATTAACACAAAGGAGTGTTGTAATGAAAAAATGCCCTAAGAAAAAGAATCTAGTAACAACTTTGAAAAAATTATGAATAGGAGAAATCAATATGAATTTGAAACAGTCTCCTGACAAAGGTCTCTGTTGTAAAATGTACTATTATTTCACAACACATCTTTTTTACACAAAAAAAATAGTTTATTCTTTCACCAGCCTCCATAGAGCAATTAGATTATGCTATATTAATAAGGCTCTGGGTTCGAATCCCAGGTAAGGCATGGTTAATTGCAATATAGTTTATAGCTTCTGGATTCAAATTCTGGTTAGGGGCATATATGATTGTAATCTAGTTTACAGTTTCTGGGTTCGAATTCCGGTTAAGACATTTTTGTATGTCAGTAATCATTAAACATATTACAAGTTACATACAGGAATAATGAACGAAACACATAATTAAATTAATATTGGAAAAGAAATTCGTACGCAATAGTGCATTAAATTCAGGGTTAAAAATCTTGTGTTGAAAAATAAATACGTCTGTGTACAAAATCGTTCAATAATAACATAATTCAAATTACATATCATTGCTTACAACTGAATAAATACAAATATTCCATATTAAATTTCAAAGTGTGCACTGTAAAAGTTAAATATGTGTTCATCATGAAATAATCATTTTATTTTGTAAATTTGGTTAAATTTTACCTAAATTTTACCTAAAACCATTTCAAATTACGTTACTTCTTCGACTGATATATATTTGAGGCGAACAGCTACATATAAATTTTGCTACAATGGAGGGTGTCTGGCCTATAAATAGTTGGTCCTGCCCGGAGCTCATTATTTACTATTCTGACATCACGGAGCAAGGATCTTCTCTCCAGTGCATGGCCGCACTGTGAACCAGTTTCTGCCCTCACCACCAGCGTACCAGACCTATTGTTGGATGTTCGCGACAGTTACAAAGGCGTGAATCATTCGTGTTCAGGAACCTGTCGCCCGCCCATCGAATATTGGGATCTATCAGCATCTCCCGCGACGGTGTAGGGTTAAGGGACAATCAGAGCCGACCTTCATCTCCGCTGCCAGCATACCACACGCCTATCCGAGCAGCCACCCCCGGAGCTCTGCCGGGGGTGGCTGCTCGGGGGGGCAACTTTTACAATTTTACCAGTATTTTCATAAACATTTTACAATTTGAATGAAATTCATTAAACTTTCTTCACAAATCATTAAACTTTTTAAAACTTGAATGAAATCCATTAAACTTTTTTTGCAAATCATTAACTTTTTAAAATTTGTATGAAATTTTCATAAACTTTTTTACAATTTGAATGAAATTCATAAAAACTTTTAGAAAGGCTGTGTTCTTTTTTAAATTTGTTTAGTTTTGGACAATCGGAGTGGGTGGGTTGATGTGTGCTTCAGTGTGAATTATGGAACGACTTAACAAAGGTAGAACTAAGCTGCTTACACGAGGCGTAAGCAGAGGGTGCATAGCCCTGCTCCTGAGTCTGTTCAGAATGTTGTTGTATGGAGAAGGAAGGCAAATGGATGAATTAATGGACCTGAGTATTTATAATGATTGTGGAATGATTGAAAATAGGTTGGGTGGGAAGTTTTATGTAGTTTTAGGTATTTTTTTTGCTGTTTACATAGTTTGTATTTTATTTGCTTATTTAGTTGTAAAGTATAAAATGTTGTAATTTTTTTAATGATTAATTAATATGTAAGTGTATTATATGTTTAGCTCTAGGAGTGCAAAATAGTACTCCCTTTGCTAAACTTTCTTGATGAAAAATCGTTATTAAATTTGCTTTCGAAAATTTATAAAATGATTTAACAGTGTAAAGCACTTTACCTTTTACGTTGTTACATACTTAAATTTTTGATGGTGTCGAGTAATTCAGTTTTATTTTAAAAACATGAACTATTATGTAAAATTTTCTCTAAAACCAATTATGTTCAATAACTAGCTTAACTTGAATACAATGTTGTGTTGTAAATGCAGTATACTCATCTAAGACGAAACATAGCTGGAAAAGACAGAGTGTCCAGGTAGTGTATGTCACAGCACAGTATATTGTATACTGGAGTATTGACTAGGGACTCATTTCACTGTGGGCTGGAGTCGGTGGAGGGGCAGTGGAAGGGAAGTGATGGGCTTCCCTGTTGGCTGTATCATGCAGGCGATTGCAGTGCATGCATGGTGGAGTTCTGCGAGTAAGGGGAGCGTGCAGGGGAAGGGGGACATGTTTGTACGCTAGCACCTGCTGTGGCAATTTTCAAAAACACGTGCAAGTCTCTCGTCTTACTCCACTGCACCCTACTGTTTCCCACAACTTTGTTCACCCTGCTCGCTCAATCATGCCTGGCCCAGCAACCTCTTGCCTGCTATCTGCATCACCTATTGTCTCGTTACCTGGCTCTACTTACATCTCTGTATCTTTTGTAAACAAATACCAAGGCTCTTGCACATCACGCACTGCTTTTTAAAAACACATAACTTAATCCCTCAAAAATATGTATTTTTTAAAATCTATTTTTAAAGAAATTCTTTCAAGTGCAAAAAATAATTATTTTGTCTCTCTGTTACTAACTAAACATTAATTCCAGCTGCATCGATACGACGTAGTGACTAATTTGTTTTTCCTTTTTTCAGAAAAACAAGATATTTTACATTGTTTGTGGTGTTGATTCTAGTTTTATCGGGAAACAAAAACTTTATTTTAGGAAGGAGTCAAAAAAGAGTGGACATAAACAATAAATCATTGACAGTTCATTGGAAGATCTCATCATAAGCGATTTAGAGTCTGAATCACAGATGGAAAGACAGTCTAACTCAAACTCTCAAGGCATTGTCTCTAAACCTAAGCAGACACAATTCGATCTCTTGCTGGACTCTCTCTACTTAAGAGATTCGAGCATGGATTCACTCATGGAAAGACCATCAACAACCTGTCTGAAACAGAAAGTTCGTGTGATTTGGGAAGTGCTCTGTCCATCTCACATCCGACTTTAGAGTCAGTCAGAGAGACTTTCTCTAGGGAAACAGAAAATAATTAGTTTTCTGATTACCCAGCTTCAATGGAGTCTTTGCCAGACCTGACATACGAGCCATTGGCCAAGGTGTTCACAGGTAGATTGAGTGATGTGCAGATAGTTAACAATAGGGTTAATACTGATGTGGATTTTGAACATTTTTTCTCATTGTGTAAGGACCCTTTGTTAATCTTACTATTGGCATTAACCTGGCCTACTAGAATTAGCATTACCATACAATGTATGTTAAATCCCTCACGGCAGAGGAAGGCACTACAGAAACTTTTTTATTTTTCAGAGAAAATCATTCCTAGTCCTGAATTCATAGGATGTCGGCATAATCTATGATGAGACAATTAAGCCTTACATAACTAACAGACTTGAGGAGTTTAGTGTGCATGTTTCAGGCTGGAGTTTGCAACTGATATCGTATATGGATATCCATATCTCACAATACAGGATTTTCACTGTATGTACTGTGCACACTAAACTACCAAAGTTTATTGCTAATAGGAAGGCTTGTACCGATGTACACTACCCAGAGGGAATGTATTTACACTATGCCATCGTAGCATCTTTATTTCCTGCCACATGCAGAGATAATTGCTCCATATCCAAAACCTCGAGAGGTTTTGAATACTGAAGGTCTGTCGACACCTGTAATCATACAGGATATTCGTAAGGTCCAGGAGAACAATTCTATTTCTATCAATGTATACTGTGTGGTAGACAAAGATAGCATTATAATTGACGAAACTTGTGAAAAGGGTGAGGTTATTGTATCAATGTGTATCTCTCCTGTACATTATGCTCATCACATAAATATTTTGGCCATTTGTGCTAGTGGCAATTCGTATGCATTAGAAATTCGTCAAAGCTGGTTGAAAGTCAGCTGAGTAAGAGAGCCAATAGGAAATTTGTTTGCGAGCATTGTCTTCAGTATTTCAGAACTGAGGAGAAACTCGCAATTCACACTGTTCTTTGGCAGCCACAAAAAGATGTTCACAGTACTTTCTGTACTGGGGCCAACAAGTACTTTGAATTTAAGGATTACAGCAAACAGCGGAGATTGGGTTTGATTGCCTAATGTGACGTTGAAAGTTGCCTGAGACACTCCACTACTTGCATGCCTAATGATGAAACGTGTAATACAATGACAATCAGCCAACATGTTCCATATGCTTAAAGCATTTTGTTGGTTTGTTCATACAATCCAAATTTATTTAACTATTTTGGGTTTGTGAGTGCTGATTGTATGTACCAATTAGTTTATAAATTAGTTGAACTTACAAAGTAGGTTGCAGGAATTTACATTGTGATCATTCTGATGAAGCCAAAAACCCCTGCTGATGAATCTAGGTTGGCGGCCAAGAAATGTTGTCACATTTATAAGAAAGAGCTCGGTACAAATGATTTTGTGGTCGATCATTACCAACTAATGGATGAAATCAGATGTCGTGGACATAATAAGTGCAACTTGAACTTCAGACTGCCCAAAAGATAAATTGTTGCTGTCTGTCATAACCTGCAAAATTATGTTGCTCACTTTCTTATAAAGGCTTTGGCTGAATGTCAGGTAACACAACCCGATGGAACCATGGCAATCGAAAACACAGGCAGAATCCAGGTAGTTGGAATGCCCCTAGAGAAATATAAATCCATGATCAAACAAATTCCCAATGGGATTTAATTAATTGGAAAGGCATAATATTTAAATAATGTTTTGTTGATTCATTCCAGTCCATGATCGCCTCTCTGGAAACATTGGCAGGTAATTTACAACCTGCACAATTGAGTATCGCCTGCCTGAGGTTGCCAGACAATGCCCAATTTGTATTAGCAAAACAGATTGGAGTTTTTCCTTATGACTTTGTTATGTCGCCAGACAGTCTGATGTGTACATCACTCCAACCAAAGGATGCAATTCATAATGTGATGAAATGCGAAGGCATTAGCGATGAGGTTTATGTTCATGCTCAAGCCGCATGGGATGCATTCAACTGTGTAAACTTGTTGCAGTATGCCATTTACTATTTACGTGTGGACACTTGTTTGCTGGCATACGGAAGCCAATAAGATTTACATGGGTGAACATTTTGAACCCAGTGTGGCATGAAAATATATATGCTATTTCGATGTGAACTGGCTGTACAGTCACATGATGCGATCCAAGCTTCCAATTAGTAATTTTGAGTGGGTTGAGGCAGATGTATTTTCATTGTGGGATTTCGCAAACACAGTGTATGATGGCGAATGACGTGGAAGTGGCCCCTGTATCTGCCATACACCCCAATGGTTCGCATGAAAAACTTCTCTTGACACTCACGCTGTGGAAGAAATATGTTATACACGGGGAAACACTGAAGCACTTGTTGATGCATGCGGCCAAACTTGATTCTATTCATTGTGTTCTGGGCTTTGAGCAGAAGGTACAGATGGAGCTTTACATCGAATTTAACACTGAGAAGCATTCTCAGGTTGCGAACGATTTCAAGAAATCATTTTTCAAGTTGATGAATAATTTTGTATTTATAAAAACTTTACAGAATGACTGCCGGAAAAGGGACATAGGAGTCATTTTCAGATATGACACAATCTATGGGGCTGCAGAGCTTATAGGTCATCCTGCATTCCAGGCAAGGCAGATAATCGATGAAAATCTAGTCCTTATCGAGATGTCAAAGAGTTCTGTTACATTTAATAAACCTTTGTACACTGGTGTTGCCATTCTTGACCTTTCAAAATTAATACTGTATGAATATCACTATCAGTACATGTGTACCAAATTTGCTCCACCGAAATTGCACCTCCTTTGTTGCGATACTGATTCATTGGTCTATTCTGTTGCTTGCGATGAGTCTTTAATGTAATTACCCCAGAGTTAAGAGTGCAGTTTGATACATCTAACTATGCACTCGATAACCCACAAGGATTCTCCCAAGAGAATAAACGCCGTACCAGAGTTATGAAAGATGAATGTGCTGGCCATATAGTCCCACATTTCATAGATTTACGTCCCAAGCTTTATGCATACATTGTTGCGAATGAGCAATGTATACATAGGGCGAAGGGAGTAAAACCTAATGTCATACAGAAGCTCCAATACGAAGATTTTCAAGATTGCCTCGAAAATTGCACCAGGGTTTTGAGGACCCTATATATCTTTCGTTCACCTGGTCACGAAGTCTACGCCGAATATGTGACCAAGGTAGTGTTGTCAGGTTTGGACGATAAGCGCTACATTCAGGCATATGGAGTATCGACCTTACCCTGGGGCACTACAAAATCCCTAAATATATTTTCTTTTTTCCCCATACAATTAGTTTCAGCACCACAGTAAATAAGGTTCAGTTATCTACACCACAACTGCCAATACCATACCGCCAATGATGTCCATCTGCCAGCACCACATGTAGCAGCACAGACTCCACAGCTATCTGTAATTTCTGCAACAACAACTTTCTGCAATATCTACAGCTGTTTTCAGCATCTCCTGCATAAACATCCCTCTTTCCACTCGAGAGAAAATTATTATCTAACTACAGCTCATATGAACATCGAACGTGTCTTCGATCCAGTTTCCCTTGCCACTATTCAAAGAAGAAATTACCTACATCAACGTCGTAACTACTATTCACAAAATGGGATTACATATCATCATTATCATTTAAATATGGAAGCTATGTGTGAGTGTTTTTTTCAACTCTTGTTGGCATGTGTGTGTCCAGCAGAATCAGTACACAGATGTGACATATAAATGCCCCTCAGTGCATCTTTATGAACACCTCACCAGTGTGTCGTTAAATGTACATAGCTAATTTTTAAAAGATATCCGCCAAAATGGTCAAGATTTTTTAGTTAAAAAAAGAAGATTGTTAGTTGTTGATTTCCTGTACAAATTTTTGTTCTTGTATATAGTATGTAAAGAAGATTGTTGTATTATGAACTTGTTTTTAGGTAAAGGTTTTATAGGTAAATTTTTTTGTATATGTCTGCTCTTACTTTTGTTGTACATATGAACTTGTTTCACTGAAATAGAAAGTATTTGAAAATTTTGAAGTTGTAAAATATGAACCTTCTTAAAATTATTGTTGTTGTTAATATACAGTTTTTTAATGGTTGTTTTAAAATGTGTTTTAAAGTGTAAATGTTATAAAGCAATGAAAAAAAATAGTTGTAATCTCATAAAAACATTTGTAAATATATAGTTTTTAAAGGTGAATTTTGAAAGAAAGAAAAAATATTAGTTTGAATAACAAATGTTCTATGTTAAAAATTAGTAATGTGTCCTGTTATTTAATAGTTTTAATTCCTCATGTCACTATTATTTTTTATATTTTTGTGAATGATTGGAGTTTGGATGTGTCTGAAGATAAAGTACTTGTAAATGAAGGATATGTCATATTTATTATTGGATAATACGGTTACAATATTTTACTTTTTGTGACTGTGAAAGATTAAATGATAGTTTCGATATAAACTTTTATATTACGTTTGAAACTTGAATTTAAAAAAAAAATCTAGCAACAACTTTGAAAAATTGAAGGATAGGGGAAATATATTAGTCGAGTAAAATCAATATGAATAAATTTGAAAAACAATGAGGAACGAGGAACTTGCACAATTTAGAGAAAACCCTGTCGACACAGCTCAACTTGAAACGCAATGGTGAGACAGGGTAAGCTTGCCAGGAAAAAGGAAAAATGGGTTGGGAAACATCCCGTTATCCTTCTAGCTATACGATGCATGTCTGGACGGCTGCAGACTACTGCTGCTACAGGCTGTCCTTCACCTCTACAGCATCGAGTGACAGCATGTATCGAATTTTGCTTGTAACAAATTATTTTTGAACTCTATAAAACTTTATAATTTTTACTTAAAAATCTTTAACATACAAAAAATTACTACTGCTGGTAATCAACACGAAGAGGAATGCTGCTATCACACACATGTACTATGTATAAACTCAGAAAAAACTAAACATATTTGTTCATTGTTTAAAAATTTCTAGTGAAATATTTCGTTTGGCTTTACCAGTGAATTCGCAAACAGGATTTTTTTTATTGATTTGTAAATTTTTGTGTTGAGGGCTAATGAGGTGCTTAATTTTATAACACCTACCTTAGTAGGGAAATAGGATACCTTTTTGGCTTTGTTAATCACTTCGTTAGTAAATGTGCTTCCATCTTGGACATTAAGTTAGGATTTTTGGGGAGGTAAGCTCAGATGACTGTAGGGAAATACTTATTTCATCTAGTATGTGTATCATAAACATAATTTTTATACATTTGTCACATAGTTGTGTGTATTTTGACTTAAATCGTATTCACCTCTCATTTCAATGCCTATTTAATGTTCCACCGCAGAACAGTCCTCCATCAACATCACTCCGAAATCACAGCTTATAAGTCCTCCGCAAATCCATACTGATAGTTATAATCCTAACGCATTACCTACGCAACTCTGATCTAATGGACATATATTAAAATCATTTAAGTTACATGTAGAACTGAAAGGCGTGTGCATCAAGTAGTATAATTTGTACGTGTTTTCAAATCCCTTGTTAATGTGTAATTTATATATATATATTTGATAGGGCAATTGTACCTATACCTCGTTACTTGATATACTATATATATGTATAGGTCAATTACACCTATAACTCGTTATTTGATTCATTTATGACACCAGGATAGCTGGGGTCTCTAATTCGTTTGAAATTCCCGATACGATGAGTCTTTCGTGTAAATTATATTACTAGCATACAGGAAATCGTATTCACATCTCTTTTCATTTAATTCATTACGTATTTACTAATACACCATAACCTTTGCCGCCTGCCAGACAGCGGTCTAAGCAGACGTGTCTTAACCCTCAGTCGCCTCACAGACAGGAAGGAACTCAATAACACTAAATATTACACAATACCCCTTACCCAACACAGCCACACCTCAATACGACAGAACTCCGAGAGTGAGGACGTACCATGCCGCTCTCCAAAAAATCGAGACCTTCTACACATACATACCCCTTCCCCAACACCTTACACCTCAGTACAACGCCAGACCTCAGAGAGTGAGGAAAGGACCTGTCATACTGTTCTCCAAAAAATTAAAAGAATTTATAATAGGTCTTTATCATACTCTTACAACAAACTATACACAAAAAGTCACAAAAAATTCAAAATTTTTAAAAATGTTAATTAATCCAATTATTTTATTTAAATAAAAATTATTTTATCGGATTAAAATCGGATTAAATTTTTTATCGGATTATGATTGAATTACGTCTTAATCCGATCAGTCAATTTGATAAATTGATAAGCCGATTAATTAAAAGTGGGGTAGGACCATCCAGCCCCTACAACTACCATATACGAATTCTGTATTTCGACTTGGCTTTTTGACGATTATAGGCCGCAGTTTTTTTTAAGTATTCTTAATTTTGTACATTGAATGCATACAATTTCACCATAATCACGCCACACAAATATTTTTATACACACAATCGACTGATATTGACGAGATATGTCAATTGAAACTTAAACGAGCGTCGTAACTTCTCCTAGTCAAATTTTAAAAGCTTTACTACTCGGAAGATATGAGACGGGGCGAAACGAACTCAAAATTGCCCCCCCCCCCCCACCCTTTTTAACAGTACTACGCAGTCTTCACTCAACATAAAATATTCTTTGATCCTTTGGCATTCGAGTGGTGTAATTGCATTTTGAATGTAGACGATAGATTCGGACCTGCAATGCGAAACTTTATGCCCAGATTTTATCATCAGATTTTCTGGATCGCCTCCCACTATGGTAGCAAATTTAAAGACGTATTCACGTCAAAAGTGTGTAGGAGCCGCGAATAAACTATATTCACTTTAACCATTCCTAAGTGACTGAGGTTAATAAAATGTGGAATGTGTTTCCTGTAAGGCGTGATGAGGCAGTGGAGCCACAAGTACCCAGCAAACCAGAGGAAGATCACAGAGATGAAGACGAGAAACAGTCCGACCCACTGGCCGGTCGTGTAGGAGAGCACCTCACAACGTAAGTAAAGGTTGTTATAGGCTGTTCATGTTAAAATGAGCACTTTTGATAGTCCTGCTTAAGATATACTTGTATTCCCATTGTATATTTTTCCGTCTTATGTAAAATTAACACTGCTATGGGCCTGATCCCTTTATTCATGCGTCGGTCGAATGAAACTGTGAAATTGTTAAAAATGTAAATATATTACAAATATGCTCATTCTTTACACTCGCTGCGTAAAAAAAACACAGAAAGCGAAAGAAATAATTAAAGTCATTACAAATAGTTGCCTAACAATTTTTTTCGGATTTCAAGTTATGGAACTTCTTTCCCATTCATTGTTACCAACTTTGCTGGGCGCATTTCACTCAGGACGCCCGTTAAAATATATGCAGGTGGGAACAGTGACTTTTTTAAGGTTGATTTGAAAAGTGCTCACTTTATTGTGAACAGCCTTTAACGATAAAATGAGCACTTTAAAAATAACCTTAGAAAAATGTCACTGCCGCTGCCTGCAAAGATTTTAACAGGCGTACTGAGGGACATACGCCTAGTAAAGTTGGTAACGATGGATGGGAAAGAAGTTACATACATTAACGTCGAATAAAAAGTGTTGGGTATTGATATGTTATAATTTAAATTATTTCTCTCGCTTTCAGTTTTTTTAATGCATCGAAGTGTAAAAATGAGCAGATTTGTACAATATTTTCTTTTCTGATAATATCACAGCTTCACTTGACTGACGCGTGAATAAAGTGATGAGGCGCATGGAAATGATAATTTCACATATGGCGGAAGAACACACAACGTGTATACAAGTAGATCTTAAGCAGGGCATTCAAAAGTGCTCATTTTACCGTGAACAGCCTATATTGTAGTGTTTACCTGAATGTGACTGATAACATAACAGTCTGTAAAATTATATTTTCATTGAATTCGGCCTCACATTTTTATTGTTTTGTTTAATAATGGACGCATTGTTTAAAAGAGCATGAAATTACATGCATAGATTGTCCTAAAATTCAAGGAACGCATATTGAGCACTAAAAATATACAGCAAGGCTGTTGAACAATTTATTTGTTTGCAATTGTAGATTCCTCTTCGCGAACTGTTGATTATTTTGTATTTATCAGGCACAATTGTTAGATGTAATGCACGTTTCCACTTTGTGCACGCGATGGTAGTTTTATTTAAAAGTCTAAAATATGTTCCATACTGTGGCAACCTTTCATCGTAATTGATGTGCAAAGCACAATGGGTTTCTTTTGGTTATGTGAATCGCAGTTTGAAAACAGCTATAACAAAGGCAAAATAACATTTTAAAAAATCCGAGAAAATGTTTTGCAATACACATCTGACATTTTTATATTAAAATCGTATGTTTTAATATTAATAAACCATTATAAAACGAACATAAATTTATTAAGTTTAGTTCCTGTGGTACGTAGCTGTATTTTATTGGATATCAAATAAATTTTTCCTGCAAAATGACAAGTTGTATTCTGCTTCTCAAAGAGAATATTATATTAAGAATATGACTGACCACCACATTAAATTATTATTTTCGCAATGTGTACAGCATTAAATTTTTGCAACAATATGGAAATAACTATTTAGAACATTTCTCACAAAGAATGCTTGCGCTTAAGAGATTAAAATTTCAACATACTTATTCTTATGAACTATTTGTATTTGATTTCCAGGAATAAAAAGAATGTGGCTGTTAAAAGGGTAGTATGGGACGTGCATAAAAAAATGCCTACACATTGGGAAATCACTCTTTAATAGGGGTATGATTATTAGTGATAATAAGATGTGTCATGGATTCAGAAGGACAAAATATTAGTAAATAAATTACTACTTATGGGCGTCTTCAGTAAAGATGGTATCAATAAGATTATGTGGGTGTGTAGCATAACAGTCCACTTTTGAATATTTAGTGTCATCACAGATAAAAATATAACTTTGATTAAAATTGCAGGAAAACTTAAAATAATATTCAGAAAATAAGATTAATCAAGCGGATTTTACTATTAATTCAATAAAGCACATGTAATTCACAAAACAATGCAATTATCAACTCTTTGAAAAATAAATACTTATACTAGAACATTGAAAAAGCTGCAGTCAGATATTCTGAAATTATTAAGTAGAACTTTAAGATTTAACCAGCAAAATATTTTATAATGTTGATAAGGATGATAATCAAATTAGTCACGTTTCAAATCACTAAGTTGCTACGGGTTAGCTTTCAATCAGAAGTGCAAGAAAACTCCTTACAAAAGTACCACTAGGATATGCTGATAATTAATTGAGAAAAACATCCTCTGAATATGTAGTTAATGAATTTTTGAAAATGATAAAGTTCTCAGTTTTGTTCAAATACGACTTTTAAAATATTGAAGAGTTTCAGATTAGAAGTTTCTGATGTTTAATTAAATGAATTCAATCAATTATGTCTTGTGAAATAAAAGTGTCGACAAATAACTGACAGCAGGACTAACTGGCATAATGCTGGCCTTACTTGGAGACAATCTGTTGGTAGAGATGGTAGCTGGAATACGATGTACTGGAAGCAGTGAAGTCCTCACTTAATTAGGAATCTGTTTCCTAATTCTGCATCCTCCAGTAGTGGAATGTCGAACCGCGCCTCTGCAACACCGGATCAGGCCTTCTGTAGATCAAGGGGCGGTGCTAGTTGCCTCTCGCGTCGCCTCTGCGTCGAAGACGTCATCCTTCAACGACTTCATTCGAACAACTCCTTTCCTCAAACATTCGCTAGGTTTCTTACGAAAATATTTTCTTTCAACAGAACTGTGTAATGCATTGTTCTTAGGTTCCAAACAAACAAAATTCCTTAGATAAAACGTGCCTTCTTTGCCTGAATATCATAGATGTTTTTATCACACTTCTGCACTAACTTGAGTAATGTTCGTGTAGGGCTGTTTGTTTCATTTTCAATTAAAATAAGTTAATAAGAAGTTATATTTAAGACATATGGAAATATTATGATGGAAAATTTTTAATCAATTACATAGATAAATCACCCAAAGATATTTTAGTATGAAAATTAAGCAAAGTAATTTTAAATCAATATAGGGTAACCTCTGGTACGGCATTTCCTTACTCTGTGAATGATTATCATTCATAGGAGAACAAATTTATTTGTCTCAAGTGATAGATGCATGTTCTCTTGAGAAAAGTCTCGTAGAAAACAACATGATCCACAGTGCATTTTTTATTCTCAAAAATATAAATACACTACCTAACAATGGCTATTAACTATTGACTATTAACATAAACATTTTGCCTTCTTTAAACCAAGTCTGCTATATTTTTGGGAGCTGCTGTTGAATAGTTTTTAGCTCTTTATTTCGTTACATTCAGGAAATTCAGAACTGTAATTTCTACTACTTAGCTCAAAAGACTATTTAAAATATAAGTTTAACTCCACCTCCCATCACACAGCATGTTTACCAGTAAAATCGTATCTCTTTTAGCTGTTTTTAAAAACCAGACTAACAATAGATGGACTGAGATAAAACATAATTTTAATGGCAAATACTTTAAAACAGTTGGAATTAAACTAATATAATGAATTATTCGTAAAATTGTGAAGTCTTGTTCCAGTTATTCGTTAAGACTGGGAATAAGTCGTTCGACATATTGAAAAATGGCCGGTGATGCATGTACATTAACTCAAATTTAATATGAACAGTAGAAAAAATATTATATTAACGTAAAACTGAGTGAGTCCAAAAACGAAGATAAGAAAATGTGCAAAAAAATTAACATGCATTGGACATACTTGCAGTGCTGTTTCCAAAAATACAGCATGGTTAGGAAGCTACTTGCGTTTAAAAATGTTTAATAATATTTTACAAAGTGTTTGTATTGTCTAAATGTACCGAAGAATATGTGATACACTAACATTTTTGTGATGAAATATATAATTATATATATATATATATATATATATATATATATATATATATATATATATATATATATATATATATATATGGAGAGAGAGAGAGAGAGAGACACACACACAGTTGAATCGCATTATTATGACTACCTGCTAGAATTGCCATCTGCTGTGCATAGCCCATGACGTATGGCCCGTGACGTGGGCTGGTGAAGTGGGTACATAGGCAGTGTCCCAATTCGCCAAGAGAGTACTCTCTCTCACTCTTGATGTCACAGAGAGTCCTCTCTACTGTCCCAACTCCGAGGAGAGAGCGCGAGAGGGAAAGTGAATGACGATGCACACTCGGTGTACACTCTCGCACCCTCTCTGGCAGCCATATTGTTTTCAAGTCTAACCTCAAATATCCAGACATATTTTGTTTTTTATAAAGTCCTGATATAACTATTCTATCGACTTAACTTAATCATTAAGATTGTGAAATGTATGATAACAACAATATTCCGTTTGATATAGAGTATAACAAATTATATTATGTTCACTTTTAAGTTAGGTTAATTATGAGCATATTATTAAATACTGTGATTTGCACTTAACAATTATGTTTTTAATCGTGCAAAAATGATACAAATTAAAATAAGTTACTATTTCATAAATCACCGCACATTTCATCGAGGAAAGTGAAAGACCAGTAATATTATATATTTGACAATTATTACCTTTTCTGTCAGAGAAATAATGCCGAAGGCTTACAGAGGGCACAAGTCTCAATTCGCTAGAGTGAGCCAGTGTGTGCCAGAGTCAGAGTGTTGAGTAACACAATGTACACTTGTAGCGCTACGACCGTATATACATATATGGACAAAGTACAGAAGTGGCTTGTCATGTTCTAGTAATCTTTGCCTTCTTTCTTTCACTTTTCACGATTTTATTCTGTCACTGCCTTCTAGTGCTCCTGTTGAACGTATTCTTAGTGTCAGTAAAGATGTTTTTGCTATCAAAAGAAGGATTATATCCTATGAGAATTTAAAAATGCAATTGTTTTGCAAGGTTAGATAAAAATATGTTTTTTATTGCAGTGCGTAATTCGTATGAAAATTTTTTGACAGTATTAAATAAGTTAATCTTTTAAGACGACTTGACATTACAGTGGCGTGATTTGGAAAAATTATTATTGTTAATTTTATATGCATATATTTGATGTTAGTCTAGCAAGCATGTCTACAAAAAAATTCAATTATTTAAAAATAATAAACACTATAACCATTCGCTGCGAATACTTTTTCAAAACCAAATATGTTTGTACGGTTTTTAATTCTTGTAAAAATTAGAACTGTAACTCAGTTTTAAAATGGTAGCAGAAAAGTAATTATAATTATAATTATACATTTCCTGATTACTTTTATCAAAAGTAATTTTTACTTGAATTAGATACATTGTCACCAGAGTAATTGTAATTGAGTCCAATTACATTCTCCCAGTACTTTTAACAACACTTTATATATACATATATATTTGTGTGTGTGTGTGTGCGCACGCGCGAGCGCGTGTGTGTGTTGTGCATGTGTGTGCGTGCGTGTGTATGTGTGTCTGTGTGTGCAAAAGCTCGTACATCTTTGAGATGAATACATTTTGGCACATTTATTTATACATTAAGGATATTATTAAAAGAATAAAACTCTATTTATTAAGTCTCTTTTATTAAACATCTGTTATGGCTTTTAATCAATTAATTAATCTGAAGCACATACAATTTTTGTGAGTGTGTGGATTTAATTCAGAGAGTTAAATCGTGAATTGCTTTACAAACATTTTAATGTGGAGAAAAGTGAGAAGGAACTTTTTAAAGGACGTTACTTTTCATTAGTGGTTAAACTTTTTTCATGTTTATGTAGTGTCCAGAGGTCATTTCTCAGTATGGTGGACAATGAGTAACTTACAGTTTTGAAGACATTAGAAAAGTTTTCCAGGAACCTGTTACAAGTACCTGCACGGAATTTTATGACTTCACGAATGAATTCATATATTTGTCTAAATTGTGTTTAATTTTACCAGATTGAACAGTAAGCATTCACAGCAAACGTATCCGACAAAGGGAAGAAAGGTGTCTTGGCCAGATAGGCAGGCGCATTCAGCAACATCTTGTCCGATGTGTAGAAGTCCCACAAAAATGACTTTTCTTGTACACAACTACTTGCATACCAACCTTGATAGAACTAGGTTTGGACAGTCGCCAACATATAACATATGAGCTTAATTTTTCAGATGTCTCATTCTCCCAAAATGGCGACTTAAATAGGCCAAAATGAGCACATCACTACTCACATTATTTCTCGTATTTATTGAAAATACAATAAATGTCAGTTACCAAAGACACATAAGCAAGCATTCAGGCAAGAAGATCATTTCACATATTCTACCTAAATCAATGTAGGCTGAAAATAAACGAATAAATATAAAGGAAAGAGTGTCTTAGCCCTCTACTGGTTTCCTTCCTCCTTATTCTATTTTATAGTTGGCCTATTATTCTCCCTATCTTTGTATTGACGTTAGTAATGATTCCTTCTCTCTGCATGCTAAATGTTTCAGAGACTTCCAGACGCTGACCCACGTTCTGAAAGCGTCCATTGGCAGCGGTATTTTGTGTATGCCAATGGCTTTCCAGCATGTAGGGTTGACTATGGGTGTCCTCGCGACCATCGTTGTGGGAGTGATCTGCGCTCACACGTCAGTTATTCTGGTGAAGAGCGCCCATGTCTTGTACCGCCGGCTGAGTGTGACTTCTCTCACTTTCACTGAGGTGGCCGAGCTCACTTTCGTCCATGGACCAGAGTGGGCGAAGAAATTTGCTCTAGTGGCGCGGTAAGTATTAATAACGGTTATCATTTTCTAGCTGCGTGCTAAGGCAGTGGTTTCCGCATACGGAGCTGTCCATCAGCATCCATGTTTTGGCTAAATACTTAATTGTTGTAAACGACCAAAAACTTGTTTTATTTACGACAAGAAATCATGTTTTAACAACTTAGCTGTTGAGATGTTAAGGTTGTTCAGTTTATAAAATAAATAAGTAAGTTTCAGACTGCAGAAGAACAGAACTTATAATACAGTTAACAGTTGTTATATTAGCTAAAAGGTTCAAATGTCATCAAGTTGATGGCCATGCAGTGCACACACTTGTTTATAGAGTTCCTTTTGATGACTACCGCCCACAAACTGTTGAATAATTATCTGAGTATAACTTTACCCGCCACGTTAATACTTTCAGCAGAAGATGTAAAGCTAATGTGTAGATGACAAATGTTCCACCCTCAACTTGCTGCCTTATTATACGACAGGTAAACCGCCAGATTTATTCATTCAACAGTAGGTGCAACACTATTGAACACTAGCGCGAAGATAGTGAAAATGTCCGAATCCATATTGTTGTGCCCACGTGTTCAAATGGGTGCCAGCTGGTCAGTAGTACGAATAGGGTTGAAAATTTGGCACCTAACAACTAACTCTTTAGTGTCCGTGATGGTGAAGTGGGGTAGAGATTAAGTAGTGACAAAATACAAGGGTGTGGGAGACGAGCAAGTTCCGATAAAATCCGCCAACCAACGACATTGTCCACCACGTACCTCATCTGCAAATAAAGGGCGTGACACAACCGGGAATCGAACCCAGATCGCCCTCGTGGGAGGCATTGACGTGGTCCTGGTTTGAAAATTACCACCCAATAGGAAAATTTTTAAAACATACCAGTGTTCTGCCGTATGGCTTAACAAGCCTGAAACAGGAGATAAATAGGGTAAGGCTCACTAATTTTTCTGGTTTTATTTAATGGTTTCATTATACTATAGTAAGACGAGCTCCAGTGTCTTTGAAGTAAATGGAGCAGGTACATCAATGCTAACCTTGGCCATACTACATGTAATATTAAGGTGTTGGTTCCTAGCGGGATCACCTGTTACCACGACGCAGGCCAAGTCTGAAAGCGTCTATGGTGGGAGGCCGGTGCGTAACCCAGCGATCGTTGCAGTCCTGTCCGTGGCGCGAGGAACAGAGATCTCTCCTGTGTGTGCGGATTGACACGTCGGGAGTGAAAACTATGAATTATAAGTCCCATCCTGGGCGTTAATATTCAAACCGAAAATCAGACATAAGTGGTTGGTCTAAGATTGTATACACATGCGTTTTAGTAGAGACTCGGTTCAACGACCCTTTCAGCAGCTGGAGACGTCCTCAATTTTTTCACTCCCTGGCAACATAAAATACTGTAGGAAACGCAGCTCTGAGAATGCTTTGGCGTCGGCAATCGTCTTGTTACAGTACATTCTAGGGCCAAAGTCCAATTGACTTGAGTAGTAGGGAATAGTTCCTTCGGGCAGATCAGGCTGCAGTGTGTGGCTCGGTGTCTCTGACCTTGACCTAAAAATTTTCTTTTTCCTCCTCAAAATCGCTCATTTTCACACAATATCGTACGTTTTAGCCCAAAAATGCCTTAAAATTTCCCCTTTTCCTAAAAATTTCCCGATTTGACTTGTATTTCACCGCGTACTGACACCAAGCATTATACACGGCCTTGCTATCAACCTTTGCCAGGCACTTGCAAAATAAAGTTCTATTCAGCAAATTTAGCCACTACCTTAATTAAACTCCAACAATACGATAAAGGTGATTAGAAAATGGCATGATTCGGCTCAGAGCGAAGATTGCAAGTGCGAAGATGAAGATCGTCCATGATTTGACAACTGCAGACAATCGCGTTACAAGGGTGCAACAACAGGTAACAGAATGAATGCTAGGGCTTTTCAAAATGAAAAGAATTTGAAACTACAGAAAGTTACACAGCTTGTAAATTTAGCGTCTCAGTTTCCCAGTATCTACAAAAAGTGGTGTTAAAAAGTAGGACAAATATGTTGAGTAAATGCAGCAAACAAAAGTCTGTAAATATAAAAGGATCACGAAACTGAACTTACAAAATATGGCAAAATGTAACATTTTTATTCAGTGCAATGTCGGATATTGCTTGTGACACCAAACGATAGTCTGTTGGCAAAAAATATTTATTTGCTAAAAAGGCCAGACTTTGAGGCTACTTGATAAAAGAATACCATTTTCAGCAAATTACAAATCACCTCGACGTGCTCAGAAAGTCCAATCAATCGCCTGTTGCCATAAAGATTAAAGTCGATGAGAAATTTTAAAAACAAACTAAAATATGATTAACTTACTGACGAGGATGATGAAATGAATTCGGAGAAGCTAAGGAAGGAAGAAGTACGCCCGAGAGCACTCGAACCTAAAGCCGTGGTTCAGAGGTGTCTGTTATATTAACATCTCTGACTGATAACATAATCTACATAATGTATAAATACAATGATAACTAATAACGTTGCATCAATTAATAGAGTAACTACTTGGCGAAGCTGTCGGAACAAATGATTAAAAAACACTCAGCATTCAGTGTCAATGTAAATGGCTATATCGGAAGAATCCGAAAGTATATACCTACTGAATCTAACTGGCAGGAATATAAAACATTACTTGATTTTGCTATGTGCTTTGCCAGGGAAATGTTGCCAAGTTTGACACTTATTATTACGAAATCGCATTAAAAACTTTCTACGAAGTGTTTCCAAAGAGCTTGCAGAAAGCAGAGAAGGTCTGAAAAAGACAGAAAGTGGAACGGCCCGAATGAGCTGCTAGATGCACTATCTTTTCTGATTGCCTCACAAAGGCTGAAAAATTAATCGTATACACAAACAAGATAACTTTGAGCAACGAAGGACTGAAAGAAGGGATATACATATACTGAGACGAGTGGGAATCACCAGGGAACTACAAACAGTTTCGAGATGCAACTAAAGCAAATACTTCCAATGCATAGTAGCAATACTTGGTATCAACGACTTCTTTCAAGCAGATGTCAATGAAATGACACCATAGGCTCCAGTGAACAAGGGCTTTAAATACGTGTTGAAAATAACCAAAGTGCATAGTTTGAAGATTTTGCTGTACGATTTAGATACTAAGTGCAATTTGTTTTAAATTAATGTTAAGTAGTACCAGTTACAAATTCCACAACCTTTTTTTGTTTACTTATTTATAAATCCCACAACTCTTTATTAATTAACTGCAGAAATAACATTTTGAAAGAGGTATCACTTTAGAACTTCCCGAAACATAAACTCAGCATTGAGAACAATCATTCAGGAGCTGAAAATAAAGTTGTGCAGCTGAAATCCTTGAGAAAAATTCTATTTGTTTTACATTAAGGTTATAAAAACATATTTGTGCTTATATCTACATATACCATGAAGTTCTATTTACTGACTGTTAAAATTATATTTTAAAAATAAATATCCCATTCAACTCTGACAAATGGCATAACCCAGCCTTTGATAACAGTCTTTCAGAAGCTGAGAATTTTGCTACTTAGTTTAAATAAAATTAGATTCAGCTTAGATACAGTACAATTTGTTTTAAATTTGGGCAATTAAGACTTAGTACTAGTTACATATTCTACAACAAATCCCACAACATATTACATGCAGTTACATATCCCATGATAAAACCGACAACTCTTTATTAACTGACTGAAGTAATAATGTTTTTGAAATGATGCATGATGCATTTGCACATTTATGATGCACACTCTACTTTATGACTTCGCCCCATCTTTGAGCGCAACGTTCATACTGGGGCAGGTTAATTACCAGCAACAATACTGAAAATGCGGTATAGATGCCTACATGGTACCACATGGTGCAATGTCAGAAGATACTACAGGCACATTATCCTAGCTTATACTGTTCATCCTCCACAAGATTGTACTGTTGGCTAAGACGCCGCTTCTCAAACATGGCCAAGCTAGTTTCAGAATGCGGCGAGGGAGAGCAGCACCTAGCCTACTCCAGCAGACAGCCGAAAATAAGGGATGATAGCACTGCATCAGAGCTATGGAATTTTCAACCCCGGCGACCGAGGCTTTCACTCCTTGCACTCCTCACCACCAAGTACCTGAATGAGATAAGTGTAAAAGGTATGGCATGACCAGACTCTTTCTGTCTCAGCTCCTCCACCACTCTCGTATAGGGCCGGAGGAAGCCTTCGGGATGCGCGGCCACTTGCACAATCGCAAATTCCACTGCTCGCAAGGGCCGGAATCTCCACCAGTAGGAATATATCAGAATTTAAAAGTGAAGCCAGTGAAACAATGAGGCAACGAGCTGTAATACACACACCTTAAGAAACCGATTCTCGTTCTCCAAACTGGTAGAATTCGGCGGAACCCAAAGTACTAGAAACTCCTCCACCAGGCGATTAAGTAAATTAGAATATTCCATACTCTGCCATCTCTCAAATAGAGCCGGAAAGGAGCTGGAATCGCTCTTAAAAACTGACCTCCTGCGGATACCACACATAGATATATCTAGATATCTCTTGAGATGCCCAACATTATGTCCTCCGCTCGTAAAGGCCGGACGAAAGTAACACAAGGTGGTGTCTCATTGTCACAAGTCCGGGTACTCAGAAGTGCACACTAGGTAATCATAAAGAACCAGCTCTAGTTTCGTACAGTCTCGTTTGTACTTTGATCTTGCCATGCCTTACACCCAGAAGCGATGTAAGAGGAGGATGTTAAGATGTGCACTTGGTACCTCTGAAACTAGAACCCTTGGTGACCTTCAGTCTGAAGTTTCACTTCGCACTTCCTCTCCAGAGCTTCACTCCTCGACATTGCCGACAGTATTATTCCCTCCACTAATTAAGCTTGATGGCTAACCTCACTTTATTTTAGAGCCTTTCCACCGAGGTGAAGAGCCTCTTATTGGTATTGCCAACCCCTGATTGTGCAGTCCCAATACTACAGAACCTGAAGTCAGCAGCACACTTACGAGGTCAGAGCATCTCACAGTCAACGAGTCATCGAGGCGACCTGCCACCCTTGCCTCTGAAGGGCAAGAGTCTCCAGCTGGCAGTTACGCCATTACCTCCGAAGAACATTTCATTCCCAGGTAAATGTGTACCAAAGGGTCAGTAGACTCGTATGGCTGTGACAGTGGCTTTGAACTTAGTACCCCTGTGATAGGCCACCAGAGATGTCCTTTAGATAGCCTTCCGGCCAGTACCCAGTCAAGGCACTCCAACTGGTGGTTTTGACGTCGCTATATAAAACTGCCAATGTATCAAAAGCCTCTCCCATAACAATTAAACGTAGTGTGACAAAGGTCACAATTTCATTTGACCCAAAAGGTTTTAGATTCTTGCTAGACGTAGCTAGCCCCTCCAAACTAGTGTAATTACATCGCATCCCGTACTGAGCATGCATCAGAAATAAGTTTCCCTTTAAACCTATTGTTCTGCTAGCATCCTTCGAGAACAGTCTTCCAGATGCTACTGATGTAACTGTGTAACTTAAATACTTCAACGCAATTTTTTTTAAATTAGGGTTAGTAGAATAAATTGTGTGGTTCCAACATTTCGAATGGATGTTGTTTGGGATCACATACAGGATTTTCCAAATAAAAGCTTAATTCTGATGGAAGATCTTATTCAATTTGTGCTGGTAAATTAGTTTACTCTTGTGATATTCTGTAGTGATCACTCCATAAATCGTACTCAGTTTTGTTATTGTCCTCTATTGTAGCCATGTGTTTATCCTTACTGGCCCAGATTTCAGTAGCTTTAAGCAAGTCCTTCATATTTTTAATTCCTTTTGAATGTGCTACAGGATCTGGAAAATAATGGTTTTGAATCTGGGATCAATGAGCATCGAGGCAGCTAAAAAATGTTTACATGTTCTGTAGGCAGTAGGCATTTCTTTATTTATGCGAAAACTTTTTTTTTTTTTTCTCCAAATTTTCTCAATTGTTTGTTTGGTTTGCAGTCTCGAAATTTGTAGAATTATTATTTCACCTAATGGAATCACTTTACTGCTGGTAATATGTTTTTAAGCACAGATATGTGATGCTACTTCAATGGGGCGCAGAATTTCACATACCTCTGTCAAATCTAGGACATCTTTCACTCTTAACATTGGTAGGGCCCTTGTTGAACGCAATTTTAAGAATTTTTCAATATTTTAGAAGATTGTATTCCAACGGGTGCTTACATCTTGAATGAACTTCAGATCTGATTCTTTTCTCAGTTCGTTTCTTGCCACAACAGTGTGCTGGAATCATGTTACAATCCTTTTTAAAGAAGCAATCAAACGTGGAAATTTGTCTGTCTTTTCAATTATTTTTTGTGCAACTAAATTAATGATATGGGCAAAACTTGTTATGTGGCATATTTTCCCAGGTGTAATTTCAATGGCTTTTACCATATTGGCCCCTTCGTCACCACTGCCAGAACATTATCTCTACATAATCCCCATTCATCACAAGTCTAGCAGAACTTGTGAAATGTATTCACTTGTATGACTTTTAGATAGTTAGTAGACACCAAGGGTAGTTGCTTCAATTAATCGCCATCGCAAAAATGAACAGTGGTGAATAGAAAACTTCTGGATTGCATAGTGTCTGTCCGTGTGTCGGATGTGATAGTGATACTTGTCACTGCCACAATTTTATTTTTAAAATAATTTTGACAAACTATGAAGTTATTCTCCATCATCCTCTTGAAAGTGAACCTCAAGTTGAATTTGTACAAAGGTGTAGCTACTTTCATTAAGTTCAGAAAACCATCATTTTCGACAACTCTAAAAGACTGTGAATCTTTAAATAGGGAGGCCTTTACAGGAGATGGTTTAAGTATTTTAAATGAATCGTTTCCCCGAAATTACTTTGAAACTGGTGATTATTCAGCAACATCACATTTTTGTTTCTGAAACAATTTACTACTTTTTTTTCTTCAATATGCAGTTTTAAATTACTCGCATTCCGACTTTCGAACATGAGTGCCATCTCGCACAAGTTTGATCAATTTTTCAAAATTTGCCGAAATTGCAATATTTCGTTACATTTAAGTAGCCCTGAAAACAAAATAAAATAAAATGACATATATTATGTTAAACCAACTTTGTGTAAATAAAGATAGGGAAATATCATGTGCATAATGCATATTGATTTTCAAAAAAATATTTCCATGCAAGTAACAAATTTATATAAATTTCTTAACTTGTTGAACATTACTGTTAACTTACGAATCTATGTTGTACCATGTTAACCTAGTATTAATAGGCATTATAAAAAATAAAATATGAATAACATGAAAAATCGCTCTGAAATGTGGAACTAATACCATCTATTGGATTTTATTTATTGTTATTTGTTATTCAAGTAGTGCATATTATGCAACTAATATAAAACTATGGCGCTTTTCGCATTCGCCAAGCAATAACATAAAGATTCTTCCACTGAAAGCATATTGTTCAGAAAAATATGTGTTTTCATTTTCATATAACCTTTCATTCCATGAAAAATGTCTACAATATTTAAACAATGAAAATATTATTTCTTATTTTAAATTCTACTTGGTGATTTTGTTGCGCTCTAACATGGAACGTTTTCAAATATTGTTTGTCGGTGGTTCTTGTGTTTTCATTCTGTAATTACTTGGAAAACTATATTTTCGTAAACTAAGGATAGTGATGGGAAAAATGTTAAATCACTATTCTTAATATCGTCCATCACTCTTCTGAATTAATGAAAGTGGTGTTTGTGACTACTTATACATGGATTTTATGAAGAAACGATCTCGGTTGAAGGAGTTATGTTACATTAGTTATACGAAATCACTTAACAAAAAAACGCTTTTGCTTCTTGCTTATTGTATAAACTAAAACACAAAAAGAATTAAAAATTTAAAGAAGATGGTAAGTGTTATGGGAATTGAATTAAGATTGCAATATTTTAGGTCGCAAATATTCTAACCACTCAGCAGCCAAAACTACCAGGGCAGTGTTATAAATTTATGAATATCAGAATGTTTCTTATTTTCAGTGCAAAGTTCTTCTTTGTAGTTAACATTTCTTATGACAATACATTTTCTAACAAATATTAATGAATCCCACAAAATTCTGGATGATAACTAACATGCTTAACGTCTTAAATCATTATAAGCAAGAAATTCTTTAAGACAAACGCAGTTTTCAATGTTTAGTTTCCAGTTTTCTTTAGGAAATATTTCATCTGTACAGTTTTAAACATAAATATTTCTCACATTACAATGATCAAACATAGTCGTGTGTTTATGCTGTTAAGCACAATTTCGTCTATTTAGTTGAAAACCTACAATTACAAAATCAGGCATATATACAGAGTTGACCCGCAAACGACAGTAAAAGTCAGCTCAAATTTAAATTTCCTCCTTCTTACTCTCTTTGTGTGAACACTCTGACACTAGTGCGCACTTGACTCAGAAAAACAGTATTTAATCTGGTTGTGTTACCATTTATACCTTTTGATTTATTTGGACAGTGGGAACTCAATGTAAATTTAAAACAGATTAAAATTACTCTACATGAAGAACTTGAGCAAACAGTTGCCAGCTCGGCGCACCTGCCTAAGGCCTATCAAAGGCCGAGAGGCAATACAATAAAAGAATATCAAAAGTGAACTGTAGACACGCACTTGCTTAATGCCTATCAAAAGTGCCTTAACAAATTCTGATTAAAACACTAACACACTAACATTAAAATGTGACGATACTATTCTGACTTCGTACTCCCAAGCCAAGGGAATCCAAATACTGAATGACTAGAAGGGGAAGTATCAAAATTCCTTCAACCCCAAACGTAACTGACTTTTAAAATGTTTTAAAACATGCCCACAAATAACAGTTAAAGCCCAAATCATATGGGCGACCCACTATCAATGTTCTAGATAAAGTTTGACAAGCCGACGACACATGACACAACTTTCGAGTGCGCCCACTATTACTAAAGTCTTCAAACGTCACACCGATCCATAAGTCGGGAGGATTGATCAACAACATTTAAATTAAACATATCAGCAATGCAAACAGAAACATATGTGAATAAAATGGCAAATGCAAAATGTCCCAAAAATACAAATTTAAAGTTAATCCAAAGGAGAATTTCGATCGGGTGATATAAACCGAATATCACCAGGAGCGTTAGGAACTAATATTTTCTTGGAGGGGGGGGGGGGCGGCAGACGACTGTAATGGTGTCATTGATTTCATGTAAAACAAAACATAAATGTTACATTCTCCTCAGGTTCTTTCAATTAAGCGCAATGCTACTGTTGTTAGAATATGTGAGTATCTACTTGTACAAGCAATAGGCCTACATATACGATAAGAATAAACGTCTACTCTTAAATAAACAAATTTTGATACTTTGATAACATAAAAAATTGAGAACTTTGTGTGAATATTTTCTTGTAATACACAGATGTAAATACATAAATGCATAACGTAAGTAAAAGTCTAAATTATATTACATACGCATATAATGAAAAAACAATTTTCATGTTCACAAAATTCAAAACCTAAATTAAATTTGCATATAATATTGTCATTATTTACATTCTTCATGAACAATTATATCACACACACATTGAACACTTGTATACACAAGGAGTAATTGACATAAAAACTACTGTACATTCTCAAACAAATCAGTACATATTAAAGTATTCAATAAGTTAGTAAAATATATACCAGTCATTTATCTTGCAAAAATGTTAAAATTATCCGAGTAAAATTTTTATAATTTAGAAACCTCGCAATTGCCGAATGTTGACTTTCTCTCTGATGCCCTAGAAACAAACTCTTTTTTTAAGATGTCATGCAGTTAAAGAGAAGATAATCTTGAGCCATGGATCTGAGCAACCAATAAGTATTAAGTCTCTCTTGTGACGTATTTGCTCTTAAATATTTTATCAAACGTCTTAAATCACAAAAAAGATCTCTCTGAAGAAGCTGCAGAAGCTGGTACGGTAAGGATAAGAATTATCAATTTTTTTCACTTCTCCAAGCAATGTTTGTACCGTTGCTGATTCTTTCTTCAGTTTTCTTGCTATATAAACAACTCCACTGATATTTTCTTCAAGAATGGCAGTCTTCAACATGAGCAGTAGTGCATGCAGTAAGTCTATATTGAAATCAAATGAATGTACACTTAACTCTAGCTGCAACTCTACTGGAGACTCGGGCCTTGTCTGATAGAAGACAGAATGACATTTTCTGATTTGATCAGTTTCTTCATTCCAGCTTGATCAAGTATTCTTTTAAACTCATTTACGAGGTGGTTCGCAATTTCATAAAATTCTTTCCTTAAATTTCTTTGGGTGTGAAACTGACTGAGGGGCTCGGGTTGAGGGTATTCTCTAACTCATGTGGTACTGTGACAATTCTCTTCTCAACTGGTTCCTTCAGATTAAATTTTTTGGGAAGTTATTCTCCTTCTTCATAAGTTTTAGAAAATCCTGTCTCGGATCTAATTTTTAAAAGAGTCCGCACAAGTAAATCAACAGCCTAATTAGCACCTGATGCACAGATATCTGGACCTTGCATTACCTTTACTAACACTTCACAGGGGTAAGAAATGTTTATTGCAACTGTGATGAAAAACATTGTTTCTATTTTCTGAAGCAGCTTTACCGAAATTCTTTAGTGAGGTGTTTCTATACACCATTCCACTGACCCGACATATTGCCCGCGCCATCAAAACAATGACCTCGGAGTTTGTCAGTGCTTATCGTCATTCTGAGTAGCATGTCTTTTATCACAGTTGTGAGAGTACTTGCTGCAGAATCTGGTGAGTGGTTTTTCCTTCATACAAAATGCATACAAAGTTACAAACTCAAGTCTCCTTTACTAATACTTTAGAATGGAGTGCTTATATCTAGTGTACACAGTGTTAAAATTTCTTTATATAAAGACGTAAATATGAAATGAATCGTTAGACACTATTTGAAATGGAATATGTGTTTGTGACTACAAGCTGGAGGAGCACTGCCCCTCCTTGTGTAGAAGTGGGGGGGGGGGGAGGTTTATGCCTCCTCTGCCCCCTCCCCCTGGTTCCTACGTCCCTGAATTTAACTATAAAAGAACTAACTTAATATTAGCCCTACATTACCATTCTTAAACTTTCTTTACATTATTAAACTACTACTGTAAGCTGCCAAACCAACCTGTCCCGTGACGAACGTCAGATGACGTGTGTAGCTTGGTCACAGTACCACACCCACCTATGTCATGTGCTCTGACCTAAGCCCCAAAAGGAATAGGCAGAGCTAACACTTGCTCAGAATAAATTACAAACCAAGGGAGGGGAAAGCTGGCCAGTGCGCATTCGCTGGAGAGAGGGTAAAACCATAGATATGAGGCGAGGAAAAAGGATGGGAGTACCGATGTCGGACTTGCGGAATGCTGCGAAGCTAAAAATCAAGTAGAGTGTGCTGCCTGTGGCGCAGGTCGCACAGTTTGGCTTTAATTTTGGGGGATATACAACTTACTAGGCGGATTTAGGGTTCATTATTTAAAAGAGGACGTAACTTCGGAACATTTGTTTCTTTAACATGTACACTTTTGAATGTTTTTACTTCATTTCATTGTGTAAATAATATGTAATGTTAGTAAGGCTATCGTCATTCAAACACATACGTGAATGGGATACATACTTAACATGCAGTAATTTGCAGTCTATAATTAAAATACTAAAACATTTTTATAGACATCCTTATTAGGAGCAGAGGCAAGATTTTGACATTTAGAGGAAAATAGTAACGATATTGTGGTTTTGTTAATATAACCTCCATTCCTCCTTAGGTGTCATGACATATAAAGCCACATTGTCTACTTATATATTGACTGTTGGTTACGTTTCCCTAAAAAAAATTATTCCATATGCTAGAGGCTATGAGATTTTGCCATTTTCCAGAAGAAAAATCGCCCTGGTTGGTGAATTCAAAAAGCAAGTGGGGTGGATTTGTTTTTATTCATGAGCACTTTCATGTTGTTCATTTCTTTTTTTAAATCCATAAATGGTTTCCTCATAAAAATATAACTACTTACTAAAATTGTTGCATGTTTGTATTTATGCCTTCATTTCGTACCGCAATTGGTCTCTCTCTCTCTCTCTCTCTCTCTCTCTCTCCTCTCTCTCTCTCTCTCTCTCTCTCTCTCTCTATATATATATATATATATATATAGACAGAGAGAAATTGACTCATTCGGGATGGTTGGGCCATAATTGTTTACGTGTTTCTATTCGAAACACGTAAACAGAATAGAAGCGAAGGGGGCCAAGTAAATCTGATTTTAACACGATTGATGCCATCATTAAATGATAGGATTTCGGAACCACGAAATGGCTTATGAAAGGAGTAGTAGGGCATAGTTTCTTCTCGAACAAGATACACGTTACAGCTCATGGCTCTGGCCACCATCTTGGAATTTTCCCCTCAAAACTTCCCTTTATTTCTTAAAAATTACCTTTTTCCCTAAAAATTTCCCTTTTTTCTTCAAAAAAGAGGATTCTTCTCATGTGCAATACGAAACCACGAAATCCAATTTCCTAGCTATTTCTAAGATTTGTCGCCTTCTTCGCTCGCAGTCTATGTAGTTCCTTCATCGCCTGCTAGAGCGCCTTCCATTACCTGCCTAGTAACACTGAATTACCTGTCCCTGCCTGCACTCAGCTAGAATACTCACTGTGAGAAATCCCAGGTTTCCTTCAAAGACTTACTTTTGGTTGTTGTACCCAGGACTGAACCTGAACTCCAGGTTGATGAGAAATTCGTATTGGTCAGAAAAACGAGAAACAGACAGTCCCCCGCCTTTCTACACAAAGCAAGATTCTCTTTTCTAATACACATAAACACTTTAAAAGGATTTTTACCCATTGTGGTTCTTGCGGAATCTTTGTAGATTATCGACAGTAATCCAACCTGTTTCTGATTTTGATGATATTGTTTTTTGTATGGCTCTCCTCTCCTGTGCAGTCTCGACTGTCGAAACTATGTTTCTAAGTTCTCCTACAGTATTTCTTAGGTTTTAGACTCAGGATTTCTACATGCGCATAGAATTGTAGGTTTGTTATGTATTGTTGAGAAACAGGGAGGTTTCTGTTTCTATATCCTACACCTTTGTTTACGCGATGGCGCAACAAGCAATTATGATTTTCCCATGTCGATTTACGGGAAATATCGTTCTTCTAGTTGAACATATTGTTGTATACATATTGTGGCTGTGTGTTTAGTTGTACAAAATACAATCATATTTTAGTTAATTGTGTCAGTAGATTGTTTAGTTTGAATGGACAGTGCTGTGATGTGCTATTGTTGAATGCGCTGTGTTAAGCAGTGCATAAATATATGCAATTTAGGACACCACCATAAGTAACTGGTGCAGTTTACCCGATGAACTTATTCCGGGATCTAAGAAGATTTTGTGGCAGTGATTTTCTAATCACATGCTAGTTGGAAACTCAATAACAGGTACATTTTTGTTAGTGCAACTGGCTTATGAACGAACGTACCGGTGCAACGATTTTCTGTTTTATCCTGCCAGCATCAAGTGTTTTGGACGCTTTAAGTAGCGCCATAGCATGTAATATGTGGTGCTAGCATGCTAATCAAGCTACAGTTCCTTGTTCCTAAAGACTGTCCCTAGCCTACCACAACTGGCGCGAGAAGCGTTGAGACAACAGTTTCTCTATATGACCATACAGGCGAGAACTAAAGAGTTTTCCTGCCAACATTGTCCGATGAGGTGGCGGTTTAGGGAGAGCTTCTTGCAGATGATGAGCCAAGTACCACCGAATACCTACGATCTCCTTGTCATGGACACCAGCCGTCGCCAGGGGAGCACAGGGTAACTGTATCCGCGGCAAAATACTTGTAAGAAAGGAGATAAAAAAGAGACAGGTTTTTATTTCTGCTTCATTTTGGGGAAATGAAAAACTGCAATTAATCCTGCCTTACTTTATGGAGCATACGACATGCCTTTCTTTTCTTTCATTATAGCCCTATTATGTTTATTTGATAGGAAATTAAACATTACAATTTTATGTTGCCATGCTTCATGAATTTTTACGATTGTTCTTGTAATTCTATTGCTGACATTCACATACCATTAGAGAAAGCTTTTAATGAGAGTTGTATATTGTTAACATCACTTTTATGGTTTAAGCTTTGCCTTCATTCATTGTTGGGACACAAACATTCAGACAAAGCTTGGTGGAGCCCTCTGTGATGTCTGATTTTGAACCTAATTGACAGTCATTTTGGCAAAGGCCAATGTTTACAAAATTAAGTGAATGTTTTGTAATGTGCATAAAATTTTACCTTTATTACTATTATGATATGCTAAATTGAAAATATGGTCTGTATGTTAATTATTTTGTGTCGTTTGTAATTTTTCAAAAGCAGCAAATTTGATTTTATTGTTTGAACTGTGTTGTTAATTTTTAGTAATGTTTATGTTAACATAAGTTGTCATAGATGGAGAGGTTTTTTTATATGCTTTAGAGATATGACCTATAGCAGTAAGGACATTTTGTGTTGAGAACTTTGAGTAAAAATTAGATTATTGTGAATGGACCTGGTATCCATATTGAATGTGTTACGCCGTCGTACTGGGTAACCAAGGTTGTTTACCCAGAGTTTTGAATCCATTAATGATGTGATATATGGATGGCGTCGATGTGTGAAATGGCAGGGACTACTTAACTGAAGATTTAAGGCAGCTGGAGTGCAAACGAAGAGGGCTATTGGATACTTATTGTTTCAATCGGCAAGATATATGGTACATGTGACTGACTAATAAGTCGTTAGCCATATGTTTCTGAGGTGAAGCTGAGACCTTTAATACTGTTGTAATAACTTTATTATACATCCTTTTAAAGCCACACAGAAACGCTCAGTAAAAGTCCCTCTTGTATCTACACTATTATTCTGATTTAACCCTAGCAATAATATTAACTAGTGTTTTGTGACATTTTAATTAGCATCGAACTTTGTACAAGAACACTATAGTTTTGCACTGATTAGGACATGTGACTGCCAGCTGCCTAATTACGTAATATAATTGGTATTTTGCTACGAGTCAATTTGAATTATCTTTGCTGCATTTAATATAATTTAAATATTATTCTGATCATAAACCACTGCTTAATGAGAAGAGCTGGCTATTAAACGTACCCTTCAACAATGGAAATTTGTTCCTTGTAGCTTTTCTGGTAGTACAGAGACCCTCATATTTTCAGTATCAGTGTCTTGTTCATGTATGTTAAGGGAAGTTGCTCTTTATTCAGTACCCAAAACCTCCAGTCTTCAGGGGCAAGAACTTACACACAAATATGTTATAGTGGTACAACTCCTTGTTATTTGTTTATTTGGATATTAAAATATTTTCCGTTTACTTTTATGATGTTCGGTTTACAGGAATGCAATGTTTATTTATATAATTTCGTTTATTTTTACACCCTCCAGATGCTAAAGTAATTTTCAAATAGTTGTTTACATTTTTCTTGTTGATATTGTCATATTCTTTTCAATGATCAAGGAATAGCCTACCTCAGATATGTAGGAAAGTATGAGCAACCCCTGTAAAAGACTTTCGATTATCATAGTGAATATAAATTGGAAATAACGTTGATCTAAAACACTGGATAATGTAGCCATGTTCCCGTGATTAAATGAACAGTTTTACATAGAAGTTTCTTATTGATAGCCTTATCTAAGAGGTTTTTGAAGTTGCTAGCAGGATGTGACATCACGGCGATCGTTACAATGTAAGAGAAATGCTTTAAGCTTAAAAAGTTTCCTGCTTCTCCAACTAGTCATGGCAACAGTTAGACATATGTAGACGAGGGATGATTCGACGCCGAGTTTGACTGGTGCGTGGGACGACGGCACCTGAGACACGACCGGACCTGTGATGGCCAGATTCCCAGGATATGCGGGGACGCATTATTTTCCACTCGGGAGCACTGAATTCCGAGATCCTGAAGGATGGAGGATGTAAGGACACACGTCATCGCGTCGTTCAGCCATGCAAGCTCTGTCCATATAGCTTCTTAGCATCTTTGCTTTTTGCCAAGCCATGCCAAGCTTAATCTTCTAAATTCAATTGAACATTCAAGTATAATTAATTTTTCGAAAGTTGAAACTCTTAAAAATCAAATTTTTGATGTACAAATTACTTTGACTGGAAGTAAAAATTATGTTTCAGAACGATTTTTTTTCCAGAAGCCCCAGATAAGTGAAAATTAAAGAAATCTTGCTCAAACAAATGCTAGCCTGGAAGACAGTTTAAATGAAGGCGAACTTCCATCAGTCCAATCGGGAAGATGAGGACTACCGTCCTCCAAATCATCAACTTCAGCCACCAGTCAGCAAACAGTACCGGAACCAACAAAGAATGACTTATGCAAGCATCAAAATTGCCATTATCAGGATTAGGAGTACTTCATTTGTTTTAGTTTTCATTCCAAGTAAATCGATCACACGGCCTGGAAAAAACTCACTGCACTGAGGTTCCCTATGTGTCAAAATTATGGATTTGAATGAAAATACTTTAAATTTACAAAATCAGACCTACGATATCCTTGATGAAAATCCAAGAGAAGCACAATCAGTTTCTACTTAAAAACATCTTAAAGTAAATGAGCATGGACACCAATATGAAATGGGCATGAGATATCTTACATCTACATGAAGATGGACAATCAACATGAAATGGGCATGGCCACATCTTAAATCTACACGAGGCTGGATATCACAACGAAATGTGCATGAGATGTGGACGACCATCGCCCAAGAGGAGACCCACTGCACATGACTAAAAACATTTTCACTAACTAACAAGATGATAAAAAATATGATAACCAGAATCATAACCAAGAAGATAGTACACAAAAAACCTAAACAAAACTTAATCCTAACATATCACAAAAAATACATATCTTCAGTGGTTTTCACAGAACTTGCAACCTCTTAATGTGAGGTCCCCCACTTTAACTGACTTAAATGGGCTTTAGAATAAATTCCCTAATGACTTTCATTTTCTAGCAAAACAGTGACAGGAGTCAGGAACAGCTTAATGCTAAACGGCCCCGCATACTTGGGAGCAAGTTTTGTGCTAAATCTAGCAGTTTTATTGCAAAGATAATGTGTTTCAACAAACACCCTATCCCCAATCTTAAGGGAAATGGATCCACTAGCATACACCTTCCTAGATGCTAATTTTGTATTATATGTATGCAAGTTTTGGGCCGCTTCATTCCCAATTTCCTCCAAGTCCGTCTTACTCACACCATCCAAACACAAATCGTGAAGTCCCCATGCATTTATTAAAGGATGAAACATCCTTCATCCAAAAACAATTCTGCAGGGACTTTATTCGTTCCATTACTAATAACATTGTTGAATGCAAGTGACAATTGGTACAGTGCAACATCCCAATCCCTGTGTGTTCCAGTCTGAAAGGCTGGCAAAACTGTTTTTAAATTGTGGTTATATCTTTATACCCGATTTGCTTCTTAGAGTATGTAGAGAATGTGTAGGTGATGTTTGCTAAAGAGTGCATATGTTGTGCAATAGCAAATAGCATATGTGAATTCAATTGGTTATTTTTATTTCACGCATATATGAAGTAAAGGTATCATGTGACATTGCTATAAATAAGAAAAAATTGTTTTTAAACTGGAAACATGCAAAACACAACACAAAAAATAATTCGTTATTTTGCATTTTAAATTCTACCTGAAAGTAGACTGAAACTAAAATATTAAGTCTTTTAAACAAAACACAGAATTTCCAGTTTCAAATATGCCTGAGAAAAGTTCTGGAGCACCCCAAACTTAGGACCCTTGTGCCTTTCACCCTCTACCTCTGGGTTCCAACAGGCACTTTCTTCAACCCAGTTTATTGGACCTGAACCACCAACACTACCTCGGGGACCCTGAACGTGTAAATATCAAAGGTGATATTGATGCAGGGAATGGGGGACAGTTTGAGAGGTATAACAGTAGCTTTAAGAGCCTTTCAAATGGGATCTCATAGAGAATTCCAATATTGACTTTTGATAGTAAAATTAATTGTGTATATCAAAGGTAACAATGCGCATTTATATGTGTGGAAACTATTTGATTAATTTAATTTTACATGAATATATGGTAGAGTAGTCGCTGGTATTCTAGACGGCGAACAAAAAGTTTGCGAGTTCGAGTCCAGGTTCTTCCAAAGATATCTAATAATTGTGAAAAAAAATTCTAAATATAAACCATCTATTAGTTTTCTTGTATTTGGGCTTCATCGATTATGTTGTTAAAAGCCAGTGACATTTGGCACAACACACCATCCCACATTTGCTTGTGCGCAATATATGAACAGTCATCGGAGTCGAACATCCTCGACAAGGCATCGGCGACACCATTGTCAATGCCTTTGACATGCTTGATCTTGGATTTAAAATATTTAAACCTAACTAGACATCTCGCCATCCTCCCAGCAGACTTGTTGGTACTTAAAAACGAGCTGAGAGCCTGATTATCAGTGTGCAATTCAAAATCTGAGCTCTCCAATTAATCCTTGAAATTTTCCACTCCGAAAATTGTAGTAAGGACTTCTTTCTCGTATGCCGAAAATTTTTGAGCAGCAGAAGTCAACAGCCGACTGGCATAGGACACTGGCACCAAACTTACTCCTTTCATATGGCACAGCACAGCGCCCAATACCTTAGAACTAGCATCGACCTGAAGAGCAAGTGGCCGCTCGAAACGTGGCAACTGGAGAACAGGAGGTGTAGCCAGCTTCTCGTTCAACACACAAAAGTTTTTGTTCTGGTCTTACCCTCAACTAAAGGATATCCCTTCCTTTTCAGGGCATTTAAGGGTTAATAAGATTGGCGAAATTGGGTATGAATTTCGCATAGAAACCCACCATACCTAGAAAACTGTGCACTCCATGCACGTTCTGCGGGACCAGAAAGTTCACCACCGGTATAATCTTTTGGGATACATCAGCAACCTACCTTATGAAATAACAAAGCCCAGATACCTGACATAGATTTTCACTCAGGTAACCTTATCAGGGTTTAATGTTGACCGACTTCTCTCAAAGCTTCCAAGAAGAGACGCATATGCTTCACAAAATTGTCAAAGGTCTCACTATATACACAAACATCATCGATGTAAGTGAAAAGGAAATCATATTGAAATTTACCCATGACTGAGAACAACACATGTGATCGCCTGCGGGCCGCAATTCACTCCCATTGGCCATCACTTAAATTGATATTGCCCCCAGGGAGTAACAAATGCCAATATCCCTTGCGAATCGGGGTGCAAATCGCACTGCAAGAAAGCTAAATTGAGGCAGAAAATGGAGAACTACTTGACTTTTCCTACATACTGAAAAACAGATTCAATCGTAGGCAGGGAATAGGTGTCAACATAGATTTTCTTGTTCACCTTGCGGTAATCACAAATTACATGGCACTCGCCTGGTACCTTCTTGGGCAGCAAAAAGGCTGGACTGGAATTTCAGAAGACTTCGATATGTCCTCCTTTCGGAGATCACGAACAATACTCCGAAATGATTTTAGATTTAGAGGGGCCACATGGTAGGGAACTGAGGTTACTGGTTCCATATCTTTTACTTTCAATACGATAGGGTTCTTGCTGTAGTGCCCCAGTTTTGGGAGACCACATCATAAAATTCCCTTTGCAACTGTATGATCTGTTTCACCTGGCAATTTTTTCCTCATCCGTGGATGACACAGACTGAAGAGTTATCTAATGGAAATCGAATTGCCTCGAAATCAACTCTACAGGTTGAGATTATCGAAAGGCAAACACTAATTCATGCTTAAACACACCAATGCTTGCCTGGGTTTTACCCAGAAGATCAACTCCCAACATGTGATAGTGAATTAAGCCAGAAAGGATCCTATACTGAAATTTCCAAGTAAATGTCTCTATTTTGAGTTTAATTATGGCTACTCCATGGGAAACAATCATACCCCCATTTTCCACAGAAAACTCCACTTCATCTTTCTTCCTTATCTGCAAGAGACCCTTAGGGATGCTTTTCAACATGTACTTGCAAAAATCATGGTTAATGAGTGAACAAGATGCACCAGAATCCACCAGTGCAGCTACCTTTACCTGGTAAGCTAACACAACAGGAACATACAACAAACCATATTTCCTCTCAAAATTCATGGGAAAGTGTGAAATTTACAAAATTTAAGCTCTTTGAACTGAATTTACATTACAAAATGCATTTGAGTTACATTTTTACCACATTTTCAAAGATAATTATTTTTGGCATTACTCAAATGGTAAACGAAATAAATTTAAATAATCACAATTTTTTTATATATGAATCTATTCCTAGATGACTGTGTACAAGTCCGGTCAGTCGTGTGCCTCGAGGTCATTTACATTCTGTCCCCCCCCCCCCCACCAATTGATGTCACTCTTGGCATGTCACAGCTAGCACATCTGCCTTGTCGGTGCGTGCATGCATGCGTGGTTACAAGGTCAGGCGAGTTAATATTCGTACAACCGTTAAAACCAAATTGAATAACTGTTAATATTTAAAAAATTTATTTTTAAAGTATTAAAATTTGAATATTATCTCTTAAGTCCTGCCTGGAATGTGCTTTGCCATAATTTTTTATATATATTCTCATGTATGAAAAATTACATCTTTAAATTCATAAATAAATATACACACAGATTATTCATGCAATCTAGCAGGCGATGAAGAAACTGCATAGACGGTGGAGTCGAACAAGTGTGAGTCATCAGTGGAGCAAATGTGACTAATCGAACAAGTGTGAGTAATTGGCCGAACGAATTAGAGACGAGAGAAAGCGAATGCGAGGGAAAAGAAAGAAAGTAACGAAACAACAAATGACAGGATTCCAAGAAAACCTATTGACTAATAGAGAGACATGAGAGTAAGGGATGGATTGAGAGAGTCAGAGATAAACGAAAGAGAAAGGAAAGAGAGAAAGAGATGGAATAAGACAAAGAGAGGGAAACGAAAGAAAGAAATAGAGACAAGAGAAATGGACATGGAATGAGAGATTGAAAGAGAAACGAAAGAGAGAAAGAGAAAGGTGAGAAAGAGATGGACTAAGAGAAAGGGAGAGAAATGAAAGAGAGAAATAAAAGAGACTAGAGAAGATGATGGAATGAGAGAATGAAAGAAAAACAAAATCGAGAAAGGGAGAAAGATATATCGAGAAAGGAGAGAAAGAGATGGAATAAGAGAAAGAGAGCCATGAGGGGAAACAATGATAGTATAAGAGAAAGAGGTGGAATGCGAGAGACAAGAGAGACAGCATGGAATGATAGAGCATGAAAAGTCGAGACAGAATAGTGGTATGACATCACGATTGTATGCGCCTTGAAAATATGAGTCCGGTGATATATAGCACTTAATACCCATGTCTTTAAAGATTTTTAATCATTGTAATATATTTAAATTTTATAAATACTAATTAAAATATTTTTCTTATGACATCACGACCGTATGCGCCTTAAAAATATGGGGTCAGTGACATATAACACTTAATACTTATGTCTTAAAAATTTCTTAATTATAAAAATATATTTAAATAAAAATAAGTATTAAATAGTTTTATTTTGTTAAATCTTCATTATGTGGCAGAGTTTTATGTATCTCAGCTACATTGAGGATGTACGTCAGTCACAATGGGAATGGGTCCTTTTTTTTTAAGGGAAAATCGGGGAATTTTTAAGAGTAAACGGGAAATGTGTAGGGAAAAATAGGATATTTTAAGGCATTTTTGGGCTAAAACATATGATTTTGTGTGAAAATGATGGTCGCGTGACCGGAATGACAGGGCGGGAAGTCCGGAATCCAGCATGGCGGCCGGTGCCTCGCGCCTCCTGCCCGAGCCCTAGCAAATGTTTCCCCACATGCCTGCTACTAACATGATTACTAAACATGATTCGGAGTTACATAAATAACGCACTTGGAAAACAATTCTTAGTTACGGTAAGATGTACCGGATACATTCAACTTCATTTGGTAGGATTTATAAATGAAGTTAGAAAATTTACAGAGGATTTGCAAATTTTTCAGGCAGCTATTACCTAGTTTGCACTTATAATTTTCTTACTAGCGCAATACATAGAGTACAAAGTAGTTCATTATAGTTCGAAACTGACAACACTGTCTGCCAGGGCCCTAGGCGAAAGTTACCTCCCACCTCCTTACCCTTTCGCATCCTTTTTTGTAATTCGTCTCGGGTGACACTCACTTCTAATAGTAAAAATTCTCACTAATGAGTAGTAGGGTTTGATTCTCTGACGGCCAATGACGTGGGGCGCGGGATTGCAGGATTTGGCCACCACCATGTTGTTACATCAGTTTTCACCATCTTGGATGTCATTGACCCTAACCCATGACCTTTTACCTGTGACCTTGACCTTGACCCTGGTGACTTCTGACCTCAAAAACTCAAAAAATTCCGAAAAATTATAAAAAAACATTTCGTACAAAAATATTTATTAAAAATGTTGTTTAAAAATTAAAAAGTTGTTTTAAATTTCCAAATAATTTATTATTAAAATCATTTTAAATATAGTCTAAAAATTAAAAAAAAAAAATACAATAGCAGGCCACTCAACATCATCCTCTGTCATTCCGATGCCCCATCCACCAAATTTACCCATATGATTTTTGACCTTGACCTTGAACTTTGTCCCAAAGAAATAAAAAACACAACAAAAAGTTTTCAAAAATTCCAAAAATGCCAAAAAAAATGTATTAGTAAAAATTTATTACAAAAGTTATTAATTATGTATTATAAAATTTATTTAAACATTATTAAACAATAATTTAATACTTATTTCCCCCAGCATACATTTTTGCAAACAATTTCCATTTTCCCCATAATATTTCCCTTAAGATTTCACTTTTTTCCCGAAAAATTTATTAAAATGTATAAAATTAAAAAAAAAAACTTACATTTCTGGAGGTTCTCCCAGCACCACCAATTACTACTCACATCCGTTTGTTCAGCCAACTTATTATGAAGTTCCGAGATGATTTCATTACCAGTTTCGAGGACGAAATGTTTAGTAGCAGCATCCCCGGATTGTTCGGGTTCGCCGACATTTCGAATTATTTTTCTACTAACATCACACGTTTCATCATTTCGTAGTACGAGACAACCTCCATCTTCGTCTTTGTGAGAACGCACTTTGCCCGAATTTTCATATGCTGTAACTCATTGTCGACAGCTGGCAATTAACTGATTTAACCGGCACCTTTCATTATATAAGGGACAGTCCTTTACGATCGTCAAAAATCTGTATTTCTCTTTTGCAGCACAAGGCACACATGTTTGAAATCTGATAGCGTCATAACCGTGTTGGCATGAGAGTCGAAAACGTGGCGTAAATTAGCGTCGTCCATGCGAAAAAGCACCAATGCATTAGCATTATTATGAAGCATCTGTTTGGGTATTCTCGAATACGTCTGTTCGAGGTACAGGCAGTCAACATATGAATGTAATCCCATGCTAAAATATTCTTGAATAAAAGTTTGTTTCTCGCAGGCAATGTCATCGAAGACAGATATCGAGTTTGACATGACTTCGCTCGGAGGTACGATGGCTTCTTTATCACTGCATGGGAAATAACCCATGCCTTCTATGGCCTGTAGTACTCGTGCCAATCGACGGTATTTCAGTTGCTGGAGAGATTCTCTACTTCCAGAAGGCTCAGTAGGACGCTCGTTTTAGTGCAATTTCATGGTCCAGTGATGATGCAAATAGGCTTCCATGTCACGATTCGTGGGAGATAGCTTCATCTTCGGCATTAATTCGTATTCGTCAGACATCTTGTTTGACTATCTGTATACTGTTTTCGTCTGCTGGCTTTATATCATACATTAGGGGAGGAGGAGGAAAATGAGAAGGTGAAGGAGGAAAATGGGGAGAATGATGATAAGGAGCATGAAGATGAGGAGGAGGAGGTAGCATATACAACCCTCTTGATGATATTAAGCATATTTTGGAATGTCTCTTCAAATTATCACTCCGAGTAAACTTTCTCTAGCATCATTAGCAATGAAATGTCATATTGGAATATGCGATATGTCCACACTGTTCCAAGTCTAGAATTATATTGAAACCAAAATGTATGAAGGGTCGTATTAATAGTTGTCTCGCTCAGTTCCTCACGATGCCTCGAAGAGGTAAGACGATAGCTGGAAGCTGGGTCGTCGATACGCTGATCAATAATCTACTGTTCAATCTGCATATTCCGAATGCAGGTTCTGCAGGCCAGGAACCAAGCTAGTAAACGGCTGTCACACAACAAAATGAGCATAAACACCTTGGATGAGGCATGCAAGCAGCACAACATTGCCTACTCCCAGCACAAAGATCTGCAAGCCAGACACTGGGCAGACACGATACTTGCACAGAAGGTGGACGAAATAAGAAAATCATCAGATGCCGAGCTTGGAAACAAATAGCTGTGTTGGGTGTTTCCAACTTGATGAACGCCGAAGTGAAGATGGGTATGGGTGATAAGAGCAATAGAAAAGCACAAGTGAAAAGAAAAGTAGTTACAAAAGGAGGAAAAGCCTGCAAGGCTAAGAAAATATCTACTGGTGGATCTCACCCATTGCGTTTGCCTGCACTCGGGGCCCTTGGAGGCGTAATCGGAGCCGAGAGTGGTATCGTCCGAGCTGTCAACACAGCATCTAAAGAACATAAGCAGTTCTCCGAGGTACAAATACACAATGCAAACATAGAAGCTATCACCATGGGTACAAACAACAGGAATACCTTCTACCTAAAGCCATACCCAGTAGGAGGCGGAAATGTTTAAATGTCATGCAGCAGAAAGACGCAATAGTGAAATTTCTATCGAAACGAGCACTCACGAATGTTGATTTGGAACTGTTTGCACGCAAATTGAAGATACCTAATTTTAGAGGAGTGTTTATGAGAGATGATTTACCTGTTAGTCCCAAGAGACATGAATGTGCCATAATTAGTCTGGATATGGCAGCAGGGCCCGGCATACACTGGATACCATACTGCTGTGGTCGCCACAATCATGGGTTGCCAGGCCGACCACTAGCGCTGGATGGAAGGCAGCCTCGGCAACCAGAGTCCTGAGTTTTGAAAACAGCTGGGGGAATGCTTACCCAAACAAGGCCGGGCACCAGCGTATATATTGGCCGAGCAGTGGTAGCTCATGAACATCTTTGTTCCGACTACGCCGAAGGCCATGCCCGAGAAGCTACTGCACTGCCATTCTTGCGGACCTGGGTCGACGCCTGACAACGCCACCATCAAGAGAACCTCTACCCTGCTGTCGACATTTCTCATGGTAAATATAACTCCTGTTTGGGCGTCATAGGTTGCGTGAGGCGACAGGATAGCGAAGGCTGGCTCAGAGTGCTCCTTAAGAGCTATATTATCCTTAATTGAATTGAGCTTTTCTCCCAAAATAAAGTTAACGGCATTCATTGATTGAAGTGATGTTGTTAATGTAACGTCTTTGGCGCATCTTGAGTTGTAATTGAATTGCTGTCAATAAATATAGTGTTTCTTATAAAGTGTCTTACCTTCACTGAGCTAAGACTATACCCCTTTATGAATGTGTGGCCTTTTCGCTTAGAAGGGTCGCAGCAATTGGTGGAGGTCCGTCATGCTTCCGACCTTTAATTAAACCTAGCAGTAACAAATAAAGAGAAGTTTAATTCAACACTGTAAATTCAAAGAGCCAGCAAGTGGTGGAAGTGTCTTACCCTTCCCACCTAGTTCAATGCTTAGCATTCCCTCTTACCTCACATTTTAACATAATTCGTAAATTCAGGGAGCATTACTCTGTAGTAAGCAGTAGTGACAGTGAAACTTCATTCAAACCCTGCACAGTGTATTCAAAGTCAGCAAATAACGGTTGCACAGGAGCATATGAGCTAAGTTGCTGCGGCAGTGAAAACCTGATCGGACAACAGCTCATTGTGTTGTAGTTGTAGTCTGTGTGCGTGAGCTTCTGCTTGAGTAAGTTAATGCATGCAATATCACGACACTGCTGTTCGGCCATATTGGCTTTTGCAAAATGCAGATATCCACCTTAAGGTGTGCACTAAGTGGAAGTTAGCATAAAAAATGCTTTTCCAGTGTATGCACCTTAGACATTATGGTTACACCACATAATTTTACACTAACATGCAGACATGAGCAAACAAGGCAAATCTGTGTCGAAATCACTTAAGAAACTAGTTAAAATAGTGACACTAGATATGAGCAATGCCCAGTGCGGTTTAGAAAACAAAGACAAACAACACCCCAAGTTACCCAGTGAGACCACAGATTTAATAAACTTAGAGCACACTTCACCCCCACAACAGAACTCAGCACTATATTATTCATTTCTGGACACACGCGTATACAACCCATACGGTGTGAGCACAAGTGGCTATCTTAGACCATGCCCACTCAAAACACTCCAGGCAACAGAGCTGTTTTTAAACTCTATACCCAACACAGCTACCGCCACCATAGAACACCACTAACACAACTAACACCATAGAACACCAGTGCATTAATGCAACTAACAACACAGTTCACTCACAACAACGACACAACACAACAAATCCACCACAGTACATTCTCAAACACCCAGAGCCCATCCCCACATTCGCAGGCTACAGTCATGAAAATGTGGAGGAATTTCTATACACATACAACACGGCCAGTAACATCAATGGATGGATGGAGCTAGATAAAAGAATATGTCTGAAATTCTATATACAAGGCACGGCCAGAAGATTATACAAGAATGTCTACTATACAAATGGACAGGACATTACATGACAGCACATTGAAACCAATCTTAGAACAACATTTACACCAAATGAGAACTCAGACAAGTACAAAAAACTACTCCTCACCAGAACTCAACAAGAGAACAAAAGTTGCCAGGCTCATGTAGAAAACCTCATTTTCTTCAAAAATAAAGGAGACCCACACTTTCCAGTGCCCGAGCTTGTGAAAAATATTTGGAAATCGTTGTTGCCAACAGTTGCCAGTAAATTGATTCCATTGTATAATGACACACTTGAGCAATTGACACACAGCATAAAAATCATTGAAACAGGAATGGTAAGGTATAAACAAGTAATCAAAACTCACACCAAAGACATAGAACATGCCAAACTCCACGAGGAAATACCAAGGTTGCAATTAGAAAAAAAACTAACACACCCAGAAAACAACACCGCCATGCCACTGCGAAATAATTGCAAAATATATAAAAAGCTTTCTAAAACAAACTCAGATGCCCCACCCACAGAATCACTTCTATTTATGTCAGAACAGAACAGCACATTATAATTCATAGGATACAGTATAGGGATCACCATAGAAACCCACCCTACCAAACAATTGTCAATATGCCAAATGCAGTCAGGCAGGTGCCTTAAGTGATAAACACAGACGTCACAAACGCCAGAAGGGAGAACCAAGCAGGCACGATTGCCGACAAAGACACCCCCCCTTACCCAACCTCGTGGAAATGGTTCATAGAATAATTGATGTGTGTCAAGCGCTTTTCAGCAAGCGGGTACCAAACAGGATATATGCGGACATAGCCAAGTTCAATGTTCAAAGCGATCATTTTCACCAACCAAGGCAACCCCCATCACAAAGTATACTAACAGCCAAGGCGCAAGAAATCCAAAAAACCAAACATTTCCCGTATTCAGTTTCGCGAGACACAATCCAGGTCAGAGAAACCCGATAGTAACAAGACATGTATCCGCAGGGATAAGCAGGTCAGTAAACAGCACACTGGTGCAGTGAAAGACGAGATTAAGCTACACACAGAAGCAACCATTACCATCGAGCGCGACATCACAGCAGAATTCAGGAGTCAGCATAACCGTGATGTGAACAAGGTGCAAGTGACCTTCATTAGCTACGCACACAAATGGCCATGGCGTGCGCCCTGTGTTTGTACACAGGTCACCAGGTGGTGGCTTGCCCACTATTTCCAAACAATAAGCGGGAATTCAACACCGAGATTTGCCGTGTGGTTTTGTAAATTCAAGGAAAGGTTTATCATTGGCTACACTAAGATCAAGTTACAAAGCACGGGAACAGACACAAAAACAAAACCAAACACCAAAAACATTAACATGGAAAAATGTGATGATGAAAAGTGCAAGCAAATTCTGAGCCACAAGACCGATATTCATCCAGAACACAAACACAGCACCCCAACACCTAAGGACAAATGTTGCGCCAAATTCCTAAAAACATCAACACCACACGTCCTTGTCTGAGTAGGCAGAAAACTTACAATGCACTGATCATCACCGGATGCTCCTGCTCATGCATGGCATCAACACTAATTACAACACAAAAGTCTAAACCTGTAACCTAAATATTTTCGCTTGTAGGGGCCACATAATACATTCACATATCACAATTCCAAACTAATACACGCATTAGCATTTCAGGACACAACTTTCAGCAGGAATTTTTATTAATCGATAATTTCAAGCTTGACATTTTCTTAGGGGTCGACTTTATGAAAAAGTATGATGTGGTGCCAGTCCTTAATAAAAGCATCATGTTAATTCATGCTTCAAATAACAACAAAATAATGGAAGTTCCTATAAATACAATTACACTTTAATATGACATGAGCAATTCGATTGAATACTACATTAATTAGATAGAGAGCAACAAAAACCCTTCACCTAATGTACCGCTCACTACTATTAATAATAAGCTACCACTACAACAACAAGAAGAGTTACAAGCACTATTTAAATCATACAAAGACAAATTCGCGAGTTCCATTATGGAACTTACTGAAACCAAGGATTACAAAATAAAGTTAGAGTTAACCGCCGACAAATCAATACATACCAGACATTATAGGATTAATCCAAAGTTACAAGAAGAGGTGTTAACACAAATTCAACAGATGCTCGACTCAGGAATTATCATGCATTCGAAATCCCCTTAGCCATGCCGAGCTTTGTCATCAAAAAATATGCCACAGCAGAATTTGGCTCCTAACTGACATCAGGCTACTTAACGAACACTTAAAGAAAGTGCAATACCCCATAACACATACGGGAGACATAATAACAACTTTACAAAATTCAAAATAGATTACTTCAATTGACATGTTTAGCAGTATTTACGCAATCCCAGTCCACAAGGAGGATCGCGAGAAACTTGTGTTCTTAGTAGATGGAATAGATCTCTACAAATATGCCCGCATGCTAATGGGGTTGGCCACAAGCCCTAACTACTTTCAGAACTTCATCGATATAATGCTAGGACCCTTATGGTGAAACACCGCAGTACCATACATAGATGACATATTTATTATAGACGATACATTCCAAGAACATCTACACAACAATCAAAAGGTAATGGAAAGATTATGCAAATTTAACATCAAAATAAACACTAAGAAATGTTCCTTTGCCCAAGAAGAAATAAAAATACTCGGACACTTAATCACACCATCAGGCATATGTGCAGACCCAGGAAAAATTTGACACAATACAAATATGACACCTCCCAAAAACAATAAGCAATTATGTACTTTTCTTGAGATCACGTCATATATTTGTGCCACTGCATACAAGATTATGCCCATAAGGCAGAACCATAAACCGAGTTCACAAAATACAACATGCCATTTAATTGGAAAGCAAACTAAGAACCAGCATTTGGAAACTTAAAAACAGCAATCCGCAAAGCACTTATACTCGCTAAGTTTAATGAAAACAGATGTACCATATTAGCTGTGATGCATCTCAAACAGCGATAGGTGCAGTATTGATGCAGGAAATACCAGGCACGAAAGAGCGGGCTATAATTGTGTTTGCTTCTAAAAAGTTCTCACTGAATGAAAAACACTGGTTAGCTATGGAAAGAGAGCTAGTTGCAATTAAATACTTTGTAACATACTTCCACCAATACCTATATGGGCGAAAGTTTATCATTGAGACATACAATGCCAGTCTGCATCATTTAAAAACTATGGCCGAACATAATATTAAAAATACAAAAAATGGCAATTGCGCTTACTGAGTATGACTTTGAAGAAAAGATAGTTAAAGGAAAATGAAATGTATTGGCTGACGCCATGTGTAGATTACCGACTACCAGAAAAGTAGAGACTACTTCAATATCAATAAACAACATGACTTACATCATTAAAAAGGAGTGAATAAATTGCACATCCTTTTACAAGGCTGTAGCGGAAGCCTTATTTCAAGATTAGAATAAAAACAACGAAATTAAATCCACTATCGCCAAATACATCACAAAAAATGATCAGATATAAAACCCCCTGTGAAAGATGAACTGCACACAACTGATATGGTACTTGTGGCCGAAATCATTATATACTATGAATATGTATACATACAGGCTTTCGCCAAAATAATAACTATACTTTACCAAGTAAATATAGAAATTTCTATGGAGGATCATGATAACATGATCAAAACAACATGCATAGATCCCCATCTAGAGTGCCAAATAGTCATTAAACTCCAAAGCGATATAGCACACTACTTTCCTGCCTACCTACACGAACAGGAATAAATAAAAATTGAGAACAACTCACATTTACTCCTAGCACCCCTTATGCAAAATAACACGTTCCCATTTCTCGATGAATACGCTGACGATCCACATATACAGCAGATCAAAATTGCCCTAACTGACCCAGACAATGCCACCCCCAAATACCGCTGCTTAGCAAGACATTATGCCATCGCTGGCAAACAGTGAAATATATATGAAGTTACGCACCCCAGTGGGGGAAAAGAAATTGACACTTGTCTCCCAGTATTATGTCCCTGAGATCATAACTGCACACCATGATGCTCTTCTTGGCAGAGGACATTTTGGTCAGTTTAAAATTTTGCAAAATATTAAAAGTGCCTATTATTGGGACTCCATTAATTAGGATGTTAAAGAGTACATGAAAAACCATTCTATCTGCCAGAAAATTAAACCCCCCAATCAGAAATCCATGAGTCAGATGACTGTCGTGGGGTCTCGATGCAAAAGGTCCATTAGAGATATCAGCAAATGGCAATCATTGTATATTAGTTATGACAGAATTTTTCAGCCGTTATGCAGTTGCCAAACCTGTAAAATAAATTCATACTTATACTTGTGTAAATGTTGTAAAGGACATTATACTCCAATTCGGGTGTCCAAAATCTATTTTGACAGACAGAGGCACATCATTTAATAATGAACTAATGGCGGAACTGTTGAAAAAATTACAAATTAAGAGATTACAATCAACTGCTTATAATTCCACATGCAACAGGCTGATGGAGTAAATTAATAAAGTCCTTTCACAACAGCTCACTTTATGTAGCGACAAGGATCCCGCCCATTGGGACGAGTATGTACCATATATTATTATTAATTACAATTCCACCGTGCACCAGAGCACAAAGTACAGCCCATTTTACCTTTTGCATGGTGTCGAAGCAGTCCAACCCTCGCATGTTATCACTCACCAGTATTCAGACCTTGGCAATTATTGGTGCGAACATTTAAAGCAAGAATGGGAACAAGCAAAATTTAATTTAATTGAATCACAGAAAAAGCAAAAACGAATTTTTGACACCAAATTTCGAGCTAATGGCCTGAAAATATGACAATATGTTTGGGTTAGAAATCACACACGACAAAAGGCCCTGACATTTAAATACCACAGTCCTTATAGAATACACAATATCAAAGGCCCTTCCACTTTCACAACCGAAATCCACAAATGTGGAAACAAAGATCGATGCAATCAATAAAAGAAACATACAAATTACCAATATCCAAAATCAATTATAACCCTTTATGTTACAGGTAACACAAAAACAGCATGGCATATGCAGCCACAAGCATGGTGTCCCTTGTGTTCCTATTGTGCCAAATTACTACGGGTGAACAGCTGTACCAGAGCCATGCTGGAGTCTACTTCCAACAGCTGTTTCCACAGATTAACTATAAAGAAACGATGCCACTGATTTACAGCATCCCACTACATCAGCCCAGTGTACCTACCAACATGCAGACATGGCTTCATAGCACTTGCACCACACTGAATAGCATGTTCTGTGGCAATGCAGAAGACCTTCAAAAAGTTTTCAGAGCCACAACAACTAGCATTGTAGATGCATTTTTGAATGAGTTGTCTGTTTCTAATCGAATAAAGCGTGGAATCACATTCCTTGGGGATGTCACGAGCTGGTGCTGTGACATCCTGACATCCCGTCACCTGAAATCCCTTCTGTCTAATAACGAGATGTTAGCTAGTCACTTGAATGAATTGCAGAATAATGTTATGTTGTCGAATAAGAACTTAAACATCTCCATACAAGGTGTTTTAGAAATTAAAACACAGGTAGAGATTAAGATAAATTCTATCATATACACTTACTGATATGGCTGATCAGGTAACCAGTCAAAACCATTAAGTTAGCATCGCAAAAATAGAAAGGCAGATGTTAACGAGTATAGATACATACATCCAGCATTGCCAACATAACCATTTGCCATTGCAAGCAGTTCCCCATAAAATATTAACATTAGAATTACAAAAGTTACAAGCAGTGTGTATAATAACAGGCAGTTCTTTCGCACAACGAAGGTACCTTATTTATTTCATAACGAAACCTGCCACATTGAAACCCCCTAGTAAAGTAATTGCTATTGATAAGAACACGCAAGAAACACGTCAAGTACCCAACACACAGAAGCAATGTAACTGTGTGTATTTTATTGCTATGAAGATAACTGACAGCCCACAGGTAAACTGCGTAAAAGCTGTCATCAACTTGAATAATATTGATCAGTTGTACCAACAGAGTAAATTCACTTCTGTAACATGTAAACCTTTATTCATAAATGCCATACAACCTCACTAATATGTCATAACTAATACACCCAACACGTTGGTGCTACATTGCGTAAACACGTCTCTGAGCAAAGAAATTCAATACACAGCAGTTGGAAGTATTGAAGTTCATGTTCCTTGTGGCTGTAAACTCACATCAGGACAGCTGACACTTGTGCAAGCGACACACCTTTGCAATAACAGAAGCCCAGTGTTAACAGTTTCACACTCAGTTATACCAATATTCTGGTTGAAACAGAATAACTTTGAAATGAAACAGCTAAAGTTAGATGAGGGAATATTGTTTTACATGTTAAACAACAGTATCAATGAGGACTGGAAGATTTTACATGCGCTGCTACCAATAGCAGGTTATACTCAAAATACCCTAACTCCTTTGCATTTCCAATCACGAGTTTTTTCTGTACTACCACAAGAGAATTTCAATTACATCAGTATGGTGACAATCGTACGTCTTGCCATCACTCTTGCGCTTATGTATTATAAAGTGGTGAAAATTATTAAATAAAGCAGTTCAGACTGCCTGAGTGAAATCTGTAGCACACCTATGATTTGCTGGCCTGCCAGGTAAAGGTATTTCAGTGGCGGTATCTCGCCATTTTTCCCAAACCGCACACGTGTGGCTTTTGCGATTTGTCATGGCGAATTAAATATTCCTACGAGTTAGCAGAGAATGTTAAACAGCCACACTCAGAGGTACAGCCCACTAATGCAAATTATATATTTAATGCCTTAATGAAATATTAATTTCCGCATGCGCTATTACTTGCAACAGATAGCTATGGCACACTAAGCATAGATCAATTTGCAGTTATCATAAGAGGTTGGCAACCATGATTTCTGCATGTGACAAAACAAGTAGCTCACTCTTGCAGCGAGCTGTAGAATTTGCATACGCAACAGAGTGCATGGAACACAAAAGTTTCAATTACTCCCACAGAGTGCAGTAGCGTACTCCAACATTTCAGTCATTTGAATGTGTTAGCGCTAGAGAGCATTGCTAGGTGGTATTCTTCCGTGCAGCAAGAATACCATTTAGTTTTTAAGTATCCATGTGACTTTGTTCGTATTCTGCTGAATGTAATTATTCGCATTATATTGGCCATAAACAAAATGTAAATTTAGAGATCAAAGACTGACATGTAAATTTGTGTATCATGAAAATTCTAAAAAAATTTTTTGTCCATTATATTACTAAATCTTACATGTAAATACTAAGATACTACCATCACAATGTTGACTTAAATATCGGTGCACCATTTCATTCCCAACCTAATACCCTTGTGATCGGGGCCAGAATCTTTTAAATTTAATAACATAATAATTTATGGGGGTTAGCTAAAGGTACCGAACACACTCCTCCCTCATCCGCGGCCAAAAAGAAACAATATATCAATTATAGTTCCATAATACATTGCCGGCAATAACATATTGTATACAATAACTAAGAATGTAACACACAAAATCGTGTATAATAACTGTATTTTATTCCTAAATATTTGCAAAGAGACGTACGTGCCTCCTGTATATGATATAGTTCAATGCACTCTGTCGAACCAACTAATCAAATGGAATAGATTATATTCATTATGCTTTTTACAATATACAATATGTACATTAATCTGCTTTTTACATGGAAGATAGAGGTATAACTATGTTTGCTCCACGTAATTATTTGAAATGTACCACCTTAGTGTTATAACTTTTATTTGCTCAATAAACATATACGAAATAAAGTTGTAATTAAATTTTAATAGTGCACAAATACATACAATTTAAGCTTATATATGTAACACTATCTCAATCTCCATGCAACTGACGACCCATGAGGGATACAGTACAATAATTATGCGAGGGCACTCTTTAATTTATTACCCTCCCAGCTTCCGAAAGAAAGAAAGGCTCTCTCTGGCAGTGCATTGGGTCCACTACACTTCGACGTCGGCACAGCCTTACTGGTATATTCCTCCACATCGTCCGACCCCAGGGTTACTCGTGCAAGGACGCATGCTTTTTCGATGATGGAGGGCCATGCTGTGGTCGCCACAAGCAAGGGTTGTCAGGCCGACCGCTAATGCTAGGTGGAAGGCGGTCTCGGCAACCATAATCCTGAATTTTGGAAACAGCCAGGGGAATACTTACCCAAACAAGGCCGGTCGCCAATGTATATATTGGTTAAGCGGTGGTAGTTCGCGGCCATCTTTGTTCCCGACTATGCCGAATGCACTGCCCGAAATGCTTCTGCACAGAGAATCGCCATCCTTGCGGTCCTGGTTCGACACCTGACGATCCCACCATCGAGAGAGCCTTTACCCTGCCATCTATATTTCTCAGGGTATATATAACTCTCATTTGGGCGTAATAGGTTGCGTGAGGTGACAGGAGAGCGAAGGCTGGCTCAGAGTGCTCCTTAAGAGCTCTATTATCCTTAATTGAACTGAGCTTTGCTCCCAACATAAAGTTAATGGTATTCATTGATTGACATGATACTGTAAGTGTAACGCCTTTGGCACATCTTGAGCTGTAATTGAATTGCTGTCAATAAATGTAGTGTTTCTTATAAAGGGCCTTGCCATCATTGAGCTAAGAATATACCCCTTTATGAATGTGTGTCCTCTTCGCTTAGAAGGGTCACAGCAGTACGTAAAAAAGGGTAAACAAGCAGACTATTATGATAGTTTTGGGAATTTATGTCCTTCGCCCGAATTTCGCAAGTATTTGAAATATACCAAAATAACATACAATTATGAAATGGAGCAGCTGCCTAACACGTAGTACTGTGGACATTTGTGCCTTCACTTCCTGGTTCGCTCGTACAAACAATTGTATAAAAAAGTTTAACATCTTGAGGAAACCACCAGTCATTTCGATAATTCTAACCTTGATGGGTCATAGATCCGAGCTGCATGTGGTAAATTTTCTGCCACTCGACCTCGAGGGGAACGGAGCATAGGCCTTGTCGATTTACAAACCTACAATGCGATACCGAATATTGATGAAAAAACTGCAAACTGTACCTCGTAAAAAGTGGTAATGTTACCAATGAAGTTTCGTTGCTTGTTGGATCTTATACAATAGAAGACATTGTAAGCTACATTGAAGATTCGCTATCCCCTGACCTTTCGCTCATGCCGAATGAAATGTCTGCAACCAAGATGGCAGACTGGAGAGTCGAAGGTGGCTACAATATTCCCATTTATACCGATGGCAGGTTCGAAGTATGTGTTCCACTCTCCATGCTACTGGGATTTGCTGAAGACTGCAAACGAATTACTTTCAATTCGAAGCAAGAGCTGGTGATAATGCGCGCCAATACGCATGTGGATAACATTGTGGGTATTGGAGAAAACCTGGAGGCAGTGGAACTGAAACTACAGTCTATCGAGTGGCTGCTGCCTCATGTGCAGTTTAGCACTACAGAATGCATACACATGTTGCAGAATGTGAAAGATAGTAAAAACATCGATGTGGCTTTCATGTTGTGGAGTCTGGAGACATACCCCAGATTGCCAGCAAGCCAGTGCATGAACTGGATGGTGAAGTCCAGCTCTGCTTCTGAGAAACCGAAATACATTATTGGTGGGGCTACAAACCAGAAGACAGCACAATGTAAGTGTGAGCTGTTCGCAGTTTGACACATTCCAAATAGAAAATGTCAAAATATTTTTGAATAGCAAAAGCTACCCATACGTTGACATGAACACGAACTTTGTAAATGGTCAGTATCTGCTGGTACATCAGATGTACACTCAATTTCAAACTGCATATTTTGGGCTCACCCAATCCCTTTTACTGAGCCCTCATACATTCAAGAGATTGACCCTGCTCATGGTATTCAATGTGAGTAAACAGGGCGAGCATATTACCTCCAACATGATCGACTGCTGGATCGAATTCACTACACATGGAAATATTCCTGTTAAAACATACGCATTCTGCCAGATACTTCATCTCAAAATACTGTCATGAGCACAGCTGACTATACGCACATTATAATGGTTTAGTCGTATTCTAGCATCGCCTGCTTCAAGGTTTGAGAAGATGCTGAAATGTTATAATGGAAGGGAGTACTTCATGTGGTTGCGTTTCCCTGCCCGCTTCAATTCCTAGGTCGTCGAGGTGGACATCGAGCAGTGAACATCGAAGACGATTATAAACCTGTATATTCTATTATGTGTACAATACATTTTATTAAAAATGATATGCTGAGTTTTATTTCGAAATACCTCTGCGCTTTATATATAAAATATTTTAAATAAAAATACTTACATTTAATAATAAACAAAAAATCAATAATTACATTTAAGTACTTTGCAGGAATGGTCAATGCCACCATCCCGTACATTCTGATAGCAGGTTGCATAATCGATACTACATATGTGTTGAGAATAGATTCTAATATGGAGGGTATGGAACGAAGGTGACTAATTAGGAAATGAAAAACAATGTCGGATGCTGTCAGCGCAACCTATGCATCAAAGCATATAAGCAAATATGGTCATACATAGATGATGAAAACATATGGCATCTAGTATGGTTGTCGCACGAAAGTGAGATGCAAACTATAAAAAAAGACAATAATAAACATAAAGGACTGCACATAGCAAGATGGCTACCTCCCAACATGGCAACCTCCAGTAACATATATAAACAAATTATATACGAAAAAACAAATATGGCTGCCTACAGTTACATATACAAAAATGATGTACGAAAAAACTAATATGGCGGCATATGATATAATGAGTGTAGGTGGGAGGAGTGGGGTGAGGGAGTCTGTCGTATGCTAAAGTCGAACAGAGGTGAGTACTTGGTGGTGCTTAGAGGATCTCCGGAAATATAAGTTTTTAAAATAAATGTTACCTAAGTTTTTATAAATTTTTCGGGAAAGCAGCGAAATTTTAAGAGAAGAAAAGAGAAATATTATGGGGAAAAAAGGTAATTAATTTGTTTGGGAAAATGGTCGCCAGGGAAATAGAATCTTTAAATTATTTCTAATAATTTCTAGATAATTTTATAAATCATTTTAAATAAATTTCTTACTATTTTCACTAGTGAATTTTTTGGTATTGTCTGTTATTTTTTGTGTTTTTTGGATTTTTAAATTTTTTGGGGTCAAAGGCCAATATCAAAGTCAAAGGTCATATGGGTTAAAGATGGTGGACGGGTCATCAGAATGATGTTGGGTAGCCAGCTCCTGGCTTTTTTTAAATAATTTTTTATTCAATTTTTAAAATAATTTGTAATAATAATTTTTTATAAATTTTTGACATTTTTTTAAACTTTTAAACGGTTTTTAATTAAATGTTTTGTAAGAAATTATTTAACAACTTTTGTAGAATTTTTTTGCCATTTTTTGGAGAATTTGTGGTCTGAGGTCACCCTGATCGAGGTCAAGGTTTCAGATCGAAGGTCATGGGTCAGGGTAAAAGATATACATAATGACGGATGGTGTTACATAACAACATGGTGGCAGCCGAATATTGCCATCATGTGCACCACCCTCTGGGCCATCAAGGAACCAAACCATAATACACTAATGCACTTTTTTTAATTTATATGTATACTTTTAAGACATTTAAAATAGAAATTAATTACTAAGTTTTAATCAATTAAATAAAAACATAAATTATCAACTATATAATAAAAAGGCCTATATATTTACTGTAGTAAATGTTACAACCTTATCGGTGTGCAGATGTTGAACAATAGCTCATAAATTCGTGATATATGCAAGAATATTACCAAAGTGCACTAGAAACAATAAATTTGTTAAGGAGTTAATTAATTTTTTTTTGCATTCAGCTTTGTAGAATTTGAAATTTGTTCACTTAAGTCAATGGTTTGCTCTATAAAGAATAGTTTAAATCATACCAGTCTCATGTTTTCACAGACGAATGGATGTATATTTTAGTCAACTGTACCTCAGAAAAACTCCACTCAGTGGTAACTAAAGATACATGCAGTTTCATCAAAATTCCATATTAATAAATATATTCAGCACATTATTGTTAATGTAAACTCAGTAATGTAACTGTAAATGAATGACCCCTTGTAAGGGCGCTATGTTATGAAGCATATAACGTGACTCAGAACGCTGGCAAAATAGTCCCTTGTAAGGGTTCCACATTTGTTGCAAAGGTGTACATTTACACGTTGGGATAGCCAAGTATGTAGCATGTAAAAACTCACTCATGTAGGTGTGTGTGAACATACCGGAATCTCTTAGAATCAGTGAAAATGTACATGCAAACCTCAACATTACTTGTGCAATGAATAGTGCGAATATGGATATTAACAAAACCTAAGAATAAATCAATCTGCATGCGTTTCAGTGTTAGGTCTAGAAACATGTACTACTGTCACTTATAGTCACAATACATTTAATTTGTTTATTTGACAGGGGATCGAAAAGTGTAAGTAATTAGGAACAGATGATGATATAGTAACGATCTGGTAAATAACTTGTGAGGCAATTGTAGCCTTGTCCTCCACAGGCTGTAGGCAGCAAGCACTCAGATGATTTACAAACCTTGTATAAGCTCTGCCGGTTCACATATCATTTACATGCGAGCTGAAATAAGAATTTAATTGCAGTCACTTTAGGTGAAATATCATTGCCATTGAACAGCAAGGAAGAGGGAGAAGCAACTACGAATTACAAAAATTTAACTCATCAAGTTTGGTTTCAGCATAAAGTATTTAAAGAAATTGCGATTTTGCAGTATTCAATTCACTAATGCTAAAATAAAATTAAGCTTAAATACCTTGGATCGCGATATCAACTAGAAAATTAAGAGAAATGCTCAACTGTCATTGGATAGTGGTCGTTGTTAATGGAAATGGGACATTTCCATTAACAAAGTGTGAAAAACTTGAAAAATATTTATAGTTCATAGCTCAGCATAAAATTAAAAATTTCAAAATTTTACTGTTTCTGGGCCAATCTTTAAGATATTGCCTTAATGTACTTCGTTAAGATCAGGGAAAAATTAAACTCTTCCTTAGGGTTTCTGTAGTTAAAGACTGCTGGAAATCGTGTTACTGACACATTTTAAATGATGTCATTCCATATATTCTAGAACAAAAAGAAACTACGGGTTTCACCATTACTAAAGTAGAAAACACGAATACTACTTATCTGTAGTAGGTTGCTGCTCTCGTAGGAATCACATTTACTTGTCAGGAACAAGATAGGATGCCAGCTTCTCTCGCTGCAGAGTCATCTTAATCGCGGATTCCACTTAATCTCAAAAGGAAACGGGGGGAGCGTCAGACACACTAACAACTAATTTCACACCTGAGCTGCTCCCACTTCGGGCAAGCATCCTGCTACAGATCCTACTTCTTCGGATGGTGATGGCAGAGATAGCATTTCCCTTACTGACTGGTGCTTGCTAACCTTATCCTTAATAGTCAGCCAATCCTAGCACAGGGTTTAAATCTGCCAGCCAATCGGAAGGCTTCCAACTTAAAATTACCTAAAACGATCTACACCAACGGCCTAACATACTAAACCCATAGAATATGTCTGAAAATGGAGGTGCAAATATAAATAATCCTTAAAACATTAACAATAGAGACCAAAAATATAAAATAAATATCACCTAAATATAAATACAAAAATTAAAATCTATCCAACTAACACATTCAAAAATATTTTATATTGCCATCGGTACATCTAAAGCTAAAAATCCTGCATTTGAAAAATAATTAATTAATTAAAAATATGAAAATTATTTCAATTTGAATTTATAAAATTATTATGTTTTACAAGTGTGAAAAATACATCAATTATTCAGATATTCACAAAGATGTGTAAAATATGGGTGATACATTACCTTGTAAGATGGACTCACAAATGAAATCTAAAATGTCCTATGATCTTACTTTCTGAGACACCTTTCATGCAACATCTTGTATCTCACTGCATATCTCAATAACATTTATAGCCTTTGTAGTCTTCACGAGTCAGCAGTTTTTCAGTTTTACACACTATTAAAATACATACCGGGTAGGCTTTCTCTGCATTATTAAATGCCACCAATCATATATTACAATAAATATGTTACTAGACAATATAAATATTTATTTACTTTCAATTACCTTTATAATGATCCAATCAGTTGTATAAATTTTATAAATTTTTATAACCAAACTTTAAAGAATGTCAGATATTCCGTTGACTGCCCTGCCACCCTCAGCTTCTGGGCGCCCTAGTTCACCTATATGAATGTGCCAGCCTTGTTTCCTACTTGTTAATCACATTTAAACTCAAAACATAAAGATTATTTTTTATATTAAAGTACATCTAGTGCTGTGCATCTTTACTTTTAAAGAATGTGTTTTATATTTAGTGAGAATTTGACTACAACTGAAAAAAAAAAAAAAAAAAAAAATTGCTGGCCTGTAATTACTTAAGAATCATTTTTAATTATTTAATTTATAAATTTTCAAGTCAAATCGAGTGTGTTTCAGTAATGGCGCCAATAATACAGATCAGTATATCCTAATTTGGCACATACAAGTATAGAAGCAAGTATAATATTGACACACTTGTATGCATAACGACTTGTCTAGATATTTTGTATGAAATATAACATATATACGTGATTGTGAAAATAACTTATAACTTAGAATATCATAAAAAATCATGATTTCGAACCCAACTTTCGTTGATTGATGAGTTTATTATTGATATAATATTTATAAACAATAAAAACTGTTCTTTTAATTGAATTTTGACTGGGTTTCATTTTGTGTTATTAATTACATACCAAAGTTGCATAGCATCAATGTCATCTTGCAGCTTTCCAATCATTTGCATTCGAGAAGGATGGAATGTTTAATTACATTTATTAAACCATTTGTTAAATTATTACATAATAACGAAGACAAGGTAAGTTCGTCCTTGACACCTGATCACAGCTAGTAGGTAGTCTAGGATGTGTTTGTAACTGTAACCATTAAATACCGTTCGCTTAAATAACTATCGAAGCAATTTACTCAGCTCATTAAAATACTAAAATCAATACTCATACAGGTAGAAGAACAATGTTGAAAAAGATACGAAGCCTTACTGGAGTAAAATTGGAGTCACTCTGTTAGCTTATTGTAGCATCTACATAGCATCGGTTCATTAAAGTAAGTGGTTTGTAGATGTAGTTCTGCCTCTTGTAAGTCTGTGCTGAAATTTAGAAATTTTTTGATGAAATGAAATATTGCTATGTAATTTTTTTCTCGTATTTTAGGAAAATCACTTAATGGAGATTTAAACATCGGCGGTAATTTGAGATTTTCTGTAATAAAACATTTAAAATCTTACACACAGATTTTCCATTGTAGAGATACAACAAAATAGATTGTTATAGGATAGCACAGTAACAGATCAGGCATGACTATATCATATAATATTATATAATAAATCCACAATTAGGCTACTGGATATCGCTTCATATAACAACAGGTCGCGCAATATTTCGAAAGCCTGTCTCAATATCATACAGAATTGAGTCACATAATGCATGTAGTATTGGGATAATATATCGGAAGATTTTCATACTTAATGTGTTCAGTGTCTGTGTGTCTAGTGATCAAAACTGACATGTGTATATTCTCGTGTCAGATCAACAACCATCGTTGTCGAGATCACTCAACCCATACTTGCAGCCAATTTTGCAGCTTCAATCCCGAAATTGTCATGTATAAGCGTGCAGCTTCATAACAAATCGCCTCACGAACTTCCTCTGTGTTAATAAACGACAACAATAAAAAACTTAATTTAATTTGTCTTGTAGGAAATCTATTAGAAATATACGTGCATATAATGAAATAGATTTTATACCAACAAAAATCCCATGTTTTCGTATTTTTTTAGAATGAAAAGTTGCCACTAAATTTCAAAACTCTTTTCAGTCAGTTATTTCCAATTTTAATATTTCACAAAACTATTTCGCTCGTGGAAATTAATAAAATTAAATAGTGAAAATATTGAGTCAAACACGCCACATTATTTTAGCTCCAGTTTAAACAATCAATAATAGCAGCTTGCCAAGAACTAACAGATAAAAAATAGTTACCAATTAAGTGGTGAGCTAGTATTGTTAATAAATTCTTCCCGCATTTTTCCAACTTGTATCTATGTTTTGTATTATCAGTTATTGCTTTCAAGCAATTCAAATAAATTAGGGCGGTCACTTCTAAATGCTTTAGTGTCACAAAAGTAGCCGAGATTGTTATTTATGAATAAAATAATCAAGATACTAGTAGCCATGACATTAAATTTATCATGGCATTATTAAAACGAAAACTTGAAAGTACTCATTAACGGCATGTGTTGAATCACACTGGTCCTCAGGTATTTTAGATATAAACTAAGTTAACAGAAGAATTATACAAAAAGAATATTGAGCTGTCTCTAACAGTGTAACAACCGCAGATAAGCCCCTTTTGTTTGCCCAGTGCATTTTCTGTTCCTGGAACCTCTTCCATTCTTCTCTCGCCAGATGCCGCTGTGTCTGATGTGTCCAGTACAGCCAGGCGGCAGGCAGTACAGTCGCATTATGCGCACAGCAATGTTGCGATACAGACGGGTAATACGAGCGGTTCTTTTGGCATTTGAGCATTTGTTCTTGTATTCCGAATGCTCTTTAAGCTAAGGGGAGGCCCTCCAGCTTGAATTTCCATGGGTCGAATAATGTACGAAACAGTTTCCTCCCAGCCATTTAAAAACACTCATTGTATTCGTCAAGAGAAAAGCACATGGGGAAAGCAACTGGCACGTTGTTGGCTACTGCCTTTACCTGGGTGGGGTTTTAAAATGTATGGTCACTTGCCGCTACGAGGACATGACGTAACCCCAAAGCTTCATCGGAACTAAGTACATAGTTTTGACGATATAACATACAAAAGCAAAATAACTAAATGGCCCCCATTTTGAAAATACGTATCCAACATACATAAAACATATCAGTAGTAGTTAGAAAAAAAGCATTCTAACTCACCTGGTGTCAGGCGGAGAATTGGAGGATCGCAATTAGCATATTAAGATCCCTGCCCATAAAACATTAAAAGAATTATCCTCTCTCCCTGCAGGAAATTCCAGAACGTTACATCCGATGCCGACGGCGACCATTTTTCACCGAGTAAATAAAATTTCCCGAAACCAATGGCGGTCATTTAGGCAGCCAGTGAAAAATGTCCCCCGAAATCGATTTCCTATTACCCCAAATGAGCATATATGTCGATGGCTGCCATCCTGGCAGCAAAAAAAGTTACCTGCAGCCAATGGAGGCTATTTTGGCAGCCAGGGGAAAAATTCCCCAGCATTCATCAAAAATCGATTACCTATTACCACAAATGAACATATATGTCGATGGTGGCCATGTTGGTAGCCAGTTTGGAAACAAATAACATTTCAGTGGTACTGGTGGCCATGTAGGCAGCCAACATGGATATAAGTTCGCATATGCTATTATTCATACCACATGTAATGCATTAGACAACTGCCTGGCCACCAAAATGGCGCCCACACACGCTCTGATAATATCCCCATGCGTCCGGCCACGACGAAGCCTGCATCACCACTGCCCCCTCCCCGTGGAGTCTTCACAACGAAGCCCTGCCACCAGGTGGCCATCTTGGACGCACAGGGGGAAAGCTGAACAAAATACACACAATTGGGAGGCCATGAAAATGTACCGGTATGTAAGAAGGGGGGGGGGAGAGAGAAAAAAACAGGGTTACAAATCCAGCAAAGAAATGACCCAAATGCACCTACCACTACTGTGATGCATACACAGAGGTACATGTGATAATATAAATTGTCTATAAAGAGGAACATGTGAGGAGGTGAGAGAGAGGCGTCTGGAAGTGTGTGTCAGACACCCCTGCGAGCCGGGTGGATCACACGCCCATCAGGATTGAAATACAGATATATAAGACAAAAAATGCATAGAAGTAACGTTCGTGGCCTCTAGTTCTAAATTTTCCTTTGGAAAGTGGATGAAAGTGGTTGGTAACACCGGAATAATGATTCTATAATTTGTACATGTGGTTAGAGTGCCACCTCCAGACATATTATGTGTTCATTACACCAATCACGTTTATACCGGACACATAGAAAGTTTCTCGTAATACTCGTTATTCTGTTACTTAAAACATTATGTGAACACAGCAGAGGGTAGCCATGGCTTTGGTGGTAGGGGAACGGACATGCCCAGAGACTAGAAGATGGCGTGGGTGGGCCAGGGAGGTAAAAAAAAACATTATCGAGCTCTCTGCATCACAACGTCCACCTACATCGCTGTCCCACACAACCTGCATAGAAATGAGCCCGATTACCAGCAGAGCGACGATCAGTGATAACACACACTCCTTTGTAACCGAACATTATGGCTCTAAAAAGAAAAAACAAACAAAAGCCTGTCTTTCCCCTCTATTCATGGCACCCACACAGGGCAAGCATGCACATTTTTAAGAACTGGGAAAGAAGTTAACATGAATATCCTCTCAGTGGATGTAAATGCCCATATTTCCCCTCTATTCACAGTGCCCATTCTGAGCGAGCATGCATATCTCTAGCAACTGGGATAGAAGTTAACATGAATTTCCTCTCAGTTGGAAAAGTAGCCAATTCGCTGTAAACTGAGCACTTCGGAAAAAAACCTGCATCAAAAAATACCCTCCCATTTGATATAATAGTCAATAAATATATATTGTTGCTTATCTTTAGACATTAACATACACACTGTACATAGTATTGTCTGATCACGGTCAAATAAACACTTTTAAAAGCCCTACTTAAGATCTATTTGTTTTGTTTTATATAATGTGGTGTTAGATCACTGCACAAGGCTCCCATAATATTTCCAAGGCAATCCAATATTTATTTCATCTTAAAATATATTTTGAAACTTTTTCATTTAATTCCAGTTGGTCAGGTGTTACATTGGGGATAGTGCCATGTTGGAATGCTCCAGTGCGATGTAAGCAGGAGTGCTCAAAGACAACCCTCTTCACACATAAAATATTTTTTTGCAATTTTCTTTGTCATTCCAGTCGGTACCTAGTGGCTGAGTGTTACATCGGGAGTAGTGGTATGATGATTGCACCAACATGGTGTATGCAGAAGCACTTAGAGACAACTCTCTTCAAACATAGCATTTATTTTTATTTTACATTTCATTCCAAATGGCCCCTTGTGGTCGGGTGGCACATCAGGAAGGTGTGTAATGATGGATATCTCCGACATGGTGTACACAGGAGCACTCGGAGACAAACATTTTTGCACATAATATTTTATTTAAGGTATATTTCAGTTTCAGCTTGTTCCCAGTGCCTGGGTGTTGCATCGGGGGATAGGGAGTTATCGGAACACTCATGTGTGGAGCTTGCTGCAGAACCCTGAGTTGTCCATGTCCACACTGAAAAAAATTAAATCCTCCCTCCACCCATACACACATGCCCGCCCGCTCATCCAACACTGCCTATGTGTACAGTCTAACCACATGTCCTTTGGTAGTAGTCATATTATGTATTATTATTAACATGTGTGTATGTGTGAGTACAAGTGTGCATGTGAGTATGAGTTTGTGTGTGTGCTAATGGTAATATTGGCATCACCCATGCCCTCGCACATTTTGTGCCACATTCCCCTTGCAGACTCCTTAGGGCTAAACTGTGGCCCATAGCAATTCGCCTCCTCCTGGTCTACCTGCATAGCAAGTGGTGGTGTTAAGCTGGGCTCCATCGCCCCTCCCTGCCACAGCCCCCCCCCTTCCATCGAGTAGAGGAAGAAGCAGATTGAGTGAAGCCTTCTCCTGTTAAAAAAAATTACCCAGGTTCTTCCAAAATGGCTTCTTTGTGGCCATTGTTCACATTGGTTTCCTCATCCCAATCACAACCATAATCAACATCACAACAACATCATCCTACATCATTAGCTACATCGATGATGTCATCATTGCTCTCAGCCACCCCCATCACCTACTATCACAGCTCCAATATGGTGGCCAGCCCTTCAGTATGGATTCTGCAACTGCACATATACAGAATGCCAGAACCATCTTTGGCATGAGAGGAACTGTAACCTCAGTCCATTCAGGGAGGCAGAGCCACTCATTAGCTATCGGTGCAGGAAAACCTATATCTGCACCAACAACCTTAGCAGACATCATGCCATGTGTACAGTTTATCCAAATGGATATCCTATGTGCTCACAGCACCAAGTGTACCAAACTTGCACCACCACCTGCTAAAAGCTAGTGCAAGACCAACGATAGGCCTTCTACCACTGCTTGGCTGGAGCCTTCCACCTCTCCCCATATGGGACCATTGTCCACTCCACAGCCATCCCCCTTTGTACCGGCATGCAAGAGTGCCGCCAAAGGACGATGCACACGCCGCACCCCGTCTTTATTGGGCCAGTGCAGCCAATGAGCAGAGCTTCGTAGAAGAGGAGAGCGCATTTAAGGGTGTGATGTGGACATACATCGCAGACAATACCTCGAGCAATGCCATTGATATTTGCAGCGACCTCGAGAGTATGAAGGCCCGCATCACTGGTCAACTGGAGCAGGGGGTATCTGCATAGGGCACCATAAAATTTAATATCTTCCTGGAACCTGACCCATGCAAAGATGAGTCCTATCAACGAGCCTTCAATACAAAGAATGTGCTGCTCTACAACATAGCCGATGTGGAAGATGTGTGATGACTACCATTGTAAAGTTATGTCATGAGGAGGCAGACTACGTGGGGAAGGGCAGCAGCTGTATGCTTTCCATGGTGAAGAGGCTCCAGCTGTGCATCAGTAAGTTCGACCCCTATGAGCCTCCTCCTACATTTCCCTGCCTGCTGCAATTGTGTCTAGGAGGCCGAACCATGAGCAAACCAGTCCTACCTTGATGTGGAGGCCAGGTTTGACTTCACTGGCCTGGCCTTTCCGACCCTGCTGCATCACATACCCATCTTTGAGCAGAAGAACCCAAGGGTTGGCATGAATATCTTTGCTATGAGGAAGACAACACCATTGTCCCAATATGAGTATCGAAGGGGGAGCAGGCCACACACTTCGATATCTTCCCCATCATGACAGAAGATGGCAATGTGCATTACTGTATCACAGCTGATTTCTCCCACCTTGTATGCTCGCAGGTAACTGCATGGCCTGCCATAGAGCCATTATTGTCTGCAAGTGATGTCTGCGAGTATTAAGTGACCATCTGTCAGTGACGGGGCTCACTCGTGCTGAGACTCTGGCCGAGCACAGGAGGTACTGCAATGACTATTATGCCATCCACTCCCACATGCCTAACATGGAGAATGGCCAGCCTTCTATCCTCAGGTTTCAGAACTACCACCACATCGACACAGTACCTATAGTTGTGTATGTGGATTTCGAGGCATACCTGCAGCCCATCTAGTCATGCCAACAGGACCCAACAAACTTGTATACCTATAGGTACCAATCCTTCAGCTATGCGATGTACATCAAGGTGGATAATGATCTCATACCTGCCGCCAAGACCCCACAGACAGAATGTGTCACCACACCGGGAAGGGTGTGGCGAAGATCGTGGAGGAGATCGTACAGATTGGCACTATGGTGAAGGACATATATAGCCAGTCCGAGCTGATGCAAACCACTGATGCCAAGTGAATGGGGTGGCTATAATAGAGCCACCACCTGCTATCTCTGTGTGGGTCCCTTCGCTAGAGCCAACAACTAGAAGGTGCGTGATCATGACCACTTCACAGGAGTATTTATCAGGGTGGCATGCAACAACTGCGACAACTCCGCCACCACCCCAAGCATCTGCCAATCCTGTTCCACAACTTGGCTTATGATGTGCATTTGGTTGTCACCCAGCTTGACTATGACAGAGAACATATTTATCACCCCGAACACCAAGGAGAAATTAATTACCTTTAGCAAAAGTCTAGCAAAACTTCACAATCCGGTTAATGTATACATATAGATTTATGTCTGCTAGCCTTACAATGCTTGCCCAGAACCTGCCATCTGCCGATTTCCACACAATGGTGACCTTCAGCTGCACATGGCTGAAGACATATGCAGAGCTGTACTTGAAGACTGATGTACTGCTGCTCTGGTTTCCCCTACTTCAGATCATCCCCCTCCTAGTATACTGTACGTAGGTCATCTTCAGCAGATCCTGTATACTTTAGTAGCTTGGTTCCGGCATATAGGAGCACATAAGGGGTCCTGATCTGCCCTGTCATGTATGTTGGCTGGTTGTGCACTGGATAACATGCAGGTAGCAGTCCAAGTCCTACACAGGCAAACAACCAGTGTTCTGTTGCACTTTTAGCAATTGGAGGCACACTTGAGGACATATAGTAGTTGTATAATGATGCTATCATGTGTTTCATTGCTTTTTTTCTTGAAGGTTGTGCTAGTAGCATGTCGGTACCTACTGCAGGGGACACCACATCCATCACTTGCTGAGTGTATAGTACTAGCATAAGCAATACATGTACAATTTCACATTCACTCACTATAGCATCTATGTATTTGATTATATATGTTCTGCTAAGTATGTACACGTACTGTTCTTAGTTACTAACAACAATGCTTTTACTATTTTTACATCTCACCTTATTTTGTTATACTCATCTACATTTTGTACACACACACACACTATCTACCCAGGGATATGGCATCTATGTTGGGCCTCCAACCAGGAACACTATTTTTTCACCCTCTACAGGGGCACAACACTTATCCCAATAGGAGTGAAGTGAATGCGGAGGTCGGTATATGTATTGTTTGTTTACTGCTGAAGGGTCTGGTCGCCCATACCAAAGCTGCATGATTACTTACATGGTTTTTAGCCTCTATCTGTTCCCCCTTCACTGCAGACTATGCTGTTTCCTTTTGTTGTTTGTTTCATGGTTGTTTACTTGTTATTTTTGTGAACATGTTTGGTCATCTTTCTGTTTCGCCGTTGTAATCGAACCATTCCCATATCTATCATGCCAGCCTCACCAACAGATATGTTATTTTTTCCTTGTACATCCTGTGTACATAGTGCTCATGGTGGTGTTGGTGGCGTCTGGGACTGATGGTTGCCTGTCCATAAGCCACCCATATGTCGTTTGGGCGGTGATTGGTGGTTCGACGCTAAAGCAAAAATGTGTGTGCTGTTACAGGTGCAAGGGAGTTGGTCCTGTTCCAGCTGCAGGGGGGTGGTCTTGTTCAGGCAGTGCCATGCACACCCTCAGTACTGTGGTGCCTTCATATTCACATGGATCCCCCTGTGGTTGAATGAATGACATGGACATCTGTGAGTTTGTGCACCATGTGTGGTGGTGGTCAGCATTGATTGTATGTGCATGTATACCTGTTACCTTCTTGCCTTGACTTTTTTGTTTACTTTGTTTTACTTTGTTGTTTCTAGTTTGTCATCATATGGCTTATACATACAGCCCTTTCCACTATTATGAACACAGGTAGTAATAGTCATATTGGTGAAAGGGGTTCACACAACCATACATATGGAATAAGAACACACATGAACATCATACACGAAAAATAATTTTTTTTTGTAATTCACATGGCTACATCTGGCCCCACTCTCTTTCCCAAACACACACACACATAAAAAACTAAATGAATATTCATATACACGCATAAAAAACTAAATTAATATACATTTACACACATTTGCCACACACTACCGTCGATTCACCCTACATAGAGGCCAGCACAGTCTCTAACAGGCATTACAGAACCACCTTCCTCGCATCCTGTGAGAGGAGGCATACATCTGGGAGTGCTCTTGCTGGCCTCTACCAAGGTCACTGTCGGGCAGGCATCTGTGTGGATGTCATCGACCTCCTCTCAAGGTCGATGGAGATGGCAGCATCAACCATCACCGGTCCCTTGGTGGAGGTGCCTGTATCAACCAGAATGGTGGTGGTGGAGGAAGCGTCCACCTGCTGCTTCTGCCTTGGTGTAGGCTCTGGGGGCATGGCCACCACAGCTGATGTTGCCACCACTGCTGGGTGGCATTGATTAGATTATGGTGGTGGTGGTGATGGTGGCTCTCTGGCGAACAGGTCCAGCATTTCCAAGAGTTCCACTACCATTTGCGATGCCTTGCTCAGCTGCTTCTGGTTTGGCTGGCATGCAGTGTCCAGCAGTGCCTGGGCTGCCTCCACATCCTGGGTGGTCGCTGCCCCCTTGTCCTCCAGCATGATGATGATGTGATGGTCGGGTGACCTTGGGAAGGGGGCTGCCCACCATGTGCTTGATGGTCGCCAGAACCAAGGGTGGTGGTGGATGTGCTGCGATGGCATGGAGGGTATCATTCAGGAGTGCATACGCCCCTTCCTCATCTGTGCTGCAGGGCAGAGGCATATCGGGGCACATGTGTGGGCAGTGCAGCTCCCTGGTGGGGTGCACTCCAGCTGTTGTTGACACTGCTCATATGGTGCTGGGGTCTGCACAAACAGCCAGTATGCGACCCAGTTGCACTCCTCTATGTAGCTTTGCTCCTCCTCCTCCCCCTGGATGATGGTGAATGCCACTGTGTCCCATCCCAGCACCACGCTGGAGTAAATGTCTTCAGGCACTAATAGGATGTTTATGGTGATGCTGGACTGAATGTGGCCGGGCCAGCCACACTGGTATTATAGGGCTCTTTTCAGGTCCCCTGCTGCTGCTGCATCTGCCTTCACATGCTTGTCCAGACTGGTGCAGCAGCAGGCACACAAAAGGGTACAAACAGGTTCCCAGCAACTACACTTGCTGTTGCATGCCAGCTCACCCTTGGTGGTCAGTGCGTCGTCGCCCTCCATACTGTCCAAATGAAGTACCCATTCTAACTTCTATACACAACATGCATGAGCACTGCAGGGTTGGTACCATTTGCTGTACTCCATCATCGTCGTATGTATATGTTACATACATTCCATGCTCCAGTGGCATGTCGAGTTGCCAGCATGCATGCTGGCATTCCATAATGTCTTGAAAGTCTGCATGAGATTTGAGGCTGTACCCATTGACGGGAAGCTGACTGTTGGGTGCAAATGGACGACCACGCATATATCGTACTTGCCATGTGGTTGTATTGCACTGTGAAATGCATCCCAGGCATCCTGATAGCCGCACATGTGGTTGGTACCATCGTATACCTGGACCTGCTTTTACCTGAGCTCCAACTTGAACATGACTCATTGGTAGCCCACATAATAGCATTCCTAGAGGTTAGCAACTTCTGGCCAGAACTGCACACAGTCGTGTTTGTTGAAGCCCATGGGTTTGGTGGTGGTGGTTTACTCTCCTGGAAGCTGACCCACCAATGACTGCAGGTCAAAACTCATGTCTCTCTTGGCCAATGCACTGACACTGACTTCATGCATGATGTACTGCTCATGGCTTCTTATATGTACTTTACTGCAAAAACACCTCATAGGTGAACGGCGTACACAGCATCTCCCATGCCACTGTGCCATGCTTCATGACTGTTGTATGCTGCTCCCAGGTACAATACTTGGTCCAGCGTATAAGACCAGTTGGCTGGTACAGCTCATATGCAATTGTCTGCTGTAACTATACCTGGCATACATCACCTTGGTTTTCACGTTCCATTAGGGCTGCTGTGGTACACAGTAGCTCGGAGTTAGGTCGAAGGCAGTATATGGGACACGCAAAAATACTGCAGGGTGTTGGACAGAGGACAAGACAGTCTCTGTCGCTGTGACTCACCCAATGTTCGAGCCTGGAGCAACATTCCACATGCTCTGGCCATCCTGGCAGTTTGAAGTACACTTGGTGGTAGCCAACCATAACACTATTGTTCTTGTCCACATGTAGTGGACTAAAGGCATTATACATTTTATGCTGAGAGAGATTTCTTTCCAGTGGTCGAGAAAGAGAGATAAAGAGAGCCGACAAGGTTGTGTTTATGAGAACTCAATGACATGCATTGTCTTGTCATTGACTATGGGCTTATTCCACGGTACATTATTACATGTTACCATTGTTCACGCCTGCCATGTTGCTATTGTTGATGAGTTGCGTGTACCACATTTGTAGTCGTACCTGGACCATGCCTTACAACAGGAATGTGATGCATGCACCATATGCCATTTCGGTCCACCAGAAGTGCTCTGCCACATACAACTTTCCCAATGTCAGGTTGGTCACAGCCATGAACTGGGTGTTCCCATTCAGTTTCTCAAACATAGCCTCAATTGTTCCACAAGTGTGCATGATTATCCATCAGGCCAGGGTTATATACACTATCGAGAGATAGGAAAAAATGTCCTCTGTTGTACATAGTGGTGGTCATGCACACTTGCAGCAGATGTGGTGTACCGAGCCTTCATGCCTATATGTAGACCTACTCCATCTGATGGGCATTGCTTTGCCCCCCCCTCCAGTTCCCAGGACCACGAGCACATTAGTAGTAACTACATATCCAGACATGCTCAGCCCCGCCCACACTTATGGCATGAGTGGCTCAGCATGTACCAAGTCCTCAGTACCCACAATGAGGGGCAGTTGTACTCCATCTGTACATCGCACACCCTCGTGCTGCTACAATGAATACATATCCAGTGCTTCTGTGGCAATGTTTCTCTAGTCATGTGTTTGTCACCATACTCTTCTCATCGAGCAAATGCCATGCGAAGGGTGGTAGTAAGAAACATGATGCCAACCGACTGTCCTCTTAAGCTATGCAGATACATTTAACTATGAAGCCAGTCTGTGAGATGCTGCCCTGTATGATCGCAAACATTGTGGTGGATGGGAGATTGTGAGTAGTCTATAAGTATATTCTACGTCAGTACCTGAACTATGTGGTCATGCACATTGTACATTACAAGCCAGTTGTGAAGTATTAGAGTATAGGCCTGAGTGTTGGCTGGGAAATTAGCTGGGGTGGTCATTTCAATTCTGCAGTCCACGATGCTGCTCTGTATTCTATCGTCCTGCTTACTAACACCGAACATGAGCAGAAGGGCAGTGTTCACGAACTTGGTGGGCACTAGCATTGGTGACTGCACATGGTTGTAGTAGGCTCACTGGAAATCTGCATACATCTGGTACAGCACCATGTTCGTGAAATTGATACTCAATAATTAGGTCGCCATAAGGATAGCACTCCAAGTTGAGGTGTATTTTCATGTTTTTCAAACTTGCATGGAAGAATTTCTAGAGGTCAATGCCAATAGCATTCTGTTTTCCCATCTGAAATGCGATGGTTATGTAGCACGGCTTTTCACTTGGTAAGCTGGTTTTTACTTTTGTGGCCTGTGGGATGCTCGGGCACATTTCTAGACTCCATGAGCAGAACACCATGTCCAAGTTCCTACCCTTCTCAGCATACTTCTACAGTTTCACCCATTTCGACATTTTCACATGCAAATGTGGCAGAAGCCATTCTATGAACCTGATAGCCAGCATCGTGAATTCAGGCGTGGCCACGGTATCCAGCAAGGTGAAAGCTTGCATATTTGCCATGTGAATAACCAGTTCCTGCTTCACATTGATGATCATGTGTTTGAAGTCCTCTGCAAAGCCCAACAGCATGGCCAGCGGAATGCAAACTTTGTTTATATACCCTGTGGGTAGACTGCGACCTTGTAGTCCTTCTCGATACCCCAACTGGCCATGTTCACCATAGGAAGCTAGTTTTGTGTCAGCAAGAGGTAATTATTGATGGTTGCTATGATTCCTACATCCCACATTGCATCTACTTTGCTACCATTGAACTCTTACTTGATGTGACTTAACATGTTTAGAATCCCATTCCTAATGATTTGGATTGTCACCAGTACTATGTTTCTGGTCTTCAGTAATATCCCCCTAAATTGCAAATATAAATTGCAGAGTATGGTGTAGACATCTTGGTTTTGGACCAATATCCACACCTCGGACGAGGGGGCGTAGCACCCTGGCAAATAAGGTGTGTAAATGTGGAGTTTTGCCTTGGTGATCGAGTCTTCGAACCCCGCTGGCTCTGACAAGTTTAGGATCTCTACATCCATATTGCTTAACAGATAGTCCCAATCTGTGCAGAAAACTCATTTTTGCTGATGTTAGTACACTGGATGCTCGCCCTGTACTGACGTCCAGTTTCGTGTGGTAAGCTGGTTTTATTACTTTGGCATGCTTGAAGTTCAGTCCCATATGTGTGTAGATTTAGTCGCACCACGATTTATTTGCCTCCTAAGTTGATCAGATGGCTGTCCTGGTCGACTATAGACACAAGCACTTCATGACACTCTCAGTGACGACCGGGATGAAAATGGGCATGTTCGGCATGTCCACTAGTTAAACCCCAGCCGCACCATCACTGCAAACTGGTGCATTATTTGGCTTGGCAGGTCGTTAAGGTATGGGCCAGTCCCTAAAGAGCAACTTATTTGTATCACATTCACAGAGAATATATTTACAGGTAGGGTCGATTTTTACAGGTTATTAACTTTGTGCATCATGTTCTCGAACACAAACCTAGCTGTGACCATGTCATTTCATGTGAAGTCTATGTGGGTGGTACTGGACATTTCACTGTATAGCATGTTGGCATTGCTGCACAGCTTCAGTGCGACATCCTGTTCCAGTTCTCGCTTCAGGTACTCTTCAATATCCTCTACCTCGTACGATCTGGTGGGTATGTGCACCTCGCTTCTCTTCCCATTATCCTTGATGTATAATAAAATGCAGTTGCATTCGTCGATGTTCCCTACAGAGAAGTACATTTGGAATTTTAATAGCACGATTTTCCATACCCCCTTTAGATTCAGTGTTGGGAAATGCGCTGCGTGCAGTTCCGAGCTGATGCCCAACAGGATCAGTTTTATGGACATGACTGGTTGGTATGTATGGTGCATCCCCCATTAAATAGAAATCTCAGATATAGGTATCTGTAGTTCCATTCCTGTGGCCGCTGCTTGTCTCGTGGTTGAAATAGATCCCAGCACCTCTCATGTACATTTTTAGTTCGAGTGGGGCCCTTAGGTTGCCCTAGCTGTCATAATAGTCGACCCTATGTCCTTGCTTCACATATGCAGTCCAGTGCACACTGGACCCACAACTTATATCTCAGTTTATTACCCCTCTCTCCGCTCGCCATGGGCTGTGCAGGAGGTGGTCCCACATGAAGATGCTTCTGAAATTGGGTATTCGCAGTTTCCGAACATACTTTCACCAACCCCCTGCTTGTATGGGCAGATGTATAAGCCTTGGCCATTTTTTTTCCCCAGACAAGAGCTTCCATTTTCTGTAATGCCTGAACACTTCCGATAGTCGTTGGTTTTTTCCTGTAGCACTGTTCATCACTCTTGCTATGCTGCTGTCCACTCTGATTAGCCTTCTGAGTAGTCCGATGGCCGGTAAGAGGAATGGCAAGACACCATTGTGCTTAACTCGGCAGTGTGGTTTCCCACGCATAGTTGTCTTATTCTTTGTCTTCCTCCCGAATGCAAGGCCCAGTCAATGCTTCACCTTCGCTTGCATGATCTTAGGCACTCCCCAGGCTGCCAGCCAATGCGGAGTTTAGATGCAGGCAAAACACCTACAATGTGGTCTTTATCTTTGAGGATCCTGTCCATCATGTGTCTATCCTCCAACCTGCTATTTATCGCATATGCAATATCGTGCTCCTGGCATGTCTCGTCGAGGGGATTGATTGGAACATCCCCTCACTTCAATCTCCTTGCTAGCTGGGTACCAGGCCCACAGAATTTGTAGCAGGGAATATGTAGTTCAAACAGTAGGTTGTTGATCAGCATATTCACCAGTTCACATACCCTCTTGACCTTGCTGCCATGATGCATTACTGCATACTAACAATGTGTGGTCAGTATGTGCATCATTTATACATTGCGCATGGCCATAAGTATGCATGGTTTACCGTTCTCAGCTCAGTACAATGGAGGTCATGCCCCAGACTACCGCGCTTCATGTTCGCATCACCACCGACGACGAATCTATGGCCAGGTATGGTGTCATAGAAACTTCTACCAAATACTGTTTGTGCTATAATCACTAGTCCGAGAAACTGTGGACGACACATGTGCTTCTCAGTCTTCTGGAGTATCCCAATGGTATCCACATCGAGAATGTGTATCTCTACTCGAAGTCTCTCCAACAGCCGAAATACCTTTGCCTAGCACAGGTTCTACAGGCTGTGGATGGACTTTAGTATTGTCAATTTAGTGACAACACTGGCATCGTGCCGCCGAGAAATGCTCTGCCAAACTCTGTGTTCGTGTTCGATGAAGTCGCATGTGAGAAGCAGACCATAATGCAACAGTACTTTAGCATGGGTCATCATGTTGCAGTGGATGCAATTTATCTCTGCCAGACATACTCCTGCATACCAAAGCAGCTTCTGCACGACAATGCCAGTTTCCTAGTTCAGTTTCATATGGATGACCTGAATCTCCGTCATGTGTACTCCGATCATTTGAACACCGATATAACTTTCAATAGTTTTAAGAAGATGTGCTCATGTTGCTGGCACGACCTGCATGGGTTTCTCGTCACCACCAAGGACTTTCCACATCATAAGGATCGGTTTCGATGCAGCTTCGATCAGTTCATTATCGTGCACCAGTGAACTATGAGCTATGCCATTTCCAAGTTCAGTCATAGTGGCCTGAAGCATGTACCGGACATTTGTATTATGTCTACAAATGATGGGAACTGTAGTTTTGGTGGGAAGCAGGCCAAGCATCTCGGGGGGCCTAAGCACAGTGGTGATGCTGCGAACGTGTCCTTTGTCCGCAGCATTACTTCCATGGCTATGGAACCTCTACAGACCACATGTATCCCCACCAAGTCTCATCTTTGCTTGCTCAAGTCCGACATGTCTTGGCTTGTGGCCTTGGAGCCGAAGCTTAGTGGTGTGGGCGAGAAACTAACCAAAATGTCGACCTCTGGCTTAGGAATTGACCACCAATGTGTGCAAACTGAATGGCTTAGGTGAGACGATGACCACCCTGGAGAACCACATTTATGATACCAATGCACTGGTTATGGGTATGGATATTAACCTTGTCGGGCTTGCCAGGTCTGTGTCCAGGCTCACCGGTTTCGCCTCCAGCAACGACTCTGGGTTGTGGAGGGGCACATATTGACCAACACGAATGTTCTGTCTACCAAGATGGAGGCCCATATTCTCTCATTGACTTCTACTGATGTGGAAACGCTTACCGCCCTCCGTGGGCAGCTTTGGAGAAGAAACTCGATGTTGTGGGCGCTCAAGTTACTGCAAGTGGCCTTACTGACTTGACTGTGAAAATCGACAGGGCCCTTACTGTCGGTACTGCCAGTGCAGGCACTATGACAG